>JAKSZU010000016.1:75235224-76451058 GCA_026018925.1 Tupaia tana
AAAGGAGACGTAATGAGACAATTATTAGCAGTGAGACAGCTACTGCAAAGTGAATCAATAAGGCTGCTCAGCCTGCGGACTGCTGCTACGTGGACACCTTTATGTATTTTTTTTTTACTTATTTATTTTCCCTCCATAGGGCATGTGCACTTGCTAGAGAGAGACAAAAAGAGGGAAAGTGAGAAATCACCCTCCCACCGAGATTGGAGGGAGTGGTCACACTTCAATCTCTTCTCCTCAGTTCTCCTCCATTCAATTTTAGACACTCACTCATGCGCGCCCAGTGTGATTTTCAAGTCCCCAGGTCCAGGACTTGAACCGCAGCCAACCATGTGGGAGTCCAGTGCTTTGACCACCATGTCACCTGCTAGCCTCATGTGGACACCTTTTAAGGGCTGAGCTCTGCCAAGGCTGGGAGCACAGCTGGGTTGTCCCAGCTGAGGAAATTGGCAGCCCTTAAGAGTGTTCCTGGTAGCTCCGTTCTAATTCAGGGGAACAAACCTGTTTACAAGGAAGCTAGGGGTTGAGTGGTCATTAATATCTCCTGGATTTGAGTCACAGAAGGCACCATAATTCCATTACTAAGATCACTTCTTCCAGATGGATCGGGTTAAGGAAGCTTGTAAGGTGACTTGAAAGATCTGCTTATAGAAGCTTCTGATTCCTGGGGAAACCAGAATAACTGGTTTTCATAGCAATTCACTGAAAAGGTGGCTATGCCACAGGAGCTGGTGAGGAAGCCAGTTTGGTCACATTCACCAGCACCTGACTCTTCTTACGACAGAATTCTTGGGCTCAATGTCATTATTTTTTAAGAATTATTTATTTAATTTATTATTATTATTTTTTAATTTGCTATAGGATACATGCATTCATCAGAGAGAGAGAGACAGAAAGTGAGAAAGCAAACCACCAGGTCTGGGACTGGAACTGTGATTGGCCATGTGGGAGTCCAGCACCTTAAGAACCACACCACCTGCTGACACCCATTTAGTGTCATTTTGACATCACCAAGGTTTTTTCTTTTCTTTTAGGTTTTTGCCATAGAGCACATGTGCTCGCCAGAGAACAGAGAAAGGTAGTGAGAGGGAAAGTGAGAAATCAACCCCTAGGAGGGACGGTCACACCCCAATCGTTTCTCCTCCATTCTCCTATGGGAATCTGGGTGCAGGTGTACACTGGCCCAGTGTGATTTTCAAGCTGCCAGGTCCAGGACTCGAGCCACATTCAGAGTCATGCGGGAGTCTAGCTGTCCAACCACTACACCACCTGCTGGTCCCCACATCACCAAGTTTTCACACTAGCAGCATCATTATCTACTATTGATTCAGTCTCTTTTTTTTTCTTTTAATTTGCTACAAGGTATGTGTGCTTGCCAGAGAGAGAGAAGGAAAGTGAGAAATCATCCCCCCCAGGAGGGATGGCCACTCTGCCATCCCTTCTCCTCCATTCTCCTCTCAGGATTTTAGGCATGCACGCACAGAGGCCTGGCATGTTTTTCAAGCTGCTGGGTCTGGGACTCAAACCATGCAGTCAGTCATGTGGGAGACAGGGGCTTTAACACTGTGAAACTGGTTAGCCCTTGATTTAATCTTTTTTTTATTTTTTTAAACTTTTTGCCATAGGGCACAAGCCTTCACTAGAGAGATACAGAGAGAAACAGTGAAAGGGAAAGTGAGAAATCACCCTCCCAGGGGGAATAGGCCTACCAAAGTCCCTTCTCCATTCTCCTTTCAGGATTTTGGGCACACACATGTGCCTGGCATGATTTTCAAGCCACTGGGTCTGGGACTTGAACTATGATCACACCTATGGAAGTCCAGAGCCTTAACCACATGCCACCCGCTGGTCCCTCAATTTAGTTTTTATTTGCCTTTTGTATTTAATCTTGTACAATGCAGCCTTCTTTGTGAAGAATTATTTATATATTTTGTGACTCATTGAGATCCTCTTTCCTCCTTTTCTGCCTTTAGTTTCCTTTGGTTCATTTCATTACAAACTGCATCTCCATTGATCCAGAATTCAAACAAGCAAACAAACACAGTGAACTTTGACAATGGTTACACAACTGTGAAGTACTCAAAACCACCTAATTGCACACTTGAAATGGATGAATTGCATAGCACAGGAATTATATTTCCATAAAGCTATTAAAAACAAACCCACCACACAAAATTTAAAGTCAATTTACCACAGTATTTGAAAATGTTACCAGTCAATTTATCACACAATTTATTACCAATTCTGACAAAACATTTACTGGGTTAGAAAACGAAGTAACAAACATCATATTCTCTGTCCATTTTAGTTATTTAGGCTGTTAAAATTTTTAGACAAACTACACTTAAGAGTTTAATTGAGCAAAAAACGATTCAAAGCAGTCAGCCCACAGAACTGGGTTCTAAGGATCTCCCATTGCCACGTGATCAAATGACATTTACAGGCAGAAAAGGAAAGTGACTACAGAAAATGGAAGCGAGGTAGAGAAACAGCTGGATTAGTTACAGCCAGGCGGATAACTATTTGATCACAGTTCCAACAGTTGGTGACGGTGATTGACAGCCGCACAGCTGCTGTGATTGGCTGTGACTCAGCTATTTGTTACAGAACCAGACTCCTAAGCTAAATTGGGGTGTGTACACAAGAACTGAAGTATGCCAATACAAAGGCTTTCTCAGGCCAATTTAACAGGGCTAACATGCCACTCTGGTTCCAAATTCCTTTGAATAATTCAAGTCAACTCTACATAACAAGAACAAATGCCCAACTGAGGACTAAGTAGTCTCACTTCTGAGTAGTATTGAACCCCTTGATTGATTCTCCAGTATCCATTTGCTTTGGATAGATGGTTTTTCTCTAGGCAGTGGCTCTTGAGTTTGGCCTCAAATAGAATCACATGGAATACATTGAAAATATATGAATGTGGGGGCCAGCAGATGATGCAGTGGTTATGGCGCCGGACTCCCACATGGCCAATTGCGGTTCAAGTCCTTGACCTGGCAGCTTGCTTACTTTCCCTCTCTGTCTCTCTCTTGTAAGTATATGTGTCCTAGACCAAATTTTAAAATAATAATAATAAATTTAATTTAATTAATTAAAAAAAGAAAATACATGAGTGTGGGCTGGCTCCTGCATAGTGATTAAGGCAGCTGGATCTCACATGGCCAACTGTGTGGTTTGAATCCTAGACCCAGAAGCGTCAAAAATACTCTGGGAGGGGACTGGCAGGTGGCAGGTCTCTCTCTCTGGTCAAATTTAAAAAATGATAATAATAAATAAAATTAAATTAATAATCCTTTTAAAAATATTTTGGGTGTGTGTGTGCCCCAAATCCCAAGAATTAAAGAATGTATTAAGTGACATGGTAAGGCACTGTAAAGAAGACTTCCTGGGACATCACAGTAGGTATAGGGGCATTGCAATGGCACCCTGCAATCAGGGAGAGACGGCTCCCTCTGAATACAGCATGGGCAAGGGGACGTAGGACCAAGGGCCAGGGCAGGGGTTAAAGATGGCAAATTACTAAGAGGAAACATCAGGTGTTAGAGGGATTCTGGCTAAACCCACCCAGCAGGATATGTGCTGGAGACAGACCAAAGTGTAATCTAGGGGAAAAGGAAGGATGAGGAACCTGATCAGATACCAAGGGTGATTAGATATGAGGATAATCAGATATTGAGCAGAGGGGTTTTCTCATTAAACTGACTTGGCAGGATTCTTTGCTAAAACTACATTTTATAAGCTGAAGATTCAGAAAGAAACCTGACTAAAATGAAGCCGAGCAAAGAATCTTTGTTATTAGGCTTAATGTTTCCACAGGTGATTTCAATGTGCAACCAATAGGGCAAACCATGACGTAAGAAATTCTCTTGGGGCCGGCAGGTGGCTTGGTGGTTAAGGGTACTGGACTCCCACATGGTCAATTGAGGTTTGAGTCCCGGACCTGGTATCTCTCTCTTTCTCTCTCTCTCTCCACCCCCCCCCCCCCACCTCTCTGGTCAAACTGAAATAAATAAATGAATGAATGAATGAAGTTAAATAAAATAATTTTAAAAAAAGAAATCCTCTTTTGCGTGCCATCAGGTGGCATGGTGGTGGTTAAGGGTATTGGACTCCCACATGATCAATCGTTGTTCAAGTCCCAGACCTGGCACCTTGCTTTCTCACTTTCTCTCTCTGGTCAAATTAAAATGGATGAATAAATAAATAAAATTAAATAAAAAGTAGTTCTTTTTTTTTAAGAATTATTTTTTAAATTTAACTTTATTTATTTATTTAGTTTAATTTGACCAGAGAGAGACAGAGTAAGAGAGAGAGAGAGAGAGAGGGAAAGTGAGAAAGGAAGCCGCCAGATCCGGGACTTGAACCATGGCTGGCCATGTGGGAGTCCAGCGTCCTTAACCACCATGTCACTTGCTGGCCCCAAAAATAATTCTTAAAAAAAAAAAGAAATCTTCTTTTGGAATTGGTAGGTGGCATGGTGGTTATAGATGCTAGACCCCCACATGGCCAACTGCAGTTCGAGTCCCAGACCTTGCTACTAGCTTTCTCACTTTCCCTTTCTCTCTCTCTCTTTGGTCAAATTAAATTTATAATAATAATTAATAAAATTTATTTATTATTATTTTTAATTAGTTATTTAACTTTAACTTTATTTGTTTATTTTAATTTGAACAGAGGAGGAGAGAGAGAGAGGGAAAGTGAGAAAGCAAGCCACCAGGTCTCAGACTTAAACTGCAGTTGGCCATGTGGGAGTCCAGCACCCTTAACCACCACGGCACCTACTGGCCCCCAATAAATAATTCTTTTTTTAAAAAAAGACTTATTTTTATTTAACTTTATTATTATTGTTATTTTACAGTTTGATCAGAGAAAGTGAGAAAGCAAGCCATGAGGGAGGTCCAGGACTTGAACCGCAGTCGGCCATGTGGGAGTCCAGCGCCTTTAACCACTATGCCATCTCCTGGCCCCCACCAGTAAATAATTCTTAAAAAGAAAAAAAGAGGCTTTGTAGACACTGCTGCCCGAGTCTCTCCTCCTTTACCATGGTCAACCCCACCATGTTCTCTGACATCACTGTTGACAGGGAGCTCTTGGGCAGCATCTCCTTCAAGCTATTTGCAGAAAAGTTCCAAAGACAGCAGAAAACTTCCATGCTTTGAGCACTGGAGAGAAAGGATTTGGTTTTAAGGGTTCCTGCTTTCACAGAATTATTCCAGGGTTTATATGCCAGGGTGGCGACTTCACATGCCATAATGGTACGGGTGGCAAGTCCATCGATGGTGAGAAATTCAATGATGAGAACTTCATCCTGAAACATACAGGTCCTGGCATCTTGTCCATGGCAAATGTTGAACCCAGCACAAACGGTTCTCAGTTTTTCATCTGCACTGCCAAGACTGAGTGGTTGGATGGCAAACATGTGGTCTTTGGCAAGGTGAAAGAGGGCAGGGCATGAATATCGTGGAAGTCATGGAGCACTTTGGGTCCAAGAACGGCAAGACCAGCAAGAAGATCAGCATTTCTTTTTTTTTTTTTTTTTCCAGAGGTTTTTTTCTTTTCTTTTTTTTTTTTATAGGGCGCATGCGCTCACCAGACAGACAGAGACAGAGAGACAGAAAGTGAGAAATCATCCCCCAAGGGGGATGGCCACGCCGCAAACCCTTCTCCATTCTCCTCTCGGGATCTTGGGCACGCACACACATGTGCCCGGGCGTGAGTTTAAGCCACCGGGTCTGGGACTCGAACTGCGGTCGACTACGTGGGAGTCTAGCGACATAGCCATTTACGCTAACTGCTGGTCCCAATTTTTAAAAAATTTAACCAGAGAGAAAGGGAAAGTGAGAAAGCAACCTGCCAAGTCCAGGACTCAAACTGTAGCTGGCCATGTGGGGTCCAGTGCCCTTAACCACCATGCCACCTTCTGGCCACAGTTTGAGATTTTTTTAATCTTTCCATTTAAAAAAAAATGTTTTTTTAATTTAATTCATTTATTAATATTATTATTTTAATTTGACCAGAGAAAGAGAGGGAGAGGGAAAATGAGAAAGAAAACTGCCAGGTCTGAGATTCAAACTGCAATTGGCCATGTGAGACTCCAGTGCCTTAACCACCATGCCACTTGCCAGCCCCGATCTTTTAATTTTGTATTTCAAAATGATTATAGGCTCACAGGAAGTAGAAGCTTTATGTCTTGCCTTATGTATCTTTTACATGTGCCCATCCTATGTCCACTGTAATATCCTTTATAATAAACAACATGAAGTGTTTTCTCTTTGTGTTGTGAGCTTCTCTAGCAAATTAATTGAACCCTAGGAAGTGGTCATGGGTATCCCCGCTTGGGGTTTAATTGCGGTATAAGGTGCACAGATGACAACCAAGAATTTGTTATTGGCAATGTGAAGTGGGAGCAGGCCTGTGATTACCTATTAGCAGTTACCAGAAGCAGGGGAGAGAGGGATGGAAAGCGATTGCTTAATGGTTAGGGGGTTTTCCTGCAGAGTGATAAAAATGTTCTGTAACTAGGGACCAGCAGTTGGCGTAATGGCTATGTCACTGGACTCCCATGTAGTCGACTGCGGTTCAAGTCCCACAATTTGAACTGCAGCCAGCCATGTGGGATCCAGGCTCGCTTAACCTCTAGGATACAGGGATAGTCCAAAGTTAGATGCCCTTTTTTAAAAAACATCTTATTTTCGGTTTTTTGCCATAGGGCACATGTGCTTGCTGGACAGAAACAGAAAGTGACAGTGAGAGGAAAAGTGAAAAATCATCCCCCTAGAAGGATGGCCATGCCACAATCCCTTCTCCATTCTCCTCTCAGGATTTTGAGCATGCACGCACACAGGCCCAGCGTGATTTTCAAGCTGCCAGGTCCAGGACTCAAACCACGGTTGACCATGTGAAAATCCAGTGCCTTAGCCACCATGCCACCTGCTGGCCCCAAGTTAGATGCTTCTAAAGAAATACAAGTGTACTAGATATATTAATCCATTATATTGTACATTCTATATATATTCATTATATTGTTTCCCCTCTGGTTTAGCATATATTACAAATATATTTTCATTTCAACTCTTAGTCTGTTTCAATCTTTTTTATTTTTAATTTATTTTTTAAGGCTTTTGCCGTAGGGCGCATGTGCTCGCTGGAGAGAGACAGAGAAAGGGAAAGTGGGAAATCACCCGCTAGAAAGGAAGGTCACGTCACAATCCCATCTCCTCCACTCTCTTCTCTGGACTTCGGACACACACCCGCATGGTTTTCAAGCTACATTGAATCATGGTCTGTCATGTGGGACTCTAGCATCTAAACTACCACGCTACGCGATGTCCCGTTTTGATCTTTTAATTGTATATTATTTCATAATATTGAAATACCCTCACTAATTTAACCACCTACCTGTTGATGGACATTTAGGTCATTTCTAGTTTGGAACTGTAGCAAAAATGCTGGAAAGAACAACTTGGACTAGTTTGCACACTTGAGTTCATATTCCTTTTTCTTTTTCTTCTTAAAAAATTTGCTAGATGGCAAGTGTACTCAATGGAGGGAGTGGAGGGAGAGAGAAAGAGAGGAGAGAGAGAAAGTAAGAAAGCACCTATCAGGGGAGATGGCAGCACCACAATCCCTCCTCCTCCATTCTCCTCTCTAGATTTAGGGCACAGCCTGTTGTGACATAAGAGATGAGACAGAAAGAAAGTAAGCTGCCAGGCCTGGGACTCGAACTGCAGTCAGCCATGTATATGGGAGCCTAATGCCCTTAACCACCATGCTACCTGCCGGCCTCCTGTTGTGATTTTCAAGCTGTTGGGTCTGGGACTGAACCATGCAGTCAGCCATGTAGGTCCAGCCACCTTAACCACCATGCCACAGGCTGGCCCTTGTGCTCATATTAATATTTCCACAGAAAGTTTTTCCAAATGTGAGACTACAATACTAGTGTCCATTTGTGTGACACCTTTCCCTCCACTAATACCCTGGGAAAAGCAGTGAATTTTCATATCAGCCTCATATTCAGAAGCATACAAGATAAATTCTTAGACTGAAAAATTAGGACAAAGCGTATGCAGATGGTTAAAAGATGCACATGCTGAGACACTGACTCAGTTTAAAGGAAGAATAATTGAAGGTGTATGGAAAAGAAAAGAGAGACTACTAGGAATGCCAGCTGGTAGCATCTGCACTGGAAAATAGGAATTATCTATTGTGATGTGGTTCAGACCTAGAACAAGCATAGTTAGCCTGCTGTCAAACCAACCCTGTACTCATCCCAGAGAATAACAGAAAGGCCTTAGGAAGAAACCTTTCTCTAAAAGATATTAGTCCTGGCTATCAATAGCCCAAAACGAGTATAAAAGAGCAGTATCATCCCTTGTCACATTTTTGAAGCACCCTTTGTAGGCTTGGCAGTGACAATATAAAGATTAAGAAAAGCCCCTGCCCTCACGTTTGCTCAGTCTTAGCACAACAGTAATTAACAAGACTTTCTCACTTTCCTGCTGGAGCTATGCCTGGCAGGTCAAAGCTTTTGAAAACCAATGGAGTGGATTTTTTCCAGAATATCCATAATTATCCTATTCAGAGACAAGGAAGTTAATGACATCAACTGCTTTTCTAAGCAGCAGTCTTAGCAGTTTCTGCCTTTGTCTCTAGAAAAAGTGCCAGGCGCCAAGAAACTGCTAATTCAATTACATGTGAAGAACTAACCTATTGGGGTGTGATCATCCAGTGCCCAGGGATGATAAATCAAGAAGTGTGGGGACCAGCAGTTAGCGTAATGGCTATGTCGCTGGACTCCCATGTAGTAGACCGCAGTTCGAATCCCGGACCCGGTGGCTTAAGCTCACGCCGGGCGCGTGTGTGTGCGTACCCAAGATCCCGAGAGGAGAATGGAGGAGAAGGGATTGTGGCGTGACCATCCCCCCTGGGGGGTGATTTCTCGCTTTCTATCTCTCTGTCTCTCTCTGTCTGGCGAGCGCACGCGCCCTATAGCAAAAACCTCTCCAAAAAAAAAAAAAAAAAAGTGTGCTAGCCAATGACAAATGGTTGGAAAAGGACTGTGTAGTTCAGTATTTCAGTCAGCTGCTTATATTGACATTTTCTTGGGAGTGGGTGGAAGAGTGCAAATCATGAATGAGAAGACATTTTATTTTGAATACATTGTATTATTTCATTCAATAGTAATGCAGGGCTCTCATATTTGAAAGAAGGTCTGATTATAACAATGTTAAAAAGTTCTCTGGGGACCAGCAGCTGGCGTAATGCCTATGTCACTGGACTCCCACGTAGTCAACAGCGGTTCGAGTACTGGACCTGGTGTCTTAAACTCACACCGGGCGCATGTGTGGTACCCAAGATCCCGAGAGAATGGAGGAGAAGGGATTGAGGCGTGGCCATTCCCCCTGGGGGGGGGGGGGACTTCTCGCTTTCTGTCTCTCTGTCTCTCTCTGTCTTTCTGGTAAGTGCATGCACCCTATAGCAAAAACCTCTCTCCAAAAAAGAAAAAAAAAAAAAAAAAGTCCTCTGTGATTCTAAGGGCAATTAGGTAATATCAGCTCTAAAATGCACATTCTTTTAAAATTTGCCAGAGGGTAACTTGCTCTCCAGGAAAAGAGAGAGACAGGCAGGGAAAGTGAGAAAGCACCTCCCATGGTGAATGGTCATGCTGCAATTCCTTCTTCTCCATTTCTTCCTGTGGGATTTTAGGAACAACCATGCTTCTGGTCTGTTTTTCAAGCCACCAGGTCCTGGACTTAAACCACATAGTCAGCCATATTGAATCCTTACCCATCACATCACTGGCAGACCCCCCCCAAAATGCACATTCTTAAGAAGGATTTAATTGGGTCTTCAGGGAACTATATGAATAGACCTTTACCCTGACTTTGTATTAATCAGAGGTATACATCATCTAACATGAAAAAAATATCCTACAGGACAAGACAAACAAAAGACACCTTCCATAAGATTTCTGAGGGCATAGACTATGGACCTAATGAGAAACCTAAAACTTTTACACTTACAGTGCTCAAATCCCAAGTGTTAGGTATTGAAGAAAAAACACCACCCAGAAATTTTACTAGTTTAATATTAAACACAAATTCAAATCACTTTGCATAGTACTTTTTTTTTCTCTTTCAGATTTTTGCCACAGAGTGGGTATGCTCCCAGGAGAGAAACAGAGAGAGAGGAAAGTGGGAAATCATCCCCCATGGGAACCATCACAATCCCTTATCCACTTAGGATTTGGGGTGTACACATACACACATGTGTGCCAAGCCTCCTGATCTGGGACACAGCCACGGAGTCAGCCACGTGAGGTCCAGTGCCTTAACCTTCACACCACCTGTTGGTGTAGTTTAAGGTACCCAATAGCTTAATTTTGACCTATCTCATTGGTTTGAATTATTTTATCTTTACAATAGAGATGCATAAATTAAAATGTATATCTAGCTCGAGATTAAAAGAAAAAATAAAACTAAGTTTAAGAAACATCTAGGGGCCAGCAGGTGGTCTGGTGGTCAAGGCGCTAGACTCCCACATGGCCTACTGCGGCTGGAGTCCTGGACCTGGAGGCTTGAAGATCATGCCCAGGGCAAGTACATGAGTGCCCAAAGTCCTAGGAGGAGAATGGAGGAAAAGGAATTGCAGCCTGCCATCCCATCCACCTTGCGGGGGTGACTTCTCACTTCCCCTCTCACTGTCTCTGTATCTCTTTCCAGTGACACGCATGCCCTATGGCAAAAACATTTCTGTACCTACTCCCTTATTCTGTAATTTCTAGACAGGTCGGTTGGATTCTATTTAGACTCCTTTCAGAAAAAAGATATCAATGATATGATTTTCTCTGCCTTGGGCTCCACATGGGTGAATCACAGGACAATTTAAGCGTACTCAGACCAACTTGTTTTCTTACTTCATGCAGTTGGGTCTAAATATAAATAACCTCCCTCCCCGTTTTACCAAAACACAACCTGGAAGTGTGAAATACAGTCAAACATACTATGGGATTATCTGAGCAAATGGGACCATTAAAAAGGGAACCATTTTACCTAAAGGTGCATAGAAAAGAAAGTCAGATATACCAAAATAACCTATAAGGTTAGGTATATTGGATACATCGTCAACTATGGCAATCCTCTGTTTAATTTGAAAGCCTCTTGGCAGAGAGAAGGGATGGAAAAGTTTGGGCGAAGGCTTTAAATGGCTAGTCAAACAATGAGTCACCACAAGTTTCCAGTTAACAATCTCTTCTGCCTAGGCACAGCAAGGGCCCGGCGCTTTACGAGCCACTTTCCCGTTTATAAGTTGTAACATATCATGGTTTTATTGTCTCTTCCATCAAATGAATACACAAAATGAAAGACACTGCGTCGGCTTTGAAATGTAGGGCAAAATCATGCTGGAGGTGGGGAGAAGGAAGGTGGAGAGGAAGAGAACAAGGCAAGGCGCTGGAGGGGCAGCCCAGAAGAGGTGGTGAAACAGGGACGAATATTCAAGGCTGAGTATCTCCTGTGCTCGGCAGCCCTGCAGTCCTTTCCCCCACACCTGTGCCTAACCCGGAGCAGCGCCCTCCTACGTGCTAAAAGAACCTAACCTCGTCCCGGCCTGTCCCAGCCCCCACACGGTGACAGGTGGGGCCGCGAGCGGCCACCAGGCCTCCGCCTCCTCGCGCTGCCTGCTGGGAGCCGCAGCCGCTTCCGGTTGCGCCCGGCCCCTGAACTCCGACTCCCGTCGGCCCCCGGGAAAACCGCAGCGGCGTCGCGCGGGCCCTGCCGGAACTCGTAGTTCTGCCTTCCGCCGCTCTTCGTAGCCGGAAACGGGGGTGGACAGGGCCGAGAACTACCGAGGCGAAGGTACGGGTGGCGGCCAGGGGTCAATCCGCGCCCGGCGTGGGGTTGGCGGTGAGGCAGTCGGAGGTGGTTGGCTTGGGTGGGAGGAGATCCGCTCGCACACACGAGGAGGAAGGTTGAGCCGCCGCCGCCGCCGCCGCCGCCGCCGCGAGTGCGGAGTCGGAGTGGAGGTGCCGTCGCGGCACTAGCCGTCGTGTCGCTAGCCCCAGCCCTTCTCCTCACCGCCTTCCCTGGGTCAGCGCGGCCTGCTCCTCCCCGGGCCAGTCGCCCCCGCCTCCATTTCCCGCCCTCTCTTCACCACACACACGGCCCCCCCGATCATGGATCCGGGCAGTGGCGGCGGCGGCGGCGGCGGCGGCGGGAGCAGCAGCGGCAGCAGCAGCAGCGACTCGGCGCCCGACTGCTGGGACCAGGCGGACATGGAAGCCCCCGGGCCGGGCCCGTGTGGCGGCGGCGGCGGCTCCTTGGCGGGGGCAGCTGCCGAGGCCCAGCGTGAGCACCTCAGCGCGGCCTTCAGCCGGCAACTCAACGTCAACGCCAAGCCCTTCGTGCCCAACGTCCACGCAGCCGAGTTCGTGCCGTCCTTCCTGCGGGGCCCGGCCCAGCCGCCGCCACCCCAAGCTGGCGCCGCCGCCAACAACCACGGAACCGGCAGCGGCGCGGGAGGCCCTTCGGGTAAAGGGCTGGGAGGCAGCCCCGGGGATGCGGGAGGAAGCCAGGCTAGGGGGACAAGAGCAACCGGCCTGGGTCCGGAGCCCACAGCGGGTGGGGTAGGGCCTGGAGACGCGCTGTCTGGGGCCCCGCCGGCACGTGGGGTGCTGACAGCGGCGTCGGGCGCCGGCGGGCCTGGGTGGGGCGGCCCGGAGCCCGGGAGCGGGCCTGGGTGGGGCGGTCGCCGCTGTGTGCCAGGCGGGGAGGGGAGCGTACCAGAAGACCCTGTGGGGCCCGAGGCCTGCTTCTCCCCTGGGGGGCGGGGGTGTGTGTCACAGTTATCCCCTCGAAATGGGAACCGTATGGGACGGAGGGGGCCGCCGGCCGGTAAGTGAGTGCCACGAGGCCCAGAACCGAGGACAGATGGAGCCAGCAGTCATTCGGGTGGGCGTTGAGAGATCCAAGGACTTGAGCAGGACAGATGCTCGAGTTTTTCCTTCGACCTAGCCGCAGAGAGCTTCTGCTGCAGTTTCTACTATTGAAACTGTAATTATATTTTAAATATCAATGGCACAGAACCGTAGTGAAGGAATCCCAAGATGCATTGCAGTCTTGTGATTGGGCAGAAACTGCTGGCGATCAGTACAAAGCTCTTCTTTACTTTGTGCATTTTGTGTTCTTTAAAAGTTCACAAAGTACCACAAAGTTAAGAATTCGTCTTTTACTGTTAATGTGTAGTAGGAAACTACATTGATTTATTTGTGTGCCATTTTTAAGCTGGAGTTAGACATTTCCCCATTGTCAGAGTCAGTGACATGTTTAGAATTTTCATTGCTTTGAAATCGTTGACTTTATCCAAATTCCTCAGTATAACTCGCTTTGTGTACATCTGTGAGTAATCTATTTCTTCAGATACTTCAGCTTTTCGTTGAACTTACTAGTTGTCACGTGCATTTCTGACCATAGCGAGCAGACCTACTTTGTGTGATTTTAAGTTTTGGCCTTAAAACTTAACTACATTTAGGGGTGCTTAAGTGATAGGTAGCATGCTTTCAAGTACTGACTTTATAGGACTGTCAAATGAATGAACTTGAGTATTCTCTCCATTACCGTGCTTATTTTAAGAGGTTATTAGTATTGCCTAGGGACCAGCAGGTGGCGTAATGATTACATCCCTAAACTCTCACATAGGTGACTGCAATTGGAGTCCTAGACCCGGTGGGTTGAAACTCATGCCGGGTATGTGTGCAGGCGTGTCCAAAATCCCAAGGGGAGAATAGAGGAAAAGGGATTGAGGCATGGCCATCCCTCCCAGAGAGTGATTTCTTACTTTATGTGTCTCTGTCTCTGTCTCTCTGGTGAGCACAAGAAAAGTATTAGTATTGCCTTAAAAATAAAATGCAAAAGAAAGGAAAAGACTGAATATCTTTCTTTAGCCAGCCCTTTGGTGGGCTGGATCAGACTTTTTCAGCTCATTTTCAAAGTTGATTATTTCAAATTGTCGATTTATTTCTTTAAAGTTCTGTATTGTAGTATTTCTTAGATATGTAGGTTTTATAAAAATGCTTTAGGAGTTTTGTTTCTTTGGGAAATTTTTGGTATAGTTCTCTAGTGGTGAAAGGATAGTTTGGAGAAATACTTTTTGTGAAGTATATGAACACAGTTTAGAGTCAGTCGTTTTATTGACTGGTATTTCTTCGTGTGGGTGGTTGATGTTTTCCTTTAACTAAGGACACTTAGGTTTTATGTATGTATGTTTGTATGGTTTTTGGCATAAGGCACATAGCTCCAGGAGAGAGACAGAAAAGTGAGAACACTCACCCAGGGTTGGGGAGCAGTGGTCATGCTGCAACCCCTTCTCCATTCTCTCAGAATGTTTTTTTGGGGGGAAGGATTTTGGGTACACATGCATGGTATGATTCTTCAAGCTGCCAGATCGGGATTCAGGGCTTGAACCATGGAGTTGGCCATGTGAGATCCCAGTGCCTTGCCACTTGCTCGCCCATGGACTCAGCTTTTACTTCTTTCCTTATGTCAAGCCATTTTGACCATGTAAACCAGTTCACCTATGGGCTCCTGAAAATACCTGTTTCCCCTACTTTATCATGCAGATGCCATTTATCCAGCCATCTTTTCTTTCTTTGTCATTGTCCCCATACACACCTTTTTTTTTTTTTAATCTGGAGCCACCAGCACCACTATGAGTAGACTTAAGACTCCATTTATGAGTGCCAGCAGATGGCATGGTGGTTAAGGTGCTGGACACTCCCACATAGCTGACCACGGTTCAAGTCCTGGACCTGGTGGCTTGCTTTCTCACTTTCCCTCTGTGTGTGTGTGTGTGTGTGTGTGCGTGCGCGTGCATGTGTGTGTGTGTGCGCACGCGTGTGTGTGTGTGTGTACGCGTGTGTACGCGTGTGTGTGGTCAAATGAAAAGGAATGAATGAATAAATAAAATAATTACTTAAAATAAAAAGACTCCATTTACAGCGTATCTAGCCGTCAGCAGTCATTGAGGGACAACTCTGTAGAGCAGTAGTCTAGAGTGGTCTTTCTTGAGTGGCTAGATATTACCTGTTACCTAGGAGTTTTTTTCCTCTTCCTGATATTTGCTAATTTTTAGTTTTACTCTTGATCCTTTTTTCTTTGGCACTACCAGAATTTGGAGAGATATGAGTTTATTGTTGGGAAGTGGTTGTTAGTAAGAAAATCCCCTACATTACTGTCCACTTACTAAAAAAAAATCAGAAATTTATTTTGGTGTTACCTACTTTGCCAACCACTTCTACAAAATGCCAGTTTAATATTTGCAGAAAGTATCCTTTGTAGGATGTGTATTTGGAAAAGAATGGATTTTCTCTCTTTTTTTTTTAGGTTTTTGCCATAGGGTGCATGTGCTGACTGGAAAAAGAGAGAGAGGGAAAGTGAATAATCACCCCTGAGGGAGGGTAGCCACACCACAATCCCTTCTCCATTCTCTTCTTGGGATTTTGGACACTCATGCATACGAGCCTGGTGTTATTTTTCAGGCCACCAGGTCTGGACTCAAACCACAATAAGCCATATGGGAGTATAGCATCCCAACCACTGTGCCACCTGCTGGCCCCCAAGAATGGATTTTCTAAATTGAGATCCAGAGTTATGTGGGACTATTAGATTCATGCCTCAGAACATTTCATGTCTATAAAATGCCATCACCAGAGAAAAAATGAACTTGCAACAAAGAAAGGAAAATAGCATTTAGACTGAAACTTCTAAAGAGCAGTAACCAAAAAGTTTGCCAGTCTGTTTATTTTATAGTAAAAAATGGATAATGGGGCTAGCTAGCATGTTTCATGTTGTTGAGCTATTACTGACATTTGTGGTAGCTGTTTTTTTTTGTTTGTTTGTTTGTTTTTGTTTTGTTCAGTTTTTGCCAGAGTGTGTGTGCTTACTAGAGACAGACAGAGAGAGGGGGATGAGCACACCTCAATCCTTTCTCCTCCATTCTCTCCTCTCAGGATTTTGGGCATGCACGCACACATGCCAACGTGATTTTATTTTTATTTATTATTTTTAAAAATTGTTTATTTTTAAGTTTTGCCATAGAGCACATGTGCTCACCAGAGAGACACAGAGACAGAGAGAAGCAAAGTGAGAAAGCAAACCACCAGGTCTGAGATGTGAACCATGGTGTCAGCTATGTGGGAGTCTAGTACCTTAACCATCATGCCACCTACTGACCTGTCAACTTGATTTTCAAGCTGCGGGTCTGGGACTCAAACTGCAGTCGACCATGTGGGAGCTAAGCACCTTAACCACCACATCAACTGCTGGCTCTGTAGTTATGTTTTTAAAGTAGATACCAGGAGAAGCCTAGAAGTCATAGCTCTATAATATTAAAATGTCTCTGTCTGGGTTATCTTTTTTTCTCCTGAAAACATGTTGGTTTTTCTTTTTTTATCATAAAAAATTTTATTATTTATTTTATTTATTTATTTTTTGATAGAGTTTTGCCCTAGGGTCTGTGTGCTCACCAGAGAGACAGAAAGCAGGAAGTTACCTCCCCCCCCCCGGGGGGGGGGGGGATAGCCATGCTGCAGCCCCTTCTCTCTTCTCTCAGGATTTTTTTAAAATTATTTTATTCAACTTTATTTATTTATTTTAATTTGACCAGAGAGGGACAGAGAGAGAGAGAGAGGTAAAGTGTGAAGGCAAGCTGCTAGGTCCAAGACTCGAACCTCAGTCAGCCATGTGGAAGTCCAGCACCTTTAACCACCATGCCACCTGTTGGCCCCCTCCTCTCCGGATTTTGGGCAGTCATACACACAAGCCTGGTGTGAGTTTCAAGCCACTGTGTTCAAGACTCAAACTTCACTTGGCCATGTGAGAGGCCAGCACCTTAACCAGAGTCACCTATTGGCCCTTTTGTTTTTGCTTTTTGAGATGCTGCCTTGAGCAGTCAGTAGAGGAAGATGCTTTTGTATAAAATGTCATTAACTTCACTGGGAGGTTAACCTTCATTGCTGGTTATGTTTGTTTCCACCTATCCCAAGTCAAAATTTGGGATTCACTGTTGACCTAGGGTATCTTTGAAAATTTAAGAATATAGGTTTCCAAATACATGATTAAGAAGAACCCATTTAAGTGTAGTTAAGTGTATTTCATGTAAGTAATTCTCTACAGAGCCTAGTAAATTGGCCAAGTGATTCTCACTAAAATAGAGGTCTCTAAAAGAATGAAAATATAGAAGCTTAATGTGTAAGGGGTAAACATTTTCTCTGATAAAAATCTACTTTTCTAAAAAAAATTATTTATTTATTTATTATTTTTAATTTGACCAGAGCGAGAGAGAGAAAGCAAGCCTCCAGATCTGGAACTTGAACCACACATGGTCAGCCATGTGGGAGTCCAGTGCCTTAACCACCACACCATATGCCAGTCCCAATATCTGCCTTTTTTTTGAGAGGCTTTTGCTATAGGGCACGTATGCTTGCCAGAAAGACAGATAGAGACAGAAAGCAAGACATCGCAATCCCTTCTCCTCCACTCGCCTCTCGGGATCTTAGGCATGCACGCACACGTGCCCACTGTGACTTTAAGCCACCGGGTCTGGGACTTGAACTGTGGTCAACTACATGGGAGTCCAATGACATAACCATTATGCCAACTGCTGGTGCCTGCTTATTTTATGTTCCAATTTGTTTTGTCTTTTTTATTATTAGATGAGAAGCGGGTTTAGTAATATTAGATATACGGGGTTATTTAGACTTTTAGAATAGTCAGAGCTTTAGTAGAAGTATAGTGTTCTTTGTACCCTTCCATTCTCAGTGTCTCTCTACTATTAAAAATGGTGGGCTGTGGGTCAGCAGACGGCACAGAAAGGTTAAGGCGGCTAGATCCCACATGGCCAACGAGGTGATTCAAGTCCTGGCCCCAGTGCCTTGGAAAACGGCCTGGGGATGTATGCATGTATGCCCAAAATCCAGGCAGGAGGGAGAAATGGAAGATAAGGAATTACTGTGTGACCATGCCCCTCTGGAAGTACTTTCTCCTTCTCCTGTCTCTGTCTCTGATGAGCACACATGCTCTCTGGCAATCAAACAAACACAAATAGTCTTTTAAAAAAATTGAGTATTAAATAAAACCGGCAGTCCTCAGTACTTTCTCCGAGGAAGAATTGTCTCCAAAATGTAACACTGTATTGTGGAACTTGAATTTTAAAAGAGAAACATTCTGGGACTGGCAGGTGGCATGGTGGTTAAAACTGCTGGACTCCCACATGGCCAACCATGGTTCAAGTCTTGGACCTGGTGGTTTCCTTTCTCACGCTCTTTCTCTCTCCATCTCTGGTCAAATCGGATAGGTTCCCAATAATGGAAAATAATAATAATAAATAAAGTTAAAAAATAAAGTTAAAATAAAATAATTCTTTGAAAAAAAAATAAAAGAAGCATTCTTTTTTGTGGTGTTTGGTTTTTGCTGAATGTTTTTTTTTTTTAAGACTCACTTTATTTAACTTTATTTAATTTTTTTATTTTAATTTGACTAGAGGGATACAGTGAGAGAGAGAGAAAGCAAGCAAGCCGCCAGGTCTTACACTCAAACTGCAGTCGACCATGTGAGAGTCCAGCACCCTTAACCACCGCACCACCCGCTAGCCCCATGAATGCTTTTTTGTGGGGGAAGGACTTTTAAAATTTTTAGTGTGCAGTTCAGGCCTAGATCACACATGAGTAACCACAGTTTGCATCTGGCTTGAAAAACATGCTGGGCTTGTGTGGACACGAGAAATGGAGAAGGGATTGCAGTGGGATCACGCCTCACTGTGGGGTGCTTTGTATGTGTCTCTCTCTTTCTGTCTCTCTGACAAACACATGTGCCCTCTGGCATTTAAGAAAGAAATTACAAAAAAAAAAAAGTGTGCAGTTCAGTGATTTTAAGCATATTCACAAGGTTATGTAACCATTACCACTTGGATGCTTTTTAATCACTGAATTAAAATAATTTTTTTTTAAGAATTTTTATTTAGCCTTATTGATTTATTTTAATTTGACCAGAGAGGGACACAAACAGAAACCAAGAATTCAAGCTGCCAGGTCTGGGACTTAAACCCCAGTCTGCCATGTGAGACTCCAGCACCCTTAACCACCATGCCACCTGCTGCCCCCCTACCCCGCCACTTTTTTTTTAATTAAAAAATTTCCTATAGGGCATGTTCACTTGCCAGAGGGAGAGAAAAAGTGAGAAAGCACCCAGGGATATGTCTAGGCTACAGACCCTTCTCACTTGTCCTCGCAGGATTTTGAGCATGCATACACACATGCACCCAGTCTGTATTTCAAGGTGCTGGGTCTCAGACTGGAATTGTGTCGTCAACCATGTGGGATCCAGGTTCCTGAACCACCTCATCACTGGCTGACCCCACTGAATATTCTTTTTTTCTTTATTTCTTTGTAGTTATTTTTAAGTTTGCATGTGTGCTTACCAGAGAGAGAGGGGGTGAGTGAGAAGGCAAGTCACTAGGTCTAGAATTTGAATCATGGTCAGCCATCTGGGGAGTCCAACGTTTTAACCACCAAGACACCTGCTCGCCCCCTGAAATATTCTTAAAAAGTGACCAGAGTAGAAAGGATTAAAGTCATAGTAATTTTTTTTTTTGTCCAGAAAGTCTCTTAATTTTTTTTATTATTATGTTAAATGATACCTGTTGACTAGATTGATAGGTTAGGGTTTTGAGAGTTTTCTTTAAAATTGAAATGCCTGCAATAAATCTAGCTAAAGTAAGATTTTTTATTTTTAGAGATATTTTTGTTGTAAGGCACATGCACTTGTGGGAGAGAGCCAAAGACAAAAAATTAGAAATCACTCCCCAGGGAGTATGGCCATGCTGCAATCCCTTCTCTTCCTTTCTCCTCTCAAGATTTTGGGCATGCACGCATGTGTGCTCAGTTAGTTTTGTTTTGTTTTGTTTTGTTTTTTTAGAATTAAATAAATATTTTAATTTGACCAGAGAGAGAGAGAGAAAGTGGGAAAGCAAGCCACCAGGTCCGGGATTTGAACCATGGTTGGCCATGTGGGAGTGTCCAGCGCCTTAACCACCACACTACCTGCTGATCCCCTATGCTCAGTTAGTTTTAAACCACCGGGTCCAGGACTCAAACCAGGGATTGCCATGTGGGAATCCAGCTATATAACCATTACGCTACCTGCTGGTCCCAATGGTTTTTATTCTGATGGTACAGTAAATGGAATAGGGTAGGCAGAGGAGATCAGTGAAAAGGATTGTTGCTGGAGTGCCACGGTAATAAGCTATTTCTGTACCTTTAGGGTTTTTTTTCTTAATATTAGATTTTTTATTCTTGTTTCATGCCTTTACATGTAGGTATGGCTTAAGAGTGAAGATTTAGGGAACAAGTGAAGGCAGTAGTTAACACTGTGCGAGGCTGAGCAGCTGTTCAATAAAAGATTTTGATTGGGAATAAACATTCCTTGAAACCGGTTTTATTTAGTACTATTAGTTCATAGCTTATTGAATCCTGTGTTTTTATTTTCACCTTTTCTGAAATTGTACCTTATAAAAAGATAGCAATTAAAATTTCTCAGGACCAAGTTAGGGAAATATTTTAGAAATTTCAAGCTTTGATTTGTTTGCTCAGGAGGGAATGCCTTTTAAAAATAATTTGCCAGAGAGTGTGTATACCGAGAGAGAGAAATTGAACAAGAGAGAAACGACCCCCACCATCAGAATGGTCATGCTGTAATCTATCTTCTCCATTTCTCCCTCCCGTTGGGATTCTTGGACATTCATGTACATGTACCTGGTGTTTGGTTTTTGTTTTTAAGTTTTTGCTGTAGGGCACGTGTGCTCACCAGAGAGAGGGAAAGTGAAAAATCACCCCCCACCCCACCCCATGGCCATGCAGCAATCCCTTCTCTTGGGATTTTGGACATGCAAATACACAAACCTGTGGTGATTTTCAAGCCACTGGGCCTGGACTTGAACTGTGGTCAGCCATGTGAGAATCCAGTACCTTAGCCACCAGGTTACCTGCTTATTCCCCTGGTGTGATTTTTTTTTTTTTTTTTTTTTTGAAGAGATTTTCGCTGTAGGGCGCATGTGCTCACCAGACAGACAGACAGAGACATAGAGACAGAAAGCGAGAAATCACCCCCCCAGGGGGGATGGTCACGCAGCAATCCCTTCTCCTCCATTCTCCTCTCGGGATCTTGGGCACGCACGCACACGCACCCGGCGTGAGTTTTAAGCCACCGGGTCCGGGACACGAACTGTGATCAACTACGTGGGAGTCCAGTGACACAGCCATTATGCTAACTGCTGGTTCCCTCCCTGGTGTGATTTTGTTTCTTGTTTTTGTTTTTGTGTTTTTTTGCTATAGGGCGTGTGCGCTTGCCAGACAGACAGAGAAGACAGAGAGAAAGCAAGAAATCACCCCCCAGGGGGGATGGCCACGTTACAATCCCTTCTCCTCCATTCTCCTCTTGGGATCTTGGGCACACATGCACATGAGCCCGGTGTGAGTTTAAGCCACCGGGTCCGGGACTCGAACCGCGGGTTGACTACGTGGGAGTCCAGCGACACAGCCATTACGCTAACTGCTGGTCCCCTCCCCATGTGATTTTTAAGCTGCAGGGTCCAGGACTCAACTGAGAGTGGACTCTAAGTCATGGAGCCCACCAGGTCATGGAGTGGCCTGGGAGGGAATGTCTTTAAGTGTCAAAGTAGTATTATATTTACTGGTTGAAGAGAAAAGAATGAAAAAGAGTCTATAACCTTTTGGAGTGAGATAGCAGTAGAAGGGTGGAATTTTTGGAGCTGTGAATTTTAAGTTCATCAGGAATTCACTGAAGTAGAGCACTGGTTATCTTTTCCTACTGTTTTCTCTCTCTCTCTCTCTCTTTTTAGAGAGAGATTTTTGGTGTAGGGCACATATGTGTGAGTGCCCAAGATCCCGAGAGGAGAACAGGGTAGAAGGGACTGCAGCATGTGGCCATGCCCTGGGGGATGATTTCTTTCTGTCTCTGTCTTTCTCTCTTTGTCTCTGGTGAGTGCAGATAGCAAAAGTCTCTCTCTCTCTCTCTCTCTCTTTTTTTTTTTTTTTTTTTTTTTGAGAGGTTTTTGCTATAGAGCGCATGTACTCTCCAGAAAGACAGAGAGAGAGACGGACAGAAAGCGAGAAATCACCCCTCAGGGGGATGGCCACACTGCAATCCCTTCTCCATTCTCCTCTCAGGATCTTGGGCACACATGCACATGCACCTCGTGTGAGTTTAAGCTACCAGGTCTGGGACTCTAACTGTGGTCGACTACATGGGAGTAGCCATTATGCCATCTGTTGGTCCTGCAAAAATCTCTCTCTTAAAAAAGAAGGGAGGAAAAAAAAAGAGTGGTGATGCGTAATTCTACACCACATCAAAACCGGGTAATTGTAAATCACTTCATTTGGAAAAAAAAAAAAAGAAGTGCTCTTTGGGTGTCATTGGGACAACATCTTGACATTTCTGTAGAACTCCAGCCATACAATTAAATAGTCTGTATCCATCTCCTTAAGGTGGTTAATTTCGATAGCATAAAGCTCTTTTTCTTTTATTGTACTTTACTGGGGCTATCTAAAGTGGTTTTGGCTTAAGTACTTTAAATATACCTCATTGTTTGAGGTACATGGGTCTGTATCTTTCAGAGTTTCACAAATATTCTGGAATTTTATTCTATAGATGTTTAATCAGTTTGATATGTGGCATTGGTTTGGTGAGAATATATACGTTAGGGCTGGAAATGACTCTAGAAGTAATCTCCTCATTCTTGTATTAAAAACCTGAAGTCTGAAGAGGCCAGATGAATACCTAAGGTTACACACAGAGTTAATGACATGGTTGAATCTAGAATCCAGATTTGCCAACCGTTAGTTTAGCTATGTTTCTGCCACACCATTGCTACTTAAGAATGGGGAAAAGGCCACGGAGAATTAGTTACTGCAGCCAGCCAAGATTTTTTGAGAGTGGCCCTAGAATTTGCGTATTAACGTTTTCATTCTTCTTTTTCAAAAGAATTATTTAATTTAATTTAATTTATTCATTCATTCATTTATTTTAATATGACCAGAGAGAGTGGGGAAAGTGAGAAAGCAAGCTACCAGGTCTGGGTCTCGAAGTATGGTTAGCCACATAGGAGTGTCCAATGCCTCAACCATCATGCCACCTGCCGAACCCAGTGTTTTCATTATTAAAGGTTTTTGTAATTTTAAAAATTTACTTCTTCCATGAGCAAGAGAGAGAAAGAACCAGCACTGATATTATCTACCCCCAGCCTCAGCCAGTAGCTGATCATGGTACAGTCATGCCCAGCATACCCAGGGAGATCTCTGTACATAAACCAGAAACCCCTCCACATGGGATGGCCAAGAAGAGCACTGCATTTTACTGCTATGATACGAGCTGGCCCTAGTTTTTGTAACAGGGACTTTGCAATGCTTGGCATTTCTCTCGTGTTATCACTGCTTACTGTGCACTTAAGTTAGCCTTCAGAACATTCTCTTGAGGTTTAAGTACTGTTGACTCATCTTACATATGGGAAAATCAGAGATCAGAAGAGTTAAATAACTTACATCACCACTATGAATAAGTGGAGATTAGAATATAGGTCCGATTTCAAAGTTAACTCTAATAATAGTAACTCTTGCTACTCTTTTCCTTGTGATTTAATAATAAACTTTTTTTTTTTTTTTTTTTTTTTTTTGCTGAGACACTTCTTTAGAAACTGGACCCATGAGTATTTTGAAATTGCCTCTACGTTTTTAGAAAATGTTGATATAGGGACCAACAGGTGGGGTGGTGTTTGGGGTGCTGGACTCCAGCATGGTCAACCTTGGTTCGAGTCCCAGACTTGGTGGCTTGCTTTCTCCCTTTCTCTCTCTCTCTCTCTCCCTCTCTCATCAAACTGAAAGTAATATAAATAAATACATTTTAAAAAAGAAAGAAAAGAAAATGTTGATATAAAATATCTCCAGCAGCTCCATTCACCACTTTCTGTAATGTTGTACCTCATCATTTTTGAAGTGTTAGGTAATTAAGGCAAAGCCTTTTGACATTTTTATATATTTGGGGGACTTTTCTCTCTCTCTCTCTCTCTCTCTCTCTCTCTCTCTCTCTCCCTCCCTCCCTCCCTCCCTCCCCCCCCTCCCTCTCTCTCTCTCTCTCTCTCTTTTTTTTTAAAAGAATTATTTATTTAATTTTATTCATTCATTTTATTTTATTTTAATTTGACCAGAGTGGGACACAGAGAAAGAGAGAGAAAATGATAAAGCAAGCCACCAGGTCTGGGACTCAAACCATGGGTGGCTATGTGGGAGTGTTCGGCGCCTTAACCACCACACCACCTGCTGGTCCTCAGGACTTTTCTCTTTTAAAAAAAGTTTGTTACAGGGACCAGCAGTTGGCATAATGGCTGTGTTGCTGGACTCCCATGTAGTTGACCATGGTTTGAGTTCTGGACCCGGTAGCTTAAACTCAGACTGGGCGCGTGTGCGTAAGTGCCCAAGATCTCAAGAGGAGAATGGAGGAGAAGGGATTGTGGCATGGCCATCCTCCCAGGGGGGTGATTTCTCGCTTTCTGTCTTTCTGACTCTCTCTGTCTTTCTGGTGAGTGCACGCACGCCCTATAGCAAAAACCTCTCAAAAAAAAAAAAAAAAAAAAGTTTTCTACAGGCCACATGACAGAAACAGAGGGAAAGTGAGAAAGCCCCCACCCCCAAGGGGGAAAGGCCACGGGCCATGCCACAATCTCTTTTCCATTTTTCCTTTTAGGATTTTAGGCATGCATGTACAGCATGTTTTTCAAGCCACTCGGTTTAGGAATTTAACCACATAGTCACCCATGTGAGATCCAGCCACCTTAACTACCACACCACCAGCTGACCCAGGACTTCTTTCTGATGTCTGCTTTTGCTATTTTCTTTCCTTTCCTTTTTTTTTTTTTTTTAGAATTATTTAATTTTATTTATTCATTTATTTTTAATTTGACCAGAGAGAGACACACAGAGAACGAAAGAGAGAAAGCAAGCTACCAGTTCCAGAACTCGAACCATGGTCAGCCACGTGGGAGTGTCCAGTGCCTTAACCACCACACCACCTGCTGGTCCCATGCTTTTGTTATTTTCTAGTATTATTTATGATGGAAAAATACCTTGGCATGCAATTTCAGTGAGATTGTGTGGTCGTCTGAGTGCTAGAGAAGTTTTAGAATGTTTAAAATTGTTTTTCTCTGTTGACCACTCCTACTGGAAATGGAGCAAGTCTATAGGTAGAGACTAGGGATGAGAAAAGTAAAGTGTTAAGACTATAAGAAACTCATAGGAAAATCAAAGGAAAACTGAAGTTAATTCAGTAAAAAAAATTGAGTATACTGTGCTAACTTGCAGATACCTCAAGAGTAGAGAAAAAAGTTTCTATTCATCTACCCTATAGTCATTGTGGAAGTCTACAATCTCCTAGGGAGTAAGAACTAAGATATGTCTGTGGGTACCTATAATTGGATTTGGTGTCATAGTCTAGAAGAGATCATCAGCCCTTCAGGGTAGTGGGATGGATAGAGAACAGGACAAAAGTAGAAAATAAGGTAAGATAAGTATGTACTACAATTATGGAGACACCTTAAGGAAGCTAGAACTGTGTCTCCAGTACCTAGTCACTAGCCACATGTGCCTATTACATTTGAATTCATTAAAATTAAATAAGTCCTGCAGTCACAGTATCCACATTTAAAGTGCTTAAGAGCCACATTGTATCAGAGCACAGATATAGAACATTTCCATCATTGCAGAAACACGTATTGGACAGAATTTTGTCATATGTATTTCTCACTTTCATGCAATTGTGAGACATTTATGATTTTTTTTTTTCTTTTAAAGAATTATTTTATTTAACTTTTATTTATTATTATCATTATTATTTTCCAGTTTGATCAGAAAGAAAGAGAGAGAGAGAGAGAGAGAGAGAGAAAGTGAGAAAGCAAGCCACCAGGTCGACTTGGTTTGGCCACGTGGGAGTCCAGTGCCCTTAACTGCCATGCCACTTGCCGGCCCCCCATTTATGATTTTTTTAAGAATTATTTATTTTATTTATTCATTCACTTATTTTTTAATTTGACCAGAGAGAGACAGACAGAGAAAGTGAGAAAGCAAGCCACCAGGTCTGGGACTTGAACCGTGGTGAGCCATGTGGGAGTGTCCAGCATCTTAACCACTACACCACCTGCTGGTCCCGACATTTATGATTTTTAATTTTAAAAAAATATTTATTTATTTTGCTGTGGAGTGCATATGTTCATCAGAGAGGAGGGAAAGTGAGAAAGCACCCCCTGGAGGGGATGGTCATGTTACAATTCCTTCTCCATTCTCCTGTCAGGATTTTGGGCACGCACATACACGTGCCTGGTATGTGGTTGGCCATTTGGGATCCAGCTCCCTTAACCATAAGGCTTTGGGGTCAGCCCTCTCCATGAGTTTTTTGAAGATCCCTTTTATGATCCCTGGTATATTTTTCAAGCTGCCAGGTTTGGAACTCGGACCACACAGTCTACCTACCTAGAGGGTTCAAGCACCAAGCTACCTGCTAGTGCAGGCCTTCGTGATTTCTATATCAGCACAAAAGTTGTGTTTTCTTAATGAAGACACCACTTAGCTAATAAGACTATGCAATTTTAGATAGGGTGACTATGTTATGTTTTTTTCCCTACTATTGACTACTGGCTTCCTAGTATTGACTACTGGCCTATAGGGCATGTGGGCTCACTAGTCAGTAGAGAGAGAGAGAAAGAAGGTGAGAAGTCACCCCTCCAATGAGATGGCTACACTGCAGTCCCTTCTCCTCCATTCTTATCTCAAGATTTTTTAGGCATGTGTATGCACACCTGGTATTTTCAAGGCACCAGGTCTGGGACTCGAGAAGTCAGCCATGTGGGATCCAGCCACCTTAATGTCCATGCCACCTGCTAGCCCTAGGTTTACCTTTCTTGGTATTGTTTGGATTTGGTAGCCACTTAGTTCTAGTCTGGTTGCAAAGATGGTTGCTAATTGAAATGGTTTTTAATACTCTGCAGATTGTCTCCCTTTGTATTGTATCTTTTTTTTTGGAGAGGTTTTCACTATAGGGCGCGTGCGCTTGTCAGAAAGACAGAGAGAGACAGAGAGACAGAAAACGAGAAGTCACCCCCCAGGGGGGATGGTCACGCCGCAATCCTTTCTCCTCCATTCTCCTCTCAGGATCTTGGGCACACACGCACACGCGCCCGGCGTGAGTTTTAAGCCACCGGGTCTGGGACGCGAACCGCGGTCGACTACATGGGAGTCCAGCAACATAGCCATTACGCTAACTGCTGGTTCCCCTGTATTGTATCTTTTTTATGTTGCATGTTGGTTTTGTTATCAGCATGACTCTGCCTAGTATATCATAGTTCTGCTGATATCTAATGTTTTTTTTGTTTGTTTGTTTTTTAAGAGGTTTTTGCTATAGGGTGCGTGCGCTCGCCAGACAGACAAAGACAGAGAGACAGAAAGCGAGAAATCACCCCCCAGGGGGGATGGCCACGCCGCAATCCCTTCTCCTCCAGTCTCCTCTCGGGATCTTGGGCATGCACACACACGCGCCCGGTGTGAGTCTTAAGCCACCGGGTCCAGGATGCGAACCGTGGTTGACTACATGGGAGTCCAGCGACATAGCCATTACACTAATCGCTGATCCCATAATTGTTTATTGGCGGACATACCTCCATTAGGAGTTTTTGGAAAACTTGTCTTTTTTGAGAGATTTTTGCTATAGAGTGCATGCTTTCACCAGAGAGAGAAGCAGACAAACAGAAAGCAAAAAATCACCCCCTGGGGGGATGGTCACACCACAGTCCCTTCTCTTCCATTTTCCTCTCAGGATTTTGGGCACACACGCACATGTGCCTAGTGTGAGTTTCAAGCTGTTCTGTGACTTGAACAGTGGTCGGCCATGTGGGAGTCTAGTGCCTTAACCACTATGCGACTTGCTACCCCCCCCCCCAACAAACCTAGGAGCATTCTGAGGCTCATTAGTAGCCAATGAAATCTGGTTATCATATGTATTATGAATTAGACCACAGTGGAATGAATAAGGACTGGTTGTGTATATGTGAATACTGGGCATAAGTATATCGAGTTTAAATTTAAAGATCATCTTGCCATATGTGAAGTTAAATTAAATAGTTCATGGAAAATTGGTTACTGTATGAGTTCATTTTGATGCAAATTTTTTTAAATCCATGCATAGTTTTTTCACACATTTTCCATGTACTTTTGTTTTTTTAAATTGCCACAAAGCACACATGTTGGACTGACAGAGACAGAGGGAGAAAGCGGCCCCCAGTGGGGTATGGTCACACCACAGTCTGATTTCTCTATCTTCTCATCTTTACAGGATTTTGTGCCTGATGTTCCTCAAGCCTCTGGGTCTGGAATTCAAACTGTGGTTGGCCATTTGGGATCCAGCTCCCTTAACCATAAGGCTTTGGGGTCAGCTCTCTCCATGAGTTTTTTTTTTTTTTTTTTTTTTTTTTAAAGAATTATTTATTTTATTTTATTTATTCATTCATTTTATTTTAGTTTGACCAGAGAGAGACACACACACACAGAGAGGGAAAGTTAGAAAGCAAGCCACCAGGTCCGGGACTCAAACCGTGGTTGGCCATGTGGGAATGTCCAGCGCCTTAACCACCATGCCACCTGCTGGTCCCCTCTCCATGAGTTTTTTGAAGATCCCTTTTATGATTTACCTGGTTCATTCTAAAAACACTCAATTCACAGATGTCACCAACATTGCCATTAGGTTTGTATGAGTCATGGTTTGAATGTTTCAAGGAAGAACTTATTTCCTCTGCAGGAAACTATAGTCAACCTATATTGGGACCCTTTAGTATCATTGTTGTATGTGTATTAAGTGCTTCATTGTTTTTGGCTCTTGACATTGTCTCTGCCTTTGTAAGCTTTATAATCTTTTTATAATCTTTTTTTTTTTTAATTATTTGGGGCTGGCAGGTGGCATGGTGGTTAAGGATGCTGGACTCCCACATGGTTGACTATAGTAAAAGTCCCGGCCTGGGGTTGCTTTCACACTTTCTCTCTCTCTCTCTCTCCCCCTCCCCCTTTCTTCCTCCCTCTCTGGTCAAATTTAAATAAATAAAGTTAAGTAAAAAAATCTTTAAAGTAAAAGAATACTTGGGGCTGGCAGGTGGCGTGGTGGTTAGGGCTGCTGGACCCCCACATGGTTGAACGTGGTTAGAGTCCCAGACCTAGTGACTTGCTTTCTTTCTTTCTCTCTCTCACTTTCTTTTTTATATTTTTTATTTTTTATAGTATTTATTTATTTTTAATTTGACCAGAGGGAGACAGAGAGAGAGAGAGAGAGAGCGAGCGAGCATGTGAGAAAGCAAGCCACCAGGTCCAGGACTCAAACCGTGGTTGGCCATGTGGGAGTGTCCGGCACCCTAACCACCACGCCACCTGCTGGTCCCTCACTTTCTTTCTGTCCCTCTCTGGTCAAATTAAAAAATGAGTAAATAAATAAACAAATTTAAATAAAATAATTTTTTTTTTAAAAAAGAAAAATTTTATTTGTTATTCTTTAATCTGACCAGAGATGACTAGAGAGAGAGAAAAGCAAAGCACGATAGCAAGCCACCAGGTCTGGAACTTGAACCATGGTCGGCCATGTCCGAGTCTAGTGCCTCAACCACCATGCCACCATCCAGCCCCAAGTTTTATAATCTTAAGACAAAGATTAAAAATTCAGGAGTGGGAACCAGCAGTTAGCGTAATGGCTATGTCGCTGGACTCCCACGTAGTCGACCGCGGTTCGCGTCTCGGACCCGGTGGCTTACAACTCACGCCGGGCGCGTGTGCGTGCGTGCCCAAGATCCCGAGAGGAGAATGGAGGAGAAGGGATTGTGGCGTGACCATCCCCCCTAGGGGGTGATTTCTCGCTTCTGTCTCTATGTCTCTCTCTGTCTGTCTGGCGAGCGCACGCGCCCTATAGCGAAAAAAAAAAACCTCTCAAAAAAAAAAAATTCAGGAGTTTTTTTGAAAAATAAAACAATGAGGGGCCAGTAGATGGCATGGTAGTTAAGGATGCTAGACTCCCACATGGCTGACTGAGGTTCAAGTCCCAAACCTGGCAGCTTGTGGCTTGCTTTCTCATTTTCTCTCTCTCTAGCTCTCACTCTGCTCCTTCTGGGGTCTAATTAAAATAAATGAATAAAGTTAAATAAAATCTTTTAAAAAAGAAGAAAAAAAAACAATGAATAGATTTGCATTATGCTGCATTATACATGAGATGGTCTCATAACAGATGTCCCTGTCCTGAGAAAACTCTTACATTTTCTCTTAAGAGTTGGTACTAGGAACTAGATGGTCAGGTTCAGTACCGTTTGGTTTTAAAAAGCTCAGTTGCAGTAAGGTTATCTCACATGGCGGAGAAGCCTACCATACCAGTATCTCAGTCTTTTTTCTGCCTTAAAATACTTGGTACATCATTACTGTACACCACAGCTTAGTTTTTGTTTTTTAAAAGAATTATTTATTTATTTAATTCCACTTGTTATTATATTTTAATTTGACCACAGAAAGGAAAAGGGAGAAAGCAAGCCACCAGGTCTAGGTCTTGAACCATGGTCGCCCATTTGGGAATCCAGCACATTTAACCACCATGCCACCTCAGTTTAGTTTACTTTTACAATGATTTTCAAAGGGGGCTATCTGAAGAAGGGCACCCTGGCACTTGTGTAACTTGGAAAAGTCCACAGTTGATTTGGGAGTTAGGAGAAATTACCATTGCCTCCATACCCACTTCCAACCCTATATAGATTTGTGAGTGCTCTGTAGCCTTGTCTGGCCCATGTTGGTCAGAGCTAGCAGGTGGCGTGGTAATTAAGGTACTGGACTCCCACATGGTGGACCATGATTTGAGTCCCAGACCTGGCACTTTCCCTCTCTCTCTCTCTGATCCAATTAAAAAAACGATAGTGATAATGATAAATACAATTAAATAAATATGGGGGCCAGCAAGTGGCATGGCTTGCTTTCTCATCCACTCACTCTCTCTGGAGAACATGTGCCTTATAGTAAACTTTAAAATAACAATAATAATAAATTTTAAATAAAATCTTTAAAATAAATATATGTTGGTTAATATAATGAATTAGGAATAGTTCATGTAGGGGGTAGAGACTGACATTTGTTAAATGTCTACTATATGCCAGGAGTTCTTTAGTTGACACTGAAAATGTATACTCTTTCCTTTAATCCTTTTAGTAGTCCTGTCGAGGGAAATGGCATCTCATTTCCACAGTTCTACTGAAATAACTGCGTACACATGACAAGCTAGAGTCAGCTTAGTTCTATGCTCTTACCACTGTTTCTTCTTATAGTGGTCTATGAACTTGATTCATAGCACTGCCAGGTGTTGACTCTGTCTGGTCTCTACCCCCAACCCCTCCTCTCTCCTTGTACTGCTTAGTTGTCCTAGTAGGCTGCTTTCTTGCAGTGGTGATGCTGATCTTATCAGGGGTGTGTTTCCCACTCTAGTTCATCTGCACTGTTGTAAGAATGATCCTAAGGGACACTCTGAATGTGTCACTTGTCTCCTCAAAAGAAAAAAAAAATTTTTGGTTATCCTTTAAATATCCAGGGACAGGAAATTACTTTCCTCAACACTTGGTGTTGAAGATTGGGCCTAAAAACACTCACTTGGCTCTAACAGGTATTAATACTTTCTGGGCAGTGATTTTTTTTTTTCCCCTCGGTTTTTAGTTTTGCTATAGGGTGCAACATAGAGAGGGAAAGTGAGAACGCACTCCCCAGGAGGGATGGCCACACCGCAATTTGTTCTCCATTCTCCCTTCAGGGTTATGGGCATACACGTACATACACCTGGTGTGCTTTTCAGGCCACTAGGTCCAGGGCTTGAACCTTGGAATTGGCCATATGGAAGCCAGTGCCTTAACCACTATGCCATCTGCTGGCGCCATGGATAGTGATTTTTTTTTATTTTTAGAGGTTTTTGTTATAGGGTGCATGTGCTTGCCAGAGAGAGAGACAGAGAGACAGAAAGCGAGAAATAACCCTCTGGGAAGATGGCCATGGCACATTCCCTTCTCTAGTTTCCTGTCAGGAGTTGGGGCATGCATGCACACACGCCTGGCGTGAGTTTAAAGTCATTGGGTCCAGGACTTGAACTGCGGTTAACTACGTGGGAGTCCAGTGACCTAACCATTACGCCATCTGCTAGTCCAATGAACAGTGATTTTAAATGAATTTTGCAAGTTATAAATTTACTATTCTTTATTATTTGTTGTATATGATTCATATGACTTCAGAGTCATTGGTGACATTTTATATCTTGTAGGTTCTTTAAACAAGATCACTTTCATATTCGAGTATCATTCAGGCTCATCAGATATTTTATAGGCTTAGGTATTGAGGTTATCAGTGTCTGTTTCTCTTATATCTCTTTGGTGACAAATGTGGAAACTGGATTGTTGCTTGACACTAGAGTTCTAATACAGGACAAAATGCATCATTAGAATTACTTATTTTGCACATTTAAGGGCTCATGTATTTCAGGGGCTTTTTATAAATCTCACCTTTCGGCATCAAGTTTAACTTATTTAGAGATCTTACTAACATATGTGATTACACAGTCTTAAAAAGAACTCATCACTGGGCCCACAGGTGCCATGGCGGTTAAAATACTGGATCCCATATGGCCAACCGCACAGTTCATGTCCTTGATCTGGCAGTTGAAAATGACACTGGACACTTGTGCATAGGTGCTCAAAAATCCTAAGATGAGAATAGAGGAGAAAGGATTGTGGCATGGCCAATCCTCCCTGTGGTGTGATTTCTCACTTTCCCTGTGTCTTTTTCTCTTGCTATCTCTGTGGCATGCGCCCTATAGCAAAAACTAAAAATAAAACAAAACAAAAAAATCTCATCACAGTTTACTTGTACTAGCTAAAGTAATTTTTTTTTTTTGAGAGTTTTTTGCTATAGGGCAGGTGTGCTTGCCAGAAAGACAGAGAGAGAAAGTGAGAAACCACCCCCGGGGGGATGGCCATGCCGCAATCCCTTCTCCTGCATTCTCCTCTCATGATCTTAGGCACGCATGCACACAAGCCCAGCATGAGTTTAAGCCACCAAGTCCGCGGCTCAAACCGCGGTCGACTACATGGCAGTCCAGCGACATAGCCATTATGCCAACTGCTGGTACCATAGCCAAAGTAACTTTGAGGTTACCAAAAGTAAATCTAGACAAGTAGATGTGTATTTTTTGAGCAAAATGATACTAATTTGGTTTGTGCTGGGCTGCGAAATATTTTATAGTATCTGTGAAGGAAAGGTTTATAAAGCAAACCAAGAGAATAAGTATGCTTTTATAAATACATTTCAATTACTATTTGAAAACCTGAGTTAGTGGGCATTGATTTCAGATTATTGAGGTTTGTGTTCAGTGATTGAACTCATTTTTATTGTATAATAAAAGAAATAAAACGGATAAATAAGTCTCAATTTTTAATAAACCTTATTTCTATTAAACAGCACCTGTGGAATCCTCTCAAGACGAACAGTCATTGTTGTGTGAAGGTAATTTTTTATGTGACTCTCTGAAAGGCTAATTGAGAAAACAGTAAGTTGTCTATGGTGTGTAAAGTTAGATATTATTTTGTAAATATATAATATATCTCGATTTCTTGTCTAGGTTCAAATTCAGCTGTTAGCATGGAACTTTCAGAACCTGTTGGTAAGAAAATTTCTGACCATATTAATACAGTAATATGAAACCCTTTCACTCTCAAGATTTAAGGTGCAAATGTAAGTGTTATGATTATTGTAATGCCTACATTTAAAACACATTGAGTCTTTGCTGTTAGAATTTAGAAAGCAGAACAAATTAGCCATTTATTCACATTTTCTTAATATATTTAGTGACTGCAAACAGAATCGAATAGAGGAATGCTAAAGTCAGTTTAAATAGTTATACTTGTTCCATTTACTTGAAAAATTTCCTTCCTTTTTTTTTTTATTTTTTTTTGAGAGGTTTTGCTATAGGATGCGCGTACTCGCCAGAGAGACAGAAAGCGAGAAGTCAACCCCCAAGGGGAATGACCATGCCACAATCCCTTCTCCTCTATTCTCCTCTCGGGATCTTAGGCACGCACGCACACATGCCCGGCAAGAGTTTAAGCCACCAGATCCAGGACTCGAACGGTGGTCGACTACATAGGAGCCCAGCAATGTAGCCATTACACTCTCTGCTGGTCCCAAAAATTTCTCTCCTTTTTGTAACTATTAATCTTAAGGGTTTCGTGTTCCCAAGATGGTCATTAAAGTTGATCCTAAAGTTATACTCCTTACAGAGGAAAAAGAACATACTCCTCTAAATCTTTTTACACTTTCCCATGAACTTATTTTAGATTTTTCCTTTTCCCCCACTGTCAGGGTGTCTTGTCTTTCTTTCTTTTTAAGAATTATTTATTTGGATCGGCAGGTGGCGTGGTAGTTAGGGGCACTGGACTCCCATGTGGCTGACCACAGGTTGAGTCTCAGACCTGGCAGCTTGGTTTCTCAGCTTCCATATCTCTCTCTCTTTCTCATTCTGTCCCTCTCTGGTCATAAATATTAAGATAAATAATTCTTTCTTAAAAATGAAATTTTTTTAAAATTATTTTTCTAATTTGACCTGACAGAGTCAGAGAGAGAGAGAGAGAAAGTGGACCTGGCACACTCCCAGGTCCAGGACTTGAACCGCAGTCAGCCATGTGGGAGTCCAGCGCCTTAACCACCATGCCACTTGCTGGTCCCCACGTCAGGGTGTCTTGACACTGAAATAACTGGGCTGTTGGGGATGATTTTGATTTGCCTTTTATTTGTCCTAATAAAAATGACACTTTGCTAAAACAGCAATCTCTCATAGTCTCTGAGTCAGAGTTCTAATCTGATATTAGCAGTGGGGAAATTTAAAGGGTATTATCAATTTCTGTTTCCTGCTTATGTGTCACTGGATGTTAGGAAATAGAACTACATGTGCAAAATTCCACTTTTTTAAAAACAATTGTATTTTAAATATAGATTATAAGTATTTTCAGAATACTAAATTAAAATGTCTTCAATAGAAAATGGAGAGACAGAAATGTCCCCAGAAGAATCATGGGAACACAAAGAAGAAATAAGTGAAGCAGAGCCAGGAGGTGGTCCCTTGGGAGATGGAAGGCCACCAGAGGAAAGTGCCCAAGAAATGATGGAGGAGGAAGAGGAATTACCAAAACCTAAATCTGTAGTTGCACCTCCAGGTGCTCCCAAAAAAGAACATGTGAATGTAGTGTTCATTGGACATGTAGGTAAGTTGCACTCATAGCAGTGATAAGTTATTGAATACATAAGAACAGAACATCTTATTTAGCTGCTTGGAGATGTTCACTGAAACGGAACTAAATTAACTTTTAAAATGTCTTTATTTTCAGCTTGCTAGAGTTTTTTTTTCTAGCTGACAAAAACTTGCCAGTACTTTTCTAAATAATTATTTTATTTTATTTTATTTATTATTGATTGACTGGTTTTTAGAGAGACTTTTTGCTATAAGGGTGTGTGTGCTTGCTGGAGAGGAAGAGAGACAGAAAGCAAGAAATCAACCCCCAGAGTGGATGGTCACACTGCAATCCCTTCCATTCTCTCTTGGGATCTGGGAGCACACAGGCACACATGAGTTTTAAGTCTCCAGGTTCAGGACTCAAGCTACGGTTGACTGCATGGGAGTCCAGTGTGGCAACCATTATGCCATCTGCTGGTCCCTTGTTTATTTCTTTTCTTTTCTTTATTTTTATTTATTTTTTTTTTTTTTGCTATATTGCGCGTGCGCTCTCCAAAAAGACAGAGAGACAGAAAGCAAGAAATCACCCCCTAGGGGGGATGGCCACGCCACAGTCCCTTCTCCTCCATTCTCCTCTCGGGATCTTGGGCACGCACGCACACGCGCCCGGCGTGAGTTTAAGCCACCAGGCCCGGGACTCGAACCGTGGTCGACTACATGGGAGTTCAGTGACACAGTCATTACGCTAACTGCTGGTCCCTTATTATTTTTTCTTAATTTGATTCGAGAAAGACTGAGAAAGCAAGTTGTCAGGTCTGGGACTCAAATGACAGTTGGCCATGTGGGAGTCCACCTCCTTAACCACCATGTCACATGCCATCCTCCAGATGAACGATTTTGTAATGACATAGATGCTAGGAGAAAGTAAGTTTTGAGTATATGTGTGTGTAAAGTATGATTAATCTGTAAACCACTGATGATAGTTCAGCATACTATATGTGTTAATTAGTATTCTAGAAAATGTGCCCCCTTTTTTGAGAGATATTTTTATTATAGAGTGCATGTGCTTGCCACAGACACAGACAGAAAGTGAGAAATAACCCCCTGGGGGGGGTGCCCATGCCATATCCCTTTTCCAGTCTCCTCTTGGGATTTTGGGCGCACAAACCTGGCATTAGTTTTAATCCTCCAGGTCCAGGACTTGAACTGCGGTCGATGCCGTGGGAGTCCAGCAACGTAACCATTTGCCATCTACTGGTTCCATGTGCTTTTTTTCTTTGTCTTTTTTTTTTTTTTTTTTTTTTGGAGGGGTTTTCGCTATAGGGCGCGTGCGCTCGCCCGTCAGACAGACAGAGAGAGACATAGAGACAGAAAGCGAGAAATCACCCCCCAGGGGGGATGGTCACGCTGCAATCCCTTCTCCTCCATTCTCCTCTGGGATCTTGGGCACGCACGCACACGTGCCCAGCGTGAGTTTTAAGCCACTGGGTCCGGGACGCAAACCGCAGTCGACTACGTGGGAGTCCAGTGACATAGCCATTACGCTAACTGCTGGTTCCCTTGTGCCTATTTTTTATGTGAACATCATTTAATTTCATTTTAATGGGGTTACCCTTACTAGGTAGGTTTTGTGTGTGTGTGTGTGTGTGTGTGTGTGTGTGTGTGTTTTGTTGTTCTGCTGTAGGGCACATGTGCTCACCAGAAGGGCTGGGGGGAAAATCACCCTGTGGGGAGAGGGGATGACCATGCTGCAGTCTCTTCTCCATTTTTCACTCATGTTTGGGCACTCATGCACATGTGCCTGGCATATTTTTTCAAGCTACTGGGTCTAGGACTCAAACTATGCAGTCAGTCATAGTCCAGCCACCTGAACCACTATGTCACTGGCTGGCCCTAGCAGTTAAAATATGAAGCATAAATTTTTCTTTTGTTGGAGAGGTCTTTTTTGCCATAGGGCGCATGCGCTCGCCAAATAGACAGAGAGAGAGACACAGAGAGACAGAAAGCGAGAAATCACCCCCCAGGGGGGATGGCCACACCACAATCCCTTCTCCTCCATTCTCCTTCCAGGATCTTGGGCACGCATGCACACGCGCCTGGCGTGAGTTTTAAGCCACCAGGTCCAGGATACGAACCGCGATTGGCTACATGGGAGTCCAGCGACATAGCTATTACGATTACTGCTGGTCCCAGAAGCATAAAATTAATAGTTTGGAGCAACCTCTCAATGTTTGCCAGTTTGCTGAATATGGAGGGGGGACACACCTATTTAATTTACTCAGATACCCTGATTATCTGATCTATCCCCAAAAGTGGTGAGAAGAAACATTCTTGTGACTTTTTTTAAAAAAGGTTTTAGTCTTAGGACATGTACGCTTTTTGGAATGAGAGACGGATGGTGAGAGAAAAGATGAGAAATCACCCCTCAGGGGGACAGCCGCCACAACCTCTTCTTTATTCTCCTCCTGGGATCTTGGGCATACAGGCACACATACAGGCCTGGGGTAATTTTTTTTTAAAGCTTTTTTTTAAAATTTTATTCATTCACTTAATTTGACCAGAGAGAGAGAAAGCCACCAGGTCAATGACTTGAACCATGGTTGGCCATGTGGGAGTGTCCAGTGCCTTAACCACCACACCACCTGGTGGTTCCTTGCCTGGGGTGATTTTTAAGCCACCAAGTCTGGGATTCGGATTGTAGTTGGCTATGTGGGAGTCCAGCAAAGTAATTGCTATGCCATCTGCTGGCCCCTCATGTCCCTTTATTATTGTCTGTCTCTGTCTTCCACCTAAATATGAAAAAAATTTTTTAAGAGTTTTTTGCCTTAGGGCACGTGCGCACACCGGGGAGAGGGAAACAGAGACGGTGAGAGGGAAAGTGAGACAGAGACAATTAGAAAGGTATCAGCCCCCAGGAGGGATGAACACACCAAAATCTCTTCTCCATTCTTTCCTCCCAGGATCTTGAGCATGTACGTACACAAGCCCAGAATGATTTTGAAGCCACCAGCTCCAGGATTCAAACCCCAGTCAGCCAGTGGAAATCCAGTGATGTAACTAACCACTACGCCATCTGCTGTCCCCTTATATTCTTTTTTAGTAGCAATAATTCCTTTGAAATTTAGAAAGGAATACAGATGCTATTTGCTCAAAGTGAAAAGAAGACTACCTAATTGTAGTTAACATCTTTTTAGCTACTTCTGTCTCGGAGAATTTATATTCTACTGCTGCTGTGCTACTAGCTGAAGATCAGGGAATGATCTGTCAAAAATTGGGCCAGTAGGTAGCAGCATGGTGGTTAAGGCCCTGGACTCCCACGGTTCGAGTCCCAGACCTGGAGGCTTGCTTTCATACTTTCTCTCTCTCTTTCCTTTCTCTGATGAGCACAAGTGCCCAGTGGCAAATTAAAAATGATAACAAATAAAAATTAAATCCTTTTTAAAAATCATTTTTAAAAATTCTTTATAAGTAAAGTATTTCTAAGTCATTACTAGGCTGTGGGGAGTCTTAGCAGCCTCCTTTTCAAAGAAGAAGGTAATGGGTTGATGCCCCAAATTCCTATTACAGTCTAGCTGCTTTTGCAAGATTTAATTATACATACTAAAAATTGCCCTAGTTATATTTGCATGTATAGTGGTTGTTTACTGTCTTTTAACCTGCTATGTACTGATGTTACTTTTAGATGCTGGCAAGTCTACCATTGGAGGACAAATAATGTAAGTCCATATCTTTTGTTAAACAATATAGGTCATTTGAATGAATTTAAGGCATTGTAAACATTCATATAGTCAGATAGGAGATAAACAGGTCATCCCAAGTCAATAAAAATTAACAAAAATTACCTATAGGTAAGGTGGACATTGAGTAATTTATTTATTTATTTGTTTTTGGCCCAGCCAGTCAGTAGCAAACTGAACTGCAGTGCTGGAAACCACATGGCTGACCTTGGGTTTGGATCTCCCCGGGTAGGCCTGAAAACATGTGCATGTGTGCATGTCCACTGTTCTGGCAACCTGGAAAGCTGGGGAAAGGGAGTCATGGCATGACAAGACCTTGTCAAGGGTGATTTTCTTTTGCACGCACACACGATAGCATAAAATAAATTTAAGGTAGTAATTTTTGGGGACCAGCACATGGCATAATGGTTATTAGGTCGCTTAACTCCCACATAATTGACTGCGGTTTGAGTCCTGGACCCAATGGCTTAAAACTCACACTGGGTGTGTGTGCTTACATGCCCAAAATCCCAAGAGGAGAATGAAGAAGGGATTGCCACGAAGCCATCCCTCTGTGGGGTGTGATTTCTTGCTTTTTCTGTTTCTCTGTCTCTCATGATCACATGCACCCCATAGCAAAAATATCTCTTAAAAAAAAAAAAAGTAGTAATTTTTACAGTGTGATCTTTGTTAGTATTTTCCAATGGGATTTTAATTGCCTTGAGATTCTCAATGGAACATTAATTAAATAGGGGTTTTTTTGTTTGTTTTTGTTTTAATTTGTCAGAGGGTGTGTGTGTATGTTTCTCAGAGAGAAAAAACAAGAGCGAGAAAGTGAAAAGGCACCCTACATGGGGAACAGTCATGCCACAATTCTTTCTCCTCCATTTCTCCCTCCTTTCAGGATTTTGGGCATCCACACACATGCCCTATCCAAGACTCTTAACCACAAAGTCTGCCATTTAGGACCTACCCACCTTAACCACTAGCCACTAGCCGGCCCTAAATATGTTTTGAAAGCTGTCTTTCAGATTTTTTTGATAAAAACTAATATAGAACCCCAGGTTGTAAGAAATCTTAATCTGCTTTGCATATAATTTTCTTGGGAATAACTTAAATCAGCTTTTGAATCTAGCGAATAGAGGAACTGTCACCAGAACTGTTTTTCCTCATTCATTTATATGGGTTTAATCAAAGGCAAATAGTCTGATGACTAACATGCCAAGATAATCTTTTTTTATCATAATAACAGGGTTCTCTGGGTATGAAAACAGCATAGTTAGCCTTTAAAAATGGAGTCTAGTAAAAAAAAATGGAGTCTAGTATTCATAAATCATTATGCTTTATATGCTGGAGAAAGACAAAAAGGAAAAGTGAGAATCACCCCCCCAGGGGGTAGAGTACACAGCCACTTTGAAATCCTTCTTCATTCTCCTTTTGGGATTCTGGGCACACATGCACCCAGTGTGTTTTTCAAGCTGCCAGGTCCAGGATTCAAACCATGGAGTCAGCCATGTGGGAATGCAGCTGCCTTAACCACCATGATACTTGCCAGCCCAATGAATCTTTATACCTTAAAGGTCCTTTTATTATTTATTATTATTATTATTATTTTTTTTTTTTTTTTGTAACCATTCTCTTCCATGCATTTTTCTTTCTCTTTCCTATTCGAATAACTTTTAATACTTCTGTTTCTCCCTGGGCTCGAACTTTGGGTAGAGAGACTTCTCATTTTCCTGCTTTCTCTTTCCGTTTTTGTTTAAACATATTGGAAAGTACTGGAGAAAGATAAAAAGGAAAAGTGAGAGGATAGCTCGGGACTGTCCTCTGTCCAACAGATAGGCAGGTACTGCTCCTTATGGAGTCTTTTCATTCTTCTGTTTGGTGTTCCTCTTTTCATGCATCTTGATAGTCTTTTTCATTTGTATTTTCTCAGCATGGTGCTGTTTATGATAGAGAGCTTAGCCTTCAGACCAATAATCTTTTTTGCCTTCTTTGAATGTTCATGAGCCTGCCGACTTTCCTTCTTTCACTTTTTCTCATGGTAATCCAAATGGTATCCATAGCATTTACAATATAATTCAATATATTCGTTTTGTGGCATGGTGACGACTGCAGAGTCGCTGGGAGCAGAGTTGCTGGGAGCAGCCTCCCAGACGCAAAGAAGTTGTCAAATTACAGGTCTCCAATAAGAATTATTTATTGAGGCCAGCAAGTGGCGTGGTGGTTAAGGTGCTGGACTCCTGCCCGTCATGGTTCAAGTCCCAGACCTGGCAGCTGGCTTTCTCACTCTACCCTCTCTCCTCACCCACGTCTCTCTACAGTCAATTAAAAAGTAACAGTATGGGGCCAGCATGTGGCATGATGGTTGGGGTGCTGGACTCTTCCTTATGACCAACTGCGGTTCGAGTCCTGGACATGGCAGCTTGCTTTCTCATTCTCTCTCTCTCTCACTCTCATTCTGACTCTCTCTGGTCAAATTAAAATAAATAAATACTTTAAACAAAGAAGTAATAAATAAAGTTAAATCATATTTTTTAAAAGAATTATTTAATTTTATTTATTATTATTATTATTAATACTTCCTAGTTTGCTACAGGGCTTGTACACTCACTATAGGAAGCGGGGAGGGGCTGGGAAATAAGAAAGCAAGCTGCCAGGTCTAGGACTGAAACTGCTGTTGACTGTGTGGGAGTCCAGCACCTCAACCACTATACCACCTGCTGGCTCCTCCATTTACTTTTTTATTGAGCGAGATTTTTGCTATGGGACACATGAGCCTCACCAGAGAGACAGAAAACAAGAAATCAACCCCGAGGATATTGGGCACACACGTGCACCCGGTATGAGTTTCAGGCCACTGGGTCTGTGACTCAAACTGCAGTCAACTATGTGGGAGTCCAGCACCTTAACCATTATGCCACTTGCTTGCCCTCCCCCTCCCAACACATTTACTTTATAAAAAATGTTTTATTTTGAAATAATTTCAGTCTTGTAGACTGCAAAAATAGTAAAGAGTTGCCATATACCCTTTATTTAGCCTACCCTGATGTTAATAGTATCCTACATGACAACACAAACATCAACTAGGAAATTAATATTGATAAAACACCATGAACGGCAGGTTTCTTTCTGTTTTTTAATTTGCTATAGGCACACACGCTGGGGGTGGGTAGGGAAAGTAACAAAGCATACTCCGGGGTGTATGGCCATGCTACAATCCCTTCTGCATTCTCCTCTTGGCATTTTGGGCATGTACATACACATGCCTGGCATGTTTTCCAAGCTGCCAGGTCTGAGACTTTGACTGCCATTTGGCCATGTGGGATCCAGCCACCTAAACCACCATGCCAGTTGCTGGCCCTAAACTACAGGTCTTACTTGAATAAATTCCAGTTTTTCTACCAATGTCCTTTGTCTGAAATTACATGGTACGTTTACTTGTGTCTCCTTGGTCTCCAACCTGTGACATTTTCTCAGTTTTTCATAACCATAGTATATTTTAACTTTATTTATTTTAATTTGACCAGAGAGGGACAGAGTAAGAGAGATTGAGAGAGAGTAAGAAAAGTCCGGGACTTGAACTGTGGTTAGCCATGCGGGTGTCCAGTGCCCTTAACCACCGTGCCACCTGCCGGCCCCAACTATAGTATAATTTTAAGAGTGCTATTCAGTTCTTTTATAGAGTATTGTTCATTTTGGGTATGAGTTATGTTTCTTATAATTACATCAAGGTTTTGTATTTTATACAAAAATACCAGAGAAGATATGCTGTTTTATTTATTCAGTATGTTTTTTACTGGTGATAGTAGCCATGACTACTTAGTAAAGTGTTGTCTATCAGGAATTACCCATTATGAAGTTATTACTTTTTCCCTTTATTTATCCCCTTTTTCACTTTATTGTTTTTTCCTTTATCTGATTTTTTAAAGAATTATTTATTTATTTTATTTTGTTATTTTTATTTATTTTTTAATTTGACCAGAAAGAGAGAAAGATGAACGTGAAAAAGCAAGACCCCAGGTCTGGGACTTGAATCATAGTCAGCCATGTGAGAGTCCAGCTCTCTAACCACCACCGTTCCATCTATCAGACCCTCCTTTATCTGATTATTTGAGACTATGCAAATGTCCTTTTTCCACTTGGACTTCCCATGATTTAAACATTTACCAGTAGCATATTTACTTTAAAATAGTTGTTTTCTGGAATTGAAATGTCCCTCAAGGATTTTAAAGTTTTCCTGACTTGATGGAATGATTCATGAGTAACTATTTACTTTTTTTTGTGTTAAAATGCTTTTAGGTATTTGACTGGAATGGTTGATAAAAGGACACTTGAGAAATATGAAAGAGAAGCTAAAGAAAAAAACAGAGAAACTTGGTATTGTAAACTTTTATACTACTATAAATTACTTTTAAGAAAATGCTGCTCTATTCATTATACATATGTATGAGGTTCAGTGTGATTGCTCAATACATAAATGCAATGTGTGATAATCAAATCAGGTTATTGCATACAGACTACCTCAAATATTTATGATTTCTGTTGGAAACATTATAAATTGTTTTACATTTTTAAGATATACTGCAGATCATTGTTAACTACATTGACCCTAGTATGCTATAGAATTCAAGAACACATTTCTCCCATTTTACTGTAATTTTGTACCTTTATCCATCTTTGTCCTATGTCCTCTTTCCCCCGTTATTTCCATCCCCCCAGACACTAACTGACCCACTAATTCTTAGTTCTTATTTAATTAAAAACATTTTTTTGTCATTTAGGGTATTGAGATATGGCATATGTATTTGCTAGAAAGAGACAGAGAGACACAGAGAGAGGGAAAGTTAGAAATCATCCAAGGTGGATGGCTGTGCCACATGTTGCCAGCATGATTTTCAAGCTGCCAGGTCTAGTATTGGAACTGCAGTTGGCCTTGTGGGATTCCAGCACCTTACCCACCATGCAACCTGCTGGTCCTGTAACTTATTATTTTTACCAGATACATTCTAAACATCAGTAATATCTCTTCATGTGCTTGGCATTGCAGTTGTAAGAAAGTAATTTGAAATTTAAATAAAACCACAAAAGGCACAAAATGGTGAAAGCAATCCTAAAAAAGACAAAGAAACACAAAAAAAAAAAAGAAAAAGAAAAAAGAAAATGCTGCTCACCTATTGCTTCTGTAGTCTACTAAAATATAGATTTATAATGTCTGAAATGGTGTCATAACAAAGAAAATGTCTCCCCTCCCTTTATAATACTTGATAGATCAGTGCCTGATATGTTCATAACTTACACAGAAAATCTGGAAATAATTTAAATATCTTATAGTGGGAGACCTGCTGTATAAATCATTAAGCCATCCATTTAATTGGTCATTATATGCACTAAAAAATTACATTTATAGGATTTATAATAACTGACAGAAATACTACTTAGAACATACATTGCCATGGTATTTAAGAAGACAAGAAATATAATAGCACTTATGATATTATATGTAAATAATGCTGGGGGAAAAGGACTGAAAGGAGTTAATGAAAATGGTTGCCTTTAAGTGATGAGAGAAAGTGTCAACCTGTTTTCTGTTCCCTAATCTGATCTATTACTTTTATTTTTATTTATTTATTTCTTTGGAGAGATTTTTGCTATAGGGTGTGTGGGCTCACCAGAAAAACAGAGACAGAGAGATAGAAAGCGAGAAATCACCCTCTGGGGGGATGGCCATGCCGCAGTCCCTTCTCCTCCATTCTTCTCTCCGGATCTTGGGCACGCACACACCAGCGCCCGGCATGAGTTTAAGCCACCAGGTCCGGTACTCAAACTGCGATCGGCTACATGGGAGTCCAGCGATATGGCCATTACACCAATTGCTGGTCCCACTTTTTTTTTTTTTTAATTTTCATTCATTCACTGTACATCATTACAGTATATAAAATGAGATTTCTTTTCCATCCAGAATACACTGTATCTTGGCTCAATCAAGTACATTATCATATGTGTTATCGTCAACAAGTAATTTTCCATTTCTTGTTTCTTATATATTTTGCCTTTTTCCCCCACCCTTGATTTCCTACCTCTCACCCACTGCTGTTTCCCACCCTCCTCCCACACTGTCTCAGTTGCTTTCCATGCCTTTTTCCCCCCACATTTTATTGATTCACTAAAGATCTTAATTAAAATACTTTCAATAGCAAGCACAGCTGACATATAGGTATCTATGAACACATGTCTGACTTAGGCATATACCTCAGTGAGTAGAATGATCGTACTATAAAGTAGCACCTAGCTGGGGCTATACAGCTTACTGTAATCATTAAATAGGCTTTTTTTTTAATACATTTTTTAATTTCAAGAAAAAAAAATTTTCCCCCCCTTTTTAGAGAGGTTTTTGCTACAGGATGCGTGTGCTCTCCAGAAAGACAGAGAGAGACAGAAAGTGAGAAATCACCCCCGGGGGGGGGGGGGGGGGATAGGCACACACGCACAGGCACCCGGCTTGAGTTTAAGCTGCCGGGTCCGGGACTCGAACTGCGGTCGACTACATGGGAATCCAGCGACACAGCCATTATACTAACTGCTGGTCCCAAGAAAAAAGTTTTAGTTTAATAGATCAAAGTCAAAAAATGTTAAGAGAAATTTGCTTAAGACTTAAAGCCAGGAAAAAGGTTAGGATTCAGTTCAAACAGTAGGTAGATGAACCTTTCAACAGTTCAAGAGAAAACAAAAAATCCTTAAATCTAGAAAACAAAGCATAGAAGAAAATCAGTATTGTTTTAGTCAGAAGTCATAAAACTCTATTTTTTTTAAGTTAGAAAACCTTATCTCTGTGGGACATTGGTAGTCTTAAAAAAAAGTTATATTTTTCTATGTTAAGGGGAAAAAATTCTAATAAGTATTATTGAAAAGTAGATTACATGCCATAAAATATAGATGATGAGGTAATTAAATTAATACCTGCTATTATAGGTGGTTTGAACTTACATGAATAATTTTTAGATGGCAATGCAATATTGAAGTAATTTTTAAACAAGTAACTTATCGGTCCCACATGGTGGATTAGTGAATATCATTGCTGAAAAATATCCTTAGGTGGGAACCAGCAGTTAGTGTAATGGCTATGTCGCTGGACTCCCACGTAGTCGACCGCGGTTCGAGTCCCGGACCCAGTGCTTAAAACTCACGCCGGGCTTGTGTGCGTGTGTGCCCAAGATCCCAAGAGGAGAATGGAGGAGAGGGGATTGCAGCGTGACCATCCCCCGTGGGGAGTGATTTCTCGCTTTCTGTCTCTATGTCTCTCTCTGTCTGTCTGGCGAGCGCACGCGCCCTATAGCGGGAAAAAAAAAAAAGAAAAAAAAGAAAAAAAAAAAAACCTCTCCAAAAATATCCTTAGTGGCCATTGTTATACTTTGTGCCAAGTGACTACAGAAATGAAATTTCAAGGAATTCATTCATTATTGTTGATATTGGCACTGGTATGAAGTAGTTTTTTTGTGTACTAGTGTTTGCTTATAGAATAGAATATACAATTGACTGGATATATGTAAAAATTCTAAGTGTTTGAATCATAATAATAATTTTTTTACCTTGTCCTTCATTTTCACCAGTTTTGTCATAATTTAGATGTTATATGATGGACATAAAACTCGATGTCATTTACACCTTATTAAAGTGAACTTTATTTAAATAATTTATTTTATTTTGACCAGAGAGGGACAGACCGAGAGAGAGAGAGAGAGAGAGAGAGAGAAAGCTTCCAGGTTTGGAACTTGAACCGCGGTCAGCCATGTGGGGTTCTAGCGCCCCCAACCACCATGCTACATGCTGGTCCCGACAATTACACCTTTGATGATAGAGAATATCTTTAAAATGTTTGTATTTTTAGCAATATTATTTTCAAATTATTTTAGGTACTTGTCTTGGGCCTTAGACACAAATCAGGAAGAACGAGACAAGGGTAAAACAGTGGAAGTGGGTCGTGCCTATTTTGAAACTGAAAAGAAGCACTTCACAATTCTAGATGCCCCTGGCCACAAGAGTTTTGTCCCAAATATGATTGGTGGTGCCTCTCAAGCAGATTTGGCTGTGCTGGTAAGAAAGTCATTTCCAATCCACCTGTATGTTTGTTAGCAGCCCAACCTATACCTTAAACATTTGAATTTACCTTCTAAAAGCTAGTGTTTATGTCAGTAATCAGCAGTTTTGTTACACCAGTCTTCCCTAAAAAAATCTTTATAACTTTATTTACTTCTGAAAACATGTTTCACCTTTACTCTTCCATTGCTATTATTTATTACTATGTTGGAATTTAGTGTCTATTAAATGTAGAGCCCACCAATTGCAATTGTGGGTAAAAAATGAAAAAAAAAAATCTGTTTCTTATGGCCTTCATTCATTTTGTTGTTAGTTTTTTTCTGTTTTGGTATAGGGCATGTTGTTGCAGGAAATAGACAGGAAGAGTGAGAAATCACTCCTCAGAGAGGATGGCCATACCATTGTTCTTTCTCCTCCATTTTCCTCTCAGGATTTTGCAGACATGTGTGTACAAGCCTGTCATGATTTCAAGTCTGGTCAGGGACTTGAACTGCACAGTGGGCCACATGGTATCACTGTAGTAGCAATAAATCACATAAATGTTTGAGTCGTAAAATATGTAGAGACAGTAATACTGAGTTGTCGGAAAAGTTATGATGCATTTTTGCATAGAAAAAAATATATCATGACTTTTCTGACAATCCAATAGATTTAAGGAAGTTGGGGAGCTAGAAGAAACATTCCAAAATCCGAGACCATCTGTACATTGAAACTCACTTGCTTCTATTTTTCTTTTTCACTTCTATTTTCTTGCAAAAAAAAAAAAGTTAAATAACTGAAAGGAGTAAATGGTTTGCTGCTAGATGAGTATGCCTGAATATATAAGCAAAAACTATTTGATTTCTTGGAATAGGTAATCTCAGCTAGGAAAGGAGAGTTTGAAACTGGATTTGAAAAAGGAGGACAGACAAGAGAACATGCAATGTTGGCAAAGACAGCAGGTGTAAAACATTTAATTGTGCTTATTAATAAGATGGATGATCCAACAGTAAATTGGAGCAATGAAAGGTAACTGAGATGTCTCATTTTTTAATAGAAATGTTAGTGGACTAAAGGGTGATTTTGCTCTTGCATGCCTTTTTCCCTGGGGATTTGAATTTCAAAGCCTTAATTTATTTACTGATGAAACTACAGTTCATTTGGTTTATATTATAATTAAGTTATTTGTAAATATTCATAGATATGAAGAATGTAAAGAGAAACTAGTGCCATTTTTGAAAAAAGTTGGCTTTAATCCCAAAAAGGACATTCACTTTATGCCCTGCTCAGGACTGACTGGAGCAAATCTCAAAGAGCAATCAGATTTCTGTCCTTGGTACATGTAAGTAAACTTATTTTAAAAATAAATAAATAAAAAGTATGTCTTAATTAGTAATTTTACTGACTGTAACCTTGCCTTTTACAAATATCAGGACTTTTGCCCCTGTTTTTGGCCAAATGGCATGTAGTATGGTGAAAAAGAAAGCACCTTTCATTAGGAATGGTCATACTGTAATCCCTTCTCTATTTTTCTCTTATCAGGATTTGGGTTCAAATACATGCACGTAGCATGTTTCTTAAGCTGCTGGGTCTGGGTCTCCAACCACATAGTTGTCCATGTGGGATCTATGTGGAAGCCAGATGCCTTAACCACCAGGATACAGACTGGCCTCCTTTGCCCTTTTTAAAATTGAGTTTTCTTTTTGTTATTGAACAGTAAAAATTCTATGTGTGTTGTATAGTCCCTTATCTGATACATAATCAGCAAATATTTTCTTCCTTTTTTTTCTTTGGTAAGGTTTTTGCCGTAGGGCATTTGCACTGGGGCTAGAGACAGAAAGACAGTGCGAGGGGAAGTGAGAATTCAACCCCAAGAGGGGATGGTCATTCTGCAGTCCCTTTACCTCCATTTTCCTCTCTGGATATTGGGCATGCACACACACTGGTATAATTTTCAAGCCACAGGATCTGGGACTCAGACCATGATTGGCCATGCATCTTAACCACTATGCCACGTGCTGGCCCTCTTCCATTCTTTTTTATTTCCTCAAGAGGGCATGGGTACAGAACAGAGAGGGAGAAAGCACCCTACAGAGGTGTGGTCAAACCACAATACCTTCTCTTCCATTTGTCCATCCTGTTAGGAGATTTGACATACACATGCACCTGGTATGTTCTTCAAGTTGCCAGGGCTGAGATTCAAACTGCATACTCAATCATGTGAGATCCAGCTTTCTCAACCACTAGGCCACGGGCCAGCCCAAATTTACTCCCATTCTGTGGACTGACTTTTTTACTTTCTGATGGTGTCCCTATTAATTACAAAAGGTTTTAATTTTGTTGAAGTCCAAGTTGTCTGCTTTTCCTTTTTCTGATTGTTCTTTTGCTGTCATACCCATGAAAACTTTTTTTTTTTTTTTGGAGAGGTTTTTGCTATAGGGCGCGTGCGCTCGCCAGAAAGACAGAGACAGACAGAGAGATAAAAAGTGAGAAATCGCCCCCCCCCCCCCCCCCCCCCGGGGGAATGGCCACGTTGCAATCCCTTCTCCTCTATTCTCCTCTCGGGATCTTAGGCAGGCACACACATGCGCCCAATGTGAATTTAAGCCACCGGGTCTGGGACTCAAACCATGGTCAGCTACATTGGAGTCCAACGACATAGCCATTACACTAACTGCTGGTCCCCCAAGAAAACATTTGATCCAAAGTCACAAATACCAGCTGAATTTTCTTTTCCGAGATTATTTTGGCTATTCTGAGTCACTTGAATGTCCATGTGAAAAGATCAGCATGTAATTTCTGCAGAATAGGCAACTGAGTTTTTTTTCTTCTGTTTGTTTTTTGTTGTTTTTTAGATTTTTGTCATACAGTGCATGCACTCTTCAGAGAGAGACAGAGAGAAGAAAAGTGAGAAATTGCCTCCCAGGAAAATGACTATACCACAGTCCCTTCTCCTTCATCCTCTTCTTGGGATTCTGGGCATGCACACACACAGGCCTGGTGTGATTTTCAAACCGCCAGGTTAGGGACTCAAACCATGGTCACCTATGTGGGAGCCTTAACCACCATGCCCCCCACTGGCCCTGGCAGCTGAGATTTTAATAAAGATATTATATGTGGACTATTTTTTTTCTAAGACCTTATTCATTTAAATTTGACTTATTATTCAATTTGACCAGAGAGAGAGAAAATAAAGCATGCGCCAGGCCTTAAACCTGAACCACGGTCAGCTAGCTATGTGGGAATCTAGTGCCCTAACCCCCATACCACCTGCTGGTTCCCTATATTCTATTTTATATATTTATATTTATACACACACACACACACACACACACATATTGATATATAATGTATATATAATTTATTTATTGTGAAAAGGAAGCCTCCAGCCAGGTCTGGGACTCATACTACAGTTGATCATGTGAGAGTCCAGTGCCTTCAACACCTTGCCACCTGCCAACCCCTCTATAAAATATTTTTAATAAATTTATAGGGAAGCTTTATGTTAGGCTGTTTTTTTCTTTTGTTTTTCTAAGCAATAAATGAGAAGACATGGATAATAAAATGGTTGAAGTGATTACATATATAGAATGAAAACATTCTGTTTTTTGTTTAAAGTTACAGTCATGTAACTTTTTTAAATTTGGTATTTATGTTGCCTTTCTTTAATGGATTTTGTTATGTTCTCAGTGGATTACCATTTATTCCATATCTGGATAATTTGCCAAACTTCAATAGATCAGTTGATGGACCAATCAGGCTGCCAATTGTGGATAAGTACAAGGTACCCAAATATCAAAGAAATTGTGTTTTATTATGGGAGGTGAAATCACTGTTTTACGTTTTGTTTCTATATGAAACAACTTTTATCAACAACATAACATTGATGTCTTTTTTTTTAATGGCTACCTATTACTTAGTGGGATAGATCATACAGATTCGCTTTATTTCATCTGTTTTTCTTGAGCTAGTAATCCCTTCTTAGGAATAAAAGCATACAAGTGAAACTGTTGGGTTCAAAGATTTTTTCTTATTAATGTTGATGGGTTTTGATAAGCAGTCTCCCAAAAGATCTGTGCTAACTGGTTTTGTTAGCATGTGAGTACTAGTTTTACAGTAGCCTTATCAAACCTGGCTTTACTGTTTTTAACTGGCTTTTCAACTTGATGTTTTTTGTTTTGTTTTGTTTTTGTTTTTGGAGAGGTTTTCACTATAGGGCGCATGCGCTCGCCAGACAGACAGAGAGAGACATAGAGAAAGAAAGCGAGAAATCACCCCCCAGGAGGGATGGTCACACCGCAATCCATTCTCCTCTCAGGATCTTGGGCACACACACACACATGCCCGGTGTGAGTTTTAAGCCACCGGGTCCGGGACGCGAACCACCGTCGACTATGTGGGAGTCCAGCGCCATAGCCATTACGCTAACTGCTGGTCCCTCAACTTGATGTTTTAAGTTTACATTATCAATTTATGTGATATTTTCTTCTCCTCAAATATTTCATTCTTTGAACCAGCTGCTCTCTAAAATTATTTTTTGTTTAAAAGGTTTATTTATTATTATTATTCTTTAATTTTACCAGAGAGAAAGAAAGCCACTAGGTCTGGGACTTGAATCATGTTCCGGCATGTGGAATTCCAGTGCCTTAATACCACATGCAAGCCCTCTAATTTTTTTTTTTTTTTTTTTTTTTTTTTTTTGAGAAGTTTTTGCTATAGGGCACTTGCTGTCAAGAAAGACAAAGTGGCAATTCCCCCTGGGGATGCTAAAGTCCCTTCTCTTCCATTCTCACACAATTTTGGGCACTCATGTACACGTGCCTAATGTGAGTTTCAAGCCTCCGGATCTGGGACTCAAACCGCAGTCGGCCATGTGGGTGTCAAGTGACACAACCACTACACCATCTATTGGTCCCCCTTAAAAAAAAATTTTTTTTTTTTGAGAGGTTTTCGCTATAGGGCGCGTGTGCTCGCCAGACAGACAGAGACATAGAGACAGAAAGCGAGAAATCACCCCCCAGGGGTATGGTCATGCCGCAATCCCTTCTCCTCCATTCTCCTCTCGGGATCTTGGGCACGCAAGCACACGCGCCCGGCGTGGGTTCTAAGCCACTGGGTCCTGGACGCGAACCACGGTTGACTATGTGGGAGTCCAGCGACATAGCCATTACTGCTAACTGCTGGTTCCCTCCCTTAAAATTCTTAAACCAGATTTATTTTTCTAACTTTAATGTGCTTATAACAAATTACAGAGTATTGGTTATCTTCCCTGTGTTTAAGGTTAATCCTAAGCACTCTGCCACTTAGGCTAGTGATGTTCCTTTATGAGTGTGTTCTGCAGAATTTCACTTTGGGTTCTTAAGTGACTGTGCATCAGCATAAAAGTCTGAAACTTGATATTTTTATTTTAAATTTCAATAGGATATGGGGACTGTGGTCCTAGGAAAGCTGGAATCGGGATCTATTAGTAAAGGCCAGCAGCTTGTGATGATGCCAAACAAGGTAAGAATTACTAATGCTTTTTCTCATATAGACTTTGACTTAAAAATATCAGCAAGGAGCCAAACTTTTCATGAGCTTAAGGATTTTCACTAAAATAAACTAAACCCTTCAGTCAGGATTATGGTTTGTTAATGTCATGTATAAATCTAAGGAGGACTATATAGTATTACTATTATTCCGTGACAAATGGGGAGGGGGGGGGTCAGGGTCAGTGTTAATACAACTTTAGAGCAAAAAGATGATCATGAAGAGATCAGGAACCCTGTTATTTTATAGGCAAGTAAATGGAGATCTAGAGTGGTTATGTGAACTTGGTTCAGTTAACATAATAGATTAGTAATAGCGCCATGGATGAAAACTTAGATTAATCATGATATTATAAGCTTGCTTCTTTTTCCTCTGTGGGTGTGTTTGTAGTTAGATTGGAAACTTTAATGCGTCCAAGCTAGTCTTTTAAATGTTTTTAGAGCAGATTTGCATTTATTATAAATGTCTTTTTAAAAAAAATTAAAAAAAAAAAAAACCTCTTTCCTGTCTTATTGTGATTTCATTTCCTTTGTGGTGATGAAAACACAAGTTCTGGGACCAACAATTAGCATAATGGCTATGTCGCTGGACTCCAACGTAGTCGACTGAGGTTTGCGTCCCGGACCCGATGGCTTAAAATTCACGCCGGGCGCATGTGCGTGCATGCCTAAGATCCCAAGAGGAGAATGGAGGAGAAGGGATTGCGGCGTGGCCATCCCCCCTGGGGGTGATTTCGCGCTCTCTGGCGAGCACACGGGCCCTATAGCAAAAACCTCTTAAAAAAACCCCACGAGTTCTGAATGTTGGTTGCACATCATTGTGAATGTATTTATAGTACTGAAATACATACTTAAATTGGCTAAAATGATGCCAACTCTAGGCCTGCTGTTTGGGGCAGCCAGCCAGATTACATGTAGCTGAACATATAATGTGAGTCCTAGGCCCAGCAACTTGAGAAACATGCCAGATTTGTGTACGTGAGTGCCCAAATCTGGAAGGGCTGGAGAAATGGAAAAGGGTCTATTTTGACAAATTTTATTTCCATATCTTACAGAATTATTCCAAGATACAGACTGATCTTTAAAGCTTTTCTAGATTGTTAACTCTTGATTGTAACAAATAGTCCATGGAAGTCTGGGGGGGGTGGGGGTTGTTCTTTTGTTCTTTTGTTTCTTTTTTTGCCAGAAATGGTGTGTGCTCACCAAGGAGAGAAAGTGGAAAAGTGAGAAAGCACCTCCCATGGGGGATGGTCGTGTTGCCATTTTTCCTGTTTTTTGTTTCTCTCATTTTTTTGGATTTTACGCACATATACACACATGCCCAGAATGTTTTTCAAGCTACTGGGTCTGGGACTGATCCATGCAGCTAACCTTTTGGGATCTAGTTACTTTAAACACTATGCTACTAGCTGGCCCAGAAGCCCATGGTTCTAATTCCTGCATTCTTTTTACTTCAGTGCTAGGCTGTGGCAAAAAGGTGAAGCAAAAGAACAAGTGCTATTAGAAGGGATACTCAATAAGATACACCATTAGTAACATTGAGTGCATTAACACTGCTGTGCAACCATCACCTCTGTAGTTCCAGAACGTTTTCTTCATCATATCAAGGAAACCCTGTCCCCATTAAACAGCTAATATATTTTAACTCTTTGGCAAAAACTTAAAAAAAAAAAAAAAAAAGCAATGTGCACTCTCTGGAGAGAGAGAGAGACAGAATGAGAAATCATCCCCATAAAGGGCCACACCATAATCTCTCCTCCTCCACTCTCCACTCAGGATCTTGGGCATGCACAGACATGTGCCCAGCATAGATTTTCAAGCCACCAGGTCCAGAACTTGACCACAGAGTCGGCCATGTGGGAATCCAGCACCTTAACCACCACATCACCTACTGGCCCCAGTTAATATTCTTAAGCTTAGTTGTTGAAATAACTTGAGAAATGTTCACTTCCTGTATTTGGGGATTGATAGGTGTCTGTTAAACCCTTGAATCTCATAATAATAAAACTTAAATTCTGTAAAGCTAAAAAACAAATATTCAATTTAGTGTATTAATATTGGAAAGATAAAAGGCAAATGCTAGTTTCTATTGTGTTCTATTTGGAAATTATTATAAAATAATTAAAAGCACAAACTAACACTTTTGTGTTTTGTTTTTGTTTTTTGTTTTTGGAGAGGTTTTTGCTATAGGGCACATGCACTCACCAGGAAGACAGAACAGACAGAAAGCGAGAAATCACCCCCCAGGGGCCATGGCCTCGCCGCAATCCCTTCTCCATTCTCCTCTCGGGATCTTGGGCACGCATGCATGCATGCACGCACGCACGCACACACGCACACACGCACACGAACCCGGCGTGAGTTTAAGCCACCGGATCCGGGACTCAAACCACGGTCAACTACATGGGAGTCCAGCAACATAGCCATTATGCTAACTGCTGGTCCCAATTTTCATTACATTTATATCATACAGATATAATAAGGGTTTATATTTATGTGAGCATTTTAGCTAATCTACAGTTACAGAAATATGTTACTAGTAACTTTCATTCTTGGTTTCTTTTTAAGCACAATGTGGAAGTTCTTGGGATACTTTCTGATGATGTAGAAACTGATTCTGTAGCTCCAGGTGAAAATCTCAAAATTAGACTGAAAGGAATTGAAGAAGAAGAGATTCTTCCAGGATTCATACTTTGTGATCCTAATAATCTTTGTCATTCTGGTCGCACATTTGATGCCCAGGTAAACTAGTTAATGTAGTTGTCTTAGTGATCTTTAGTGTCTAAATGAAATTAGAATTTCATTGTCTTTTGTTCTGATTATTGGTATCGTGCCATTTAGTCTGTAGAAAGGAACTGAAATAGTATAAACCATTCATATATCACAACCATGATGTGTATCTCATAAGGTCTTCAAGATGGTACACGTGCTTACTGGATTGGGAGTATCCTTTGTAAGTTCCTTTTTATTTTTGATTTCCTGTTTAAATTTTAGAATATCTAGTACCCACTTTGCCTTGAAGTCATGGTTTGTGTGTTCATTCAGAGCAAATAATTTTCCAGACAGCAGATCACAAATTTTCTCCATTACTAGCAACCTGACTTCTCTAGGAGAATGAGAGAGTAGATGAGTAGTGTGATTCACAGAAGTTTTTAGTTTTATCACAGGTATGATGACTAATCATGTTAGAATTTTTAGGCCAAATATAAGTACTTCTACTGGACCTTGAATATTGAGAAATGGATAAAGTTATGATAAGTTCACACCTAGGTAGTTTGTAGGTGGTGATAAGTAGCTTAATTCCTTCAAGAGTATAAGGGAAAGGCTTCTCAGAGAAGAAAGTCTGCCTGCTGTTTTTAAAGTTGACTAGGCACTTGCAAGATGAGTAGAGTATAGAATATTGAAATTTATTTTTTGAGGTTGGGTAGTCTGACCCATCCTGATAAGACCCATCACCCAAAAATAAGTTGTCCTAATAAGACGGTGAGTGACTCTAATTGTGCTATTATGTGGCATTTTAAAACATTCGATTCTTTTTTACCCTGGGGATAAAGATAGGAATTTCTGTTTTGTTTGTCTGTTTGACAGATAGTGATTATAGAGCACAAATCCATCATCTGCCCAGGGTATAATGCGGTGCTGCATATTCACACCTGTATTGAGGAAGTCGAAATAACAGTGAGTTTGTTCATTGTTTTGTTTTAAAACATTTATTAATAATTTATTTTGGTTTTAAGACTTTTATTTTGATCATTTTGATCGGTAACAGTGATCCACTTCTACTTATACTTAAAGATTCTTTTATCTGGCTTTATTCTGATATTCTCGTTCTCCTTTTTTTGGATAGGCCTTAATCTGCTTGGTAGACAAAAAATCAGGAGAAAAAAGTAAGACTCGACCTCGATTTGTGAAACAAGATCAAGTATGCATTGCTCGTTTAAGGACAGCAGGAACCATCTGCCTTGAGACTTTTAAAGATTTCCCTCAGATGGGTCGTTTTACCTTAAGAGATGAGGGTAAGAACTTTTAAAATGATGTCTAGTAGTATATCTAGTGCATCTAGGATACCTTGCTTTGGTAATCATCTGAGCACAGTATACATTGCAACAAAGAAAACTTGAACTGGTTATAATTTATTTATATAGCGCTGGCTCTGTGGCCTAAAGGTTAAAGGGGAGCCAGACCCCAAACGGCTGCTCATGTGGTTTGGGTCCTGGTCCTAGTGGCTTGAAAAATGCAAGACACATATGTATTACATGCACCAAATCCTGACTGGATAGAAATGGAGAAGGGACTGTATCATGACCATACCCCATTGTTGGGGTGCTTTCTCCTTTTCTCTTTCACAAGTTTATGTTTTAGGTTTTTACAAAACCTAAAGAAAAATCATTTATTTGGGGACCAGCAGGTGGTATAATGGTTTCACTGCTGATTCCCACATAGTTGACTGCATTTTGAGCCCCAGATCCGGTGAGTTAAACTTCACACTGGGGTACGTATGTGTCCATGCCCAAAATCCCGAGAGGAGAATGGAGAAGGGATTGCAGTGTAGCCATCCCCTCTGTGGGGTGATTTTTCTCTTTCTGTCTGTCTGTTTCTCTCTGTCTTTCCAGTGAGTTTACACGCCCTATAGCAAAAATCTCTCCCAAAAATTATTTATATAATAAATGTTTTATGAGTTCAAATGAACAGCAGGCAAAATTGACCACATGCTTTCGAAATAATAATTTTAATTATGACATTTTGTGTAGTGGGTTTGGAGATCTTTTTTTTTTTTTTTTTCCCCTTTTTCCAGGGTTTTGCCATAGGGCGTATGAATTCACCAGAGACGGGGGATGGGGGTGAAAAGTCACACCCCTAAAAAATCCCTTTTCCATTCTCTTGGGATTTGGTATACGCACACACCTGGTAAGATTTTTGAGCCTCCAAGTCCAGGACTCAAACCACACGTGATGCCACCTGCTGGTCCCAAAAGAATAGTTTTATTTACTAAAATTCATGAAGAAATCCTTCAATAATATGAAGTATAGGGAACCAGCAGTTAGCGTAATGGCTATGTCGCTGGACTCCCACGTAGTCGACTGTGGTTCGCGTCCCGGACCTGGTGGCTTAAAACTCAACGCCAGGTGCGTGTGCGTGCGTGCCCAAGATCCTGAGAGGAGAATGGAGAAGGGATTGCGGCGTGACCATCCCCCCTGGGGGGGTGATTTCTCGCTTTCCGTCTCTATGTCTCTCTCTTGTCTATCTGGCAAGCGCACACACCCTATAGCAAAAATCTCCCCCCCCCCCCAAAAAAAAATGAAGTATAAAAAGGATCGTCAGATGAATTTTTATTTTTGTCCACATCTAATTTTTCCAAGGTCTGATATTTATGTTCTTTGATAAGCATCAATACCTGTCGACCTCGATGCAGAACATTTGTAATTTTCCTTTTTGGGGTCATTAAATTCTTTGGTATGAAATGACTTAAGAATTTTCCTATTGGATTACTAATACTTCTAACTTAATAGCTATTTTAGGACTGGAGTAGTTTATATAAAACTCTTTTTCTATTGAAATACACAATAGTCAATTTACCTGTTAGTTGCAATGCATTTTATTAAAAATTTATTGTATTGCTAAAATGCTAGAAACTATACTAAGTTTTGATGAATATAGTCCCTGAATCTTATTTCAGAGAGAACTGTACAGTTTTATGCTTTAAGCCCTTAGTAAAACTGATTATTGAATTTATCTCATAAACTTAGCAAAATGGTCATTTTAGTTACCAGTGAGAACATGATAAAATCAGGCAGACAGAAGAAACTAACATAGTGGAATTTTTTTTTTTTTTCTTTTTTAGGCTTTTACCATAGGGCGTGTGCACTTGTGAAAGAAAACAGAGACAGTGAGAGGGAAAGTGATTAAGTCACCTCCCAAGGGGATGGCCACACCACAGTTTCTTCTCCATTTTCTCCTAAGATTTTGGGCACACACATACCCTGTGTGAATTTCAAGCTGCTGGGTCTGGAATTTGACTGGCTTCAGCCATGTGGGGTCCAGTGCCGTAACCAGTACACCACCTGTAGCCCCTATAGTTGAAAATTTTAACTCCAAACTTATTTTTTTTCTATGACAAAGTTTATCCCAAGCGTGGGGTTTCGTGTCCTTTTCAGTCCATAGAAAACTATTGTGAGGATGTGTTTGTTCACTGGATGGCAGTTCAGTGATAACTGGGGCCTTGGGGTTTGTTTTGTTTTTTGTTTGTTTGTTTGTTTTTAAGGTAGGCTAAGTAAGAAATCACCCTCCCTGACCCCGAGGAGATGGCCACACTGCAATCTCCTTCCTCCATTATCCCCTCAGGATTTGCGGCTTGTTGGCATATATGCCCAACATGATTTTCAAGCCACCAGGTCTGGGACTTCAATGACCGTCAGCCATGTAGGAGTCGGCACCTTCACCACCACACCACCTGCTGGCCCCTAAAGGGTAAATTTAAAAATATTTTCCAGGACTGGAGCTGGCAGGTGGCATGGTGCTTGGGGGCGCTGGACTCCCACATGGCTGTCCACAGTTAAGAGTCCTGGACCTGGCAGCTTGCTTTCTCAACCACCCACCCCCCCTAGCCCCCCATCTTGCTCTGTCCCCCTCTGGTCAAATTAAAATAAATATATATTTTTTAAAATAATAAATGATTGAATAAAGTTAAATAAAATAATTCCTTAAAACATATTTTCTAGGACCTATTTTTTCACATGGCCTAAGAGGCTAAGTTACTTAAGGTTTTGCTATAGGGCATGTCTGCTCACTGGCCCCCTTTTTATCTTTTTAGTTGCACAAAGATAGGTTTACTTTTCTAGCAGTTTTCTTTTTTTTGAGAGAGACTTTTTTCTACAGGGCACGTGCACTCACCAGTGAGACAGAGTTAGAAAGCAAGAAATCACACCCCCACACCCCAGGGGCAATGTCCACACCACAGTCCCTTCACCAACATACTCCTCTCAGGATTTTAGGCACTCATGCATACATGCCCAGCATGAGTTTTAAGTCCCCGGGTCCGGGACTCAAGCCTCAGTTGACTACGTGGGAGTCCAGTGACATAACCATTATACCACCTGCAGGTCTCACTTTTCTAGCAGTTTTCTCGGGATATAATTTACAGAGCTGTATAGCCATCGCCACTTTGTAACTTGAAAACATTTAGAACATCTTAAAAAAAAATACTTTGGGCTCATTTACAATCACCACCCAGCCCTAGAGTAAATCACTAAACTACTTTTCCTGTTTGCCTTTGACATTCCAGAAATAGAATCATAGAATATGTGGTCTTTTGTGTGTGTGTGTGTGTGTGTGTGTGTGTGTGCGCGCGTGCGTGCATGTGTGTTTATTTATTTATTTATTTCATTTAGCATGATTTTGAGATTCAACCATGTTTATGTATTGTATTTGGTTGTTGGGAAAGTCATTGATACTGATTTAACTTTCCTGATGACCTAATAATTATTCCTTTTTATTGCTGAATAACATTTCATTGTATGTATATTCTACATTTGTTTACTTAAGGATAGTTATTTGATATATGGAATCATATCTTTTTCTTTAACTCCCTCCAAAAATACCCAGTTATTAAGACTACCTAGTCAGGAATCATGGCTTTGGCAGATGAAATAATTAGTAATTTATATTGTAGAATATTTTTATTATTTAAAATAACTAACTTTAATACTTTACATAAACTTGCTGTTGACTACTGAAAGATTTTCTTTAAATTTCATTTCTAGGTAAGACCATTGCAATTGGAAAAGTTCTGAAACTGGTTCCAGAGAAAGACTAAGCATTTTCTTGATGACCCTGCACAAAATACTGTGAGGAAAATTGACTGCAAAGCCTACTTCACACCGCCTTCTCTTATTTTCTGCCCATTGATAACTCTCCCCATATTTTGCAAAAAGAAAATTCACAGCAAAAGTCCACATTATGTCAGCTTTCTCATATTGAGAGCTCTGCTATGCCACTGTTGAATTTTTCCCAAGATTTCCCTACCCTTTCAAACTCTGCTTTCTTGGACAGATTTGGCAATAGCTTTGTAAGTGATGTGGACATAATTGCCTACAATAATGAAAATCTACAGAAAATTTTTTATTTTTCATTTTTCCCTTAGGCATACTGAGTCTATTTCCCCCCCAGGCAGATCATTCTGAGTGTGCGAGTGTGTGTGCACATGTTAAAAAGACAACTACCATGTTAATAAAATATTCAATTTGAAACCCTTTTCGGTATTTGAATTGCTTTTGAATAATGTTTTTTATCTAGATGTAACATTGTTGCATTAGCTTTTTAACTTTCCCAAGTAAGTGAATACATTTTATTACTTGGGCTTTTCTAAACTCTTCCCTACCCACTACTTCAAATGAGGCATTTACAATGTTCAAGTTTATATTAAAGGAAAGAATTAGTTTGACCCCTTTTGATGGTGAGTGCATACATACAAACTAAATTCCTTTATGCAACAGTGACACCGCTTTACTAGGCCTGTCAGTTATTTTCTGCCAATTTATATTTTCACATGGTTTCTTAAACAGTAAGCTGTTTAAAAAGAACAGCATACTGTAGTTTTTATAAGTAAAATTTAATGAAATTGTACCCCTCCAGAAAATTCTATTAACTCATTAAATTAGTGGAATAATAAGCATGTTGAGACCTGGCAAAAATGCCTCCTTAGTATTTATAAGAGCTGCATGCATCTAGTATGAAAACCATATTAATTGCAAGTGCCAGTCCTACAAGATACTCAGTTTACTCTGTATCAGTAACTTTAAAGGTTGGATGATCCTTGCTGGGAAAGCTGAAACTCAGACTAGCAACTAAACCAACACACACTAGAATCATCAGAACCTACACAGACAAAAATTAACCGTGATGATAAGTAGAATCAAGCACAGTATAAGTTCTTTCTCAATTATTTGAAATCAACTTTTCTTAAGTAAAAAGCTAAAATTTGCTAACCATGATTTGAGTGAGCCACAATGTAGCACTATGGTGTTTTGAGATTGAAGACTGACTACTGTAATTATCATGACTTTGAAATCTTTCATGAGAATAAATGGGAACTGAAAGAGACAATTTCTGTGTTTAAAGTCCCCTTGATGTTAAGTGTTGCCATCTATCAAAGGATTAACTTCTTTTAGATAGTGATTTATTTCTAAGATACTTCATAATTGTACATTTAATGACAAGTCTCTCCTGTAATCTTGCTCCTCAGAAAAGAAAAGCCTAGTCAAACTATATTTCTGTATTTCCACCCACTAAAACCATAAGACATAATAGTTCTCATTTGAGGCTAGGTCTCATGGAAAGAGCAAAGTTATCATCTTAAACATTCTTAGAACTATACTTATGGTTATTAACCACATGACAAATAAATTTTATTATGTCTACAAATCTCTGGCTTTTATTTTTCTAGGAAGTATGGGAACATTAATTAAAACATGAGAGTTCTTTTTGAACTTCCATATTAATAAAAACATACTAGCAATTGCTTGAACTTTAACAAGTCTTTAAAGTTCAAGAATCACTAAAATTATAAGATTTTCCTTTTTAAATTGAACACATTTTTTTAAAAGTTATGTTTGCTAATTAAAACATTTACACTGTTGAGACCATTTATGTGCATGTTGCCAAGTCGCTTAAATAAAATGACTTGGATATCAGCTGCAAAAGGGCTACCTCTAAAAAAAAACCAACATAATAAAAATACAAATGTAACTACAAAAAAAATTTCTTGGAATCTTGCACATTTGCAAGATTAAATTAGATAATTTTTTTTTTAATTTCACTGTTAAGATCATACATTTTAGGGGCTTTGAAAGTCTTTGGGAAGTATTACCACTTAAAGTTGATGCATTCTAAACTGGTTACACAGGCTAGTCATTTGCATAAGGAAAGAGTCTGATGTGAATTGGTAGTGTATGGAGATATGGGACCTTTAAAAGAGCAATATAAATCCCTCTGCTCTCATTCTGTCTTAAGCAAGTGTGAACACATTTATAAGCTTAACAATGCAAAAATTGGGTAGTTGACTGCATAATTAGGATAACAACCTAAACCTTCTTTTCTCTATCTTCAGCATAGTATGTTAGAATCATGATTTTCCTTACATCTTTTTACATTAATGATGTTCTTTACACAACTTTCACGGTAGGTTATTTAATTGTAGTTTTTTTAAATTAATCAAGTGAATTTACGAGATGCCATTGACAGAAATATATAAGTAATTGTCATTTTAAACCCTATTTCTTACTGTGGAAGAAGGGAAGAGAGCATTTATTTCTTGTTTTTTAATTTGTAAAATGACTTATCCAGTGAAATCTATGTAAAATAAAACCAAAAGAGTTGGAGTGTACATTGCCATGAAATTAAGTGACAAATAGTGTTCTTGAATTATTAAGCCCATGTATATTTGTTTTGAATTGAAAATCTTAAATATGTGGTAATTGAATGTACAAACACTGTAAATTAAAAGTACAGGTTGTTCACCATAAGAAGAAGTAAGTCATACTTGTTTGCTAGTTACATAAACTGTAAGAACTGCTTTTACAATATGGGACTTTGAACACAATGTAGTTGAACAATTAATTACTGGCATCCTCTCAGCTAAAGGACTGCAAATATTTTGAGTCATATTTGGAACCAGATGCATTTTTAGAACCCAGGAAAAAGTTGGACCTATATTCAAAAACTGCTCCCAAGGTGAACTTTTGGAAAAAAATCAGCAAAACTCCCCTGGCAATCTTCAGAAACACTAGTATGACTAATTAATCCAGGATCTTTGATGACTGTTACACATGACAGCACGCTAGACTTTCCTCATTGGCATGGACTTCCTCACAAACTGCTACTTCATGAATGATACCGTCATTGCTTTGGGTAGTCAAGGGACAGATAACACAGTTTTTATTATAGCTCTTAACATCAGGCAATTTTTAACCTTTAAACCCTTTGTGAAAATTCCGGTTATGGAACTATAGCTGACTGTAGGATGATTAAATGTTATATTCAGTGTTGGCCTACCTTATCAGAACATATTGTGCCATTAATCCTCTCACAGACATATGTGAGGCAGATAACAAACAACTGGATTTGGAGAACTATTGTCTCTAAATAATACGGCATTTATTCCTCTAGCTTAATTTTTTTTTGTAATTTTGTTTCTTTGTTTAGAGATCTTGCCATAGCAGCAACTCGTTAAGTGTAAATTACATATCCACAACTCAAAATATTTACTAGCTTTTAAATTTAGCAGTCGACTGGTTATGTTAGATTCATAGTAAATTAAATAGGAAGTGTTTTTTTCTATTTTTCAGTAGTAATTCAGTGGATTCCATTTGAACCAATTTACTTCCAGAATTCAGACAAGGTAGTGTGGTTCAACTTTTGATGGTTTGGGTTCTAGGATATTCTTGTTTTTCAGTATCTTAGAACTTACTGAGTCTTCCTTCAATAAATAAGTACTCTTCTCACATACCTCTAATCCTATGCTTCCTTGAAACTAATATGTTAGCTGAGGATTATTATAAGCTAAGGATAATTATAAGGGCCTGGAGGTGTGGGGGTGGAGTTTAAAACCTTCCTGTTTTCTATTATAAGGGAAAAGCAGATAGGCACTATGTCTGATTAAGCAGAAAACACCAGAATTTCTGAAGCGACCCTCAAAATAGTCGTTTTCTGCCTTGTCGCATATGCCATTGTGCCCTTCACTGTGCCCTTGAAAACAATGTGGAATCCTCAGGTTTGTGGACAGCACAGGTAGAGAAACATTATGTGCTTCCTGAGGCTCTCCTCTGCTAAGCACATTAGTTTAGCGCTTCAGACATCAGCCCCAGCCCTTGCTACCTCCTTCCGGCTGCCTGGGGAAGAGTGTGCTGGAGCTTAAGCTCTTGCACTCTTCAGGTGATGATCCTCCCCTTCATTTCCTCCATATGCATTAAGTGACACAGGTTTAAGCCTGCACGTCTACATTTTAAGGACTCACCCATTGGGCTCTCAAAAATACACACTTTCAGTTACCTAGTTTCTTCTATTCTAAAGGAAATGTAGATATTTCACAGGCCAGAATTTGGTGATTAGTTTTCACTAGACAGCAGGTTAATTACCTAGATCTCATTTTTTTTTTAAAGAATAGAAAGGATTAAAGGGAACTGATTAGGTTTGCTGAATTTTTTAGCCAAATTCCAAAGCATGAAACAGTTCTCTAGGTAGGAAAAAAAATCTTTTTCTTATGATTTGTAGCTACCTACTGTGCCTGACTTGGTGCCTGTGTGAGGATTAAGCCCTTAGTCTGCTCTTGCAATTATTCAAATGACTGAAGTTAACTTTGCTTTTGTAATAACAATAAAAATTGTCATCTTCCCTTTTGAAGGATTTTGTCATTTGTTTGCAATAATCTATGTTGGATATAAACCATGCGAATTTCTATACAGTCTTTTATGTTTGTATCACTTATTGCAACCATCTAGCAAAATTGTTGGATGGATCTACCAGGTCTGTCATACAAGGTATTTTCTGATGTGTTGATTGCTTGCATGTGGTAACAAAGGCTTCTGTATAGTGTATATGACAGTCTTAGCAAAAACAGCAGCCCTGTAGGAAGTTAGAGATGTGATGCTACCTAACTATATCATAGTATGTGATTTTATGGAGTAGAGTCGGGGAAACATTGATAATTATTCTGCCAGGAGTTTGAATATCTATAGAATTTTTTTATAGGGATTTTTGCTATAGGGCGCATGCACTCACTGGAGAGACAGACTGAAAGCAAGAAATCACCCCCCACCAGGGAGAATGGCCACAACACAGTCCCTTCTCCACTCTCTTAGGATTTTGGGCATGCACACACATGGCACCCGGAATAAGTTTTAAGCCACGGGGTCTAGGACTTGAACTGCAGCCGACTATATGGGAGTCCAGTGACATAACCACTACACCATCTGCTGGTCACCAGAATTTTTAATACAGATCAAGAACTGAATAACCAGTACTTGCCAGGACCAGTAGATGGCATAATGGCTACGTCATTGGACTCCCATGTAGTCGACTGCAGTTTGAGTCCCAGACCCAGTGGCTTAAATTCACACCAGGCACCTGGGCGTACATGCCCAAGATATCAAAAGGAGAATGGAGAAGGGATTGAGGTGTGGCCATCCTCCCTGGGGTTGATTTCTCACTTTCTGTCTCTGTCTCCTGGCGAGTGCATGTGCCCTTTAGCAAAAAACCTCTCCAAAAAAAAAAAAAAAAAAAACATAAATAATACTTGCCCTCTTCTTTTTAAAAAAGAATTACCTATTTTAATTTGACCAGAGGAAGAGAGAGAAAGTGAGAAAGCAAGCCGCCAGGTCCAGGACTCAACTGTGATCAGTCACATTGGAGTGTCCAGTGCCTTAACCACCACGCCACCTGCTGGTCCCTGTTCTGCCTATTATTTTTTAGTCCACATAAATGGAATCACATAGCAAGTATTCAGTGTATCTTTTGCATAACATCCCATTTTCCAGATTAATCCACTTTATGTTTGTTATCAGTTCATTTTTATTGCTGAGTAATATTCTTTTATGAATGTCCCAAAATTCTTTTCAGAATTCTTTTTTATTTTTTTTTAAACTTGCTATAGGGCGGGACCAGCAGTTAGCGAAATGGCTATATTGCTGGACTCCCATGTAGTCGACCGCGGTTCATGTCCCGGACCCGGTGGCTTAAAACTCACGCAGGACACGTGTGTGTGCATGCCCAAGATCCCAAGAGGAGAACAGAGGAGAAGGGACTGCGGCGTGGCCATCCCACCTGGGGGGAGGGGGTGATTTCTCGCTTTCTGTCTGTCTCTCTCTGGCGAGCGCAAGCGCCCTATAGCAAAAACCTCTCCAAAAAAAAGAACTTGCTGTAGGGCATGTGTGCTTACCCAAGAGAAAGAGAGAGAGAGAGAGAGAAAACTAGGGGCCAGGAGGTGGTGTGGTGGTTAAGGGAGCTGGACTCCCACATGGTTTACACTAACTGCTGGTTCCCAAAAGTTGTAGCTTATTTTTGAGCTCATCCTGATAGTGCCTCTATAGTTACTTGTATTGTGATGTTTATTTGTAAAGGAATGTATGATTTTGGAAACATGCTGTTTTTGAAACAGATGTGTTTCAGATGGTATACATCCTTTGCTTAATAGTGTTCATGGGACCAGCAGTTAGCGTAATGGCTATGTCACTGGACTCCCACATAGTCGACCGCGGTTCGCGTCCTGGACCCGGTGGCTTAAAACTCACGCCGGGCGCATGTGCTTGCGTGCCCAAGATCCCGAGAGGAGAATGGAGGAGAAGGGATTGCGGTGTGGCCATCCTCCCTAGGGGGTGATTTCTCACTTTCTGTCTCTCTGTCTCTCTGTCTGTCTGGCAAGCCCACACGCCCTATGGCAAAAACCTCTCCAAAAAAAAAAAAAAAAGTGTTCATAAAGTGAATTTTCAGCCCTTGGTCTTCAAATGTACATAGAGGGGCCAGCAAGTGGCATGGTGGTTGGGGTGCTGGACTCCCACATGGTCGAAAACAGTTCAAGTCCTGAACCTGGCATCTTGCTTTCTCACTCTACCTCTCTCTCTGACTCTCTTGTCAAAGTGAATAATAATAATAATAAATACAATTAAATAAACAATTCTTTTAAAAAATTTTACATAGATACAGGGTTGCTTTCTAAAGTTTTTTTTTACCTCATTTTTAAAAATACAGATACTAACCTTAAATTGATGCATGCAAATTAATCGCCATGTTTAAGTTGCCTTTATGTTTATATTTCACTTTACATTGTTAATCATATCAAGCCAATTCATACATCTATTTTGGAGAATTTAATACACATAAATTTATCAAGAACATACCTGGGACCAGCAGTTACCGTAATGGCTATGTCGCTGGACTTCCACGTAGTCAACCATGGTTCGCATCCTGGACCCAGTGGTTTAAACTCATGCCGGGCGCATGTGCGTGCATGCCCAAGATCCCAAGAAGAGAAAGGAGGAGAAGGGATTGCGGTGTGGCCATCCCCCCTGGGGGGTGATTCCTCGCTTTCTGTCTCTCTGTCTCTGTCTTCCTGGCGAGCGCACACACACTACAGCAGAATCCTCTCCAAAAAAAAATAGAGAGAACATACCTCTCCAGCCTTAAGTATTTGCATACCAGATCGTTTTCTTTTTTTTAATTATTTGTTTAATTTTATTTATTCATTCATTTATTTTTAGTTTAAGCAGAGAGATACAAAGAGAGGAAGAGGGAAAGTGAGAAAGCAAGCAACCAAGTCCAGGACTTGAACTGTGGTTGGCCATGCAGGAGTACATAGCACCTTAACCACCACTCTGCTGGTCCCATACCAGATCATTTTCAATTTATGGTTTTCATTTAACGCATTTACTTAAAAATAATAATTTTTTAAGATTTATTTCATTTTATTTATTATTATTTCTTAATTTGCTATAGGACACGTGCATTCACCAGAAAGAGAGAGAGAGAGGGAAAGTGAGAAAGGAGACAGTTCCATAACTTGCAGTCAGTCATGTGGAGTCCATCACCCCAACCACCATGCCACCTGCTGGTCCCAATAATAATTTTTTTTTTGGGGGGGGGGGGGTGGTTAGTGGTTTTTGCTATAGTGTGCATGCACTAGCCAGAAAGACAGAGAGACAAAAAGCAAGAAATCCTCCCCTGGGGGGATGGCAACACCGAAATCCCTTCTCCTCCATTCTCCTCTTGGGATCTTGGGCATGCATGCACACGCACCCAGCATGAGCTTAAGCCACCGGGTTCAGGATTCGAATCGCGGTCAACTACATGGGAGTCCAGCGACATAGCTATTACGCCAAATGCTGGTCCCAAAAGTCCTGTAATTTTAAAAGAAAAACAAGACAAAAACAAAAAATTAAAAAAAAAAAAAGAGCCTCGGGTGCCTGAAATCTCATCAGGATGGAAGAATGAGGGACTGCAGAGTTACCACACCCAGTTGTGGGGGATCAGTGTTTTCTCCTTCTCCAACCCCCATTTTTCTCTAGTAAGAGTAGAGCTCTCTGGGAAATTAAAGAAAGAAAGAAAATTAAAACCTTGATACAGGAAGCCCAGTGTAATAATACACAACACTGTTAAAGCTACTTCCATCTTATACTAGATTCTAGAAAAGATGCATGGAAGTAAACCAAGGAAGTAAAAACATTTTTTCTGCAGGTTGACTAAAGACAAGGTCATTACAGAGATAAGCAGCAGAGCATTCTCTCACGGACGCAGCACTCTTTTTTTAAAAAAGCAAATGGGGGACCAGCAGTTGGCATAATGGCTTTGTACTCGACCATGGTTCGAGTCCTGGACCCGGTGGTTTAAACTCACGCTGGGCACGTGTGTGCATGCCCAAGATCCCAAGAGGAGAATGGAGAAGGGATTGTGGCGTGGCCATCCCCCCTGTGGGGGTGATTTCTCACTTTCTGTCTGTCTTTCTGGTGAGTACAAGCGCCCTATAGCAAAAACCTCTCCAAAAAAAAAAAAAAAAAAGGCGAATGATATGGAAGGCCTCCTACTCCCATTCTTTCATCTCTCAAAACTTTACATAGCTAGCCACAAAAAGACTGGAATCATCCTGCAAATACACACCACTATAGTATAGCTGCATGGTGAAACACTTACACAGCTGTTAAAAATGATGAGGCAGTTTGACGTACTGATTTGGAACAACTTCCCAAAACATACTAGGAGAAAAATGCAAGGAGCAGAATAATAGGCATACTAGGCTACTATTTCCGTGTGTTTTAGGATAAAATCCATACCCGTCTATAAAGACGAAAAAGGAGAAATGGGGCTGGCAGGTGGCATAGTGTTTAAGGGCGCTGGACACCCACATGTCCGACCACGGTTCAAGTCTCAAATCTGGCAGCTTGCTTTCTCATTTTCCCTCTTCTCTGTCTCTGGTCAAATTGAAAGTCAGAATGATTTAAAGTTAAATAAAATAATTTAAAAGTTATTAAAAAAAAAAAAGGACGCATAATCCCTAAACATGCCTAGACCATTCTGTCAGGTCCCAGGAGACCCTGGTGACAGCGTTACCGAGACGGAGACGTCGTATTCCACCTGTCGGTTATCTACCTCCACGGTCATTTATTTGTACAGGAACTTACCTCGGGCTCTCTGGAAGTCCGAAGCCCAGGAGACAGGGTCCAGCTCATCTTTAGGTCCCTCACGCCGCTTCCCGACGCGCCCGGGGTTTCCGCAGCAGCCTGGGGGTGTGGAGCCAGGCTGGTGGCCTCTTCGCGCGGCCGCCCGAAGGAGGGGGACGTGGAGAGGGGGAAATTCACGGGTCGCCTGACAGGACTCGCCTCCCGCACCAAGGCGCCTTCGGGATTTCTTTCGATGAAGAGAGAGTGGTCACCAGGCTCCTCCTCGCGCCTCACCAGCAGCAGGAGCAGAGTGGAAGGACAGGCGCTGCGACAAGACACTGACAGCACGAGACGAGGTTACTCAGTTTGCGCAGCCCGCGCTACCACTCTGGTACCACCGCCGGAAACCGATCCGTGCGCTCCCGGAAATGACGCAATGGGCTCGGTACCAGCCCCCTACTTCCGCCTCCAGAGTTCCGCACGAACGTCTGCACGAGGTGAGGACGACATGGAGGCCTCGGCTTCCCATGCGGTGTCCGATTCCGGTGCGCCCGCGGCCTCGCCCGCGACTCCTGCTGTCCCCACCTCCCTGGACCAGTTGGACGAAGGGCAGGTGAGTGGCCCTGGATCGGGGGCTCGGAAGCGGCATAGCCATGGTTCTGTGAGGTGTGGGGGGCCGAGCGAGCCGCCGGGCCCCGAGTGCGGCCTCCAGGCCTCAGCGGACGCCCGCTTTTCCCAGTGCTGCGGTCGGGCTCAGTTTGGATTTCAAGTACAGCCCGGGGTTTGGGGAGTGAAACCGACCTGGCTTGCTTCTACTGTTACTGCCTTGGCCATATCACTTAATTTTGCAAGTCTCAATTACCTGTTACTTAAAATGGGCCCATCTGCCCTCCGAGACCACAGGAGGTTGTAAAGCTCGTTGCACAGGGCCCTGGCACGTTTAGTAAGAACGCGCGCGGTAAATGGTACTCGCGGTTTGCGTTTCTATTTTATTGGGATTACTGTGTTCGCGCGCGCAGGGGGCGTTTCCATCTGGCCTAGTCTCTTACCATAGAAGGGACGCTGTTGTGTAGACGAGTTCTAGAAGCGGTTTCAGCGGGCAAATGCTATAATAGATCGAAATATTTTAACTTCTGTTTCTCCCTACAGATAAGAAAGGCAGTGGAAGCTCTGTTGGCACATGCCAAAACCAGGAAAAACAGTAATGGATTGCTTCTGAATGAGAATGAAAGTTTATTTTTAGTGGTGGTATTGTGGAAAATTCCTAGTAAAGAACTGAAGGTCCGATTGTAAGTTCTGGTCATCTCTCTTTTTGTTATTTTTATCTGCTTGTTCATTCTATGTAACTTTTAACAATTGTACCTTAGTTTCTAATGGCGTGAGTTTAAGCCGCCGGGTGCGAGACTTGAACTGTGGTCGGCTACATGGGAGTCCAGCGACATAGCCATTACTTTAACTGCTAGTCCCCTATTTATACTTTTTTTAAAAAGTGGTTCATGGTTGGGAACCAGCAAGTGGCATGGTGGCTAAAGGCACTGGACTCCCACGTGGCTGACTGGTTCAAATCCTAGACCTGGTGGCTTGCTTTCTCACTTTCTCTCTTTCTCTGATCAAATTGGAAAATAATAATAAAGTTAAAATACGTCTTTTTTTTGGGGGGGGGAGGTTTCTGCTATAGGGTGCATGCACTCTCCAGAAAGACAGAGACAGAAAGCAAGAAATCACCCACCCCACACCACACCACTCCCCATGGGATGACCACACCACAATCCCTTCTCCATTCTTCTTTCTAGATCTTGGGCACACACGCACATATGCCTAGCGTGCATTTAAGCCACCAGGTCCGGGACGGAACCACAGTCAACTACATGGGACTGCAGCAACATAGCCATTACACCAAACTGCTGGTCCCAAAATAAAAATAATTCTTAGTAAAATGAAAAAGAATTTTTGAAAAAGTGATCCATGGTGAAGCTGGCAAGTGGCATGGTGGTTAAAGGCGCTGGACTCCCACATGGCCGACCATGGTTCAAGTCTCGGACCTGGTAGCTTGCTTTCTCACTTCACCTCTGTCTCTCTCTGATCAAACTGGAAAATAATAATAATAATGAATAAAATAAAATAAAATAATTTTAAAAAGTGATTCATGGTTAATCCGAAATCAAATTTAACTGAGTATCTTGTATTATATCTGGCAACCCTGTCTCCCTGTGTGTGTGCTCCCAGAGCCCTGCTTTCCAAGCTATCAAAAAGCTAATTGTAGGAGGGACCAGCAGTTAGCATAATGGCTATGTCACTGGGCTCCCATGTAGTCAACCGTGGTTTGTGTCCCAGACCCAGTGGCTTAAGCTCACGCCGGGCATGTGTGCTTGCGTGTCCAAGATCCCAAGAGGAAAATGGAAGAAAAGGGATTGTGGCATGGGGGGGGGGGGTGATTTCTCACTTTCTGTCTCTGTCTTTCTGGCAAGTGCATGCGCCCTATAGCAAAAACATCTCAAAAAAAAAAAAAGCTAACCATTGGAGTCCAGCAGATGGTGTAATTGGTACATGTTACCTGACTGTGGTTTGAGGCCTGCACCTACTGGGTGCTTGTGCATATGTGCTGAAAATCCCAAGAAAATGGAGGAGAAAGGATTGTATGGTCACCCCCACCGCAGTGTAATTTCTCTCTGTCTGTCTGTCTGTCTAGTGAGTGTGCAAGCCCTATAGCAAAAAAAAAAGAAAGGCAAAGCAAAGAAACAAACTATCCTTCACACAACTATGATTCACACAGGTGTTTGTTTTGTTTTGTTTTGTTTTTTGCTGTAGGGCATGTGTGCTCACCAGAAAGCCAGAGAGAGACAGAAAATGAGAAATCACCCCCCTGGGAGGTTGGCCATGCCACAATCCCTTCTCCTCTTGGGATCTTGAGCATGCACGAACATGCGCCCAGCATGAGTTTAAGCCACCGAGTCCGGGACTCAAACCACGGTCAACTGCATGGGAGTCCAGTGACATAGCCATTACGCTGTATGCTGGTTCCACTTGTTTCTTTTCATTTCCCCTTAAGGAGTAGCTGGAATGGTTAGATATAGGAAAGATACTTGATTCTCAGTATATTTAACTGATGGTCATAAACTTCCTATAGCCAGATTGTCTCATTCACTTCTTTACATAATTTCTCTTGGAATTTCTTAGACCTTTGCTCAGGGTATTTTCCCAACTGCTTACCTTTGATGATTTATTTCTGCCCTTAACATCTTTACAGCACTTACTATCTCACTTGGCAAGTTACTCTTTTTTTTTTTTTCTTTATTTAATTTTTTAAATTTGACCAGAGAGAGAAAGGGAGGGAAAGTGAGAAAGTAAGCCACCACGTCCAGTACTTGAACCATGGTTGGCCATGTGGGAGTCCAGCACCTCAACCACCATGCCACCTGCTGGCCCCAGCCAGTTATTCCGTTGTGCGTTGCTGCCTCCTCTTAAACTAAGGATATATTTTCGCAGAATGTGTAGGCCTAAGAAATTAATTTAGGGACCAGCAGTTAGTGTAATGGCTATGTCGCTGGACTCCCACGTAGTCGACCGCGGTTCAAGTCCCGGACCCGGTGGCTTAAACTCACGCCGGGCACACGTGTGTGCGTGCCCAAGATCCCGGGAGGAGAATAGAGGAGAAGAGATTGCGGTGTGGCCATCCCCCGGGGGGGTGATTTTTCGCTTTCTATCTCTCTGTCTGTCTCTGTCTGTCTGGCGAGCGCACGCGCCCTATAGCGAAAACCTCTCCAAAAAAAGAAAAAAAAAATTAGTTTAAACCTTTTGTTTCCCCCCTTTGGTAATTAATATAATCGGGCACTTTTGTTTACTCCTTTTGGTTTGCTCCCTGTTTTCTGTTTCAGTTCTTAAGAATTATGTTTGTGGAGACCAGCAGATGGCGTAATTATTACATTCCTGGACTCCTACATATTCAACTGCAGTTCGAGTCCCACACTCGGTTGCTGTGTGTGCCTGTGTGCCCCAAATTCCTAAAGGATTCTGTAGAAGAAGGGGTTGTGTGGTGTGGCCATCCCCCAGGGGGAGGGGTGATTTCTTGCTTTCTGTCTCTCTGGTGGGCACAAACATCCTATAGCAAAAATCTCTTTAAAAAAAAAAAAAACACTTCACTATCTTGTTGACTACATGGAAGTCCAGCAACATAACCATCACGCCATCTCTTGGCCCCGATTCTGTTTTAACTCTTGTTATATCCCAAATGTTAATTGATATTTTGAACTTTGGATATTTGTATAATTTACCTGAATCTTGAATCTTTTCTCTGTACCACTGTAAACTAGACATAGAGAGTTGGTTTTGTTTTTTAATTTGCTATAGGTCATATGTGCTCTCTGGAGAGAAAAAATAATCACCCCTCAGTCAAAGCGGCCATGCTGCAGTCCTTTCTCCTGCATTTTTCTTTCAGGATTTTGGGCACACACACTGGCATGTTTCTCAAGTCTCCAAATCAGTGACTTGTACCATGCATGGTCATATGGGATCCAGCTGCCTTAACCACTAGCCACCTGCCTGGCCCCAAACTAAATACATTGTTAATGTTTTCAATCCAGTATTTGCTTAAATAGCATGAACTTCGGTTATTAGAGTGACAATAAGTATTTTGTGTTCTATGTAATACAAAATGTCCATACTGTTTGTAATGTTACTCCTTGGATTTTTATGTTTTTCACAGGCCCTTGCCTAATAGTATTCGGACAGATTTAGCAGAAATTTGTTTGTTTACCAAGGATGAACCCAATTCGACTCCTGAAAAGACAGAACGTTTCTATAGACAGCTTTTGAATAAGCATGGAGTTAAAATCATTTCTCAGGTAGGAGGGTTAATATTTTAAGTCATTTAGAAGACTTAATTTAGTAGAAGTGATAAGTAATACATTACTAGTACCTTTTCTAGTATTTTGTATTTCTTTTGTGTGTGTGTGTGGCTAGAGGGCACATGCAGTACAGAGGGAAAAGGTGCTAAGGAAGCACTCCCCGTGGGAAATGGTCACAGTGCAGTTCCTTCTCTCCATCTCTCCTTCCCTTCAGGATTTTCAGTATGCATGCATGTGTGCCTGGTGTTTCTCAAGCCACTGGGTTTGAACTTGAACTGTGAGGCTAGCCATGTAGGGGATCTGGCTTCCTTAACCACCAAGCCATAGAGCCAGCCCGTTTTTTTTGTTTGTTTGTTTGTTTTTCAATTTAAATCTTAGTGGCTTTAGATAGAATGTATTCCGTATTGCCTGTGACAGAGGAGCTTTTATTTCTTGACCTAAAAGCTAAATGTATACTTCGGTAACTTCCAGATTTTAAGAAAGTTGCTTATTATGTCATGCTCTGTGCTTCTGGAGCATCCTCTGTTGACCTCTGACTCTCCTTTTTTTGTCGTTACTGCACTTGTCTTTATTACTCTCTTGGACGTACACACCTTTAGCTGGGACTTTCCTCGTTTATCCCAGTATTCCGAGCATTTAGCATCATCCCTGGCATATTTTAGGTGCTCACATGTTCACTGAACTGTGAGGTCCAGGACACTTACATTTTTAAATATTAGTACGTTTTAAATATTAATATAAATTGCTACTTAAATGTTTTTTCATGTCTAGGTTCTTGACTTTTTTTGTCCTTTTTACTATTTTCTAGATTATTCCTTTCCAGACTTTGAAAAAGGAGTATAAAGCCTATGAAGCCAAGCTTCGCCTATTGAGTAGTTTTGACTTCTTCCTCACAGATGATAGGATCAGGCGTCTCTTACCATCGCATCTTGGGAGGCATTTCTATCAAAGGAAGAAGTAAGTTTCTTAATAGTGCCTGAGAGTTAGCAATGTGGAGTTCTTAGGTGTATGTGCATTGTGTCTGAATGCCTGCATGTTTTTTTTATAGAGTTCCAGTAAGTGTGAACCTTCTGGCCAAGAATTTATCAAAAGAGATCAATAGTTCTATAGGTGGAACCATATTAAACATCTCGAAAAGTGGTTCTTGCAGGTAGGTAAAATGCTTTTGTAAAAATGTGCCTCTTTTAATATTGTGTTTAATAATGATCGTATTAACTTTTTTAGTTTTTTTGTTTTGTTTTGTTTTTGTTTTCAAGAGGTTTTTGCTATAGGGCGCGTGCACTCACCAGACAGAGAGAGACAGAAAGCGAGAACTCACCCCTGGGGGGGTGGGGTGGCCATGCCACAATCCCTTCTCCTCCATTCTCCTCTCAGGATCTTGGGCACACACACACCACACCCAGTGTGAGTTTACGCCACCAGGTTCAGGGCTCGAACCTTGGTCGACTACATGGGAATCTAGCGACGTAGCCATTATGCCAACTGCTGGTCCCTAAACTTACTTTTTTAAATAATTACTTTTTCATTCATTTGTTCGTTCATTTAAAGTAAGAAAGCTGCCAGGTCTGGGACTCGAACCGTGGTCAGCAATGTGGGAGTCCAGTGCCTTCACTACCACACCACCTGCCATCCCCATATCCTATAAAGTATTTTAACAGATAGTGTTAATGAAACCAGATCCTTATGCTCATCACATACAATGATTTAATTCTCTCTGACACTACAGTCCAATAGAACTTTTTTAAGAATTATTTTATTTGACTATGTATTTTATGTATTTATTTTAATTTAACCAGAGGAATGGGGGGGGGGTGAGAAAGCAAGCTGCCAGATCCAGGACTTGAACCGCATCAGCCAAGTACAAGTCCAACACCTTAACTACCATGCCACCTGCCGGCCCCAAGAACATTGGGGAGGATGGCCACACCGCAATCCCTTCTCCATTCTCCTCTCGGGATCTTGGGCCCTCATGCACACACGCCCATCTACCCAGAGATACCCCAGCAGTCTGTTTGTAGCTAGTAGTCACACACACAACGGAAATAGGACCCCAGAGCTTTCTTGGCTATGGTCACAGGGAGGCCAGCTCTCAGTATAGTGTTTCTGGGTAGAGTAGAGCGGAGTGAGGCTGGGCCAGACGGATGAACTCTGGCACTGCCTTCTGCTGCAGGTGGGAACCCGTAATTGGGTGTAATTGAGTAGCTGAGAAGAGTTGGTCACCGGACGTGGATCCCCACTCTTTGGTCATAGGATGGTGTCAGAGTAGTGACTCCTGGCTCTTGGGCTCCGTGAGGAGCTGGAGGAAGGGGACGACAGTACCATGAAGATAGCTAAGAAGTAGCAGTCTCCTCTCACTGTTGTTTTCCCAGTCCGGACACAAAACATAAAGAGAGCTATGGACAACTAAGGAAAAAATCTAAATTTTTCATCTTCTCCCATTCCTTTCTCTAGCACAATAGTTTGTTTTCTTCCCTTTTTTGTGTTTTCCCCTTTTCTTTCTTGCCATGTCTCTATCTGGTGAGCCACAGGTATGCTGGTAGTCAGGTGGCAGGGCTTGAGTTTTTGGCTGATGGGAAGCAGAACCACAGCACATCCCATTCTCATTCTCCGGACACTCAACCAACAGCAAGCCTGCCTTTTGTCTTCCATGGTAGGGAGAGCAGAGCTGGTAAGGCTGGTAAGGCAAGGCAGACCCACAATGCTGAGCCCTTCTGGGCTTCCTGCTTTGCTTCTATCTGCATACTGCGTCTACTGAAGGGGTAACCTTGTTCTTGGCCAGAACATACTACTCCACAGGGAATGAGGATGATTTATTTCAGAAGGTACTAGCAGAGTCAGGGCAAAGATGGCAGGTGACATGGAGTTTCTAGGGTGAAGGTAGCATCTCTGGCCCTGCTCACTGTCAGCTGACCTACCTGACCTCACACAGTTAAGTACCAGCTGCTTTTTTTTTAACTTTATTTATTTACTCATTTTTATTTTACCGGAGCCGGGGGTAGGGGGTAGTGAGCCAGTAGGTGCGGGACTCAAACCACAGTTGTCCATGTAGGAATCCAGCACCCTTAACTATCATGCCACCTGCCAGCCCCAGTACCAGCTTTTAAATATTCTCCTCATGGGGCTGGAAGGTGGCATGGTGGTTAAGGCGGCCGGACTCCCACATGGCTGACTACAGTTCAAGTCCTGGACCTGGCAGCTTGCTTTCTTACTTTGCTTCTCTCTCTCTGTCTTTCTGTTTAACTTTAAAATAAAATGAAATAATGACAATGAATACAATTAAATTAAAAATAAATAAATAAATATCCTCCTCATGGCATGGCATTTTATTTCAGGTAGAGGAAAGTTCTAGAACTTAAAAAGATAATCTTCCTTTGGGCCAACCAATGGGTGTTAATTAAGGCACTGGATCCCATGTGGCCTACTCAGCGGTTCAAATCCTGGTACCAGCAGTTAAGTATATGTGTGCATGGCCAAAATCTTGAAAATGTGAAGGAGTTGGAATTGCATGGCCACCTCTCTGGGAGTGATCTCTCATTTTCCCCTATCGTTTCCCCAGGAAGTACACACACCCTATGACCAAAAAAAAAAAAAAAATCTTTAAAATAGAGAAAGTGGAAGAGATTATCTGCCTTTAAATTCTCTCACATACCGGGACCAGCAGTTAGCATAATGGCTGTGTTACTGGACTCCCACATAGTCAACCGTGGTTCATGTCCCGGACCTGGTGGCTTAAAACTCAAGTCAGGCGTGTGTGCGTGCCTAAGATCCCGAGAAGAGAATGGAGGAGAAGGGATTGTGGCGTGGCCATCCCCCCTGGGGGGTGATTTCTCGCTTTCAGTCTCTCTGTCTCTCTCTGTCTGCCTGGCGAGTGCACGCACCCTATAGCAAAAATCTCTCCCCAAAAAAAAAAAAAAAAAAATTCTCACATACCTGCCTGTGTTCTATTTTAAGGGAGAAAAAAGGTATTTTAAATATTTTTTTGTCTAATTCTATATTCAATTTCAGCACTATACGCGTTGGTCACACTGGAATGCAGGCCCAGCACATCGTTGAAAATGTTGTTGCTGTCACGAAAAGGCTTTCAGAAAAATTGCCAGAGGTACAGCATTGCAAGTGCATCAGTTGGTTTACATTTAAAAGAATGAGCATGTGTGTGTAAATGTTGTTATTTTCATTTCAGAAATGGGAGAGTGTGAAACTCTTGTTTGTGAAAACTGAGAAATCGGTTGCCCTTCCCATCTTCTCCTCATTTGTCAGCAGTCAGGATGGAGCCAAAAGAATATCCACTCCTACTCAGAAGGAAAAGAAAAAAGTGAGTAGAATTTTAAATATTGGACAGGCTTAATGATTACGGTTGTAAACCTAGCCCCCAGAAGAGAACTCAGTGGCCATCCCTCCCTGACTTTAGGTGTCTTATATTAGTTCCCAGTAGTTATGGTCTTGGAGTCATCATTCCACTTTATGTATGAGATTAGTTCATATTAGTGTGAATAAAGAACACTAAGATAGAAATAACTTGTGTTTATCAATACCGTAGGCATTTTCATTTGTATCTGCCTTAAAAGGGCTTTGGAAGGGAGCTGGCAGGTGGTGTGGTAGTTAAGGGTGTTGGACTCCCACATGGCCAACCATAGCCCTATAGCAAAAACCTCTCCAAAAAAAAAAAATGTAGGGGTTACAGTAAATTAATAGATATCTCTTGATTTGAGTTTATAGGAGGGTTTTGTTTTGGAATATTTTTTGGTTTTAGGGGTTTTTTTGTTTTTTTTTTTTTTTAACTTTTTTATTTTTATTATTAATTTACTATAGGGCATGAGTGCTCACCAGAGAGAGTGAGCGAGAGGGAAAGTGACAAAGCAAGCCGCCAGGTCCAAGACTCAAACCGCAGCCCTGTGGGAGTCCAGTGCCTTAACCATCTTGCCAGGTGCTAGCCCCTGGGTTTGTCGGTTTTTCATGCTACTAGTACTTAAAAAAAAAAAAAAAAGCCAGAGAAAATTGAATTTTTTGCTTATAGACTGATCTCTTAGTTGCTAACTTTATCTCTTTTTTATTATTATTATTTTTACATTTTTCCACATTTATTTTATATATCAAAAAAAATTTTATTCATACTCCATAGTTCTTGACAGTTAATATCTTTAGCCATGTTCATCATATTCAATGAGTCTCCCCAATGAAATTCTTTGGTTTTTAAGTTTTATTTATTTTTTTCACGAGAGAGACAGGCAAAGAGAGAGCGGCATCCCCAACCAGATCCTCAAACTACCATCTACCTCCAGTGTTAGCCGACTTGCATCATCACACATGTGCAGGTACACCCAGCCTGCTCAGGGAGGTCCAGGGGCATGAACCCAGGACCTCTCTCCTATGGATCTAGTTATGTTACCGATGTGCGCAGCAAATAATCTTCCCATAGTTTATCTTAATTTTTTTTCTATAATTGCCATATAGTGTTTGCCCTTGGCAAAGAGAAAAATGGAGAAAGCATCCCCGATGGGGCATGGTCATGCTGCAGTCCCTTCTCCGTTACTGTATCCTGTCAAGATTTTGGGCACACAGGCACTTTGACTTGACATGTTTGGTTTTTTTTTTTGTTTTTTTTTTTTTTGTTTTTTTTTTTTTGTTTTGTTTTTTTTTGGAGAGGTTTTTCGCTATAGGGTGCGTGCGCTCGCCAGACAGACAGAGAGAGACATAGAGACAGAAAGCAAGAAATCACCCCCCGGGGGGATGGTCACGCCGCAATCCCTTCTCCTCTCGGGATCTTGGGCACGCACGCACACGCGCCCGGCGTGAGTTGTAAGCCACCGGGTCCGAGACGCGAACCGCGGTCGACTACGTGGGAGTTCCAGCGACATAGCCATTACGCTAACTGCTAACTGCTGGTTCCCTTGACATGTTTTTTCAAGCCACCGGGACTGGTATTCATTCACCTGTACAATTGGCCATGTGGGATCTTGCTCCCTTACCCAATATGCTATAGGGTTGGCCCATAGTTTGTCTTAGTTCTTTACACATACTAAACATAGTGCTCTATAGATGTCTAATAATCCAAATAGTAGAAATCAAATATTATAGTTAATCTGTACCTACTGATTCTTTATTATTGTATTTGAGATTTTATTTATAGAAATAATTTAATGTATAGAGTCAATGCAACTTTTTGCAAAGTGTTTGCATTTACTTCTGCCCGGTACCTTGGGAGTATTCCAAGTGCAGGACCGTCTTAAACATGTATAAGGCTGGAGGTTCCCTACTGACTCACACCCAACCGAGGCAGTAAGCCTGTGAGAGCCCCACCTCCTGTTTATTCATATGCTGAGCATATACAGGCTGGGCTCCCAGCTTGTTGTAAGCAGGGTTTTCTCCTAGAATTCCTCCCTGGTATGTACCCTGGGGCTTGATGTATCTTCTCTTCAAATCCCCCTCTGAGCCCTGTATAACTGTTCAAGCAAAGGTTAGGGATCAGCTATAATCTGAGGACAAGGATGTCTTCTGTGCTCACATATCTCAGTGGATCTTAATTTCTTACCGTGTAATCAACTCATAAGTGTTTTAAATGGGAGTAAAATGTTTTCTTAAAAATATTTTACATGGGGGGGGGCCTGCTGGCAGGTGGCATGGTGGTTAACGGCACTTGGCTGGCACGGTTCTAGTCCTGGACCTGGTAGCTTGCTTTCTCACGTCTCACTTCTCTCTCTCTCTCTCTCTCTCTCTCTGTTCCTCTCTGGTCAGATAAAAATAAATAAGTAAATAAATAAATAAAGTTAAATAAAGTAATTTTTTTTTTAAAGTGGGGCAGCAAGTGGCATGGTGGTTAAGGGCACTGCTCCCACATGGCCAACCGTGGTTCAAGTCCTGGACCTGGCTGTTTGCTTTCTCACTTTCCCTTTCGCTCTCTGGTCAAATTAAAACACAGTAACAAATAAATAGTTCTTTTTAAAAAGAAAAATAAAATCTTACCCTGCGGGGCCAGTAGGTGGCATGGTGGTTAGGGCACTGGACTGCCATGTGGCTGAACATGGTTCAAGTCCCAGACTTGGCGTTTCGCTTTCTTGCTTTCCCTCACTCTCTCTCTCTGATGAGGCACCCACCCTATTAAAAATTAAAATAAAAATATCTTACCCTATTTTTTTAACCTCGTTTTTAATTTATTCATTCATTTCTTTCTTTACTTAAATTTGACCAGAGAGGGACAACAGTGTATGTGAGAGAATGAGAAAGCAAGCCTCCAGGTCCAAGACTTGAACCGCAGTCGGCCATGTGAGAGGCCAGCACCTTTAACCACCTCACCACCTGCCAGCCCCATTACCGTGCTTTTTCACTTATTTTCATTCAGGGAGTGATCCAGAATAACATGATCTGCTATTATTGGAAGCAGGAAGTCTTGAATTTTTTGTCATTGATCAGCAGATTCAGTAGATGGCCTTGTTTGGTATTGCAATTAATTGTTGGATAAAGTGGACTTTGAATACTGTTGTAAGTTTCATTCAACAGTATTGTGATAACAAAAGAGGACTTCTAGCTATGTAGACATTGTACTATTTTAATTTTCAGCCACAACATGAGGTGGGGGGGGGTTGATGTTTATTTATTTTTGCCATAGGGTGTGTGCACTCACTGCCAGAGAGAGGGAAGGTGACAAATCACCGCCCCGTGTTCCCCCCTCCCCATGGGGGGGATGGCCACACTGCAGTCCCTTCTCCATTTACCTCTCGAGATTTCATGCACAGACACACATGCACACAGCATTTTATTTTTAGAATTATTTATTTACTTTTTTAAATAAATTGACCAGGGTGGGCTGAGAAAGCAAGCTGTGAAGTCTGAGGCTCAAATTGCAGTCAGCCATGTGGGAGTCTGGTGCCGTAACCCCGTACCACCTACCAGCCCCTCCTAGTGAATTTTTTAAGCTGCCAGGTCCAGGACATAAACCACAGTCAGCCATGTGGGACCCGGTGCCTTAACTACCGTGCCACCTGCTGACCCCAAGATTCTTTTTTTTTTTTTTTTTTAAGAGTTATTTATTAGGGCTGGTAGGTGGCGTGGTAGTGGAGGGCGCTAGATTCCCACATGACTGACGGTGGTTCGAGTCCCAGACCTGGCGACTTGTTTTGTCACTTTACCCCTCTCTCTCACTCTGTCCCTCTTTGGTCAAATTAAAATAAATAAATGAAGTTAAATAAAATAATCTTTTCAAAGTTATTTATTTTGGCACCAGCAGATGATGTCGTAGTTATATCATTGGACTCCCGCGTAGTCAATCGCAGTTAAGAGACCTGGACCCAGCGACTTAAACGCAACATTGGGCACATGTGCGTGCGTGACCAAAATCAAAAGAGGAGAATGGAGAAGGGGTGCAGCTTGACCATCCACCATGAGGGGTGGGATTGATTTCTTGCTTCCTGTTTCTCCGGCAAGCACATGCACCCTATAGCAAAAATCTCTTTTCTCTTTTTTAAAAAAATAATTAACTTTATTATTATGTGTGGGGTTTTTCTTGTTTTGTTTTGACCAGGGGCAGGGTGGGGAGTGAGAAAGCAAGCCACCAGATCCAGGACTCAAACCACAGTTGGCCGTATAGGAGTCCAGCACCTTAACCACCATGCCTCTCGCCAGCCCCCAAGGTTATATTTTTACTCTGCTTTAATGAGATTAACTTTCACAACATCTTTAACTGGATTCTTGGTTTTTTGTTTGTTTGTTTTTAAAGATCTTTAATTTTTTTTAATAATTTTTTTTTTAATTTTATTCATCATTATCATTTTTCAGTTTGACCAGAGAGAGAGGGAAAGTAAGGAAGCCAGGTCCAGGACTTGAACCATAGTCCACCTTGTGAGAGTCGAGCATCTCAACCTCAATGCCACTTGTTGGCCAAAAACAGAATTCTTGAGATAACCAGATTCTGAAACCCCAGTAGATAATTTACTACATAGAAAGTGTCTTTTTTTTTTTTTTTTTTTTTTTTTTTTTTTTTGCATGAGAACAAAAGTTTAATATACCAAACAAAGACACTTGTTATATGATGCACTTAATATCAATATCTGGGGTAATTTTAAGGTTTACCGAAACTGGCATTAATAATAGCTTTGTACAATCATATTTAAAACAAAAGGAAAATGAAAACATCTTTATATCATATTTTTACAAACTGTTCTAAAGACAGCAAACTTGTGTTCAGTTGTTTTCCTTCTCTTTAAAGTTAGCTACCAGCAACCCTAAACCAGTCTAAAATGTATTATTCTGGGATCAAATATAAGTATCTGTACTTGCAAAAGTTTTATGAGTCCTTTGTCACCTCTGTGATAGCAAATAGCTAAGGAGAGACTAGAGTTTATTTTCAAATTCTGTGATTGCCTTCCAAAATATCACTTATCAGTAGAAGCACTGGCAAAATATCAGATATTAAGGATCAGATTTAATTCTTTGGTATAGTATGAAATTGTTATTGGTAACTTTCCACAGCCAGTATAAACCAGTAAGTAACCCAAGGAGCATAGAGACAACAATAAAGTCTAGAACACAACTCAAGGCAGGCAGGAGATATAACATAATGTCCTGTTTATAGGAAAAGTCAATAATAATATATTCTAGAGAAACAAACACCTTAGAGGTTTAAACATAGCAAACCAAAAGGTTGACCTTCAAAATAATCAAACTTATATCTAAGAGCTGAAATATTTTTCTGCATTTTTGGCATTATACTGTAATTCATAGTATACAACTATCTGAGCACTCTTAGCACTACCTTGGCACAACAAACTAACTCTTCCCACTCTAGAGGAAATGGAAAAAAGTCCTTTTCTCCCCATAAATGCCTGAACTTTATACCATACAAGAAATCAGAATAAAAGGTACACAAGTTTACAATGTAACCTGACTGTAATTTCACACTTTTCTGTGACATATATAAGTATATTTTTGTTTCTGGAACTGTAAATTGTTTATTTAGCAAGCCTAAAAGCTTATAAAAAAAGTATTTTTTAAGTTTTTGTCATAGGGCACATGCACTTGCCAGAGAGAGACAAAGTGAGAAATCATCCCCACCCCCCGGGGGGGTGGGGAGGAGGAAGTGACCTCACCACAATCCCTTCTCCTTTATTCTTCTCTTGAGATTTTGGACACCTGCACACACCTGGTATGATTTTCAAGTTGCCATGTCCGGGACTCAAACCATGGTCGGCAATATGGGAATCCAGCAACCTAACCATGCCATTTGCTGACCCCAAGTTTAAAGTTTTTAAATAATTAAGTTTTAAAATAAAATATGGCTATTAATTTTACTATTAAAATATCTAAACTGACTCAATTCATTTTAATTACTGTTCTAATATATCTGAAGAATTTTTTTGTGGACACTCGATTTGGAACTACACTAAATCCAAATAGTATACCTATGACCTGCGTTTTGAAGTTTTTCACCTCGGTTACTTATCTTTCAACTTGCTACTTCCTTTCATGCTTTCTTCATTTACTAAACATAGATTGTAAGATTTTTATATTAGACCTTCTCTTCCAAGGCTTTATCAGGTAACTTTGTAAATACGCACTTATAGCCTTTGAATAATATTTTAAATTGGAACTAATGCCTAGAGCCACATTTCTTGTTAAAAGTTCAGCATTAAAGATTTACAACTGGGGGTGGGGAGGTTAACATAACACTACCTGAAAAATGCACCAAGTTCCAGATATTCCCATAAATCTTAAAACCCAAAACTGGAATTCTAATGTTTTTTAAATATCTCTAATAAAGAAAAGGCAACTGTACTTATCACAGCACACCATTAAAGAATAAGTGACAGCAACAATGGGACCTACTCACATTACATAGAAAGTGTCTTTTGCCATGAATCATAAACGAAGTGGAATTGCGATACAAGTGCTGGTGGCGGAGTTCGTTCTCTGTGTAGGTCAAGACCCCTTGAGAACTGAGGTAGTCAGAACTGCGGGTGTTAATCTGTGCTGTTGGTTTATCGACAGAGGTGTTCTCTGCTAAACTTACACTTGGTGTTTTTTTGGTAGTTGGGAAAGGAGAAACACAGAGGAAAAGAATATGAAAAACAGAAGAAGAAAAGGAAGAAAAACAAAAAGATAATGCAAGAGGGTAGTAAGGCTGCATCAGTCGGAACTAAAGATGATGTAGCACCGAAAATTGCTGGTGCTCCGGTGAGTAACTCTGGACGCCAGAAAGGAGCAAATGCAAAACGGGCGAAGACTGGCCAAGGGAAAGCACAATTGAAACTGAAAGATGAACCTGAAGATGAAATTCCACAACTTGTACCAATAGAAGAAACTCCAGCTAAAGGAAATGTAGAGGTATATTTACTGTTTCTGACGGGTCGGTTCTGAGGTCACAGTAGGCACTGTGCTGAGTGATGGATGATCAGAAGTTGTAGGGTAAGGACACGAAGGTAGTCAGCATCATTCATTTTATCCTTTTAAATGTTGGAGTAATGTATAGTAGCTCTATACTTGCTCAAGAGGCACCCCAATGTATTTATAATTAGAAGAAACATTGCTCTTGAAATTAAAGGAAGACCAGGGCAGAATTTGGACTTCAGGGGTCCATTTCTGAAGTTGAGTGCTCAGTTGTCATGTAATTAATCGTGGTAAATATACAATAGCAATCTTGAGTTTGGGATCCTTCCTCTAAAATATTTAACCCCATGCCCCATTCCTTGATTTTTTTTTTAACTGTTAAGAATTTTATTTTATTTATTTGCTTAGGGCATGTTTACTCACAGGGAGGGGAAGAGTGAGAAGATAAGCCTCCAGGTCCAGGACTTGGACCACAGTTGGCCATGTGGAAGTCCAGCACTGTGACCATCATTCCACCTGGTGGCCCCACCCCAGTTTTTTGGGTTTGTTTTTTTGTTTGTTTGTTTGTGTTTTGGGTTTTTTTTTTCTCTCTTTGCCATTTTTCTATTCAGTTGTGTCCATAATCATCACTGTTCAGCTTGACCAGAGAGAGTGCATAAGCCACCAGGTCTGGGACTCAAACTGCGGTTGGCCATGTGGGAGTCCAGTGCCTCAACCCTCATACCACCTACCAGCCCCTCCAGTTGTTTTTGTTTGGTTGGGTTTGTTTGTTTGTTTGTTTGTTTGTTTGTTTGAATTGTTCATTTAATTTTTATTTATTATTAATGTGTTATAGGGCACATGCACTCACCAGAGAGGAGGGCAAAGTGAGAAAGCAAGCTGTCTGGTATGGGACTTGAACTGTGGTTTGCCATGTGGGATTCCAGTGCATTTAACTACCACACCACCTACTTGCCCCCCAGTTGGCTTTTATACAAAAGTTTAGGGACCCCTTGCCTAGCCCCCATGCAAGGAGTTTATAGCTGAAGGTGAAGAGTCCCCCAGCTGTGTGCTCCCAGTGTCTGCTTCCGGAAGTCATTCCCCTCGCCTATTGGGAAAAATTATTTTCCTCTGGTTGGGGCAGGGAAACCTCCAGAGGCCTTTTTGCTGTCCTTACTAATGGAAAGCAGCTGCCTTTCAAAATATCTGAGGCAAAAGAAAAAGCCATTCCTTATCTCATCCTGCTCAGGTGTATTTGGGGGTGGTGGGGGCGGGGGGCGGGTAACTGATTAAAACAGTAACTTTGCTGAGTCAAGTCATTTTTTTTTAAGAGGTTTTCGCTATAGGGCGCGTGCGCTAGCCAGACAGGCAGAGAGAGACATAGAGACAGACAGAAAGCGAGAAATCACCCCCCAGGGGGGATGGTCACGCCGCAATCCATTCTCCTCTCGGGATCTTGGGCACGCACGCACACGTGCCCAGCATGAGTTTTAAGCCACTGGGTCTGGGATGCGAACCGCGGTCAACTGGGAGTTGAGTCCAGCGACATAGCCATTATGCTAACTACTGGTTCCCAGGTTTGGGCATTTTTATTGTGTTTTCAGATTTATCTTTCTTCTGTTTCCTAGATGCAAACACATGGCACAGGAAAGACATCTCCAAAAAAGAGATCTGGTCCCAGCACATCTCGTGGAAAGAAAAGAAAGATTTTGCCAGCTTCAGAGACCCCAAGCACTGCAGAGCCTGAGACTCCAAGTAAAGGCCTGGGGAAGAAGCCAAAAATTGAAGAGATAGAAAAAGAAAGAACCCCTTCCCTGGGGAAAAAAGACCCAAGACAGACTCCAAAAAAGCCAGGGGCCAAGTTCTTTGCTACTCCTAGCAAATCTGCAAAGAAAGCTCCCCGAACCCCCAAGCAGTGCCCCCCCAAACCCCAAGTGCCCCAGTCAACCTAACATGAGTACCTAGGAAGAAACATAGTGCTCCTTAAGCATGCTTGATCCAGACCCCGCTGTAGTTTTACCGGGCCTGGAAGTTGATATGCTTATAAACCTCCACAGGTGACTCTGGTGTATGTTCCGGGGTATAAGAAGTTTAAAGTAAATTCTATTTTTAAATTGGTCTTTGTGCTTGCTTATATAATAGAAGGAAAGTAAAGTGCTTTTCTTTGTGTTTTTCATTAAAAATACAAGTTGTTTCTAATTATGTGCACTGTTGCCATTCCAGATTTCTCAGTGTGACTTGAAGGCCTATAATGTGACCCTTTGCCATCTGCACTAAAGCATTTATCTGCATAGGCTCCATTACATTTGTGAGTGCCGACATTGCTGCTGCAGGTCTTGGTGGTCACGAAGCTGCTGCATCACTGAGTTAGCATGATGTGGGAGGGAAAGTAATTGTGGGTGAGCACAGAGGACCTAGAATAGACCCTGCCTGCTGGAGGCCAGAAATCCTGTCTTTCATAAGCCTTCCCATCCTCTTTTTTTACTCTGCACACAGAAATTGTATGGAGCAACTTTAAGATAAAAGCTTGGGAAAGTAGTTACAGTTTTTGGAACTGTTAAGTATTCTGAGGCAATAAATGACTACAAATACTTGGCCTCTTGATGGATTTAAATTGGGGTACACATCCTTAGTAGTAAGGGGTGGAGGGAATGCTTACTTACCTGGAAAAGGCTGAGTGATGTATGTGGTCCAGAAAAAAATAGTGAAACATAGAAAAAAAAATTGAAATTGTTTTACTTTAGTTATTTATTTGTATTTTAATTTGACCAGAGAGGGACAGTGAGTGAGAGAGAGGGAAAATGAGAGAGCAAGCTGCCAGGTCTGGTACTCGAACTGTGGTCATCCACATGGCAGCCCAGCACCCTTAAACACCATGCCGCCTGCCAGCCCCAAGAATAAAATCTATACAGGTCTAACTATGAACTCTAAGATACGTTTTTTTTATTTTTATCTTTTCAGTGTTCTAAAAAATAATGTGTAGGGATTTTGCTTAATTGATTTGTGTTCCATAGAAACTATATTCTGTGAGAATGGTCAGCTAGGTTTCTGTCACTCAAAGGTCTGCTTTGTACAGGATAAATGCAATTATGTTACTCGGTTCTCTTTAGGATTCTTAACATCAGTGTTCATAAGGGATATTGGGCTAGCGTTTTTTTGTTCATATGTATGTTTGCTTTTTTAAGGGTGGTTGTGCTCACCAGAGAGAGGGAAAGAAATCATACCATCCCAGCTCTGGGGATGGCTAATCTGCAATCCCTTCTTCATTCTCCTCTTGGGATTTTTGGGTTTGCGCGCACCTGTACCTGGTATGATTTTTCAAGCCACGGTCGGCCATGTTGAGCCCTTTAACCACCACTTCACCTGCTTACCCCCAAGGCTGTCGTTTTCTCGAGTATCATCATATATCAACAATTGTTTGTGGAGGACCAGCAGGTGGCATAGTGGTTACATTTCTGGACTCCCACATGGCTAACTGCAGTTCAGTTCAAGTGCTGAACCCGGAGGCTTGAAATTCATGGTGGGTGTACATACGTGCATGCCCACCCAAGATCCTGGGAGGAGGAGGGAATGCAGCATGGCCATCTCCCCTGGGGTACTTTCCCTCTCACCGTGTCTCTCCACCAAGTGCATACTCCCCAAGGCAAAATCTCTTAAAAATTATTTTGGTTTTAGAGATTTTTACTGTAAGGCTTGTGTGCTCACCAGAGAGAGAAAGTGAGAAATCACCTGTTAGGGGGATAGCCACACCACAGTCCCTTATTCTCTTGGAATTTTGGGGCATGCACACACATGCCCAGCGTGTTTTAAGCCACTGTGTCTGGGACTCAGACCACAGTTGAGTGCATGGAAGTCCAGCAATGTAACCATTACACGGTCTGCTGGTCCCAATAGAATTGTTATTGAATGTCCTGGTCTTTAATTCCCCTAGAGATCACTTCGGAATGGGAGAGGTTTGCAACAGTGGCCACCCACTAGCCCCTCTGATCAGAAGCAGCAGTCAGTGGCACAAGCTGTTGCCCCTGAACTGCTTTCCTGGAGGCTACATGGCCAACAACAGGTTTGGATCCCAAATTGACCTAAATATGCCAGGTGGGATCCTAGATGGAGGCTGGGGAGACAGGATCACAGTAAGATGAGGCCCTGTCTAGGGTGCCTGTCTCTCACTCTCGCTCTCATTCTTTCACTCATGAAGTAAATCAAGCTTAAAGAAGAAACAGGCCAATTCCACGGCCTGGTAATTAAAGCAGCCAAATTCCACAGGGCAAACCCCTTTGAGTCCTGGACCTGACAACTTGAGAAACATGCCAGGCGTGTGTGTGCATGTGTACCCAAAATCCTGTGAGGAGGAAGAGAGGAGAAGGGATTGCGGTGTGATCATCTCCCATCGGGAGACCTTTCCTTCTCTAGTAAAAACAAAAACCAGGGACCCACAGGTGGCGTGGTGGTGAAGGGCGCTGGACTCCCACATGACTGACCATGGTTCGAGTCCCGGACCTGACGACTCGCTTCTCACTTTCTCTTTCTCTCTCACTCTGTCCCTCTCTTGTCAAATTTAAATAAATAAATAAAAGTTAAATAATTATTTCAAAACAAAAAACAGCAATCAGTGATCTGAGCACAAATCCCTACTTATTCAAGGACAGGGTTCTTCTCGCCCACCCTGTCTCCCACCTACTGTGTGCAACCTGCCCCAGGAACATGTGCATAGCTGCCTGCCAGGGGACTGGGCGATGAGTAGCTGCCCCTGTGCTAAGAGCTGGGATTGATAGACAAACTGCACTTCACTGCCCATGCCTTCTGGAAGCTGCAAGCCTTCCGTGGACTCCAGAGTACCAAAATAGTTCAATCAATGCTTTGTGTCCTGTTATAAATAAGGCAATTATTTTTACAGACTAACTGGTCAAAAAAAATTGAAGTTAAAAAAATAATAAATTACTGGAAGGGACCAGCAGTTAGCATAATGGTTGTCACTGGACTCCCACGTAGTTGACTGCAGTTCGCATCCCGGACCCAGTGGCTTAAAACTCACGCCGGGCGCATGTGTGTGCGTGCCCAAGATCCAAAGAGGAGAAGGAATTGTGGCGTGGCCATCCCCTCTGGGGGGGGGGGGGGTTTCTCGCTTTCTGTCTCTCTGTCTGTCTCTCTCTGGAGAGCGCACGTACCCTATAGTGAAAAAACCTCTCAAAAAAAAAAAAAAAATTCCTGAATATAATAATATTCAGCCGTTCCACAATGTATACATATGATAAAACATGTACACCATAAATGTGTATAACTTGTATTTGTCAATAAATAGATCCCTAAATGTGTTTGCAATGGAATTCCATTATTGTCTAGCAGGACCCTTCAGGGACTATCTCCGCTTATTTGATTGTCTTAACTAGGCTATTTTATGACTGAAGAGATGAGTTAATTTGTAGAAAACTGGTAGTAATGCAGTCATTTCCTGTCCATAGCTAAAAAAAAAGATTGCTGTTAACGACAGTGCAAATTATTTGTTTCTTGAAGCCAAAAACATTTCTGTAAGTCAGATCCTCAAACCTTTTTTAATGTACTGGTTTTTTGTTAGTCAATGTGTTAACTAAAATCTTTTATGTGTTTATTTTCATGAGTCTTTTTTTAAGAGCTAAATTTTTTGTTTATTTTTTTAAGAATTTTTTTTTGTCTAATATATATATATATATTTTTTATTATCTATTTTTTTATTACATTGAATTACATATAACTTTACAGTGTATTACATTGCTTTTTCAAAAGGGAATGCCATGCATGTCAGTCAGTACAGAGACATTAATCTCCCCGCTTCAACATTCAATATCTTTCCTATGTTTCCCCCAATCATTATTATTATTATTCTAATTATTTTTTATGATAAACATGAGTTTTTTTTCCAATTATCAGATCATAAAGTTCCCAACAATAGGAAACGTAGACTGCACTCAGGGCTGGACCAAGGGTGGGTCTCGTGCAGCCCCGCAAATGTAGGTGAATCTCCATGGAACACAGTTTCAGGAACGCGGCTCAGGAAAGCAGAGACGGCCATCAGCGGTTGCGGCACGCGGGGCAGATCCCAGCCACGGCCCGCGGGGGCAGAGCCCCAGCCACGGCACGCGGGGCAGACCCCGGCCACGGCACACGGGGCAGATCCCCGGCCACGGCACGCGGGGACAGAACCCGGCCACGGCACGCGGGGCAGGGCCCGGCCACGGCTCGCGGGGCAGAGTCCCGGCCACGGCACGCGGGGGCAGAACCCTGGCCACGGCACGCAGGGGCAGAGTCCCGGCCACGGCACGTGGGGGCAGACCCCGGCCACGGCACGCGGGGGCAGACCCCGGCCACGGCACGCACGCGGGGGCAGAACCCCGGCCACGGCACGCGGGGCAGACCCCGGCCACGGCACGCGGGGCTGACCCCGGCCACGGCACGCGGGGGCAGAACCCCGGCCACGGCACGCGGGGCAGAGTCCCGGCCACGGCACGCGGGGCAGAGTCCCGGCCACGGCACGCGGGGCAGACCCCGGCCACGGCACGCGGGGCTGACCCCGACCACGGCACGTGGGGGCAGACCCCGGCCACGGCACGTGGGGGCAGAACCCCGGCCACAGCACGCGGGGCAGAACCCCGGCCACGGCACGCAAGAATTATTTTATTTAATTGTATTTATTTATTGGAGAGGTTTTTGCTTAGGGCGCCAGAAACAGAGAGACAGAAAGCGAGAGAGAAATCGCCCCATGACTACATCCATGTAGTCACTCTAAATTAGTAGCTGTCAGTTCAACTGATGTAACTTCACGTTTAGAGGCAAATGCTTCTCAAATCATAAAGATTATTAGTATAACTGCTGTTAGAGAGATAAATGACCCTATTGAGGAAACCGTATTTCATGTTGTGTAGGCATCTGGGTAGGCATCTGAGAGGAGGATGGAGAAGGGATTGCGGCGTGACCATCCCCCCTGGGGGGTGATTTCTCGCTTTCTGTCTCTCTGCCTCTGTCTGTCTGGCAAGCTCACGTGCCCTATAGTAAAAAAAAAAATAAACCTCTCAAAAAAAAAAAAAAAAAAAAAAAAAAAAACTCCCAGATCTGCTTGGACCGAGCGACAATGTCATAGTTGGTTTCATCATTAAGTTGCCTGTTCTGCTTCAGTTCTTTCTTTTTGAAATCATCCCATTTGAGTTTCTTGGCTGCTGGGTCATCACTTTGACTGTCTGACTGGAATTTTCTCTTGTTGAATTTATTCACCTGTTGGAATTTGTTTTTAGGTGCTTTGTCCCCTTGTTGCTTATTCTTGAACTGCTTTACACCCTTTTCCCCAGGTTTTGTGGCACTTTTCTCAAAGTTCTTTGATGTTGGGAACCAGCAGTTAGCGTAATGGCTATGTCGCTGGACTCCCACGTAGTCGACCGCGGTTCGCATCCCGGACCCGGTGGCTTAAACCTCACTCCGGGCGCATGTGCGTGCGTGCCCAAGATCCCGAGAGGAGAATGGAGGAGAAAGGGATTGCGGCATGACCATCTCCCCTGGGGGGTGATTTCTTGCTTTCTGTCTCTAATGTCTCTCTCTGTCTGTCTGGCAAGCGCACGCGCCTTATAGCAAAAATCTCTCCAAAAAAAAAAAAAAAAAAGTTTTTTGATGTGATTTTTAGGTCCACCTTCCTTAACAACTTTTCTTGGGAATGTCTTTAAAGAACCACAGTCACCATTTTTATGGAATCTTTTTTTCTTGCGATGCCTTTGCATTCCCTCATGTTAATCTTTTTTTCACTTTGACTTCCATCGTATCAACTCAGACATGTGGGGCCGAAGTCTGAGCTAGAAGCAGATCTCTCCTCTTGGATTCTTGGGCACACATGTACGCACGCCCGGCGTGAGTTTAAGCCACCGGGTCTGGGACTCTTAAGTGCGGTCGACTACATGAGAGTCCAGCAACATAGCCATTACGCCAACTGCTGGTCCCACTTTATTTATTTCTTTTAATTTGACCAGAGAGGGACAGAGTGACAGAGAGAGAGAAGGAAAATGAGGAAGCAAGCCACCAGGTCCGGGACCTGAACTACGGTTGGCCATGTGGGAATCCAGCACCCTTAACCACCATGCCACCTGCCAGCCCCAATATTACACTTTTTAAAAATAGGATCAGTGGCGTGACGTAGCTATTGAGACTGTACACGGAGCTGGGTCCCACATGGCCAACCAGGGTTTGAGTTCTAGCCCCCTCAGCTTGAAAAATACACCAGGTGCCCAGGATTCTGACAGAATAGACTGGGAGGAAAAATGATACCAGCGTGACCAGCTCTGTTACGGGGTGCTTTGACTCTTGAACTCACACATGTTCCCTCTGGCATAGTAATAATTTAAAAAAAAAAAAAAGTTGGATGTCTCATCAAAGTTTAAAATTCTGAATTTAATCAAACTAATTTTCCTTCATGGCTTTCATGTTCTGTGCTACAGAATTTATTTTTGTAAATGATGTTTTGATCTCACATTTTCCTTAAATTGGCAGCCAGGTGTTCCAAATCAGTATGAGTAGTCTAAACTTTCAAGTAAATTGGTACTCCACCTATTACTGTTTTTTAATTTGTCAGAGGGTCTGTCTGCTGAGAGAGAAACAGAAACAGAAAATTAGAAAGTACCTCCCATGGGGTGAGATCATGCCACAGTCCCTTCTCTAACTCTCCTTCATCGAGGGGTTTGGGGCACGTGCACCCACACAAACAGCCGGTGTATTTCTTTTTTTGAGAGAGATTTTTGCTATAGGATGCATGCGCTCACCAGAAAGACAGAGACAGCAGAGAGAGAGAAACTGAGAAATCACCCCCCAGGGGAGATGGCCACGCCACAATCCCTTCTCTTCTGTTCTCTCAGGATCTTGGGTGCGCACACACACGCACCCGGCGTGTGTTCAAGTCACCAGGTCTGGGATTCGAACCACAGTCGGCTACATGGGAGTTCAGCAACATAGCCATTATGCTAACTGCTGGTCCCAAACCAGTGTATTTCTCAATCCATCAAGTCCTGGGCTCAGACCATGCAATCAACCATGTGGAATCCAGCCACGTTCACCTACCAGGCTGTCCTGATAGTCCACCTTCTATCAAAAATTTTATTATTTTTTTTGGAGAGGTTTTTGCTATAGGGCGCATGTGCTTGCCAGACAGAGACAGAAAGACAGAAAGTGAAAAATCACCCCTGGGGGGGATGGCCACGCCGCAATCCCTTCTCCTCCATTCTCCTCCTGGGATCTTGGGCACACACGCACACGCGCCGGTGTGAGTTTAAGCCACCGGGTCCGGGACTCGAACCGCGGTCGACTACGTGGGAGTCCAGCGACATAGCCATTACGCTAACTTTTGGTCCCTCCACCTTCTATCAAAATTTAACTAGCATATTAACATAGCTCTGTTCCTTTGGTAATTTTTTCCTTCCCAGTGTCTTTCAAGGAAGTGCTCTTCAGAAGATAGCCCAAGTTGGGAACAGCAGATGGCATAATGGTTATGTTGCTGGACTCCCATGTAGTTGACCGCAGTTTGAGTCCTGAACCAGTGGCTTGAAACTCACTTTGGGTGCCTGTGTGTCCGTGCCCAAGATCCAGGGAGGAAAATGGAGAAGGGATTGTGGCGTGGTCATCCCTGCTGGGGGGTAGTTTCTCTCTTTCTGTCTCTCTGTCTCTCCCTGGTGAGCGCACATACCCTATAATAAAAATCCCTTAACATAAAAAAAGGAAGGGCATCCAAGTGGTGAGGAGGGACCTTGAAAGTGGCAGACACAGTATTACTCTTGCTGTCAGCTGCTATGAGCTGGGATGGTCAAAAAGGTGTCTCACCACCGGGACAGCCACCTCAGCAGCTAGTCACTCATAACTCTGTCCACAGTAGACAAATAGTCCGTGTCAATTCTAGAAGAGTCTGTGAACTAATGCCCCAGAAGCAGTTTCAACTGGTTAGGTTCATGCAGTCTTTTTTCTTTTCCAGGTTTTTGCCATAGAGCATGTGTGCTTGCCAGAAATAGTCCATGAGAGAAAAAGTGAGAAGTCTCCCCCAAATGGGGACAACTACGCCATGATTCATTCTCCATTCTACTGGGATTCAGGGCATGTACCCAGTGTGATTCTCAAGACACCAGGTCCAGTACTCAAACCACGGTAGGCCATGTGGAAGTCCAGCACCTTACCACCGTTCCACCTGCTGGCCCAACCATTATTATTTTGAAATGAAAGTTTGAATACTAAATTCAATCGTATCAGAATTTTTACTTGTTACTATTTTTTAATTTAACCAGAGAGAGAAAGGGAAAGTGAGAAAGCAAGCTGCCAGATCCTGGACCAGGACTGTGGTCAGCCATGAGTCTAGCCACCACCCAACCTGCCAGCCCCCAGAAATTTTAATAAATGTCTTATCAATGAAAGATACGTAGTATATATAGTAATATCTGTATCTTGACTGACATGCATGGTATTGGTGTTGGAAAAAAAAAAACATATACTGTAAAGATGTGATTAAATGTAAATAAATTTAAAAATTAAAAAAAAATAAAAAGAGTTTGAGGGCCAGCTTGTGGCATGGTGGCTAAGGAGGCTGGATCTCACGTAGCTGACTGCAGTTCAAGTCCAGGACCCAACAGCTAGAAAAAACACTCCAGGTGCATGTGCACGTGTGCATACTCAGAATCCCAAGAAGAGAATGGAGAAGGGATTGCACACTGGCCATCCCCCTTAGGAGTACGGTCTCACTTTCTCTCTGTGTCTCTTTCCCTCTCCTATGAGTACATGTGCTCTGGAGGGGATATTTAAATAAAAAAAAAAATTAAAAACAAATAGGCAAAGTGGTGGCACAATGGTAATGCAGTTAGACCTACGTGATAAAGGTACTGAGTTTGTGTCCAGGGACCTCCCTGAGAATGTCCTGCATATTCATGATCAGGATCAGCTGAGACTGGGGATATTAGAGGTATCTTACTTGCTCTCTGCCTCACTGAAGAAATTAATACATTTTTAAAATTTAACTATATTTATTATTATTATTATTTTCCAGTTTGAACAGAGAGAGGGAAAGTGAGAAAGCAAGCCACCAAGTCCAAGACTCAAACGGTGGTTGGCCATGTGGGAGTCCAATGTCTTTAACCACAATGCCACCTGCTGGCCCCAGATTTTTTTAAAAAGTGAAAATGGGACCAGCAGATGGCATAACGGTTACATCACTGGACTCCCACATAGTTGACTGTGGTCTGAGTCCCGGCTTAAAACTTACGCCAGGCGCATGTGCATGCTTGTCGAAGGTCCTGAGAGAATTGAGAAGGGATTGTGTCATGGCCATCCCCGCTGGAGGCGTGATTTCTCGCTTTCTATCTCTCTGTCTCTGTCTTTCCAGCGAGCACATGCATGCTGTAGCAAAAATCTCTACAAAAAAGTAAAGCTAGGGGCCTACAGGTGGCAGTGGTAAGGGCGTTGGACTTCCACATGGTTGAACACAGTTCATAGCTCTGGACTTGGCAGCTAGCTTTCTCACTTTCTCTCTGTCACTCTGTCCCTCTGGTGAAAGAAGGAAGGAAGGAAGGAGGGAAGGGAGGAAGGAAGGAAGGGAGGGAAGGAGGGAGGAAGGGAGGAAGTTAAATAATTCTTTAAACAAACAAAAAGAGTAAAGTGAAAATATCATGAAATCCTTGGGGGGAGAGGCAACACTTCTGAAAAACACATGTCCCTGATCCCACTGTAGACATAGTTAGCTGGAATTATATATGGGACTTACAAATCTGTTTAACAAGAGGCCAGGTGATTTTTTTTGAAGGTGTTGCCATAAGGCACATGCACTCTCTGATGAGAGACAGTGAGAGGACAAGTGAGAAATCATCCCTCATGGAGATGACCACACCACATCCCTCTTCCATTCTCCTCCTGGAATTTTAGGCACCAGTATGATTTTCAAGCCACCAGGTCTGGGATTCAAACCACAGTTGAGTGGGAATCCAGTGCCTTAACCACCACGCCACCTGCTGGCCCCTGCCAGGTGATTCGTTTGCTCAGGAAGTGCAGGGAAACACTGGTACACACTGTGGTAGCTCGAAGTTAGTGGTCTTCGCTTAGTAGCAACGTCTTTATCACATCCTCAGCAGCTGAAACCAAAGGAAATGCCAGTAAAAGCCAACCAAGGTAATAACGTTCATTTCCTCTTATTCTTTTTTTCTTTTTTAAGCTTGGCACATTTAAGTGGACTTCCATATGCGTTTATCCCGTCTCTTCTCCTTAGGCGTTTCTTCTTCAAACTCCACAGAATACAGGCATTTACATTGGTGGATGAATTAAGAGGAAGACCTAATCTGATATGTGAAAAGTCCCCCTCAGAAGAACCCACATTATTTTAATTACCTAATCAAGAGCCTAGTTTACATAAAAGAAACCCAGTGCCATGTTGGCTTTTTAATCTAAAGACATTTCAACTTGGAGGGTGTCTGGATGTTGTGGGGAAACTACTTCTGACTGCTTTTTTTTTAACTAAGAAGAAGCTGCCTGTTGTACCAGGTGAGGGAAAATATCATGGTTTTCATAAGATTAATAGCTTGCTTTTTTGCTGAGTATTTTTGAAAGTCACCTAAAAATGCTTTTAAAAATACTGTTGCTGATCCTCATATCCTTCTATGTTTATTAAGCCACAGTTTCCATTTCTTCAGAGATGGTATCTTCCTCATACCTTTTGACTATTTTTCTTTTAGGCTGTTGAATTTTTCTTTTTTTAGGACTCTTTTAAAAATTTGAGTTTATTTACTTATGTATTTATTTTAATTTGACCACAGAGGAACAGAGTGTGTGTGTGTGTGTGTGTGTGTGTGTGTGTGAGTGTGGGGAAGTGGGTGCGGAAAGTGAGAAAGCAAGCCGCCAGGTCCGGGACTAGAACCGTAGTCGGCCATTTGGGAGTCCAGCGTCCTTAACCACCACACTACCTGACAGCTCCCTGGATTTTTCATTTTGATTTATTGACATTATTAGTATTTTGGGGATATTAACGCTTTGACTTTTGGTCATTGCAAATATGACACATCCTAATTAATTATCTCTTGTATCCTAAAATACTTTTTTCCTCTGTGGTTCTGGGTTTTCTTTATCTTTTCTTTTTTTTCTTTTCTTTTTGAGAATTTTTTTTTTTGCTATGGGGTGCGTGCGCTCGCCAGACAGAGAGAGACAGAGAGACAGAAAGCAAGAAATCACCCCCCAGGGGGGATGGCCACGCCGCAATCCCTTCTCCTCCATTCTCCTCTCAGGATCTTGGGCACGCACGCACACACGCCCGGCGTGAGTCTCAAACCACCGGGTCCGGGACACGAACCACAGTCGACTACGTGGGAGTCCAGCGACATAGCCATTATGCTAACTGCTGGTCCCACTCTTCAGTATTTATTCAAGAAAATATTGCAAGTTTATTTAGAAAAATAAAACCCATGGGACCAGCAGTTAGCGTAATGGCTATGTCGCTGGACTCTCACGTACTCGACTACGGTTCGAATCCCGGACCTGGTGGCTTAAACTCACGCCGGGCACGTGTGCGCACATGCCCAAGATCCCGAGAGGAGAGTGGAGGAGAAGGGATTGCGGCGTGGCTATTCCCCATGGGGGGTGATTTCTCGCTTTCTATCTCTCTGTCTCTCTCTGTCTGTCTGGCAAGCGTACGCGCCCTATAGTGCGAGGAAAAAAAAAAAAAAAAAAAGAAAAAACCCTCTCCAAAAAAAAAAATTAGGAAACTGGAAAAAAAAATTTTAATCCACAAAATACAGGAAATGTTTTAGAAGAAGAAAACTAAAATTAACATATTAGAAAATAGAATGTACAGGGGCCAGCAGTTAGCGTAATGGCTATGTTGCTGGACTCCCATGTAAACCTACCGCAGTTTGAGTCCCGGACGCAGTGGCTTAAACTCACACTGGGCACGTGTGCGTGCGTGCCCAAGATCTGGAGAGGAGAATGGAGGAGAAGGGATTGTGGCATGGCCATCCCCCCTGGGGGGTGATTTCTCGCTTTCTGTCTCCCTATCTCTCTTTGTCTTTCTGGTGAGCACATGTGCCTTATAGCAAAAACCTCTCCAAAAAAAAGAAAGAAAGAAAATAGAACGTACAATTAACAGGTAAAATGAAAAAAAAAAAAAAAAGGTTCTTTAAAAAAACAAATCCGTAAACTGGAGCCAGCAGGTGGCATAATGAATAAGGGTGTTGGAGTCCCACATGGCAAACCATGGTTCAAGTCCCACACCTGGCAGCTTGCTTTCTCACTTTCCCTCTCTCTCTCTGGTCAATTTTAAAAATAATAACAACAAATGGAATTAAATAAATAAGTCTTTTTTTAAAAATCAGTAAATTGGGGTACCGGGAGTTGGTGTAATGGCTATATCGCTGAACTCCCATGTAGTCGACCGCGGTTCAAGTCCCAGACCTAGTGGCTTAAACTTACGCATGGCACGTGTAAGTGCTTGCCCAAGATCCCGAGAGGAGAATGGAGAAGATATTTTGGCGTGGTCATCCCCCCTGGGGGGTGATTTCTCACTTTCTGTCTGTCTGTCTCTCTGGCAAGCGCACACACCCTATAGCAAAAACCTCTCTTAAATAAAAAATCAGTAAATTGGGACCAGCAGATGGTGGTTACACCACTGGACTCCCACATGGCCAACTGCAGTTCGAATCCCAAACCTGGTAGCTTGAAACTCACGCTGGGTGCGTGTGCAGGCTGCCTAAAATCCGGAGAGGAGACTGGAGGAGAGGGGATTGCAGCATGGCCACCCCTCTGGGGGGTGATTTCTCGCTTTCTCTTTCTATCTATGTCTCTCCAGCAAGCATATACACCCTATAGTAAAAATCTCTCTTTAAAAAACAAATTCCTAGGGGGACCAGCAGTTAGCATAATGGCTATGTCACTGGACTCCCATGTAGTCAACCGAGGTTCGAGTCTTGGACCCCGTGGCTTAAACTCATGCCGGGCGCGTGTGCGTGCGTGCCCAAGATCCTGAGAGGAGAATGGAGGAGAAGAGATTGCAGTGTGGCCATCCTCCCTGGGGGGTGATTTCTTGCTTCTGTCTCTCTGTCTCTGTCTGTCCGGTGAGCGCACACACCCTACAGCAAAAAAAAAAAAAAAAAAAAAAAAAAAATCCTAGGAAGTGAAACAACACATTTACTTACTATTTAATAACCAAGACAGGAAAGATAATCAAGCTAAGGAAAAGTCAAAGGGAATTATGTTCAACTTAATATACACACACTTGAAAAATGAGATAAAATGGATGTAAAATCAATTAAAAATGGAATTGTTAAAAATTCCAGGAATAGGGGCCAGCAGGTGGCGTAGTGGTTAAGGGTGCTGCACTCCCTTGTGGCCAACCACGGTTCAGGGACCTGTCAGCTTGCTTTCTCATTTTCCTTCTCTTTCTCTCTCACTGTCCCTCTCTGGTCAAATTTAAAGAAAGAAAAAGAGAGAAGGGGAAGGGAGGAGGAAAGGAAGAAAGAAAGAAAAAAATAATTTAAAAAATTCCATGAATAGGGGCCTGCAGATGGCATGGAGGTTAAATCTCTGGATTCCCACATGGTGGACCATGGTTCAAGTCAGGGTCTGGAGGGTTGAAAATCACACCATGTGTGAGTGGTTGTGTGCCCAAAGGCCCAAGAGGAGAATGGAGGAGGAGGGACTGCAGCATGGCCATTCCCCTGGGGGGGAGGTGATTTCTCACTTTCTGTCTCTCTGTCTCTGTCTTTCTGGCGAGCGCATACACCCTTATAGCAAAAATCTCTCCCCCCCTCAAAAAAAATACATTCATAAATAAAAATTATTTTTAAAAAGTAATATGCCAGGAAGCTCTCCTACATGGTACAGGAAAACGCACACTCAGGTGGAGCCCCATGACAAGTCAAAACAGGGCTATGTGTTTATGAGAATTACTATAACAATCATCTTTCCAATTAAGGTCAACAAGTATGCCGTTCAATGTGATGCAGGATTCTTGGTTTTATTCTTTTGGGGAAAATATATGGAACCATGTTTCAGGCAATGTGGAAATTCTGTAGAAACCTAATATTTGATCATTTTGTGTTGGATCAAGGTCTTTTTGTCCTTCCTCAAGTGATCAAGATGGAACAGCAAGGTCTGCTCAGGCTGCACTCAGTGAATGGCTTTTTTTCTGAATGTGTTAGGGAAACAATTGACTTGAGAGTTGGCTATTAACCCTATGAATTGGAAACCATGCCTTTCACATGGCTTCTAGTCTGTTAATAAAACAACCCTTTTCTCTGTTTTTCAATATCAACCGAGACTGACTGTGGTGACTGTTTAGTTCCGTGGTTCAGCTCCTCCTTACTAACATCCAGGGAGCACAGGCTGCGGTGTTCTCCAGAGGACGGCTAGAGGCAGTCTGTGGTTCCTTTCCCTGCCCCAGGTTCTTCCTTGTTAAACTTCGCTCGGGCTCCTCCTACTGGCAGAAAAGAGGAAAGACATTTTGCCTTGGGCAATTGTCCAAACATTTCTAGTCCCATTCTTAATCTTTTTTGGGGCAGAGGTTTTTGCTATAGGGTGTGTGAGCCCTATAGAAAGAGAGAGACAGAGAGACAGAAAGTGAGAAATCACCTCCCAGGGAGATTGCGGTCGACTACATGGGAGTCTGGCGACATAGCCATTAAGCCAACTGCTGGTCCCAATCTTTTACCTTGAATTTTATCACTTGTAGCTCAAGTGTAAAAGCATGAATTTACCAATAAGTACTAATAATGCTTCACCAGGTCAGCCAGTATGGTGGTTAAGGCAGCTGGATCCCACATAGCCAACTATGGTTCAAGTCCCAGAACTAGAGGCTTGGGAAAACAAGACGAAAAAAAGAATTGTGGTGGGGCTGGCAGGTGGTGTGGTGGTTAAGGGTGCTGGGCTCCCACGTGGCCGACTGTGGTTCAAGTCCCAGACCTGGTGGCTTGCTTTCTTACTTTATCTCTCTCTCTCTCACTCTTGCTCTTTCTCTCTCTGGTTAAATTTAAAAATAAGTAAATAAATAAATAAAGTTAAAAAAAAAAAAAAGAATTGTGGCATGGACATCTCTACCTGGTGCTTTCTTATTCTTCCAGTGTCCGCTTCCCACCTCTGAGGAGAACCTGAGCCCCATAGCAAAAAAATAAATAAGGGGCCAGGTCCTGAGGCAGTTAAGGCAGCTGGCTCCCCATGGCCAACTGTGTCGTTTAAAGCCTGGACTGGCACCTTGAGGAGCACCCTGGGCATGTGCTGCCTGCCTGAAATCCTGAAAGGAGGAGGGAGAGATGGAGGAGAGATTGTGGCTGGGCCCATCCCAGGGGGAGGTGTTTTCTCAGTTTGCATTGACCCACGTGCCCTTGGGCAAAAATAAGACCAAAAAAATTTAATTCATTACGGGACCAGCAAATGGCATAATGGTAATGGTTGTGTCACTGGACTCCCATAGTCCACCATGGTTCAAGTCCCAGATTGGGTGGGTTAAAAATACTCATGTGAGGGACCAGCAGGTGGCATAGTGGTTAAGGTGCTAGACACTCCCACATGGCCAACTGTGGTCTGAGTCCTGGACCTAGGGGATTTCTATTTTATTTTATTTTTTATTTTACTTGATTTTAGAGAGATTTTAGAGAGATTTTGGAGAGATTTTTGCTACAGGGCATGTGTGCTCATCAGAAAGACAGAAACAGAGAGACAGAAAGTGAGAAATCATCCCCGGGGGGATGGTCATGCCGCAATCCCTTCTCCATTCTCCTCTTGGGATTTTGGGTACGCACAAACACAAGCCTGGTGTGAGTTTAAGCCACCGGGTCTGGGACTCAAACCATGTCAACTACATGGGAGTCCAGTGACATAGCCTTTACGCCAATTGCTGGTCCCTCTAGTGGCTTGCTTTCTCACTTTTCCTCTTTCTTTCTCTCTCTCTATCTCTCTCTGGTCAAATTAAAAAAAAAAAAGAATGAATAAATAAAATTAAATAGATAATTCTTTTTTTTTTCTTTTGGAGAGGTTTTTGCCATAGGGCACATGCGCTCACCAGACAGAGACAGAGAGACAGAAAGCGAGAAATCACTCCCCAGGGGGGATGGCCATGCCACAATCCCTTCTCCTCCATTCTCCTTTTGGGATCTTGAATAGATAATTCTTTAAAAAAAAAAAAAAAATGAGCATGTGAGTGCATTCCCAAAATCCTGAGAGCAGGATGGAGAAGAAGGGATTGTAGCGTGGCCATCCCCCCGGGGGTGATTTCTCACTTTCTGTCTCTCCAGCAAGCACACATGCATTATAGCAAAATATCTTCTTAAAAAAATACTACAACCGATTCTTTTATTTCTCCTAGATTATTGCCATAGGGCACATACACTCCCTAAAGAGAGGCAGAAAGACAGGGAAAGTGAGAAACATGGGGGGGGGGGGGGCATGCAATGATCCCTTTTCCTCTCAGGATTTTGGGCACACATGTACTTCACGTGTTTTTCAAGCCTCTAGGTCCAGGACTCAAACCCCAGAGTCAGCCATGTGGGATCCAGTGTTTCAACCTCTATACCACCTGCTGGCCCCTGATTTTTTTTTTTTTTTTTAGAATTATTTATTTTTAAATTTTATTTACTCCTTTTTTTTTTTTTTTTTTAGGTTTAACCAGATACACACATACACGGGGGTGGGGGAGGAGTGAGAAAGCAAGCCACCAGGTGTAGGATTCGAACCTTGGTTAGCCACATGGGAGTATCTAGCACCTTAACCACCACGCCACCTGCTGGTCCCTCATTATGTTTTCTTAATTTGTACTCATGTTAGAGTATGCTCATGCCCCAGAGAGAAGCCCCCTTGCCAGAGTCCCATCATGCTTTCAGCCCCTTCCCGCAGCCCTCTGGCTCCTCAGGATCTTGGGCACGTGTGTGTGCATGCACACGCATGTAAATTTTCAAGCTGACCTGGGGATCTGAACCATGGTCTGCGATGCAGCTTGCAGCACTGCTGTTCAGTTTGCTGCCAACTGTACTACCAAGCTGGGCCTTCAGTGACCTGTCCTGACCTTCTGAAAGGCCTCTCACTGAAGGGGAATGAACTATAGAAGCCAGCCCCTTACGTTATACCTTCAGGCTAGCAGAGGGTGAGCCTGACTGACTAACTCATGCACGTACAATTCACAACAGGGAAGAAAAGGTTCTCTCTTGCCTTTCCATGTTTCTGACCCATTTATATTTATATTTACCCCTTAACCATTACAGCAGAGAATCACTATGTTTCAGCCCATCCAAGCCTACAACCCGAGGATCGGGTTGCAAGGAAAGCCGGAAGAGCTCCAGGAGCTGCACTGCGTTTCTCAATCGGAATGTCCGCTCATAACCTGCATCGGATTATTGATCGTCACTCTGGGGATGGTCGTCAGCATACAGGACTCCCCTCACCGCCTGGCTTTCTCCGTGGGAATGACAATGATAGCCATAGGCAGCGTTTTGGTCGTGGTCTCTGGAGTGATAGTTCTGTGTAGAGCCAACCAGAACTTGCTGAGAAACATGAGGCGAAGGCTCTTAGTGGAGAGGAGGAGAGGAGGGGCCAGTGACAGCACGGAGCACCTGGTGGTGGACAGCACCCTCCTGTGACGGGATCCCCAACCTCCAGCTTCAGGACTGTGAGACTTTTAAGTCTCCTGAATGTTTTTAAATACAAATAAAGTCTGGCTTTTTAAAAGCTTGGTTCTTGGGACCAGCAGTTAGCGTAATGGCTATGTCACTGGACTCCCACGTAGTCGACCGCGGTTCGAGTCCCGGACCCGGCGGCTTAAACTCACGCCGGGCGCGTGTGCGTGCGTGCCCAAGATCCCGAGAGGAGAATGGAGGAGAAGGGATTGCGGCGTGGCCATCCCCCCTGGGGGATGATTTCCTGCTTTCTATCTCTCTGTCTCTCTCTGTCTGTCTGGCGAGCGCACGCGCCCTATAGCAAAAACCTCTCCAAAAAAAAAAAAAAAAAAAAAAAGAAAAAAAAAAAAAAAAAAAAAAGCTTGGTTCTGTATTACTAATATTCCCGCTCTCTGAAGAGCGACACGTAATATTGGGTCGTTGGGAAAGTCATGATGTATTTTTGCATAAAAAACAGAAAAATATGTCATATTTCCCAACAACCTAATAGGTTTCCTCTGCAGAAGTCTGTGTTGTCAAGGTCACGTCATCTGTTAGGTCTGGACCCACCAACCTGCCAGCTTTCCTCCTCCCAGCAGCGAAGGTCTGGCTGCTGCCTTTCACCCTGTTGGTTCACGCCAACTCCTGCAGATGTTTTCTGTGTGTGCGGTGGGGGTGTTTTGATGAGGAAAATAGAGCCCAGGGAGATTATATAGTTGGGCCAAGGTCACTCCATTAGAATGAAGACTTGGCTCTGACTTTCCGGATTTAGTCCAGCCAGTGCTTATTCTACTCTCTCACACTCTTTGCAGTATTTGTTTCAATAAAATTGGGTCAGTGGGGCCAGCAGGTGGCATGGTGGTTAAGGTGCTGGACTGCCACATGACAGTCAGCAGTTCGAGCCCTGGACACAGCAGCTTGGAAATCATGCTGGGAATGTGTGTGTGCATGCCCAAAATCCTGAGAAGAGGAAGGAGGATAGGGATTACGGCGTGGCCAGTCCTCCAGGGGTTATTTCTCACGTTCCCTCTCTCTGTCTCTGTCTTTAGCAACCACACATGTCCTATGGCAAAAACCTAAACATAAAAAAATGTGGAAAGGTATAAAATATATAGGATGGTTATTAAAATTGTAAGTGAATACTGAGATTCATTTTACTTTGTTACAACACTAAGAATTTTCACTTGGTCAATGAGTTTAATATCATTAAACCACCAAAATGAAAGATTCTTTGTAGTTTTCTGTGTGTGTGTGTGTTTAAAGAATTATTTAATTTTATTTTAATTTGACCAGAGAGGTACAGAGCAAGCGAGTGAGTGAGAAAGTGAGAAAGCAAGCCGCCAGGTCTGGGACTCGAACCACATCAGACATGTGGGAGTCCAGAGCCCTTAACCACCACGACACCTTCTGGCTCCCTATGTGCTTTTCTTGACGGTCAAAATGTTGTCACAAATGAGTGATATGTAACTGAAACATGAATGAACTGTGGATTCTACCAATGTCAATTTCCTTTCTTTGGGAATTTAATATGTTAACCTTGGAGAGGCTGGGAAAGACACATGGGCATTCCCTGTCCATTTCCTGGCAGCCTTCTATAACTATTGCAAAAGAAATTTTTGGAGTTTTGCTGGTGTGTGCACTTGCCAGAGAGACAGACCAAAAGCAAGAAATCACCCCTTGCTGGGGCGGGGGGGGATGGCTATTCCACAATCCCTTTTCCTCCATTCTCCTCTTGGGACTTTGGGCACACATGCACACATGTCCAGCGTGAGTTTTTGTTTGTTTGTTTTTGTAGAATTATTTAACTTTATTCTAATTTGACCAGTGAGGGGTAGAATGAGAGAGAGAGAGAGAGAGAGAGAGAGAAAGTAAGAAAGCAAGCCACCAGGTCTAGGACTCAAACTGTGGCTGGCCATGTGGGAGTCCAGCACTGTTAACCACCACGCCACCTGCTGGCCCTTCCAGCATGGGTTTTAAGCTGTCAGGTCCAGGACTTGAACTGTGGTTGACTCTGTGGGAGTTCAGGAACATAACCGTTATGCCATCTGCTGGTCCTATCAACATAAAAAGGTTTTGGGACCAGCAGGTGGCGTGGTGGTTAAGGTGCTGGACACTCCCACATGGCTGACCACGGTTCGAGTCCTGGACCTGGTGGCTTCCTTTCTCACTTTCCCTCTCTCTCTTTCCTCCTCTGTGTCTCTCTCTGGTCAGATTAAAATAAATGAGTGACTAAATAAAATTAAATAATTGTAAAAAAAAGAAATTCAAATAGAAAGCAACTTATAAAAAGCCAAAAATGAAAACAAAACAAAAACAAAAACAAAAACAAAACAAAAAAAAAGGTTTTTAAAATTCTATCAAAATACAATTTAAATGGGAACCAGCAGTTAGCGTAATGGCTATGTCGCTGGACTCCCACGTAGTCGACCACGGTTCGCATCCCGGACCCGGTGGCTTAAAACTCACGCCGGGCGCGTGTGCGTGCGTACCCAAGATCCTGAGAGGAGAATGGAGGAGAAGGGATTGCGGCGTGACCATCCCCTCTGGGGGGTGATTTCTCGCTTTCTGTCTCTATCTCTCTGTCTGTCTGGCGAGCGCACGCGCCCTATAGCTAAAAAACCTCTCCAAAAAAAAACAAAAAACAAACAAACAAAAAAAAGAAAAATATTCAGTTTTTCTAAGTTTACATTTTATTTATTTTAATGAATGATTAATTCAATTTATTTATCATTATTCTTATTTTTTTTAACCAAAAAGAGACAGAGCAGGGTGGGTGGAGTGAGAAAGCAAGGTGCCAGGTCTGGTTTTGAACCATCCACCATGTGGGAGTCTAGCACCTTAACCACCACACCACCTGCTGGCCCCTAATTTTACATTTTAAAGAAACCCCCAAAATGCTATTGTAATTATAAGAAATAGCCACAGGGTGTCACTAGTGGACTGTCATAGTCCCTTGAAACCACCCCCATCCCCTGAAAACAAATTGTCATTCATGAAGCCAATCTTTTTTTTTTATTTATTATTATTTTAATTTGACCAAAGAGCAACAGAGAGAGAGAGAAAGAGAAAGAATGTCAAGCCGCCAGGTCTGCCAGGTCCAGGACTCCAATCATGGTCAGTCATGTGAGGGTCCAGCGTCCTTAACCACCAGGCCACCTACTGGCCCGCATGAAGCCAATCTTAATAATAAAGAATACACTGGGGGCAGCAGGTAGTGTAGTGGTTAAAGTGCTGGACTCTCATGTGGCCGACTGTGGGTAAGAGTTCCGGACCTGGTGGCTTAAAACTCACGCCGGGCGGGTGTGTATGCTTGCCCAAGATCCTGAGAGGAGAATGGAGAAGGGAGTGCAGTGTGGTCATACCCCCTAGGGTGAGATTTCTCACTTTCTGTCTCTCCGTCTCTCTTTCTCTCTCTGTCTTTCTGGCGAGCACACATGCCCTATAGCAAAAACCTCTCCAAGAAAAAAAAATTATTTAATTTTATGTATTATTATTTTTCAATTTGACCAGGAATAGAGAGAAAAAGTGAGAAAGCAAGCCACCACATCTGGGACTTGAACCACAGTTCACCATGTGGGAGTCTAGTGCCTTAACCACCATACCACCTGCTGGCCCCAACTCTGTCATATTAAAAAAAAAAAAAAGTTGGGACCAGCAGTTGGCGTAATTGGCTATGTCGCTGGACTCCCATGTAGTTGACCGCGGTTCGCGTCCCGGACCAGGTGGCTTAAAACTCACGCCGGGCGCATGTGCGTGCGTGCCCAAGATCCCAAGAGGAGAATGGAGGAGAAGGGATTGCGGCGTGACCATCCCCCCTGGGGGGTGATTTCTCGCTTTCTGTCTCTATGTCTCTCTCTGTCTGTCTGGCGAGCGCACGCGCCTTATAGCATAAAACCTCTCCAGGAAAAAAAAAGTTGTGGGGACCAGCAGGTGGTGTGGTGCTTAAGGTGCTGGACATACCCACATGGCCAACCACCATTCAAGTCCTGGACCTGGTGGCTTGCTGTCTCACTTTCTCTGTGTCTCTCTCTGGTCAAAATAAAATAAGTAAATGACTAAAATTAAAAATAATTTTTTAAAAAAGTTGTCTGTGTGTGTAGTGGGGTGGTGGCTAGACAGTGATGTGGCAGTAATGCAACCCCCTGTGAGGCTGACCTGCATGAGAAGGTTCCCAGCTTGCATCCGGAGACCTCCCTGCACCCACGATCTGGGGCTGGCTGAAGACTTGGGGTGGATTGTGGGGTGAAGATCTGTCGAAGGTGCTGTGTCTCACTCTGTCTCTTTCACTCACGAATGAAAGAAAGAAAAGAAATGTTACCTGGGGAGGGGAAACTCATGAGTTTAACTTGGGGCACTTTCTGTTGGAAATGCTTCTGAAATAGCCCAGAACAGGTACGTAGGCAGCTGAAAATACAGAGTTGGGGCTCAAAGGACTGATCTGGCCCAGAGATGTGAGAGTTGTCAGTGCGTGGGTGACAGCTGAAGCCAGCAGTGAGTGCGGCAGGGCCTACGAAACGAGAGCTGGAATAGGAGAGGGCACCCAGCTGTTACTCTCTTTCATTTATTTATTTTATTTTTTAGTTTTATGATAGGACTTATGTGCTCACCAGAGAGAGACAGAGAGAGTGAGAGAAGGGAGAGTGAGAAAACACTCCCCAGTGTTGTGGGAGGCTCCTGTAATCCAGGTCTCGGTTTCAGACCAAGAGTTGAACGAAACACACCAATAGTGAAAGGAAAAAGCAATTTATCAAGTGAAAGGGAAAGTACACTCCTGAGAGGTAGGAGCGGGCCTGAGCAGACAGAGAGAGTGGGTCACAAGGCCCTGACAGTTGCGTTCTGTGTTCTGTAATTTTATTTTATTTTAAAATTTTTTGGAGAGGATTTTGCTATAGGATGTGTGTGCTCAATAGAAAGAGAGAGACAGAGACAGAAAGTGATAAATCACCCCCTGGGGGGGATGGCCATGCTGCAATCCCTTCTCCTACATTTTCCTCTCGGGATCCTGAACACGCAGGCACACGTGCCCGGTGGCATGAGTTAAAGCCATCAGGTCCGGGACTTGAATTGTGGTTGACTACATGGGAGTTCAACAATGTAACTTTTACACCAACTGCTGGTCCCTAATTTTATTATTTTTTAAAAGAATACTTTTATTTAACTTTATATTATTTATTTTAATTTGACCAGAGAGGGACAGAATGAGAGAGAGAGGGAAAGTGAGAAAGCAAGCCAACAGATCCAGAACTCAAACCATGGTTGGCCATGTGGGAGCCCAGCATCCTTAACCAGTACACCACTTGCTGGCCCCAAGGTTTGTAAATTTTTAATCAAGGTTATGTCAGTTGATCATTGGCTGGGCCCACTGATGGCTCTCATCTCACTGGCTCTATCAGATGTGGCTAGACCCATTGACTTCTCATTGGCTACATCAAATGTAACTGGGCCCATTGATCCATCTCATTGGCTCTAGCTTAAGCTTAGTTACACATTTAAATTAATGTCCAGGCAACCAGCACATGGGTGGGGTTTTCAACAAGCCAATTGTCAGTGCTGAGGAGCTCTCAATAAATACCAGAGAAAGCAGAGAGGAAGCGAACACATCATCTTCATAGTACCTACAAGGCCAAACCAAGGGGCCCACAGGACGTCTTGTATATTTCTTGTGCTTTTTTTTTTTTTTTTTTTTTTTTTTTTTTTTTTTTTTACTTTTAGAGAGATTTTTGCTGTAGGCATGTGTGCCTGCTGGAAACATAGAGCGAGACAGAGACAGCGAGAAATCACCCCCAGCGGGGATGGCCATGCTGCAATCCCTTCTCCATTCTGCTCTTGGGAGTTTGGTCACACATGCACACACACGCACCCAGCATGAGTTCCAAGCCGCTGAGTCTAGGACTCAAATCACGGTCAACCATGTGGGAGTCCCGTGACGTAACCATTATGCCATCTGCTGGTCCCTATTTCCTGTAGTTCATACCGTGGAAGAAGTACCTTCCAGGTGATTCACAATGAATATTTAACTTGGAAAGAATGTAATAACTTTTTTTTGAGACATTTTTGCTATAGGGTGCATGCGTTCTCCAGAGAGACAGAGAGATGGAAAGTGAGAAATCATCCTCTGGGGGATGACCATGTCACAATCCCTTCTCCTCCATTCTCCTCTTGAGATCTTGGGCATGCACACACACGTGCCCAGCATGAGTTTGAAGCCACCGGGTCCAGGACTTGAACCATGATCAGCCATGTCAGAGTCTAGCAATGTAACTACTACACCATCTGCTGCACCCAGCATTAAACTCCTTGTGTTAAACAAGAAGTCACAGATTTCCAGATGAGTACCAACAAAATTCAAAGCACATGGCCTATGAAAGCATCCTGTGGCCATTCAGTAAACACTTAGCATAGGATTTTCGCTTTTTTTTTAAAGATATATTTATTAAATTTTATTTATTATCATTATTTAATTTGACCAGAGAGAGATATGGAGAGAGGGAAAGTGAGAAAGCAAGCTGCTCGGTTCAGGACTTGAATTATGGTTGGCTGTGTGGAAGTCCAACACCTCAGTTACCACGCCACCTGCTGGCCCCAATCTTCCACATTTTGAGGGCTTTAAAATGGAAGGGTTTTCTTTTCTGGTCTAATATGTAATATTTGTAGACCGTTTTTTATTATTCTTGTTTGCAGTTGACTTTGTGGTCAATTCATTTCAGTAAACACATGGTCATGGCTCCCAGACATGGGCTTCGCTCCTAGGCTCCATTTGTAAGGCAGACTCTCACCCATCCTTCCAGCCCAGTGCAGACGGGTTTGTCACCTTTCCCTCATGCCTTGCAGGAGCAGCTTCAAAGGCATGGCCCTCCCCAGAGAGGGATCTCCGAGCGTGTGCATGTGCACACACACGTGAGCACTCCCATTACTGCTGGGACATTTGCTCCATCTACTAGAGGAAGGCAGCTGCTGTTTATTGAAACCATGTCTCTGTGGCAGGCGTTTCACATATTAAATCCTGGCCACTTCAGTGGCATCATTATCCACATGTAAAGCTGAACTCAAAGCTCTGAAGGAAATGTGCCTAGGACCCCCCACCCCAAAGATGGGTAAAGCATGAGTCGAGATTTACACCCCCATTTCCCATACTCCAAAGCCCTTCCCCTCCACTACTATATAATTTAATTTTTAAAAGAATAATGTAATTTTATCTATTGTTGTTATTATTTTTAAAGAATTATTTAATTTTAAGCTTATTATTTTAAAATTTGCTACAGGGCATGCATGCTCATCAGAGAGAGACAGAAAGAGAGAGAGAAAGTGAGAAAGCAAGCCTCTAGGTCCAGGACTCGAATATAGTTGGCCATGTGAGACTCCAGGGCCTTAACCATCATGCCACCTGCTGGCCCCAATTATTATTTTTTAGTTTGACCAGAGAGAGACAGACAAAGCGAGAAAGCCCTCAGGTCCAGGACTCTGTGGTCAGCCATGTGGGAGCCCAGAGACTTAACCACCATGCCATCTGCTGCCCTAATTTTATTATTTTTAGAAGAATTTTTATTTTATTTTATTCATTGTTATTATTTTAATTTGATCAGAGAGACACAGAGAAAGAAGTGAGAGGGAAAGTGAGACAAGCTGCCAGGTCTGGGACTTGAACCATGGTCAGTCAAGTGGTAGTCCAGTGTTTCAACCATCCTGCCACCTGCCAGCCTCTAAAGAATTATTTCATTCAGGGCCAGCAGATTACGTAGCGATTATGTGCTGGACTCCCACATGGCTGACAATAGTTTGAGTCCCAGACTCTGTGGCCTAAAACTAACACTGGCTGCATGTGCGTGAGTGCCTATGGTCCCAGGAGGAGAGTGGGGAAGGGGATGCAGTGTGGGGGTGATTTTTCACTTTCTGCCTCTGTCTCTCTCAAACAAGCTCACATGCTTTATAGCAAAAAAGTCTCAAAAAAGAATTATTGTAATTTTATTTATTATTATTTTTTAATTTGACCGGAGAGAGTGAGAGGGAGAAAGTGAGAAAGCAAGCCACCAGGTCTGGGACTCAGACCACAGTCTGCCATAGGGGAGTCTACCTTCTTAACAACCATGCCATGTGCCAGCCCCTATTTATAGCTTTTTTTAAAAAGATTTATTTTATTTTATATTCTCCAGAGAGTGATAGGGGAGGGGTGAGAAAGTAAGCTGCCAGGTCTGGGACTTGAACTGTGGTTGGCCATGTGGGAGTCCAGCACCTCAACCACCATGCCATCTGCCAGCCTCTCTTTTCTAAAAAGTTTTTCTATAGGGCCCATGTGTTTACCAAGGTGAAGGAAAGAGAAAGAAATCACCTCCCTGAGGATGATGGCCACACCACAATTCCTTCTCCATTCTTGGGATCTGGGGCACGCATCCACACGCCCAGGATGTTTTTCAAGCTGTTGGGTCCAGGACGCAAACTGCAGAGTGGCCATGTGGGATCCAGCTGTCCTCACTGTGCCACCAGCCTGCTGGACCTCCCAGGACTCGGGAATCTGCAACCCTGATGACTTAGCTTCCACCATCCCCTTTACCATTCGCTTTCCTTCCTCCTGCTAACTGCCAGAGAAAGACAGGGAGAGCCTGCGCAGGGCCTGGGGCACGTACAAGGTGCTCAGAGAAGGTGCCTGCCCAGTGTGGCATCCAACGAAGCACCTGAAAGCTCTCCCCACTACGAAGACTCGAGGGGGGGGTGTGCCTTGGTCTCTCTGGCTTAGCTCAGTGTTGCCCAGATCTCCCAGGGAGGGGCGTGTTGTCCCCTTGACAAGGGCGCGATGCTGGCCCCGCAGGGCAGGCCCACCTCTACTCAGAGCTCCTGAACTTCGCCTCCTGTGCTAAGCAGAATATGGAGGTCCCCCAAACGTCCACATCCTAACCCCAGAAACCTGTGTGTCTGCTCTCGGGGCAAAAAGGAAGGTGGAGGTGTGATCAGGGATCCTAAGGGCCAGCCAGGCATGCGGCAGTTAGGCAGCTGGATCCCACATGGCTGAGTGTGTTCACATCCTGGACCTGGGGCTGGGAGAGCGCGCAGCCAGTCACCTGGGACCCAGCCGCGTAACCGCCCGGCCAGGCCAGCCTCTCCCTGAACTCATACCACAGCCCGTAACTGGTGCTACAGACTGAAATGTGTCCACGGAGAGCCGTATGGTGAGGTAGTTAAGGTTAAATGAGCCCACGGGGGTGAGGCCCCAATCCCAGAGAATTGGTGCCCTGTGCCCGTCTATCTTCTGCTGCTTAGACCTGAACACCAAGGACTGGGCGATTATAAAGGACGGAGGTGTAGCTCACGGTTTTGGGGGCGCGTCCGCATGGCGGAGGCCTCCCCTGGCACCCTCTCGGGTAGCCCTCCCGCCGTGCCCAGTCGTGTCCTGGCCACATCCCCGTCCCGGCCGAGTGCCAGCGGGGCCGAGCCCTGCGGGAGGGACCCGGCCCTCGGGGGCAGCCGACGGACGAGACCCGGCAGTCTCCGGACGCAAGGCGCCACTGGACCCCGCGCCTCCGCCCTGATCCGGGGCAGCCGGGGCAATCACGGCGGCCCCGAGGATGCGGAGGGGGCTTCGCTGAGTCGGGCCGCCGGGAGCGCGAGCCCGGCCGCCCGCGAGGCCTCCTGCCCCCGCGCCGCAGCTCGGGCTCCTCGGTCCCCAGCGCGAGCTCGGCCGGGCTCCGGCAGCCGCAGGGCCGCGGGCTCTCGGCCGGCCCAGGTGCCTCCGCCCGCTTCCGCCGCCTCCCGGGCCCGACGTGGCGCCGCCGCCCGGGCCCGACGCTCCCGGCGCAGCCAATGGCCGCGTCCCCCGGCCGCCGGGCGAGGCCTCCCGCCACCAGGGGGCGCCGCTGCGGGCTCAGCCGAGCGCCGCCGCCGCCGGTCGCGGAGGGAAGCTGCGAGCGAGCCCCGGGCCCCGCCGCCGCCGTCGCCGCCTCCTCCGCGCCGCCGCCCGCGCCCTCCGCCCGGCGCCGTCCCGCAGGTAGGCCAGGGCGCCCGGGGCCGGGAGCTGCGCCGCCCTACGGACCTCGGGGAGGCGGCCGGGCCGGGCGGACCCCGCGGACCCGGAAGCGGGGGGCGCAGGCCGGGTGGGCGCTCGGGCCGTCCCCGGGCGCGCCTTCCAGGGCCGGGGGCCTCGCGCCGCCCACCGCCCTCCGTCCGCCGCTGCGCGCTGCCGCCCGGACGCCCCTGCGTGGTCGTCCCGCGTAGGGAAGGCGGCGCGTCCTCCCTGCCGGCCCGGTGACCGCGGGGACCCGGCTCGGCCCTGGGGGCGGGGAAGCCCGCGCTCGCTCGGCCCCGCCGTGGCCGCTGGTGCGCGGGGCGCCCTGGGGCGGGGGCGAGCGCTTCCGGCCCGGGACGGCGGGTCGCCGCTTCCCCTCCCCGGGAACCCCGACCTGTCAGGTCCCATTAGCGGGAATTTCCGGTTAGGGGTGGTCGGCGCAGGGGTGTGGCCGGGCCGGAAAGCCCAGGCCGGCCCTGATTGGGGGTTTTATCTGGACTTGGGGGGCTCCCCGGACCCAGGTCTAGGCGCCGACCGAGGAGCCCAGGGCGGCTCAGCCACACCCGCGCTGCCCGCCGAGCGCGGTGCTCCCGGGGAGAAATGCACACCGGATTTAAACGCTCGCCGAGATCTCGCGCGTACTCCCTCATACTTAAATGCGTGTGGAGATATTAATATTCTGGGCATATCGAATTAATTAAAATGTATCACCAGCAGCCACCTCATCGGATTCCTTTGACTTTTTTTAGTGGGTCTGCTCGCACATTTAAAATGGCATGCATGGCATGCGTTCTGTTTCTGTTGGACGGCGCCCAACTGGCACATCGATGGGTGAGGGGCCGAGCTCGTGCCATCTGCTTATCTTTTCCTGCTTCTCCAGTGGCATGCGGCCTCCCCCCTCAAGGCTCTCAAGGAACCCACTGCCTCTTCCTCCTCACCCTCTGCTGAACTGTTGAGCCGAATCGCACAATGGCGGTCTTGTCCTAATTTGCAGAGTAACTCAAGTAAATGGACAGAATTTTCACTATCCGAAAGGTTTCCCTCTGTCTGCTGGAGTCTGGAAATAGTTGAATGAGGTTCTCTTGGAAGTAGATCATGAGTTATTGAGGCTGAATGTTGTCAATATTTGTATGCGGGTTTTGCAAAGAGCCTGATTGTTTTCTTTTATAAAAAAAAGAGAATTATTTAACTTTCTTTATTTAAATTTGACCAGAGAGGGGCAGAATGAGAGAGAGAGAGAGAGAGAGGGAGGAAGAAAGCAAGCAAGCAAGCAAGCTGCCAGGTCTGGGACTCAAACCGCAGTCGGCCATGTGGGAGTCCAGTGCCCTTAAACACCAGCCCCTGCCCACCCCAAGAGCCTGATTGTTTTCTGCCCATCACATGAGCTGGAGAGCTTCTGCCTTCCTCCCTGTTACTTTGGGTTCTGACCTTATCCCCTGAGGTACGCCCTCCTCCCTTCTCATTCCCAGATTATTATTATTTTTTTGAGACGTTTTTGCTATAGGGCACATGCGCTTGTCAGAAAGACAGACAAAGAGCGAGGAATCACCCCCGAGGAGGGATGGCCACGCAGCAGTCCCTTCTCCTCCATTCTCCTCTCGGGATCTTGGGCACGCACACACACGCGTGAGTTTAAGCCACCAGGTCCGGGACTCGCACCACGGTTGACCACATGAGAGTCCAGCGACATAGCCATTACGCCATCTGCTGGTCCCCATTCCCAGATATTGTCAGTTTTGGCCAATAACGGTGGTGTGTCAACTGCATTGTCCCACAGTTCTTAATTTTCATTAGTTATAAAATCTGCTGACCTGGGCCCTAGCAAATGGCCTGGTGGTTGAGGGAGCCAGAACCCATATGGCTGACTATACAGTTCAAGTCCTGGACTTAGCAGCTTGAAAATCCCAGTGAGATGGAGAGATGGAGGAAAAGGGATTGCGGTGTGGGTGTGACCACGGCCCACTGAGGGATGTCCCCTCCCATGCATCTCTCTCTCTGGTGCATGAATATGCCCTCTGGCAAATTAAAAGAAGAAGAAAGAAAGAAAAAGAAAGGAAAATACTTTTAAGATGGTATTTTCTTTATTTACGATAGAACACATGAGAGAGGGAGATGAGCACCTTCCGCCAAGGCCTGGGCACGCAGCGGCCGCTGTCCCGTAGTCCTCCGGCCAGTGGGGTCTTGCGCATGTGCATGTGTGCCTGGCATGTCTCAAGCCAACCTGGCCAGTGATTCGAGCTGCGGTTGCCATGTGGGAGCAGGACATTAGAGCTGAGCAGGGAGCTGGTCCAAAACAAACACAAAACCTTTTGATAGTACTATAATATTTTTAAGGAGGGAAAAAAATGAAAACTTTGCATTTGGATGAGACCAGTAGATGGTGTAATGCTTACGTCGCTGGACTCCCACGTGGTCGACTGTGGTTAGAGTCCTGGACGTGGTGATTTGAAACTTATATTGGGCACATGTGCATGCATGCCCAAAATCCTGAGAGGAGAATGGATTGCAGTGTGGCCATCTCCTTGTGGTGGTGGTGGTGGTGGGGGTCGTGCTTTCTGTCTTTCTGGCAAGTGCATGCACCCCATAGTAAAAATCTCCATAAGTAAATAAATAAATAAATACATAAATAAATTTGGGTCCAACAGGTGGTATAGTAGTTAAGGTGCTCGACTCCCACATGGTTGACCATGTTTTGAGTTTTGGACCCGGTGGCTTGAAAATCATGCTAGGCACACATCCACGCGTGCCCAAAATGCCAAGAGGAGAAGGGATTGCGGTGTGGCCATCCCCCCTGGGGGGGTCATTTCTCAGTTTTCCTCTTTCTGAACCTCTCTGTCTCTCCTTTCCAGCAAGCACTTGTACCCTATGACAAAAACCTAAAAAAAAAAAGTTTAAATTTCATCCTGGTAAGAGTGCATTATCACTAACACACACGCACACACACACGCGCACACACACACGCGCGGGCTTATAAAGTTAGGTGATTTTCACTGATGCAAACAAGGTTATTCTTACCAAGTTCAGTTCTAGCAAGATAATTGACTGTTTAATTTTATGGATTTAGCAACCTGTTTAATTAATTAATGTTAATTAATTTTACATACCTTGTGAAGCCTCAAGAACCACACATGTAGTAGAATTAGTAAGAGAGCCAGAACATTTCTGCTTCCCAATTTTAGAAAAGTGGAAACATTTTTTTTAAAACCCTGAATTTGGAACAGGGCAGTAATCTAACACTGTTGGTTAGAAAATGAGTTAGTTGGAGGCTAGCAGGTGGCGTGGTGGTTAAGGTGCTGGACACTCCCACATGGCCAACCACGGTTCGAGTCCCGGACCTGGTGGCTTGCTTTCTCACTTTCCCTCTCTCTCTGTGTGTGTCTCTCTGGCCAAATTAAAAAATAAATGAGTGGATAAATAAATAAATAATATAAAAAAAAAAGAAAATGAGTTAGTTGAGGGACAGCAGTCGGTGTAATGGCTATGTCGCTGGACTCCCATGTAGTCGACCGTGGTTTGAGTCCCGGATTCAGTGGCTTAAAGTCACACTGGGTGTGTGTGCCCAAGATCCTGAGAGGAAAATGGAGAGGGGATTGAGGCATGGCCATCTCCCCTGGGGGGGTGATTTCTCACTCTCCATCTCTCTGTCTCTCTCTGTCTTTCTGGCAAGTGCATGTGCCCTATAGCAAAACCATCTCCAAAAAAAAAAACAAAAAAAGGGGGAGGAGGAGGAGGAGGAGGAGAAAACGAGTTAGTTGAAATCAGGTATAAGCTCTGAGTCTGGCCGGAAGACCTCAGTGGTAGTCCTGGACATGTCATAATGGTCTGGGTGACCCCTGTCAAATTATTATCAGGAAGATGTCATATGAACTCTTTCCTTTAGAGTCTCCTCCCATACAGAATTCATGGATGAAATGAGATGTTTGCTGTGAGCTACCTCGTAGGGCTGGGCGCTGTAGGAGGCTCTTGGCAGACACTGTTTCTTACAGAGTCTAAAATCTGACAGCAATTTTGGAGTGAATAGTTCCTGTGGAAGGGGGGAACCCAGCCAGAATAGGAATTTCTCTCCCGATGTTGGCATAGCCTCTATCTTGAAGTTTCCCTTTTCAGTAAAAGGGAAAAACTGTTCCACAAAGTATCTATTGATAGTAGCCGGTGTCACTGTTATAAGTCTTTGATAATGTTTCCACTTTGGAGTGTTACATTGTGCTCACATGCTTCCTAAGCATTGCAAGGGTCAGCTGATACACAGTTGCAAGACAAGGTAGACACCAGCCATGCTAGCATGCTAGCGACTTGTGACTACTTTGTTGTAGAGATCCTTGTTCCAAGTCTCAATAGGAAGTTGTTTGAGTCTGATAGAATTGAACATAGACTCGTAGTCCTAACATTTTTTTCTAATTTGCTTTAGAGGGTGCATTCTCTTACTAGAGAATGGGGGTGGGGGGAGTGAGAAATCACTCACTGAGGGGATGGCCATACTGCAATCTCCTCTCTTCCATTCTCCTCTCAGGATTTTGGGCACTCATGCACATGCACCTGGTATGTTTTTCACCATGTCACGTGCCAGCCCCAATATATATGTATATATGTATATTTTTAAATAAGAGTGTCACTTTCTTTAAAAAAAAATATTTAACTTTATTTTAATTTGACCAGAAAGTGAGAGATAGAGAGAAAGTTAAAAAGCAAGCTGCCAGGTCCAGGACTCAAACCACAGTCAGCCATGTGGGAGGGTGGCCCCATCACTTTATTTTTATATATATATATATATATATATATATATATATATATACACACACACACACACATATATATACATATATATATGTATATATATATATATATAAAGAATTATATATTTAACTTATTTATTCATTTGTTCATTTTAATTTGACCAGAGAGAGAGAGAGAGAGAGAGAGAAAGTGAAAAAGCAAGCCACCAGGTCCAGGACTTGAACCATGGTTGGCCATGTGGGAATGTCCAGCGCCTTAACCACCACGCCACCTGCTGGTCCCCACAATATATATATTTTTTAAATAATTGTTTTATTGGGGAAAAAAAAGAATTATTTTATTGGGACCAGCAGTTAGCGTAATGGCTATGTCGCTGAACTTCCATGTAGTCGACTGCGGTTCGAGCCCTGGACCCAGTGGCTTAAATTCATGTTGGGCACATGTGCATGCATGCCCAAGATCCCGAGAGGAGAATGGAAGAGAAGGGATTGTGGCGTGGCCATCTCCCCTGGGGGGTGATTTCTTGCTTTCTGTCTCTCTGTCTCTGTCTTTCTGGCGAGCGCACACATCCTATAGCAAAAACCTCTACCAAAAAAAAAAAAAAAGAATTATTTTATTTAACTTTATTTATTTATTTTATTTGACCAGAGAGAGACAGTGAGAGTGAGAGCGAAAGAAAGAGAGAGAGAGAGGGAAAGTGAGAAAGCAAGCCATCAGGTCCAGGACTTGAACCATGGTCGGCCATGTGGGAGTCCAGTGCCCCTAACCACCATGCCACCTGGCAGCCCCCAGCCCCAATATCCTAATATATTTTTCAAAAGTATAAAAGAGGGGCCAGCAGGTGGTGTGGTGATTAAGGGTGCTGGATTCCCACACGGCTGACCGTGGTTCTAGTCCCGGACCTAGCGGTTTGCTTTCTCTCTCTCGCTCTCGCTCTGTCCCTCTCTGGTCAAATTAAAATAAATAAATAAATAAATACAGTTTAAAAAATTATGAAAGATATGCTAACTCAGAAATGTGTTTACTACTTTTTTTAAAAGAATTATTTAATTTTATTTTATTTATTCATTTATTTTAATTTGACCAGAGAGAGACACACACAGGGAAACAGAGATATAGAGTGATAGAGAGAGGGAAAGTGAGAAAGCAAGCCACCATGTCCAGGATTCGAACCGTGGTAGGCCATAGAGAGTGTCCAGTGCCTTAACCACCACGCCACCTGCTGGTCCCAGAAATGTGTTTGCTACTTTTTTTGGAGAATGAATGTAAGGCTTAAGTCTCATCAGCTCTGAGCGACAGGTGTGAGGTCTCAGCCTGCATAAGGTTGCTATGAGGGCATCTGATTTCTCTCTAGAAGGTGTGCAATCGTCTGAAACCACTTCAAACAGAATGCTTTGCCATTTTTTTTCTTTTTTACTTTTTTTTTGGTGATGGCATGTTGAGAATCTTGGCTCTCTAGGTGAATATATGGGAAATATTTAGGAGCCCTGGAAATTATGTCACTTTCATTTATATACTAGGTGCATCAGTCGATTTAATGAAAGTGTACAAAAGAAAAAAACACGTGACTTCTGCCTGACATTCACTGGGACATGTCCGTGGTCCTGTTAGTGTATCTTATAAATGTGACTGTGTGATGATCGTAACATGGCTGTGTGAACACGTCGTGGCCCGTGTGGAGCCCGATATGTGGAAGGGCTTCCCCTGCGTGCTGTACTCACTTGCGTGTCCACTGCCTCCTCTGAAAGCCCCTGCTGTGCCTGGGTTGCTGTAGACGACGTCCCCTGAGCATGTCTTTCTGTGTGCTGTGTGCGCAGTGTTCCTTCTCTTCTCCCTGGTGGCCCTCAAGTGCTCACCTGTCAGTCAGAGCTGTCCTGGCCATTCAGAACCCGCCCAGGCCACCTCCGGCAGGCCTTTCCTCCTGCCGCCGTCACTGGCAGGCAGAGTGGGACAGAGGGTTGTGAGAGATGAGAGCTCAGGCTTGGAGCCAGGCTGTCTGGCTTTGAAATGAGCTCTGCCGCTTCCTCGCTGTGTGATCCTGGGCCACTTACGTCACTTCTCTGTGTCTCAGTCCCCTCCCGGCACTGCTCTTAGTTCTCAGGAGGATTAAATGACTTAACACGTGGAAAGCACTTAGAACGTGGCCTCCAGCGGGAGCACCGAGGTGAGCTGCCGTTTCCGTCTGGATGTTCCTCTCCCATTTCACCGGGCGCCTCTCCTTCATGGAGCTAGTCTCTGAAGGTACGGTGTCAGGCCCGGACTCGTGGCTGTGAGTCTGTCTGCTTTCCAGTGCTGTGCTAGACCTTAGGACAGTGGCTTCGCCTGCCAGGCGCTGAGTAGATACCCGGAGTTGCCATGAAGAACCAGGGGTACCTTTTGTCCTTACATAACTTGAGGATGAGTAACTAATGTAAAATTAGCTGATCCCAGAAAGGTGATGTGCCGGCTTGCAAGACAGTTAACTTAACAAGACTCCTATTTAATTGAATTAAATAAGTTTTGAATTGTTTTACTTTCAAATGTACTGTTCAAACTACCGACCCCCACCCCGTGCTCTGTTTTAATTAAGGAGACAGTGTGTGAGACTCATCCTTGTCCCGTCGAGGTGTCCCTGTGGTTTCAGGTCTTCTCTGTCTCCATTTGAATCCCGCTGCGTTGATTACAGGCCGCTCTTGCCCCGAGATGCTGAGGCAGCGTCCTCTCTCCAGAGGCAGCTCTGTCTGCTTCCGTCGTTCCCGTCACACCCTCTCCTTCATGCTTGCTCACACCAGGATCCCGTTTCCTCCGTGCTCTTCTTGGGACTTGGGGAACACACATAGTCCTGGTTTGTTTTCCAAACCACCATGGCCAGGACTTGACCCGTGCAATCAGCCATGGGAGATCCAGTGCCTTCACCGCCACAGCATCCACTGGCCCCCGTTCGTGCTCTCTGCAGACGGTTCTACCAGGTTCTAACTGTTAGGCCTGTGAGCTTTGTGTGAAACGTCGTCTTTACACTTGGCAGCTTCATTTATTCCTCCGTTCAAGTATTTATTAACCCAGACTCAGATATTGTTTCATAGCATGAGGGCTGAGAAGAAGGTATCTGGTGGAGTGAATAATTGGGGCGAGAGTGCAGTGTGATGGCAATTTAGGGTGGCAAAGGGGGGCCCTTCAAGGTGTCAAGACTCCCACATGAAAGGAGCGCGCTCCGTGGAGAACTGGGAAGTGCGTTTGGGGCAGAGTGGCTCAGAGGTGTGGGGAGCTTGGCTCTTTCTAGGAACCATAAAAAGCAGAGCGATGGGAGCTTCGTGAGTGGAACTGGGGGAGGGTGGTGCACAGGCTCGGGAAGTAGGGCCTGCTTGGTAGGGGTGCGAGGTTTTCTCCCAGCGTATTGAAAAACAACCAAAAACCACTGCTGGCATAGAGGTTAAGGTGCTGGACTCCCATGTAGTTGACCACAGTTCGAGTCTCTGATCTTGCGGCTTGAAACTCACAACAGGTGCATGCATATGTATGTCCAAGATCCCGAGAGGGGAACAGAGGAGAAGGGATTGTGGTGTGGCCATTCCCCCTGGAGAGTGATTTCTGTCTTTCTATTTTTTTTTTAAAGAATTATTTAACTTTATTTATTTTATTTATTTTAAATTTTAACCAGAGAGGGACAGAGTGAGGTGGGGGGAGGGAGGGAGGACAAGAAAGCAAGCTGCCACGTCCAGAACCCAGACAGTGACCGACCATGAGGGAGTCCAGTGCCCTTAACCACCACGCCATCTGCTGGGCCCGTTGAAGGGTGATTTCTCACTTTCTGTCTATCTGTCTCTCTAGTGAGTGCACATGCCCTATAGCAAAAATCTCTTTCAAAAAGAGAAGAAAAAAAAAAAAAAAAACAGGATTTTAAAAAAAGAATTTTTTTTTTATTTTACTTTATTTTTTTGGCGAGGTTTTTGCTACATGGTGTGTGCACTCACCAGAGAGACAGAGAGACAGAAAGGGAGAAATCACCCCCCAGGGTGGATGGCCACACCATAATCTCTTCTCCTCCATTCTCCTCTTGGGATCTTGGGCACACACACACACACACACACACACACACACTTGTGCCCGGCGTGAGTTTAAGCCACCAGGTGCAGGACTCAAACCATGGTCGGCTACATGGGAGTCCAGTGACAAAGCCATTACACCAACTGCTGGTCCCAAGAATTATTTTATTTAACTTTATTTATTATTATTATTTTCCAATTTGACCAAAGAGAGAGAGAGAGGGAAAAGGCAAGCCACCAGGTCTGGGACTTGAACCATGGTCAACCATGTGGGAGTCCAGCACCCTTAACCACCACACCACCTGCTGGCCCACCAATATGATTTAAAAAATTTATTTATTCATTCATTTATTTTAATTTGACCAGAGAGAGACACACACATAGAGAGAGAACTTGAGAAAGCAAGCCAAGAGGTCCAGGACTCGAACCATGGTCGGTCATGTGGGCATGTACAGCATCTTAACCACCATGCCACCAGCTGGCCCCCAACAGGATTTTTTCAAGTTTATTTCTTCTTTGAGCTAATGAGTGACAGGAAGAGAGAGAGAGATAGCATTTCCCAGAGGGTTTTGATGCCACGATCCACCCCTAACCCTAGCCAGCCTCAGATCATGGACATGTATGTATTTGTCATGTTCATAGAGGTCTTGAGACTTGAACCTGGAGCTTTTCTGTGTGAGTCAACCTTGCAGAGCACGGTAGTTTACTGCTTTGCCACCATCCAGCCCCCGCAGAAGGATTTTTAAGTAGGATGAGGGATAACTGACTTGTGTTTTTATTCATGTTCTGATTTTTAAAGATTTTTTGCTATAGGGTGCATGTGCTCACCAGAGAGAGACAGAGAAAGAGGGAAAGTGAGAGATCACTGGGGGGGAGGGGTGGCCATCATCCCATACTGCCCTCTCCTCCATTCTCCTCTTGGAATACGTCTGTTTTGTTTTTCATGCTGCCAGGTCCAGGACTTGAACCATGGAATTGCTCCTGTGTGATCCAGTGCTGGATCCCATGTGGCGGACTGCTCAGTCATATCTCAAAGTGTGTCCTAGCACCTGGAGGGACACACTGGGGTGTATGTGTCCATGTGCCCAGACTCTCCCGGGGAGAGTGGAAAAGGGATTGCAGTGTGGGCATCCCCCCGGAGGTCTTTCTCACTTTCTCTCTCTGTCTCTCTGCCTCTCTCTGGTGAGCACATGTGCCTTATTGCTAACAAACAAAAGTAAAAATAAGACTTTTGTTGTAAAGTCACATAACCAAAGTCAAAACATTGACATCAAATTGGGAAAAACACTAACAACATCACAGAGGGCTACTATCCTCAACATATAAAGAGCATCCTCAAATAAGAAAACCTCAACCCGGGGAGAAAACAGACAGAGAAGGTGAGTAAACAGCTCACAGAAAAGGAAGAACAAATGAGTGAGAGTAGAGAGTAGAGAGAGGGAGAACACCCCTCCCCCCTCAGTGGGGATGGTCACACCACAGTCCCTTCTCTTCCTCCATCCTGTTGGGATTTGGGGCACACACATGTATCTAGTATGTTTTTTGTTTGTTTATTTTTTAGATTTTTTTGGGGAGGGCATAGGGTGTGTGTGCTCACTGGAGAGGGACAGAGAAAGAAAAAGGGAAAGTGAGAAATCACTCCCCAAGGTGGATGGTCACAGTGCATTCCCTCTTCTTCATTCTCCTTTTGGGATTTTGGGCAGGCATGCACATGCGCCTGGCATTTTTTATTTTTTATTTTTTTAGAATTATTTTATTTAACTTTATGTATTTATTTAAATTTGACTGGAAAGGGCCAGAGAGAGAGAGAGAGAGAGAGAGAGAGAGAGAAAGAGAAGGAAAGTGAGAAAATAAGCTGCCAGGCCTGGGATTCGAACTGCAGTCAGCCTTGTGTGAGTCCAGAGCCCTTAACAACCACACCACCTGCTGGCCCCATGCCTGGCATGTTTTCAAGCTGCCAGGTTCAGGACTCAAACCACTCAGTTGGCCATGTGGGATCCAGGGTCTTAACCACTACAACACTTGCTGGCCCATCTCCTTAGTTTTAAGTTCAGTAGTTCTCAACCTCGGATGTTTATCCCCACCCCCCAAGGACTTTTCTTACTATCTTGGGAAGGTTTTGATCATCACAGCTGGCTGGGTGGGGCAGTGTGTGTAGCTACAGGCATAGTGGGTGGAGCCGGAAATGCTGCCTCCTTCCCGTAGTGCACAGGGCAGCCCAGGAGAATGACCCGGCAGGATGCCGAAGCTGAGAAACCCTATGGGACATTGAAGATGAGGTCTTACCACATGTCTTGTCTATACCATTCTTGAACTGCTGGGACGGGCTCTGTGAACGTCCATCTCGGGAGCAGGTAACAGACTTACAGGTGCTGACATTTATGTTGAAGCTAAACCCTTACTCTCCAGAAAATTCCACTCGGAGTAACCGTATATAGGTCATTTTTCTATCAGTTGTATCAACAAGGATTATTTCAGATGTGTGTAACAAAACCTGGATAAGGTTTAAGCTCTGCTTACAAGGAAGTCAAACTCCTTCAGAGGCAAGCGGATGTGAAACCTTTGAATTTCTGGAGAGCTTCCAGAGCAAAACAAGGCGGGCACTGTCCTAGTGCGGCTTCTGTGTGCGTAGACAGAGAAGGAGCGGAACTTGTCACTGAAGGAGGGAGAGGGGAGGAATGCCTTCAAGAGGGACACAGAAAAGCTGCATAGGTGTTCAGCCTTAAACAGGGCCCAGCAGAAGGCGTAATGGTTAGGTTGCTGGACTACAGGCTGGACCCAGTGACTTGAAACTCACGCCAGGCAGGTGTGCGTGCCTGTCTAAAATCCCGAGAGGAGAGTGGAGGAGAAGGGATTGTGGCATGACCATCCCCCCCACCCCCCGGGGGGGGTGTGTGGTGTCTCGCTTTCTGTCTCTCTGTCTCTCTTTTTTTTTGAGAGGTTTTCACTAGAGGGCGCGTGTGCTCGCCAGACAGACAGAGAGAGACAGAGAGATAGAAACCGAGAAATCACCCCCCAGGGGGGTTGGCCACGCCGCAATCCCTTCTCCTCCATTCTCCCTTTGGGATCATGGGCACGCATGCACACGCGCCTGGCGTGAGTTTAAGCCGCAGGGTCCAGGACTTGAACCGCAGTCGACTACGTGGGAGTCCAGCGACATAGCCATTACGCTAACTGCTGGTCCCTCTCTGTCTCTTTCAGTCTCTCTGGCAAGCACATGCGCCCTAGAGCACAAAATCTCTCTTAAAAAAATGTAAAGAGAGTGTGAGGACAGTGGGCGTACAGCACGACGGCCACGGGGTCCTCCCGAGATGACTGCTCTGGGGTCCTTGGTGTCAGGACTCTCAAGTCAAGTTGGATGGATGTGCAGGATGTGCGCGTGACTGACTGGCAAGGCCTCGAGTGATGTGTGCTGTCACCGCGGCCTGGAGCCCTGGTGCGTATGTAACCTGTGCCTTGTTTCTTTGCAGACCGCTCATTTAGAAGGTGGATGTGCGGGATAACATGTCCAGTGTGTCCGAGGAGAGAAGAAAAAGGCAGCAGAATATTACGGAAGGGCTGCAGTTCATACAGTAAGAGCCTGAGAAGTCGTGCCTTGCATTCCTGTCACAGAGTAGCCTTTTTTGTTTGTATTTTTTTTTCTAAGAATTATTTAATTTAATTTAATTTATTTATTTTTAATTTGACCAGTGAGGGACAGAGTGAGAGAGAGAGGGAAAGCAGAGAGTAAGGTGCCAGGTCTGGGACTCAAACCACAGTCAGCCATGTGGGATTCCAGCACCCTTAACCACCATGCCACCAGCCGGCCCCCCAGAATAGTCCTTTTTTTTTAATGTGGCCATATATTTTGCAAAGATGAAGAACTCGTGCATCATGTTTAATAGACTCTGTGCATTTGGGTTAGAAATTACATATTTCTGGGGCCAGCCCATGGCATGGTGATTGAACAGCTCGATCCCTCACAGCCAACTGTGCAGTTCAAGTCCTGGACCTGGTGGCTTGGGAAATGTGCCTGGTGCGTGTGTGTGCACCCACAATCCTGAGAGGAGAGTAGAGAAGAGATTGTGGTGTGGCCATCCTCCATGAGGGATGCTTTCTCACTTTTCTTCTCTCTCTCATTTCCCTTCAGTGAGCATACAGCAAATTATTAACTTCATTTGTTTATTTATTTTGATTTGACCAGAGAGGGACAGGGGTGGGGGAGTGAGAGAGCAAGCCATCAGGTCCCAGACTTGAACCATAGTCAGGCTTGTGGGAGTCCAGCACCCTCAACCACCATGCCACTTGCTGACCCCAAGAAAGTATATATTTCTGTTTCAGAAATATTTTTCTCTTGTTCATTTGAGCATTCTTGTTTGGAAGTGGATCTCACGCTTGCCGATTTTTTTTTTTAATTGCCAGAAAGTGTGTGTGTTTGCTGCAGAGGGAGAAAGCACTCCCTCAGTGGGTGGGGTGGGGTCATGCCTCAATTCCTTCTACTTCATTTCTCCATTCTGTTGAGATCATAGGCACACACACACACATGCCCCGTGTGTTTTTCATGCTGTCGAGGCTGAGATTTGAACCGTGGTCAGCCATGTGGGATTTGGCTCTTGGAACCACTAGGCTGCCAGGCTGGCTCTCTTGCCGATTTCTAGTTCTAAAAGCCTGTAATATCCCTAAAATGTTATACTGGGGGATTTGAATGTGTCCTCGCAGAACAATTCATTCTGGTTCTGATGAATGAGAAGTAACTGAAAACAGACATTAGTCAGCACAGAGCGCTTTCCGGTGAAGGAGCGCGATGTCTCAGCCGACCCTGGGAAGCAGCACCTGGTGACTGGCAGCTGTGGTTTGGGCAGACGTGTCTGGGCAGGTGTTTGTTCCTGCCTAGGAAGAGGAGATTCTCCTCTACACTGCAGTGAATTGGATAGAGTAGTGTTAGTGGTTCTGTACTATTTTTTAACCATTTTTAGCACTGGAAGAATTCCTTTTTTTTTTTTTTTTTTTGTAGTAGGTTTGAAAGGGAAGTGTTGTATTAAGAAAATACTAAGGAATAGTTTGGATTTTTTTTTTCCTGAACATAACTGCAGTCATCCCTGAATAATGGTAGTGAAGGAGAAGCTGGTTGTTATAATGTTCTTTGAACCACTGGCAAGCTAACAGAGCTAGTTTGAAGATGACTTCTGGCTGACAACTCGTGATAGGAGCCTGATGATTACAATATATTTATTTCTTCTTCTTAGGTCACCGCTGTCATATCCAGGGACGCAGGAACAATATGCGGTAATGTCTCGGGAAAGTCTGCTGAGAGCTCTGTGGGTGGCTTGGGAACAGTAACCTATTGAAGGAGTTGGTAGAATCCAGCCTTGGGGCCAAACCTGGTCTGCCACCCATTTTTGCCAATAAAGTTTTATTGGAATACAGCCACATTCATTTGTTTATGTATTGTCTGTGGCTGCTTTCACAACATATGGTAGTTGCAACAGACACCATATGGCCTATAAAGCCTAAAATATTTACTCTCTGGGCATTTACAGATGATGTTTGCCAACTCCTTTCATAGGACAATATTGTCTTCTTTTTTTTTTTTTTTTAGCTTACTTGGATAGTTGTCTTATATTTTGTTTCCCCTGTTAGCGTAGTTTTGGATGAATTGATCTTTTTAGCCCCTTGAAAATGACTTTTATCCTGCCTTTCATTTCATTGAAAGTAAGTGGGACAGGATTTATGGAGAAGAAAAGTACAGAGTACCTTCTACTTCCACTGAGAAGTTCTGACAGCAGCAGGGGCTGGGTGACAAGAAGGAAGACCTGCTGCTGAGTTTGTAGTTAGCAACAAGGCGGAAGCCCAGCTCATTGGATCTTGTGCTAGACTCTCCTCTCCACAGACTGGCCGTTGGTCACGTGTGGTGGTTTGAAGTCTGAGGAGGTTTTTTGTTTTTTTTTATAATCACGAGAGAGCGAGTGAGTTTGGGTGAGAGAGAGGTACTTGACAGGGCCTTGCTGGGTTGTGATCCCACTGCCCCGCCATCAAAGCCAGCCAGCACCACAGCTATGCACCTAGCCCATCCAGGTTGAGCCGGGAGCTGAACCTGGGTCTCAGCCATCACCCAGTGGACCCCTCCTCTCGTGCCACTGTGATTGGGGATTTTGATGCTTCTCAATATCACTTTCTCTCTGCCTCTCTTTCTCCTTCCACTGTCTTTTAATTTCTCTCATCTTCCCTCCCTCCCTCTCTCCAAATGGATATAGAGTCATAAAGTATTAAAGCTAAAAGTCACCTGGGACAGTCATTTTATTGTACACAGTGGTACTGGGACATAACTGAGAGGTTATGTCACATGTCAAAAGTCATATCAATTAATGATCAGTCTGTTCAGTTTCCTTTCAGTAATTCAGTCAACTTAGACATGAGCTTGTAAAATGAGACAAGAAAGAGTTCAATATGTATCTGATCTTTGATGAATAAAGACCTATACAGTAGTAAAGCAGTGATAGATATCATGAAGAACAATCTGAAACTTTTGTGCATATCAATGAAAAACAGGTTTGGCATCCCCTTTCCCTAAATCAGTAAGTGAACTAAGCAAAAAGATTGCAAAAGAGGAAATACAAATGGTGCAAAAGATGTGGAAAAGCTCCACTGCGTTGTTACTGACATGCAAATTACTGCTGCCCTGTTTTTAATGATGATGTGTGTGTGTGTGTGCATGCCCACACTTGCGTGTGTTTGCACACTTGCACGGACACGCGCATAGGTCGAGGGACACACCTTTGACAGCGTCTTGTCACGCCACAAACCTTTCCCAGCCCTCCAGCGTCTCAAGACCTTGGTCACCAGGTGTACTTTTGGGCCAGCCTGGGGGTTCCGAATCCATAGTTGGCTACGTGGCTTCCAGCCCTGCAGAACGTTTGTGTTTCTGCTGTGCCACCGTGGCTGGGTCTGACATGCAAATTTAAAAGGGTACCATTTTTCATCTAGAAGTTGGTAGGAGGTTTTCACACACACGTGCATGCAGAAACATGCCCATACAGTGCTGAGTGTGAGAAGTAGCTGCGGAGCAGTAGTTACTGCTGTTGCCTTTCTGGAAGGCAGGCTGGAAATACAAGGTAGAGGCCTTCAGCTGCCCACTCTCTTTGACCCACGGCTTCCACTCAGTGTTTATCCAAGGCACGAGTTGGAGAGGTGGGCAGTGGTTGATGAGCTGCTTGGACTGCATTTTGCTTCATAATGAGAAACAGAAGTTTCCCTTAAAAAAGTCAGCAAGCTGGAACCCCTGACTGAGATAATAGCAGTGATGTGGGCTGGGTTTCACACTAAAGCAACAACATTACTGCTCTGTCAGTGTCACCTCTGAAGTTATAGATAGAAAGATGAAATTGACTCACACATTATGTTGTTCTAAAAAAGGACTTCAAATGGTCACTTCTTCTTTCTAGGTGTATTTGCGTGCTCTCGTGAGAAATCTTTTTAATGAGGGGAATGATGTTTATCGGGAACGTGATTGGAAGAGCTCAATAAGCCAGTACACAGAAGCTTTGAATATAGCTGATTATGCAAAGTCTGAAGAAATTTTAATCCCTAAAGAAATCATTGAGAAATTACATATAAATCGCATTGCTTGCTATTCTAATATGGTGAGTTGTGATTTTTAAAACATTTTTATAGAGAGAAATTGTTTTCTAAGATATAGTACATTAATAAAAGCTTAACTTTCTAATTTCAGGTATTTTAAGTTTTGCTGTAGGATGTGTGTGTGCTCACCAGAGAGAGTCAGAGAGAGGGGAAGTGAGAAATCATCTCCTGGGGGGATGGCCATGCTGTAGTCCCCTCTCCTCCATTCTCCTTTTGGGATTCTGGGCACATATGCACCCTCCCACACACATTGTGTGATTTTTCAAGCCAAGTCTGGGACTCAAACCATGGTTGGCCATGTGGGAATCCAGTGTCTTAACCAGCACTCCATCTATTGGCCCCCCAGTTTCAATTTTTAAGAAAACCATATTAAAAAAAAAATTATTAACTGCTTTGAGAGTGGCTTGAGGCCTTAAAAAGAAAACAAAGGAATTATATTATTTAACTTTATTTATTTTTATTTTAATTTGACCAGAGAGGACAGAGAGAGAAAACAAGCCACCAGGTCCTGGACTCAAACCACGATCGGCCATGTGGGGAGTCCAGTGCCTTTAACCACCACGCCACCTGCCAGCCCCGTGGCTTGTAGCTTTTTAAAAATCAACTTTGGACAAATGTTTGGGTAAAATTAAAATGAAAGCAATTTATTTCTCGGTCACTGATCCCATTCGAGTATGGTTTCGGAAAGCGTGTCCACTTAAAAAATACCAGCCTAGGAGGACGTAGGTATTCCAGGTCACTGCATCTCTTGGTACCCTGCCCATAGTCAAGGTTCACCTCTGGTCTTCCTAGGGGCCTTGTAGCACAAAACAGTGATTAGCCCCCAAAGGAATCGACACAAACTTTTTGTATCTCTAAGCTTAAAAGACAGTATTTTCACATGCTTGTAACTTTGACTGTGGACATTCCGTGCAGTTTAGCCACACATTTGAGAAAAGTATCTTTGTTGTTGCCTCGTTCTTTGCTAATGTGCATTCACTGATTATTTAGTTTTCAGTAACGTGTTAGTTAGCTGTTTAGGAGTTTCATTTCTACTTGGCACTTTCATACACTCCTCACAATTTGGGAGCTGAGTGACACCTGGGGACATCAACTGTGTCTGGGAAGGTTTATTCTAGAAGATATTGGGCCTTTATACCCAAATACTGACGTTTGTTTGATCTAAATGGTGGGTACAGGGTATTCATGATTGTTTTTTTGCTTTTGCATATTTAAAATTCCAAAATGAAAATAATTTTAAAAGGAAAAAATATTAACTTTGAGATTATAAAGAGGATAATGAATTTTTTTTGTTTGGTTTTGTTTTTAAGTTTCTTTCTTTCATGGAGTGGGAGGGATGTACCCCTTCCAGAGTCTTGCTATGTCAGGATCTCCCCATCCTTCAAGGCAGCCAGAGTTAATCTGGGATCTGAATGTGGGGCCTTTCCTGTGGCCCAGCATTGTGGAGTGGTGTCGGTTGTAAGATACCACCACAGCTGGGGCAAAGATGGAGGGAGTCTTCATTTGTTTTCCTTTACAGGAAGGCATCAGTGTAAGAAGTGAGTGGTTTGTTTGCTAATTCTGTTCTTTGGTCTTACACTCCAGGGTTTCCATGATAAAGTTTTAGAAGACTGCAATACAGTCCTCAGTTTAAATGCCAGTAACTGCAAAGCTCTGTATCGGAAGTCAAAGGCGCTAAGTGATCTAGGACGGTACAAAGAGGCTTACGATGCTGTTGCAAAGTGCTCCCTAGCAGTGCCTCAGGTATGGAGTCGGGGTTCAGTTCACTTGTTTACACATCACCACTTCATTGCTCTCATGTGGAGAAAACACCATTTATTTATTTATTTAGAGAGATTTTTGCAGAGACCGGCAGATGATATAATGGTTACATCCTGGATTCCCATGTAGTTGACCACAGTTCGAGTTCACGCCAGACACGTGTGCGTGCATGCCCGAGATCCTGAGAGGAGGATGGAGGAGAAGGGATAGTGGCGTGGCCATCCCTGGGGGGATAGGGGGTTTCTCGCTTCCTGCCTCCCTGTCTCTCTGGCAAGCACATGTGCCCTGTATCAAAAATCTCTCCTCAAAAAAGAGTTTTTTGCTATAGGGAATGTGCATTCACTGGAGAGACAGAGAGACAGTAAGCGAGAAATCATCCCCCAGGGGGATGGCCATGTCACAATTCCTTCTCCTCTATTCTCCTGTCGGGATCTGGGGCACACACACACACGTGCCCATGTGAGTTTCAGGCCTCCAGGTCCAGGACTTGAACGGTGGTCAGCCATGTGAGAATCCAGTGACTTAACCATTATGCCATCTGCTGGTCTCAAAAACAGCATTAAAAGAGTTACGTTTTCTGGGGCCAGCAGGTGGTATGGTTAAGGTGCTGGAATTCTCATATGGCTAACTGTGGTTCGAGTCCTGGACCTGGCAGCTTGCTTTCTTCCTCTCTCTGGCAAAACTCATGTGAAAAAATTAAACATAACTAACTAAATAAAATAATTCTTAAAAAAAAAAAAAAGAGTTACATTTTCCTTGTAACATTTATCTGCTTCAGTTGGGCATCATTGCTAATCTAGCAAGTGTCTCAACTGGAAAATCATTGTTTTATTTATCCTTTGTCACAGTAAGTAAAACCCTCCATTAACCATAAATGCTAACTTTTTTTCAGGATGAACATGTAATTAAACTAACTCAAGAGCTAGCACAGAAATTGGGATTTAAAATAAGGAAAGCATACGTTAGAGCCGAGGTAAGCGGGAGTACTCTTTGTAAAGTATTTTTATTTTGTTTTGTGACTTGGAATCAGTTCCGTTTTTAAATGAGTATCTTTGTTTTATTTCAGCTCTCATTAAAATCAGTTCCTGGGGAGGGGGCTACCAAGGTAAAGTTATTATTTCTATAAAAATTATAATGAAAAGAAAGATGGAAACATTGACAATCCTACCTTTAATATTTTTGGTGTGCATCTATTTTTGAGACTCTCTGATTCCTCAAATGCATAATTAGCCATATCTTCCTGTCGCTTTAAAAGAGAAAACAAACAGAGCCAGGTGTGATTGTATGCACTCATCGTCCCAGCTACTTAGGAAGTTGAGGCAGGAGGGTTGCAAGTTCAAGGCCTGTCTGGGCAACACAGTAAGACCTTGTCTTAAAAAAGCGTTGGGTCGTCTGAAAAAATCATGATGTATTTTTCTTTTTTTTTTTTTTTTTGGAGAGGTTTTTGCTATAGGGCACGTGCGCTCGCCAGACAGACAGAGAGAGACATAGAGACAGAAAGCGAGAAATCACCCCCAGGGGGGATGGTCATGCCGCAATCCCTTCTCCTCCATTCTCCTCTCGGGATCTTGGGCACGCACGCACACGTGCCCGGCGTGAGTTTTAAGCCACTGGGTCCGGGACGTGAACCGCGGTCGACTATGTGGGAGTCCAGCGACATAGCCATTACGCTAACTGCTGGTTCCCCATGATGTATTCTTCTATCATGACTTTTCTGACAACCTAATAAAAAGGAAGCAAAAGAAAACAAACAACTCAAGTCACCTATTTTAGGCTTAACCAGAATTTCCTAAAATCTAATAGAGGATTTTACAGAACATTAGATGTTAGATTTTATTTGAAGAATAGTTCAGGGGACAAATACCAGTTTGGGGTGTCATTTTCAACAAACAAAATTAACAAATTTTTCCCCCCTTAATTTTAAGTGTTCTTGGGTTATTAGGATGCTAATGGCCAGGGTGAGTTGTTGGGTCAGTGGTGGCTGGATTATATTCCGGTATTCTGCTGAATATTCTTTGAGAAACACTGGCCCACAGGAAATGAGGTGTTATTGCTACCTCAGCCCCTCACTTAACACCAGAAGAAAATGGAAAGGGTTGGAATATTGCATTTATTTCTTGAATCTTAGTTGGGAGAGAGTCGAATTTCTGTGAAAAACTGTATTGCTGTCTTAGGGGTGAATTTTACAGATTGCTTCATTGTTTAGAATCCTGAAAATACTACCTTTTATTTGGTTTTGTTTCTAGGCTTTAAACTTTTCTGTGGAGGATATCGAGCCAGGTATGTTTTCACGTTCTTCTTAGTGATCTGAGAAGTGGCCACTTCGACTTTATGTGCTGTAGTGTTGTCACGTAAGGTTGCTGTGTGGCTTTTAAAGTGAGAATCGTTTCCGAAGTTCCCCTTGTGCCTCTAGGTGTGCCAGCACATGCCTGGCAGTAGCGGGTGTCAGTGGGAATCATTGACATCCACCATGGCTTTGTCACTGTAGCTAGGCCAAAAGGGCACAGGCATTCTGAGAAAGAAATGTTTTGGGACCAGCAGGTGGCATGTAGTTAGTTAAAGCAGCTGGAGGGACCAGCAGGTGGCATGGTGGTTAAGGGCGCTAGACTCCCACATGGCTGACTGCAGTTCAGGTCCCAGACCTGGCGGCTTGCCTTCTCACTTTCCCTTTCTTTTTCACTCTGTCCCTCTCTGGTCAAATTAAAATAAATAAATAAGTAGTTAAAAAGAAGAATTATTTAAAATAAATAATAAATAAAACAGCTGGAGTCTATATGGTCAACTGCATGACTCAAGTCTGATGGCTTGAAAAACTGTGTCATGGGGCTAGCAGGTGATTGATAGTGGTTGAGGTGCTGGACTCCCACCTAGGCAGTCAGGGTTCAAGTCCCAGACCTGGCAGCTTGCTTTCTCAAATTCTCTCTCTCTTTGTCTCTCTAGTGAATGCATGTGCTCTATAGCAGATTTAATAATGATGATGATAATGATAAATAAAATTAAATAAATAGTTTAAAAAAAGAAACAAAAAAAGTCCAGTCAGGTGCATGTGTGTGTGCATGCCCAAAATCCCAAGAGGAGAATGGAGGTGAAGAGATTATGGCATGGTGATTTCTCACTTTCCCTTGCTCTGTCTGTCTCTTATCGCTCAGTCTCTCTGTCTCTCTGTCTCTCTCTTCTTTCTCTGGTGACTGTACATGCCCTATAACAGACTAAAAAAATTTAAAAAGTATGTTTTTACAAGTGAGTATACCTGTTCTTGGGTAAAATGAATTATTTATAGAATTGCTTTTACAGTTTTATTTGCAGTTGCTTTCCTATTGTATCTATTTATTTTTAAAGTGACTTTTGTGTTTTTACCTCGCTGGTCATTTTCTCTCTGTTGGCTCTTAACACTGGTGTCATGTATGTGCCGTGAAAGCTGTGAGCACATTTCCATCCGTGTTACAGATTTGCCAACTCCGAGGCAAGAAGCGGTTCCTATCATCTCTTTACCTGCGCCCGGTTTTCCTCCCGAAGTCGGAAGTGAGCTGGCCTCAGTTCCTCTTACGCCCCTGACTTCTCTTCTGCCATTGCAAGTGGCGGAGAGCACTCTGCCGTCTGCAGTGCTGGCCAACGGAGGGAAGGTCCCCTTCACTGTGCCCGAAGCCTTTTTAGACGATGGAGACATGGTCCTCGGAGATGAAATAGACGACCTCCTTGATTCTGCACCAGAGGCTAATGAGAGTGTTATGGTGAGTGTCATTTTCTTTCTTCCCAAGGCAGGGTTAATTTATTTTATTTTTAAAAGCCATTATTTATTTAATTTTATTCATTATTATTTTAAAAAATAATTATTTCATTGAAGTGTATTTATTTATTTATTTGTTTATGTACGTATGTATGTATGTATTTATTTTAATTTGACCAGAGAGGGTCAGAGAGAGAGAGAGAGAGAGAAACTGAGAAAGCAAGCCACCAGGTCCCGGACTCGAACCACGGTCAGCCATGTGGGAGTCTAGCTTCCTTAACCACCATATCACGTGTCGGCCCTATTTTTTTAAAAATTTGATCAGGGAACCAGCAGTTAGCGTAATGACTATGTGGCTGGATTCCCTGGTCCGTGTCCCGGACCCGGTGGCTTAAAACTCATGCCGGGCGCGTGTGTGTGCGTGCCCAAGATCCCGAGAGGAGAATGGAGGAGAAGGGATTGCAGCGTGACCATCCCCCCTGGGGGGTGATTTCTTGCTTTCTGTCTCTCCGTCTCTCTCTGTCTGTCTGGCGAGCGCACGCGCCCTGTAGCGAAAACCTCTTCAAAAAAAAAAAAAAAAAAATTTGATCACAGAACAAGAGAACAAGCCGCTGGGTCTAGAATTCAGATTGCAGTCAGCCATGTGGGAGTCCAGCGCCTCAACCACCATGTCATCTGCTGGCCCCCAGGATTAATTTATTATTATTATTATTGTGATTATATAATCTGGTCAGTAATTTCAGTAGAGCTTGAAGGCTGAAATTTGGGTCTCTTACCTTGAAAATGATTTTCATCCTTTTCTGGTAGTTATTAGCTAATTTGGTCATTTTTGATGTTTTAAAAGAAAAACATGCTATTTAGTAATTACCCCAATTTTTTTTTCCCTCAAACTTATGTTGGGTTCACATATTATGGAAAGGATAAATATAGCATTCTGATCAAGAATAGACATCTGGTATTCAAGGAAAAATGAGCTTTATGGGTTAAGGGTGTCATGTTCCTCAAGGATTATTCTCTAGAACTATATACCATAAAGCAGGGATCAGCCGACTGCAGCCCATGGGCCAAATCTGGCCCACCACTTGCTTTTGTAAACTAAGAGTATTGTTTACATTTTTAAATGGTGGGAAGAATAACAAAAAGAATACTTTGTGACATATGAAAATACATCAAATTTGGGCCAGTAGGTAGCTTGGTACTTCAGTCACTGGACTGTCACATGACCAACCACAGTATGAGTCCCAGACCTGGCGGCTGGCTTTCTCACTCTGCCCCCCATTCTGTTGAGCGCACATGTACTATATCAAATTTTAAAAATAATAATAATAAATAAAATTAAATAATTATTTTCAGAGAGATTTTTCCTATAGGGAGTGTATGCTCGCCAGAGAGAGAAAAACAGAAACAGAAATTGAGAAATCACACCCTGGGTGGATGGCCTCACTGCAGTCCCGTCTCTTCCATTCTCCTCTCGGGAGCTTAGGCATGCATGCACACGTGCCTGGTGTGACTTTTAAGCTGCCAGGTCCAGGACTCAAATCTACTCTACTGCGTGGGAATCCAATGACGTAACCATTATACCACCTAATGGTCCCAAATAATTCTTTAAAAAGAAAATACATGAAATTTAAATGTAAGTGTTTATAAATAAAGTCTTATTAGAACGCAGCAATGCCCATTCATTTTGTGTATGGTCTGTGGCCGTTTGTTCAGTACTGCAGTGGAGGTGAGTGGTTGCCCCAGGGACAATGTGGCCGGCAAAGCCTCAAATATTTACTATGTAGCCCTTTAAGAAAACGTTCCTAGAGGCCTCAGGTAGCATGGTGATTAAGGGTGCTGGATCCCACATGGCTGACTGTGGTTTGAGTCCTGAACCTGGCAGCTTGCTTTCTCACTCCTCCCTTACCCCTCTGTCCCTCTCAGGTCAAATTTAAATAAATACATAAATAAAGTTAAATAAAAATAATTCTTAAAAATGAAAAAGAAAATGTTCCAGACTCCTGCCAGAAAGTATATTAAAATATACTGGGCTGGCAGGTGGTGTGGTGGTTAAGGGCGCTGGACTCCCATGTGACCGACCATAGTTCGAGTCCTGGACCTTATGGCTTGCTTTCTCACTTTCTCTCTCTCTCTCTCTCTCTGTCCCTCTCTGGTCAAAAATTTAAAAATAAATAAATAAGGTTAAATAATTTTTTTTTTTTTTTTTTGAGAGGTTTTTGCTATAGGACACGTGCGCTTGACAGACAGAGAGACAGAAAGCGAGAAATCACCCCCCAAGGGGGTTGGCCATGCCGCAATCCCTTCTCCTCCATTCTCCTCTCAGGATCTTGGGCACGCACGCACACGCGCCCGGCGTGAGTTTTAAGCCACCGGGTCTGGGATGCCAACCGCAGTTGACTACATGGGGGTACAGCGACATAGCCATTACGCTAACTGCTGGTCCCAAATAAATTAATTATTAACAAATATATGTATACTTCCTCTCTCTCTGTCTGTTAAAATAGCAGCAGCAGTAGTAATGTGCTGATGACAAGAGAAATTCAGAGCTGACTTCCTGGGCCAGTGAAATCAATGGTGCCAGGGAGGAGTTGGCTGAGGAGAGAAGTGTATGTAAACGGCCAGCAGATCTGGTTTAGTTCTTACCAGCTCTATGTTCCTGGCAAGTTAGCACCTCCGTGTCCTCATCTGTATGGTGACAGTCACAGTGGGCTGTATCTCGGAGGATTGCAGTTAGGGTAGAGTGGATAGAGATGGCATTTACTGTAGCATAAGGTGCAGGAACACTCAGCCAGTCATGTCTTTGATGGGGGTGAGGACGTTAGAGTTCTGTGCGTTTGTGGGAGGGGGTGAGTTCAGCTCTCTTCTTCAGACCCTTGCTTCTTCTCACCCCACCTACGTATCCCCACAATTCCTCTTCAGTAAGGCAAACTCTATGAGCCTCATGGTTGGGTAGGGGTAGGGAATTATAAGAAAGTTTTGCAGATGAAACACAAATATAATATTTGGAACAAAGCAATGTTAGACATCGCACTTCGATCCTTTTTAAAAATTGGACTTGAGGGACCAGTAGATAGTGTAAAGTTTATGTGGCTGGACTCCCATATAGTCAATCACAGTTTGAGTCTTGGACCTGGTGGCTTAAAATTCACACTGGGCACTTGTGTGTGCATGCCCAAAATCCCGAGAGGAAAATGGAGGGGGCGGGATTGTGGTGTTGCCATCCTCCCGGTGGCTGATATCTTGCTTTCTATCTCTCTGTGTCTCCAGTGAGTGTGCACACCTTGTAGCAAATATCTCTCTAAAATAATTGAAAAAATAAAAGTTGGACTTGAAGAGATATAGGCTGTTGGGGCCAGTGAGTGGCGTAGTGGTTAAGGTGCTGGACTCCCACGTGGTCGATCGGGGTTTGAGTCGCAGACCCAGAGGCTTGAAACTCACACCAGACGCATGTGTGTGTGTGCCTGAAATCCCAAGAGGAGACTGGAGGACAAGGGATTGCGATGTAGCCATCCCCCTTGGGGGGGGGGGGGGGGATTTATCACTTTCTGTCTCTCTATCTCTCCAGCGAGCGCATACACCCTATAGCAAAAAATCTTTCTCAAAAAAGAAAAGAAATAAGTTCCATAGCTAAAATTTTAACGACTCCTGATTTTTTTAAAAGAATTCTTTATTTAATTTTATTTATTCATTCATTATTTTATTTTATTTACTTTTTGACTGGAGAGAGAAAGAGAGGGAAAGTGAGAAAGCAAGCCACCAGGTCTAGGACTCGAACCACGGTTGGCCATGTGGGGGTGTCTCCAGTGCCCCAACCGCCATGCCACCTGCTGGTCCCCATGACTCCTGATTTTTTATTTAAACTTGTTAAGTAACATGATCACCCAATGTAATGTTTTTTGGTTTTTGGGGATTTTTTTGCCAGTATTGAAAGTAGCTCGACCAGGGGCCAGCACATGATGTGGTGGTTGAGGGCACTGGATTCCCACATGGCCGAACGTGGTTCGAGTCCCGGACCTGGTGACTTTCTTTCTCTTGCTTTCCCCCTCCCTCTCTCTCTCTCTCTCTCTCTCTCTCTCTCTCGTCATATTAAAAAAATTAAAATAACAAATGGAATTAAATAATTCTTTAAAAAAAAAAGAAAAGAAAGTAGCTCAGCCAAACTTGTGACAGTTTTGTGAATTTTAATCAAATCTTTGTTCTTCTTTAGCCCCCAGCTTTAGTCAGAGGACCCCTTCCGACAGCCAGCGTCACTCCTAGCCTGCCCTTCTCGGCATCTCTGTTAGGAACCCTAACCATTGGTGCGAGGTATGCTCCTCCACCCTCCTTTTCAGAATTGTATCCGCCTTTGACCTCATCTTTAGAAGATTTTTGTTCTTCTTTAAATTCATTTTCAATGAGTGAATCCAAACGAGGTAAGAATCTAGCCTAAATTGTAAACAATTGCAATGGCTTCTCTAAAAATGAAAATTTGTGTTTGTTAATTATTTCACTAACTCTAGGTAGTACTACTTGAATTATTTTCATTGTAGCTAAGAATATTAAGAATAAACCTTCAGCTTTGCATTCACCCTGACTTAACTGCAATTCCAGTGATCAGGGAGAAGGGTGTGAGAACAGACATGTGTGGTGCTGGTTTTTATATAAGCTAGTTTGTTAAACTGGGTGTTTATGCTTCTGGGGGCAAAATGACGCGGCATATTCTCCACTAAAGGTGTATCCTACTTTAAAGGGTTTTAAAGACAGATTATCCTTTGAAATTCTGAACTAAGTAAATACTAATTTAATACTAATAGAAGATCTATGTTTAGAATGATAACAGATCGATTTTATGCTTCATTATTTTAAGCTCAGCAAACTGTGACTATCTTTTACTTTTACCTGGGATTGCTGAGCCTTGGTTTGACTCCTGTATATTCACTCCTAGGCTTAATATGTATATAATGATGATAACAGTCTTCATGTTCCTTGGAAGCCTTGTTACATGGTTAAAGGGCACAAATCTAAATAAGTAAAATCTAACTAAAATCTAAATAGATTTAAATATTTACAACTGGGCTTGGCCCCATTGCCTAGTGGTTAATGGAGCCACTCTGGTTCACTGTGGTTGTGGTTCAAATCCCAGCCCTGGTGGCTTGAAAACATGCCAGGCATGTGTGCATACGTGTCCAATATTCTGACAGGGTGGAGAAATGGGGGAAGAGGGCTTGCAGCATGACCACACCCATGGAAAAATTACTGTGTGCCCTCTGGCAATTAAACAAATAGTAAAAAAGATTTACAACTGAAGAGATTAAAATATGTGGGAGACAGAAGGGCAGACTAAGACAGAGTGTTAGACCAAGAAAAAGAAACGAATGGAACCTTGCTGGTCTTTTCGTTACGGTGAGTTCCTGGTTCATATTTTCAGAAGCAGAGGTTCTTTTCCCATTTTGAATATGAATAATAGTCTTATTTTAACAGTCCCACTTAGTAGACCCTGTCACAGCTTATTTCTCTGAAAATAGCTTTTCATTTAAATTTATTTGACTGGAGGTTATTTTTCCCCTTGGATTCCAGAGAAAAGAAGCAATTCCAGAGCCCTTGTTGAGTGTCAGTAGTGAGCAGCGAAGCCTCTGGGAGTTGGGATGGGAAAATCAAGTGGGGAAGCCGTAGCCAGTGACTACTAAGCCCTGATGTTCTTTTTACGTGATTAGAATGAAAAGGTCTGTTGAAGTTTTTTTATTATTTTAGATCTGTCCACCTCAACTTCTAGAGAGGGAACATCGCTTAACAGCAGTAATTCTTCCCTTTTACTTGTAAGTGCCACTTCCTCTTTCGTAAATACGTTTACATTGAAAATAGGTCTTTTACTTAAGGAACAGAGTTGTTTGAATGAACATGACAGTCTGTGCTGTGGGAAATAGCATTGTAAGGCTCTTCTGGAACATCCGGTAATACATGCCCTGAGTTTAAGACTGGATCTGTTGTAGCAGATTAATCAGTACCGCAGACCGTGTCAGCGGCTTCAGCACAGCGTAAACAGATCAAGGAAATCCGCGACGAAGGCGTGTAAAATGGGTGTACTGTTGGAGCAGAGCAATTACCTGTTACTTTCAACAGCTCACAGGGGATCACAGAAAAAGTGGGGGCGTCTAGAGACCTAATGATTAGAAAGTATAGAAAGGGACAGTTTTTAATATAGAAGAGCATTAAGGGCCCAGTACTGGTCTCAGTTGGTGAAGAGATAATCTTGAGACGAATTCAGTTTTCTTCTTGAGTGGTAGTACAATATTTCTTGCCCTTTTTCTTCTTCTCTTTCTTCTTCTATTTCTTACAGATGAATGGACCAAGTAGTTTGTTTGCCCCTGAGAGTTTCCTGGGAATTTCAAGTCAGCCTCGAAATGACTTTTGCCACTTTTTTGGAAGTGCAGTTACTAAGCCATCTTCGTCTGTGACTCCCAGGCATCCCCTGGAAGGAACCCATGACCTGAGACAAGCTTGCCAGATCTGTTTTGTAAAATCAGGTCAGGACCAAACAGGCGGGCGGAGAGTTTTAAGCTAGCGCCTGTCCTGAAAGTTGTTAGAATTTCTAAATGCATGTCAACAACTCCAGCTATTCGGCTTTTCAATTCCTAATTTGCATCCTTTCTAAAGAAGCAGCAGTTAACTGACTTTTGAGGCCTTTGGACTCTAATGGGATAAGTTTGCTTTTGCTTGATATGCTTTTATTTGTAAAATGATGTGGAATAGCATTCTTGCCTGATTTGGGGAGCTTATTGAAAATTTTATGAAATTCCTCGTAATTTTTGAATAGAGCAAGAGTGGAATAAATCATTATAAGACCTTTTTCTTTCTTTCTTTCTTTTTTTGCTATAGGGTGTATGTGCTTGCCAGAAAAAGACAGAAAGAGAGGAGGGGGAGAGTGAGAAATCACCGCCCTCCCCCCCCTCGCCCCCAGAGGGGATAGCCATGCTACAATCCTTTTTCCACTCTATTCTCAGAATTTTGGGGACACGCGTACATGCACTTAGTGTATTTTTCAAGCTGCCGGGTCGAGGACTCAAACTGCTCAGCGAGACATGTGGCCCCTAACTGCCTTACCTGCCATGCCACTGGCTGACCCAAGACCAGTATTTGATGTACTGTTAATGAAAAGATGAAAATTAAAGTATTTTCTATTGGCTTACTTCATAACTTTTTTTTTAAGAATTATTTTATTTACCTTTATTCATTATTATCATTATTTTAATATTTCCAGAGAGAGAAAGTGATAAAGCAAGCCTCCAGGTCTGGGACTCCAACCACGGTTGAGCATTCAGGAGTCCAGTGCCCTTAACCACCATACCACCTGCCAGCCCCCGTACCATTTTTTTTTTTTTTTTAGTTTGTTTTTTCAGCAAGCGAGAGAGAGAAATATAGGCACCCCCAACAGGGTCCTCACACTGCAGTCTGCCCTGGCCTCAGCCAGCCTGGATCACGAGCATGTGTGTGCCCAGCATGTACAGGGAGTTCTGGGGATGTGAACCCAGGACCTTCCCACGTGGGTACGGCTGTGTTCCTACTGCACCACTGTTTGGCCTTGTTTCATAAATCAGTGATATAAACACAGTATCTTCTGATCTAGGTGCAACTTCATTTTCTTTTGTAGTTTTATGTTTAACAGTATTCTTCACTTTTTTAAAAAGAATTATTTAATTTTATTCTTACTATTTTTCAATTTTGATCAGAGAGATTGAGAGAGAGTGGGAGAGAAAGAAAGAGAAAGTGAGAAAGGAAGCCACCAGGTCCGGGACTTGAACCATGGTCAACCATGTGGGAATCCAGCATCTTAAGCACCACACCACCTTCTGGCAAAGTATTCTTCACTTTTGTAAGCCATTAGAATTCCCACTCACGTTATTTCTCTAGTGGTCACAGAAGGGTTATGTTTTGGCAGGACTGGTGCTAAACAAAACTTTGTGTTGTTTGACAAACGGCATGAAAGGCAATAGTCTACTTTAGTATCCTATTTACATTTTGGGTTGTGAAAAATGGGATTTTTCTGGGAATTGAATAACCAATACTCATCTGCTTACTTCTGCTTGTAAATGTACCTATAAAAATGACATGAGTTTTTTGTGCATATAAGCAATCCTCTTTACATTTTTTTCAGGCCCTAAGTTAATGGATTTCACTTACCATGCTAATATAGACCATAAATGTAAGAAAGATATTTTAATTGGTAGGATAAAGAATGTAGAAGATAAATCATGGAAAAAAATACGTCCAAGACCAACAAAAACAAATTATGAAGGACCATATTACATATGTAAAGGTAGGTGCTATAACTCTTTAATTATATACATTACGTAAGTGATCAACCATTTGCTGCATTTATCATAGTGGTTCTCACATGATTGTTACTAAAAATGTCTAGACTGTCAATAGCAAGATACTCAGATTGAGACATTAGTGTATTATGTTTACTGTTGTTTTTAACTTTGTGTGCATATCTTATAGTTGTTTATGGAAATAGGCTTTTTAAAGAATTATTTATTTTAATTTTATTTATCTATTCATTTGTTTTAATTTAACCATAGAGAGACACAGAGAAAGAGAGAAAGTAAGCCACCACGTCCAGGACTTGAACCATGGTTGGCCATGTGGGAGTGTCCAGCACCTTAACCACCACACCACCTGCTGGTCCCCTATTTATTTATTTTTTTTTTTAAGAGAGATTTTTGCTATAGGGTGCATATGCTCAACAGAAAGACAGAGAGACAGAAAGTTTTAAATAACTCCTGGGGAGAGGGGATGGCCACACCATAATCCCTTCTCCTTCACTTTCCTCCTGAGACTTTGGGCACGCACTCACATGTGCCCGGTATGAGTCTTAAGCCGCCGGGTCAAGGACTCAAACTGTGGTTGGCCATGTGGGAGTCCAGCGACAACCATTATGCCATCCGCTGGTCCCTAGATTTTTTTTTTTTTATGCCATAGGACATGTATGCTAATTGGAGAGAGAGAGAGAGACAGAGAGGGAAAGTAAGAAATCACCCCCCAGGGTGGATGACCCTGCTGCTGTCCCTTCTCCACTCTCCTTTCAGGATTTTTGGGTACATACACATGCGCCCAACATGTGTATTTTTTAGGCCGAGGGGTCTGGGACTTGAACTGTGCAGTTGGTCGTGTGGTGATCCAGCACCTTAACCACCATGCCACCTGCTGGCCTATTTATTTTTTTTCAAGAGTTGATACTGATACCATCCCTGGATAGTAATGTGCATTATTAATGCATATCAGTGTTTGAAGCTATCTGTGGGTTGTTATAAAACTCAAAATGGAGTGGGTCAGCAGATGGCATGATGTTTAAAGGCGCTGGACTCCCACATGGCCGACCACAGTTCCAGTCCTGGACCTGGTGGCTTGCTTTATCCCTTTCCCTCTCTCTCACCCTCTCTCTCGCCATCTCTTTCTGATCAAACTGGAAAGTAATAATAATAATAATAATAAACAAAGTTAAGTGAAAACTCAAAATGGGGGCCAACAGGTGGTGTGGTGGTTAAGGGCACTGAATTCCCACATGGCTGACTGCGGTTGGAGTCCTGGACCTGGCAGCTTGCTTTTTCACTTTTCCTTTCTCTCTCTGGTCAAATTAAAAATAATAATAATAATAACAAATGGAATTAAATGAATCAATATTTAAAAATAAACCTCAAAATGATCCCCTAGACACAATTAATGTTCATTGGTTTTGAAGAAACAATTCCTTGTCCTAAATGTCTTTCCATCCCTGATTTTTCTAGATGTTGCAGCTGAGGAGGAATGTAGATATTCAGGCCACTGCACATTTGCTTACTGCCAAGAAGAGATAGATGTCTGGACCCTGGAGCGGAAGGGGGCATTCAGCCGCGAGGCCTTCTTTGGTGGCAATGGGAAGATCAACCTTACTGTGTTCAAGCTTCTCCAAGAACATCTTGGAGAATTTATATTCCTTTGTGAGGTGCTTTCTTTAAGACTTTTTTCCTGCTGTGAAACTGGTGATAGTTTTTGACTGGCAAGTCCAGTAGTATTGTATAAGGGTACTTTAGAAAGTTAATAGAAAAATGGAATTGAAGTATGAGTTTATTTTGGTGCAGAAAATATTGAAATTCATATCATGTTTTTTTTTTTTTTTTAATTTTTTTCTTTTATTTATACAGAGGTTTTTGCTATAGGGCTCATGCACTCGTCAGAAAGCCAGAGACAGGAGAGACAGAAAGCAAGAAATCACTCCCCGGGGGGGATGGCCATACCGCAATCCGTTCTCCTCCATTCTCCTGTCGGGATCTTGGGCACACATGCACATGTCCCTAGTGTGAGTTTAAGCCACCAGGTCTGGGACTCGAACCGCAGTTGGCTACATGGGAGTCTAGCAACATAGCCATTACGCTAACTGCTGGACCCCATATCATGTTTTTTTTTTTTTTTTTAAATATTTTTAATTTTATTTACTCATTTACTTATTTTATTTTGACCAGAGAGTCACAGAGAGAGAGAGAGAAAGTGAGAAAGCAAGCCACCAGGTCCAGGACTTGAACCATGGTTGGCCATATGGGAATGTCCAGCACCTCAACCACCACACCACCTGCTGGTCCCCTCATGTTTTTTTAATATGCATTTCGCATGATTTTTTTGAAGACCCTGGATGTCAAGTACTCAGCACAGGTCCTGCAATGTGTTAAAACATTCACTAAGTAAATATTTTGTAGCTACTACTACTATGAAAAGACTAATATTAAGAATTCATACTGAATATTTAATTCATATTAGTAAGTATATGTTTCTTATGACATTGAAACTAAGGCAATATTCTGGATACAAAATTTATATTTTGTGTTATGTTTTTGTAATTCTTCTTCTTCTCTCTCTGTTCCAGAAATGTTTTGATCATAAGCCTAGAATGATAAGTAAAAGAAATAAAGATAATTCTACTGCTTGTTCTCACCCGGTTACAAAGCATGAGTTTGAAGACAATAAGTATGTTGGTTGTTTCTAAATTTTGTTGTGAGAAAATAGATTCTTCTCTTAGATCCAAATAAAATCAGTAGTAGTATCTGCCCAAGCATGCCCCTTCTTCCAGTTGTGGTTTGAAGAACAATGACTATTTCTTTTTTTTAAGAATTATTTATTTAATTTTATTTGTCATTATTATTAGAGAGATTTTTGCTATAGGACTTGTGCTTCTGCTAGAGAGAGAGAGAGAGACAAAGTGAGAAATCACCTTCCCCAGGGGGATGGCCATCCCTTCTCCTCTATTCTCTCAGGATTTTGGGCATGCATACACACACACCTGGCATGAGTTTTAAGCCACCAGGTCTGGAACTCGAACTGCTATTGACTATGTGGGAGTTCAGTGACATAACCATTATGCCATCTGCTGGTTCCATTATTATTATTTTTTAATTTGCTACAGGGCATATGCACTTACCAAAGAGGGACAGACAGAGAAGGAGAAAGTGAGAAAGCAAGCCGCCTGGTCCAGGACTTGAACCATGGTCTGTCATGTGGGAGTCCAGTGCCTTAAGTACCACACCACCTGTCAGTCCCAAACAATGACTATTTTAAAATGTCTTTTTGTAGATTTGGCTGGGAATTTAAAAATGAATTACTAAATTCATTATTTAATATCAGAAAGAATTATTGATTTATAGCTAGACTCTCATGACAGGGATTTAGGTCGTTTGTTTGTTTGATTTATTTATTTTTTTTTGGGAGAGGTTTTTCGCTATAGGGCGCATGCGCTCACTAGACAGAAAGAGACATTAGAGACAGAAAGCGAGAAATCACCCCCCAGGGGGGATGACCACGCTGCAATCCCTTCTCCTCCCTTCTCCTCTCGGGATCTTGGGCACAAACGCACATGCGCCCGGCGTGAGTTTTAAGCCACCGGATCCGGAACGCGAACCACAGTCGACTACGTGGGAGTCCAGCGACATAGCCATTACGCTAACTGCTGGTTCCCCCTAGGTTTTTTTTTTTTTTTTTTTTTTTTTTTAAGAATTATTTTATTTAGCTTTATTTATTCATTCATTTATTTATTTTAATTTGACCAGAGAGAGAGAGAGAAAGTGAGAAAGCAAACTGCCAGATCTGGGATTCAAACCGTGGCCAGCCATGTGGGAGTCCAGCGTCCTTAACCACCATGCCACCTGCCAGTCTCCTTTCTTTTTTTTTTTAATTGCCAGGTAGTACATGTGCTTGCCAGCAGGTGTGTGGCTTACCAGAGGGAGACAGAGGGAGATAGAGAAAGCACCCCACAATGGGACATGGTCATGCTATAATCCCCTCTCCTTTATTTCTTTTTCTTTTAAAATAATTATTTAATTTTATTTATTCATTCATTTATTTTAATTTGACTATATAGAGAGACACACATACACAGAGAGAGAGAGGGAAAGTGAGAAAGCAAGCCACCAGGTCTGGGACTCGAACTGTGGTCAACCATGTGGGAGTGTCCAGCGCCTCAATCACCACGCCACCTGCTGGTCCCTCCCTCTCCTTTGTTTCTGCATCCTGCTGTGATTTTGGGCACGCACACACAGTTGCCTAGTGCATTCTTCATGCTTCTGGGGCCAGGACTTAAACCTCAGTTGGCAATGTGGGATTTTCCTCCCTTAACCAGTAGGCTAAAGGGCTTGCTCTGGATTTAGTTTTTTTTATAGCTTAAAATATAATTATCCCCATTTCCAAATTAATCCAATAATTGTATATGGTGATTTATTTTTTTCTGGCTAAGATTTAAAATGTATTCTCTCTCTAGAGCTTGACATGATCTTTCTCTGGGTATGTGTGTGTTTTTAATTTGGGAAAGCCATGGCAGGACCATATTAATATGTTACTCTGTTTTCATCTTAGGTGCCTTGTCCACATTTTAAGGGAGACAACAGTGAAATACTCTAAAATACGTTCTTTTCATGGTCAGTGTCAACTTGACTTGTGTCGACATGAGGTTCGATATGGCTGTTTAAGGGAAGACGAGTGCTTTTATGCCCATAGTCTTGTGGAATTAAAAGTCTGGATAATGCAAAATGAAACAGGTAAGTTTGTGTTTGAGCAACGGCCTTCTGGAGAACAGTCAGGGCTTAATGAAACAGTAATTTAGAAACCTGCCTTTCTCCATGAACCTTGCATGGCAACACTGTTGATTTTATCCTGTGCTCTAAGTGTGTAGTTACTTTTGATTTTTAGAGTTGCTGCATTTGAGTGTCCCATGTAATTAATTACTGATACAAGTTTATACATGTAGCATGAAAATGTAGAGAAGAAAGCTTCTCAAGGACTCTGTGTGAATAAACTCCAGTTTGAAGAAGGGTCACGTATGCCCTCATCCTTTGTTGGATTAGGCTATGAGAGAACAACTGGGGTAAGAGTTCTCCAGGTCTCCTTGCGACCAGAGGGGTGTGCTATCGTTCCTATATAGAGAATCAAATGGAAGGCTTGTGTATTTTCCAGGTATCTCACATGATGCTATTGCTCAAGAGTCTAAACGGTATTGGCAAAATCTAGAAGCAAATGTTCCTGGAGCTCAGGTGTGTGTTCTGTGGTGTACTCTGCACTTGCTGTCCTTTCTGGAATTGCCCAGTATGTGGTGGTTGTTGGTGGCGACATTTACATTTACTCCAGTTACTTTTTAGTAACGTTCGTTCAGTCAAGGAATTCCTATGAGAAAAAAACTACTTGCATTTTAATTTAGTGCATCATCATTTAAAAAAAAGAAAATTAGGTGTCCTGAAATGACCGTCAAGAGGGCAGGACATTGTTTCTTATTTAGCTTAATTGGCAAGAAAGGTGGGTTCTTGGGCTTTGGGGAGTCATAGTAAGGCAGGTGGATTACGTTTGCAGTTTTGCGTCCCAGCTAGCATAACTATTGCTCTTCCCGCTCTGCCCCCACTCACCAAGGCAAAGCAATTCCAGTCATCAGTTCTAAAGCTGATTTTCATAGATTGAGGTCTGGGGCCCACAGGTGATATGGTGGTTGAGGTGCTGGACTCCCACTTGACTGACCACAGTTTGAGTCCCAGACATGGTGGCTTGCTTTCTCACTTTTCCTCTCTCTGTCTCTCTCTGATCAAAATTTTAAAAACTAGTAATAATAATGATAAATAAAATTAAATCAAATAATTCTTTAAAAAATAATAAATTGGGGCCAGCAGGTGGTGTGGTTAGTAAAGGTGCTGGATTCCCACATGGCTGACTGCGGTTCAAGTCCCACACCTGGCGGCTTGCTTTCTCACTTTCCCTTGCTCTCTCTTTCTCTGTTTTGTCAAATATAAATATATACATATATATATATTTATGTACATAAATATATATGTATATAAAACGAATAGAATTAAGTAAATATTTAATTCTTTAAAAATAATAAATTGAGGTTTGACATATGTAATGTGCTTTTTTTTTTTTTTTAAGAGGTTTTTGCTATAGGACGCGTGCACTCTCCAGAAAGATAGAGAGAGACGGAGAGAAAAAAAAGTGAGAAATCACCCCCTAGGGGGAATGACCACATTATAATCACTTCTCCTCCATTCTCCTCTTGGGATCTTGGGCACGCACACACGCTCGGTGTGAGTTTAAGCCACCGGATCCGGGACTCGAACCATGGTCGACTACATGGGAGTCCAGCGACATAGCCATTATGCCAACTGCTGGTCTCCATGTAATGTGCTTTTATCATATGTTCTTGCTTTGGGGGTAGAAGTGGAGATTAAGTTGTGAGGACACACACACACACACACACACGTAGAAAATACACATATACATGTCAAGTCATCTGGTCGTACAAAACTAGAAAATTATATACTGTTATGAAAAAAGAATATGGTGATTCAGCATTTTGTTCTAAGCAGACTAGTTTCCTGTTCTAATTAAAACCAACATTTTGATTGTTTAAGGTACTTGGCAATCAAATAATGCCTGGATCTCTTAATATGAAGATAAAATTTGTATGTGCTCAATGTCTCAGAAATGGTCAAGTCATTGAACCTGATAAAAACCGAAAATATTGCAGTGCAAAGGCCAGGCATTCGTAAGTATCGTGGCGAGGAAACCGTGCCTCCTTGGTAATGATTGACTTCATAGGCTTAAACCATACACACAGGGGGAAAGAGTAAGGCTTTGACCAGAGCAGAGGAAGTCCATCATTGAAGGGGTGATTACAAAATGAAAGGGAAGAGATTTTAGGGTTTCATAGCTAAGAATTACTACAGTAGTGTTTTTGTGTATTTTATCAAGTCTTTGTTTTTAGGGAATGTTTATAAATTTCGATAGGAAGCAAAACTATAGAATCATGAGATATTTCTTTTAGAGGGCTGAGGAAAAATAAAATCTCTGGTCCCCAGGCACCGACCTCATGCGTCTCCCTTTGTGTTATGCCTTTTGCCAGCGTGTCTGTCTTTTCTGAACTCCATTTTCCGTAGGTGGACCAAAGATCGCCGTGCGATGAGAGTGATGTCTATTGAACGTAAGAAGTGGATGAACATCCGTCCTCTCCCCACAAAGAAACAAATGCCTTTACAGTTTGATGTACATACGTAATTTTTAAGCCACTTTTTTTTTTTAATTAGGCATTTCAAATCATTAGACACTAGTAGTCATTCAGCTCAAGCTGAAGGCTTTAAGTAATGCTGGTTGTAATAATGAACTCTAACTGACTCTCCTCCCACCTCCTTCCCCTTTCATACGTGTGGTTCTGTAAGTCTTCCTGTTGACTGGACTTGAATGAGTTGCTCGGACACAGTAAATAGATCATGGGACTAAGAGGATGTCATGGGCATAATTCAACTTACTTTTGAGATGAATTGCTAGTGGGAGGGACGGAGAGAGAGTTTCATTTTGGTTCCTCCGATGGGAGAGCAAAGCCACTGCCTTCCATGTTACTGTGAACGCTGTTGATGAGTTCATTTTTAGAGTGTCTTGTTTCTTAGATGGAAGGTGGGGTCCTAGCTGAGAAAGGCGCAACTTGCAGGGAGTTCAGAAAGTAGCCCCAAGGGAAGTGTTTCCGAGACCCCTGGGCTGCAGCTCTCAGGCCGGATTACAGTGAGGACGGGGCTCCATCTGCGTGCTGGTGAGCTCGGCTTGGCACGCAGCATGCCCCCCGTGGTTGTGGAGGTGACTGTTGGAGCAGCTTGTGTTGTCTCTGGACTGTCGTGTGGGGAGTCTGGGGAGAGCGTGGAGGTATTTCAGTACATGACTAAGGGACAGGGATACTTAGAGCGTTGGCACGTGGTAAATTCTCTGCTTCGATGGAGGAAATGTGGAGAGACGGTCTGCCCGATACGCAAGGCAGATGGATTGCAGAGTAAATGAGACCTCCCTCTTGGAATTGCCAGAAAGAGCTGAGGAAGAAGTCGATGGGTTTTTTCATCACCCAGAGTGCCTTGCAGTTTTGTAAAATGTGCACAGGTAACAGGTTCGTTCGTGAGGGGGCGATGTGCTTGTGTTTTATCAGAATGATTTTAGGCTCAGGTTTGACCATTGGGGTTAAGTAGGAGAAAAACAAGCTTCATTAGAACCATGATATTTTGTGCTTTAAAAGACCGTGGAGATTGTATGTGTATCATATTATCTTTGTTAAAATAAGGGCAATTGGTGGGGCTAGCAGGTGGCATGGTGGTTAAGGGCGCTGGACTCTCACAGGGCTGATCGCGCTTCGAGTCCCAGACCTGGCAGCTTGCTTTCATGCGCTCTCTCTCTCTCTCACTCACTCACTCACTCACTCTGCCCTTCTCTGGTCAAATTGAAAAGTAAATAAATAAATAAAGTCAAGTAAAATAATTCTTAAAGAGAAAAAAAGGACAACTAAGAACAATTTTAGTTCATGAGGCAGCTGCCTTGGACAGTTTTTTATTCTCAAACATGGTGAACATCCCTGTAGTGTATTGCCTCTTTTATTCCTAACATACCAGGTGTGGCTAAGGGGTCCTCCTTCTAAAAGAACGAATTCCCTACGCGTGAGTAAGTGTGTAGGCAGTGCGGTGGGGTGTGGTGAGGTGGAAAGAGAATGGGTTCAAAGTGTGCTAGAGTCCAGGGTACTCAATTTGCGTCCTTGAAAATGGGAACAGTTACCTGCTAGGGAGAATGTGTGTGATGGTGTCACGTGAACTCCCAGGACAGCGACCCACCTTCTCCTTTACCTTCTGCCCCCGTTCCTTATCATTGATCTTTGAACAACTGCAGTGAATGTTTTACCTGACTAATAGCACTAAGAATTTATAGAGGGTTGACTGGGAAAGGAATATGGGGCGGTCAGTCAGTAAGAATTGAAGAGTGGGGTCACTGAGCTTGGTCTGAGGGAGAAGTGTGGAGTTAAGATTGCTTTTACAGTTTAAGTAAAAGACAGAGGCTAATCATTTAATGTGATCTATATTGATATATGTGTGTGTGTGTGTGTGTGTGTGTGTGTGTGTTTGTATATATATATTTAAATAAGTATATATACACACAGCCAGCCCCTGTGGCAACAAACTGAGATAAACCACTACGTAGTTGTACTAGAATTTATTCTACATCAAGACATGTAAATTGATGGTATTTAAGAAAGAGCTCTCTCAGTGGTGAAAATTTTCTTGGTTCTTGATGGTCGTGATTCTTAGGGAAGTCTGTATTCTGCTGATCTATCTGTCCTACTTTATGAAGGGACTTCAAATAGTCCATGGAAAAGGAAACTAAAGTATACATTTATTTTGGTGCAAAAGTATTTTCCATAGCATCCATTTTCCCTGAACTTTTTGAAGTGAATCCTCACATTCTCCTACCACTGTTGCCATGTTCACTTTGTTAAATAAAAATGCAAGTCACCATAAAAGATAGTACTCAAAGGACCGACAGGTGGTGTGGTAGTTAAGGTGCTGGACTCCCACATGGCTGATCACAGTTTGAGTCCTGGACCTGGCATCTTGCTTTCTCACTCTTGACAGATTAAAAAAAAATAATAATGATGATGAATAAAGTTAAATAATTTTTTTTAAAAAGAAAAGAGTATTACTTGAATGCCATATAACTCCCTGGCCTCGTTGCTGTCATAATTGTCTTGAGATAACACGTGTCTAGTCCGTTATGGTCAAGGGTAGCGGCCTGTGTTGGTTATAAATAAGTTAAGTTTCCCCAGTTTTCCTGGCTCTGATGAGTAGCCTTCGGAGTAGCCTGTGGTCCCTTCACTGCTTCCCAAGTCCCGACAGGGAGGCACCCTGAGTTCCCAGTGAAGGGGAACAGGAGCTGGGAGGGCCTGAGTGTTTTAGTGCAGAGATTAGTGCTCTCTGGTGAGTCGGTAAACATTTTCTGGTAAGAAACTGATCCATACTGAAATCCCATACTTTCCTCTTGAAAAATTTTGACTTAGAAAGCTTACTATCATCTCATGTTCTTTGGGCTTATAAGCAATTCAAATATAATAAAAACAATCTTGCTTTAAAATTTTATTACTAAGCATGACTAATAATGTTTGTTTTGCTTAAATGTAAAGATTAGGCAGTTTTAGTAAGTGTATTTTGTCTTAAAGTTTGTGCATATATGTTTTTAAATGCAGCTGTGCAACCATATTGCTTCCGGAAAAAAATGTCAGTATGTTGGGAACTGTTCCTTTGCTCACAGTCCTGAAGAACGGGAAGTGTGGACGTACATGAAGGAAAATGGGAGTAAGTTGACTCTTTAGCTGTCCTTGACATCTGTGAGGTCTAGCTTGCCCGAAAGTTCCTTCCCTTTGTAAATATGTTAGCTTCCTGGGAACGCAGGAGACAGAATGCATTCTAAATACTCCTGCCCTATTTCATCGTAGCTCTGTTAGCTGCGATGGCTAGAACATGTGACTAAAGCCTCAGTGGAATAGAAACTGATATCTGATCTGGGCTTGGCTGGGTCACATTTAGATGTGAATATACAGATCTGGCCCAGCTGCCATGGGACACAGTGCTAAGATGCTGTGCTCTTAAGACGAGGCCCACGGGGGAAGCCTGGGTTTGATTCCTGGTCCAACCTGAAGGGCCGACGTGGCGTGGTGGGCTCCTGTAACCTCAGTGACTCAGGAGGCTGAGGCAGAATCATCACCTGTTTTTTGTTTCGTTTTGTTCTGGTTTGTTTTTGAAGAATATAGGTCTATATTCTTTGACTTCATAGTTGTGTTCTGGAAAATGGGGGCATTCAGTTCTTCCATGACTGTCAAGTGAGATTGTCTGCTCCGATTGCAGTCACTCCCTGGACTAACTGGGTTAGAATTGGGTTTTGGGACTAGCAGATGGACTAATGGTTATGTTACTGGACTCCCACATGGCCCACCATAGTTCGAGTCCAAAACCCGGTGGTTTGAAACTCACACCAGGCATGTGTACATGCGTGCCCAAGATCCTGAGAGAAAAATGGAAGAGAAGGGATTGTGGTGTGGCCACCCCTTTGAGGGGGTGATTTCTTGCTTTCTGTCTTTCTGTCTCTGCCTCTTCAGCGAGTATACATGTCCTGTAGCAAAAACCATTTTTTTTAAAGAATTATTTTATTTAACTTTATTTATTTATTTGTTCTAATTTGACCAGAGGTGGACAGAGTGAGAGCAAGAGAGAGAGGGAACCTGAGAAAACAAGTCACCAGGTCCAGGACTCGAACCACGGTTGGCGATGTGGGAGTCTAATGCCCTTAACCACCACACCACCTGCCACCTCACAAAAATCTCTCTTAACAAAAAGGGGGGGATGTGGCGTGGTGGTTAAGGGTGCAGGATTCCCACATGGCTGACAACAGTTCCAGTCTCAGACTTGGCGGCTTGCTTTCTTGCTTTCCCTTTCTTTCTTTCTCTCTCTGGTCAAATTAAAAATGATAATAAATGGAAATAAATAAATAAATAATTCTTTAAAAGGAAAAAAAAAAGAGTTGTGAGTTTCTTTAAGGAAGCCCTATTGGTAGAACAGGCAGATTCAAAGGCCTAAAGAGGGAATGTTTATCTTGGTCAAATGCAGTTTACTGTGGGAGTCTTCAAGAGAAGTCTCAGACATCCTTTCACTTTTGATCATAAAATGCCTTACCATGAGGATTATTCTTTACTCCTTTTTTTGTGTCGTTAGATTTTTGCAGTAGGAGGCATGCGCTTGTGGGAGATAGACAGAGAGAGACAGTGTGAAGGAGAGTGAAAAATCATCCCCTGGGAGATGGCCACACAGCAGTCCTTTCTCTATTCTCTTCTTGGGATTTTGGGCACACATGCACATTTGCCTGGTGTAATTTTCTAGCTGCTAGGTCTGGGACTCAAACCACAGTTGGTCATGTAGGAGTCCAACATCTTAACCACCATGTCAGCTGCTAGCCCCCATTATTCTTCAATCTTAAGTGACTGGTGGGAATATGCCAACTGCAATTTCTGGAGTATAAGAGCCAACTGAATTTAAGGCTATCTATCACATGCCACACTTCAACCTCATATAAATCCGATGACTTGTGTGGAGGGGACTCCTTGCTCTCTTGCTTGGAGTAGGACATACAGCCGGGCCCTCCTGAAGATGTCCTGGCATGTGGGGGTTTTGCAGTGACTCTAGGAAGAAGATGACTTTTTGTTTATCTCTAATCTTAGCCTGATGGTGTGTGGCTAGAGATCCTTAGGCAGATGACAAAGCCAAGATTTGGCCACATCCTCATGACCACAGTTCTGAGCACTCTGGCTCTCAACTGAGGACAGATTTTGCCACCCACCCTCCCTCCCTTGGGGACATCTGGCAAGGTCTGGAACATTCTCATTGTCATGGCTAGGGCAGATGTGCTACTGGCAGGTGGTGGGTGCCGCTGACACACAGGGTGCGGATGGCACACAGGATAGCCCCGCAGCACAGAATTACCCGACCAGGATGCCAGCAGTGGTAAGCTTCACAAGCCCTGGTTTTAGGGCTGGCAGGTGGCATGGTGGTTAAGATGTTGAATCTCCCATGGCCAACTGTGTGGTTCAAATCCTGAACTTGGCGACCTGAAAAATATGCTGTGCACGTGTACTTGTCCCTTAATCCTTGTGCCTAAAATCCTGAGAGGAGAATGGAGGAGGAGGGCTTCTGGTGTGGCATTCACCCAGGAGCGATTTCTTACTTTCTCTCTCTGTCTCTGGTGAGCACATGCACCCTATGGCAAAACAACTGCCAAAAAAAAAAAAAATCCTGGTTTTTGCATAGTACACCTGTCCTTACCATAAGAAGGCGCTGGCAGCCACTGCCCAGCCTGTCAGTCCCTGGGACTGTGGCTGGATTGAGTCCCCTCAGGGTCAGACCTTGGCCCAGCAGTGATTGGCTGCTCATCTTTTCCAGTGGGCGGTGAGAAGTGCCTGAGCCCAGCCCCAGCCCGTCAGTGCCCGTGTGTGCCCAACACCATGTGCAAAATGGAGGGTGACCTGGGGACTGCTCAGGCTTTTTTGGCAGTTTTCTTATGGTTTCTGAGTTTTGAACACCCCCAACATGTCTTGCACATGCAGGGAGGCATTGGTTCATTTAGGAAGCTGATAGTTGCAGTTGGACGGTCCTGAAATTGGCCCCTCCACGTGGACATTTCCCTGCTGCTTGGCCAGTCTCTCCACGTCTACTTGAGTCTGCCTCCTTCAGCTTCCCACAGTTCTCTTGAAAAAATACGCCGACTGAGGCCAGCAGATGGCATAATGGTTACATCGCTGGACTCCCACATAGTTGATCATGGTTTGAGTCGCAGACCTGGCAGGTTAAAACACATGGTGGGCCTGTGTGCTCAAAATCTTGAGAGAATGAAAGAGAAGGGATAGTGGTGTGGCCATCCCCCTGAGGGGTGATTTCTCTATCTTTCTCTGTCTCTCTGGCAAGTGCACATATCCTGTAGCAAAAATCCCTCTTAAAAAATGAAAGAAAGAAAACATACTCCAGCTTCTTCTTCTTTTTTTTTAAGAATTATTTTAACTTTATTTATCCATTTCAATTTGACCAGAGAGAGAGAGAGAGAGAGAGAGAGAGAGAGAAAGTGAGAAAGCAAGCCTCTAGGCCCGGGGCTTGATCCGTAGTCGGCCATGCGGGAGTCTAGCGCTCTTAAGCACCATGCCACCTACCGACCCCCAACATGCTCCAGTTTCTGTAAGAAGTGTGCAGGTGTTGTGTGTATTTTAATAATGTTCTATTGTTGCCGCTGAAAGTAATTCATTTTTCTTTAGTTCAAGATATGGAGCAGTTTTATGAACTCTGGCTAAAGAGTCAAAAAAATGAAAAAAGTGACGATATAGCCAGTCAGTCAAACAAGGAAAATGGAAAACAAATCCACATGCCAACAGATTATGCTGAAGTCACTGTAAGTACTGGTGGTCAGCTCTCGTTCTGAGCTTGTCTTCTCAGCTCTCTCTCAAACCTGGTTTCACCGTTCACTGCCTGCCCTTCTGGTGTCTTTGTCTCTCCAGTGGTTTCCTCTATCAACTTAAGCCTCCTCGTGTTAAAAACCCTCACCTTGGGCAGGCCCTGTGACCTGGTGGTTAAAGGAACTGGATCCCACATAGCCACTGTGGTTTGAATCCCAGCTTTGGTGACTTGATCGACATGCTGGGCACGTGTACATGTGTGTCCACCATCCCGGCATGATGGAGAAGTGGAGAAGAAGGGGTTACAGTGTGACCACACCCCATTGGGGGGGCATTATCCTTCTCCGTCTGTCTTCCTCGCTCTGTGTCTCTCTTGTCTCTTTCCTTCTGGTGAGCGTGTTTGCCCTCTGACATTAAAAAAAAAAAAAAAAAAAAAAAAACTCTGGGACCAGCAGATAGTGTAATGGTTACATCGCTGGACTCCCATGTGGTTGACTGTAGTTTGAGTCTCAGACCTGGTGGCTTAAAAAAACGCATGTCAGGCACATGTGCACGCATGCCCAAGATCCCGAGAGGAGAATGGAAGAGAAGGGATTGCAGCGTGGCCATTCCCCCGGGGGGTGATTCCTCAGTTTTTGTCTCTCTCTCTCTCTGTCTCTCTGGCAGGCACACATGCCCTAAAGCAACAATCTCTCTCAAAAAAAGAAAAATTCTTGGGACCAGCATATGGCGTAATGGCTACGTTGCTGGACTCCCATGTAGTTGACTGCAGTTAAAGTCCCGGACCCGGTGACTTAAACTCATGCCAGGCACGTGTGCGTACGTGTCCAAGATCCCAAAAGGAGAATGGAGGAGAAGGGATTGCTGCGTGGCTATCCCCCCTGGGGGGTGATTTCTCACTTTTTGTCTCTTTGTCTCTCTCTGTCTTTCTGGCGAGCTCACGCACCCTATAGCAAAAATCTCTCAAAAAAAAAAAAAAAAAAAAAAAAAAAAATTCTTTTACTCACTTTGGAGCCAGAAAATTTTGAGTCCAAGTTTAGGTTCCTGTCCTTACCAGCCTGGGACCCTGGGTGGACTGTTCATCTCCTAGCAGGCTGTCCTCATAGACAAGTGGGGTGTAATAAGTACCCAACGCTCACCCCAGTGGGAGGCCGTGGGGGTGCTTGGGAATGTGGGCTGTCTGCTGCCTCTTCATGCCCTCGTCCCCTCCCTGGGGACATGGAGTCGGTCACCAGTGGTCTGTTGCAGTTTGGTTCTCTTTTAAAGATTTCAGAATAGTAAAGAGGACAGCCTAATGACCCACCATCCCAAGTTAGCTACGTAGGGGCCAGCAGGTGGTGTGGTGGTTAAGGGTGCTGGATTCCCACATTGCCAACAGTGGTTCGAGTCCCAAGTTAACTGACGTTAACAACTTCTCCTATTTGTTTCTGTTAAATAAATACAATGGTCTGGATAAAGTTGGAACCTCCATTTGCCTGTTTCCCAGAAGGACAGGATCCAGTGTAAGTCCAGGCCATGTTTACTTATTGTCCACATATTTATTCTTAAGTAATCTATAGTTCTGCCTGGTACTTTTGTAAATCCACTCAAGCATGTTACCCCGATACTGTTTCCTATTGTGTTTTGATTCATTTGGATCCAGGTCCATTGCCCATATTAGCAGGGAAGGTATGTGCCCAGGTCTGGGTGTGTCTCTGCTCCTAACGCACCCTGTGACCACACACCTGTCACGGCTCACTGCGGAGTCCCTTCTGCCTTTACCGACGTGCTCCTGGGACTTCCAGAGCCAGGGCTCCCAACTTGCTGGACTGTGAGTTCTACCTGAGTTGGTCATTAAGGTAGATTCTTCATTTATCCCCCAGACTTAGTGAGTCAGAGTCTTTTAAAAAATTTTTAAAGAGGTTTTCACCTTAGGACACATATGCTTGCAAGAGAGAGAGAGAGAGAGAGAGAAGGGAAGTGAGAGAGAGAGAGAGAGAGAGAGAGAAGGAAAGTGAGAAATCGCCCCCACTCCCCAGGAGAGATGGCCACACTACAATCCCTTCTCCATTCTCCTCCTAGGATCTTGGGTGCCCACACACATGCACCTCGTGTGAGTTTCAAGCCACCAGATCTGAGACTCATGTGGGCCAGGTGGAATCCAGCGACATAACCACTGTGCCATCTGCGGCCCCCAGAATCTATTTTTATCCAACATTGTAGATAATTTTTGCCCAAAATAATTTGTAAATACTACCCACATACTTAAAGTTCCTATCTTTTTTTTTTTTTTTTGGAGGGGTTTTTCACTATAGGGCGCGTGCGCTCGCCAGACAGACAGAGAGAGACATAGAGACAGAAAGCGAGAAATCACCCCCCAGGGGGAATGGTCACACCGCAATCCCTTCTCCTCCATTCTCCTCTCGGGATCTTGGGCACGCACGCACACGCGCCCGGCGTGAGTTGTAAGCCACCGGGTCCGGGACACGAACCGCGGTCGACTACGTGGGAGTCCAGCGACATAGCCATTACGCTAACTGCTGGTTCCCAGGTTCCTATCTTTTTGTAGCAGTGAAATCCCACTGCAGCAGAGTACCTCTGTGTAGGTCTGTCCTCAACAGGGGCTGTGTCTTCACCTGGAGCCCAGCATGGCCTGATGCCTGGTCTACATGCACATGATGGAGCTGTTGCTCTTCCCCCGGAGCTGGCCTGCATGGCCACTCGTGAACATTCTCCGTGTTGTTCTTCATGATGTTTGTCTTTCCCAGAATCCTTGTTTAAACTGCCTCTTGTTCAGCAAACATCCTTGTTTGTCCACCAGCTTTTATCACCTCCTCGTCAGAGCCGCCCCGAGCACCGGCAGCAGTCACCCCTCCTGTCTGCTTCCGGTGTTCTGTGCACTGGCCGACCGCCCCACGTGCCCTCTTACTGCCTCCTCGCTCTCCCTGGTCCTCCACCGCTCTGGGCTCCCTAAGAATAGAGTCTGAGTCTTAGCTCTGGTGGCGTCTCATCCTCCTGGGACCCTGAACGGGGGACCGTGATGACCCCGCTGATGGACGTACGTCTCGGTTGCCCCCTAGGTGGACTTCCACTGCTGGATGTGCGGCAAGAACTGTAACAGTGAGAAGCAGTGGCAAGGCCACATCTCCTCGGAGAAGCACAAGGAGAAGGTTTTCCACACCGAGGACGACCAGTACTGCTGGCAGCACCGCTTCCCAACAGGCAATTTTAGTATTTGCGATAGGTACGTGGGCGGCACTTTACGCTACATAACCGCTGATGTCGTAGGGCTTTCGTGGGCATCCGTCAGCAGACTGCGTTTCTGGGTGAGGGCGTCTCCCGACACTGCTGTGCCCTCAGGGACCCTGGAAGGACACTCGGGTATTTGCTCAGAGTTTTTAGCTGCTCATTGAAGATTTCTTCATTCTTCTGTGGTTACATGAAAAGATTTAATGGTTTTCCAGTACTGGTTTGAAATGTCATAAGATAACTGGATGGAGAAATAGGCTCAGTCAGATTTGCCCAGATCATCTTTGGGTTCACAGCTATGATTCCATAGCCTCTCACCATAATTTATGCTCAAAGTATGTACTCATCAAATTTGAAATGGCTTTTAAACTACAGATGTCCCTCGACTAGCAGTGGGGTTCCATCCCAATAAACCTCTTGTAAGTTGACAGCACTGGAAGTTGGAAATGTATTTAGTTTACTTCATCTACTGCACATCATGGCTCAGCCTGGCGTCCATCACAGTTGTTCAGGATACTTACATTCGCCTGCAGTTGGGCAAATCACGTAACAGAACACCTGTTTTCTAATACGAGGGGATTTCCAAAAGTTCATGGAAAATTGCATTTAAAGTCCAGGTTTATTTTAGTGCAAAAAAATTTTTTTTTTTTTTTTTTTTTTTTTTGGAGAGGTTTTTCACTATAGGGCGCGTGCGCTCGCCAGACAGACAGAGAGAGGCATAGAGACAGAAAGCGAGAAATCACCCCCCAGGGGGGATGGTCACGCCGCAATCCCTTCTCCTCCATTCTCCTCTCGGGATCTTGGGCACGCACGCACACGCGCCCGGCGTGAGTTGTAAGCCACCGGGTCCGAGACGCGAACCGCGGTCGACTACGTGGGAGTCCAGCGACATAGCCATTACGCTAACTGCTGGTTCCCCAAAAAAATTTTTTTTAAGAATTATTTTACTTGGGACCAGCAGTTAGCGTAATGGCTATGTCGCTGGACTCCCATGTAGTTGACCGCGGTTCGCGTCCCGGACCCAGCGACTTAAACTCACACCAGACACGTGTGTGTGCGTGCCCAAGATCCCGAGAGGAGAATGGAGGAGAAGGGATTTTGGTGTGGCCATCCCGCTGGGGGCTGATTTCTCTTTTTCTGTCTCTCTGTCTCTCTCTGTCTTTCTGGCGAGCGCACGCGCCCTATAGCAAAAACCTCTCCAAAAAAAAAAAAAGAAAAGAAAAAGAATTATTTTACTTAATTGTATTTATTATTATTACTATCATCATCATCATCATCATTAGTTTGACCAGAGAGAAGGGCAGAGAAAGAGAGAGAAAGTGAGAAAGCAAATCGCCAGGTCTGGGACTCAAACCGTGGTTGGCCATGTGGGAGTCTAGCACCTTAACCACCACACCACCTACTGGCCCCAGTGCAAAAATCTTTTGAGATCCATGCATCGTCTTTCAGAATACACATCCTCCAGGAACTTTTTTTTTTTTTTTTAAAGAATTATTTTATTTAACTTTATTTATTCATTCATTTCATTTTTTTTTTTTTTTTTAATTTGACCAGAGAGGGACAGAGTGAGAGAGAAAGAGAGAGAGGGAAAGTGAGAGGGCAAGCCTCCAGGTCCAGGACTTGAACTGTGGTCGGCCATGTGGGAGTCCAGCGTCCTTAGCCACCACGCCACCTGCCGGCCCCCCTCCAGGAACTTTTTAAAGACCTCTCGCAAAGTGTTGAGTATTTCACCAGCAGGTGGTGTGGTAGTCAAGAGTGTTGTACTCCAACATGGCCGACTGAGGTTCAAGTCCCGGACCTGGTGGCTTGCTTTCTCATTTTCTTTCTCTCACTCTCACTCTCACTCTGTCCCTTTTTGGTCAAATTAAAATAAATAAATAAATAAATAAAGTTAAATAAAGTAATTTATAATTTTTTTAGTACAAAAGAAAATAAAGAGAAAACAGTACAAAAATGAAAAGCCGGGACCAGCAGTTAGCGTAATGGCTATGTCGCTGGATTCCCACGTAGTCGACCGCGGTTCGAGTCCCGGACCCGGTGGCTTAAACTCACGCCGGGCGCGTGTGCGTGCGTGCCCAAGATCCCGAGAGGAGAATGGAGGAGAAGGGATTGCGGCGTGGCCATCCCCCCTGGGGGGTGATTTCCTGCTTTCTATCTCTCTGTCTCTCTCTGTCTGTCTGGCGAGCGCACGCGCCCTATAGCAAAAACCTCTCCAAAAAAAAAAAAAAAAAAAAGAAAAGCCAATGGTTGTATGAGGACTTGAAGTATGGTTTATACTGAAGGTATGGCTGTTGCATCATCATAAAGACAAAAAATCCGTGAGCTAGCCGGTAGTGTGGAGGTTAAAGTGGCTGGTCTATCCCACATGGCTGACTGCCCAGTTTCAGTCCTAGTCCTGACATCTTAAAAAACATGGCAGGGGGACCAACAGTTAGCGTAATGGCTATGTCGCTGAACTCCCATGTAGCTGACTGCGGTTCAAGTCCCGGACCCGGTGGCTTAAACTCACGCCGGTGCGTGCGTGCCCAAGATCCCAAGAGGAGAATGGAGAGAAAGGATTGCGGCATGACCATCCCCCCTGGGGGGTGATTTCTCGCTTCCTGTCTCTCTGTCTCTCTCTGTCTTTCTGGTGAGCACACGTGCCCTATAGCGAAAACCTCTCCAGAAAAGAAAAAACCATGGCAGGCATTTGTGCCTGCTGCCCACAATCCCCAAAGGAGGGAGGAAAGGAGAAGGGATTGCTGTATGACCATCGTGCATGGGGAGTGCTTTCTCACTTTCCCACTCTCTCTCCAGTAAGTACAAGCTCCTTCTAGCAAAAAAAAAAAAAAAAAAGTTAAAAAATTAATAAGGTGAGGATTATCTTATTGTCTTGTGTATTTTAAGAGTAAATTTAGGGGACCAGTAGGTGATGGTGGTAAAGGCACTGGACTGCCACGTAGCCAACTGTGGTTTCAGTCCCAGACCCAGTGGCTTAAAAATTATGCTAGGTGCAAATGTGTGTGATCAAAATCCCAGGAGGAGAATGGAGGAGATGAAATTGCAGGGTGGCCATCTCCCTTGGGAGGTGATCTATCTATCTCTCTCTCTCTCTCTCTTTCTCTCTCTCTGTCCAGCGAGCACATGCGCCCTATGGCCAAAATCTTTTAAAAAAATATAAAAAATTAAATGTAGAACTCAATAGGTCAAAGGAAAATATTAATATAATATCACTCCCTTAAATTATCTTAGAAAACCTTTCAGTGAAAAACTTGGTATTTATCTTATTAATTCAGTTTCTATTTAATTTCCAAAATTAGATGGATGTGGTCCTTACAACTTTATCGAAGGCATTTATTTATTTATTTATTTTATTTTTTTTTTTTTGAGAGGTTTTTCTTTTTTCGCTATAGGGCGCGTGCGCTTGCCAGACAGACAGAGAGAGACAGAGAGATAGAAAGCAAGAAATCACCCCCAGGGGGGATGGCCACGCTGCAATCCCTTCTCCTCCATTCTCCTCTCGGGATCTTGGGCACGCACGCACACGCGCCCGGCGTGAGTTGTAAGCCACCAGGTCCGAGACGCGAACCGCGGTCGACTACGTGGGAGTCCAGCGACATAGCCATTACGCTAACTGCTGGTTCCCTCGAAGGCATTTTTGACATAATGCCGTCTCTGATTTCTTCCCGCTGTAGCAGGAGCAGCTGTAGCCCTTTCCCATCAATCAGTACTTTTCACTGAAGACGTTAATTTCTCTATTGTGGATGCCATGACTGAAAGTCGTGCACAGATCCTAAAGCTAGGGAGCTGTACCTTTTCAAGCATCCTGACCGAGCTGATGTGTCCCGACAGGTATATGAACGGTACCTGCACTGAAGGAAGCAGCTGTAAATTCGCACACGGGAACGCCGAACTTCACGAGTGGGAAGAAAGAAGAGACGCCCTAAAGATGAAGCTCAACAAAGCAAGAAAAGATCACTTAATTGCCCCAAACGATAATGACTTTGGAAAATATAGTTTTTTGTTTAAAGATTTAAACTAATATGCTGGCTTTTATGTATGTTACCTAATCAGAGCATTGACCAGAAAAATTGAAAGTGTTCTAAGGCACGTAGAGGAGGGGCTGCAGATTTTCTGCTTGTATTGGCGTATATCGTTCCTCCCGAGCAGCAACCCACAGTAGGTAGGACAAGGGCTGTTTAACAGGTCTGGCCAGGCTCTCACGGACCCACTGGCACCACGTGGTGAAGTGACTGCCACCCGGTAGCCATCTGTTGAACAGACTTTTGATGAAGTGTGTTGGGGAAGAGGATAAGATTATGTCGAGGACGACTCTTCCAGTTGGTCCTTCAGATAAGAACCATGACAGTAAGAGAATAAACACTTGTGCTGGGATCAGAACACATGATGGATGAAATTCTTTACATGTTTTAGCAGAATGAATTTGTTTTAATATAATAAAGTTTGCTACTTATCTGTATGTAGGTTGCTAAAAAGGATTTTCTTAACTCAGATTTTAAGCCAAATAACCATTTAACACTAGTATATGTTAAATGGGGTATTTTTCTGTATTTGTATGTTTCACTATAATAAGGGAACTGAGAATACTGTGCATTGAGAATATTTTGAAAAATAATCAGTTGACTCAAATTTTATTTCTTGGTCTTTTGCTGTTTTAATGATGATTTTGAAAGATTAAACTTGTACTGTTGGTATTGTGTAGTGTATGGACCAATATTGCCTGTAATAAAGATTTTATATATAGATGTCTTTCATTTTCTGGTGTGGTCCTTGCCTCACAAAGAATTGTTGAAACTGGGTATTAAAACCACCAGTTGGGGGACCAGCAGGTGGCATGGTGGTTAAGGCGCTGGATAGTCCCACATGGCCAACCACAGTTCAAGTCCTGGACCTGGTGGCTTGCTTTCTCACTTTCTCTCTTTCTCTCTGTGTGTGTGTCTCTCTCTGGTTAAATTAAAAATGAATGAATAAATAAATACACTTAAATAATTATTTAAACAGAACAAACAAAACAAAACACCATTTGGGGGGACTGGCAGTTGGTATAATGGTTATGTTGCTGAACTCCCAAGTAGTCGACTGTGGTTTGAGTCCTGGACCTGGTGGCTTAAACTCACGCTGGGCGCGTGTGCGTGCATGCCCAAGATCCCGAGAGGAGAATGGAGGAGAAGGGATTGTGGCGTGGCTATCCCCTCCGGGGGTGATTTCTTGCTTTCTGTCTGTCTCTCTCTTTCTAGTGAGCGCATGTGCCCTATACCAAAAAACCTCTCCAAAAAAATAAAAAATAAAAAACCACCAGTTGGGGGGCCGGCAGGTGGCATGGTGGTTAAGGGCAGTAGAGTCCCACATGGCTAACCATAGTTTGAATCCTGGACCTGGCGACTTTCTCTCTCTCGCTCTCACTCTGTCCCTCTCTGGTCAAATTTAAATAAATGAATAAATAAATAAAATTGAAAGAAATAATTTTTTTAAACTAAGTAAAAAGAAACCCACCAGTTGGGAGGCCGGCAGGTGGCGTGGTGGTTAAGAATGCTGGACTCCCACATGGCTGACTGCGGTTTGAGACCTGAACCTGGCAACTTGCTTTCTCACTTTCTCTCTCTCTCTCTCTCTCTTTCACTCTATTTTTCTCTGGTCAAAATAAAAAAATAAAGTTAAATAAAATAATTCTAAAAAAACCCCAAAACTAACAGTTGGTGGGTTTTTGTGGTTTGGGTATTTCCTTTTTAATGATAGAGAGCACATCACGTGTGAGAGAGAGAAAGGCACCATGACAGAATCCGGCCACGCTGTGATCTCTCAGCCCTCCAGCTTGTCTGGATCTCAGGGGACTGTACATGTGCCCAGTGTGTTTTCAGGCCAGCCACGGGACCCAAACCCAGGTGAGACCATGTGGCCTCCAGCACTGCAGTCTGGCACACTACAGACTGTTACACCTAAGCTGGGCTCACAGTTGATTTAACATGTTTATATACTTGTATTTTAATTGCCAAGGGAAATGTACTTATGCCAGGAGGGGAAAGCAACCTTCAACAAGGCATTAGCACACATTCACATGTACCCAGCATGTCTTTCAAGCCACGGGGCTGGGGTCAGTGGGCCCCGCCAATGATAAACCTAGATTTGAAAATGATTAGCCTCACAGAAGGTAACTGCTGGGGCCCTTGAGCCACTCTCCTCTAGCTCTCGGGCCCACTCCTATTTCTTGGGAGTATACTTTTGCTTTTACTTAATAAAGCACCTTTCCTTTCCTTTTACTATTGGTGTATTTTCGTTCAGTTCTTTGAAATACCACAAGCCTGGGTATTGCTGAAGCCATCCTGCAATGTACATTGTGGCAAGCCACCAACCAGGGACCCCCCTACTCTGTTCCTTAACCTCTTTGTCATTTGCATCTTCATTTTCATTGAGTCTCTCAGCCAAAGTGGGCCAGCTGAGGCAGGATTAATAGCTCTTAGTATGGGCCACTCCCGTTTGAGGCTAGAAACTGCCTCCAGAACAACCTGTTAAGACCTTGGGCCCTTATGGTGAGAAACTCCCCCTACTTTCACCCTTTTACTGAGTCTCCCAGTCAATGTGGAATCGACAGTTCTTGATATGGGCAACTCCCATATAGGACTGAAAGCCCCTCTTGCCCAACTCATCGCAGACTTAAACCCTTGGGGTGGCAGATCTTTTTCCTATACTTCTATGGCTATCTTGTGGGCACAGTTGGGGCAGTTGAAAGACGGGAGGGTTGGGACCAGCACATGGTTACATTGTTGGACTTCCACGAAGACCACCGCAGTTTGAGTCCCGGACCCGGTGGCTTGAAACTCTCGCCGGGCATGTGCACGCATACCCAAAATCCTGAGAGAACGGAGAAGGGATTGCAGCATGGCCATCCCCCACTGGGGGTGATTTCTTGCTTTCTGTCTCTCCATCTCTCTCTATATATATCTGGTGAGCATATGCGCCCTATAGCAAGAGGGTGGGGCTGACAAGTGGTGTGGTGGTTAAGGCGTTGTACTCCCACATGACTGACTGCAGTTCAAGTCCTGGACCTGGTAACTTGTTTTCTCATTTTTGCTCTCTCTCTCTCTCTGGTCAAAATAAAAAATAATAAGTAGAATAACATTAAATAATTCTTAAATAAAAGACATAGGTATCTGCTTCTTGACGTCTCTCGTGTGAGGATAACCTGGTCTTGGAACAAGTCATTTAGGACTTGCAGGGTGCAAGATAAATCCATACACAAAGAGATGTGCATGGCCCAATATTTGTTATAAGACACCTATATTTTCCTAAAGTGACACGTGGCAGTGGCGTTCCTCTTTCTCCTGATCTTGGTGCCTGCAGTCTTTAAATTACTCCAGTCCTATAGTGAAGACTCACCTGCCTCTGTTGAAAAGCTTGAAAAATATGTAAGGTGGGCATTAGCGCCCCCGTCTTTTTTTAAAGAGATTTTGCTATCGGGTGCATGAGCTCTCCAGAGAGACAGAAAGTGAGAAACCAACCCCCATGAGGATGGCCACGCCACAATCCCCTCTCCTCCATTCTCCTCTAGGATCTTGGGCACACACATACACGTGCCTGGCATGAGTTTTAAGCCACTGGGTCTGGGATTCGAACTGCGGTTGACTACCTGGGAGTCCAGTGATGTAATCATTATGCCATCTGCTGGTCCCTCACCATTTTCTCTACTTCTCTCTGGAATGTTTTTTTTCCAGAGAACAATTCACCCTCAATCCTTCCCATACCGAGAACTGCTTTCTTTTTGGAACCAAATGGGAAGAAAAACAGATCATAGCTCCAAGGATGTTTAGCCAAGGACATGGTCCTGGGGATGCTCAGACCTCTGAGGGACGCCTCAGGTGGGGTCGTCGCTCTAGTTACTCAAGCGGTATTCACCCCAAGGATCCTAGGTGCACCAAGAAGGCTGAGGAGGCTCAGCATCTATAGTTCTGACAGGGCAAATTGCCTAAGGATGCCTAGCTTGTTCCTGTGGGGTCACCCCCTGCCCAGAGGGATGCCCCAAGACAGGGCTCTGGTCCTAAGTTGTCTATTCCTTCCTCTTCTGTCATCCTTCCTTTCTTTTCTTTATGGGAGGCATGGAAAATAGTCACTCAACCCCCAGGTCTCACCCCTTGGCCCTGATGGGACTCCCAAGAGAATATACTCCCCTTCCATACCGCTCCTCACCTTCTGTCCCAAGCTCGGCTTTGCCCACCCCAAAGGGGACAGAAGAATAAATAATCAGCTCTTCAGCCCATCCCATACTCGACAGGGGGCCTCTACCCCCTCAGGGAAATAGGGGGAAAAAAGGGCCCAATCAGAGTCCAAGTCCCCTTCGCTGTTACTAATACTCAACAATGCAGAGAAAAGCTGGGTAAATATTCTGACGACCCCAATGAATTTACTGACAGATTGCAGACTCTGTCCCTGGCTTTCGACCTCTCTTGGCGGGCAGTACAGTGCATTCTGGCTAAATGTTGTACCCCTATTGAGAAGGAACGAATCTTAGACACAGCACACAAAGAAGTGGATTCTACCTTCCTAGGATCCCACATGGGACCCAGAAGAGACTGTTCCCACAACTGACCCTGAATGATGAATGGGATTATAGCACCCCAACTGAGTGAATTGGGGTGCTAAGTTTCTAGAGGCTCTCTTGGCCTGAATGAGACATGGGGCACTGAGTCATCCAGCATCAAAGACAGTCCTCCCAAGACAGGCCAGGCCTCCGGACTAACTCAGTGAACTGCCCCCGGCCTGGCTCTCCCACCGAGGTCAGACGGGGTGAGCGTGCGTGATCTCTGACAGGAGGGCCAACTTCCCTTTCCAACATGAAGCAGTTACAGAAGACAGACCACCCACCAACTCCCCAAAAAGATTTAAGGGGACCATGCCTTCAGGGGAAAACGAGGCAGGAAAGGGGGCCTGCCTCTGTGACTAGATAGAAAAACCAATCAGGACAGAAAATTCCCCGCTCAAGGTAATACAGACAGGAGATTTCCAGTGGGCGATGTCTAGGTGATTAAGCCACATTCGATGTAGCCAATGAGGTGGGTCAGTGGGCCCAGCCACATTTGATTGAGCCAATGAGAAGAGAACAATCAGTGGGCCGAGCCAAGGATCAATCGACACTACCCAGATTACAAAATGATAAGCCTCACTGAATGTAACCTCCGGCGCACTCCAGCCTCCAGCCTTGCCCCTCGGGAGTGTACTTTCACTTTTACTTAATAAACCAGCTTTGCTTTGGTTATTGGCGTGTTTTGTTCAATTCTTTGTCTGAAACACCCAGAACCTGGCTGTCACTAAAGCCATTCTGAAACAGGTTGGGGCCAGCAGCTGACAGGTGCACTGGGGATGCATTTTACTTGCCAAAGGATCTGCGGCTGACGTTTCCTGAAGGACCGTGTAATCTGCGCCTGCCACGTCTCCCTAGTCTCGTGGCTTTCATCTTCCGCGTACTTCCTCCCAGTTCCTTTTGTCCTCTTTTTTCAGGGAGGGTAGTGTACGCTAAAAAGTTGTCTCTGCTGCTCTGTTTCAGTTTAAAGATTACAAGTTGTTTGCTTTAACCTTTGGAATCTAGGCGAGAAAACTTGGAGAGTCTATGGGTAGTTGAAATCTTTTTTTTCCCCCACATGCCCCCTGCATCTTCTGTGTCTTGGTTTTCCACCTTCTCAGCAATTCTCTGTGCTCTGACCCATCCTCCCAGTAAACTCCGTTCTGCCTAAATCAGTCAGCTTCAAGTTCTGGTTTCTAGCTGAGAACTCAGCCTGCCACAGCCTTGATCTATGCATTAGAAAGTCAATGTGAACTACGCAATGGTGAGCTCCACCACCACCCTCCAGGTGAACGGTTCATTTCAGCAACTTTGGAGGAGGAGAAGGTCGTGTGAGTGGGGTTAAAAGGAAAAGAAGGGGCCGGCGGGTGGTGTGGTGGTTAAGGCGCTAGACTCCCACATGGCCGACTGGTGGCCTGCCGGCCTGAAAATCACACTGGGTGCATGTGCATTCTGCCCAAAGTCCCAAGAGGAGAACGGAAGAGAAGGGATTGCAGAGTGGCCATCCCTCTGTGGGATGATTTCTTACTTTCCCTCTGTCTCTCCTGTGAGCACACATGCTCTATGACAAAAACCTGAAAAGAAAAAAAAAAAAGCATGAAAGGTTGATTAAATTGTCAGTGGTTTTACAACAGTTCTCTTGAATTTATTTATCAAGTAAATAAAATAAATTAAGACAAAAAAAAAAAAAAAAAGAGTAAAATGCTAGGACTGGCCGATGGCCGGGTAGTTGAGGCAGCTAGATCCCACATGGCTGACGGTATAGTTTGAGTCCTGGACTGGCGGCTTGAGATACATGCCTGGTGCATGTTCATGTGTGCCCAAAATCCCAAAGGGAAGGAGAAATGGAGGAGAGGGTTTGCAGTGTAACCATGCCCCATCAGGGGCGTTTTCTTCTCTCTCTGGCAAGAACATGTACCCTCTAGCAAAGTTAAAAGATAACACTCCAGGGGCAGACAGAAGTGCAGTGGTAATGCAACTGGGTCCACATGTAAAGCTCCTTAGTTCTCAGGGTATCCCTGTACACGGGTGGCATGCAACCACCCATGATCTGGCTGGCTGAAGATCGCAGTGTATAGTGAAGACCCTACTGGGGCTCCTTCTGTCTCTGTCTCTCTCTCATGGAAATAATAAACTTAAAAATAAAACTCCACGGACCAGCAGTTAGTGTAATGGCTATGTCGGTGGACTCCCATGTAGTTGACTGTGGTTCAAGTCTCGGACCTGGTGGCTTAAACTCATGCCGGGCGCATGTGTGCGTGCCCGGGATCCTGAGAGGAGAAAGGAGGAGAAGGGATTGCGGCGTGACCATCCCTGCTGCGGGGGTGATTCCTCGCTGTCTCTCTGTCTCTCTCTGTCTTTCTGGTGAGCACACGCACCCTATAGCAAAAACCTCTCAAAAAAAAAAAATAAAATAAAACAAAACAAAACAAAACTTCAATCCCGTATTGACGGTAGAGAAAATAGTTACAACTGTCTGCTTGGATAAATTATCTCTATAGATTTTTCTTTTTAAAATTATTTATCATTAACATTACTTTTTTAGAATTTGCTACAGGGCATGTATGCTCACTAGAGAGACAGATGGAGAAAAAGTGACATAGCAAGCTACCAGGTCTGGTACTTGAACCACAGTTGGCCTTGTGAGAATCCACCCTCTCAACCTGATGACACGAGCCAGGGACCTTCCCACGCGGGGCCAGCATCGCAGTGTTGGGTCCCACTGCACAGTCAGCCAGCCCTCACCCACAGTGTGCTGCTGGCTATGGAGAGCTGCTCCTCTGAAGAGGTGTGAGAAGTTTGCAGGTGTGGGAATGCCTCCCTCGCTGCTGAGTGGTCCTACCCTGTGGGCGTGCTCTGGGCAGGCAGGCCACTGCCTGGAGGTGCCTGACCCTCTCCGTTTCCCTCCCCCTCCCAGGACCGCCTACTTTCAGAGGACTGCTTGCACAGAGTCCTCCAGTTAACATTGACCTGTTCTAGGGATCTGCATCAATTGGGAAACTGAAGGAGGGACAGTCACTGAGCAGGTAGGGCAGGCTGAAACCTTCATTGGCCTAGGGGGATCAGAATACAGGCTTCTCGTGAGTATTTGTTGCAAGGGATGAATGCTAATTTCTAGAAAGCCCATTCTGGGATTATGACACGAAGTCTCCAAGAAACACAGACACCATTGTCCAGAGTACCCAGGCTGAGGGCCTGGACGTCTCTCCTAAATTATCTGCTGTCCTGTGCCATGTTAAGCGTGTCCCATTTTTTTTTTTTCTTGAGAGGTTTTTGCTATAGGGCGCATGTGCTCGCTAGAAAGACAGAGAGAGACAGAGACAGAAAGTGAGAAATCACCCCCTAGGGGGTTGGCCATGCCTCAATCCCTTCTCCATTCTCCTCTCGGCATCTTGGGCACGCACGCACATGTGCCCGGCGTGAGTTTAAGCCACCGGGTCTGGGACTCAGACTGCGATCAACTGTGTGGGAGTCCACCGACATAGCCATTATGCCAACTACTGGTCTCAATACTTATTCATTTTTAAAGCATCCAAGCATGCACTTTAAAAATGGGGCACTCTTGGGGCCAGCAGTTGGCATAATGGCTATGTCGCTGGACTCCCACGCAATTGACCACAGTCTGAGTCCCAGACCCGGTGGCTTAAACTCATGCCGGGTGCATGTGCGTGCATGGCCAAGATCCTGAGGAGAGGAGAATGGAGAAGGGATTGTGGTGTGGCCATCCCCCCTGGGGGGGTGATTTCTCACTTTCTGTCTCTGTGTCTCTCTCTCTCTTTCTGGTGAGTGCACGTGCCCTATAGCAAAAACCTTTCCTCCCCCCCAAAAATTAACAAGCATTTTTTTCTCTTTGATTGTAAGAAAAGATTAACATCTGGCAGATTTTATTTACATATAAAAATATATATATAAAATCCTCTCCACTCTTCCCTTCTCAAATCCCACAAACTTGATCACTGCATAAAAAGCATATGTGGGGCTTGCAGGTGGTGTGGTGGTTGAGGTGCTGGACTCTCACATGGCCACCCATGGTTCAAGTCCTGGACCTGGTGGTTTGCTTTCTTACTTACCCTTCCTTTCACTTTCTGTCTCTGGTCAAATGACAAAATGGTAGTAATAAATAAAAATAAGTAAATAATTCTTTAAAAAATACAAAGTGTCCATGGAAGCTCAGATACTTGTTGACCGATCAGGACTGACCTAACCTTTGAAGAGCAGCATGGCCTGACCCCAATGGTCTGGTGAATTCAGAAAGTAAATTATAATTGAGTAAGAAGTATGTTTTGGAGCCAAAGCAGCATCTCTGATGCCCAGAAAAGAAAGGGGGAAAGGTTTTATTAATCCAGGGTGGTTTCCTGGCCCATAAAGTGCTGACCTGCATTTTCTTACAAGGGGTTGTAGGTCTCAAAGATAATCACAGGCAGCAAAAGTACTCTGAACCTTATAAAAGCCTGTGCGAATACCAGTGTAGAATGGAGTGCAGGGGGACACTGTCCCAGGAACTTACGGTGAATGACTTTTGACCATATTTGTTTTCATTAGTAATATATCATACAGCTCAAATTGACATGAAGAAATCAAAAGACCTAGGAGTGGCAAACTAGAAAACCCTCTGAAAAGAAACAGACACAGAAAGAAAGCGCCCCCCAACAGGGGATGGTCATGTCACAGTCCCTTTGCCAGTTCTCCATCCTGCTGAATTCTGGGCACACATATACACATGCCTGGTGTGGCGAGCCATGTGAGATCTGGCTTCCTTTTTTTTTGAGAGAGAGATTTTTGCTATAGGGCACGTGTGTTTGTTGGAGAGAGAGAGGGAGATGGAGAGACAGAAAGCAAGAAATAACCCCCTAGAGGTGATAGCTACGCTGTAATCCCTTCTCCTCCATTCTCCTCTAGGGATTTTGGGCATGCATGCACATGCGACTGGCATGAGTTTTAAGCTGCCAGGTCTAGGACTCAAACCTGTCCACTATGTGGAGTCTAGCGACATAACCATTACGCTATCTGCTGGTCCCTAAATAAAATAATTCTAAAAAACAGTTATATCATTTAGGGGACAGCAGGTGGTATAGTGATTAAGGTGCTGGACTCTTACATGACTGTGGTTCAAATCCTGGACCTGGTGGCTTGAAAAATCATACTGGGCATGTGTGCATGCATGCCCCAAATCCCAAGACGAGAATAGAGGAGAAGGGATTGTGGCATGGCCATTTCCCCTGGAGGGAGTGACGTGGGTGATTTCTCACTTTCCCTCTCACTGTCTCTCTGCAGTGAGTGCAGATGCCTTATGGCAAAAAAATAAAAACACTTAAGAATTATGTCATTTAAAAATTATTTAAAGGATTAATGATATAGTAGAAAATAACTACTTAGTACGAAAGAAGGCGGCAAAGAGGGAACATAAAAAACATGAGGGTTAATAAACAAATAGCAAAATGGCAGGGGCAAATGAACCACCAATATGCGAGGCTTCCATGTTGGGCCCAGGCAGTTGACACGCCGCGTGTCTGACCCTCTTAGCAGGATAGTCATCGACCTCCTCATTCACCTCTGCGGAAACTGAGAACCAGACAGGCCGTGATGGGCCCTGCGCCAGTGCCCACAGCTGACCTCTAGCTCTCAGTCTGCCTCTTGTCTGTATTTTGCAGGACATCCTATTGTCTTTCCCTCCAAAGTTTCACTCGCTCAGTTTGTAGCTATTGATATTAAAGGCCCGGTCTTTGTCTGCAGCCTCACAGCTGCGTAATTGTGCACAACACCTATCCATCGCCCTCTGGAAAGAATTCTTCCCTGTCACTGTCAAATCATATTTACCCCTCACTAACCTCAACTTTTTAATCACAAAACTTACTAAGAAAGGATCTAACTTCTAGAGTCAGAAACACACATTACTGTGCATCCTGCCTGGGAGCCGCATTTTCAGAAGTGCAACCTCTGTCTAGTGGGACCAGCTCTCTAAAAACTGCACCTACACAGAAGAAACAACCTACCCCTAATTTCTCAGCCCCCTAGAAACCTGAGATTCTCGGGCTTAGCTACCCTATTTTAACTATTTCCTTAATCGTAACTCTGATTTGTTCCTACAAAAAGAATGACCAAGAATAGGGAGTGGAGTACAGTAGGTCGCTGGAGGCTCACAGGCCTCAGCCTTAGCGTGTGACTTTCTCGCCCTCTAGTGACCTTTGCGACCTGCCTCAGTTTCCCCACCTGTAAAGGGAGTACGGTAGTAGTCTCTCCCCATAGGGCTGTGTGTGGTGTAGGGAGAGGATGCTTGCGCACTGAGCACTGACTGATGCCGGCCGTTGACGGTGGCAGACAACAGTAACACATTCACTGAGCACTTAACGGTGGGCCTGCACTTCCCATGAAAGACCTCATTTAATCCTCAAAACAATTCCGTGAGAGTACTGCTTTCCCCCCATTTACAGATGTGTATGCTGAGGCGCAGAGAGGCTTAGGAATCCTGACTTATTCCTGGGTCTCTTCCATAAAACTGGGATAATAAATGAAACCTATGCCCTCTGGGCCCTATAGCCAGAGTAGTGGACACGACTGCTGTTATCATCACGATCTTAAAACCCAGCGGAGGGGGACCAGCAGATGGCGGAATGGCTACGTCGCTGGACTCCCACATAGTCGACTGCGGTTGGAGTCCTGGACCCGCGCGTATGTGTTCCCAAGATCCCGAGGAGAAGGGATTACAGCGTGGCCATACCCCGTGGGGCGTGATCTCACGCTTGCTATCTCTCTGTTTGTCTCTGTCTCTCCGGCAAGGGCACGCATCCTATAGCAAAAAAACTCTTTAAAAAAACAACAAAAAAAAAACACCGGAGGACCAGAGCTCCACGTGTCCCAAACGCGAGCACATGGCGGAGATGAGCGGAGATCCAGGAAGCTGTTTCCTGACGCGCCTGCGCAAACGAGTGTGGCGCTGCAGCGGTGGGTCGAACGCGCAGTTAGCGGCAGATCCGGGTTGTTGGAGAGAGTCCGCGCAGACTCCGTGACCGCGGGGGCGTGGCCCGTCAGGGGGCGGGGCTTTCGGGGCGAAGTCAGAGTCCGCGCAGACTCCGAAGCGGGGGGCGGAGCCGCGGGGGCGGGGCGGCAGCGGCGGCGCGGCTGACGTGGAGGCTCCGGGTTAGCGGGCGCCCGGAGCTGCGGGATTGGGGAGCGACGGGCCGGGCCGGGCCCTCGGGCCCGAGGCGGCAGTGGCGGCGGTATAAAGCCGGCGACTGGGAGCATGTAATGTCGGAATGCAGAGGCCGCGGCGGCGGCGGCGGCGGCAGCAGCAGCAGCGACGACGCCGAGGACGAGGGTGGCGGCGGTGGCAGCCCCGCGGGCTCCGGCTCCCCCAGCCCGGCTCCGGCTGGAGCGTCCTCGGCGGGCCGGCTCCGCCGCGGGCTGCGCAGCGCCTCTCTCATGGCGCGCCGGCGGCCCGAGTTGCTCTGCGGGGCTGTGGCGCTCGGCTGTGCGCTGCTCCTCGCCCTCAAGTTCACCTGCAGGTGAGGCGGCCCGCACCTCCGGGGGCCCCGGCCCGACGCCCCCTCCGTCCGTCCGGCGGCGCGTGGTCGGCTCTGGGCCTTCAGGGTCGGGGGTCGAAGCGGCCTCCGCCGGGGAGGTCGGGCCCGACCTTGCCTGGAGCGTCAGGCTCGACCGTGGCCCCCACTTCCCTTCTTCCTGAGCAGCCCGCCGGCCACATGGAGAGGTTTCCGGGTGCTGCCCTGCGCCCCTTCATCCTGTCTGTACCAAGAGTAGTGGGCCAGATTCTGAGCTGCTCCTCACCTGGTGGGGTCTCTGGGGGTGCACCTGTCACTTCCTCCCAGGCGGTAGGACCCTCATTCCTCTCCGTTTCCTTTATCGTATGTTTCGGTGTAGTGATTCACAACTGGTGGAGTCCCAGACCTCTCAATCCGTGCACCTACTGTGTGTCGAATACTTAATGAAGACAAAAGTCCCCGCTCCCTTGAGCAGATATTCCAGTGAGTGAGACAACAGCAAGGAAGAAAATCTAAGATACTGGTGAAGGGCTTCTGTAAGTGCTAAGCAGGAACTTGGAAGCGGTGAGGGCGGGAGGGAAGGGCCTTTCTAGGGAAGTGGCATTTGAAGCTCACCCCAAGTAGAGGAAGGGGTCTGCACCAGGGAGATTTGGGGCAGGAGTGTCCTGAGTAGAGGGAACAGCATGTCGAGGGACCTGAGGCTGCTTAAGCTTTGTTTATTCCTGGAACTGAGAAAAGGCCTGAGTAGGCTGGAGCAGTGAACATGGACAACTGAAAGCTTGGGGAGATTTTCTTTATATTTCAGGTGTATTTCTGGCTTCTCTAATTCACAGTGTATCTTTTAGGACTCTTAATTTATAAAATCTTGGTTGCCGTTGTCACATCCTCTTGACATGTTAGCCAAGAGGAAGATTTCAGTTCACAACATTTTTGAGTTTATTGAACACAATATGTGGCCCTTATTGTCAGAGGTGTCAGAGGCTTGGGAATGGGAAGAGAACAAATTGTAATAGTCTACATATGAGGGTACTGTAAAAAGTTTGTGGAAAATGCTGTTGAAGTACAGGTTTATTTTGGTGCAAAGTAATTGTGAAATCTTTGGGTGGTTCTTTTCGTAATGCTCATTTTCCGTGAACCTTTTGACCCTGTGTATTGTATCCTAATTTATGGATGGAGTCAAACCTTGGTCGTGTTACAAAACCTGCCTCAGCTCACTCACTTGTTAGTGGCGGAGCTGGAATTTGAATGATATATTGTCAGGAACTAGACTCTTACCTCCGATCTTCATGATTGTTTCCCATAAGGAAAACATACAGAGTGCTTTACAAGGTAAAATGTTGCAAGGTGGCATTTGTGTTCAAATTAGGAAGAGAGGTTTCCCTCCTCCAGGGGTGAGGAGTTTCTATCAGTTTGTCCATCTATAGAAATAGTTCTTGAATTTCCAAGACAGCACAGCTTAATATATATGAAAGTCCTGTAGGATTTCAGGAAGAGGGAAGATTAAATCCAGTTAGTAGAGCAGGCAGAACAAGATTCTTACCTGATTCAGGCAAGGAGAGTGAGCCAGTGACTGCTTATTCATCTCTTTTCTGTGCCACTGACAAATTTGGCAGACTTTTAATAAAATCATTAATTATTTTAGAGTCTTCTTTGATTAAATAGTGTCATGATACCATTTTATCTCTGTACAGGTAACATTTCTGTCCGCCTTTTCCTGTTTTACTTTTAAGATCTTTGTTTTAATGAGGACAGAGGCTTAAGGGAGAGGTGGGATTTTTTTAACTTAATTTAAAAAATTGTTAATTTAATTTAATTGATTTATTATTAGTCTTCAATTTGACCAGAGAGGGAGGAAAGGGGGGGAGAGAGAGAGAGAGAGAGAAAGCAAGCTGCCTGGTCCGGGACTAGAACCGTGGCCAACCATGTGGGAGTCCAGTGCCTTTACCACCACGCCATCTGCCAGCCCCTTAACTTAATTTTTTTAATAGCTCCAGCCCTGAAATGAGTGACTGCCCTCTTTTTTATTTTTATTTTTTTGCTATAGGGCGCGTGCACTCGCCAGACAGAGAGAGACAGACAGAAAGCAAGAAATCACCCCCTAGGGGGATGGCCACACCGCAATCCCTTCTCCTTCATTCTCCTCTCGGGATCTTGGGCATGCACGCACACGCACCCGGCGTGAGTTTTAAGCCACCGGGTCCGGGATGCGAACCACACTCAACTACATGAGAGCCCAGCAACATAGTCATTACGCTAACTGCTGGTCCCATGGCCTCTTCACAGTGTGTTGCCCAGCTGGGCTCAAACCAGGTAGTATAAAAAAGGTTGATTTGGGGTTGAGCTACAAGTAATAACTATGTATTTATAAACATTTAATATCTTCCTACCTGCATTTCTGCGCATTAAATCTCCTTGACTTCATCCCACTCATTTTCCTTTTACTCTTTTTTGGAGGAAAAAAAGTGTGTGTATATAGGTACTTAGGTAAATGTCTGCGTACATACACAGTCGCTCCTAGGTATCTGCGGGGACACCAAAATCTGAGGATGCTCACGTCCCTTATTTAAAATGGCATCATATTTGCAATATAACCTACATACATCTCCTCCGTACTTTAAATAATCGTTAGATTATTTATGATCTCTACTACAATGTAAAGGCTATGTAAACAGTTGTTAGATTGTTTAGTAGATAATATCAAGGGAAACATCTGTACATGTTCAGTGTAGATGCAGCCATCATTGGCCTAGCTATCAGTACATGGTGGATGACCTGCAATTGGTTGAATCCATGGGTATCCGAACTGTGGATAGGACTGTCTTCATTTTGCTTTATGCATCTTGTAACTCCACAGCTGCTTGGCTCCTCCTTGGAAGGCGATATAGGGCATGAATGTCACATAAAAATTGGGGTTGTTGGGGCTGGCAGGTGGCATGGTGGTTAAGGGCACTGGACTTCCACATGGCTGACTGCGGTTTAAGTCTTGGACCTGGAGGCTTGCTTTCTCACTTTCTCTCTCATCACTCTGTCTCTCTTTGGTCAAATTTAAATAAATAAATAAATGCAGTTAAATAAAATAACTTTTTTTTTAAAAAAAAATTGGAGTTGCAACAGGATTTTCTTATTTGTAACTTACCTTGAAATTTTTTGTACCTGAGACTTAAACTTCAGAGCTGTAGGAAATTTTTAATCTGGGCGAAGTTTCTCAAAACCGTAAAGTATTGTATTGTTGGAAAAGTCAAGACATGTTTTTCTATACAAAAATGTGTAGACACAATACATTGAAGAGTTAATTGGAAACTCATGAGTGTTTCTGATGGAGCAGAGGCAAATGTTTCTTTTCCCTGGCTAATGTTTGTTTTTTGATTGGCCTTGTATTTTATCTGGATTGTTTACTTTAGGAACTCCTCTGAGCAAAAATTCTAAGTTGATTATTATTTTTTTGTTTGGCTGTCAGAGAACTACATTTTCCCTCAGACTGCATTATTTGATTCTTAAAATGTAACTTGAAAAATAATTCCTCCAAAGAGCAGGCTTTTGGATCTCTTGAAAATGTGTCATTTTTTGTTACTTCTCTGTGTGGATGTCTTCTTGTCATTCAGATCTCAGTTCATATAAGCCCATCCTTACCACCACCGTATCAAGGGAGTGCCCGGTTGCTCTGACTCATCACCTAGTAAAAGTCTCGGTAGAGCAGTGATCATTTGTCTTATTTATTTATTTAGAGAAGTTTTTGCTATAGGGTGCTTGTGCTCTCCAGAAAGACAGAGAGGGAAAGATAGATGGAAAGTGAGAAATCACCCCCCGGGGGGGGGGTGGCCATGTCCCGATCCCTTTTCCTCTTTTCCTCTTGGGATCTTGGGCACGCACACATGCGCCTGGTGTGAGTTTAAGCCACCAGGTCTGGAACTCGAACCAGAGTCAACTACATGGGAGTCCAGAGACATAGCCATTACGCCAGCTGCTGGTCCCATTTTGCTTATTTTTATTGTGTATTGTTTATATGTTTGGTGTTTGCCTGTTTTCCTCCCCTAGAAAATAACAGCATAAAGTGCCAGCTGCCATAGCCCCAGTACCTATGCCTGAAGCACAGCAGTTGTTCAGTAAACGTTTTTTTCTTTTTCTTTTTTTTTTTTGGAGAGGTTTTGCTATAGGGCGCGTGCGCTCGCCAGACAGAGAGAGACAGAGAGATAGAAAGCGAGAAATCACCCCCCAGGGGGGATGGCCACACCGCAATCCCTTCTCCTCCATTCTCCTCTCGGGATCTTGGGCACGCACGCACACGCGCCCGGCGTGAGTTTAAGCCACTGGGTCCGGGACTCGAACCACAGTTGACTATGTGGGAGTCCAGCGACATAGCCATTACGCTAACTGCTGGTCCCTAGTAAACATTTTTTGAAGAGTTGTGTGATTGAGTTTTTCAGATTAGGAAGGTATTTTATGTAGACTGAAATCTCTCATTGTAGGGCTAGTTAGAATGTTAGTTTGATTGAATAAATACAACATTTGCTTCTTTTAACACTGGCTGTTTGGGAATTTCATATGAATGCAATTAAATTTTATGTTTAGTGCCTGGCTTTTTTCATTCAGCATAATTATTTTGAGACTCATTGAAGTTGTAGTATGTATGAGAGAGATTTTGCTTCCTTTTTTTCACTTGAGTAACAAAGTTGCAAGAATATGTATGTTAGTTTATCCTTTTACCTGTTTACATGCTATATCTTTCCCCATCTCTATGCTTTTATACTATGTCTTTGTATATATTGGATGGTCTGAAAAGTCCTGATGCATTTTTGCAGAAAAAAGGTACATCACTTTTCCGACAACCCAATTTTTTTATTTACGAGAGAGATTTTTGCTCTAGGGCACATGAGCTTACCAGAAAGACAGACAGAGAGTGAGAAATTACCCTCCCCCCCGGGGGGGATAGTCACACTGCAGTCTCTTCTTCTCCATTCTCCTCTCGGGATTTGGGGCACACATACACACATGCTCAGCATGAGTTTTAAGCCACTGGGTTCAGGACTCGAACCATGGTTGACTATGTGGGAATCTAGCAATATAACCATTATGTCATCTGCTGGTCTCTCAGCAACCCAATATTTTAATTTGTATAGGGCACATGCACTTGACAGAGAGAGAGAGAGAGAGAGAGAGAAAATACCCCCGTGGAGGATGGTTACACTGCAATTCCTTCTCCATTTCTCCTTTTGGGATTTTGGGCATGGCTGTGTACATATGTACCTGGTGTGTTTTTTCTTTTTCTTTTTTTTTTTTTTTAAGAATAATTTAATTGATGGGACCAGCAGTAAGTGTAATGGCTATGTTGCTGAACTCCCATGTAGTCGACTGCTGTTTGAGTCCTAGACCCAGTGGCTTAAACTCATGCCGGGTGCATGTGTGTGTGCACCCAAGATCCTGAGACAGGAATGGAGGAGAAGGGATTGTGGCGTAGCCATCCCCCCTGGGGGGTGATTTCTCGCTTTTTGTCTCTCTGTCTCTCTCTGTCTTCCTGGCGAGCACACACGCCCTATAGCAAAAACCTCTCAAAAAATAAAAAAAGAATAATTTAATTGAGAGCTGGCAGGTGACATGGTGATTAAGGGCGCTGGATTTCCACATGGCTGACAGTTGTTCAAGTCCTGGACCTGGAGGCTCGCTTTCTCAATTTCCCTGTCTCTCTCTCCCTCTCTTACTCTGTCCCTCTCTGGTTGAATTAAAATAAATAAATAAAGTTAAATAAAATAATTCTTTTAAAAAAAAAGAGTAAGTTAATTGTATTTTTTTTTTAAGAGAGATTTTTGCTGTAGGGAGTGTGCACTCGCCAGAAAGACAGAAAGAGACAGAAAGATAGAAAGTGAAAAGTCACCCCCTGGTGTCCTTTCTCCACCAGTCTCCTCTTGGGATTTTGGCACACACTCATGCACCAAGCGTGAGTTTCAAGCTTCTAGGTCTGGGATTCAAACCGTAGTCAGCCATGTGGGAGTCCAGTGACATAACTATTCCGCCATCCGCTGGCCCCAGTTACTATTGTTTAATTTGATGAGAGAGGAAAGACAGAAAGCGAGAAAGCAAGCTGCCATGTCCAGGAGTTGAACCGTGGTTGGCCCTGTGAGTCGAGTACCTTCACCGCCACCACCAGCCTCTGCCGGTGTGTTTTTAAGTCTCTTGGTCCAGGACTTGAACCATGTAGTCAGCTATGTGGTATCCAGCTGCCTTAACCAGCACATCACCAGTTGGCTCTCTCTCTCTATTTTTTTATTTAAAATATATCTCTTGTAGACAGCATATAATTGAGTTTTACTTCTTTATACTGTCCGGCAGTCTCTTCTTATTGGGCTGTTTAGTCCATATATAGCTAATGTAATTTCTTGATATGATTGGGTTTAAATCTACTTTCTTCCTACTTCTTTTCCATTTACTCTTTCTAGTTTTTGTTCCTCTCAGTTCTTTTCTGTCTTCTTTTGGGCTAAGTCATTTTTTTTTTTAGAGTACCATTTTTCTTTCATTTTTTAAAAAGAATAATTTTATTTATTCATTTATTTCAATTTGATGGGGGAGGAGTGAGAAAGCAAACCACCAGGTCCAGGACTCGAACCGTGGTTGGCCATGTGGGAGTATTCAGTGCCTTAACCACCATGCCATGTGCTGGCCCCCCATTTTTATTTCTTAATTGCCAGAGGGCACGTGTACTCCCCAGAGAGAGACAAAGGGAGAGAGGGAGAGAAAGCACTTCCCCATTGGGTATGGTCATGCGACAGTCCCTTCTCCTCCATTTCTCCATCTTGGCAGGACCTTGGGCACTCAACGCACGTGTGTCCAACGTGTTCTTCAAGCTACTGGGGCTGAGATTCAGACCATGGTCAGCCATGTGGGATCTGGTTCCTTTAGCCACTAGGTCATGGAGCCAGCCCCTAGGGTTCTGTTTTTACAGCCTCTCTGTTTCTTAGGTAAACCACTACAGTGGTTTTATTCTGTTTCAGTGTAGACATGTGGACAGCTCAGGGTGTCTACTAGGTCCCTTTAACTTGGTGGGGTGCTGCCTCAGCCAGGGCCTCTGTGTTTGATGGGGAAAGTAATGGCAGCTCTGTAACTTCTAACCGCTCTTCTTTCTCCTCCTGACTTCTTCCTTCTGGAAACTTCAAGTGTTCACAAAGCCTGTTTTCCAGTTAAATAGGCTGTTGCTTTATTATTCTTTATTTATTTACTTTTAAAGTTTTTGCTATAGGGTATATGTGCTCGCCAGAAAGAGACAAGATAGGGAGACAAAGAGAGAAAATGAGAACCCCCTCCCAGGTGTGGGGGTTGGCTACACCACCATCCCTTTTTTTCCATTCTGCTGTCAGGACTTTGGGCACACATGCATATGTGCCAAGCATGTTTTCCAAGCTGCCAGGTCCGGGACTTGAACTGGGCTATTAGTCATGTGTGATCTAGCCACCTTAGCCACCACACAATTGGCTGGCCCGAGAAGTGTGTATTATTATTTAGTTGTTACTTTTGCCTGAATTCCCTGGGTAAATTTAGGCCAACTCCAGCCAATAAACTTAAATGTTTTCTCCAGGCCAGGAAGTAGCATTGTGGTTAAGGCATTGGACTCCCATGTGGTTGACTATGGTTCGAGTCCTGGACCTGGTGACTTAAAGCTCACACTGGGTGTGTGTGCATGCATGCCCAAAATCCCTACAGGAGAATGGAGAGGAAGGGATTACAACACGGCTATCCCCTCAGAGGGGTGATTATTCACTTTCTGTCTCTTTCTCCTGTGAGTGCATACACCCTATAGCAAAAATCTCTTTAAGAAAAGAAGAATATGGATTGTTCAAAGACACCTTTTTTGCTCCCCACTGCCCTCCCAGTGAACCTGGAGGGAGAGAATATCAGGGGGTCATTTCTAGCCTGTTGCTCTTGCAGATGTTACTCAGCACAGATGTTACTGTTCACCCCAGGGCGGTGATTTTGGGACTCTCTCTCTCTTTTTTTTCCTTAGTAAAAGAAGGCTTTTCTTTTAAGCTTCATTCTCTTTCCTTACAAAGTTGTTGTTAGAAGAAGGTAAACTAAGCAGTCTTATTTGCCTTTGTTTTTTTTTTTTTTTAGTCGAGCAAAAGATGTGATAATACCAGCAAAGCCACCTGTCAGCTTTTTCTCCTTGAGGTCTCCGGTCCTTGACCTCTTCCAGGGGCAACTGGACTATGCAAAGCACATTCGCCGGGACTCAGAGGTGGTTCTGCTGTTCTTCTATGCCCCGTGGTGTGGACAGTCCATTGCTGCCAGGGCAGAAATTGAGCAAGCGGCAAGTCGGCTTTCAGATCAGGTAATGCTGACGTACAGCTAAGAATCCCATGGAGGTCAGTCTGTGTGTAGAGCAGGGTGTCCCTGTAGAGACACCTTGCCCAAATGGCAGATTTCATCAGGGTGAACGCCAGGAGTATTTTGTAATTTACAAAGCTTATAAAAACTAGAAAGGATTTCTGGTTGTTATGGGCATAATCAGTTGTAACTAAGAGCAGTAGGAGCAGTTTCTGTGTCTTGTGATGCAGGCTGGTGCCCATCCCAGGGGGCCATGCTGTTGGGTTTCAGTGTTGAAGGAGGTGGGGGCCATGGAATCCTAGTTCTTGCATATCCATTTGCTGTTTACTGGTTAGATATTTTATTTATTGATTTACTTCTTTTTTAGTTTGCTATATGGGATGTGCAAGTGCACACACCAGAGAGACACAGAGAGAGGGAAAGTGAGAATCACCCCCATGGAGGATGGTCACAATGCAACCCCTTCTCCTCTTGGGATTTAGGGCATGCATCCACACATACCTGGCATGTGTTTTAAGCCACCGGGTCTGGGACTTGAACTGCTCAGTTGGCCATGTGGGATCTAGCTGCCTTAACTATCATACCCTGTAACTTGCCCAACTAGTTTGATATTTATCTAGTTAGATATTTTATGGAGGAGAGATTAATGTCTGATATGACTGCAGTATGACAAGGCTGACCTTTTTAACGCCAGAACTATATTCAACAGATATTTAATGAGGACCACCTTTGGGCTAGGTGAGAGATGACACAGACAAATGAACCATTCATTATGGCTTTTCAGGCTAGTGGGTCCCAGTTACCCTTTAGAAAATAAGTATTTCAGGGCTGGCGGGTGGCGTGGTGGTTGGGGGTGCTGGACTCCCAAATGGCCAACCACAGTTCAAGTCCTGGGTCTGGCGACTTGCTTTTTCATTCTCTCTTTCTCTCTCTCTCTCCCCCTCTCTGGTCAAATTAAAATTAAATTAAATTAAATTAAATAATTCTAAAAAAGAAAAAAAGTGGAGCCAGTGGGTGGCATGGTGGTTAAGATGCTGGACTGCCACATGGTCGACTGCAGTTCAAATCCTTGACCTGACGGTTTGGCTTGCTTTCTCACTTTCTCCCTCTCTCTCTCTCTGGTGAATAAAAAATAGATGATAGTGATAAATAAAATTAAATAAATCTTTTTTAAAAAAAGAAAAAGAAAGAAAATAAGTGTTTTATGATGTCTCTTTTTCTGTCCTGAAAAGGAATTCATTGAAAATAAAACTTCCCTTTATGTATTATTTCCAAATAATCCATAGGCTGTAACATTAAGTTGGGGGGAGTAATTTATAACAAAGTCATTGCATTTATTATGTAAATGGGCAAAACAGGCCCTGTACCTTTTTTTTAAATTGCTTTATTTAACTTTAATGATTTATTATTATTATTATTATTAATTTTAATTTGACCAGAGAGAGACAGAGACAGAAAGTGGGAAAGCAAGTTGCCAGGTCCAAGACTCAAACCATGGTCAGCCATGTGGGAGTCCAGTGTCTTTAACCACCATGCCACCTGCTGGCCCCAGGCCCTGTACCTTTATGTAGAACTCCTGTAAATGGGGTAGTTACAAGTGCAGACCTATAAATGTGCCATGTATGTGTGCCTCTAATACCACAGGGCACTGCTGTCAGTGATAATTTTTCTAACTGGTCAACAGGTCTTGATAAAGTCCTGAACCAAATTCTCCTCTCAGTTTACACAGAGGTTGCAGCACTCCTGAGAAACCCTTAATAGTATGGATGATTCGGCCCTGTGCAAAGCAGTTTTGAGCACATCTCCCAGAGTCCCTGCTCTACACATGCCTGGTAGCTCCCCTCAATCATTGCAATAAGCATGAAACACCCCACAGATTCCAAGGGGTTCCTTCTGAGAGCCACTGATTTGAGGTAACCTGTGCAGGCAGCTGAGTTCCAGAAGTTCATTCGAAACTCTACTGGTTTTTCTTAGAAACAGTTTTATGAAAGGTGGCTAGGCTTCCTGCCCAGCCCAGCAAAGCTTTTTTAACTATTTAACCCCTGAAAGTGGTACCAAGTTTCTTAGCATTGATTCAGTCGGGGAGGGGGGAGAAATACATTTGGTGGTCTAGCTGCAGACTCATGCAATTTATCTAATCCTTTTACCCCCTTCTGCATAAAAATCACTAACAGTAGTCAAACTGTGAGATACTTTCAGAAACAAGAAGGAAACAGCATGGAGGGGCAGAGCAGTTTGTTAAAGATCACACAGTGATGAGCAGCGAGGCCAGAGTGACATCCACATGACCAACACAGCTTTTTCTAAAAAATTTTTTCTAGCTCCTTCCAAACTGAGAGCTTATTGTTGCATGTACTCAGTAGGGAAAAGGAGTGTGCTTATTTTTGGAAACAGGCAAGTATCTTTTGAACCATATTGCTTAGTAAAATTAGCAAATGTGGTAGATTGTGCCCTATTTTTTAAAGCCTTTCCATTTGCAGTCCCTTCTTCATTCATCTCTGGGGATTCTGGATGTACACGCACGCACGCACACATGCCCAGTGTGATTTTCAAGCCATTTTCTCGGGGTTGGCCTGCAGTCGGCCTGTGGGAGTTCAGCACGTTAACCACCACAACACCTGCTGGCCCTGCAAGCATTTTTTTTTTTTTAATGCCAGAGGGCATGTGCACTCACACGTGAAGGGGGTAAGAGACGGAGTTAAAGAGCAAGAAGGTACCTTTCAGTAGGGCTTGGTCACACAGCAATCTGTTTTCCATCCTGTCAGGATTCTGGGCACATGTGTCTGGTATGTTGTTTCCAAGTCTGGGATTTGAACCCCAGTCAGCCATGTGGGATCCAGCTTTCTCGGCACAGTTCTTCTCTATTGCATCACAGGGCCAATCCCCTGTTGTTGTTGTTTTTTTTTTTTTTTAAGAATTATTTATTTAATTTTATTTATTTATTCATTTATTTTAATTTGACTAGAGAGATACAGAGACAGAGAGAGAGAGGGAAACTGAGAAAACAAGCCACCAGGTTCAGGGCTCGAACTGTGGTCAGCCATGTGGGAGTGTCCAGCACCTTAACCACCACACCACCTACTAGTCCTGCTTACTTTTTTTTTTTTAAGAGAGATTTTTATCGAGCACGTGTGCTTGACAGAGACAGACAGACATCCCAATCCCTTCTCCTCCATCCTCCTCTTGGGATTTTGGGCATGCAGGTTTTTGTTTTTATTTCTTTGGAGAGGTTTTTTTTTTTTTTTTTTGCTATAGGGCGCGTGTGCTCACCAGACAGACAGAGAGAGACAGAGAGACAGAAAGCAAGAAATCACCCCCCAGGGGGGATGGCCACGCCACAATCCCTTCTCCTCCATTCTCCTCTCGGATCTTGGGCACGCACGCGCACGCGCCTGGCGTGAATTTTAAGCCACTGGGTCCAGGACGCGAATCGCGGTCGACTACATGGGAGTCCAGCAACAAAGCCATTACGCTAACTGCTGGTCCCAATGTGTGAGTTTTAAGCTGCTAGGTCTGGGACTTGAACTGTGGCCAACTATGTGGAGTCCAGCAGCGTAACCATTATACTATCTGCTTTTCCCATCCTCTATTTTTGAATAAAAAATGAGATATCAAACTTATTTTTTAAAATAATTATTTATTTATTTCTATTTATTGTTATTTATTTTTTTTTCTTTATTTGACGAGAGAGAGAGAGAGAGAGAAAGGGAAAGTGAGAAAGCAAGCCACCAGGTCCAGGACTTGAACCATGGTTGGCCATGTGGGAATCCAGTGCCCTTATCCACCACACCACCTGCTGGCCCCATCAAACTTATTTTTTAATAATTTTTTTTGGGGGGAAAGGTATTTGCTATAGGGCATGTGCGCTCGCCAGACAGACAGAGAGAGACAGAGAGATAGAAAACGAGAAATCACCCTCCAGGGGGGATGGCCACGAGACAATCCCTTCTCCATTCTCCTCTTGGGATCTTGGGCACACACGCACACACGCCCGGCGTGAATTTTAAGCCACCGGGTCCAGGATGCGAACCGCGGTCGACTACATGGGAGTCCAGCGACATAGCCATTACGCTAACTGCTGGTCCCAATAATTTTTTTTTTTTAAAATAATTATTTATTTTATTTTATTTATTCATTCATTTTATTTTTTAGTTTGACCAGAGAGAGACAGAGGGTGAGAGTGAGAAAGAGAGAGAGGAATTGAGAAAGCAAGCCACCAGATTCAGGACTTGAACCCTGGTTGGCCATATGGGAGTGTCCAGCGCCTTAACCACCACGCCACCTGCTGGTCCCCCAATAATTTTTTTTTTTTTTGAGAGGTTTTTGCTATAGGGCACGTGCACTTGCCAGAAAGACAGAGACACACAGAGAGACAGAAAGCGAGAAATCACCTCCTGGGAGGATGGCCATGCTGCAGTCCCTTCTCCTCCATTCTCCTCTTGGGACCTTGGGCACACATACACATGTGCCCAGCATGAGTTTAAGCCACCGGGTCTGGGACTCGAACAGTGGTCGACTACATAGGAGTCCAGCAACATAGCCAATATACCATCTGCTGGCCCCAATAATTATTTTATTTAACTTTATTTATTTACTTATTTTGATTTGACTGGGGGTGGGGATACGAAAGAGAGAGAGAGAAAGAGAGAAAAGCAAGCCATCAGGTCCAGGACTCGAACTGCATTTGGCCATGTGGGAGTCTAACACTCTTAACCACCATGCCACCTGCCGGCCCCAAGCTATCAAACTTAAATATAGATGTTATTACTTTATCTCTTCATAAATAGACTCTAAAAGGAGCTCTGAAGAGTTGCCAATAAATTTTGAGCAATGTTGCCAATTTTTAGTAGGTCTAGAAGGTGGTTTTTCATTTGTAGTTGATCTTCATGTTTTTTTCAATAATTGATAGTAAAAATTCTCAAACATACAGCAAAAGTGAAAGAATTTTACATATACCTAGCACCTAAATAAGTATGAGTATCCAGTATTAACTTTTTCTATTTTTTCTTCTTATTTATTTCTTCAGTGAGCAAGAGAGACAGAAACAAGAGTCAGAGAGACAGCACTCCCACAGGGTCTCCAGTTCACGACCCTCTCCCAGTTTTAGCCAGCTCAGGTCATGGGCATGTACGCATCTGGCCTGTTCAGGGAAATAGCTTGACATGAACCCAGAACCTTCCCTTGTGGATCTGTCTTGTAGAGCATTGCATTATGAGTGTGCCATCATCAGACCCCTGCTATTAACATTTTATGTGCTTATTTTATCGTGTGATTCTTCATCTAACCATCCCTCTAATCCTGGAGTTTTCAACTAGAGACATTTTTCCCGCTGCACCTCCTCCTCTTCTCCAGGGTTTTTGGTGGTGTTTGGAGACATTTTAGTAGTCCCTGCTTCAGAGGGGGATGCTATGGGCAGCTAGTGGGAAGAGGCCAGGAAAGCTGTTAAACATTCCGCATCCAGCTTGTAGGACAGCTCTTCCTAACAAAGCAAACAAAACCAAAACTCCATAACCACTCAGACCAAAATGGCAATAGGGCCCAAACTGAGAAACTCCGCTCCACTCCCTCCAGTAAGTCCATCTTGTTTTGGGTACATTTCATGGTAAGTTGCAGACATAGGGATACTTCTCCCTAGGTATCCACCTATAAGTATTTATTTAATCCTGTACCAGCAGGTGACATAGAGGTTAAGATGCTGGACTCTCACATGGCTGACTGTAGGTTTGAGTCCCAGACTCAGCAGCTTGAAAATCTTGTTCTGTGTGTGGTGTGTGTGTGTATCCATAAAATCTCTAGAGGAGACAGGAAGAGAAGGGATTGGTGTGCTCACCCCCCCCAGGGAGTGAGTTCTCACTTTTTCTCTGTCTCTCTCTGGCAGGTGTATGCGTCCTGTAGCAGAAGCTAATTTATGTGTGTGTGTATACATATACACATATATATTTAATCTATATTTTTTACTATTCAATAGTACCTTTTAGACCATACCTTTAATGACTGATTTCCTTTATTTTTTAAATAGTCACTAAAGTGGTCTTTTGATGTATGTTTTGTTTTATTGGCAGCACTGTGTTCTTTTTCATTTTCAGATGCTCAGTTCGACTATCAAAGATATATCCTAAGTTTAATGTAATAAAGCTGGCTGGCACTCATTCACTTTGGAATTCAAAGCCAGTCATTTTCCTCTTGGGCCTGACTCCCAAGTCCTAGGTGGACACTATTAATGAGCCATTCTTTTTTATTTTGGTGATAGATGACATCTTCTTTGAAAGCTTGAAACATTTTTTTTCATACTTTCTGTTTCAAAGAAAGATAAATAGTTCTGTTTTTGTTACTTTATTTTTAAAAAAAATCTCAGTAGCTTTTCAGTTGTTATTTATAGTTATCTGAAAACCTTCTTGGCTCCGCAGGTGTTGTTTGTGGCGATTAACTGTTGGTGGAACCAAGGGCAATGCAGAAAACAGAAACACTTCTTTTCTTTTCCTGTAATACATCTGTATCACCGGAGGTAAGAACTTTTCAGCAGTGTTTCTAATTCCAGTTAAGTTTGTCAATTTGTAAATGAATTTTTTTTCTATATAAAAGTATTAAGTATTCATTGTTAGAAAATTGAGATAGTACAGATGAACAAGAATAAAAAAGAAAGGATCTTATCAGCCATTTATAATTCTCTGTGTTTTGATTTATATCCTCTTATAAGTGTACATATCCATCCCCCTCTCTTAAGCCAAAGAAAGGATTAGGCAGTGAGACTATTTCCTAAGCTGCTCATTCTCACTTTTGTGAATATCTTTTCATGTCATTATATATCCTACAGCATTATTGTTGAAAGTATTAATTGCTCCATTGTATGTTATATATGCATTTCAGATGTTCTAAATGTGTTTTGCCATATAAAATGTCTTACTCTGTTACCTGGCACCATAGTAGTAGTCAAGAAGTTACTGTCTTGTTCTTTCTTTCTTTTAAAGAATTATTTTATTTAGTTTTATTTATTCTTTCATTTATTTTAATTTGACCAGAGAGAGACACACAGAGAGAGAGAAAGTAAGAAAGCAAACCTGGTATGGGAGTTGAACCATGGTCAGCCATGTCAGAGTGTCCAACACCTTACCCAATCCGCTACCTGCTGGTCCCGAGTACTGTCTTTTTGCTTGAGAAGAAAATGACTTTATGTTCAGAATCCTGTATCTGCAAACCTGAAATCACAAGGAAGACTTAAAAACAGGTCTCATAAATTTCAGACCCAGCCGCCGTCGCCTGGCCTGCATTAGCAGAGGCCACCTGCGGTCTTTGTCCCACTTAGATGCCTCTGCTCATGTTGCTGCAGAACACTGGCATTTGACTTGGAAGTATTACCCAGACCCTTCTGTGGATGAGAGTGATCTGGAAATCAGATGTGAGAGGTTTTGGAGACAGGAGATGCAGTTTTTTATTTGTTCATTGTGATTGGCTTGAAGTTTGTTGAGGGTAAAATGAGTGAAGGAGATTGATTAATAAGTTTTTTTTTTTTTTAAGGTTTTTGCCTAGGGTGTTTGTGCTCACCAGTGATAGAGAGAGGGAAAGTGAGAAACCATCTCCTTGGGGAATAGTATGCTGCAGTCTCTTCTCTTCATTCTCCTCTTGGGATTTTGGGTGGGCATGCATGCACATGTACCTGCTGTCGTTTTCAAGCTGCCACGTCCAGGACTCGAACTGCAGTCAGGTCATGTGGGAGTCCAGCACCTTTTTAAAAAGAATTATTTAATTTTATTTATCATCATTACTATTTTTTATTTTGCTACAGGGCATGCACGCTCATCAGAGAGAGATGGGGGTGTGGGGGGCATGAGAAAGCAAGCCAACAGGTCCAGGACTCGAATTGCAGTCAGCCATATGGGAGTCCAGCACCTTAACCACCATGCCATCTTCTGGCCCCTGAGAGTCTAGCACCTTAACCACTATGCCACCTGCTGGCCACCAATATCTTTACTTTTTAGGCTTTCCTTTTTCTCTCCCTATACATTTTATGGGCCTTAGTTAATGGATTCATAGTGTCAGCAGACTATCATTTGTGGATTCTCTGTCATATTCCATCACATGCCTGTGTCTCTATCATAAACTGTGGTGTGGTGCATAGTATTGTTTTCCAGGAGCTAGGGGGATATTATTTGGGCAAAAATACATGTTCGTACTCCAACTCTACTAAGTTTTCTTCAGATATTAAGTACCTCTAATACTAATATTTGTAGTAACAAGTCAATTTTTGTCTGGAGAAACCATTAAAATCCATTCTTAGAATCCTTCTTCCTGCCCCTAGCGTTTTGGCCACTTGGAGGTTCTGTCTCTACTTTGAAGGTTAAAGGATAGGATTTAAAAAAAAAAAAAAAGTTGTATTTATTTTTATGAGAGAGAGACAAGAGGCAGGCAGGTACCCTCAAAGGGTCTTGCTATGCCATGATCTTCCCCACAGCTTCCCAGCCTGTCAGGATCACGGGCGTGTGCCTGGTGTGTTCAGGCTGACCTGGGTCCTTCTGATGGCTCCAATATTGTGCAGCGGTGCCTTACTGCCTGTGCTGGAAGTGCAAGTTTTCTAGAGTATGAGAATATTTTCTCAGGCCAGCAGGTGGTGTGGTGGTTAAGGTGATGGATCCCACATGGCTGACTGAACCATTGAGTCCCAGATCTGGCAGCTTGAAAACCATGCAGGGCATGTGTGCATGTGCAAATCCCAAGAGAAGAGGAGGAGGAGAGATTACAATGTGGCCATCCCCCTGCGGGGGAGGTGATTTTTCACTTTCTCTATCTCTTTCTATCCACTCTGTTTCTCTCTGGCAAGGGCATGGCCCTATAGCAAATTTAAAAAACAAAAAAAATGTTAAGAGAGATTTTTGCTATAGGGTGTGTGTGTTTATCAGAGAGACAGGGAGAGACAGACAGAAAGCAAGAACTCACCCTCAGGGGTGATGGCTGTGCTACAATCCCTTCTCCTCCATTCTCCTCTCGGGATCTTGTGCATGTATGCATATGCTCCTGACTTGAGTTTTAAGCCACCAGGTAGGTCCAGAACTTGAACAGGTCAACTATGTGGGAGTTCAGCAACATAACCATTATGCCATCTGCTGGTCCTAAAAAAAAACAATTTCTTTTGAGAGATTTGCTATAGAGTGTGTACATTTGACAGAGAGAGAGAGAAAGACAGAAGAAGAGAAATCACCCTGCAGGGGAGATGGCCATGCCACAATCCCTTCTCTTCCTTTCTTCTTTTAGGATTCTGGGCATGCATGCACATGCTCCCGGTGTGAGTTGTGTCCGGGACTCGAACTGCATTCAACCATGTGGAAGTCCAGCAATGTCACCAGCAATGTCACTCCATCTACTGATTTGCCCCAGATTTCTTTTTTTTTTTTTTAGCAGAGTTTTTTTTTTTTTTTTTTCTTTTGTTTTCTATAGGGCGTGCGTGATCACCAGAAAGACAGAGACAGGTAGAGAGACAGAAAGTGACAAATCACCCCCAGGGGGGATGGCCACACCGCAATCCCTTCTCCTCTATTCTCCTCTTGGGATCTTGGGCACGTACGCACACATGCCTGGCGTGAGTTTAAGCCACTGGGTCTGGGACTTGAACTGCGGTTGGCTATGTGGGAGTCCAGCTACATAGCCATTACACCAACTGCTGGTCCCCAGATTTATTTTTTCTCTTAGAGTAACTTTTTTTTTTAGGTTTTTGCTATAGGATGTGTGCATGAGACAGAGACAGAGAGAGGGAAAGTAAGAAATCATCCCACAGAGGACATGGCTACTCTATAATCTTTTCTTTTTCATTCTCCTCTTGGGCTTGTGGACCCACATGCAGGCATGCCTGGTGTGATTTTAAAGCCTCCAGGTCTGGGCCTAAAACTGGGTTTGGCCATGAGGGAGTCCAGTGCCTTCACTACTGTGGCACCTGCTGGCTGCCCCCAGAGTAACTTTCTTAGCATTACCTTTTCTTCTTCTTCTTCTTTTTTTTTTTAAATTTTGCCAGAGTGCATGTGGGCTTACCAGAGAAAGACAGAGGGAGATAAAGTGGGAAAGCAACCCCCATAGGGGATAGTCATGCCACAATGCCTTCTCCATTTTTCTCTCCTTTCTGGGTTTTAGGCATATAGACACATGTGCTTTGTGTGTTTCTCAAACCTCTGGGTCTGAGACTTGAACTGCACAGTTGACCATGTGGGATTCAACTGCCTTAAATCCATGCCATGGGCTGGTTCTACTTTTTCTTTTTAAAGATAAGTGTAAGTTGTACTTGAAGGTTCTGATACTCTGCTGTGTAATGGGATGATGAGCTTGTCCTACTGCAGTTCCTGTGTTTCTTTTTGGCTTTGGAAGAGGGCACAGATACCTGGCGGGGGCTTTAGTTCTGGCGAGCTACCCAAAATGGGTTTAACTCGATGTGATATTGCAATCAGAAGAATGCTCTTGAATTGAATATGCATGTCATTTTGGGTTATGTGAGTATACAGTGTTGTCTGATAGTGTTTGTTTTCTTCGCTTTTATAGGAAGACTGAAGTGAAATAAATGCCTTTCCCTTATCTTCTTCTTTTTTCTTTTGTTTTTAAGAGAGATTTTTTGTTGTTGTTTTTGTTTTTTCTGGAGAGGTTTTTGCTATAGGGTGCGGGTGCCCACCAGAAAGAGAGAGACAGAGAGACAGAAAGCGAGAAATCAGCCCCTGGAAGGATGGCCACACCGCAATCCCTTTTCCTCCACTCTCCTCTCAGGATCTTGGGCATGCACACACATGCTCCTGGCGTGAGTTTAAGCCACCGGGTCTGGGACTTCAACTGCAGTCTACTATTAAGAGAGATTTTTGCTATAGGGCAGCTGTGCTTGCCGGAGAGACAGACAGAAAGTGAGAAATCACACACACACACACACACACACACACACACACACCCCGCCCAGGGTGGATGGCCATGCCGCAATCCCTTCTCCTCCATTCTCCTCTTGGGATTTTGGGCACACACACATGTGCTCAGTGTGTGAGATTTAAGCTGCTGGGTCTGGGACTTGAACTGCTGTCAACTATGTGGGAGTCCAGCGATATAACCTTTAACCAGCCATCTGCTGGTCCCAAACTTTCCCTCATCTTCACCTGTTAAGTTTTACTTATGTCAGTTCAGACTCTTTACTGCTCGTTTCTGTGCTAAAGCATAGAAATTCCCCCCAAATAGCTTTTTCATATTCTATCTTAGAAGCCCTGAGGCTTTATACATACACATATATGTGTGAATGTGTTCATCCGCTAACTCCCTTGTGAGTGTTATCAGCAGTTCTGAGGTTCTCTTGGTTAACAGGGCTTGGAGATGGCGCCCTTTGAATCTCCTCACTGAGCAGACCACTGCTGTTAGTGTGTCTTTGTTGCTGTTACTTATTACAATGGCTTTTATCTTGCAATAGCTGCTTAAATTAATAGGCCTTTCTGTTTTGTGAAAATAGATTCCATTTTGGGGGGCTCATACTGATACCAGTCACAAAGAAAATTGATAAAAGAATCTGAAACAGGGGACGGGTTCTCAAAACACCCTATACAGGGTAGTCGCCCTAGCTGGCTGCAGTTTTTTGGGAGAACAGGCTCCACACCTTGCATTTTGGGATTTCCTTGGCTTTAAAAACCTTTATATGTAGTTTTTATATTTTATTTATTTATTTATTTATTTATTTATAGAGAGACTTTTGCTATAGAACGTGTGCTCACCAGAGAGACAGAGACAGAAAGCAAGAAATCACCCCCCAAGGGGGATGGCCACACTGCAGTCCCTTCTCATTCTCCTCTTGGGATCTTGGGTATGCATGTACATGTGTCTGGTGTGAGTTTGAAGCTGCTGGGTCCAGGATGCGAACTGTGGTTGGCCATGTGGATGTCCATCAATGTAACCATTACACTATCTGCTGGTCCCTATATATAGTTTTTTTATTTTATTTATTTATTTATTTATTTATTTATTTATTTATTTATTTGCTATAGGGTACATACACACTTGCTGGAGAGAGACAGAGAGTGACAGAAGGAAAGAGAGAAATGGTCCCCTGGGAGGATGGCCATGCTGCAGTCCCTTCTCTCCATTCTTCTCTTGAGATTTTGAGCACAGATACACATGTGCTTGCCATATTTTCCAAGTCACCAGATCTGGGAATCGTAGGATCCAGCCACCTTAGCCACCATGCCATCTGTCTGGCCCAAGGATCTCATTAGCTTTTACAAGTCCCAGTATTCTTGTAACATCACACAAGAAAACGCAGCAAGGCCTACTTGTGTGAGTAGATGAGGTTTCTGTTAGGTTGTTGGAAAAGTCATGGCTCATTTTTGCATAGAAAAATACATCATGACTTTTCCGACAACCCAATAGGTTGATTGTCTCCTTTTTGCTAAACAGGTTATTGGATGCTTTTGGATTTCTTTCTTTAAGTTAAAAATGGGTGATGAGGGACCAGCAGTTGGTGTAATGGCTATATCCCTGGACCCCCATGTAGTCGACCACGGTTCGAATCCTGGACATGGTGGCTTAAACTCACACCGGGTGCGGCGTGTATGTGTGTGTGCCCAAGATTCCGAGAAGAGAATGGAGGAGAAGGGATTGTGGCATGGCCATCCCCCCAGGGTGATTTTTCACTTTCTGTTTCTCTGTCTCTCTCTGTCTTTCTGGTGAGCGCATACGCCCTATAGCAAAAACCTCTAAAAAATAAATAAATAAATAAAATAGATAAAAATGATGGGCCAGCAGGTGGCATGGTGGGTAAGGACGCTGGACTCCCACGTGGCCCACAGCAGTCTGATTCCCAGACCTGGCGGCTTGCATTCTCACTTTCTCTCTCTCTCTCACTCTGTTCTTCTCTGGTTAAATTAAAATAAATAAATAAAGTTAAAGAAAATAATTCTTTAATTAAAAAGTGGGTGATGGGAGCAGCAGTTGGCATAATGGTTATGTTGCTGGACTCCCATGTGGTCGACCATGGTTTGAGTCCCGGACCCTGTGGCTTAAACTCATGCCGGGCGTGTGTGCTTGCGTGCCCTCCTGCCCAAGATCCTGAGAGGAGAATGGAGGAGAAGGGATTGCGGCATGGCCATCCCCCCGGGGGGTGATTTCTCACTTTCTCTCTCTCTGTCTCTCTGTCTTTCTGGTGAGTGCATGTGCTCTATAGCAAAATCCTCTCCCCCCCAAAAAAAAAGTGAGTGGTGAGGGGATTGGAAGTGGTGGTGCTAATTTCTAATAACTAATTTGTAGGAATCTTGAATTGATAGAAATATTTTTTTAAAGAATTTTTTTTTTTTTGAGAGGTTTTCGCTATAGGGCGCATACGCTCGCCAGACAGAGAGAGACATAGAGACAGAAAGCGAGAAATCACCCCCCAGGGGGGATGGTCATGCCGCAATCCCTTCTCCTCCATTCTCCTCTCGGGATCTCGGGCACGCACACACACGTGCCCGGCGTGAGTTTTAAGCCACTGGGTCCGGGACATGAACCATGGTCGACTACGTGGGAGTCCAGCGACATAGCCATTACGCTAACTGCTGATTCCCTAAAGAATTTTTTTTGAGAGGTTTTTGCTGTAGGATGCATGCACTTGCCAGAAAGAAAGAGACAGAGAAACAGAAAGTGAGAAATTACCCCCCGAGGGGGATGGCCACGCTGCAGTCCCTTCTCCTCTATTCTCCTCTCGGAATCTTGGGCACGCATGTGAACGGGCCCGGTGTGCATTTAAGCTACCATGTTTGGGACTCAAACCAGGGTCGACTACATGGGAGTTCAGCGACATAGCCATTACACTAACTGCTAGTCCCAAGAATTATTTTATTGACAATCAATCAATTAATTAAATTTGAACAGAGAAGTACAGAGAGAGAGAGGGAAAGTGAGAAAGCAAGCTGCCAGGTCTGGGACTTGAGCTACAGTCAGCTGTATGGGAGTCCAGCGCCCTTAACCATCTCACCACCTTCTGGCCCAAGGAATCTTGACTTGATAAAAATCTTAACCCTGTTGCCCAGCTGTACATATAGAATGCTGTTTTTACTTTTTTATGTTGTTATTCCTTCAGTATCATATTCTGCAGGGCACACTGAATTATTGTGTTTATCTCATCGTGTTACCTATGTGAATTTCTGGAATCATGTGTTAGAGTATTGTGAACTCAGGATTTATGTAATTCTTCACTGTGTTCTGCCTGTTGTTGCTACTAACAATAAGCTCACTGTCAATTTCTGTTTTGAGAGGGGTGATTATGCAGTTGCTGAATTTCACTGCGCCCCTGCCCCAGCTATCTACCACTCAGTCATATTTGAGCAATGTTCGTGTGAGAGTGGAGAGAGCCATGTAAGAACTCTGATTTGCCTGGCAGGATAAGTGAATGGTGGTGGTATTACTTAACAATACTAAATCAAATTCCCATGTATCCCCAACTGAAATCAAGCACAACTGAAATGTTTTTCATACAAGGCCTTAACTTTATACCTTCATATAATTTTGTTGTTGTTGCAATAATACTTTAAATAGTTTAGTAGTTTTTTAGAAATAATTACTGGGGCCGGCAGGTAGCATCGTGGTTAAGGTGTTGGACTCCCACGTGGCTGACCACAGTTTGAATCCTGGGCCTGGCGGCTTGCTTTCTCACTCTTCTTCCCTCCCTTCCTCCTTCCCTTCCTTCCTCTCTCTCTCTTTCTCTATTTGTGTCTCTCTCTGGTTTAATAATAATAATAAAGTTAAATAAAATGATTCTTAAAAAAAAAGAATTATTTATTTAATTTTATTAATTAATGTTACTAAATTTTCTTTTTCTTTTTGGAGAGGTTTTTGCTATAGGGCGTATGCGCTTCCCAGAAAGATAGAGAGACAGAGAGACAGAAAGCGAGAAATCACCCCCCAGGGGGGATGGCCACGCTGCAATCCCTTTTCCTCCATTCTCCTCTTGGGATCTTGGGCATGCATGCACATGCACCCTATGTGAGTTTAAGCCACCGGGTCTGGGACTTGAACTGCGGTTGACTACATGGGAGTCCAGCGACATAGCCATTATGCTAACTGCTGGTTCCCCAATGTTACTAAATTTACTATAGGGCACATGCACTCACCAGAGAGAGAGGAAAAAAAAAAGCAAGCCACGAGGTCCAGGACTTCAACCATATTTGGCCATGTGGGAGTCCAGTGCCTTAACCACCATGCCACCTGTTGGCCCCACTTTAGGTAGTTTTTAAGATTTATTTAGTGATCCTCTGTGTAGGTGTCAGTGGAGATATTTAGTAAGTACTCTTTAGTAGGCAAAGGACCAAATGCTCAACTTGTTCCTTATTTCAGAATGACAGGTACAAGCAGAGTCTGCCCACCTATGCTGTATTATGTGGTTCAGATCTTGAGATCCTAGAGCAGGAGTTCAGTTTCTAGGGCCACTGTTTGTTTTGTTTTAAAGAAATATTGTGGGAATTAATTTTGTTTTTTCAGAGCCTAGAATGAGTGTTCTTTGGAAATTTTGTTTGTGGTTGAATTAAGTTCATAGAAGGTGATGGCTCCTTGTACCCCTTGTTGCTTAGAGCGCTCAGCCCCTGAGCAGTGAACCAGTCTCTCCCTGAATTGGCTGGGTCCTAAGTGAGATGTTTTCATTTTGTGGTGTTGATGATTTCAGTTTTACATTACCAGTTTAATGCATGGTGTATTATTTTTATTTTTAATTTTTATTTTTTTGGTACTAGTTTTGGACCAATCGAGTACAAAGGCCCCATGAGTGCTGTTTACATTGAGAAGTTTGTCCGCCGGGTGATGAAACCACTTCTCTACATCCCATCTCAATCAGAATTACTAGATTTTCTCTCAAACTACGAGGTACTTATCTTTCATATCTCTTCTGTTATCAAGGCTTTCCACCAGATCGTGTTGGATTGTTTGTATTGAAAGTTTATTTTATAAATACCTTCTGAATTGCCGGAATTTAAAGCTTACACTGTAGATAAATTCTAATGAAATGCTTTTCGCGATACTGATCATAAGGATCATTTGGCCTAGTGAGTTTTAAGAGAATAGAATACTTGCAGAATCTTGTCTTTATTTTGTTTGGGAGTTTTCAACATGCTTTCAGCTCATCTTACTGTTAAGTTAGAGTACATGAGAATTAATGTACAGTATTTATGTAGCTGCAAATTTCTGAGGGTGTTATTTGATGCCTTATAATAGCATTATATTATAAGATACCTGGTTTTTCTTGTCTGTTGTAGTTTAGCTTGTTTTTTTTTTTTGAACTGGAAATATGTTCCTTTTTATTTCATTAAGTGCGTAACTATTTCAAGGTTGTATTTAGAGAATGTCTCCTCACTTTCCTAACATGGCTTCTCTGATGTTTCTTCACTGCCACCTTCAACCCCTGATAAACTGTTTTTTTATAGATTTTTAGAAGTTTATTTATTTATTTCTTCCGAGAGAGAGAAGGGAAGAGAGAGACAGAGAAAGAGGCAAAGAGAGAGAGAGAAGCAGAAAGAGAGGCTGAGTCACCTCCAATGAAGTCTTCACCCCACAGCCCACCCTGTCTCGGCTGGCCTGGATCCCACACACACGTGTATGCTGAGTGTCCACAGCAGGTCCTGGGCCATGAACCTCGGGCCTTTCCCGTGGTCCCAGTTGCATTACTATTGCACCACTGCCTGACCCGGGTTCCGTGAAGTGTGTTGTTGAGAGACCAGTACTGAGATTATTAAGCCATCCCAGAGCTTACAGATACATCAGGAGTCCCACAGAAAGAGCCACTGAAGGCCTAGCCTCTGTGGTGAATCAGTAGTGTGCTGGACTGCTGAGCTGGAGCCTTGGCTTGAGTCCCTGGCTGGTTGGCCTAAAAATACCAGGTACACGTGCCTGGGCCCAGAGTCCTGGCTGGCTAGAGGACTGGAGGGACCGGGGACGCAGCGTGACCGAGCCTGGTGGAGGCTGCTGCTCTCATGCATGCACATGCATTCTGTCATGGATAGAAGCAAAACTTCACTGGGACAAATGTAGATTCATCCTTGGATAGAACAAATAAAAATGAGGAACGACAAAATCAAGAGTATAAAATGATGAGAAAAACCATACAAATCTAGACCTCACTCACAATTTAGAATTGTGGGAGTCCAGTGATGTAACCATTACGCCATCTGCTAGTCCCCAGGGTTGAGTTTTTAATCCCTTAAGTGCAACATGTTGTGATAAGTAAGATTTCATGTGGATTTGCAGTAGGTGATAGGCAGTCACTGAAGGTGATATAATAAACTGGCAGCGAAGCAGGAGTCAGGAAGACATGAGTCAAAGCTCAGCCCGGTCACCAGTTAGCTGTGGCCTAGAACTAGCTATTTAACCTTGGTAAGCCTGGATTTCCTCATCTGTAAAACGGGTAGACAGAGCACGACAGAAAATGCTAGGATGTAGACTCAGTAAGTGAAAACTTATTAGCAAAAATGACATCATAGAAAAAATTATTTTAATTTGACCAGAGAGGAATAGAGTGAGAGAGAGAGAGAAGGTGAGAAAGCAAGCCACCAGGTCCAGGACTCAAACCATGGTCGGCCATGTGGGAGTCCAGTGCCCTTAACCACCACGCGACCTCAGTGTTTCCTCTTTTTCTTTCTTTTTCTTTTCTTTTTTCCTTTCCTTTCCTTTCCTTTCCTTTCCTTTCCTTTCCTTTCCTTTCCTTTCCTTTCCTTTCCTTTTCTTTTTTTTTCTTTTCTCTTCTTTTTTTTTTTTTTTAAGAGAGACTTTTGCTATAGGGCATGTGCGCTCACCAGAGACACAGAGGGAGACAGAGAGACAGAAAGCAAGAAATCACCCCCCAGAAGAGATGGCTACACCCCAGTCCCTTCTCCTCCATCTTCTCTTGGGATTTTGGGCACGCATGCACACGCACCAGACCTGAGTTTTAAGCTGCCAGGTTTGGGGCTCAAACCACGGTCAAGTGGGTGGGAGTCTAGCAACGTAACCATTGCACCATCTGGTGGCCCCTGCCTGAATGTTTCTAATGTTCTCTCTAGTTGCATCTGTAAGAGTCAAGTGTGTATTTATGACTGAGCAGCAAGGTGATGCCTCATGTATAGCCTTTGCATTCTATGGATTTAATTTTTTTTTTTTTTTAGAATTATTTTATTAAAAAAAAAAGGGGCGGGGGGCCAGAAGTTGGAGTAATGGCTGTGTTGTTGGACTCCCATGTAGTCGACTACAGTTCGAATCCCAGACCTGTTGGCTTAAACTCAGGCTGGGTGCATGAGTGTGTGCCCAGGATCCCAAGAGGAGAATGGAGGAGAAGGGATTGCAGCATGGCCATCCCCCCTGGGGGGGATGATTTCTCACTCTCTATCTCTCTGTCTCTGACTTTCTGGTGAACACTCATGCCCTATAGCAAAAACCTCTCCCCCCCAAAAAAAAGAAGTATTTTATTTTATTTTATTCACACACACACACACACACACATACACACACACACACACACACACACACACATATATATATATATATATATATATATATATATATATATATATATATACACACACATATATAGTTGAATATTTGACCGGAGAGGAACAGCAAACAGAGCAAAAAAGTGAAAGAGAGAAAAGGAAAGTGAGAAAGCAGGCTGCCGGTCTGGGACTCGAATCATGGTTGGTCACATGGGAGTACAGCATCCTTAATCACCACGCCACCTGTTGGCCCTGGATTTACTTTTTAGCAGTACTTTAAAAGATTATACTCCAGGGTGAGGGCTGGGAGGTGGTGTGGTAGTTAAGGCACTGGACTCCCACATGGCTGACCATGGTTTGAGTCATGGACCTGGTGGCTTGCTTTCTCACTTTCTCCTTCTCCCCCCACCCCACTCTGTCTCTCTGGACAAATAAAATAATAATAATTATTAAATAAATAATTCTTTTAAAAAATGATATACTCTAGGACTGGCCCTATGGCCTGGTGGTTAAGGGAGCCAGACCACACATGGCCAACCACACAGTTTGAATCCTGGCCTCAGTGGCTTGACAAACACACTGGGTGCGTGTCTGTATGAGCCCAGCATCCTGGCAGACTGGAGAAATGGAGGAGAAGGGATGGCAGCAGGAACACACTCCTTCACAGGCTTCCTCTTCCTGCTCCCTTTTTCTGTCTTGCACGAGTACACATGCTGTCTGGCAACAGCAATGAAGAAAGCGGTTATACTGCAAGTATTGATGTGGAGTTGACGTCAGACTCACTGATAAGTGGGTAACGTCACTCACTGTTGGTTTTTGGCTACCCCTTTAATTAGAATGATATACGATGATTAGATTGTTTTTAAGACAGCATCCAGAGTGCCGCCAAGGTGGGACCCCTCGATTACATCTGTCAGCCAGTGAGATGGCTTCTTCCCAGAAACTTCCTCCCAGTAGCTGTTATCGGGTTAGTGTCATCTTTTCTGGGTTTCTCACTGAGCTGAAACTGGTTGGCAAGAGACAGTATTTGATTACTTGTGAAAGAACTAGGAGTCGAGCCTCGCCTGGCATTTGTGAAATACACTGACTAGTATAGCCTAAAGAAGCTGCTCAAATTTCATACACGCCCTGTAAGAGAATACAGTCAGCATTCTAGATCCAAAGAAGCAGTCACTGTCGTGGTTTTAATAGATGGATAAATAGGAAATAGAAGCAGTCACTGTCTAATAGATGGATAAATAGGAAAGTTAAAGGAATTGGGGCGGCAGCTTAGAATGCAGTATGGTTTTGGATATTCAGCTAAATTAGGGTTTCTCAATCTTACACAGTTGACTTTGGAGTCATATCATTCTGTGTTGTGGGGGCAGCCCTGTGCTCTTCAGGATTTGTGGCAGTGCCCCTGACCTTTACCCACTGGATGCCCGAAGCACTCCCTTCTTCTTCCAGTTGTTACAGAGTCATCTGATTTGCCCAATGCTCCTTGAGTGGTGGAAGTGGGGCAGGGGGAGGGGGAGAACAAAACTGCCTCCCTTAAGGACAGCTGCTCTAAATTTACATTCAGTTTTCCTGAGTTGTTCCTGCAACACCATTTTTTTGTTTTTTTGAGAGGTTTTTCGCTATAGGGCGTGTGCGCTCGCCAGACAGACAGAGAGAGACATAGAGACAGAAAGCGAGAAATCACCCCCCGGGGGGGATGGTCACGCCGCAATCCCTCCTCCTCCATTCTCCTCTCGGGATCTTGGGCACGCACGCACACGCGCCTGGCGTGAGTTTTAAGCCACCGGGTCCGGGACGTGAACCACGGTCGACTATATGGGAGTCCAGCGACATAGCCATTACGCTAACTGCTGGTTCCCCTCCAGCACCATTTTTCATGTGGCACTCAGAAGGCCACAATCTAACAGTTGAAAGTTTATCTGCATGTAATGGTGGCAAGTAGAGAGAAGATAAAAATGGAACAGTACCTTGATTAAATAATTCTGGAATGTTAACTGTGAGTGACTAGAGCCAGGGGTGAGTTAGATTGTCATCAACAGAGCTGTCCCTGATACTACTTAAACTATTTCTTTTCTCTAAAAAATATTCTCCCAAGAAAGCTTACTGTTAAAGAAATCTTACTTTGAAAAATACTTATTTTCATAAAAAGCTTTATATCCTTATATATGTAATGTATGTGTGTGTGTGTATATATATATATATATAAATAATTATTTAATTAATTTATTATTATTATTTAATTTGCTATAGGGCATGTGTGCTCATCAGGGAGAGAAAGTGAGAAAGCAAGCTGCCAGGTCTGGGACTCTAACCAGGGTCACCCATGTGGGAGTCCAGTGCCCACCCAGAATATACTGCATAGTGACTTAATCATACATATTATCGTCGATAAATTTCCATTTCTAGTTTCATATATATAGAAGTTTTAAACCAATGCGAAATACTTTATTTGACTGATTTATCTCAAGCCTAGCCAAATCAAATTACTAATGGTTAGAAATAGTTTTATGTTTGTAAAATAAGACTCTGTGAAAACAGTTTTTCCCTTAAGTTACTTAAATACCACAGAAAGACATTGAAATACTTTAATCATTATTAACAAAGAAATGAAGAATAACTATACGGTGATAAATACCCTTCGGTTTCCAAGTACGTTTATCTCCGATCTTCCCAGCGGCTGTGTGAGGTTGATAGAAATTGTCGATTCTTTGAGCAGTTAAGAAGCTAAGGGACAGAGAGGTGATTTACCTGAGGTGGAGACTGGACTGCACCCGGGCTTCCGGCTCTGGCCACTCTTTCTTGTGTACTGTGTTCCTCCCCGCCCCTCTCCTGTCAGTATTTCAGGCTCACACACACCTGCACCTGGAGTGTTTCTCAAGCCACTGGGTCTGGGACTCAAACTGTGCAGTTGGCCATGTGGGATCCAGCCACCTTAACCTCTGTGCTACCTGCTTGTCCAAAAATTATTTTAAATTTAAGTGGGAATCTTTGGGGGGGGGGTGTGAATTGAGGGAAGATAGTAAATTGATAGGTGACAGAAAATGAGCATTTTTGAGAAAACCTTAAATTCTTGTCATTTAGTGTTACCATTATATCGTTTGTAAGTAAAAATTTGTCTGAATGTTGAGAAAATACATGCCTTTTTTTGTAGCACTGTAAATCTAGTTTTATATATTCTAGCTGTAAATTAACAGTGCAGAAGTACTTCCAAGTGCTATTAAATAAAATTGCACCAGGGCAACTATTCTCATGGCCACTAGGGGGTGTACACACTATCTGTTGAAGTTTATACTATACTGTGCTACAAAGGCTGTCCACTTGTGAAAGGAATATTCTTATGCTGACAAGGATTTGCTGACCTTCTATAAATAGCCTATTTTCAACCTCCTTATTGTAATTGGGTCTAAATACATGTTTATAGACCACATGCTGGCTTTTCATGAGGCCACTTAAGATAACATGATATGAGAAGAGTACTAAAATTCGCTGTATTTAATTTCTAGCTATAGTTTTTTTTTAAATGTTATTTAATTTTATTATTTTTTATATTTCATTTTTTTGAAGTTGACCAGAGAGAGACAGCGAGAGAGAAGGAAAGTGAGAAAGCAGTCTGCCAGGTCCAGGACTCGAACCATGGTCAGCCATGTCCAGACGCCTTAACCACCACCTTAGCCGGCCCCGCTATAGATAGTTTATTAATGTTTAGAATGAATTTATTCCATGGAGTTTTTTGGTTTGGGAGTTTGGTCAGAATTTAAGAAAACTTAAAATGAGTTGTTTTTTTTTTCTCAATTAGTAGCTGTTTTTGTTATCTATGTCCAATAGTAACTAAGTGATTTCTCAATATTTTGTCTTTTTATTGTTGTTTGTGATAGGAAAGCTTCATGCCACTATAGCATGGTTTAAATTTTTTTAACAATTTTTCTATTTAATTTTATTTATTTATTATTATTCTTCAATTTAACCAGAGAAGGGACAGAGAGAGAGAGAGAGGGAGAGTGAGAAGGCAAGCCCCCAGAGGTTCAGGACTTGAACCACAGTTGGTCACGTGGGAGTCCAGCACCTTAACTACTATGCCACCTGCTGGCCCCAGAATGGTTTGAAATTTTAAGAACCCAAATAATATTGGGATCAGCAGTTAGCGTAATGGCTATGTCGCTGAACTCCCACATAGTCGACCGCGGTTCGAGTCCCGGACCCGGTGGCTTAAACTCACGCCGGGCGCGTGTGCGTGCGTGCCCAAGATCCCGAGAGGAGAATGGAGGAGAAGGGATTGCGGCGTGGCCATTCCCCCTGGGGGGTGATTTCTTGCTTTCTGTCTCTGTCTCTCTCTGTCTGTCTGGCGAGCACACGCGCCCTGTAGCAAAAACCTCTCCAAAAAGAGAAAAAAAAAAAAGAACCCAAATAATATATAATGCTACTTCAAGCCATTGTTAGGTTGGCTTGTTGAAACTATTCTGAGGGAGTAGGGCAAAGGAAAATCTTATTTTCAGTAGCTTGTCTTTCTGATTTCTTCAGCTGTCTGAGAAGTTGGTTATTTGTTGGCCCTTTTTAGATGTTAGGATTCCACATTTCATGTCAGTTTCTAAGTCAGAAAATCAATTGGTTTATTTGAAGTCGGACCTTATGGAAATAATCAAGTAGTTTTGTTGGAAGATAATGTGTTCCACTACAGGTCAGAAATGTCCTCTTTTATATAACCACTGTGCCATCCTATAAAAAATTGCAGCCCAGGGACCAGCAATTGGTGTAATAGCTATGTTGCTGGACTCCTGTGTAGTCTACTGCGGTTTGAGTCCTGGACCCGGTGGCTTAAACTCACGCTGGACGCGTGTGCATGCGTACCCAAGATCCCGAGAGGAGAATAGAGAAGGGATTGCAGTGAGGACATCCTCCCCCGGGGGGTGATTTCTCGTTTTCTTTCTCTGTCTCTCTCTGTCTTTCTGGCCAGCTCACGTGCCCTATAGCAAAAAACTCTCCAAAGAAAAAACAAACAAAAAAAACCCCTGCAGCCTGTTTGAGAGGAAGTTCAGCCCCAACCTGCAGCCTTTTTTATGTGGGTAGGCTTTTTAAAAATGGAATACAACAATGTGCGTTCACTCTCAAATTAAACATCATGTTTTCAACGTCCTTTATTACCCTGCAGCTGACGGTGCCTCTCCTTTGCCTAATTCTGCTCTTGTTCTTGCAGCCTGGAGTACTCGGGTACTTTGAGTTCAGTGGCTCACCCCAGCCTCCTGGCTATTTGACCTTCTTCACCTCAGCATTACATTCATTAAAGAAAGGTAAAAGCAATTCATATCCTGGCATTGGTACTTAACAGAAATGTATTTATATTGATCCCTTTTGCATGTGTCATCATTATGATTATATTTTTACATTTGTTTGATTTCCTTTTCTAATTGTTTAATATTATTTTCTTAGCAAACGGAAAGTACTGAAATGTTTAGCTTTCTAAAAAATATAGCTTGATCATGTATCTGCAATTATATATCTTGCACTTTAAATTTATTTATCATAATCATATGCATGTGTGTGTATAGTTACAAGCTTTGGTCAGAATTTTTAGTGGTTACTGAATGTGTCAGTTATATATATATCATAATTTAGTGATAGATTCTATGAGGAGTGTTTTTATAAGTATAGAAGGAATGTCACATTATAGCATAAGCCCAATTCCAGTTTTACTCTTCCCAAATCCATGTATGTATGTATATGTATATATACACACACACACACACACACACACACACACACACACACTTTTTTCCCCCCTCTTTTTTAGTTGAATCAAATATCATTGGAGTCCTTTTAACATTATTTTGGGACCAGCAGATGGTGTAATGGTTGTCACTGGACTCCCATATAGTCGACTGCAGTTCAAGTTTTGGACGCAGTGACTTAAAACTCATGTTGAGTGCATGCGCTTGTGTGCCCAAAATTTCAAGAGGAGACTGGAGGAGATGGGACTGTGGCATGGCCATCCCCCTAGGGGATGATTTCTCTCTCTCTGTCTCTCCGGCAAGCACACACACCGTATAGCAAAAATCTCTCCAAAAATATTTTTTAACTTTTTTTCTTAATTGCCAAAGGGTATGTGCACTTTCCACAGAGAGAAAGAGAGGGAGAAAACATCTCCAAAGGGAGGGTAGTTCCTGCTGCTGCAGTTCCTTTCCACCATTTCCCCTTCTTGTTGGGGTTTGGGACATGCACGCACCTGAGCCTGGTGCGGTTTTCAAGCTGCTGGGGCCAGGAGTCCAACTGTGTTGGACCATGTGGGATCCAGCTCCCTTAACCACTAGGCTACAGGCCAGCCTTTTTAAAATTAAAACATTATTTCCTACTTATTTTTTCATGTTGTACCAGGTTCTCTCTGTCTCTATCAATCCTGAATTTCAAGGCCTGTCAGTTTTCTGTTGGGTACATTTTCATCTGCCCTTTTGTCACCACCTCCTTCATTACCATTCTTGTCCAAACCCTTTCTCTCATACCTGCACTAGGCCAGGGGACCCTTACCTGATGTCCACTCTTACCCTTTCTTCCTCACGCTACGGCCATTGTACATGCTAATCCTGCCCGGAATACACCCCACTTCCCCACTCTTAGGGCTCAGGATGCCACCTGCCACCCTTCCAACCCCTATTCATCCTTCAGAGTATAGTTTACATGTTACTTCTACAGCTAAGCAACTGCTCCGCCCTCCAGTCAAAACCTGATACACCCTGTTTCTTTCATAGCACATAACACAGCCTGCACTTATGTATGTGCGGTAGTTATAAAATGATTTGTTTAATGTCTGTCTTCTTCCCCAGACTCAGATTTCTGAGGACAGGGACGCTGTGTCTTCCAGTGGCTGACACATAGCAGGGCACATAGCTCCATCGGTATTTGCCAAGCTAGTGGTCAGATTAACGGCCGTATACTCTTCCCCCAGTAGATCAACCAAAAATATGTAACCATCCTTTTATTACTGGGTATTACATTGCTTCATACTGTTAACCCATAGGATAATGATATGACTGGCCTTTTTAATATATTCGTTGCCTCAGGCTTATATACACGGAGAATCCACTGTGTTCACATTTTCTGTCCAGGAGACATTGAGGGAAGAGAGCACACTGTCGTATAAGTTATGTCTTCTTTCCGCTTGAAAGTCTCAGAAGACTTGGTGAATCAAAGTTTAAACTTTGAAAACAAATCTTGCCAACCTAATTAAATAAGCAGACATTCAAAGCTCTTCATGGAAAATTAAGTAAAGTCCTACAAAAAGACCTTCATTGGAGATTTTATATAATAGTAACCTGGAGTCATTCACTAAAATGGTGATAGCATTCAAGTTCTTGAGCTGAAGAGGCTGTTTCAAGATTGTGATAGGAAGTGTTGCTGTTTGCTTAGCTTATATCGTATGCTGCTAAGCCATGTTAATGAGAAATAAATCACTCATCTTAAATTACTTTCTCATTCAGAGGTTTCTAAAACCTTCCAAGTGTAAAACAATAGCCTTTTTTTCCCTTTAAGCAAAGGAAAGGGTAAAATAGGAATAAAATTTTAAAAAGGTTAAAAAGGAATAAATAGTTAAAAATTACTCAGGTACGAAAAGTACTTCCTTGGTTAAATCACATATTTTGACAAATGATTACAGGAAAGTTCTTCTTGGGCCAGCTAGTGGTGTGGTAGTTAGGGTGGCTAGAGCTCACGTGGCTGACCACACAGTTTGAATGCCAGACTCAGCAGCTTGGAAAAAACACTGTGTGTGTGTGTCTGTGTGTGCATGTTTGTGCGCGTACATGTGCGTGTGCATGCCAAGACTGCAAAAGGAGGGAGAAATGGAGGAGAAGGGATTGAGGCGTGCACATGACCTGTGAAGGTGCTTTTTCACTGCCCCTCCCTTTTTGTCTCCCTCTGGTGAATATAAGTATGCTCTGGCAAATTTTAAAAAAATGCTTGGCACCAGCAGGTGGTATAGTGGTTAAGACATTGGACTCCCCTGTGGTCAACCATGGCTTGAGTCCCAGACCTGGTGACTTGAAACTCAAGTTGGGCACATGTACACATGTGCCCAAAATCCCTACAGGAGAATGGAGCCTCAAGAAGAGATTGTGGTGTGACCATTCCCCCTAGGTAGTGATTTCTTGCTTTCTGTCTTTCTCTCTCTCTCTCTCTCTCTCTCTCTGGTGAGCGAATGTGCCCTATAGTCAAAAATCTCTTGGAAAAAAATATGCTTATAGTATATGTAGTCTGATTAACCTTTTTATATTTTTTCTTTTTCTGTGATTTTAGTTGGGTCTTTAAGTTTCCAGTAGCTGAATTACTCCTGTTTCACCTCATTATTTGTGGCTAAATCCCCACTTAAGCTTCATGAATTATTTTTAGAAGGAAACAACAAATTTGGAAAGGTGATTTCCTAAACACATGGACTATATAGGATTCCTAAAATAAATCTTGCCTCGGGTGCTTGAATGTTTTCCTCCTTTTCTGTCTCCGGCTCTGAAGTCGGAGGTTACCTTCCGCATCTTTGTTATTAACAGCAGATGTGTGGTAAAAGAAACTGGTGCATACTTTTTCTTTAATGATATAGTTTCAAATGTAAATACTAGGTCAGTGTATTGTGTAGATTGTGTACACAACTCGAGGCCTTTGAGAGTTTAACATTTGGCTAAGAGCTGAATTGAAGAAAGGTTGTGGTAAAAAGCAGATGCCCTGATTCAGCAAGCCGCAGGCATTTACAGAATGCACATGACTTTACATTGCTTATTGATTTCCTTAAAGAATGGTCTTCAACTTAGCCTGGACCCCCCTGAGCTCTGCATTTGTTCTGGAAGCTAGCTGGCTGTCAGTCTGCTAGTAATTTGAAGCACCACAAAAGAAGCATCACAACTAGGCCCTGGGCACGCCAGGAGAGCTTCCTGCCTCTTGGGGTGCGAGGCTTGAGTTGTCAGACCTGGTTCTAGTGCCTTACCACCCCCTTGAGACTGCTTGTCTAACATTTGATATCTTTATACATTGTGATGAAAGAAATCAGAAAATTCACTTACCACCTCAGTGCTGTCATAGTAACTGCTTTCTCTTGTTGTTTTAGTCATTTCCCTTCGTCTCCTCTAGCTGTGACCAGTGTCCTTTACCTGTTGATGTCTTAACCTTAGTACCGATCTGTCAGTTTATGCAGGTGGGATAGGCAAGAACACCGTATTATAATTCTTCCCATTATTTTTATTTTCTACCCCTTTTACTCCTTTTTTTAAATGTACCAGTTTTATGGTTTCATGTAGTTAAGTCTCTGATTCTTTTCCTTCATTTATTTTATTTTCAAAAATCTGATGTCTAGTTTACGTTATTTTTTAAATTTAAAAATTACTTAGCACTTTATGCAACCTGGTTTTACCTTGATTTACCTTGATTTAAATGTACAGCATAGGGACCAGCAGATGGTGTAATGGTTACATCACTGGAATCCCACATAGTTGACCGCAGTTCAAGTCCCAGACTCAGCAACTTAAAATTCATGCCAGGCGCGTGTGCATGCCCAAAATCCCAAGAGGAGAATGGAGGAGAAGGGATTGCAGTGTGGCCATCCCCCTGGGGGGTTATTTCTGGCTTTCTATCTCTCTTTCTCAGTTTCTCCAGTGAGCACATGGGCCCTATAGCAAAAATCTCTCTTAAAAAAAAAAAAAAAGAAAAAAATTATATATATGTGTGTGTGTATATACACACACATATCATAATTGATTTTTTTCTACTTGTCTCATTGACTAATCACTTAGCACTATTTATAAATGATACTTCTTTTCTCTATCTTGATGATGGCTGCTTTATCACAGTATTCATATTCTTCCATGCAATTGGGTCTCTTTCTGTATTTTCTCTTTATCTAGGTATCAGTTTTTTAAATGAGTAAATATAATTTATGTTCTTGCTTTGTAAGTATTATTACGTGGTAAAGTCTGGACACTGCTACCTCCAGTTCTTGCATTTTATGGGATATTCTTTTATATCCATCTGTGTCTTTGGCTGGATTATGATTGGAACTATATTATTTGTATAAATTGACTTGAAGATAATTGATGTGTTAACATTTAGCTTCCCTTTCTAGGATCACAGCATGATTACGCATTTATTTAAACCTTCCTTTTAATTTTTTATAGTAGGTCTTACATGTCTCTCATTAATGTTCATTTCAAAGTGCTGAATGATTAATTGCGGGCTGCCGTTTCTGCATATTTCAAGCGCCTGAAGGAGCCAGCTCTGTGGTACTGCTCTGCACGTTCCAGACTGTAAAGCCCCTTCCTCTTGGAACCTTTTCACGTTTGATGTTGGCAGACAGGCTTCTTTATTCCTTTATCTAAAGACAACTTGGTAGAGGAGTTGTGTTTTTAAGGTGCTTACTTAATTTTTTTTTCATATGATTTCATTATGTTCTAACATGCTATGTTCTAATAGCTATCATTCAGAGACTTTTTCTTTTCTTTTTTATTTAAAAAATTATGCCAAAGATCATGTGTACTTGCTGGAGAGAGAGAGAAAGTGAGAAAGCACTTCCCATGGCAGATGGTCATACTGCAATCCCTTCTCCTCCGTTTCTCCCTCCTTTTGAGATCGTTGGCACGCATGCATATGTGCCCAGCATGTTTCTCAAGCTGAGGAGTCCTGGACTCTGACTGTGGTTGGCTCTGTGGTGAATCCAGCTACCTTAGTCACCATGCCACCAGTTGGCCTCAAGACTCCCCCCTCCCCAAGATTTATTAATTTTATTTATTATTATTACTGTCACTTTTTAATTTGGTATAGGGCATGTGCGTTTCCCAGAGAGAGAGAGGGAAAGTGAGAAAGCAAGCTCCAGGTCTAAGACCTGAACTGTGGTTGGCCATGCCTCAACCACCACGCCACCTGCCACCTGCCGACCCAGCCTTGAGACTGATTTTTTTTTTCTTGAGAGGTTTTTGCTACAGGACATATGCGCTTGCCAGAAAGACAGAAAGACAGAAATCAAGAAATCACCCTCCAGGGGGCGGGGGGATGTCCATGCCGCAATCCCTTCTCCTCCATTCTCCTCGGGATCTCGGGCACGCATGCACACGCACTTGGCGTGAGTTTAAGTCACTGGGTCCGGGACTCGAACTGCGGTCAGTGACATGGGAGTCCAGCAATGTAGCCATTACGCCAACTGCTGGTCCTAAGACTGTTTTTTAAAACAGAAAATTTGCAGCACATCTTGATCCTGTTTTTCATCTCTCCTACAAAAGGGAAGCAAAGTGGTGGCAGAAGAGACAGCAGTGTCTGGTCCTTACCCTCTGTCTGCTCTGATTGTGTTTGTTAGCTTGGAGCATAATATTTAATTTCTCTGTGTTCAGTTTGTCTGTTTGTAAATTTGGGGAAGGAGAATAAGGATAAGTGCTTGTTTTATAATGCCAAATAGTTGTGTGTGACTGGCAATAATCTTAAAGTCTATAAAGGCTTAATCACGTACTAACCCACCTGGCTGAAAGCATCTCAGACAAGTATCGTGTCTATTTTAGTAAAAGAGTCTACACAGGGAGTTCTGACCATTCAGCAGGTCCAACCTTCTTCTTCTTTTTTTTTTTTTTTTGGAGAGGTTTTTGCTATAGGGTGCGTGCGCTCGCCAGACAGACAGAGAGAGACAGAAAGCAGGAAATCACCCCCCAGGGGGGATGGCCACACCGCAATCCCTTCTCCTCCATTCTCCTCTCGGGATCCACGCACAAGCGCCCGGCGTGAGTTTAAGCCACCGGGTCCAGGACTCGAACTGCGGTCCACTACGTGGGAGTTCAGCGACATAGCCATTACGCTAACTGCTGGTCCCCAACCTTTTTCTTTCCGGTGGTACCTCGTACCTGCCTCTTGCACCACTGGTTTTCTCACCACAGAGTTTGGAAGCACTGGCCCTCTACATTAGGAGCTGATTTGTTCAGATAATATCGACTGAGTGCCTGAGGCCACGCTTTATTTCACTCCTACAACTCTAATGCCTCTGACGTAGTGTGCTAAAGTGGTGAATGGATGATTCCTAACGGACACTGGAGAAGGATTTTTAGCTGCGTGACTTTGAACGTTTCGGATCTCCCCCCCCACCACCATCACCGCGTCTCTGCCTGGCCCTTCTGGCTCCAGAGGCAGTTGTATGGAATCCTTCCCAGCAGGGCGAGGTGGAGCCACTGTCTGGTCTGTCCTCCCTGACTCCTCACTGTCTCCTAACATTAGGGTCCCAGTGAACTGAATTGAAATTCACGTGTCACCTTGAAAATATCCTGAACTATTAAGATAATGTTGCTATTCCTTTCTGCCACTTGGGAATTCCTAAGCTTAGTTGACAAGGGAACCTGGTGGCATTAGTTTTCTAAGGAACACACTTTGGGAAATACTGTTCTTGTGATTTTTCTTGTCAGAAGAATTGATTACAACTTCTAATTCCAGTATAGGACCCCTCCAGTCCACCAGGTGGCACTTTATGCTGCTGTGATTTGCTGGTAGAACTGTCAGGGCACATGAAAAATGGCTACCTCGCATAATAAACCTTATCTGTTAGATTGAGGTCTGAAGGGGGTAGGGTTTTCTCACCCTATATGTGACATTTTTAAAGGCTTTGGGGAAGCAAGGACTTACAGGCAAGATTGACTCAGAGATCACTTTTTGCCCAAGATCCCAAGAGGAGAAAGGAGGAGAAGGGATTGTGGCATGGCCATCCTCCCTGGGGGGTGATTTCTCGCTTTCTATCTCTTTGTCTCTCTCTGTCTTTCTGGCAAGCACACGTGCCCTATAGCAAAAACCTCTCCCCCCAAAAAAAAATTGCATTGTCTTCACTAATTTTTTTTGTTGTTGTTAAATTTTTTTTAACAGATTTTTGGCTTAGGGCGCATGTGCTCGCCAGAGAGAGAGACAGAGACAGTGAGAGGGAAAGTAAGAAATCACACCCCCCTCCTGGGGGGGTGGAGGGATGGCCATGCCACAATCCCTTCTCCTTGAGATGCCATGTGAGGAATTCAGTGAGGTAACCACTACGCCATCTGCTGGCCCCTTCACTAATTGTTTTATAACATTTTCTACTATTTTTAAGGTGTCCTGTGTTTATTGAACCGCTCTGCGTTTTTGGTTTTTGTTCTCATATTTGCAAGTTAAGACTCCTAGGCAAAGAATCAAAAGTATTAGCCATTATGCCAACTGCTGGTCCCTAAAGATTCTTTTTTTTCTTCCACATTTATTTGCTTAGTTTTTGCTATAGGATGCATGTGCTCACTGGAGAGAGAGAAAGTGAGAAAGCTCTGCCCTTGAGGGATGGCCACGCCACAGTCCCCTCTCCTCCATTCTCCCTTTGGGATCTTGGGCATGCATGCACACGTGCTTGGCATTTTAAGCCACCAGGTCTGGGACTGACACTATTCAGTCGGTCTTGTGGGATCCAGCCACCTTAACCTCTGTGCTACCTGATGGCCCAGGAGTGTTTTTCTTGACCTGACATGGGTTGAGCATATCTAATCCAAAATCCCTAAATCCCAAGTCTTCCAAAATCTAAAACCTTTTGAGTGTTTACATGACACCATAAGTGGAGATTTCCACCATACTATAGGTCACAGTCAAAACACTGCAGTATGAAAATATGGAAAATTACCTTCAGGCTGTAAGTGTAGGTGTCATAAGTGAATTCTGTGTCTCGTCTTGGGTCCTGTCCTCAAGGTCACTCTTTATGTTTATATAGATACTCCAAAGTCATGTGAAAACTCTGAAACACTTCTGGTCTTAAGCATGTCGGATAAAGGCTGCTCAGTCTGTATTCTATTTCTTTCCATGATTCCTGCAAGGTTAACTCACAAAGACTCCTGGATGGCAGGTAGCTAGCCAACTGTAAAGAATTCTTTGTTCAGCTCCAGCTGCTGTCCGGTCCTTCAGTGTATCCTTGGGCCCTCTATGTTGTACATCAAGGGCTGCCCACCCTGCCTCCCAGGGAGAATTAACCTCAGGAGCTCAGTCTAGCTGGAGTCATGAGGTCTCAAACTGTATTTTTCTTTCCAAAGGAGAGGAGCACTTTTTTTTTTAAACAGAATTATTTATTTAACTTTATTCATTCATTTATTTTTAATATGACTAGAGAGAGAGAAGGAGAGAAAGACACCAAGTCCGGGACTCAAACAGTGGTCGGCCATGTGGGAGTGTCCAGCGCCTTAACCTCCAAGCTACCCACTGGTCCCCGAGGGGCACTTTCTTAAAAATGATGATTCTCTGCTGTTGTAGCGATTTTCGTGAAAAAAAAAAATTCAAGAAACTTTGTTTTACATATTCTTTCAAGATATTTGGCTGTTATTATGACTTATTGACCTGCCCATCAGACACCCGATTTTGTAAGACTGCCATTAAAGTTTTGTTTGGCTGTTAAAAAAAAAGGGGGGGGGGGGGACACAGAACAACAAGTTACTGGCTGCTGAAGTTACCATCTCAGCCTAATTTTGTTCCTGAGATGATGGAATAGATATTTTTTGTTTACTGTCCTAGTACAATCCAATGGAAATATAATATGAATACATACTTAATTTAAAAGTTTCTAATGGCTACGTTAAAAATATAAAAGAGGGGCCAGCAGGTGGTGTAGTGGTTAAAGTGTTGGACTCCCACATAGCTGACTGCAGTTTGAGTCCTGGACCTGGCAGCTTAAAACTCACACTGAGTGCATGTACACATGTGCCTGAAATCCTAGGAGGAGAGTGGAGGAGAAAGGACTGTGGATGGCTACCTGCCATCCAGTAGCCATTCCCCCTGGGGTCCTTTCTCCTCTTTCTCTGTTGAACACATGTGCCCTGTGCCAAAAACCTAAAAAAATTCAAAGACAGGTAAAATTAATCTGTTTGATTTAACATAGTATATCCAGATTATCATTTCAATATGTAATCAGCATAAAATTATTGATTTTTTTTTTTTTTTTTTTTTTTGGAGAGGTTTTTGCTATAGAACGCATGCGCTCACCAGAAAGACAGAGAGACAGAAAGCGAGAAATCATCCCCTAGGAGGTTGGCCATGCCGCAATCCCTTCTCCTCCATTCTCCTCTTGGGATCTTGGGCACACACGCCCAGCGTGAGTTTAAGCCACCGGATCTGGGACTCGAACTGTGGTCGACTACATGGGAGTACAGCAACATAGTCATTACGCCAACTGCTCTGGTCCCAAAATTATTGAGATTTTTATATCCTGTTTCTTGAACTGTCTTGGAAAAGTGTCTTGTACTTTTACACTTTATACTTCTTAGCACATCTCAATTCATGTGCTGAGTTTTCTTAGAAATACTTGATGAGTATTTATTTATTTTATTGCCAGAGGGCATGTACACTCGCAGGGTGGCTAGCAGGGAGCATCTCAGTGGGGTGTGGTCACAGTCTTTCCCCTCTAGTTCTCCATCCTGTCAGGATTTTGAGCGTGCATACACAGGATCCTGGTGTGACTTTCAAGCTTCGAATGCTGGGGCGCTAACTGCAGTTGACCATATGGACTCCAACTCTCTTTTCTCTCTCTCTCTCTCTCTCTCTCTTTACAATTTTGTGAGAGAACATGTACACTTGCCAGAGAGACAAAGGGGAAGAGAGAGAGAGAGACAGCTCCCTATGGGGAATGGCTATGCCTCAGTCCCTTCTCCATCTTTCCATCCTGTCGGGATTTTGAGCACACATATATGCCTGGCGTGTTTCTCACTTTGCTGGGTCTGGGACTCAAGCCATGGCACTGGCCTTGCGAGATCTGACTACCTTAGCCACAGGTCATGAGTTGGCCCAGGCTCTGACACTATCAACCCTTAGGCCACCAGGCTGACCCTGATGTATGTTTAGATTTTGTAAAATTTAGAGTTAGAAAAGTGATTCATAGGGTCACCTCCGTAGCCTAGTGGTTTAAAAAGCCAGATCCCATATGGCTGACTGGTTTGAACCCTAGCTCCAGGAGATTCACCTGTGATTCACATAACCCAAGTTGTTTCAAATATACTTAACCAAGTTGAGTATTACTTTAAAATTTTAATTAATCAAAATAGAATGAACTGGGGCCAGCAGGTGGTGTGGTAGTTAAGACGCTGGAATTCCCACATGACTGACTGCAGTTCAAGTCCTGGACCTGGCAGCTTGCTTTCTCATTCTCCCCCCTCTCTCTCTCTCTGGCAAAACTCATGGGGGACAGATAGATAAATCAATCAATCAATCAAACATTCTTTAAAACAAACAAAAATAAATAAATAAAATGAACTCAGCTCCTCGTTGCTCATATTTCCAGTGTTGAGTAGCGACATGTGGCTAACAGCTCCATCTGGAATAGTGGCTTTCATCGGACGTGTGCCTCATTGCAGGACCATGCTTCCTGCAGGAAGCAGTCGTTGAGCAAAATAACCAAGTCTCCTGTGGGCACACCCTTGAGTTAACGTTTTAGCATGTGGGACTGGTAGTCTGTTAGTTGTTGAGTATCAGTGGTGTAGTTCTTGTTTCTGGGAGGACCTCTTTTTATTTATTTTAAAGTACAATTTAAAAGTCGATTCTTTATTCTTTCTGTGGTTCATGGCTTATTAAGTTGTCAGAAAAGTCAGGATGTATTTTTCCATACAAAAATGTGTCACAACTTCCCCAACAGCCCAGTAGAATGTACATGACCCTAATATTAAACTGAAGTTTTAATATTAAAAATTCAAGTTAAGGCAAATTATACCAAGCATAATAGTCTGATATTTAAATATGTGAAAAATGAGAATCAAAAAACCTTAATGAAAAGTGTAGAGGGGCGTGGCATGGTGGCTCCTGCCCTACTGCAGAAACTATTGGAGGTTGGAGGATTGCCGCATCAAGTTCTTCTCTTTGGGGTCAGCAGGTGGCGTGGTAGTTTAGGTGCTTGACTCTCACTAGTCAACTGTGGTTCCATTCCTGGACCTGGTGGGTTACTTTCTCACTTTCCCTTTCTCTCTCTGGTCAAATTAAATAATAATAATAAATTAAATAAATAATTCTTTGAATGAAAGCAAGCAAGCAATTAAGCAGGCTGTAGAGGAGAGTGAGCCAGATGAATCTGAGTGGGAACCAGATGGGATTTCAGATCTTTACTTTCTCCGTGTAGGTGGTCACCGTAACGTGGTGGTGACAGTGGCAAAGGGCAACCGAAGCTATACCTGGGGTGGGGGTCAGTGGTGATTCTGTTAGTGGCAAACAAGAACCCCCATCATTATAAAGATGGCCAGGAATCTCAGTCTGATAGTGTAAGAGGGAGGATGCTGCTATGTTGTGGCCAAGGCCACATGGGCGTTCTGGGTTTGGTTCCTAGCCCAACCTAAATAGGTCGGTGTGCTGACACGTACCTGGGGGCCTAGCTGACTGTGAGGCTGGGGCTGGAGGGTCACAAGGCACGATACTATAAAAAATACTTATCCCTCCACCACCCACTACACACATACCCTCTTGTACTCTCTCTCATTTTGAAAAAACAGACGAACAAACAGATGACCAGGAGTAAATCTGCCTAAGTACTGAAAGTCGGCGAGGTCAGATGGATCAAAGCAGACTTAACCATGGCACAGCGAGCAGTGTGGACGTCAGCATGATCATCTGGTCTCCCAGCCCCACGTTCGGGGCATGTGCTGCTGTGAACTGTTTCGGTGGTGGTGTGTGCCGTGGCTGCCTTTAACTAAGGGACACAAGACCAGGGGCTCAGCAAACTAGCCATTCTCCCTCCATGAGGTGGGACAGCCCCCAGCCATTCCGTGGTTCCCTTGACTACTTAGGTGCCTGCTGAAGCCACTGCTGAAATTGCTTAGTGACCAAGCAACTGGTCTTTACCCAGGTGTTCTTTCAAGAGTTGGTTACGTCTTGTAGTGATCCTTGACACCAGTTGTCAGGCAGTGGTTAATAGAGATCTTAAACTGGCCAGATACCAGGCTAATGGACTGTATCAAGAGTTTTTGTTTTTTAATTGAATGAGATCTTACCATTGTTGAACCATTTTTGGTAGAAAGGGAGTATAATTCTCTTTTAAATTGTCCAACGAATTCAGAGTTCATAATTAAAATACTGAAGCATCATTACTTTTAGGACAAAGAATTCATTTTATAAGTGACAAAGACCCTATTGTAGGAAGCCCCAGCGCTGTTAACCAAGAGTGCTCTGGATATGGAGATGAGAAGTGCAGTTTCTTTCGTCATTCGTACACTATAAACTTCCGCAGCCAGTCCAAATGTTCTTTGTTCATGTGGACTGCACATTTAAGCTGCATATTCCAGTAAGAACTCCACCATATGCAGGAACTCACATAGAAGTGCAGTTTTTGTAAATTTCTCTGTGTGAAAAATAAAGTTTCAAAATTATACTGTTAGAGCATGTTAGAATTTGTCCTGTATAAGCAAATTGTCTTTTTTTCTTTCCTTTTAAAAGTTTTTACCATAAGTCATGTACACTCACCAGAGAGAGGAAAAGTGCGAAATCATCATCCTGGCCACACTGCAATATCTTCTCCAGTCTTCTTTCAGGTTTTTGGGCATGCATGCACTCACGCCTGGCATGAGTTTCAAGCTGCTGTGTCTGAGACTTGAACTGCTATCAGCCATGTGGGAGACCAGTGCCTTAACCACCATGTCACCTGTTGACCCCTGTCCATTCCTATTAATGTACTTCAGTAGTTCTTGAATAGCCCTTTAAAAATTATTTGTTATTATCGTTATTATTTTAATTTGACCAGAGAGAGACAGAGAGAGGGAAAGCAAGAAAGCAAGCTGTCAGGTCCAGGACTCAAACTGTGGTCAGCCATGTGGGAGTCAAGCACCTTAACCACCATGCCACCTGCCGGCCCCCTCGACTGGCCCTTTTAACTTTGGGGTAAGGTCGTGTCTTACTCCTCTGCTCCAGTACATCATGATGATGACTTTGACAGATGTCGAATGGCCTTCCTAATGGCCACTGCTTTGCTTTCTTCTCTCCTGACTGTGGCTATCCACAAGATTCAGCTTTCTCCTTCTGGAGAATGTTGTTTTGGTTTTACTAGTTCATATCCTCTGGTCCTGCTTTTCCTTCTGGTAGCTTTGGGATCTGAAGTTATATGTTGTGTTACTAATTTTTTTTTTAATCTTTAATTTTATATTTAGAGAAAAGTTGCAGAAAATAGAACAAGAGTTTCCTAATTACCTGCCTTCATCCAGACTTCCCCATCGTTAACATCTTACATAGCCATTCCTTAAGGTGGTTTCGTCAAAACTAAAACTTTAATATAGTACTGTGAACTAAACTGGAGACCTAATTTGAATAGCCCTAGTGTTTCCACTAATGTCTGTTTTTGTTCCAGGATCCAATTTGGGATCCCACATTGTATTTAGTTCCTTTTCTCACAGACTCTTCCAACCAATGGCAGCTCCTCCGCCTTTGCCTTTTATGACCTTGACATGAAGAATACTGCGGAGGTGTTTTGTCGACCATCCCTCAGTTTTGTTTTAGCTGATGTTTTCTTGCGATTGGAGTAAGATTATATTTATGTCAAGAATACCACAGGAACAGTGCTCAATGTTTCTTGTCAGAGGGCTCAGGATGGCAAGTGGTTCTCCTACTGGTAGTGTTAGGGTCGATAATATGGTTAATATAGTGTTTGCTGGGTTATGCCACTGAAAAGTTGCTATCTTTTTCTTAGTAACTAATAAATACTTTGGGGGAAGATACGTAGCCACTATGCAAAGTGTCCTTTCCAATTATTGCCCACTCAGCCAGCTGTGGCAGCACTACAGTAACTTCGTGCTCTGCAAAATGCTTCGCAATACTGAAGCAACCTCGAAAGGTCCCGGGTGTGCAGCCTGGACTCCGCTCCGTGACTGCGCCAGACAGTGTGCATGTCCGTCCTGGTTGGCTTAGGACGGGGTGGCTCACAGCGTGAAGGCCCTGTTGGAAGGCCTCTCTCTCTGTCTCTATCTCTTTCTATCATGAAAGAAACAAATAAACTTTAAAAATTCAGCCAAACTGGGACCAGCAGTTAGCGTAATGGCTATGTTGCTGGACTCCCACGTAGTCTACCGCAGTTCGCGTCCCGGACCCGGTTGCTTAAAATTCACACTGGGCGCGTGTGTGTGCGTGCCCAAGATCCCGAGAGGAGAATGGAGGAGAAGGGATTGTGGCGTGGCCATCCCCCCTGGGGGGTGATTTCTCGCTTTCTGTCTCTCTGTCTCTCTCTGTCTGGCGAGTGCGCATGCGCCCTATGGCAAAAACCTCTCCAAGAAAAAAAATTCAGCAAAACTATTGCGCACTGATTTTAGCGTCCATCGCGGATCTCGTCTGCAACTACTGTGGGGTTCAAGTGGTGTCTTTCTGTTTCCCTCAGTCTTTCCTCATTATTAATGGAATTCTCTATGAAGAGGAGGTGACTCTTCTCATATATTAATATTATGTAGTCATGGATATTTATTTTGTTCTATGTACTCTCCTCATTTATTTTTGTTGCTCAGATTGTTCCAGCTGTAACCATTAGGACTGCCTTCAGTTGGCTCCTATGTCCTTTGGATAAGCCCCATCCTTTCATGAGCACCTCTTTACTCTGACGTGACCAGGTTATTTTAGGCTTAGTTGTTTTTTTTTTGTTTGTTTGTTTTGTTTTTTTTTGAAGAGATTTTTTTTTTTTTGCTATAGGGCGCGTGCACTTGCCAGACAGAGAGAGAGACAGAGAGACAGAAAGCGAGAAATCACCCCCCAGGGGGGATGGCCACGCTGCAATCCCTTCTCCTCCATTCTCCTCTCGGGATCCTGGGCACGCACGCACGCTTGCCCGGCGTGAGTTTTAAGCCACCAGGTCCGGGACACGAACCACGGTCGACTACGTGGGAGTCCAGCGACATAGCCATTACGCTAACTGTTGGTCCCCCCCCTTTTTTTAATTAAAAAAAGACAGGTACCTTCAACAGGTTCTCACAGCACAATGCCCCCAGCCTTCCAAGCTAGCTATCAGTAGGATCACGATGTTCACCTGGCGTATGCAGGTCAGTGTGCAGGTCAACACAAACCCAGTGTTGCTTGAACGGTGCGTTTCTCTGAGCAGCTGAGCAGCCCTGTACACAGTTTTTTCTACCTTTAGTTCTACAGCAGCCAGTCAAGCTACTTACTGTTTTCCAGTCACTTAGTTTAGTTCTTACCCCTCCCCACCGCCCCTTTCACTGCAGTGTCACTCATTGGCAACAGTTAGGTTTATTTGTCCACATGTCACTTGGTTTTAATGGTTTGTTTCCTTTGGATTATGTGAAGGGCATGTGACCATCACGTGTCCCTAGGAGTCCAGTAGGATAACTTCTGCTCATAGAGCCAGCCTCCTCAGCCCTGCCCTCCAGTTCCTACTTCCCCTTTTCCCACACACCCCTATAGGTAACAGTGCTTCAACTTCTGGTTTATTCTTCCTGTGTTTCTTTTGTTTTGTGCCACTTTAAACTCATCAGTTTTATATTAAAGATTGTCTTCCATGGTAGAAGAGACATATTTATTCCCACTTTATCTTTGTCAGCCACACCTTATCCAAGAGAAAGAGGGTACCACTGATGGAAGGTGGAACTTCGTGTGTTTACCACCATAGCCTTTTTATACTTTAACAACTTGGGTATAATTGGTGACATTTAAAGTTTATTTAACATCTAATAAAGCAGAAAAGAGATAGGAAATAATATACTTCTATTTGTGTGTTTGTTTGTTTGCTATAGGGCACATGGATTTAGAGAGAGAGAGAGAGAGGGAAAGTGAGAAATCACCCCCCAGGGAGGATGGCCACACCACAATCCCTTTGCCTCCGTTCTCTTCTTGGGATTTTCGGAATTCATGAACACATGTCCAATGTAATTTTCTTTTCTTTCTTTCTTTCTTTCTTTTTAGAAGTATTTTATTTAACTTTATTCATTTATTTATTTTAATTTGATCAGAGAAGGACAGAGTGAGAGAGAGGGAAAGTGAGAAAGCAAGCTGCCAGGTCCAGGACTTGAACTGCAGTTGGCCATTTGGGAGTCTAGCACCCTTAACCATCACGCCACCTGCCAGCCCCCTCAATGTGATTTTTAACCCTTTGGGTCCGGGACTTGAACCTTGAAGTCAGCCATGTGGGATCCAGCCACCTTAACCTCCAAGCCACCTTTTGACACTAAGAATGTACTTTTTTATACACTCTTTTTTTTTAAAAAAGGAATTATTCTATTTAACTTTATTTATTTATTTTTAATTTGACGGGACGTGGGAGGAGTGTGCCAGCTACTAGCTCCAGGACTCGAACCGTGGTCGGCCATGTGGGAGTCCAACATCCTTAAACACCACACCACTTTCTACATTGTATTATTCATCCTCCTGTAACACTAAATATTTTTATAATCACCCAAATATTATTATATAATTCATGAAGGGAAATGATAACGGCATACATAAAGATCAAGTATTCTTTGGTTTCTCTTCCCCAACACCAAACAGCTACTACTATCCTTTCAGATTCTTTTTTTTTTTTTTTTTTTTTGAGGGGGTGAGTTTTTTGCTATAGGGCGTGTGCGCTTGCCAGAAAGACAGGGAGAGACAGCCAGAAATCACCCCCCGGGGGGATGGCCATGCCACAATCCTTTCTCCATTCTCCTCTCAGGATCGTGGGTACGCACGCACATGCACCCAGCGTAAGTTTAAGCCACCGGGTCTGGGACTCCAACCGTGGTTGACTACATGGGAGTCCAGCGACATAGCCACTACGCCAACTGCTGGTCCCAGATCCTTTACACGTTTCTAAACTTACGTGTGGGGTGGAAGTATGGGCATGGGAGGGCATATTTTTGTGAGTGTATGGTTCTTTTTCCCTCCTTAAACACAAAGGATATACTTCATCTTCTTTGGCTTGCTTTTATCACCCACATGTCTTAGAGGTCTATTTGTGCTGTATTGATATCCCTGCCTCATTGGATGTGACATCTGCAGAGTATTTCTTGGTGAATATCCTTGCAAGTGACTTGGAAGTGGAGGTGCTGGCAGGGTCCCGCCCTCATGTAACCCCAGCAAGACCACTCTCCCAAGTGGCTGTGTGCCTACCTTCTTTACCAGCGTTGTATCGGAATGCTCTTTTCCCTACTGGTCATTGCCGCTTCATATTTCCTGCTTTTTCACCGCCCACCCATTCCTTGTGCCTCTGTCTAAGCTTGAACTTAGGGCAGTTTGAGGGTCAGAGTGGTTCTTTGTCTTAATTTGCCTTCCTCTGAGGTAGTTGAGTTGACGTTGAGCATATTTCTACATGTCGGCCATGTACATCCCTTCCTGTGCTTTGCCCATTTTGAACTGGCTTCTTTTTCTTACTAATTCATGTGAGTTCTTTGTATATGCTAGGCTCGTTCATTCAACAAATACTTATTGATCCTTCTTATTATATGCCCCAGGCATTGCTGTAGGTGCTGGGGTACCAGCAGTAAAGGTCTTTAATTACGTGAGCTTACATTCTGAAGAGGAAGTTGGATCAAGAAACTCTTAACTACATGAATAAGATTATGTAGACTTTTTAAAGTGGAATACATAAAATAGGGTCCTGGTGGGGAGCCCCAGGTCCCCTTTCAGACTCTGTTCCCTGAGTATTTGCTGTTAGGTGGGGTCAGAGAAGACACGAGCTGAGAAGAGTGATAAGAAGGAGCCAGCCTTAGGAAGTGTCCAGAAACAGCACATGCCTCGACCCCGAGGTGGGCCTTATGAGCCAGGGAGACAGGGTTTCCAGGGGACAGGTCATGTCTTCACAGAGGGACATGTGAGCTCCTCAGCACAGGTGGTTGTCAGAGAGGTTCCTATCAGAGTAGACTTGGTGGTTTGAAGGGCCGAGGTCTGTTTCAGGAGGAGGGTTCTTACAGCTCCTTCCCTATCTAGGTCACCAGAAAGAGCTTGGCTCAGGGGATTTGTGCACCGAGACTTGATCACTGGGTTTTGTGGTTGTTTTAAGGCATAGGCCTTTTCTTTAATAAAGGAAAATTTTCTGTTTCAGATTACCTAGGAACAGTACGATTTGGGGTTATCACAAATAAACATCTTGCGAAACTGGTATCCTTAGTACACTCTGGAAGTGTGTATTTACATAGACATTTCAACACATCTCTTGTAAGTATTTTGAAATCACATTTATATTAGTGCAGTGGTTCTTTACCTTGTCTAGGTCATAGACTCCTTTTGAGAATTGGGTCAAATCTGTGGACACTGTCCCTAGGAAGGCACACAGGATTTTATGTGCAGATTGAGCGTTCCTCAGCCCTAGAGTCCATGTCCCAGCCTGAGAACCCGTGCATTAGAAGGCTCTGAGTTAACATCTAGTCTCCTTGGTGAATATGTTTAGATTTTGGTACGGCTTTGTTAGTTTTCCTTCTTGGGTGAACTTGCAGGTACTCTGTTGGAGAATCACTGCTCTGGGCCCCTGTTCTCTGAGGCTGATGTCTGTGGGTGAGGAGTTAAGCTCCTTAGTTCCTTCCATGAAGGGTGGTAACGTGCCATGCTTTTCTCCCAGCTGATGGAATGGGTTTTTGTAGTTCTTGTCAAGTCACAGTGAGCAGTTGATGGCTTCTCTCCCAGAGAACCTCGGTTTTCCATTGTTGCCTTTGTTCCCTGGTTTCATTTGCTTTTTGATGGAGCACCCGCACCTCCGCTCTTTGTGAGCGTTGACCTGTGCCCTGCTTAATCCTGTGCTTCTGCTCTGGTTACTGCTCCTTCCTCAGGCCCATCACGGAGTGTTTCTTAAGTGTTTTCTGTCTCTCTAACATCGACTGTCAGTGATGTGCAGGATTGACAGCTCTGTGCCCAGCGTACCTGGCCTTTTTACACTCGCACTTCCCCTTGGTGCCACCTGTAAGTCTGTGCCTTCTGAGTTACTGTCTGGCCCTCTCCAGGGGGTGCCCCCTCCCTTGCCAGTCACCCTAGCTTCTGCATATTTCTAGCCCAGAGGTGTGCTTTGCTTCTTGTAGTTTTATACTCCTAAAGTCAGAGATAGTTTTTGTTTTCCAAATAGAAATGTTTATTTCAATGTTTGAGTATGTTTTTCAGGTTTCCATCAACTCACTTTGAGAATTACTGCTGCGATTGTTCTCAGCCATCCACCCACTCCCTTTGTGCCTCTGTCTAAGCTTCTTTCTCCTTCATCTGCTTTTGCTATCATTTCCCTATACCCTTCATTTCAGCGTGTTATACAGTCTACGTAGATCATATTTATAACGAAGGGTCCTAAGGAGGAAATTTAACACAGATGGAGAAAAATAGTCAAGACTATGAAGCGACACTGAACACGTATCGGGGTTTCTGCTTCCACTGGCTAGCTTTTAAGGCTGACTGGTTGGTTTAGCAGTAGAACTCTTTACTAGATGAAATAGTATAGGATGCCAGTATTTAAAAAAAATAGAAGTAGTGAACATATCTGTTGTGAGGTCATTTAAATCTCCATGTTAGGGCTATCTGAGGTCTCATTTTGTGAACTCTTTAGCAGTTCTCCTTGCAACCAGTGTTGCATATCATTGGAATTTCAAAAATAATTTTATGTTCACATACAAAACAAAGAAAGCTAAGTGTCTCTTTCCTTCATCTGTCCATGTAAGGTGTGATCCATGGCCCTGTACAAGTCTAGGTCGTTCACTGGCTCACTCAAATGTTCGTTGAGTCCTGGCTCTGTGCCAGGTGTTCATCTAGTCACAGGGATGCAGGTGAGCAAAACAGACATGCCCCTGCCTTGTGGAGGGTCTGTTCCTACCCATGTGGGGCAGCATTCGACCCATAAAATGGGGTCCTGGTGGGGAGGGAGCCCCATGTCCCCTCGCAGACTCTATTTCTTGAGTATTTGCTCTTAGGTGGGGGTGGTCAGGGGACCTTCTCAGAGAAGTTTTTACCTAGGTAAAAAGTCAGAATAACCCTAGACTCTGGTTTCTGTTCCCCCAGGTATACCTTGGTCATTTCGTAAACATGCAGTAACATTTCATTGCTCTCCTAGGGACAAGGTGTTAGAGGGAGTTACCACCATGATAGGTGGGGGAGTTATTTTTTGATAGGCAAGTCTGTCTAAGAGGAAAAAAGATGACTCACATGCTCTGGAGGTCACCTCCTATAACCCCTTTTGCAGAGGAAACACTCCATCTGCAGCAGCGGCCCGGGTGTTAGCTGTGCGGCGGCAGGGCCCGTGGCCACCTGAGTCTCATCTCCTCCCTGTGCAGCGGTGGGGCTGATCGGGCCTCCTGAGGGCAGTGCTGTTGTGCTTGGTCCTGCCCTTCTTTGCTCAGCTTTGCTTTGTCCTCTGCATTTGTCCTTCACAGGTCTTTCCCCGGGAGGTCGTGAACTACACAGCTGAGAACGTCTACCAGTGGGCCTTAGAAAACCGGGAGACACTCTTTCGATGGCTGCGGCCACATGGAGGCAAGAGTCTCCTGCTGCATAACGAGCTGAAGAAAGGACCAGCGCTTTTTTTGTTTATACCTTTCAATCCCTTAGCCGAAAGTCATCCTTTAATAGATGAGGTAAGAGGGGCCAGCAGGTGGTGTCATGTTTAGAGTGCTGGACTCTGACATGGCTGATCGCAGTTTGAGTCCCGGACCTGGTAGCTTGAAAATCACGCCAGGCACATGTGTGTGCCTGCTGCAAATCCCTGGAGGAGAATAGAGGAGAAAGAGTTGCTGCCTGGCCACCCCCCAGGAGGTGGCTTCTCAGTTTCTCTCTCTGGCAAGTGCGTGCATCCTATAGCAAAAACCTTACGGGGAAAAAAATGATAAGAGCCATAACATACCTTAAAGGTGCCTTATGAGGAAGAGGACCTCAGTCACGTGGCCTTCCCTCCGCCCACACTGAGTCCTTCATGCCAACTGCTGTGCTTCTGTGGAGCATCTCCTTTAACTAGGCAGGAGAGCCCTGCCCACAACAGAGCCGGCCACGGCCCCTCTGGCCACATTTTCTGACAGCTGCTCGGGTCTCGGGTGAGTAGGAGGAAGAAGGGAAACAGAACCGTGCCTCTCTGGAGCAGGACCAGATGCCCCTCTTCCTGAGATGACTGCTGTTGGAGTGGACAGGAGAAACACCGTCAGGCCTGGCAGATGCCATTGTCCTGAGGGGTTTGGCCATACTCGAGCAGCAGAAATGAGATGCGCAGCCCAGCAGCCACGACACGGAGACCAGTCGTGTTCCACACCTTTCCTGGCATGCGCGAGCTAGAGTGGTTTCCAGAGATACCAGCGTCAGCAGTGGCCCTGCCTCCCGCTCTCACTGCCTCACCTGGTGCACACAGCTCTGGGTGTGAGTTTATTTTATACGTGAGTCATTGAGAGGCACTTAGAGTAATAACAATTAGCAGAGAGCCTGGGAGTGCTAAATTGGATTTACTGAGTTTTTTCTTTTTTTTTTTTTTTTTTCCCTCTTTCCCTCAAGGGTCCCTTAATTGGCTCAAACCAATTTCATATAGCCTGTGTACCATTGGCCGGACTAAACAGACACGTGAGCCTGTCCCTGGGCCCCTCGGTGCTAGTGTGGCCATCTGCCCAGAGGGTCAGCAACTCCATCCCATGCCAGATCCCTCACTTTGCTACTCTGGGGGCTTTTGTTAAAGTTATAATCTTTGCCGGGGAGCATTTGGAACTAACTCTGCTGGAAAGAAGAGAGAAAATAATTTTCTTTCTCCTCTGAGTAGAAAAGGCTGAAAGTAATAAAACTTAATTTCTTTAGAAAATCTTCACTACCTGGTTATTTTATGAACTGACACTCTTTCAAATGACTAGGACTTTACCATATCCAATATTAAGACCTTAAAGCTCTTGTAGGAAAGGTAAGGTTTTTAACCAAGGTGGTGGTTATGGTTCTGAATTTGTACTTCAACTTTTAAAGTTTCTTTCTGGAGAGTTCTCTTGTTTGGGCATGCCACGGTCCTGGGCAGGGTGTATTTTGTGGCAGAAAGGGCTAATGGGAGAAGATCCTGAAAAAATTTATGGAAGGGAGGGCCTTAGTGGCTTTTCTGAGAATTTCTGAGTAACCATTGAAGACTCAGTGATGAAGGAGATGTGACCAGAGCTGTGTGTTGCCACCAGGAATGTTTTCCTAGCAGTAGGGTTTCAGAAAAGTGAAAAGGGTAAGAACCTGAACTGGGGCAGTAGTGTTAGAGTCTGTGATCAGGGAAGTAGTGACCCTGACCAGAGATAAAGAAGTTACTGGGCATTTGGGATGATCGTCACAACCACACAAGATGAGTTGCAACCCATTACGTAGGAAGCCACAGAAGCACTTAAAGATTTTTCCATCACCACCCTAGGCCTATTGTGGGGCAGAAAACTGAGGAAGCTTACATTGTTGCAAGGTCGTTTGAGAGTGAGGGTAATAGAGTTGGGGCATGCCAAACAAGGATGGATGGGAGAGTTGTAGGGGTGGGTGGGGGCAGTCTAGGGTTTCAGGAGCGACCATTGGGTGGCCACACCTAGCCTAGGACCGGGAACTGCTCTTATACATATGTGAACCTGGGCACACGCTCCCCTATACTCATGCACCCACAGCCACACACAGAAAAGACAGTTCCTGACCCCGGCATAAGGCAGCCCACACCCTGGTGTCTCTAGAGAGCTCTAGAGAGGTTATAAGATACCACAATGTGTATTATGCAACTTGTTAATCAAAGTAAACGCTTATCTCAGCCAGCTGAGTCTCTGTAACTTGTTTTCTGCTTTTTTTTTTTTTGGAGAGGTTTTTGCTATAGGGCGCATGCGCTCACCAGACAGAGAGAGACAGAAAGCAAGAAATCACCCCCCCAGGGGGATGGCCACACCGCAATCCCTTCTCCTCCATTCCCCTCTCGGGATCTTGGGCACGCACGCACACGCGCCCGGCGTGTTTTAAGCCACCGGGTCCGGGACACGAACCGCGGTCGACTACATGGGAGTCCAGCGACATTACCATTACGCCAACTGCTGGTCCCTGTTTTCTGCTTTAAAAGCATTTCTTTGAGGCATTTACAGCCTATGGGTCCATAAAGAAAAACATGTTACTGTGTTCAGACTTTCAGACTTCTCTGATTAAAGACAATACAAGAAAGCATCTTTAGTGTGAGCATTTTATTTTATTTTTAAAAATTTGCTACAAGGCACATGTGCTTGCATGGGCAGAAGGTGGGGTGAGGGAGAGAAAGAGCAAGAGGAAAGTGAGAAAATATCCTGGGGACAGCCATGCTGCAGTCTGTTTTCTGTCTGTTCTTGAGATTTTGGACATGCACACACATGCATCCATGGTGTTTTCCAGGCCGCCGGGTCTGGGACTTGAACTATGTAGTCAGCCATGTGGGACTCAGCTGCATTAACCACCACTCCACCAGCTGGTCCTATTGCAAACATTTAAAGTTATTTGCCAAGTTTTCCTTAATAGTTAACTTGAAATTCAGTAAGACAGCAAGTGATACACATCATGTGATGTAACCTGAGATGTGTTTTTGAAACCTGCCTACTGTGTAAAAGGAACAGAAACATAAAAGCCAGTTCCTTTTATGGGACAAAATAACAATACCTTACCCTTCAGAAACATTCCTGGATACAAAAGGTTTTTCAGTTAATAATATTCTTTACATCGTTCTTTGTGAAAGCTATTAACAATGAAAGAGCTAAAGAAAGATATTTTTTAGAAATTTTCTCCTTAATATAATTAATTCACTTCCACTTGGACATTTTGCAAAAGATTACAGTGAGTCGTGAAGTTTTACAGGGTTTTTAGTGGTGGGAGAGAGTTAGTATCTCAGGCCAGGCCTCTGGGAGGCTGTGGTAGTATGAAGGGGAGGGGATAGGCAGAACTGACAAGGGGCCAGATTGTGGGTAGGTCAGGAGTCATCAAAAGTCATTTGACCGGGGACCAGCAGTTAGCGTAATGGCTATGTCGCTGGACTCCCACGTAGTCTACCGCGGTTCGAGTCCCAGACCCGGTGACTTAAAACTCTTGCCAGGCGCGTGTGTGTGCGTGCCCAAGATCCCGAGAGGAGAATGGAGGAGAAGGGATTGCGGCGTGGTCATCCCCCCTGGGGGGTGATTTCTCGCCCCTCCTTCCCATCCTCACAGCCACAGAATCCAGTCAGGCCTCCATGCCATGACCACCACCATTCACTCACTGTCCTAGGTGACCCTCCACACTGCCATCACTTACTTTAAAGACAGGATTGCAGCATGGCCACCCCCCAGGGGGGTCATTTCTCACTTTCTGTCTCTCCGGCAAATACATACACGCTATCGCAAATATCTCTCTAAAAAATAATAATAAATACAACCCTAAGCATTACACTGCTCAGTCAAATGACTTTTTTTTTTTTTTTTTTTTGGAGAGGTTTTTGCTATAGGGCACGTGCACTCGCCAGACAGACAGAGAGCGAGACAGAAGGTAAAATGGGTGGGAGTGTTGAGCCAGCCCGTGGATTGGTGGGTAAGGCAGCTGGATCCCACATGGACAACTGTGTGGTTGAGTCCTAGACCCAATGGCTTGAGAAATATGCCAGGCATATTTGCGTGAATGCCCACAATCCTGAAAGGAGGGAGAGAGGGAGAAGGGATTGTGGGAGGAGAAGGGATTGTGGGGTGACCATTCCCCATGGAGGGTGCTTTCTCACTTCCCTTCTCTCTCTCTCTCTCTCTCTCTAGTGAGTGCATATGCCCTCTGGTAAATTAAAATAAATTTTAAAAAAAGGATGGACATGTGATATGGCTTGAAACAGGTTGAATTGGTAACCTCCTTTTTTTTTTAAAAAAAAAAAAAAAGGTTTTTGCCATAGGGCGCATGTGCTTGCCAAAGAGAGACAAACAGTGACAGAGAAAGTGAGAAATCACCCCCTAGGGGGGAGGGCCGTGCTACAATCCTTTCTTCTCCCAGGATTTTGGGCACAGATGCACATGCGCCTAGTGTGATTTTCAAGCCTCCAGGTCCAGGAATTGAACCTCAGTTGGCCATATATGGGAGTCCAGTGCCTTAACCACCATAACACCTGCTAGTCCCAGTAGCCTCTTTTGCATGTGTTTATTTGGAAATGTATATGCTCTGGAAGAGTCTTACCCACTCATTAGGTGTTTGGGAAGCTTTTAGACTTATTAGTGAAGTTGAAGAGAGAACTCAGGGTGGAGGAGTTTGAAAGGCAGAAAGGAAAATGCATTCGGTTAGGAATGGAGAGATTAAAATTCTACCCCTGGGAACCAGCAGATGGCTAATGGCTGCAGCGCTGGACTCCCACGTAGTCGACCGTGGTTCGAGTCCCAGATCCGGTAGCTTGAACTCACTCCAGGTGCGTGTGCGTGCGTGCCCAAGATCCCGAGAGGAGAATGGAGGAGAAGGGATTGTAGCATGGCCATCCCCCCTGGGGGGGGAGGTGATTTCTCGCTTTCTGTCTCTCTGTCTCTCTCTGTCTTTCTGGAGAGTGCACGCACCCTATAGCAAAAACCTCTAAAACAAAAAATTCTGCCCTTGGTGCTTTGAGCACCTATTGCTTATCACCGGGTAAGCCTCTTCAGCTCTCCAGGCTTACTTCTTGTACTGTGGCCTAAGATGTCTCTAAGACCCCTTGCTTCTCCAATAGAATGGTTCATTGTTGAGAAGTAATTTCAGTGTTTTCAGTAATAGGTTGTGTGCGCCGCCTCCTTTGAGGCTGTCTTCCTGGCCTGTCTGTCACCTGTGACTCAGACTAGACCACAGGGCTTCTCCCTGTCATCGCCATGCTGCTCACCCACGCTGCCCTGTCTTTCAGATCACCGAAGTGGCCTTGGAGTACAACAACTGCCACGGGGACCAGGTGGTGGAGCGCCTCCTGCAGCACCTGCGGCACGTGGACGTCCCAGTGCTGGAGTCCCTGGCCCCGGCACCACCGGCCCCGCTGCCAGAGCTGCCGCTGATCACGGCTTCCCCCTGCTGTAACACCGTGGTGCTGCCCCAGTGGCACACCCTCTCCGGGACCCACAACGTCTGCGAACTGTGTGTCAACCAGACCGCCGTGGGCCTCCGGCCGAGCTCGGTCGGCATGCCACAGTGCAGCTTCTTTGAGATGGCAGCAGCTCTGGATTCTTTCTACCTCAAGGAGCAGACCTTTTATCATGTGACATCAGACAGCATCGAGTGCAGCAATTTTCTAACTTCCTACAGCCCTTTCAGCTATTACACTGCATGTTGCAGGACCGTAAACAGGGGCGTGGCGGGCTTCATGAATTCTGAACAGGATGCCTTCGAAACCCCAACCATTGCGTTTTCTTCCCTGGAGAAGAAGTGTGAGGTCGATGCCCCCAGTGCCATTCCTCACATTGAGGAGAACAGGTATCTCTTTCCTGAAGTGGACATGACTAGCACGAACTTCACAGGCCTGAGCTGCAGAACCAATAAGACCCTGAACATCTACCTTTTGGATTCAAATTTATTTTGGTTGTATGCAGAAAGACTGGGTGCTCCGAGCTCCACTGGTATAAAAGAATTTGCTGCAATTGTTGATGTAAAAGAAGAGTCTCACTATATCTTGGATCCAAAACAAGCTCTTGTGAAGTTCACCCTAGGTACTGTAAGCAGTTTACCTCCATCGAGCATGTTAAGTTTACCTAAACTTTGGTAGCTTTTATTGAGATTCTCTCCTTTTTAAAAAAAAAAAAAAAGGTTTTTGCCATAGGGTGAGTGGGCTCACTGGAAAGAGACAGAGACAGGAAAAATGAGAAATCACCCCTGAGGGAATGGCCACACCATAATCCCTTTTCCATTCTCTTCCTGGGATTTTGCAGGCACACACATGCCCAGCATGAGCTTCAAGCCATCAGATCTGGAACTTGAACTGTGGTCGGCCTCTAGGGAGACCAGTGTCTTAACCATTATACCATTAACTAGCCCCAATCAAGAATCTCTTTGGTTGGGTGGTGACTGTGATAGCTGTGTTGTCGGTTAGTGCTCTGGAGTTCACTTAAAATCTTTAGATACTGGGGCCGGCAGGCAGCGTGGTGGTTAAAGGTGCTGGACTCCCACATGGCTGACTGCGGTTTGAGTCCCAGACCTGGAGGCTTGCTTTCTCACTTTCTCTATCTCTCTCACTTTCTGGTCAAAATAAATAGGTAAAGTTAAATAAAATAATTTTTAAAAAAGAAAGAAAGAAAAGAGACACTCTAAAAAATAAATCTTTAGATACTGGGGCCCGTAGGTACCGTGGTAGTTAAGGGTGCTGGCCTTGCATATGGCCAACTGTGGTTAGAGTCCTGGACCTGGCAGCTTGCTTTCTTTCGTTTTTTCTCTCTCTCTCTCGTCAAATTTAAATAAATAAATAAATAAATAAATAAATAAATAAGGTGAAATAAAATAATTCTTAAAAAAATTTTTAGGTACAATTGGTCATAATTTTGAAGAAGCTGATTTTGTCTATTAAGTAGAACAGAAACTTTCTAATTCCAAATTTTGATAAGTTTGTCATTCAGCCCTGGAGGTTGAGAGTCCAGTTTTCTAGATTGGCAGTTCTGGTCACAGTTCTTGGTTGAGACAACTGCAGTGGTGGGGACCTGGCCATTGTAATTGACAAGGAAGTGGAAAGCCCAGGGCGTTCTCGTGGACATCGGGACCCGATAAATGTGGGCCGTAAAGGCAGCTTCTTCTGAAGGACCTTAAACTGAGAGCAGTGAAAACATAGAACTGCCTTGCCTCCATTCTGTCTGGCAGGTTTAAATGTATGCGTGTCAAGGCCACCAGACCTCATTTGTTCTGTCGTTGTTTTTATAAGGGGTTGAGGAATGCTTGGTGCCTGGATTATAAGAAGCAAGCGTCAGTTAGTGTAATGGCTATGTCGCTGGACTCCCACGTAGTCGACTGTGGTTCGAGTCCCGGACCCGGTGGCTTAAACTCACCTGCATGTGCGTGCGTGCCCAAGATCCCGAGAGGAGAACGGAGGAGAAGGGATTGCGGCGTGACCATCCCCCCTGGGGGGTGATTTCTCGCTTTCTGTCTCTCTGTCTCTCTCTGTCTGGAGAGCGCACGCGCCCTATAGCAAAATCCTCTCCAAAAAAAAAGAAAAGAAGTAAGCGTCCAGTGCAATGAGCAAGCCTCAGATTGCAAACTAGCGCAAAGCTCTTTGGGGGTGGGGGAGGGCTACAGTGTGGGAAAGCATCATCCATGGCCTACCCTGGAGCTTGGAACACAACCTGCCCCACTATCCTGCTCCCAAGATGGCTGAAGTCCTGACCACCCCAAGGGAGGGAGAATGCAGAGGCCTTGGGATACCAGGGGAGAGGTAGCGTCTGCCACAGGTAGGTGGGAAGGGAAGCTGCTCACCAAATTTTAGAGAGCAAGTGTGAACTGACCCCAGGAGCTATTGCTTTTAGCTATCCTCTGTTAAGTGAGGTGAGGCTTGTTAGTCAAGCACACTTGTGAAAAGGCTTATGTGGACATTGATTTTTCTACATCAAATTATATGTTATCTACATGAAGCTTTTCCATGTTTAAAGGAACTCTGTGGCCAGCCACTTTATGAAAGGTATAATCTATTGATATGACAGATTACTCCTGATTCATGTTTTCTAAAAATTATTTTGCTGTGTTAGGTTTCTTAAAAGGAAACAAGCTATATTTTTAAAGTGCTCATTGGATTTTTCTGAATTCTGGTCAGTAATAGTCAAGTGTTTAATGAGATCATAATGTACTTACTTTGAATTTAAATGTACCTGTACTAGCAGTTGGTGTAATGGCTATGTCACTGGACTCCCATGTAGTCGACTGTGGTTTGAGTCCCGGACCTGGTGGCTTAAATTCACGCTGGGTGTGTGTGTGTGCGTGCCCAAGATCCCGAGAAGAGAATGGAGGAGAAGGGATTGCAGTGTGGCCACCCCCCGGGGGGTGATTTCTCACTTTCTGTCTCTGTCTCTGTCTTTCTGGCACGCGCATGCGCCCTATAGCAAAAAAAAAAAAAAAAAAAAAAAAAAAGATTTAAATGTATCCTGAAAGAAGTCCTCTGGGACTGGCAGGTGGAGTGTTGGTTAAGGCACTGGACTTGCATATAGCTGACCATGGTTTGAGCCCCAGACCCAGTGACTTGAAAATCATGCTGGGTGCATGTGTGTGCATGCCCAAAGTCCTGAAAGGAGAATGGAGGAGAAGAAATTGTGACTTGACCCACCCCCTGGGGGGTGTTTCACTTTCCCTCTCTTTGTGTGTCTCTGTCTCTCTGGTGAGTGCACTCGCCCTATGGCAAAAATCAAGTAAAAAGCCTTTTTTCTTTTTCTTTTTCTTTCTTTCTTTTATTGCTATCCTGAAATGCCTGGCTCAACTGTTTTTGTCCTATAGTTGGTGACAGAATTTTTAGGAGGTCCTTGTTAAAAAAGAAAAAAATCTGAGTGTCATTGTTGATTTAGAAAGTTTAACATGTAAGTCAGCTATCCCTAGGCAGTTTCAGAATTTAGGCTTCATTCAGATTAGGAAATAATTCTTGGTCTTATGTTTCAAAAACATAGCCAACTAAGTGTTACTTAGGTGCTGATAATGAACTCTCTTTAGTATTCAGTGACATTCTTCACTTCCTCCTCCTCTGCAGGACATTTCATTGTCCTTTAGGACCTCAAAATAGAGGGAGTTAGTAGAAAAAATAAAAGAAGTGAAACTTGCTTCTGATGAGACAGAGGACTCTAAAGGTGGTGGAATTTGGGGGGGTGGTATGCACAACTGTTGGTCCAAATTACTTTATTTATGTATTTTTCCACAGCACACAATTGAGTTCTTCTTAATTTTTAAGAATTATTTTTATTTAACTTTATTTGTTTATTTATTTTAATTTGATCAGAGAGGGACAAAGTAAGAGACAGAGACAGAGAGAAAGAGAAAGGGAAATTGAGAAAGCAAGTCTCCAGGTCCAGGACTCAAACCGTGGTCAGCCATGTGGTAGTCCAGCACCCTTAATCACCATGCCACTTTCTGGCCCCGAGTTTTTTCTTTTTTAAAAAAAAGTTTAATTAAATTAATTAATTAATTAATTTTTGGAGATTTTTTGCTATAGGGCGCGTGCGCTCATCAGAAAGACAGAGAGACAGAAAGTTAGAAATCACCCCCCAGGTGGGATGTCCACGCCACAATCCCTTCTCCTCCATTCTTCTCTAGGAATCTTAGGCATGCATGCATGCATGCATATGCACCCGGCCTGAGTTTAAGCCACCAGGTCCGGGACTCAAACTGCGGTTGGTCGACTACATGGGAGTCCAGCGACATAGCCATTATGCTAACTGCTGGTCTCAATTTATTATTTTTTAAATTATTTTTCAGTTTGCTACAGGGCACAGGCACTCACCAGAGAGAGTGTGTGTGCCACCAGGTTCAGAACTTGAACCGCAGTTGGCCGTGTAGGAGTCCAGCAGCTTAGGGACCAGCAGGCATAATGGTTATGTTACTGGACTCGTAGTTGACCGCAGTTCGAGTCCTGGACCTGGCAGCTTAAACTCATGCCAGGTGTGTGCGTGCGTGTGCCTAAGACCCTGAGAGGGGAATGAAGGAGAAGGGATTGTGGTGTGGTCACCCACACCCACAGGGAGGAGGGTGATTTCTCACTTTCCCTTTCTCTCTCTGTCTCTGTTTCTCCTCTCTGGCGAATGCACATGTCCTATGACAAAAAAAAAAAAAAAAAAAAAAAAAAAAAAACAACTTAAAAAGAAACTAGAAGGACTTTAATAAAGAAAACAACAACAACAAAAAACATAGGTGCTTATCCTCAGGCGTTAAACACCTTCCCCATGACTGTGGCTTGTGTGATGACAGCATTTGTAAGTATACATGAGGGCCTGGGTATCAGAGGTTGAAATCTCTGTAGCCTGCTGATGATTTATGCAGTCTCTCTTGGTGTCCGTTTGTGGCCCTTTCTTTTTAGAAAATAGCTAAGATTCCTAGCCTGCGTGTTAGAGCTGTGATGGCGCATGGTGTTTGGTTATCTGAGTGACGGTCTGCTGAGTTCATACTACCAGGCTAAACCTAGCACCATCCGGCAGCCGGTTCAGGGTTTTTTCTGTATGTGACCTGGTAAAAATGGGAGCCTGTGAAGTCACTCTAGTTTTCAAAACGTTGAGTTTAAAGTAGGCCAGCTACTCTCCTTATACCTGGAGGAGTGTTGATCTCATTTTGTCTTTATTTTTAGAGTCATTTATTCAAAACTTCAGTGTTCTCTACAGTCCCTTGAAAAGGCATCTCATTGGAAGTGACTCTGCCCAGTTCCCTTCTCAGCATTTAATCACTGAAGTAACAACTGATACTTTTTGGGAAGTAGTCCTTCAAAAACAGGTACGATGTTGACAGAGGCAGAAATCAAGCTGTCTCTCCCTATAGAAATCATTTCCAAAGCGGCAGTTGTTGGGTGAATGCCTATTTGGATGAACTGAAGATAGACCATGTGACAGTGTGATGATGGGACAACACGAGCAGATGACATGGTTTCTAATTGCAGAATGTCTTTAGGAAAGCATGTAATCGGGAAGATCTAAAGATGAAACTTTTCTCTGTAATTTCTGTGTAGGCGGCATTTATGGAATACCTGCCAGATCCTGAGCACAGAAGGGAATGAGATGGAGTCCATTGCCAGGTGCAAATAATGGCCTCTTCCCTTGTTACAGGACGTCTTGCTGCTGTATTATGCACAATGGTGTGGCTTCTGTCCCGCCCTCAATCACGTCTTCATCCAGCTAGCTCGTCTCCTGCCCGTGGATACATTCACCGTGGCGAGGTAAGGAAGCCTGCCCTGCAGCGGTGGGCTGTGGCTCGTTTTCACTCTCCCTTGCAGCTTCGCCATATGGTTTGCGAGTGTCTGCCCATTTCCCATTAACCTTGGCTAAGACTTGGTTTGATTTATTAATAGTTGTCAGGATGAAGCTGTGGGCAAAGCTTCACTGAAGCAGAACTTGCTGCCATGGGGCTGCATGTGCCGAGCCCTGATTAGGTTCACTGGCGGGTCAGTGCAGTGCTGTGGGAAGAGTGTGGCCCTGGTCCCTGGGGTGGCTCCTGGGTGGCCATGGGTAGGGTGCCCCAGGAGTTGCCACCTGCCCTGGGCCCTGGTGCAAACCTCTCCACCAACCCCACTTCCTCCTCCTCTGTGAAACGAAGAGGAAGGAGTGCTTGATACCTGTGTGTCCCAGTTTTGTGATTCCATGGGTGCTACAGCCCTTGAGTAAACAAAACCTGTGAATAGATCAGTGCGTCTTTAGAGTGGTAGTGAGCAGTCTAGTGGGGGGAGGGCGATTGTTTCTATTTAAACGCTTATCTTCTCCCCCCACCACACACAGAAAACTCCAGATAGAGTTAAATATAAAAGGCCTACTCATAAAAAAAATAACAGAAGACAGAGATTGAATTTGTTATTTCCTTTGAGAGATGGAAACTTCCCAAAGTAGAAGCAGTTGAAAAAATAATGAAAGAAAAATGAACAGATTCCACTAGAAATATGTGTAATGAAAAGAAGGAAACCAGACTGAAAAAGAGTCTATACATGTATTTTGCTGCATCTGTGTCTCACCTGTTGTATATACTATAAGTAATGACTAAACCAAACTTAGGAGTTACCGTGCTAAAGGTTATATGTGTGTATTATCTGACTTAGTCCTCGGAGCACTCCATGAAGGTGTGTGGTTATCACTCTCTATTGAAGAGGAAACGGAGGCACAGAAAGATGAGCGAACGTGCCCCGAGTCACACAGCCTGAGTGAGGGACCAGAGACAGGTGTTCTCCTCCGGGCCCAGTGAAGCTAAGTGGGTGAAGATGTAGGGGGGAAGCCATGTGCGCAGAGGACCCGAGCAGGCTTTTCATGTAAGAGGGAGAGGAAGTAAACAAGTGGGGGAGGGTGCGCCTCACCGAAGTGAGCTGAGACCCACAGCCTGCCGTTCACACCGAGGAGACTGACAGAACCTGGTGTTGAGAAGTGACATGGGCACAGTCAGATGTAGCAAACAGAACGACTACGTCGGAGAACCCTTTTGGAAGGCATTTTGGCAATATTTGCAAGATACCACAAAATGGCTATACATTTTTTTCACCCAGTTAATTTCACTGCGGGGAATTAAAGAAGTAGAAATTCCAGAGAAGCCTGGGCTAGTCATTTTAGTGTTATTTATATCCAACAGTAGAGGGTGGTTAAGTAAATTATGGTTGGGCATTTGATGAGATTTTGATCCACTTACTGAAACAATGTTTTTTTATACAATTAACTGAAAGGAAAGAATAGAGTATGAAATATATGCTAACTGCTCTTTAAAATCTGTAAGCAAATAGAACAAGCCTGAATGAGAATCCCAGGAAGAAGGTCTCAGTTAGCCCAATGGACTCTGTGGGGGTTTTTTTTTTGGGGGGGGGGGGGCATAGAGAATGTGTGCCTAAGCGTGAGGACAGGAGGGAGAGACAGAGAGGTAGGTGTCTCTGTCAGGGTCTCACCATGTCACAGTCCTCCTGTCCCAGCCTTAGTTACCTAGGACAGCCAGAATGCACTGGCATGTCCGACCACTCCCCACCATGCTGGACCTATCCAGCTGGGGCTGGGCATTGAACCCAGGCCTCCCATGTGCCCTCATCCACTGGGTAGTGGCACTCTCCTGCTTATGTCACCGTGGCTGGGCCTCTGAGTAGATTTTTACAAGGTTTTCCTTTTATAATTCTCTATCTGAATTAAAAATCAGGAGGGGAAAAAAGTTTGCTTATAGAATATAGTGTTCAACATTACTTTTTTTTTTTTAAGAGGTTTTTGCCTTAGGGTGGGTACACTCACCAGAGAGAGAGAGAGACAGACAGACAGACAGACAGGCAGTCAGATGGAAAGTGAGAAATTCCCCCTTGGGGAGTGACCACACTGTAATCCCTTCTCCTTAATTTCCTCCTGGGATCTTGGGCATGCATGCGCACGCGTGCACACACACACGCACACACACACCCTTTAGTGTGATTTTCAAGTCACCAGGTCCAGGACTCAAACCGCAGTTGGCCATGTGGGAGTCCAGTGATGAAACTGCTATGCCATCTGCTGGCCCCTCAACACCACTTTTTTTTTTAATAGTATCTTTTTTTTTTTAATGATATTCTTTCTTTTTAATCTTTTAATTTATTCATTCATTTATTTTAATTTGACTAGAGCAAGACAGAGAGAGAGAGGGAGATAAAGTGGGAAAGCAAGCCACCAGGTCCAGAACTTGAACCGTTGTCGGCCATGTGGGAGTGTCCAGCACCTTAACCACCACGCCACCTGCTGGTCCCCAACACCACTTTTTTAAAACCTGGAACAGTAATGTTTTAGATAACAATCACAGCAGAGATAAGAGTACTATTTTACTAATAAAGCTGTGGTAAAATAATTTTTATTTGTGTACTTTTAATTTTTTTAAAATACCAAAAGGTGAAAGTACTTAGTAGAGAGAGAGAGAACAAGAGCGAACACCCTCCAATGGGACTTGCTCATTCCTCCATTGTTTTTCCTCCAATTCATCATCCCATCAGGATCCTACAGATTTTTCAAGTCTGTAGGCCCAGGATTTGAACGCTGGTTGGCCTTGTGGGATCCAGCTATGGAAATAGTCTTTAAAAAAAAAAAAATTAACTTTATCTGTCTGTCTGTTTGTTTATTTAAATTTGACCAGAGAGGAATAGACTGGGAGAGAAAGAAAGAGAAAATGAGAAAGCAAGCCACCAGGTCCGGGACTCGAACTGTGGTTCGCCATATGGGAGTCCAGTACCCTTAACCACCATGCCACCTGCTAGTCCCAATAGTCCATTTTTTTTTAAAGTTACTTTCAGGCACCAGCAAATGGTATAATGATTACATTGCTGGACTCCCACATAGTCGACTGTGGTTCAAGTCCCAGACCTGGTGGCTTAAAATTCATGCCAGGCGTGTGTGCACATGTGTCTAAGATCCCAAGAAGAGAGTTGAGGAGAAGGGATTGCGGTGTGGCCATTCCCCCAGGGGGGGATTTCTCAATTTCTGTCTCTGTCTCTCTGGCGAGTGCACACATTCTACAGCAAATCTCTGTCTTAAAAAAAAAAAAAAAATAGTTACTTTAATTCTTTAGGACAAATACATGGCACTGTCCACCTCCCCCCTCCTGTCAGTTATGCTTTCAGGAAACTTCCATCAAGTGAGTGATTTAAAACTTTTCCATCTCCTCTGTGCACCACTTGTGACCAAGCAGCCCTTTCTCCAGGGTGAGTGCAGCTTCCTCCCTCAAGGATCTCATGTTGCTGCTGGGGTGTCAGACGATCCATTTGGCCCTCAAGCCTCTTGCACATCCTGCTGAGGCCACTGCTGGCGCCAGCCACAGAGAGCAGGTGCAGTCAGTTCCTTAGTAGCTGAGCACAGGTGGGCTGGTTTAGTACAGATGTTGTTTCCTGTGTCAGAAGATTGATCTAAAATCTGCTAAGACACAGTGTTTTTGGCTTCCACACAGATTTACAACATATAAAAGAGGGCAAAATCTTCCATCTCAGAGAAGCTTGATGTATTTTGCTAAATGATTTTCTTTTTCTAGAACTAATACAAGGATTAAAATATGAGCAGGGTACTTTCAAAAAGCTCATGGGAAATGTGTGTTATGAAAAAAATGTGCATGGATTTCAAATATTTTGCACCAAAATAAAGTTGTACTTTAATTTCATTTTTCCCTGCACTTTTTGAAGTCCCTCTGTCTTTGGCCCTGTCAGGTGAGTAAACTACTCCTTTGGTGTCAGTGAGGCATTTTCTGGAAGCTGCTTTTTACTTTCAGGACTTCATATCCCCACGCGGTGGAGCGTGTCCACATGTTAGAGAGGGGCCGTGTGGGACGTACCCACGCCGAAGTTCACGCCCCAAGGAGCAGCTGGTCCAGCCAGGCGGGGCAGCGTGCCATGCTCTTCATTATTGGCAAAGGTTCTAGTTGGAGTTTCTTGGGCCAGTCTTTCACCTTTTTCTTTTCTTTCCCTTTGCCAGGATTGATGTGTCTCAGAATGATCTCCCTTGGGAATTTATGGTTGACCGTCTTCCTACAGTCTTGTTTTTTCCCTGCAACAGGTAATGCTGAATATTTTTCAGTACTGGGCAGATGGGATTCTTTGGTTGAGATCTGAAAATGAAGTGTGTTTCAGATGTAAATCATTTCTTATGATGAAACTGTTCCACAGTCGTGCCATTAGGACGTAGGACACGAGAGCCATGGTGTCAGTGTCATGCATGGCGCTGACTTTTTAAAAGGAATTTGCTCTTCCCAGAGTGTTTCTTACATGAGCATGAATGTGGCCACCAGGATCTGTTTGCTTCCCTAGCCTCCATGAACATGCAGGGGATGCTCAGACGGACAGGAAAAAGAGCCCCATGTTTGTGGGGAAGGCAGCAGCTGACCTGCGGAGTCCTGCGTGCCCCAAGCTTCCTGGGGCATCATCTCTCAGCTGCCCTCCCAGCACCCCTGCCTCCGTACAGGAGGAAATGAGGTTTTCTTATCCACTGGATTCCAGCAGCCCTGCGGGGGAGCTTTCTCCCCAGGGTGCAGATGGGGAGCATCTGTCATGAGTGGTCACCTTGATCTCTGCCCATTTGCCTCAGTGCTATTTGAGGTTTAGTTATTACGGCAACTATCCTGAAAGCCCCAGCAAGCAGGATGGGATGTTAGCAAAGGGGCAGCAGATGTGGCAGTTAGTGAATTGGGGTGCAATGGAAATTAATTCTCGGTCCTTGAGAGCCTAATAAAATTTGCTCCCCTTTTTCCAGATTCCCTCTGGATTTTGGGGGGGTAGGTCCTCATGGGACCCAGTCATGTGGTATTGATAGTATCTTCTCTATAAGGGACAAAGTTTGCAGGGCCGTTTAGGGTGGTTCCCGACTCACGCGTGTGACATTTGCATTTTTAATTTCCTGCCTCCTTTGTACTATTCTGTGCAGCCTGCTCTGCTTGTCACGTTCCTCTGGGAGAGTGCTTCCTTCGCTTCTACTGAATCATTTCCTTGGCTTTTGCTCTTTATCTCTAAGACTTTTGCTGGAGTGCTTCTCGTGGTGGGTAGGGTCTTATCAAATCCCACATTAGAAACAGAATGTGACTCGCCCTGTCTGGCCACTGGCCTGTGATGAGCCCTGTTTTTTCTAAGAAGTGTTCCAATTGCTACAGTCAAGGAATCATGAAGAGTGACCCTAGAAATGTCATCTGTGTGGGATAGAAGTTGGGCATGTATTTTAATGATATGCAATCTTTAAATTCCAAACATCTTTTGAAGAAGTAGTGAAGTCATAGCACCCAGCGCCTCCCTTTTCATGGAGAGGTTCTCGGCAACCAGAATAACGGAGTATGTAGGGTGAGATGCTGACACGCTTGGGGCGGTGGCTGGCAGGGTCATGAGGCCTACCTCCCGAGTTAGGTGACTTTCTTCCTGAAGCTGCCTGGTGTCACAGATGTGAAGGGAGCTGTACCCAGGCTTGTGCCAGGCAGTCGCCACAGCCCTTTACTGTTTTCCTGGAATTGAAAAGGTCAGGAATGTAAATACTGAATATGAGAGGACTGTCCAGTTCTGTTTTAACGGAAATTGCATGGTAAACCAAAGCTTTATTGCTTTGGGATGGAATTTCCTCATTTCCTAAACATCAATGGCAGTCAGAAGTGAAGTAAGCTCGTCGCTCGCTGGTCCAGAGGGCATGTTTGCTTCACCCGGGAGGTAAGCGGGCAGACGGCGTGAGCTGACAGCTTGCAAAAGAGGACAGGAGAAAGGCTGCTTGAAAACATGTAATGAGACCTTTTCCACGGCTCCCCTCCTGACACTATTTTTAGTGAAAAGAGTATAAAGTCGTATTTGCACGATGGCGAAATACAAGCTAGTGTGCGTTTAAGGTGAGGATGAGCCCTAAGGTGTTGGCAGTGGTCACTTGAGAGGAATGAGGACAACAGGTGATTTGGAAACATTTCTGGCACGTTTTTACGTCCCTTGCAAATTGTCCACAGTGAACACATCCTATTTTATAACATGGAGAGAAACCACATGAAAGAGCCTGTCCCCTGCCACGGGGTGCAGCCTAGCCTCGTTCTGCTCCTGGTCCTGCTTTCCCTGCAGGTGGGAGGTAGGGGCCAGGCCATGAAGGAGGCCCTGACCCTCCTGTGCAGAGGGCATCTTGAAGCCACGTCTCCTGGCCAGCAGCCCGTACTAGATTCCATGTGACATGCAAAATACAGGTGGCCTGGCTCTTGGAGATTCTTGCGGGTGTGGTGCACATGTTCCATCAGGAGATGCTCATGTTTCCGTGGAGAACTTTACTTCTTCAGAGCACCCCCCTCAGGATTAGAGGAGAGTCAGATAAACAGCAGGACCTTTACTGCCACACTGAAAGTGACTACTTTCTGGGAGCAGTTCATTGACACTCTGTGTCCTTACTACCTTTTTAATGTGCAAAAGCATTTTAGCACACCCTTTAGGAAGCTTCGTGGAGATTGTTCCAAGACCTCTCAGGTAGGTGCTTACAGATGTCATTACCTGTCCTGTACGTGTCTCCAGAATCACTTGCCAAGGCATCTCGGCACTTTCCTGGGGGTAGTTCACCTGCACTCTGCCCAAGACCAGTTCTGAGCTGTAAGAGGAGAGGCAGGTCCAGGCCCTGCTTATCCTTCCACATCCCTTTTTCCAGGGCTGTGGTGTGAGTAGTTGTCATGTGGGTGGCCGGGATGCCACACTTGAAGAAAGCTTGGTGTCTTAAGAAAACAGTTATTTAAAAGCAGAGATGGTTAAATACTTTACCCCAATTTAAAAAAAATAAATTTAATTTTATCATTATTATTCTTCTTTAGTTTGCTATAGGACATGTGCACTTACCAGAGAGAAACAGACACACACACACACACACACACACACAGAAAGAGAGAAAGGGAAAATGAGAAAGCAAGCCACCAGGTCCAGGACTCGAGCCATAGTTGGCCACGTGGGAATCCAGTATCTTAACCACCACACCACCTGCTGGCTCTTCCCCCCTAAAATTTAGAAATTCATGTGCATGCACGAGAGCGAGTAAGAGAAGGGCACCCTCCACAGGGCTTGGCCATGCTATGATCCCTGCCTCCAGTCTGCCAGGATCCTGAGTGCACATGCCCAGTGTTTTCAGGCCTACTAGGCCAGGGATTCGAACTGCCCTGGGCATGTGGTCTCCAGCTCCATGTGGGCCTCCCCAGTTACATTATAGAGCAGTTCACAGCCCTGCCCCAGGACGCCCTCCCTGACATGGCCACAGGGCCTCAGAGCACCAGAGGCTCCCCTGCCCACACGCTCCCATGCCGTGTGTCAGCAGCTCTCGGCTTGAGCTGGAGGCTCTCGTCTTACGGAGGTTGTGTATGTTAGGTTGTCCAGAAAGTCATGGTGCGTTTTTGCATAGGAAGATACGTGGTGACGTTTTCAACAACCATTAATAGAAGTGAGCTCTGTCCTCAGAGACAGACACGTTTACTGTACGCCACCCTAATTCCAGAACAGGTGTGTGGGCATCCTCAGCTTTGTGAATTTCTTGGTCGGGCAACGTATTCCTTCGTTTCAGAAGGTAAAATCTCGGCACGGCAGTGGCCTGACCCTGCCAGAGGTCTCCCGCGGAGTCGTTGGCACGGTGCTCATCTCTGGTTCCTTTTTCTTCCTCCCCAGAAAGGACCTAAGTGTGAAGTACCCCGACGACCTCCCCATCACCCTTCCAAACTTGCTGCGGTTCATCTTGCGCCACTCGGACCCTGTTTCTGCCCCTCACAACCCAGCTAACCCTCCTACCAAAGAATGTCTTCAGAGCGAGGCCGTTTTACAGCAGGGGCACATCTCCCGCTTGGAGAGAGAGATCCGGAAGCTGAGAGCGGCCCTCGGCAGCCTCCAGCGAGCGCAGGTGCAGGTGGAGGCGCAGCTCTCCAGCGCCCGCCGAGATGAGCACCGGCTGCGGCGGCGGCAGCAGAGCCTGGAGCAGCAGCACGGCCTGCTGCGGCGGCACAGCGAGCAGCTGCAGGCCCTGTACCAGCAGAAGACGCGGGAGCTGGAGGAGCTGGCCCGCCGGCTCCAGGAGCTGGCCGCTGCCTCCGAGAGCCTCCTCACTGAGAACACCTGGCTCAAGATCCTGCTGGCCACCATGGAGCGGAAACTGGGGGCCAGGGACGGGGCCGACCCCCGGGCTCCACCGCAAGAGGCCCACCCTGACCATGCCGGGCCCCCGGGTGCCCCCCGCCTCCCCAGCAGCGGCCCTCCACCTTCCAGCATCAGTCCCTCATTGGCTGCTGAGAGGAGCCACGAGAACAGGACAGAATGACTGCTAAATGGCACGACGAAATCAGAGGTGGAAGCTGTACATTGGAATATATTTATGCAAATTTTATTGAAATTGTAAATAAAGATTTTCTCAGTGGTCTAGAAAATCAACGTGAACGTCATTCAGCGTTTATTGAACAGGGATGACATCCCTTCCACTTATTGCACAAAATTGGTCGCTTTGAGACAAACAGTAGCACAGTCCAGTTGAAGATCTGTCTGAAAAATTAGTCCTTATTTTGGTGGCTCAGTGTCCAGAGTCCCCTCCCACCCCCTCCTGTTGCTTCTGCGATGACATGAAGGATAAACGGCTAACTTCCTGACCAGTCAGAAAACGGAACAACAGTTGGGCTACTCATTGGACTCAGAGAGGTCCTAACTCCCTGGGCCGTCCCCTGGCTCTGGTGTCTGTGCTAGGACAAGAGCCACTGTCATAGCAGGCGTGGGCTGGCACGTGGCCGTACACTGTTTCTGCAGGCATTTCATCTCCCCGAGACCCCACCGTGCCTCTCACCCTCACCCAGGACTGCCCTCGCGCTTGAATGGGCACGGTTCCAGCTCCGAGGTGTCCCTGGCAACGGGGAGTTAAGATAAGAAAGCCTCTAAAAGCAAAACTGATGAGAAAGCAACATTTATCATTTCAAAACTAAAGCTTCACTGGTAAAACCGCAGGGCAGGTCTGACAGTCGAGCCATGGTCAGTTTTAGGGGTCAGGGTCAGATTGGAGATGCAAATCCCAGCTGCTCCTGGATCCCCAGGCGTGACGCTGAAGCAGGCGCCCAGGTCATGCTGCCAGCTGCGGTGAGGTAGAAAGCCTGGAAGGTCCGAATGCAAGAGGCCACAGCCCTGCCATTCCTAACTCACCAATCTCCCAATTGGCACCTTGGGAACTCCTGTTCCCCTCCTAGGCCTGGCTTCAGAGGTTGGACCCCCCCTCCCTGTCACTACCAGCCTGCAAGGCCTGCGTGACTCCAGCCTCTTCCTGTTGCTTTTCTGCCTTCTAAGGGCTCCCTAGTGGTTCACCTGTGGCATTTCATTGGCACCTCAGCTCACGGCCTAACCAGCTATCCCACTTTACCATACGCTGATAAAAAGAAGTATTCTGCTCCTGCCGTGGGGTTCTAGAAGGTGGATTAGTTAACATGCTTGTGGAGACTTAGGTGAGCCCTAACTCTGAGCTCCCTGCCCATACTGCTCAGAGCCAGTGCTCTGTGGTTAAGCCAGGGCTGGCAAAGCAGAGCCTAGCTGAGCTGGGATGGTCTCTGGATTATTACCAAGGAGGCCCACACTAGGGCTGTCCATCTTGAGGGTTCAGGACGCGTCCACAGCGGTGGGGCTAGAATTGAAGCGAGCTCACTAAGTGCCCACAGAGATGCCCTGGAGAGCTAGGCTGCAAGGCACTGGCTCCCTGACAGCTCTCTGCTGAGAACCAAGTCCTGAACCGAAACGTCATCTCCCAGCACCGCCCCCTGCGTGAAGCCAGGCTGGCAGGAGCGGTCTGCTGGCTCCTGTGTGAATGTCAATGTGCACAGAGAAAATGACCTTCCCTGGGGTAGGGGACACAGCCTATGGAGACCCACTGAGTGAAGTAAAATCTAGTACCCAGCAGGTGGGCGACATCACGGGAAAGGAAGCGAAGTTGTGAAAAGGGAAGGGGGGGGACCTTCAGCAGTCCCTTGCCCTCCCCTCCAGTGCAGAAAATACTAAATACAAAAACAAGTCTCACAACTTTTTCTCTGTCCTGGGCCAACTGAGTATCAGACTAAAAGTGGCCAAACGGGCTCTGGCGGGTCAGTGAGGACCAGAGCCACCACAGGAAGCTTGTGTGGAGGAGGAGCGTTCAGCATGCTCAAGGCCGAGGGGAAGGAACTGCTCTGCTCCGAGGATTCCTGGCAGCCCTCGGGACGCGTGCCCCCACGCGTCCCTCACTGGCTCCCAGGCAGGTGCGGTAGCTTCCTTGCAGTAACCCTCTAGCTACAGGCACTGCTATTCAACAGCCCCGTCCACCTGGAGGGAGGCGGAGGGGCTGTGGTTCTTCCATCCATTGCTAATCAAGCAGAAATCGCCAAAGCGCTCCGACTGCCGCTGAAAACACCACGGGACAGAAAGCTGACATCTCACTTCCTTTACGGACACAGACACAGACACACATTAGAGACCCCTGCCAAGTGCAACTCGGCCTTACAAGTCTAAGCTGCTCCGCGGTCTCGACTCAGCTCATCATTACAGTGGGAATCGAAACAGTCCCGTGTGCTCTATATGGTATTTTAAAGAATCGGCGAAAAGGCTTAAGCACGTGCTTCTGGGGGCCTATGTACAGTTCACAGGTTTGTTAGTTCACGCATTACAGTAGTAGCTCCATCAAAAACAGGCTCAGCTAAACATTCAAGTAACAAAAGCGCTACGGGGCCAGGAGCCCCAGCAAGGGCAGGCCTGCCCACTGCCTGCAATGGGCAGCCCCACCAGGAGGCCGAGGGGAAGCCCAGGACGGCTGGGACCCCAGGAGTCGGTGCATGCGATGACGAAGCCCGCCGAGGCCATGCCAAGCAGGTGTCAGCCCCTCCTCTCAGACAGCAGCATGTCTGTATGGCTCTGCCCGCCCAGCTCCTCAGGTGGCTGCAAACAGGACCAGAAGCCTCTCATCCCAGGTCAGCCGTGGACTTCCGGGCCATTGGGGGTCATCAGCTTGGCCTTTCTCTCCACACACGGTCCCTTGGCTGAGTACTGCACCAGCAGGAAGGGCTCCTTGGTCTCGCCATCCCCCACGATGCTCTCCTCATCCTCCGACTGGCTGATGCGCTGCAGCCGCAGGTAGCACCAGCAGCCCAGGATCAAGGCCCCCAGGGCAGCGATGGCGATGAGGATGACGATGACCGTGACCACGCCCGTGGTGGGGCTGTGGTCCATGATAGACATGGTCAGTGCCGGGAGGGGCTTCTTCACAGGGAACTCTCGGAGTGGCTGGCTCAACGAGGCTGGAACCCAGGCTGGACACGAGAGTCCTGCAAAACAAAGCCAGACGGTGCTGAAGCTTGGACTCCACCGGGGACCCAGCCCTGCATGAGCTCAGGCTGGCCCTTCTGTGCCATCTATTTAAAAAAATTTTAAGAATTATTTTATTTAATTAACTAACTTACTTACTTTATTTATTTATTTAAATTTGACCAGAAAGGGACAGAGTAAGAGAGAGAGAGAGGGAAAGTGAGAAAGCAAGTAGCCAGGTCCGGGACTTGAACCGCATGTGAGAGTCCACGTGGGAGTCCAGTGCCTTTAACTACCACACTACCTGCAGGCCCCTACTTTTAAGTTCTTAAACCCGATGGTTGCACCCCTCCCCCCGGCCTACTGAAAACTGGTTGGTCTTTGTTGTTTCTCTTTGTTCATCAAATCCCACCCCAGCTTGCTTCCCTGGGCTGCGGTCCAGCCTCAGTGCCCTGTACCAGGCAGTCAGTCGCCTCGCCCAGCCATGAGCCCAAGACATGGGGGGAGAGGTAGGGACCAGCTCCAGTGACAGCCACGTGAGGCTGCACAAAGGCCAGGTGCATGCGGAAGCCCAGCACCACTGCAAGTCTGGGAACCACCCAGGGACTGAAGACACCAGTGGCATCAAGACACCAGAGATGCAGGACTTGGGAGCAGGGAAATGACATCAGCCTGCCATGAACAGGGACACACGGAACCACCAGGTCCTTCCAGGACACCCGTGAGACGGTGTGGCAGACAGCAGCCTTTACCACAGGGACCTGCAGTCGGCCTGGGAAGACCCTGGTACACAGTGTGACGCTGAGCAAGAAGCTGGGGCGGGGCCAACCAAGCAAAAGGTACCGAGATGTGAAGGCAGGGGCACACGGGAGAGCTGCGGGAGGCAGGGGAGAGTGGAGAGGGCAGATCCCCAACAGGTCAGAATGCCAGAGACCTGTCACTACAAGTGGGGGATGCCCGACGGGAATGCGACCAGGTGCTGCGATGCTAAATTGGGTGGGGAAGCCTTCCAGGCAGGTTCCTGCTAAGGCGCTGAGGCAGGAGCTGGAACACACCAGCTGGGGCAGGCCATACAGGCTGGGGTGGGGGCAGCACTGTGGCAAGCACATGCCTGGAATGATGCTAGGATGGCCACCCCTGGCCCTGGAGCCTCAGAATCCCCATGGAGGTTAGGGTGTTGCTGGCAGGCTCCCCTGGTGCCCCGAGACCCTGCACTTTCTCAGCCTTCCTGACTCGCCACACGTGGAGCAGACGACGGCCCCTCAAGCCCGGGCAGCCAGGCCCGTGGTGGCACTCAGTGAGAACTATTGAGAGGTACCAGGAGTCTTTTTTTGAGAAGACTGACAGCCATGAGGGCTGACAGCATACGAAGGAGGTTTTCCCTGCGAACAGGACGGAACCTGTGCGTCCTTGAGCAATAACAGCCTTAATTAGAAATGATTCCTACCCGTCTCCCCAGAGGCCAGGGTGGCCTGAAGGTCAGAGGCAGCTAAGCCAACGCCCCCAGAATCTGTCCAGGGACAACGCCCCGTAAACCGCAGGCCCGGAGCACCGCCCTGCACCCACATCTGCACAGGAGCCTAGGCAGGGGGCATTGTCCCACAAATCCTTTGTCTTCTCACCACCTCAGGGTCCAAGTTGTGGCCACCCCTCCCCCTACCCATCCAGGCAGGCCCACTGCAGAAGGGCCACTTCCAGTTGGAAGAATGCCCATGTCCTCATGGCGACCCCCAGGGCCAGACACTGCGTGCTCAGCCTGCCTCTGCCCACTGCTCCCCAGCTGTGGGACCCGCATTCGCCCTCCTACCGCCAGGCCCCCAGCGGGGCCCCTGCCGGAGTGGTCCACTCCTGTCACCCTGCTGGTGGTTCTCAACTGAGATGACCGTGTTCCCTCCTGGGACACCAGACCACGCCTGGAGCCGCTGTGGGTGGACACGGCATGGCCCGAGTGGCCTCTGGTGGGTCGGGCAGGGAGGCTGCTCCGCACCCCGCAATGCTCAGAGCGCTCCCACAGCCCAGACCCACCCACCCAGCCTCACCCACGCCAGCTCCGACAGGGAAGCTCTGTCCCCTAGGGCACTGCCTCAGTTTACCACCCTGGCTTCTGGAGCCCAGTCAAGGTCAGCCTCCACGTCCCCAGCAGGCTGCAAGCTGCACAGTGGCCCTGACCACTCGCACCCCTAAGGGCGCACACAGGGCACCCTGGTCTCTCTCCTGCTACCGTATCAGTTCCCACCACCTGTTCAGCCAAGGCCGCCACTCTGGACGGTGGTCCCCAGCCCTGGGACAACGTCCTGGCTGGCCCTGGAGCCTCAGAATCCTGGCCAAATCTGCCTCCACCAGCCACAACCTCCAAGTCCTCTTCCTACAGGGAGAACACGTACCCTCACACACCCTGCACTGCCACCTCGCTGGCCTGCAGCGCCTGCTGGGGCCCTGTCCCCACCCCCCTTCCCCGTCCTGGGTTCTGGACAGGAAGGCAAGTCAGTATCAATTCGGAAGAGGAAGTGTGTGTTTGGGGGTGGGGGAAGTTAGTGGGAAATCAAACAATGGCACTATGACCTGGGGGGGCCGAGAGGCCAGGGCCAGCTGGGGAGCCCAGAAGGAAGACCAGGGTCCAGGGGAGCCTTGAGGTCCCAGGACCAATGAAGAAACTGAGGCAATGGCAGCCCCAACTCAAAGGGACCTCCTGAGAGGAGTGGTACCCTCGAAGCTGTCTGTGCCGCCTCAGGTCCGGAGGAGTGGGCAGAGCCAGGGAGGGCCCTGACCTCAGAGAGCACAGAGCCTGGAGACCACGCCAGTCGCAGCGGCTGGGAGCCCCGGCTCTCCGCCAAGCGTGCCCAGGCACCCCGAGAGCCGATCCTTGAGAAACTGATCACATCATCCCTGCTCAGGCCAACCCTGGCATCAGAAGGGAGTCCAAATCCCCGGCCTTCTCGGGCCTCTGCACACCGTCGCACCACCTCAGGCCTCTGTACTCCGTTCCCTCAGCCTCGAATGTTCTTCTCTCACTCATCGTCCTGGGCCTGGCTCCTTCCCTGGCTTTCTCAGAAGGTGCCTCTCGGACACCCTCCCAGCCCACCCTGGCTCCAGATGCCCCTCTCCCAGCCCACCACCACCTTGCCAGCTTCTACTCCCCAGCGCGCTTTGCCACCTGGTGCTGCCTGGGCTCAGGGGATCTGTTTCACTGGCTGCTGTCGCACCCCATGGCCTCCATGTCTGTAAGAGGATGGTGTCTGTCTTGTCCATGGCTACCCCCCCTGCTCCAAGCACACAGTAGGTACCTGATGTTTGCTGAGTGTCTCGACCCCAGCCCAGGGTACAGTGCTGAGAGAGGAGGCCCTGCTCTTGCAGTGGTCACGGTCGAGGGTCCCAGTCTCAAGCCAGCTCTCTGGTCCCTAGGATACTCCCTAACAAGGCCTATGGCACAGGGGAGACAAGGAGGGGCTGGAAAAAATCACCACAGGTCCCATGCCTGCCCCAGCAGCAAGGAAGCCAGCAGCCTGCGTGGGAGGACAGGTGCCGACGAGCGCAGACAGGAACAGCGCGGGCCCTGGGTGCCAGGCAGGCCCCAGCCATGCAGGGGCTGGGGGAGGGTGGCCGAGCCCAGAGGCACCCAAAGTGCAGGGCCAGCAGGGCTGTAAACTCCCTTGCCTTGCCGGACTCCACCCAAATGAAGGTGTCTCCTGTCAGCCAGTTGACCCCTTCACCCTTTCCAGCAAAGCCCATAGGACAGGACGGGACAGGGAGGGGCCTAGGACAGCTTGTGGGAAACCTGACCAGCTCCAAACCACCACCACACAGTCCACGCTGACGCCATGCAGCTTTTGTTCGTTTTTTGCCATAGGGATCACGTGCTCACCGGAGAGACAGACAGAAAGAAGGAAAGTGAGAAATCATCCCCCAGGGGGATGGCCACACTGCAATCCCTTCTCCCAGTCTCCTTGGGATTTTGGACACACACAAACATGAACCTGATGTGATTCTAAAGCTGCTGGGTCTAGGACTTGAACCACAGCTGGCCATGCGGGAATCCATGCCTCAACCACCACACCACCTCTGGCCCCCATGTAGCACTTAATCCCCAACAGCCCGGCAGCTAAAAGCTCACCATCACATCACCATTCTGCAGGTGAGGACATGGAGGCATGGGAGTGCAGGAACTAGGAAGCAGGATGTGAACCCGGAGTGGGGCCTGGCGGAGACGTCTCAGGTGCTGAGGGTCAGCCCAGGGCGGATCCCGCTGCAGCCGCTGTCCCTGGGCACTCGGGCATCTCTCTACAGCAGCCCCTTGGCTGGCTCCTTCAATCAGGATGAGGCCCGGCATTCAAAACCCAAGGCCATCTGAGTCCCCCAATACACAGGGACACTCTTCCCCACCCTCCTGCTCCAGGCACCCTTGGTCCTGTCTCCCCCACCAAGGATGGCCAGGACCCTTAGATCCCACTCGCAGCTCCTGGGAAAACAAGCTCTAACACCCGGGTCCTCTGGCCTGCACCCTCTCCCCCAAATGCTCCAAATTCCCGGAAGGAAGTCAGCAGGAGCACCGGACATACTGTGTCCCCTGGAAAAGCAATCGGCCAGCCTGAGCCGCTCCGGGGGCCCTGGCCTGCCCCAACCCTGTCTCTCTTCTCTCCCCGCCAGGCTGCTGTATCACAGACTGCTGTGTCCTGCAGAGATCAGTGAGTGGCCTCCCCGCACACGGGGCAGATCGGGGTTTGAACCCCACCCCGTTGGAGCCAGCTCTGCGCGGCAGTGGGCTGAAAGGGACAGTCCCTGCCTCAGCCACCAGCACACTCTCCTTTCTCACTGGCCCAAAGCTTCTCCTCTGGGTCTTCCCACTTGAGGAGTGGTCCCCGGCCACCCCTGTCTTATCATGGGATCCCTCACCCACACGCCACTGCTCAAGATCTGGGGCCCAGCCAGCAGCAGAGCAGCCTCTCTCTCCTCACCCCTGCACTCGCTATTCTGATCCAGCCCGGCAAGCTGCTCCTAATGGCCTCAGTTTCTCAATGTGCAAGGTGGCCCTGACCTCACCCTTGGGCTTCAGGACAGGGTAGAAGTGACAGAAATTGACAATGGAAAGTTTGCCAGATTAGATTTGCAAGTCACCGTCCACACCTCTCTGGGTGCCACAAGACAGTGAACCCTTGGGACCTACCCCCAGGAGGGCAGAGAGTCTAGCTAGCCACAATGCCACACAAGCCCTTCCCCCAGGGACGTGCCATCTCTGTGCTGTCATGTAACTGGGCACACAAGCATCCTGGGTCCAGGTGGGCACCAGCTGGCCACCCCCACCTGGCAGCCTTACCCTCTGGGCTCCTTGAGGGAAGCCAAGAGGGCTGCCCTGCATCCAGGGGGCCACCCCCCCCCCCCCCAGGGGCTGAGCCATGCCCTCTTCCCCAAACAAAGCCACCTGCCAAGTGGGAACCAGCCAGGCTCTGTCGAGAGGACCCTTCTTGAACCAGAGCATTTCTTGTCTCAGGTTCAGATTAGAAAACAGGACTGCAGGGAGAACAGGGTGCCGCTGGACACGGCCAGGATGCAGGTGGAGTGCCCGCTCCTGCCAGGTCCCCGCAGGCTCGGGGACACAAGGACACATCACACAAGGGCCCTGTGCACCAAGAGGCAGGACCAAGAGCGGCCGGGATACTGACAGGAAGCCCATGTGAGGGTTGTTTCTAACTCCAGACAGCATCAGCCCGCCCCCACCTCCATCCCAGGGTACCCCGTCCCCCAGAAGAGGAAACACTCTAGAAACAGGTTCCCCAGAAACAGAAGGGGAAGCTAGAGCTTGGGGACTGCCCCAAGGTCAACCAGGTGCTCCTGTGGCCCGGGCCTAAGGCCCTGTGAATCCCCTGCTGGTCATTGTCACAGGCTGCCCCTTGGCCAGCCCATCTGGCCAAACAACTTTGATAATGATAGATGCTGGACAAGAGTTAGTGGTGATTTCTTTATGTTGAACCATAACTAAACACCTCAGCTGAGTTCTCTTTTCTGCCTCAAAACAACCCCAGAGTTAAATTGTTACTAATATTTCCACTTGACAGATGAAGAGGAGGCTCAGAGAAGTTAAATCAATTGCCCAAGGTCACACAGCTCACGAGTAGGATGGGCAGCGATATAAACCCAGGCAGCCTCGAATCCCTGATTTTCAGCCTTGATTCCCATCTCTTTTCCCCTGTTCCTGAGGGGCCCGGGAAAGGTAAACCCGGGTCTGACCCCCGCAGGGGCAGGCCGGGTGACCTGGGCCAAAGGCTGCGCTCGATGGTGGGGACTCAGGGATGACAGGCGTCCCGGCAGCTCCCGCGTGCTGAGCGCGGGCGGCGAGCAGGCGCGGTGCCAGGCGCGCTCCACGCACCCTCTCATTTAACCCTGCCAAGCGACGCCGTCATCTCTCCCCCTGCTCTACCGAGGCTCAAAGTGAGGCTCGAAGGAGGAAGGGGCCCGGCCCAGGCGGCGTCAGCTGGAGAGGGAACGACAGCTGGTGAGGCAACTTAAGCGGCCTGACTGGGGGCGACGTGTGGGGTGTACGGGGAACCACGAAACTCAGTCATGCCCACGCCGCGCAGTCACTGCCGACGGAACCGGGCACAAACACTGCGGCCCGGCCTCGGTTTCCCCACCCGCGATAAGGCCCCCAGACGTTGCCCGCCTGCCCCAACCCCCGCCGCCCGCAGCCAAGCTCTCCCGACCACGCCGGGGGCTGCCAGAACCGCCGCCTCTCCGGGAATTTTGAAAAATCCCAAAGTGTCCCAGGAAGCCCGGCGGCTGGGCCGGGGCGCGGAACTGCGGGCTGCGGTTGGGGGATTGCAATGGAGGAGAGGAGGGGGACACCCACTCCCTGCAAAGCGGCCTCCGCCCCCCGCCGCCTCCTTTGTGCGGATCGCGCTGCAGCGCAGCGGACAAAGAGCCCCCGCCTGCGGGCGCGGCGCAGGGGAGCAGACCCTCCCCTCGAAGCCGCGCCCCCGCCCGGGCCGCCCCTCCCCCGCGGCGGAGACCCCCCCCCCCAGCCCGCCGCACAGCACCCCGCGCGCTCCCAACCCCTCCGGGGCCGCTTCTTCCCCTCCTGCAAGCTCCCGCCCGGCCCGAAAGCCCAGCCCACCGGCTCCGCTCACCATGGCGCGGCCCGTAGCCTGGCCGGATCGCCCCGCAGCAGCTCCGTGGGCCCGGCTCCGCCCGCCCGCCAGCCCGGTCCCGCCGCCGCGCAGGGTCCGGACGCAGGAGCCTCGCTCTGCGGCGGGCGGGGTGCCTCCGGCTCCACCCCCTAAGGGGGCGGAGTCTTCCGGCACTGCCAATGGGAACCCGCGCTAGAACGGCGGGGCGGGGCGAATCAGGGCGGAGTCACGTGCGCTCCGGGCCGGAGCGGCCCCGCGGGGCGGCGGGTGCGCGCAGCTGGCAGATCAGGGGGCTGGGGGCGGGTTCGGCCTCGGCGCGCGCGGATTGGGCGCCGGTGGATGCGGGGCCCATAACTAGCGCCCTCCTTCTGCCGGCTTCGCTCCAGCCCTAGCCGGCTGCCTATTCCCACCCGTTTACACAGGGAGAAACTGAGGTAAGCACAGCAGGTGACAGTGTTGCACAGGGCCCGGAAGCTGGGAGCAGCGGGATCCGGGGCAAGAGAAGAGCCTTGACCATTGAACTGAGTTGAGTGACCCTGGTTAGGGAGACAGCTGGTCATTTCTTCGTTAGCTAATTCATTCATTCATCATCCGTCCGTTCATTACGTTTGTGGAACACCGATCATGTGCCTGTCCCGCCAGTTGCCGGGAACAACCAGAGCCGGGCAAACAAGGTCTCTGCCCTGGAGCTGCGGGCTCCCTGTGGGCTGCGGCTGCCGGAGTTTGCAGTCATTTGGCCACTTGTAGTCCTGGTTATTTTTAATTTAATAACCCATGGCTAGGCCCCCACCGAACGCTATCCTCTGTTCTAACAGCTCAACACGTTTCATCAAAACAACGCTGGAAAAAAGAATTACCCCGTTTAGGGAACCAGCAGTTAGCGTAATGACTATGTCACTGGACTCCCACGTAGTCGACCACGGTTCGCGTCCCGGACCCGGTGGCTCAAAACTCACGCTGGGCACGTGTGCGTGCGTGCCCAAGATCCCGAGAGGAGAATGTAGGAGAAGGGATTGCGGCGTGGCCATCCCCCCTGGGGGTGTGATTTCTCGCTTTCTATCTCTGTCTCTCTCTGTCTGTCTGACAAGCACACACGCCCTATAGCGAAAACCTCTCCCCCCAAAAAAAAGAATTACTCCTTTTACAGATAATGAACTCAACGCTAAGTTAGCTGAAATGCTGGAGGCAGGATTTGAGGCCAGGCTGTGTTGGAAACATAGTAATCACTGCCCCAAGAAGACAGGCTAGCAGAGGACATTCTCTGTGGCCAGCAGGGGCCCAACAGAGGGGTGAGCGTGGGTCCTTCAGGGCCCCGGTGGCCCAGAAGACTTGGTAAGACAGGAAGGGGAAATTGAACTGGAACCTCCTGGGAATGGGAGCTTGTCTGCTGGAAACTTCTGAAAGCTCACCAGGCCGAGGTGGCCCAGCTCTCCCTCCCTGCACTCCAGGCTTACTGGCCTTTCTGTCCTGCTTCCAACTGCAACAAGTTGTTTCTAAATTCCAGTCCTTTGCCCAGGCTGCTTCCTCCAGCTGGAACGTCTCCCACTCCATCTTTCCGATCTTGCCCCAACTGCCGCTTCCTCAGGAGGACCCTCCCTGCCTCCCCACCCTGGAGTGGTCCCCTTTGCTGTTCCCTTTCCTGTGCATTGTGAAGCTACGTGTGATTGACTTTTGGTCCACGTCTCCCAGACCGGGTCTGTTCCATTCACTGCTGTGTACATGGTGGACCCTGGTACATGGTGGACCCTGAACAAGTGTGTGTGGGGCGAGTGATCAGACTGCAGAACTCCAAGGCTGGCCTGGCTGCAGCCCAGCCAGGAGGCCAAGCCCAGCCAGGGGAAGAGCTGGAGGGTGAGCAAGGCTGGGGCACAGAGAGGAGGGGAAGCCGGGTGCCGCGAGCCAGCCGCCTCAGAGGCCAGTGGCTGGCATCTTGTGATGGCTCCGTCTGCGTGTGTGCCCAGAGCTGCCCTCAGAGCTCTGCCCCGTCAGCCGCACCTGGAAGTCCAGAGCAGAAGGAAACAGGTTTTTCCCACAAAGCCGGTTCCAGCAGCCTCTGTGGTCCCAGCCTTAAGCTGGCAAAGTCTCATTAGTGATGAGGACCTGGGGAGGGCAGGCCCAGAACCTTGCAGTCAGGACTGGCAACACGATGACAGGGAAGCAGGAACCTGGAGGAAAAGACATGGGGGGGTGGTGTTGAGGGATTGTAGCATGGCATGAAAGGGGAGAGTCAGACTGCTCAGGTTCAAATCCAGCCTTTCTGGCTGGGCGGCTTGGGAAACACAGCCTAACTTCTCTGCGCCTCAGCATCCCTCGTCTGGAAAGTGGGGATGGTGGTAGCGTCACCCTCCCGGGGCTGTGGTGAGCCCATCAGGTGCTCAGCACAGCGGAAGCAGTCTGCTCCTTCACAGCTTTGGGGGTGAACGTGGACTTCCCCACCTGGATCTTGGCGAGTCACCACTCCTCTCTGAGCCTTGGGCTCTCTGTCTTCACAGTGGGTCTCATGAAGCTGTGTCTGAGGGGTGCTGACAGGTGGGGGGCTGGCAGTGGCCCACTTGGGTCCCGCCACCCTCTTACCTGGAATACTTCAATAATGATAGCAGCAGGGGCCAACAGGTGGTGTGGTGATTAAGGTGCTGGACTCCCACATGTTCACCTGTGGTTCAAGTCCCAGACCCGGTGCCTTGAAAGTCACGCTGGCACATGTGCGTGCATGCCCAAAACCCCCAGGGGAGACTGGGAGAGAAGGGATTACCATGTGGCCATCCCCCCTGGAGGGTGATTTCTCACTTTTCCTCTCTCTCTCTCCTGGGCGAGCACACCCTGTGGCAAAACAAAACAAAACAAAACAAAACAAAACAACAACAACAACAAAAACATTAAAAAGGAAAGAATAAGGATACCAGCGAACACCGGTACAGCATTCAGCCTGTGCTGGCAGCATTCTGAGCACCAGGACGCACAAACTCATGCTAATCCCCATCCTGCAGATGAGGAAGCTGAGGCAGCATAAGATGCATGTGCACAAAAATCACTTGGGAGCACTTTAAGATGCAATTTCTTCTTCTTTTTTTTAAGAATGATTTTATTTAGCTTTATTGATTTATTTGGATTTGACCAGAGAGGGACAGAACAAGAGAGTGAGAGGGCAAGTGAGAAAGCAAGCCACCAGGTCCAGGACTGGAGCCATGGTCAGCCATGTGGGGGTCCCGCGCCTTTAACCACCACGCCACCTGCTGGCCCCTTAAAATACAATTTCTAACTCGGTAGTCTGGGCCTGAGATTCTGCATTTATCAACAGCTCCCAGGTGCTGCTGAGGTTTGGGGACCACACTTCAAGCATCAAGGGACTATGTCACTTGCTGAAGGACACAGAGGTGACAAGCACCGAGCCTGGGTCCTAGTCTACCTGGTAGGCTCCGGAGTCCTGTTCATAACCCTGCCCTAATGGCTCACCTCAGCCCTAGCTTTCTCTCCCCAACAAAGAAGAGGCAGGAAGTGTAGTTTGCTTCCCCCAAGCCCATTTCCTCTTTCTGGACCCCTACCATCTCCCTCTGAGGTGACATCTGGCTCTGGCATCCCAGGGGTCCTCCCTGTCAAATGGGATGGAGGTTCTCAGATGCTCATTAGCCAGGAAGATAATTAAGGGCAGGGATGAGCTCACCCCAGCTCCCTGGGGCTTGCCGGGGCCCAGCTGGGCCTGTCCTATGCCAGCCTGGCCCTGTGCCTGCTTCCCCGGGGCGTTTGAGGGGTTGGGGCGGGGCAGGGGCTTGCTATGGGGTGGAGAGCCCCAGCCAGCCTCAGGGGAGATTCTGCAGCTGAGTCTCCCTTCCCGGCTCATAGCTACCAGCCAGAGTGAACTTTTGTTCCCTGGGTATCCCACAAGGGCCAGGCCAAAAAATAAAATGAAAACTGCTCCACCAGCGGGGAGTTTCCCAAAGGGTGTGCTGTGAGCCACTTGAGTTCTGCAGGGTGAGGTTAGGTGGGACACAGAAGATGCTACCCAGCTCTAAATCACACAGCTATTTTCATTGACGGGGAGAAAGCTTCGCTCACTGCGAATGTGCCTTTAACGTCTGGCTTGCCCTGTATAACCAGAGAGCGAGACCTCAGGCCCAGAATCTTGGTGGTCAGCGCCCTTGAGCTTGACTTTAGCCATGGGTCGCCCTGCGCGTTCCCTCGCTTCAGCTGCGCGTTCCCTCGCGGTGCCCTGTGTGTTTATGTTTACAGCCACCTCCTGTTGAGGGGCAAGTATTGCTTTGCCTTTACAATAGTGACATACCCGTTTGTTTTAGAATCAGTTTACTTGGGAAAAAATTAAGGAAGTTAAAGCAGAATAAGAAAGAAGTCATTAGAAGCGGTGTGGGAGATGGAAGGTTGGGAGTGATGGCGGGTGATGGCGGATGATGGCTGAAGTGAGAAGACCCAGGCGACCCCTGACAGCCTCAGCACCCTACCGTCTTCTTACTGCTGGGCCAGCAGAGCCCCCTGTGGGAGACAGCCACCCCATGGGCCTGTGTCTGCCCCGAAAGTCTGTCTGGGGCGTGGTGGATGAGCAGGCCTGAATGGGCTCTGATCTTTATTCCTGGGGTCCGTGTCAGTGTGATGACAGGTGACAGACACTCAAGAGAGGGGGAAAGCATGCCTTGCCCGAGGTCTCTGTGCCTGCCTGCCCTGTGTTTCAGTCTGCAGTACCCTCACCCCCATACACTGAGTGGCGGAGTCCGTTAGTCACCCACCCACCAGCTCGTTCACTATCCATTTCCTCACTCGGTTACCCATTCATCCTGCCCGTCTTTACTGAGCATTTACTATGTGCCAAGCACTGCGCTAGGTGCTGGGGTGACAGCAAGGCAGACAGGCGAAATTCAGCACTCGTGGGGTTCACATTATCCCAGGGAAAGACAGGTGATAAGCAGAGAAATAAGTACAAGCAGTGTATGTGCTGTGGGAACAGAAAAGAGAGGGGGCATTTCTTTTGAATCAGTGACTCAGGGTCTGCGGTAGCTACTCCTGTCACACGGGACCTGTGGCAGCAGGGTCGGTGGCCAGCAGCCCGCCGTGTTCGCCCCTGACCACAATGAGTTTACCCCTCCATCCCAAAGCTTTCCTCAGTGGGGTAACAGGAAAGCCAGCGATGGCGAGACTCAGGTGGGGAATGGAGTGTAAGGGCTACCTGGCATCTGCACGTGGCTCTATGAGCACGCAGCCTGCAAATACAGAAGAATGCAGAGATGGGCGTCGGCTGGACATCGGGGTGACGTTTTAGTAAGGTGTACTAAGGTCCTTCGTATCAGAGGTGTTGAAGCAGAGGAAGAAGGTGGGGAAATGAGAGAAAGCATCTTTTGTGTGCGTGTATTAAATATCTATTTCTGGACGATAAAGATGTGTTTGTTTTTCAAAAAGAAAAGGAAAGGAGCTGGACGGTAGCACAGTGGTAAGTGTGACGCTCTGCAAGGCTGCCTCACAGGGCGGGTTCTGGGCTCACGTCAGGAGGCTTCCCTGAACAGCCAGACGTGTGTGCCTGTGAGCTGAGGCTCAGGGGGATTGTGACGTGAGGACCCTATCGGGGGTGCCGTCTCTGTTTCTCTCTCTCTTGTTCATAGAAGAAACAAAGGAGCTAGAAAGAGAAGAAGAAGAAAGAAAACAAGGAGAAAAGAATAATGTAAGAGGAGTGGGCGGCCTGGCGAGGCCAGGTGGGGGGCTTCTCTGTGCAGGTGCCAGGTGCCAGGGAACACAGCCTCATCTGGCAGCAGAAGCTCACAGACGTGGAAGTGGGCAGTGAGCTGCCACGGGGCAGGAAACCTTTTTTTATTTTATTTTATTTTATTTTATTTTATTTTATTTTATTTTATTTTATTTTATTTTATTTTATTTTTAAAGGCTTTTCTGCCATAGGGCGCTTGCGCTCACCAGAGAGACAGTGAGAGGGAAAGTGAGAACCACTGCCCCTGGGTGTGTGTGTGGGGTGGCCATGCTGCAGTCTCTTCTCCTCCATCCTCCTCCTTGGATTCAGGCACACACGCACATGTGCCCTATATGAGTTTCAAGCTATTGGATCTGGGGCTCAAACTGTGGTTACCATGTGGGAGTCCACCTTAAGCACTATGCCACCTGCTGGCCCCTTAAAGTCATTTTTTTAATGAACAGATACACAGAATTATGGGCAGTTCGTAATCCAGATTATGGGGTATTCTCTTTGGTCCTTGCATAACCTGCTTTTATTAAAAATTTTTATGGGGGGGGAGCTAGCAGGTGGCTTAGTAGTTAAGGATCTGAATATACCCTTATGGCCAACCACGGTTCGAGTCCCAGACCTGGTGGCTTGCTTTCTTATATTCCCTCTCTCTTTCCCTCTCTGTGTCTCTACCTGGTCAAATTAAAAATGAATGAATGGGACCAGCAGTTGATATAATGGCTTTGTCACTGGTCCCAGACCTGGTGGCTTAAACTCACACTGGGCGCATGTGTGTGTGCCCAAGATCCCAAGAGGAGAATGGAGGAGAAGGCATTGCAGCGTGGCCATCCCCCCTGGGGGGTGATTTCTCGCTTTCTTTTCTTTTTTTTTTTTTTTCTGAGAGGTTTTTGCTATAGGGCACGTGCGCTTGCCAGACAGACAGAGAGAGACATAGAGACAGAAAGCGAGAAATCACCCCCCAGGGGGGATGGTCACGCTGCAATCCCTTCTCCTCCATTCTCCTCTCGGGATCTTGGGCACGCACGCACACGCGACCGGCGTAAGTTTTAAGCCACCGGGTCTGGGACGTGAACTGCGGTCGACTATGTGGGAGTCCAGCGACACAGCCATTACACTAACTGCTGGTTCCCGATTTCTCGCTTTCTGTCTCTCTCTCTCTCTCTGTCTTTTTGGTGAGCGCATACATCCTATAAAAAAAAACTCTTAAAAATAATAAACGAAGGACCAGCAGTTACCGTAATGGCTATGTCGCTGGACTCCCACGTAGTTGACCTCAGTTTGAGTCCCAGACCCGGTGGCTTAAACTCACGCCGGGCGTGTGCGTGCATGCCCAAGATCCCATGAGGAGAATGGAGTAGAAGGGATTGGGGCATGGCCATCCCCCCAGGGGGGTGACTTCTCCCTTTCTGCCTCTCTGTCTCTCTCTGTCTTTCTGTCAAGAGCGCATGCACCCTATAGCAAAAACCTCTAAAAACAAAACAAAACAAAACAAAACAAATACCTTCACAATACAACCAAATTTCAACACAGAAATTTGGGGAGAGGACACACTACAAACCCCAGCAGTTATTTTAATCATTATTTTAATCATGTGATAGATACCAGATACCCATCAAGCTAGGACCCTAACAGTGACCTACAGCCAACCTTGAGGTCCCCGTCGTATCCCCACAGGAGGTCCCCATCACCTTGAATCCTGTCTTCATCGTTTCTTACTTCCCTTTTCTCTAGTCTTATTATACCTATGTCCTAAAAATAAGTATATTTTTAATTTTAGCTTCTTTCTCCTAACTTTATTTGATAGGGCATATTCTTTTCTTAGAGTTGCCACAACAAATGACCGTAAACCGGGTGGCTTAAAACAGTGGGAATTGATTCTCTCTTGGTTCTGGAGGCTGGAAATTTGCTCTCAAGGTGTGGACAGGGCTGCACTCCCTCTGAACCCTGTAGGGAAGGGTCTGTTCTGGGCCTCCCAGGTTCTGGGGCTGCCCACCCTCCCTGGAGCCCTTTGGGGTACAGGTGCAGCACTGCAATCCCTGCCTCCTCCTCCCATGCCTTCTCTCTGACTCTTCTCTTGTAAGGACATCAGTCATTGGATCTAGGGCCTCCTGAGATCCACGATTACATCTTTTAAACTTAACAATTATATGTGCAAAACTTACAAAGTCATATTTACAGATATGGGGGGCTAAGGCTTCAATACACTCATGCCTCAGTATCCACAGGGATTGTTCCTGACCCCTGCCATTCCAAAATCCACGGATGCCCAGATCCTTTCTGTTAACCGGCATGCACACTCCCACACGCTTTCAGGCATCTCTGGGTTACTTATAATAATCACTACAGTGTAAATGCTGTGTAAGGAGCTGTCACACTGTATTGTTAGGGGATAATGACTAGGGACAGTCTGCGTGTTCAGTACAGAAGCAGTCGTCACAGGCCCAGCCACAGGGTATGTTAGCGCCAGCGCAGCATTTTTATCCACATGTGGTAGAATCCATAGATGCAGAACCACACATATGGAGAGCCCATTGGATATCTTTTTTCTTTTTGGGGGACACAATTGAACCCACAGCAAAGGGAGTCTAGACAAACTAAAAAGGGCATCAAGCTGTGTGAGTCTCCTGGGATTTTTTTTTTTTTTTTGAGAGGTTTTTGCTATAGGGTGTGGGTGCTCGCCAGAAAGACAGAGAGAGACAGAGACAGAAAGCGAGAAATCACCCCCCAGGGGGGATGGCCACGCCGCAATCCCTTCTCCTCCATTCTCTTCTCGGGATCTTGGGCACGCACGTACATGTGCCCGGCGTGAGTTTAGACCACTGGGTCCAGGACTCAAACTGCAGTCGACTACATGGGAGTCCAGTGACATAGCCATTATGTCAACTGCTGATCCTGGGATTTCATTTTAGGCTTTAAAATTTCTTAGTTTAAAATCTTGGGTTAGCCAGTGGCATGGTGGTTAAGGCAACTGTGTCCCTTCTGGCCAATAGTATGATTTGATTCCAAAACTTGGAGATTTGAAACACTCTAGGCTGGGGCCAGCAGTTGGTGTAATGGCTATGTTACTGGACTCCCATGTAGTTGACTGCAGTTTGAGTCCCAGACCTGGTAGCTTAAATTCATGCCGGGCATGTGTGCGTGCGTGCCCAAGATCCTGAGAGGAGAATGGAGGAGAAGGGATTGCAGCGTGGCCATCCCCCCAGGGGTGATTTTTTGCTTTCTGTCTTTCTGTCTCTCTGTCTGGCAAGCACACATGCCCTATAGCAAAAACCTCTCCATAAAAAAACAAAACAAAACAAAAAAAACCCAAAAACTCTAGGTGCAAATAAAAAGAAAACAAAAACAAAACAAAAAAAGACAAAGAAAAGGAGAACACTCCAGGTGCATGTTTGAGTACCCAAAAGTCCCAAACAGAGGGATGGAGGAGAAGATTGCAGCATGACCATACTCCACGGGCATACTTTCCTTCTCTCTCTCTCTCTCTTTTTAAATTATTTATTTGTTTTGCTATAAGATGCATGTGCTTGCCAGAGAGACAGACAAACAGAGGGAAATTGAAAAGCTCTCCCCAGGGAGGCTGGCCACACCACAGTCCCTTCTCCACCGTTTTCCTCGTGGGGTGTTGGCCACATACACACACCCAGTATGCTTTTCAAGCTGCCAGATCTGCAACTCGAGCCATGCAGTTGGCTCCGTGGGACCCAGCTGCCTTCACCACCACACCTCCAGCCGGCCACCCTCTGTCTCCACGAACCTTAGTCTTCTCGCCTGCAAAATAGGAAGGACAGTACGTGCTGCCCTTGGTTGCCATGGAGACGTAAGGGGATAACATACACAGGGTGCTGTCCACACTGCCTGGCACAGGGCGTGAGGACACTAGCGTTTATTGCGCTAGCATTCCTGGGGATGTGACATGCACGTTCTAGGGGTTATTAACTCATTGGCCCCTGACAACCCCATGAAGTAGATGGTGTTTCCCACACTTCACAGATGAGGAAGCTAAGTCTCAAAAAGGATAGCATGGGACCAGTAGGTGGTGTGGTGGCTAAGGTGCTGGCTCCCACATGGCCGACTGATTTGAGTCCCAGACCCGGTGGCTTGCTTTCTCACTTTCCCTCTCTCTCTCTGTTGAGTGCATGAGCTTTGTACCAAATTAAGAAATAATAATGATAAATAAAATTAAATAAATAATTATTTTTAAAAAGGGGGGGATAGCAAGTTCGCTAAGGGCCCACAGCACGCATCAGAGGACTTGAACTCTGGCGGTCCAACTGAAGAGTCCTCACCCTTGGCCACCACGCTCCAGCGCCATTTCCCTCCCCTCCCTCTGCCCGCCAGAATCCATAATCCAGTCCCCTGGCCCTGGGAGGGCAAGAGAACTGGGGACCTCATAAAGATGAAGGGTCTAGGAGTGGTGGCGAGGAGGAAGGAAGGGCATTCTCTTGATCCTGTGGCCCCTCCTTTTGACTCTGAGGCTAGCAAAAGGCTGGGAGGAGGGGAGGCCCGGCCTCCTGGGGAAGTCCATCCATCTTCCCCTCCACAGTGCAGATGCATCACGTGGTTCTTAGGGGTCATCCATTATTCACAGCCACCCACCCCTTGCTCTGGGGTCAGGCAGGGAATATTTCCAAGACCACCCCTCAGGGGCTCTTACCCCCTGCTGGGCCTAAGCACAGCAGCCTCCTCCTCTCTAGCTGGGAGCTGGGGGTTTCCATGGGGAGGGGACAGACTCCTAGGCAGACGAGGGGACTTGAGCTGCCTTGGAGCCCAGCTCTGCCACCTTGGGAAAGTCAGTTACCTTCTTGGAGCCTGAGCCTCGATTCCTGTAAAACGGCAACCACTGGTCTGGCCTTGTTGAAAGTTACAGAAAATTGACGGACCAGCAGTTGGTGTAATGGCTATGTCGCTGGACTCCCATGTAGTCAACCGTGGTTCGAGTCCTGGCCCTAGTGGCTTAAACTCTCACTGGGCAAGGCAAGTGTGCGTGCATGCCCAAGATCCCGAGAAACCTCCCTCCCCCACCCCCTGGGTTCTCGCTTTCTGTCTGTCTCTCTTTCTGGTGAGCACGTGCCCTACAGCAAAAAATAAATAAATAAATAAACCTCTCAAAAAAAAAAAAAAAAAAAATGGCACAGGAGCTGGGCCTGGCCCCCAGCTGCCATTATTTATTATCATGGACTCCTCCAGTGATTGTGTCCCAGGCCCTGCTGGGGTATGTGGACATGGTGTCACCTCTCAGGGAACTTAGTCTCCCCTAATGTGTCACCTTCAGAAAAGGGTCCTAATAAGCCACCAAGTCCCCCTGTAAGAGCTGGCAAAGGTGATTATCTGTGCGACAGTGGCACAGCTGTTTATTAAACTCCTGCTGTTTGTCCAGCAAGCCACGGTGGCAATCAAGTAGTTTTTTTCATGTTACACATTTTCTTTTTCTTTTCTTTTTTTTGAGAGGTTTTTGGTATAGGGTACATGCACTCACCAGAAAGACAGAGACAGAAAGCAAGAAATCACCCCCCAGGAGGGATGGCCACGCTGCAATCCCTTCTCCATTCTCTTCTTGGGATCTTGGACACACATGCACTCACGCCCGGCGTGAGTTTAAGCCACCAGGTCGGAACTACATAGGAGTCCAGCAATGTAGCCATTATGCCATCTGCTGGTCCCCATGTTACACATTTTCTATGAACGTTTTAGAGACCCTTTGTATATATTCCCACTTTTAAAAACACAGGCAGGGGACCAGCAGATGGCATAATGGTTATATTTCTGGACTCTCACATGGCCGATGGTGGTTTGAGTCCTGGACCTGGTGGCTTCAAACTCACTCTGGGCAGATGTGTGTGTGCCCAAAATTCTGAGAGGAGAATAGGGAAAGGATTGCAGTGTGGCCATTCCTCCAGGGGGGTGATTTCTCACTTTTTATCTCTCTGTCTCTCTCTTTCTGGCAAGTGCACGTGCCCTATAACAAAAATCTCTCTTTAAAATTAATTAATTAAATTAATAAATAGAAATAAAAACACAGGCAGTAATATTCCATATATAGTGCTGTGTTCCCTGCTTTTCTTACTTGAAAATATATCTGGAAACCTACTTTTCAGCATCACAGGTAGGTTTCTGATTTTAGTGAATACTTTGAGACAGACCAAGACACAGATGGCCCTCGCCCCGCCCCAGCCCCCACCCTAGGAGGTGGGCGCCATTTCCCCAGAACAAGTCAAGTTCATGGATAGCATCTATAAACAGATAACAACAACAAAAAAATGTAACTTCTGAGAAATGTCAAACCCTGGATTCTGTTGCTGCCAAATGGTAGGGTCCGACAGACCTGCTTATCGAGGTTAGTACTCGTACATGGTCTTAGTGTATTACTACATTAATACGCAGTCTTATTACAGTATACAATATGGATCTATGGTAATATACAAACATAACATGCTGTATTTACATAGCAGATATGAATATATAATAAAAATGTTTAGTAAGTGATAAATATATTCAAATAAATATTTTAATATACAATATAGGGGAAAAAAAAACAAAAACAGAATAAAAGGACAGTAACTAGCTGGAGAGGGGCCAGCTGGGATGTGGTGGCTTAGGTGGCTGAATTCCAAATGGCCAACAGCACAGTTTGAGTCCCAGACCGAGAGGCTTGACAATCACGTCAGATGTGTGTGCGTGCTCACTCGAAATCCTGAAAGGAGTGAGAGATGGAGGAGAAGGGAGTGTTGCATGACCCTCCTCTGTGAGCCGGGTGCTTTCTCATTTTCTCTCCTTCTGTCTGTCTCTGGAGAGTGCTCACGCCCTTTGGCAATATTTAAAAAATAAGTAATTGGGGAAAAAAGGAAAACTGGAAGAAGCTGAGAGCTGGCTTACTCAGGAGTTGAGAGTGAGGCCAGCAGCCCCAGCTGGCCCCGGGTATGCTCGGGGATGAGGCTGTGGACGGGGTACTGAGGTCCAGGGATCTGGGCAGGACTCCGCTCCCGTGGATCTCACTCCAGGCCAGGAGAAGCTTCCAGAAGGCAGTATGGCTTCCAGGAATTAAGATGGATCCTGGCGGCCTGCTATGTGAGGTGAGAGGGTCCCATACCTCTCGCCCTTCACGCCACAGCAGCCAGCGGGCAGGGTTCTACTGTTGGCCAGGATCCCAGGCAGCAAGCTCCATCAGGGAGTCTTGTGACCCTCGGCAAGTGCTGGGATTTCAGGCAGTGACTGCTCCAGCCACCCATCGCCCCACAACCCAGGGGACTTTGGCACAGGCCGATGGGGTGAGCACAGACCTGCCTCAGGAACCCTGGCAAGGTCACGAGCTCACAGGCAGGCATGGTGGAAGGGCAGCTGAGCTCCTTGGAGTCATCTTGAGCCCTGATGGGCCCTGGCAGGCTCTGCAAAGCTCGGGGAGGGCCCCTGCCCCACTGGGGACGGTTCTGCAGAGATTGTGGTTCTGGGCTCTGGGCTCAAGCTCAGCTCCACCCGTCCCAGCTCTGAGCCCAATGTCTCTGAGCCTGTTTCTCCATCTGTGGCATGGGTTCGGTGTGTGCGTGGCCTCAGCCCTTGCATGGAACTCCGGCCAGAGGAGCGCGGAAGAAAGTCAGAACTTTTTCTGAGCAGAGCCAGTGCCCTGGGCGTGCTCACTCTTGGCATACTCGGAGTGGCTACCTGCCCTGCTCTGGGCCAGCATGCGTGGCGCTGCTGCCTTGGCCTGGAGGGGAGGGCTGGGGTCGGCCAGCTGTCTCCAGCAGGCCCTACCCTGCCCTGCCTGCCTGCGAGGCCATAGCTCTGGCCCCGTCCCTGCTAAGACCTTGGGGCCCCTGAAGCCCACACCCCCTTGTCGGCCCTCCTCCTTGGCCTCCTACCTTCCCTCTTCCACCCAGCCCTGTAGTCCTCAGCTCTCCCATCTTCTCCCACCCTGGCCTTTGCACGGGTGGTCCCTGCAGGGGGTCCTTCTCTGTCTTTTCAGACTGCTCCAGGTCTCTGTGAGACACCCCACCCCTCGAGGGCTGGGGACCAGTCTGTGCCAGCCTCCTGCTCTGGGACAGAGGATTCTCAGGAAATGCTTGTTCAAAGTAAGAGAAAGGTGAAATGGGGGGGGGTTAGGTGGAATCGGGGCGGGGATTGGGGTGAAGGGAGAGGAGAGAAGGGAAAAGGAAGGAAGGAAAAAAGGAAGGAAGGAGTGAAGTCTCCCTTGTGTTCCCAAAGGGAACTTCTCTGGAGGCAAGGGTGGCGTCTCTGCCCCAGGGCATGTCTGCAGTCAGGGCTTAGGAAATGCAGGTTGGTTTGGCAGCTGGCCTGGCCTCTCCCACCGGGCTGGGTGTGGGGACGCAGCTTCTCTTCATTCACAGGGCTGAACCAGGCCCAGGCCTCTCAGTTCCTCCTACGGAGACTCGCCAGGGAGGTGCCAGGACAGGCAGGAGGCAGGCCCCAGGCGTGGCTGAGTGAGCAGAGGCCTCCACCCCCCCTGTGTGCACGGGGGTGGAGCAGGGCACACAGCTCCCCCAGCCACATGCCCCTACCTGAGCCTGCCCCTCCATAGGACAGCGCTCCCCCTCTGCCGTCCCCTCAGGAGGTGACCCTTACCCTAGTGGGGAGAGAGCCCTGACACTTCATGAGCGTTGACACGAGCCAGCTCCAGACTAGACTCCATCCGTACCCTTCGGGACAATCTTTGCAGTAACTCAGGTAGGTAGTTATCGTCTCCATTTTGCAGATGGGGAAACTGAGGCTCTGACAGGTTACTTGACCTGCCCAAGGTCACACCCAACAGGATTCAAACCTAGATCTGCCCAAGGGCACTGAGCCTCCTGCCTGTCACTCAACATTATTTACTGGAGGATGTCCCAGGGAGTGTTAGGAGAGGGGGGAGACAGGGGTGCTACCCAGGGCATTTGCAGTCTCGGGGGGGGGGTGCCACCCCAGGGCATTCGCAGTGTATGGGGGGGCACAGACTGCACTGAGCGAAGAATTACGTCATCCCCCCTCGTGATCCCTGAAGGAAGCTATGGTGCCAGCAGCCCCGCCAGGAGCTGGGGAGGTTTCCGGAGGGTGTGATGCTTGAGGTCTGATCTGAAAGCTAAGAAAACTCTCCAGAGACCAGCAGATGGCGAAATGGTTACGTCATTGGACTCCCACGTAGTCGATGGTGGTTTTGGTCCTGGACCTGGTGGCATAAACTCACCCCGGGCGCGTGTGCGTGCGTGCCCAAGATCCCGAGAGGAGAATGGAGGAGAAGGGATTGCGGCGAGGCCATCCCCTCAGGGGGATTTCTCACTCTCTGTCTCTGTCTCTCTGGCAAGTGCACGCATGTCCAACAGCAAAAATCTCTCTCAAAAAAAAGAACTTCCGGGAACCAGCAGCTAGCGTAATGGCTATGTCGCTGGACTCCCACGTAGTTGATCGTGGTTCACGTTCCGGACCCGGTGGCTTAAAACTCACGGCAGGCGCGTGTGTGTGCGTGCCCAAGATCCTGAGAGGAGAATGGAGGAGAAGGGATTGCAGCGTGACCATCCCCCCTGGGGAGTGATTTCTTGCTTTCTGTCTCTATGTCTCTCTCTCTGTCTGTCTGGCGAGCGCACATGCCCTATAGCAAAAATCTCTCCAAAAAAAAAAAAGAAAGAACTTCCCAGAAAGGCAAATCCTTCTAGGCAGAGGGAACTGCACGTGCAAAGGCCCAGTGATCAAGGAGGGCCAGAGGGGAGCCGGTGAGAGCTGCCAGGCTGCAGAGGTCTGGTGGGAGCAGAGCCGGTGGTCAGGCAGGCAGCAGGAACATTGAGCTCTACTCTCAGGGCAGTGGGGGCCCTACAAGGGTTTGGCACCCTGCGGGAGGGGACTGTACATTGTGTAGAGCTGGCTGGGAACAGGTCAGGGTTCGGAGAACAGCGTGGGGCTCTGCAGCCCGAGCGGGAGCTCCGTGCCCAGCTGGGCCCAAATGGGTGGCGTGGCGGGCCGGTAGGATGCTAGCACAGAGCCAGCAGAAGGGTGAGGGGCTGGGGTTCCGAGGCCCTGGCTACCCACCAGCCACCAGTCAGCCAAGCACAAGCAGAACCAAGGGCCTGGGGACACAGGAAGACACTCCCTAAGAGCTTCCAGGAGCTGAGATAGGCAGGAAATAGCCCCAGGGTGTCCCTGGGAGGAGGGGTATGAGCCCCTGTGCACCCCGCAGCTGCTGAGTGACCATGGGGAGGCTGAGAGCTGAGCGCCCTCGGAGTGAGACCTCCTCCCAGGAAGCCCCAGCCCAGGCCAGTGGGCTCTATTCAGGAAGCACAGGCGTGAGGAGGGGGCCATGAGCAGGACAAGATTCCAGCTCTATAGAGCTGCCAGCGCAGGGGGAGGCAGTGAGTCAGGGAGGGTGAGTGAGTGAATGGGTGAAGCGGGCACGAATCTGAGTGATAAAGGTGTTGGTGATGGAGGCTCTCTGGCAGGTGGGGCTGGGGTCTGCCTTAGACACAGGGTCAAGGTGGGAGTGTCTGAGGGCTGGGAGCTGAGGCCTGAAGGATGCAAATAAGCAGAAAAGAGCATTCTCGAAGGACACAGCCAGCGGCCAGCCTGAAGGCTTGAGATGGGACAAAGAAGCCAGGTGGCTGGGAGGGAGAGTGGCAGGAGCAGGGTCTGTGCACTGGGCCAGGCCTCAGTGAGCGTCCTGCGGGGAGAGATGTGGGGGTTTCAGGCAGGAGGTGCTGTGCCCAGAGCTCTGGCCCCTGAATCTCCCTTCTCCCCGCTGCCTGTAAAGCCCCTTGGCCACACTTCCCCGTTGCTGCCTTTTCCCAGGTCTCTCCCGGGTCCTTGCTCAGCCTTGTGACCGGTACTGTCTGAGCTGGGATTCCCCAAGGGGAACTAAGACGCACCACCCTAAAGGCCACGTGCATGGATGTCCTTCCACGAGCCTGGCCTGGTGCAGGGGTGCTACAAGCCCTACCCCCGAGGCCCTCGCCTGACCCCTGGGAGGCAGTTCTACCAGCTCGTCTCAGAGACAAGAGACCCAGACTCAGAGCAACTTGCTCAAGACCTCATGGCTCAGAATGCGGGGGTCAGGATTTGAACCCAGTTCAGTCTGAGCCCAGAGGTTTGTAAACTCTGGCGAGAGCCTCACAGCAAGTGTGTCATTGGGGGTGCAGAGTCTTTCAGGCCTTTCCTCCCTGCCCCCTTCATCTCCTCTATTGCAGTCAATGACACCACCCTCCCCAGCCAGAGTGGGACACCCCAGGCCACTCTCCCTTCCTCTCCTGTCCCTATTCCAGGGCCGGGCCCTAAGTGCCCCAAGGGGCCCTGTAGAGCTTGAACACCTGCCAGCTATGAAATGAGGCTTTTTCTCCCTTCTTGAAAGAAAAGGAGGAAATTAAATTGTGGCAGGTTCTTATCGACCCAGAGAGAAAGCCACAGAGTGCTGTGGGCGCCTTTCCCTAAAGACACGCTGCCGTGAGCGCCGAGCGAGTGTCTGAGCTGGGCCGGCCGCACGCAGGGCCCTGCACGGCCTGAAGAGCCCGGCCAACACTGTCTGTGGGCCCTGCCCGAGAGGAGCAGTAGGGAGGTGGGTCTCACCCCCACCCTTGGCCTTCTGCCATAAGAGAAGTCGTGAAGGTTGAGAATCCCCGACTCGCCTCGAACAGTGGCCTGTGGGCCAGTTCTGGCCACAGGGATGGACGCACGACTGAGACAGGCTGGCACCCGCTGGAGCGTGCGCTTCATTAAAGTTCATTCGTTTCCTCCGTGTGAGAGCGGGAGAGAGGAGCACACTCAGCAGGGTCTCACACTGTGACCCCAGACCCCCACGCCTTCCCAGCCAACCAGATCATGGGCACATGTGTCTAGCATAGAGGGGTCAACGGGGGAGCCGAACAGCAATCTTCCAGAAGGACCCAGCATCCTCGAGCAGCACGTTAGCCCTGTACCATGGGCCTGGGTGAAGTGTGTGGCATCTGAGTATATCTCAGTAAGTCTGGAAAAATAAACACACACCTGGGTGCCCTGCATCCTCTCCCCACTAAAGATGTGGGTCCCAATGGCTCAGACAAAGAAACAAAAAGTAGGGGCCGGCAGATGGCATAGTGATTAAGGGCGCTGGACTCCCACATGGCCAACCACAGTTCAAGTCCTGGACCTGGCAACTTGTTTTCTCACTTTCCTTCTTTCTCTCTCTCACTCTTCCCTCTCTAGTCAAATTAAAATAAATAAAATAGAAATTAAAAATTTTTTTTTCTTTTTTTTTTTTTTTGGAGAGGTTTTTGCTATAGGATGAGTGCCCTCGCCAGAAAGACAGAGAGAGACAGACAGAAAATGAGAAATCACACCCGGGGGGATGGCCATGCTGCAATCCCTTCTCCTCCATTCTCCTCTCAGGATCTTGGGCACGCATGCACACGCGCCCGGCATGAGTTTAAGCTACATGGTCCAGGACTTGAGCCATGTTTGACTACATGGAAGTTCAGCGACATAGCCATTACGCTAACTGCTGTTCCCCAAATTTTTTTAAAGTAAAAAAAATCGTGTGAACACCCAGTGGTGCCTGATAGCAACAGGCAGAGAGCTTCCGTTTCCTCAGGGCAGGTGACACATGGGCCCTGTTCTAGCCATCAGCACCTGTGACTCTCACCACAACCCCGTCAGACAGACAGTCGTCCCCCATTTTACAGGTGGAGAAACCGAGGCACACAGTGGGAATGTGAGTTGCCAAAAGTCACGGGTAAGGAAGTGCCAGAGGCAGGGTTTGAACCAGGCAGGTTAGCTTTGAAACCTCACCTCCTCCCCGATATGCACAGAAGTAGAGAGAATACTGACATAATCAAATACTACCACCCGATGGCGGGCCAGGGCAGGTCCCCTAGGTTCTTTATCCTCATCGCTAAGCACCCTGGGGTGCAGATTCTGGATTTATCCCATTTACTGAGATGCTCTTTTGAGAAAGGTGTGACTTCCTTGGGTGGACTGGGTTCAGCTCTGTCCCCACCCACTCCCCACCCCATGGATGATTCTATTGCGAATCCCCCACATGTCGGCATTTGATACGATTCTGTATCTGCCTCTACAAATCCTGTCTTTGCCTTATTATTTTCTGCATACATTTTTATGGCTGGTTGGTCCAAATCAAGAAACAAAAATCCATATATTGCATTTGGTTGGCATAGCACTGGTTTTTTAAAAAATTATTTATTATTATTTAATTGGACCAGAGAGAGAGGGAAAGTGAGAGAGCAAGCCATCAGGTCTGGGACTCAAACTATGGTCAGCCATGTGGGAGTCCGGTGCCGTAACTGCTGCGCTACCTGCTGGCCCCAGCTCTGTTTTGTTTGTTTGTTTAATTGTCAAAGGGCGTGTGCACTTGCCAGAGAAGAACAGATAGAAAGGGAGAGGGAGAAAGCACCTCCGAGGGTGGTCATGCTGCGATCCGTTCTCTTCCATTTCTCCATCCTGTCAGGATTTGGGCAGGCACACGCATGTGCCCTGTGTGTTTCTCAAGCCACTGGGGCCAGAATTTAAGCCATGGCCAGCCATGTGGGATCAAGCTCCCTTCATCTCTAGGCTACAGGCCAGCCCTTTGGTACATCTCTTTAATCCTTTTTTTTTTAAAGAAGTTTTTGCCTTAGGGCACGTGTGCTCATGGTGGGTGGGGGGGAGAGGGAGACAGAGACAGTGAAAGGGAACTGAGAAATCACTCCCCAGGGGGGATGGCCACACCCTTCTCCTCCATTCTCCTCTTAAGTTTTTGGTCATGCATGCATGCACATGTGCCAGGCATGAGTTTCAAGCCACTGGGTCTGGGACTCGAACCTCAGTTGACCAACTGGGAGTTCAACTGGTCCCTCTTAAATTCATTTAAATCAACAGTTGGGGCCAGCAGATGGCATAGTGGTTATGTTACTGTACTCCCATATGGCTGACCCTGGTTTGGGTCCCAGACCTGGTAGCTTGAAACTCACACTAGGCACGTGTGTGTGCATGTCCAAGATCCCAGGAGAAGAATGGAGGAGAAGAGATTGCAGTGCAGCCATCCCCTCAGAGGATGATATCTTACTTTTCCTCTCACTGTCTCTGTCTCTCTCTCTCTCTTCAGCAACCACTCCTGCCCTATAACCTCTTCAAAAAGAAAAAAAAAAAAAAAAAAAAAAAAACTACTGGGGGCAAGCAGGTGGCATGGTGGTTAAGGGCACTGAATTCCCTTACGGCCGACTACAGGTCAGGTCCCAGATCTGGCAGCTTGCTTTCTCTCTTTCCCTTTCTCTCTCTCTGTCTCTTTCTGGTCAAATAAAAAAATAATAATAACAGATGGATTAAAATAAATACATAATTGTTCAACAACAGAACAGCTACTCCGATTCCCTCCTTCTCCTTGCCTGTTAGCCAATGCAGGAAGTGCAGGATCTTTGCTCATAGTCACTGATTTTCTCTCATTTCAATGGCCTCCAGCAGAAACCAGAGGCTTTGCCCAGCCCTGGCCTTGTGGAGAGCCCAAGATCTCCACCTTATTGGCTCTCTTCAAAGAAACAAAATCAACCTGGGCAGAAAAGGGAGTCACAGATGCCGGTCGAAGCCCAGCTCACTCGTTTGTCGGTGTTGCCCAAGTCCTGCCAATTCCACCGCTATCTGCCTGCATCTCCCTTGCAGGAAACAGATGGAGGAGGCGAGGGAGGCAGTAGGGGTGCCGGGTAAGAGCCGGAGGTGGCCTGGCCCAGGGCGGGGGCACTGGGGAGGGGGGAATGGGGCAGGTTCCAGGAATCTTCAGGAGGTAGAATGGGTCAGGTGCAGTGAAGGGTGGGAGAAGTGGGTGCAGGAGACGCCAGCCCGCTTTGGAGAGCTGGGTCCCTACGCAGGGGGAAAGCGCTGTCTTACCTCTCGTTCATCTGCCCAGACGCCTCCTTGCCGCTCCCGGCTGCAGCTGGGAAGATGACACATACACAAAATGAGGGTGACTCACTCTCAGGGTGGGCCAGCAGCACCCCACGCTCACCCTCCTGAGGAGGATAAGCCAACAAAAAAGAGGGGGCATGGTAAGGGCATGGATACCAGGAAGAGTTGCTTCCCAGGCAAGTTACCACTTCTCTGAGCCTCAGTTTCCCCACCCAGGAGGGGGAAGTGCCATTTCTACCTGGCTGAGGGCTTTCAGACGTTAACTGACGATCTCAGTTACTAAGTGGTGGTCTGGAGAAACAGAGGGGTGGCCCTAGGTGGATCAGGAGAATGTTGGGTGTGGCTGGCAGGGACTCGGGATGTGGTGGGAGCTTGGACTGCAGCTGAACAAGGTACGGGGCGAGCACAGCCCAGCTGGCTTCTGATTCCCGCTGGTGTCAGCCTCTGAACACCCCCCACGCCATCCCCCGTAACGGGCACAGCTGAACCAGGCGTCAGGGTAGGGGGTGGGGGAGTGGTGAGCGATTGGGGTGCTGTCCGTGGTCCTGAATCTAACCCCTCACTGGCCTCTGCCAAGCCTCAGGAGGGTTTCTTCGTTTTCCTTTTCTACTTTGAAGCTGTGTCAAACGTGAATGAAGAGGCAGCTTTGACGATGGTGAAGGGTAGAGTCAGACTGCCCGAATTCGAGTCCTGGCTCAGCCACCTACCAGCTGCACGGCCTTGGGCAATTCACTTAGTAATCTCTCAGTGACTCAGTTTCCTCATCTATAAAATGAGTGCAAGCCCACACCCTTCTTAATAGGTTGTGTGATGATTAAATGGGATTAAATTTTCCTAAGAGTGAGTCAATACTTGTAAAGTGCTCGGAACCATGTTCGGTACATGTAAATGGAAGCCCCTCTGCACTGGGTTCTTCAGACTTTGACATGACTCCATTTGTTTTGACAGTGCGCTGATGTTTAGATGACAGCATGTCTTAGTTTATCTTCTGTAGTTCCACATGGAACCAGCCATTTCTCCTAGGGATCCTGTTTCTTTTGGTGATATGAAGGGACTTCAGAATGCTTGTGGAAGAATGCAATTGAAATATGAGTTTATGGGGCCAACAGGTGGCATAGTGGTTAAGGTGTTGGACTTCCACATGGTTGACCATGGTTTGAGTCCCAGACCCAGTGGCTTGAAACTGAATGTCAGGTGCATGTTCATGCATGCCCAAAATCCCAAGAGGAGAATGGAGGTGAAGGGATTGTGGCATGGCTACACCCCTGGTTGGTCATTTCTTGCTTTCTGTCTCTCTGTCTCTCCAGTGAGCTCATATGCCCTAAGCAAAAATCTCTCTCTCTAAGAAAAAAAAAAAAAAAGTGAGTTTCTGGGGCCAGCAGATGGTATGGTGGTTAAGATACTGGACTAGCCAAGCACAGTTTGAGTCCTAGACCGACAGCTTGAAAATCAAGCCAGACAAGTTTGCATGTGTGCCCCAAATCCTGAGAGGACAATAGAGAAGGGATTGTGGTGTGGCTATTCTCCTGGGGCCTGATTTCTCACTTTCCTTCTCTGTGTGTGTGTGTGTCTGTCTCTCTCCGGTAAGTACATATACTCCATGGCAAAAACGTAAACAAAACAAAACAAAACAAACAAACAAAAAGAAAAAAAAAGATAAAGAAAAAATTATTTTGTGCCAAAAAAAAAAAAAAAAAAAAAAAAGGAAATCCACGTAGTTTTTTCATGATAGTGTTTTCCATATACTTTTTGTGGACCCCTTATAATTGGGAGTTAGAGATCATAGGTTAGACACGTGGGTGCTCATTGCTACTAGGTTTTCAGTATGTCTAGGCTTAAAGCTGGGAAAACTGGACCAGAAGGTGGTGTGGTATTTGAGGTTCTGGATCCCACATGGCTGAGTGTGTGGTTGAGTCTTGGACCCAGCAGCTTGGAAATCATGCTGGGCATGTGTGAGTGGGTGCCCAAAATCTTGAGAGGAGAATGGAGAAGAGATTGTGGCATGGCCATCCTTCTGGGTACTGATTTCTCACTTTTACTCTTTCTCTCTCTCTGTCTCTCTCCAGTGAGTGCATGTGCCCTGGAGCAAGAAATAAATTAATTAATTTTAAAAACTGGGAAAACTCGGGACCAGCAGTTAGCGTAATGGCTATGTCGCTGGACTCCCACATAGTCGACCGCGGTTCGAGTCCCGGACCCGGCGGCTTAAACTCACGCCGGGCGCATGTGCGTGCGTGCCCAAGATCCCGAGAGGAGAATGGAGGAGAAGGGATTGCGGCGTGGCCATCCCCCCGGGGGGTGATTTCCTGCTTTCTATCTCTCTGTCTCTCTCTGTCTGTCTGGCGAGCGCACGCGCCCTATAGCAAAAACCTCTCCAAAAAAAAGAAAGAAAAAAAAAAAAAAACTGGGAAAACTGATAGATTTCTTTCAAATGTAAGATTGCAATGTTTTTATTTAACTTCTTTGTTTCATTTGTATTTCTTTTTCTTACACAGAAAGTCCTGGTTCTTAGAATTGACACAATTTCTTATTTTCTTTATCTTGTATTACAAAGCAAATAGTTTTAACATGGCGATACCAAAATGTAGTAATTACTATCTGTAAGGTGAGTATGTTTAGGATTTCATAGTGGTTCCATGGTCCTTAGGGTAAAGCCCAGCAGGAATGAGCCATCAAAATGATGTTTTAGGGACTAGCAGTTGGCGTAATGGCTACATTGCTGGACTCCCATGTAGTTGATGCAGTTCGAGTCCCAGACCCGGTGGCTGAAACTCACGCTGGGCACGTGTGCGTGCTTGCCCAAGATCCCGAGAGGAGAATGGAGGAGAAGGGATTGCAGGGTAGCCATCCCCCCTGGGGGGTGATTTCTCACTTTCTGTTTCTCTGTCTCTCTCTGTCTTGCGAACACACGCCCTATAGCAAAAACCTCTCCAAAAAAAAAGTTTCAAGATGCAGGTTCCACTGCAACAGCTCTAGGATAGGGCCAGAGGATTTACCTTTTAAAAAAATTGCTAGAGACAGGGCCAGCAGTTGATGTAATGGCTATGTCGCTGGACTCTCATGTAGCCAGTTGACCGCGGTACGAATCTTGGGCCTCGTGGCTTAAACTCACGCCTGGCACATGTGAGTGCTTGTCCAAGATACCATGAGGAGAATGGAGAAGGGACTGCAGCGTGGCCATCCCCCCGGTGGGTGATTTCTCCCTTTCTTTCTTTCTGTTTCTCTCTGTCTTACTGGTGAACGCACGCACCCTATAGCAAAAACCTCTCAAAAAAAAAAAAAAAAAAATTGCTAGATGGATGGGGCCAGCAGGCGGTGTGGTGGTTGAGGCGCTGGACTCTCACATGGCCGACCACGATTCAAGTCCCAGACCTGGCGACTTGCTTTCCCACTCTCCCTTTCTCTCTGTCTGTCTCTCTCTGGTCAAAATGGAAGAAGAATGATAATAAATAAAATTAAAGTAAATTGGGACCAGCAATTGGCATAATGGCTATGTCACTGAACTCCCACGTAGTTGACTGTGGTTCGAGTCCCGGACCTAGTGGTTTAAACTCACGCTGGACGCGTGTGCGTGCGTGCCCAAGATCCTGAGAGGAGAATGGAGGAGAAGGGATTGTGGTGTGGTCATTCTCCCTGGGGGATTATTTCTCGCTTTCTGTCTCTCCGTCTCTGCCTTTTTGGTGAGCACACGCACCCTATAGCAAAAACCTCTCAAAAAAATTAATTAAAAAAAATTGTTTGTTGGTGCACGTGCTTGCCAGAGAGAGATAGATGAGAGAGAGGGCCCCAAATAGTCACGCCACAATCCCTTCTCTTTCATTTCTTCCTCCATTGAGATTTTTGGGCACAAATGCACACACACTAGGTGTGTTTCTCAAGCCATCAGGTCTGAGACTCGAAGTGTCCAGTCATTGGGATCCAGCTGCCTTAACCACCAGGTCATGAGCTGTCTTCAAAGAATCTGCATTTTAAAGAGTTTATTTACTTTATTCATGAGAGATGTAAATAAAACAAAAAAAATAAAATTTTTTGCATGTGCATGAGAGAGAGCAAGAGCGAGGAAGGCACCCTTATGAGTCTATTACACTGCAGTTCCCTCCCCCAGCTCTCCACGGCTCATCAGGACTTGGGATGTTTGCTCTGCCCTGGGTGTTCTGAGATGGACTCGGGATCTGGTCAGCCGTGTGGCTTCCACACTGGTGGTCAGTACACCACTGACTGCACCACCAAGGCTGGTCCCAAAGTGCTGGTTTTGTTTTGTTTTTCCTTCTTCCTTTTTTTTTTTTTTTTAGAGAGAGAGATTTTTGCTATACAATGCGTGTGCTTGCTGGAGAGACAGAGAAAGTGAGAAATCATCCCAGGAAGATGGCCATGCTGCAATCCCTTCTCCTCCATTCTCCTCTCAGGATTTTGGGCATGCACATGTGCCCAGCATGATTTTCAAGCCGCTGAGCCAGGACTTGAACCATGGTTAGCGATGTGGGAGTCCAGCGCCTTAACCATTGTGGCACCTGCTGGCCCCAAAGTGCTATTGTAAAGCCACTTCCAATAACCCTTACTGCGGCTATGCCAAGTTGACAATAGAGTCAGTTTTATTTGTGTGTGATTTAAAGAGATTCCTTTTTTGTCTTTTACTTTACAATTCTGTAAAATACTTTCATTTACAAAATAAAAACTCTAAAACAAAATACAGTGAGAGAAGCCTAGCTTCCACTCCTCCCGCCCCCGTAGGTAACTACTTCCGCTTATCCTGTCGTGTTTGTCTCTGAAAATAGGAGCAAATGTGTCCATGCCACACACATATTCAGAAGATAGCATGTTCTTCATACACGATTCTGCTTGTATTTTGTTACTATTTGCTTTTCTATTTTTTTCTTTTTTCTGTTTGTTAGTTTAGTTGGTTTTTGTTTATTTGTTGCTTGACTATAGATTCTGGAGATCACTCCATTGTATACGAAGAGCTTCTGCACTCCTTTTTATATATAACTGGTTTAAACAAGACAGGCTTTAGGCCTGCTGGTGGCATGGTGGTTGGGGAGGCTGGATCCCACATAGACTGCACGGTTTGAATCCCAGATTCGGGGGCCCCAGAAACACACTGGGCATGTGTGCATATGTGCCCAAAGTCCCCAAAAGAGAATGGAGGAGAAGGGATTGCAATGCGACCATTCTTCGTGGGGGGAAGTGCTTTCTCACTTTCTCTCTGTATCTCTCCAGTGAACACATGCATCCCATAGCAAATTAAAAGAAAAAAATAGGGGCCAGCAGGTGGCATGGTGGGTAAGGGCATGGACTCCCACATGGCTGACCATGGTTCAAGTCCTGGACCTGGAGCCTTGCTTTCTCACTTTCCCTCTCTCTCTCTTGCTCTGTCCCTCTCTGGTCAAATTACAATAAATAAAGTTAAATAAAATAATTAAAAACAAAACAAAAACAAACAAATAAATAATGGTAAATGTATGGCTTTTATACAAATATAAACATGAACACATGTCAAAGATTTTAGCTCATTAATTAATGAGGGAACTAATAAGATGTTACAGCCAATTCAAAGGAGATTTCAAAAATACACGTGTTGTAAGCAATCAGGAATGCTGAAATGAATTTACAAGTAGATGCGGAATGGGTTCCTATCCACAGGGCAATAATCAACTGTATCTCTACAGATACACTCATTTGCATTCGTATGGACAAGAATAATTTGCATTACAATCCATTTTCTACAACTTACAGTGTTGTAAAATAGCTTGAAGCTGATGAAAGGCCAAGATAGTATTAAAGGGTGTACTAGGAGGACAACCAGGACCCTTGTTCGCTCATTTCTGAGCCTCTCATGATTTTTCCTTAGACACTCACACACGCACACATGCACACACACACGCACACACACACACAGTCTGCTCACTAATGAATGCCATCCTTCACAGATACCTGTAGCCGCACATACATGTCTCCGTCTGTGTGCATCTTTCTCTGTAAATATCATTCTGTCAGAGAATTTTAAAAGTTTATTATTTATTTCTTCCATGAGTGAGAGAAAGGGAGGGAGAGAGCGAGAGAGACAGGGCCTTGACCCACCCCCAGCCTTCAGCCAGCCCTGCGTTGCGGGCAAGCGCATGCCCAGCATACTCAGGGAGGCCTCCCAGTTCGAACTGGAAACCTTCCCGTGTGCCCACGTAGGTCAGCCTCACAGAGCGCTGTCTTTCCCCCTGGTCCCCGCGGAATATGATCCAGACCCCCTCCAGGCCTTCGCTCAGGTTGTTCTGATAATCACACTCCCCATTCGTTTTCTGCCCACTGGCATCTCGCCCATCCTCAACGCTCCCACCGAATGTTGCTCTCTGAGCTTGGCCACAGGCTTGACTTCCTCCTGCCCTCCATGCGACTCCCCTGGGTACCAGCTGGCCGTGGAAGGAGCACAGGCTGCAGGGTTGGCTGGTCCTGTCTGGGATCCCGGCTCCGGCACTTCCCAGCCATGAGACTGTGGCGAGTCTTGGCATCGCTGTGCCTCAGCGTTCCTACCTACGGAATAGGGTAACAGTAGAGCCAGCCTCCTGGGGTTTCTTGTGTTTTGTTTGTTTTTAAGATTAAATTAGCAGAGGCTGGGAAAGTGCTGTGCAGAGGGCCTGACGCACAGGAAGTTTGCAGCGGTCAGCTGTCAGAGTGCTGCGTGCGGATGGCTTCTGTGAGCACACCCGGGTTCTCCGTGTCTCGGACAAAGGATCGAATGAAACACACCAATAGCGGAAAGAAAAGGTAGTTTATTGAGTAAAAGTGAAAGTATACTCGTAAGAGGTAGGAGTGGCCGGGGTGGACAGAGAAAGAGTGGCTCAGAAGGCCCCAGCCGTTGCATTCTGCTAGATTTATACATTTTCAATCTGGGTAGTGTCAGCCGATCACTGGCTGGGCCCGCTGATTGCTCTCATCTCATTGGCTCTATTAAATGTGACTCCCCCCACGAATCTATCAGCGCCGCCGATGAGGGAGGGGTCACCTACCTCTATGGGGCTCTCTTTGGCTCCCGGGACCTGCCTCTGCTCCACCTAAGTCAGGAGGGTCAGGTTCAGAGTGGCTCAGGCTGCTGGGAACAGCACAGGCTTGGGGGGTGGGCTTCCGGGGGCTTGTCCTTGTAGAAAGAGGCTGCTCTCTGGCTGACAGCTGGCCGGACGCTGATGGGCAGAGTGAGGGAGCCCAGACGCAAGGAGCGCAGGGGAGTCTGGGGGCTGAGGAAGGCTAAAGTTGGAACTCGGCCTGCGGGACGGGGCACAGAGGATCCTGGTGCTGGGGACAGTGGAGTCAGCGAGAGCACAGGCTGTGGGTCATTGGCATGGCCTCTCAGCTGGGTGACCTTGGCGCTGTGTGTCCCAGACTCTCCTCTCTTGTACTCTGTTGTGAAAGGGACCCTTAAATGGCCTATGCAATTTGACCTCAGGCACTTGGGAGCCAGGCTGTGTGACCACAGGTAAGGGACTCTGCCTCTGAGGCCTCAGCTTCCTCATCTGTAAAACGGGCTTTGGCCGACGCCAACCTCACAGGGCTTGTGATGGTCAGTTTTACACAACAACTTGACTGGGCTAAGGGATGCCCAGGTAGCTGGTGAAATGTTACTCTGAGGCCCCGGCTGCAGCGAGCCCAGACAGCACCACCACCTGGGCGGCTAGAAGCTGCACAGGAGCAGGTTCGCTCTCGGGCCCACCCTAACGTGCCGGGCGTGGAAGTGTGCTCCTATGATCCAGCTCACTGGGAGGCTGGGGCAGGAGGACCCTGACACAGCGAGACCCTGTTGAGACCTTATCTCGGTCTTTCCCTCTCTCCTTCTTCCCTTCTCAGAGAGAAAAACATGCCACACACGTTACTTCTATGCTGTGATGGTGGCTGTGAAGGTGTTCCTGGAGGAGGTCGGCATCTGAATCCGTGGACGGAGTGAGGAAGAACCAGCCTCAACGCAGCCAGGCAGCACCCAATCCCTCGAGGGCCTGGATGGGACAAAAAAGCAGAGGGAAAGTGAATGTGCTCTCTTCTGAGCTGGGACTGCATTCCTCCTCCCCTTGGCCATCAGAGCTCCAGCTTCTTGGGCCCTCGGACTCTGGGCTTACACCAGCGGCCCCTCTGGCCCTCCCTTCTCAGGCCTCTGGCTTGGTTTGAACGACACCCCTGGCCTCCTGAGTCTTCAGCTTGTAGGTGACAGGCTGGGGGCTCCCCGACCTCCATAATCGTGTGCACACACTTCCCGTCATCGGTCACCTTGTGTTGCCATGTGGCTGTAACCCTGCTGGCTCTGTACTCCAGAGCACCATGATACGGGGCTGACGTGAGGACGAACCACGAACGGACCACTGCAGGGCACCCACTGTTAGAGTCACGGAAAGGGCAGTCTCTCGGACAGGGCAGTGTGGGGTGGCGGTGAGGGCATGGTGGGTCAGGCAGACTTACCTGAGTGTGCACATCTGCTCCCACCTCCTTGCCATGTGTCCTGGAGCTCTCGGAGCCCCAGGTCCTCGCTGGTTCAGTGGGAGTGAAATGCCCCCCGTTCGTTCCTGGCAACCATGAGCATAAGGGGTCCAGTGTGTGGAAGGTGCTCAAGGAGTGACTGAAAAATACAAGAGGGAGCCAGCCAGTGGTGGGGTGGTTATGGCGGCTGGGTTTTACGTGGCCAACTGAGCAGTTTGAGTTCCCAACTTGGTGGCTTGTAAATCACACCAGGTGTGCACACACGCGCATGTGTGTGTGTGTGTCAAAAATCCAGAGAGGAGGATGGAGGAGAAGGGATTGTGGTGGCCACCCCTGGAGGGCGCTTCTGGATTTTTCTCTCTCTCCTCCTCTCTTTCTGTCTGGCTCCCTCTGGTGAGTATACATACCCTGTAGCAAATGTAAAAAGGGAAAAGAAAACATAGTACCTGGCTACAGTACGGAGGGTGGATTGGGAATGGGGACGGAGGGCCATTTGAAGGCCTGGACAGTGATTCAAGACAGGGGCTGGGCGCCTGGTACAGAGGGACCCAGGGGTGGGTGGGTGGAAATGGTGGAACCCAAGAGGCACAATGGACAGGGCAGGAAGGAAGGAATTTCTAGGCTGCTATTTTTTTTTTTTTTTTTTTTTTTGGGAGGGGAAGAGGTTTTAGCTATAGGGCGCGTGCGCTCGCCAGACAGACAGAGAGACAGAAAGCGAGAAATCACCTCCCATGGGGGATGGCCACGCTGCAATCCCTTCTCCTCCATTCTCCTCTCGGGATCTTGGGCACGCACGCACACGTGCCCGGCGTGAGTTTAAGCCACCGGGTCTGGGACGCAAACCACCGTCGACTACATGGAAGTCCAGCGACATAGCCGTTATGCTAACTGCTGGTCCCTAGGTTGCTATTGACCAGAGGAAGGGAAGCAGGAGAGAAAGGGACCCAGAACTTATGCTTTCTGTGCCCACGTGGCCTCGCCAGGTCCTCCTGCAAGGCTTTGATCTTGAACCTGTTCTAGGCGCGTTAGGATTGGAAAAGTGGCTGCCTCTGGGAAGAGGACAGGAAGAGGACTCAGGTACACATTCTGGGCTTTCTTTCATTCCTGCCCGGGGTTTTCTGTAAGGTTTTATGCTTTGAAACAAAATAAAAACCAATGCATTTTACAAATGATAAAGCGTTAGGTTAAAATTTGAGACGTTCAGGGATGGGCCCGTAGCCTGTGGTTAAGGGAGATGGGTCCCACAAGGCCTCCTGCAATGCCAGTCCCAGTCCCATGGCCTGAGAAACACACCAGCTTGTGCACACCCACATCCTGACGGGGGAGATGGAGGAGAAGGGATTGAAGAATGACCGTGCCCCGCTGGGGGGTGCTCTCTCCCTTTCTCTCTGTCTCTGCTTCTCTCTGGCAAGCACATATGCCCTCTGGCAATGAAAGGATGATTTGGGGGCCAGCTGGTGGTGAGGTGTTTGGGGCACTGGATTCCACACAGCTGACTTCGCAGTTTGAGTCCCGGACCCAGTGGCTTTAAAAACGCACCATGTGCCTGTGTATGCATACCTGAATCCGGAGAGGAGAGGAGAGCTGAGGAGAAGAGAAGGGACTGTGGTTTGGTCAGCCCCCTAGAGGGTGCTTCCCCCACTCCCTGTGAGCACATGCACCCTATGACAAATTGAAAAAATAAAAAAAAAAAGATTTTGAGAAGCTCTATAGCATGCTTAAGACTCCATTGACACGTGGGAGAGCTGAGATTGGAACCCAGGTTGGCCTGGGCCCAGAGCCAACTCAGCTATCCACAGGGCCCAAGTCTGGAAACCTGTCTGGTCTCCTCCGTGACTTTCAACCAAGCCGCTCTTCCCAGGATGGTCTGCAGGGGGTGGCAGAGAGCAAGGGACGCGTTGCTCGGGCGCCTCGCGGTGGCACCTGGCCAGAAGGGGGCGCTGCTGTTGCAGGCAGCAGGCTCCGGGAGGCTGGGCCAGCTGAGCCCGGTTGAGGCAGGACAGAGAGGAGGCTGGAGGCTGGAGACTGGAGGAGAACGTGGAGTCGGCTCCTACCCCATTCACAGAGGAGGACTCCTAGGGCAGAGAGCAGGAAGGGGCTGCTGGGGCGGGGGGCCGGGTGGGGGGGTGGAGGGGTGAGGGAGTAGGGGGTAGGTGGAGAGGTGGGTGAGGGGTGGGGTGAATGAGTCAGCACGACTCCACACCAGCCCAGTGCTCCTGCCCGGGAATCTGTGTTGCTCAGGTCCGTGGGGACCCGCCAAGAATGGGGGCCAGCTCCCCTCAGGAGCAATTCCGGGTTTCACCCATTTCCGGCCCGACTTGCAAGGAGGAGAGTGATGAAGACGAGCCATGGTGGTGGTCCTGGGGGCAGCCAGGAACCCCTGAGTGAAAGATGGAGCTTCTCTGGTGAGCACCGGCGCTGCCCGGTGGGAAGGCGTGGGAAGGCGATGGGGGAGCAGGCCGCACCAAGCAGCCCATGTCCTGACCCTTCAGGTGTTCTAAGTAAGGTTCCCAGGAGCCCTTGAAGTTTGCATCCCATGGGGTATCACCCAGGGGCTGGTGGTGCCCCTGGCACAGGGCGCAACATCCGGGCTGGTGGCCTTTCGTCCCTCCATGCTCGCGAGCACTCTGCTTTAGCTTGCTCAGCCTGGGGATGGTGTAGGAGGGAAGCCATGGACTCAAACCCTGCAGCTGCCACTCAGGCCTTGCGCCCAGGCACATGGCTTTGCCTCTCTGAGATCAGCTCTGAACTGGGAAGGCTGAAGCCTACTGTGCCCATGAAATCGTGTAATGAAGTGGCACAGGGGGGCGCAGTTTCCCCAGCCAGAGCCCGTTAGGCCACCTGGAGTCTGCGAGGGTGAGAGCCACGATTTGGAGCTTCACTGGTGATCATTATTTCAGTTGGAGGAGGGGTGAATCTCCCAAGCAGAATATTCCAAATAATTCACTTTGCTTAGCCAGATGATCAAGGGAAGGATAGCACCCACAGGGATGAGTCACCGAGAGAGTTAAGTAAGGAGGGTGGGAGGTGGGCAGCAGGTGGTATAGTGGTTAAGGTAGGGGACTCCCACGTGGTTTACTGTAGTCTTAAGTCCAGACCCAGTGGCATGAAGCTCACGGACACATGTGCCTGCATGCCCAAAATCCCGAGAGGAGAATGGATTGCATGCGGCGTGGCTGTCCTCTCTGGGGGGGTGAATTCTCACCTTCTGTCTCTCTGTCTCTCAGTGAGCCCACAAACCCAAATGCAAAAAACGTGCCCAAAGTCCCAAGAGAAGAATGAAGCAGAAGGGATTCCAGCAAGTCCTTCCCTCCTGGGGGTGCTCTTTCTTTCTCTCTGTCTTCAGCGAGCACATGTGCTCTATAGCAAAACTAAAAACAAAAACAAAACAGAAGCAGTAACACTTACTCTCTGTGCCAGGGGCCATGGGAAGCCCTGTCTGTATTAAAGTGTACAAGCATAAACACGTGTGTATACATTAATATAAACGCCCTCTGACCTCCTGGTAACGGAGACAGGCCTGTCGTCACCCTCCCACTTTGCAGAGGAGGAAAGCTGGCACAGAGAGGACAAGGGACTTGCCCCAGGACACTGAGTGGGACTTGAGGGGAGGACCTGGAGACACCACAGGGGAGGACGGGTCATCAGGTTCCAGTGGTAGCAGGGGGCCTTCGGTGGGGGAGGGGTGGCTCCCCAAATCGTGGAGGGGGCCAGCCAGCCAGCAGCACCCTCCTGGCAGGAGTACCTCATGGGGTGTGTGGGGGGGGGCAGGCTCCCTTTGCCATACCCAGGCAGCTGGCCCCTCCTCAAAGAGGCAGCAGGAGTGGCCCTCCGGAACTCAGCTGTGTGACTTGGGGCCAGTTACCTAACCTCTCTGTGACTTGATTTCCTTATTGGCAGGGCGGGGTGGTGTGACAGCCCCTCCCTCAGGGTGTGGAAGGATTACGGGAGAGACTATTTGCCCAGTGCCGGGCTGGAACACGCTCAAAATAGGCTCAGGAGGAGGAAGGCTCTGGCTTGCAGCGGTGGCAGCGGAAGGGCCTGTACCAGGAAGTGCATCGCCCCCCCCACCGATGTACTGACCACAGCGAGAGCTGGCCTTGCCAGCCCCACCGGGAGCCCGCTGCCCAGGCTGCCTTTGGGGTCTATTCGGGACTCGGACCCTGACTTGGCCCCCCCCAGGCTCTGCCCAGAGAGGACAGGATTTCCTCCTCGCAAGGTCTCCTTGACCTGGACTCGGCCAGAGTGGCTGACCTGGTGGCTTAAACTCACACTGGGCGCATGTGGCCCAAGATCCTGAGAGGAGAATGGAGGAGAAGGGATTGTGGTGTGGCCATCCCCCCTGGGGGTTGATTTCTCGCTTTCTGTCTCTCTGTCTTTCTGGCAAGCGCTTGCGCCCTATAGCAAAAAAAACCTCTCCAAAAAAAAAAAAGAAGTTCGTCATCTGAGACATAGTAGAGGCTGCAGCCGTCAGGGACATCTCAGAGCAAGTGTCCTCGGTGCCTGTGTGCTCCCCAAGCTGTATGTGAAGCTGCGTTCTGTGTGGGTTGCCCCATTCATAGCCAGGGAGTCAGGAACCGATCTTGAGAAGCTCGCAAGGACCGAACACCCCCACCCTGACTGAGACCTGTGGGTGCTGCCCTCGCCCTCCACCAAAGCCCATGTAAGGAGCCAAGTCTGTAAAGACTGAAGAACTGTCTGTCCTCGGGGAAAAAATAAAACACTGATTATACATTAAAAAAAGAAAAAGAAATAGAAGTACTGTGAGCCACATATGCCATTTTAATTTTCTTGTAGTGTTTTAAAGAAAAAAAATGTACTTTATTCTTGATAGAGCCTGAGAGAGAGAGAGACAGTGAGGGAGAGAGCAAGCACCCTCCACAGGGTCTGGTCATGCTGCGAACCCCTTCCTCCAGACCCGGGCCCTCACGCGCACGCCTGGCAGGTTTTCAGGCTGAAGGGGCTGGGACCCGAACTGTGGTTACCTGTAGAACTGGCTTCTCCTGAGCACATTACCACTGCCCCTCAGCACTGGCTCTCTCATAGCTTTATTAAGAAGGAAAGAAGGGCCGGCAGGTGGTGTGGTGGTTAAGATGCTGGACTCCCACATGGCTGACTGCGGTTTGAGTCCAGGCCTCAGAGGCTTGAAAGTCACGCCAGGCACATGTGCGTGCCCAAACTCCTGAGAGGAGAATGGAGAAGGGATTGCAGTGTGACCATCCCCCGTGGGGGGTGGTTTCTCACTTTCTCTCTCTCTCTGGAGAGTGCACACACCTACTAGCAGACATCTCTCTAAAAAAAAAAATAATAATAATAATAATAATAAAATGGAATGAGAGGAGCAAGCAGGTGGTGTGATGGTTAAGGCACTAGCCTCCCATATGGCCAACTGCAGTTCGAGTCCTGGACCAGATGGCTTGCTTTATTACCTTCTTATTCTCTGTCTCTCTCTGGTGAGTACATATGCCCTATAGCAAATTTTTAAAAATAATAACTAAAAATAAATAATTCTTGTTCTATTTTTAGAGAGACTTTTGTTATAGGGCATGTGTGCTCACCGGAGAGGCAGAGAGAGACAGAGAGACAGAAGGTGAGAAATCACCCTCCCGGAAGAGATGGCCACACCACAATCACTTCTCCTCCATTCTCCTCTTGGAATTTTGGGCATGCATGCACACCTGCCCAGCGTGAGTTTAAGTCACTGGGTCTAGGATTCGAACCGCAGTTGGCCATGTGAGAGTCCAGTGATGTAGACATTTCGCCATTTACTGGTCCCTAAATAAATAATTTTTAAGAAGAAAAATAGGTAATGAGAAGGGGCTAGAGGTGACGTGAACTCCCACACAGCGGACTGCGGTTAGTGCCCTGGGCCAGGTGGCTTGCTCTCTCACTTTGCCTTTCTCTGTCTCTCTTTGGTAAGTGCAGGAACCCTAGAGCAAATTAAATAATAATAATAATAAAGTGAAATCATTGAGAAATGAATATTGGGTTGTTGGAAAAGTCATGATGTATTTTTTCTATACAAACATGAGTTAGGACTTTTCTGATGACCCAATAATTCTTTTTAAAAAAGCAATGAGAAGAAATGTGGAAAATTGAACTGATTTACTGATTTTTGAACTGATTTATCAAAATGTTAGCATTGTACCATGTAATTAATATTTTAAACATTCATGAGATATTTGAATTCTGTTTATTTATTTTTTAATATTATTCAGCTATTTCCTTCTTTTTTAAATAATTATTTATTTAATTTTATTTATTTATTCATTTCTTTTAATTTGACCAGAGAGAGATACAGAGAGTGAGAGAGAGGGAAAGTGAGAAAGCAAGCCACCAGGTCCGGTATTCGAACCGCCGTCGGCCATGTGGGAGTGTCCAGCGCCTTAACCACCATGCCACCTACTGGTCCCCTTTTTTAAATTTTTTTAATACCAAGTCTTCAAAATTCAGAGTGCATGCCACTGCACATCTCAGCTGCGTGCCAGCCGCTGCGGCCACCCTGGGCGTGCAGGGCTGGACCTCGGACCTCCTTTCTCGGCAAACCTTGATTCCCCTCTTCAGCTGCCGTCACTTAGGACCTGCGTTATATTTCTAGTTGATGTGTTTCTTTGGTTTCCTTCTCTGTATAATCCGATTCTGAAAGGATTCAGTGGTTACGATGGTCGTTATGCTGAGTCTCCTTATTTGCCTAGACTTTTAATGTCATCTTGTTTCCCAGTAGGATCTTTTTCTTTTTTAAAAAATGTCTTTCCCTTGGGACCAGCAGATGCTGTAATGGTTATGTTGCTGGACTCCCATGTAGTCGACTGAGGTTTGAGTCCGGGACCCGGTGGCTTAAACCACACGCCGGGCACTTGTGCATGCATGCCCAAGATCTCAGGAGGAGAACAGAGGAGAAGGGATTGTGGTGTGGTTCTTCTCCCTGGGGGGTGATTACTTGCTTTCTGTGTCTCTGTCTTTCGATGTCTCTCTGGCAAATTCACACACTCTGTAACAAAAATCTCTCAGAAAAAAAAAAAAAAAGAGGCAGGGATTAAATATACATAACAATTCTGGGCACCGGTGGCAGGAGAAAGGAATGTCTAGGCAGAAATCAAGTATTCACTATGCCCATTAGAAGAATCACCAGTCTTTCCCTTAACATTTTATGTGGAAATCTCCAAACATACAGAAAAGTTGAAGGAATTAGTGAATAGCCATCTACCAGCCAGATAACATTTTGATATCTTTTAAAAAGAATTACTTTATTTACCTCTATTTATTTATGTATTTATCTAAAGTACATCAAATTTAATGAATTCTCCTATATACGTGTACACATTTATTTGCTACTGAAAAGTTAAATATATCCCTTCCCCAGAAATCATTTTTCTCAAAATTTGATGCTGGGTTTCATCCCCTACTCCAGGCTTCTAAAACACTCCTGTCTGAGAACTGCTGGTGCCTCCTGGGTCAGATCAGGACGTGCAAACACCGTACTGTACTTTGAACTCATTCAACTACATTCAAACTACACGTATTCTTTGTTTTTTTTTTTTTTAAGAATTATTTATTTAAGTTTATTTTATTTATTCACTCATTTATCTTTAATTTGATCAGAGAGAGATATACACAGAGAGACAGAGAGAGAAAGTGAGAAAGCAAGCCGCCAAGTCCAGGACTTGAACCGTGGTCAGCCATGTGGGAGTGTCCAGCGCTTTAACCACCACGCCACCTGCTGGTCCCAAACTACACGTATTCTTTATAAACCGCTGGTACCGAGAGAGATGCAGGAGGAAAAACACGCCACGAAACTCGGAGGCTATCACAAGTAGCTTTCTCAATCAGCTGCGGACAGTTAGCAGCGGGACAGAATAACGCTTATGTCTAAGTCGACTCTGGGACATAACCAGTCCCTGTTTTAGCGTTTTCGGAGGGACCCCATCCATGATGCAGGCAGCAACTGCAGCGGCATTCGGACGGGTCACTTCTTGGTTCCTTCTGACCTTCCGCAAGCCTCGTGTCTCTTAGTTTTCTTTCAAGCCGAGAACATCTGTCGATGAAAAGGTATCTCAGCTTTGCCGTCCTTTCTTCCCTCACAGAAAACAACGTTCTTACTCCTTTCCTTGTGTAAAGGGAGCCGCCGCTGATCTGAAAGATCTCTCCCCTTCTGTGCTGCTGTGGGAGGGTCCTTCTGAGCGAGGGGAAAGGGATCCGGCACCAGGATTGAGAGTCAAGTTACTAAGTTCATTTATCAATGTTTCTGAGCAGATGGAAGGAGAGGCCACGAGAGGACCGGCCTCTGTCACCGAATCTGGAACTGGGAGCTGCTGCGGCACATGAGCTCTGCTCTGGGGAGATCCCAGGAAGACCGCACCTGAAGGTCCCTGGGAATTTTCTTCAGTGGACATCAGTGAAGACCCCAGGGTCAAGGTTGGGTTAAGCTTCTCTGATGGGTTCATCACCTGTCTGATCAGCCCTCTGAGCTCTCACTGGGTCTTCAGGTCCCAGTGGAAGACAATGCTGGATTCACGTAGCTTCAAAGTAACCTGAGAGGAACTCCATTTATTTTTTATTTTAATTTGATCAGCGATGGAGAGAGAGAGGGAGAGAGAGAAAGTGAGAAAGCAAGCTGCCAGGTCTGGGATTTGAACCATCGTCAGTCATGTGGGAATCCAGTGCCCTTAACCACCACACCACCTACTGGCCCCAGATTTTGTTATTTTTGCTTTACTGTTTATCTATCCACCCCTCCATCCCTCCATTCCTCTATCTAATCATCCATCTATCCCTCCATCTCTCTAACCATCCCTCCATCCCTTCATCTATCTAACCATCCCTCCATCCCTTCATCTATCTATCTAACCATCCCTCCATCCCTCCATCTCTCTGTCTAATCGTCCATCTATCCCTCCATCTATCTAACCATCTACATTCAAATTACACGTATTCTTTGTTTTTTTAAAGAATTATTTATTTAAGTTTATTTTATTTATTCATTCATTTATCTTTAATTTGATCAGAGAGAGATATACACAGAGAGACAGAGAGAGAAAGTGAGAAAGCAAGCCACTTTCATCTATCTATCTAACCATCCCTTTATCTATCTATCTAACCATCCCTCCATCCCTCCATCTCTCTAACTATCCATTCACTCCTCCATTTATCTAACCATCCCTCCATCTCTCTCTCTAATCGTCCATCTATCCCTCCATCTCTCTAACCACCCATCCATCCCTTCATCTATCTATCTAACCATCCATCCATCCCTCTATCTCTCTAACCATCCATCCATCCCTCCATCTCTCTCTCTAACTATCCATCCATCCCTCCAACTAACCATCCATCCACCTTTCCATCCCTCCACCTAACCATCCCTCCACCCCTCCATCCCTCTGTCTAGCCAGCTATTCATCTGTTCATCTCTCTAGCCATCCATTCATCCCTCTGTCTAACCATCCATCCACTTACCCATCCTTATATTTAATATCCATGTAGCCACCACTCTATCCACCTTATTTTTTGATGCATTTCAAAGTAAGTTGCTGACATTAGTACTCATTCCATTAAACATTTTGTCATACATTTTCTTTTTTAAATTATTTATTTCATTTTATTTATTCATTCATTTATTTTGATTTGACCAAAGAGAGACAGAGACACATAGAGAGAAAGAGAGAGGGAAAGTGAGAAAGCAAGCCACCAGGTCTGGGACTCGAACCATGTTCAGCCACATGGGAGTGTCCAGTGCCTTAACCACCATGCCACCTGGTCCCCCCGTCATACATTTTCATAACTAGAATTGAATATCCAGAATAATTTTTTAAAATAATTCATTAAATTTGACTATAGAGAGCAGACAGAGAGAGAGAGGGGGAAGGTGAGAAAGTGAGCCAGGACTCAAACCATGGTTGGTGATGTGGGAACCACCATGCCATCTGCCAACCCCCTAAAATAATGTTTTTCAATGCAAACTAAATGAAACTGAAACGCACAGGTTACAAAAGAAGCTAGCTATGCGTATCTGCAACGAGGCCCTGGGACACGAGGACGCCTGTGGTTCCTGTGGGAACTTTGTCACTAGTACCACGGGCATTGCTTCGTTAGGAATTGAAGTTAAATGCTGAATTTCAGTTGCAGGTTAGTGAAAACGAAGATGCGCCTTTTTGTTTTTATATCCAAATTCATGACGCTAAATTTGAGGACCGTTACGCAGTTCTTATTTCATAAAACCCAAACAACTCTCCCTGCCACTGTGTGAAGGCAGCACAGCCACTGAGGAAGACAGCGCTTGCTCCCGGCCTTATCCCGTTTCCGCTGCGCCAGCTGGCGTGGCTGCTCTGGGGTCACTCCCATCTCTGAGTGGCCAGCGCGGTGGCGTGCTGGGCTCGCCTGGCTAGCAGGGGCGGAGCCGGGCTGGTAGGACTGCGGGCGGCAGGCTTGCCCATGTTCTGTGCCCCTGGTGGGCAGACGTTGGGCTGAGTCCTTTGCCGGATCGTTGTGCTCACTCCTGGCTGCAGTTTCATGAGGCTGGGGGTGGACCCTGGCCCCAACTGCAGAAAGCAGAAACGGGCCTGGATGACGTGAGGGAAACGGCATGCAGGTGAGAGCGGGAAGGAGCTCGGCTCCAGCACTGCGTGGGCTGCAGAGTGACAATCCGCTCGTGCCTAGAGCCCCCAGCTGTCCGTTTCACCTGTTGGCCACACTGGCCCTGGAAGGTGGGCATTCCTGCCACCTGCATGGAGCCCCCCCTTCCCTGCCCCTTTGTGACAATAGTGCCCGTTTGTCCAGGACACCTGTACCTGACCACCCCAACCTGGCTCTGAGAAGACAGAGAAATGCGAGGCTTCAGCTTTCCCAGTGGGAAGCCGGGCCTTCCCCAGCAAGACTCAGTAGGACGGACACTTCTCCACGCCTGGGCAGCACCACACACGGCCCAGGGCCCAGGGCTCAGTGCGGAGGGCTGCTCTCCTTATCCCCTTTCGCAGATGTGCAGACTGAGGCTCGGGGAGGAAAACCACCCTCCCACGATGAGCCCAAGGTCTTGCCCCTCCAAGCCCTCCACCGGCCTCTCCCATAAATGCCCAGTGTCTGCGCTGCCCAGAATCTGAGTCTGGCTCCTGTGTGGCCTTGCTGGGTATGGAACGTGGTTGTCCAGGATACAACCTTGGAGGGATCTGAGGAGGCTGGAAACGTGGATCAGAAATGTGCTTTGAGGCCGACCTCCGCGGCGTGGTTGGTGGTGTGCCGGGCTGCAGCGCGGGAAGCCACGTGGCGGCTGCCGTCTGGCTCCCTGAGCAGAGGGCCTGGGGACGCACTGAACATATGTTTGCACGTGTCCACGGTCTGGGCTGGAGGAAGGGGACCGGCGTGACCCTGTGGAGGGTGCTTCTCTCTCTCTCTCTCTCTCTCATGTGCACGTGTGTTCTGTCATGAATAAAGAAGAAAAGAAACACCCTTTGTTTCCCACAGATGAAAACTTTCAGTACCTACAGGGCCCCTGGTAGGTACTGATGATGAAGGGGTCCTTCTAGGACAAGGACACTGGTCTGGAGGAGATGGGGTGGAAGAAGATGCTGCAGTTTGGGTTTGTGATTTTTCCCGAGAGAGAGAGAGAGAGAGAGAGAGAGAGAGAGAGAGAGAGACAGAGAAGGGAATGGGGCTGCGGAGTCCTGGGCCTCATTTCCTCCTTGAAGTGGGTGCTTTAGGGTGTCTGTGGTCAGAAACTGCCCTGTGTGTGAACCAGCGTCTTGTAACCTGAGAGGGGACACAGGTCTCTTGGAAGGACATAGAAGGTTTCTGGTACCCATGGCCACTCACAGGTGTCCCTGGACACAGCTGGGGTGGTGATGAGGGACTGGAGGAGGCGTGAGCCTGCCTCAGGGCTGCTGTGGCTGGAGAGTTTGTGCAGAGTCGCCCCTGTGCTGACTGGTGTGTGTGCAGGCATGCTGTGTGTGCACACGTCACAGTGCACGCACGCCTGCGTTCAGTTTTATATTCTTCATGGCAGTTCTGTGTTGAGGTGCCCGTGTGAGATGCCTCTGTGCATGTGCATCCATGTGTCCACGTGTCTCTTCATAGGTGAGTTTCTACCTGGAATTCCATAAGTCCCTCTGCATGTGCCTGTGTGTTTTACACATGCCACTAACTGCAAACACTTATGTGGCACTTCCAGTGTCCTGGACTTCCCTGGGTTGACTTTGTTCATCCTCACACCAGCCCTTGGACATGGGTGCTTATCATCACCTCGATTTGCAGTTGAGGGAACAGAAGCACAGAGAGGCTGAGTGACCTGCCTGACGTTGCAGAGCGGGACTTTGCACCCAGCCTGGCTTGCTGTCAGGCTGCAGCAGGTCCTGGCTCAGGTGGCCTGGGCTGCCCTGGGCACACATCCACCTGTGCGGCATCCCCCCAGTGTGATGTGTGCACAGAGCAGGGGTGTTTCCTGGCCTGTGTGCACGCTCGGTTGTATCCGGGTGCGGTGTGCACGTGTGTGAACGGATGCACTTACATGTGTGCAGGAGGAGCTCGTGCCCCAGGGCCCGCAGCAGGGGCTGCTAGTGGGGTTGTTGGTGCAGGGCCAGCGGGTTCTGCAGTCTGGCCAGGAGGGCAGCGGCCACACTCACCACGTCCCCCAGGCCTCAGACTGGCCTTTGTTTCCTTCATTAAAGGGCGGGGGGGGGGGGAGGGGGGGGGGGAGAGGACCGGAGGTGCCCGCTGTGGGAGTTCCTCGGAATTCTAGGCATTTGGCCTTTCCGGGGCGGAGGAGGTGCGGGGCTGAGAGCCTGGCAGTGTGGTCAGGAGCGGGCCGCACTCTGTTCTTGCTGCAGCCCAGCCCTGTTTGCAGAAGCGAAAGCAGGGCCTTGGTGGTGTCTGCCTTGGGCCTGGAGTCCGGCCAGCTGCTGCCTGTCTCGTGCAGCCTCCTTCGGGCCACGCCACGGGACCCACGTGCCAGGGTACCCAGGCCAGAGAAGCCACAAGGCGCAGCTGTTTGTTCCAGAGCTGAGTGTGCAGGAGCCTCCCTGCTGGCCAGCCGCTTATTCTCAGGAGGTGGGGCTTCCTGCAGGGAGGAAGAGGAAGAAGGCAGCCCTCCGTGTCCCTTTCTGTCCCTGTCATCCTGGGCCTCTCCTTGGTCAAGAAAACCCTCATCTCAGTCCATAGAGAGGGGCCAGCTGGTTGCCGTCCTATTCCCCTCTGCACTTGCAGCTAATTGATAGGGATACTGCCCCCCTCCAAATGTGTCCCCACCCTAACCCCCAGCTCCTGGGAATGCAACTGACCCTATTTGAAAACAGGATCTTTGCAGACGTTAATGAAACTGGAGATCTCCAGGTGGGTCATCCTGGATTTAGGGCGGGTGCTAAACCCAGTGACAGGTGTCCCTTAGGAGAACAGCGTGGCGCTGGACGGTGGTGCACTGTGCTCTGTGAGGTTGACCACACTGTTTGCATAGAGACCTCGCTGGGTACCACCTGGGCACACGCGTGCCCGTGTCCTGGGGCTGGCTGAGGCTGGGAGCGGATCGCGCTGTCCAGACCCTGTTGGGGTTGCTGTCTGACTTTCTTTCTGAATCTTTCCTGCTCACAGAAATAAAAAACAAAATAAGGGCCAGCAGGTGGCATGGTGGTTAAAGGCACTGGACTCCCACATGGCCGACCACGGTTCAAGACCCGGACCTGGCAGCTTGCTTTCTTGCTTTTGCTTTCTTTCTCTCTCTGTCTCTGTCTAGTCAAATTAAAAAAAAAATAATAACAACAAATGGAATTAAATAAATGAATAATTATTAAATAAAACAAAACAATAAGGGTTCGGCAGGTAGCGTAGTGGTTAGAGGCACTGGACTCCCACATGGCTGACAACAGTTCGAATCCCAGACCTGGTGGTTTGCTTTCTCACTTTCTCTCTCTGTCTTTCTCTGGTCAAATTAAAAAAATAATAATAATAAAGTTGAATAAAAAATAATTCTTTAAAAAACAACAACAAAACCATCCCAAAACCCTTTAAAAGAGAGGCAGAGGGAAATTGAAGCTATAGACAAGGAAGGAGAGAAGTGTGAAGGAGGAGGTAGAGATGGGAGCGAGGCAGCTGCCGGGGGCAACCGCCAGCCCAGGAAGGATGGTCCCTGGGCTCTGCCCGCCCTTCCATGTCGAGCACTGGCCTCCAGAAGCTCTCCGAAGCTCTCAGCGGAGAGTGACTTGTTGAGCACCCACCGGCAGCCTCTTCTCTAGTGCTTCCCACGGGACCTGTTACTTGTTTAGCAGAGGTTGGGCTTCCTGAGGCCAGAGTACGAGGACAAGCGACGGGGCAAAGGGAGGGAGGATGGCAGGCAGAGGCCAGAGAGAAAGACAGAGACAGTGAGAGGACAAGTGAGAAATCACCCCCCCCCAGAGGGATGGCTGCACTGCACTCCCTTCTCCATTCTCCTCTCGGGATTTGGGGCGCGCATGCACATACACCTGGTATGAGTTTCAAGCCACAGGGTCCGGGACTCGAACCATGGTCAGCCACGTGGGAGTCCAGTGATGTAACCACTACACCATCTGCTGGCCCCTTGGTTATTTATTTTCTGCAACCCAGAGTTTGAATCCCTACTCCACCACATGCTGTGGGCAGTGATGTTAACCCTGTCAAGCCCCAGTTTACACAAATGTACAGCAGGGCCGGGGACAGGGCTATAAGGAACCGAGCCAGGCCGTGTGTAGCGGAGCCGGGCACGGAGAGGAAGGAAGGCTGTTCCCGCGGCTGCGGCTCCTCCCCGGCATCCCTGCCATCAAAGGCAAGGGCGGATTCGAATGCGGTGGGAAGGTGCACACCATAAACAGACATGTGGGAACGCGCAGCCATCTCAAACCGTGACAGACTCAGCTGGGGGGACAGCAACGCTGGCTTGGCACGGTGCCTGGCGCAGCGGAGTGGATGGAGTCCGCGGTGGCACCCCATCGGCCTCTGGCAGTGGAGGCAGCCCCCTCTCTCTCACCAGCACTCATTCATCTTACACCTGCTTCTTGGGTGGGTTCTCTGTGCCTGGCACTGCAGGCACCAAGCCCATCAAGTGCCAGGGCTGCCCTCAGGGGCGCTCAGTCTTGGAAGGCAGGAAATGGAGGGTAGAGATGGGGCGGGGAGGTGGGACGAGAAGAAGGAGGGACTTACCCCAAGGGGCTGGGGCAGGGGCAGGGGCCAGGCAGGGGGTGGACTTCCTGAGGCCAGAGTACGAGGACAAGTGACGGGGTGAAGGGAGGGAGGATGGCAGGCAGAGGCCAGCATTGCACAGGCCCGGGGCAGGCGAGTGGGGCCAGCAGGGACCCGTGTGTCCGCCAGGAGCAGCACACGTGTGGGTCGTGGTGAGCAGTGTGGCCTCCAGCACAGGTCAGGTCCTGGGAGGGGCTGGACCTCCCCTCAGGGCCTCGAGGCATTATTGACAGGTCTGAAGCATGTTCAAGGCAGCACCCTGATGGAGGCCGAGGCCGAGGCCGAGGCCAGCTTCCGCACCTCTTCCCGAGTTGTCTCATTCTGGACAAGCGGCCAATTGTGCCATCCAGAGGGGCTGCGGCGGGGCGGGAAAGTGAGGGGCCCAGGACTCCTGAACACAGTCGTTCGGACACCCCAAAGGGGGCCAGTCTACTTCATACGTGGACCCTCCTCCCCTCCCTTCGGTCCTGAGTTAGGCCAGCACTGGTAGGGAGGCGCACGACCTCGCTGGGAGAGGTTCAGCATCTGCAGGAGCTGGAACAGGCCCGGCCAGACCTCGCCTCAACACTTGCACCCTGGGCCTGTGACGTGCAGGGATGTCTGCAAAGCCGAGATTTATGGGCACTTCCCACGCTGGGCTCTGGCGGAGGAGCAGCTCACACACGCTCGATCACATTCCTTCTGCACCTCACCTGTGAGCCAGGCACCCTGTCGTTCCCGGTGGGAGCTGGAGGCAAAGCAGAGGCAGGATTCAAACCGAGCTCCGCGTGCCTCAAAGCCTAGGGTGCTCACTGCCGAGCCTCGCAGGATCTCCTTAGGCCCTCACGTCCCAGCTGCAGCCAGCACTGGGCGCTTTCCTGAAGGCAGGTACGTGGAAGGAAGGGCCAGCCGCTCTAATAGCCCACGGTGCCCCTCGGGCCTCTGAGCAGCCGGGACACTGGAGGGCCCAGCAGGGGTGCAGAGCACAGCCTCCTCACCTCCAGGCAGGACTGACCCAGACGATGCCGCCCTGGGATCAGGCCAAGGCCAGTCTCCTGCCCGGACTCGTCCTGGCTGAGTTCCTTCCTCAGCCGTCTCACTTCCCAACTGCCGTCCTCCCGCCAACTTCACCTTCTGGAAAACCATGGGCCGCAGCTCTCCATCTTGGCGCGGCTTCCACTGGGGTTCGCCGCGGTCGAGGCCAGGTCTGACTCCCTGGGCTGAATCTTCCCACGGGTCCTCTGCGCCCTCCAGAAAGGGCCTTTCTTCCTTGACTCAGCCTCCAGAGCATCGGCCTCCTCGGACCCTGGTGCGTCCCCTCGCTGGGCCCCTGCCCCTGTGGGCCGGTGTGATAGCCCCCATGTGCCAGGAACGGTCAAGAGCCTTTCTTACCTTTCCCTTTCTTTTTTTTCCCCCAAAGAATTATTTACTTAATTTTATTTATTTATTCATTTATTTTAATTTGACCAGAAAGAGACAGAGACACATAGAGAGAGAGGGAAAATGAGGAAACAAGCCACTGGATTTGGGACTTGAACTGTGGTTGGCCATATGGGAGTGTCCAGTGGCTTAACCATCATGTCACCTGCTGGCCCCCCTTACCTTTCTCTTTCTTGGCTGCTTTCTTTCTTTTTAAAAATAATTATTTAATTTAATTAACTTATTATTTTTATTGCTAGAGGATATGCCCTCACCAGAGAGAGACAGAGAAAGAGAGAGAAAGCAAGAAAGTAAGCCACCAGGTCAGGGACTCGAACCACAGTCAGCTATGTGGGAGTCCAGCGCCTCAACCACCATGCCACCTGCTGCCCCTTGCTGGCTACGTTCTGTAGCAGTGCCAGCTCCAGATGCCTCCTTCTGCAATGCAAGCATCTGGCGGGTGTCGATTTGGCCTGAGAAAACCCAGCTCCCAGGACTCCGAGCTGGAGGAGAAAGGCGAGATGGCCCAGGCGTTGTTTTCATACGAACATGGAAACGGGGAGGCTCCGAGGCTCCAGGTTCTCTACCTCAGCCCCGCCTCAGGACTGGTTAGGGCTGGGAGGAGTAATGGGCGTCAGGCAGGATCACCTGCTGGAGAAGGAACCAGGTCTTATGCGATGTATTCGCTCTCCTTTCCTTAAGAGCAGCTGTCTGTGTTCTGAAGGGCTGTGTTTGCCGCGAGCCACCGAGAATCAACAGCCTTGGTGGTGGGAAAGGCCCGGTGTGTTCGTCAGGACTAACAGAAGGCTGCAAGTAACAGAACCCCACAGAAATTGGCTCACGCCAAGGCAGCATGTATTCTTTCATGGCACTGAAGAGTCAGAAGTGAAAGAGCCTCAGGTATGACTGGACCCAGGGCCTCAGGCGTGTTGTCAGGGCTCAGCCTCCACCTCCCTGCTTTTCTCTGAGTTGGCTTCATCATCAGGTGGGCCCTCTCCCAGCCTCAGGCAGCCCTCGTTCCAGAGCTCCAGGAAGACTCTTGGGGTTAAGTCTCATTGGCTCTGCTTGGGTCACGTGCTCATCCCTGAAGCCATCACTGTGATGAGGGAGATGCTCTGGGGTTGTGGCCAGCCCGGGCCACCTGTGAGCCTGGGGTGGGTCAGGAAGGAGGGCGCATGTGCAGCAGGAGTTCCTAGGGGGGTGGAGCTGGAAAGAAGAGGCTAGTGGGGAGTCTCTGGAGAGGCAGGCTTCTGGGAGGCAAAGGCCCCTAACCAGGGCTCAGATCCAAACCTGTCATTTCTTTTTTTTCTTTGGAGAGATTTTTGCTTTAGGGCATGTGAGCTTGTTGGAGAGACAGAGAGACTGAGAGAAAGCGAGAAATCACCCTAGGGCGGATGACCACGCCTCAATCCCTTCTCCTCCAGTCTCCTCTTGGGATTTTGGGCACGCATGCACACATGCCTAGCGTGAGTTTCAAGCTGCCAGGTCCAGAAATAGAACTGTGGTCAACCATGAGTCCAGTCCCTTAACCACCATGCCACCTGCTGCCCCCAAATCTGTAATCTCATCCCACTCAGAGACGTCGGTAATGAAATCTTTCTCACAAATATTGGGGACTACTTCTTACCATTATGGGGCCACGTCCTAATTCTGGGGTTTTCCTCATAGGCCAGTTGCTGAGACTGCTGAGGAAGTGGCTCAAGGTTCAGAATCAACGCCCAGACTCAAATCCAGGCTCTGCCCCTCGCTAGCTGAGTGTCCTGGAGCAGGTCACTCAACCTTTCTGTGCCTCCATGTCCTCTTCTGAAAAATGGGCTCGTGACCTTTCCTGCTTCATAGGACCGTGGTGAGGATGAAGTGAAACTCCAGGAGGGGAGGAGGCTCCCCGTGTCCCGAGGCCGGGGCTTGAATCGGGCTGGTTGTCTCCCAGTCCTGGGCTCTCACTAGTCCCAGCACTGGCACAGACAGGCCTTGCTGGCTGTGTGTTGAGTGAATGCGGAGCGGCTAAGAGGGAAGGCTTCTTTCTCTCTGCTCTCATCCCTGTCACGGCTTTCCTCAGGGCACGTGGCGTGGGAGGATACAGCGTTTCCTGGGACGCTTGTCTGGGCCGTCGTTCCCCCAGAAGCCGACCCTGAGGCAAGGATCTGGGTACAAATCGTTTACCTGGGAGGTGACCCCTGGAGACGTGGTCACCACAGCTGAGAAAGCTCCGGCCGCTGCTGCATTCTACCCTCCAGAGCTCTCTCTTTTAAATGTTTTTTAAAGTTTATTTTATTTATTTATTTCATGAACAAGACAGAGAAACAGAGAGACACACAGAGAAAGAGCCTCTGATTGGTCTTGATGCCACGATCTACTCAAGTTCAGCCAGCCCTGGGTCATGGCCACACTGTGACTGGTGTGTTTAGGGAGGTCTCTGGGCCTGAACCTGGAACCTTTCCATGTACGTCAGCCTCACGAAGCATCACATTTTACCACTGCACCACGCCCAGCTCCTTTAAAAACCATTTTTCAAAGTAGATATGATTTTTTCCATGAGAGAGGCACGCCTCAAAGGGTCTTCAGACCCTGTCCACCCCTGCCTGAGCCTCAGTCAGCCAGGATCACAGGTAAGTGCTCCTGCCCTGTGTGAACAGGGAGGCCGCGGGAGAAAACCTGGGCCTTCCCATGTGGCCTCCGCGGCCCAGGACCGCTGTGCTGCCACACTGACCTACCCTCCAACTCTCGCACGGTCCTCTTTTGGCCAACTCCAGCCTGAAACTGCACAGGGAGGGAGTTCTGAGACACTGCAGGGACACCGAGTCCTCAGCTTAGATGACTTGGCACAGCAGGGTCATCCCTCTGCCAGGCCTTCCAGTCCAGAGCTGGGCAGCTGGGGCTCCTCGTTCCTCCCTGTGGGGCCTCTCATCCTCCTGCAGACTCTGCTTCCTTCCCTGCTGGTCTCAGGCAACATGCCAAGAGGGGTGCGGTGGGAACCAAGCCTCTTAAGGCTTCGGCTCAGCATTTACAGTGCCACTTCTGCTGCGTCCTAGCGGTCAAATCAAGTCACAAGATTTTCGGGCCAAGGAAGTAATTGCATCTCTTGATGGGAAGGGTTGCAAAATACTGTGGCCATAAGCCACTCATTGGCCAACTGTTAGAAATTTGTCATGATAGGGACCAGCAGTTAGTGAAATGGCTATGTCGCTGAATTCCCATGTAGTCGACCATGGTTCGAGTCCTGGACCCAGTGGCTTAAACTCATGCCGGGCACACGTACGTGCGTGCCCAAGATCCTGAGAGGAGAATGGAGGAGAAGGGATTACGGTGTGGCCATCCCGCCTGGGCAGTGATTTCTCACTTTCTCTCTCTCTCTCTCTCTCTCTCTCTCTCTCTCTCTCTCTCTGTCTTTCTGGTGAGCGCACACACCCTATAGCAAAAACCTCTCAAAAAAAAAAAAAAAAGAAACTTGTCATGATAAGTATATAAACATGCAATGATGGTGATTATTACTAGAGCCCCCTTAAGATGTGCAGTGCACAACCTTGTAACCGTCCTGACTTACCTATTCTCATGTGTTCCACTGTGTTTGGAAGTCTGTTATCTTTGAATGCCCAGCATCTAGCACCCCTGTTGGGGACAGTAACTACCCATTTCCACTTCTGGGCTAGTGGGGCTGATCCTCTCCAACTCCAGGGTGAGCACGTGGTCAGGAACTTTCTTTCTTTTATATATATATTTTTCTTTTTTTCTTTTGCTAGAGGGTGCACATGCTTACTGGAGGGGGGAGAAGTAACCCTCCCCACCACCCCGCCATGGACGTTGGTTATGCCACAATCTCTTCTCTTTTATTTCTTCCTGTGGGATTTTGGGCATACATGCACACATACCTGGCATGTTTTTCAAGACACCGGGTTCAGAACTAGAACTGCACAGTCAGCCGTGTGGGGTCGAATTATCTTAACCACCATGCCACCAGCTGGCCCCAGAGTTCTATTACTGTAACCATAGTGACTGGTCCAAGGATGGGCGCATGACTCCAACTGGACCAATGAGATTCAGCCACGGGATTTTCGCTGGAGCTACTGGGAAGTAAATGCTCTTTCTATCCAGATTGCGTAACTCGTCAGGATGAGCCTGAAGCGGCGGCCATCTTTGCAGCCATAAGGAAAGGGCATGCCTCCGGATGACACAGTCACAGAGGGGAGCAGAGTCAAGAGATGGAGAGGAAGAAATCCTTGATGCTGACGTTTGTGCCCCTGGATCCAGCTGGACCTGAAGGCCTTACCATGGACTTCCCAATTACGTGAGCCAATAAATTCCTTTTGCTGTACATTTCTGTTCCTTGCCACTAAAAGATATATTAATGATACAGTACCATACCACCATTGGGGTCATGATGAGAAGTAAGTGAACTAAAGATACATGAAATATCTGCTTCATAGAAGCCCACTAAAGGGCAGCTCTTGGAAATTTCTTTTCCCTTGGGGAACGTAGTTCCCATTTAAAATTTACTAAGCATATTAAACGTTTTAGAACAGACACCGATGGGTTCAGCTAGTCGTAGAACAGTAAACACACGGAACCTAGATTTTACACTACCACCTCCCCCGCCTGAATGCCTCACGACACCCCATATTCCGAATTTAAATTCCGAAAAGGCAGCAGAAAGGCGATGCCTTTAAATAACCGTGTGAAACGGCAAAAATGATCTCGAGAGACTCCTTTTTTGTTTGCTCAGCGAGAGGAAAGAAGGGGGCGTGCAGGGGGTTGGAGACCCCGTGCAGACAGCCTCCCGCATCTGCACAGTATTAGAAAGGCGCCCCGAGCGTGCGATCCAGAAGTGGCTCCCCCAGGATGGCCACCTCCTCCGGGCGAGCTCCAGACACCAGGGTTTGTTTTTCCTGGGCCCGAGCTCAGATGTCAGGCGGGCAGAGGGTCCTGGGATTTCTCCCTACCCAGGGAGGCGGGGAGGCGGGGAGGCCACAGGCGACTTCGTGTCTGCATGTTTGGAAAAGCACGGAGCTGATTGTTTATCTGGGTCTCTCTCAGCCATGGGGCTCTGCAGATGTTTCCAGCTGGGGCCCAGAACCAGGCCTGGCTGCCCGCTGCATTGTAGGGCCTCCTCTGGTCTGTCCCCACCCAGGCTGTGAGGGGTCTCGAGGTGCCCCTCTGACCACACCCCTCCCCCCAGCTCACAGCTCCCCGTGACCCTCCCCACTGGCCCCCTGCTGGTTCGATCTTGGGCAGTCCAAGGCCTGGAGCGAGTCCCACACATGTTCTGTTTTCTTTTGTATTGTTTAATCTGAGCTGGCGATTAAAACTTGGAGGATGTCACAGGAAACTCTAGATTTGGGTTTTTCTTTAAAAAAAAAAAAAAAACCTGGAAGGCCTTGCCAGTACTCGGCTGGCCTCCCGCCCGGCTGCAGCTGGTTGTCGGTGAGCGGCCTGGGTCTCTGTCTTTCTGACTCCCAGAGGCGGCTCTGGGCCCAGGCTCTGCGGGTGCACGTACAGTGGTCCTCCCTATCGGTCAGCTCACTTTCCACGGCATCAGCACCTCCGCTCAACTGTGGTCTGAAAATATGAAATGGAAAATTCCAGAAAAAAAATCCTAAGTTTTCAATAGTGCGCCGTTCTGAGTAGCGTGATTCAAGTTTCATGCCTGGGGCGTGAATCATCCCCTTGGCTCAGCGTCTGGACACCATGTCCCTGGCTCCCCATTGGTTCCCTGTAGCTGTCCCGGCTATCAGATTGATGGTGGTATGTCGCCGTGCCCGAGTTCGGGTGACGCTCATTGTACTTCACGTTACTTAACGTCGGCCTTGGAGTCGAGGCGTGCTGTATGCCCGAGTGCTCTGCTCCACGGCTAGCTGTCCTCAGCCTCTTCCTGTACGTTAAACACCCTTGCGGGCTCGTAGGGAAGGCGGAAATGTGCTATACAGAGGCTCAGTCTTTTCTGCGGCTCCAGGCAGCACTGGGGGTCTTGGAACGCATACCCTGTGGGAGAGAACCACCTTGGTAGTTTATGAGGGAGGGGACCCCGGGACGCCTTGGGCAGAGAAGGGAAGGGGCCAACGCCCAGCACAAGGCACTGTGTGGGCACTTGGGGCTCTCCCACTGGGCCGTCTGGGCTGTGAGGAGTGTACCCAGGGGCCGCGCTGCTGAGGGGCGAGGGCTGGCTGTGTCCCTCCGCTCCTGCTGCCAGTGTGGAGGGCTGCATCTGGGCATTGACGGATTCCCTGACACTCACGGCCAGTTTACCCTGATGGGGGCCAGAGGGAAACCCCAGGTAGGGAGCGACGCTACTGACAGCTGCTAGGATGACGGAGGGGATGCGGGCAGGCAGGATAGACACTGCCATACCCTTTATGTGGGGCCCTGCCCTCCAGTTTGCCACAGTCCCCACCACTCCCTGCTGTGTTCTCCTGGCAGGAGACTCAGGGTGAGGTTTTACGTGATCAGACTTCTGCTCCGATTTTCTCTCAGGACAGAAATGTCCCCTTTTGCCCATGTCACCTTCAGAAATGGGAAAGTGGAATGAAGCCGAGAACACCTGCGGCCGTAACTGCGCCTGCTCACTTCTGCTCTGGTTACTGGCCTGGCCCAGACGGGCTGAAATGGTACCCTCCCCCCTGAGGGCGAGCGCCACATCCCTTCACGTGACATTCAGGGCCCTGGGGCACTGGCCTTCAGCTCATAATACCACATGGAGATCATTCCTCAGAGCCCAGCCGGGGCCCAGCTCCCAACCTGCAGCCTGGCGCAGCCCCTGGTCAACAAAGGTGAGGGGACAGAAAGAAACCGTGTCGTTACCAGCCTGTGTCCTGGCCAGTACAGGCCGGCTGAGCCAATGTCCCTTCCAAAGGGGAGAAGTTGGGCGTAAACGGAGAGAAGGTAGGGAGTGCAGCCGGGGTAAAGAATGAATAAATGGCGCCAGCAGGTGGCGTGGTGGTGGTGAAGGCACTGGACTTCCACATGGCTGACCACATTTCAAGTCCCGGACCCAGTGGCTTGAAAATCATGCTGGGTGTGTGTGCATGCCCCACATCCCAGGAGAATGGAGAAGGGATTGCGGCATGGCCATCCTCCCGGGGGGTGGGGGGGGTGATTTCTTACTTTCCCTCTCTCTTGCTCCCTCTCTCTGATTGTACATGCCTTATGGCAAGAACATTAAATTAAAAAAAGAGAGAGATGATCTTGTTAGTAGCTCAGTTACATCAGATGCCCAAAGAGTGAAGCCGCTGCTTCTAGACCCTGGCGGGGTCCTGGAGACTCGCGGTCCTGAGTGGCCTCCCTGGAAGGCGTTTTCCTAGCTGTGCTGAGGGTAGTTATTCGTGGTCGAGCCAGGGGGTTTGAGTGAGGTGCCACGTTGTTTGCCTTTTGTGATGGCTGTGCGGTGCGACGGCCATGCGGGGTGATGGCGCGGCGGGGCGATGGCCGTGTGGCGTGGTGTGATTGCTGTGCGGTGTGATGTTTTTCAATACTGGAGGGTGGCCTGAGAAATTGTGATACAATAAGAAACACAAATTTGGGCTTCATCTCAGTTTTTGACAGTCCCTTACAATCTCCTGAGTGGCAGGGTGACAGGAACCCCTTTTGTTATTGGTAACAGCCCCTTCCAACAGTACCTGAGCTGATGCTTCTGGGGCACCCTGGGCGGCTGGGGCTGGGCTTGGCTGTCGGAGGAGCCGGCTGTGTGGTTAGAGGTTGGGAGCTTTCAGTCCCACGCCTGGACCTCTGGGGAGGGGACAGGGGCTGGAGGTTCAGTCGGTCCCCCGTGGTCAATGATTGGCCAATCACACCTCTGTAAGGGACCCTCCGTAGACACCCCAGCATCCAGACTGGGTGCGCATGGGGTGCTGGGAGCGGGCTGCACCCAGAAAGGGCCTGAGAGCTCCCCCCTTCCCTGGCCCTGTGTGTCCACCGGGCTGTTCCCAGAGACGTAACCTTTTTGTTTATTTGTTTGGTTTTCCTTAGTCTTTTCTTTATTGCTAGAAAGACATCTGATTCCCAGGAAGAGAGACTGAGAGAAAGCACCCCTCAATGGGGCATGGCCACACCACAGTCCTTTTTCTCCGTTTCCCATCCAGTCATGACTTGGGGCATGCGTGCACACGTGCCCAGTGTGCTTTTCAAGGTGCCCGTCGGGCTGGGATTCAAGCCACGGTTGGCGTGTGGGACCCAGCTTCCCATGCCCAGGGCTTCCCGCCGCTCTGTGGGGCCAGCGGGTCACATCCCTGACAATAAGTCGGCAATAGCAAACCGTTTTCTCGAGTTGTGTGAGCTGCTCTAGAAAATGAACAAACCTTGGGGCTAGCAGGTGGTGTGGTGGTCAAGGTGCTGAACTCCCACATGGCCGACTCCGGTTCAAATCCCTGACCTGGTGGCTTGCTTTTGCACTTTCTCTCTCTTTCTCTCTGTCGCTCTCTGGTAAGCACATGTGCCCTATAGAAAACTTAAGTGATAATAAATAAAATAAATAGATAATTAGAAAAAAAATCTGAAAGAGTGCCGAGGGAACCCCTGAATTTCTAGCCAGGTGGTTGGCGATCCAGGCAGCCCAACACTTGCCAGTGGAGTCTCCCGTGGGGGCAGTGGTGGGACTGCACCCTCAGGCTGTGGGGTCTGCTGTTCACTCGGACTGTCAGAACGAAGACCTGGTTGGGGGATCTGCCTGCCGATCTCTCTCATGGAAGAAATAAATAACCAAGCACACCTCCTTTCAAAACACAGCGTGCAGTGGGTAGGCACACCTCAGAGTAACTCCCGTTGACTCTGATCATTTGACAGAATGACTCACAGAACTCAGGAAGGTGTGTGACTATTATAGTGATTATAAAAGACTTTTTTTTTTTTTTTTTTTTTTTTTTTAGGTTTTTGCCATAGGACGCATACACTCGCTAGAGACAGACAGAGAGAAGGAATGTGAGAAAGCACCCTGCCCCGAGAGGATGGCCGCAAGTCCTTCTCCGTTCTCCTCTGGGGTTTAGAGCATGCATGCACACACGCCCAGTGTGATTTTCAAGCCTCCAGGTCTGGGACTCGAACTGTGGTGAGCCAGGTAGAAGTCCAGCGCCTTAGCCACCATGTCACCTGCTGGTCTCCAGTTTTAACCAGCCAGATGAAGAGGTATCCAGGGTAGGGTCTGGACAGGTCCTGAGGGCATGGGCCTCTGTCCCCAGAGAGCCGAGGTGTGCCGTCCTCCCGGCTCATGGAGGTATTTGCCACTTGGAAGCTCCCCAAGTCCTATCCAGCGGTTTCTATGGGGGTTCCATTATGTAGGCATGACTGAGTAAACCACTGGCCACTGGTGATTGAACCCTCACTGTCCCATCCGTCCAGTGGGCCGAGCAGTTCCATCCGATGAATAGTGTCATGGGGATGAACGAGAAATGGGGAGACGCTCAAATCCCAGGGCCTGGCAGGAGCAGAGGACCCCACAGCGCAGCTGTCCATACTGCTATCACTGCCGTCTTTTTTTTTTTGGAGAGGTTTTTGCTATAGGGCACGTGCGCTCGCCAGAAAGACAGAGAGAGACAGAGAGACAGAAAGTGAGAAATTACCCCCCAGCGGGGATGGCCACGCCGCAATCCCTTCTCCTCCATTCTCCTCTTGGGATCTTGGGCACGCACGCACATGCACCTGGCGTGAGTTTAAGCCACTGGGTCCAGGATTTGAACTGCAGTCGACTACATGGGAGTCCAGTGACATAGCCATTACACTAACTGCTGGTCCCTGTCATTGCTGTCTTAATGAGGAAACTGAGGATCTGGTAGGAAAGGGCTTCCCCGGAGTCACTTGACAGGAGGCGGCAAGGCGAGGCCAGCTCTCTGCGCCCATTTTCTGATTTCTGGAATGCCCTTTCTGCTCAGCCTTCCTCCTCCTCTTCTTCCTTAATTGCCAGAAAGGGTGAACACTTGCCAGAGAGAGACAGAGACAGAGAGTGCAGGAGAGGCAGGAGGCACCCCTGGTGGGGTGTGGCCACACTGCACCCCTCTGCTCCATTTATCAGTCACGCCAGAATGCGGGGCACACATGCACAAGTACCCAGTGTGTTTTTCGAGCTGCTGGGGCTGGAATTGGAGGCCAAGTGGGGTCCAGCTCCCCTGACCACGAGGCTATGGGCCAGGCCTCTGCTCAGGCTTTTCTCCCTCACTCTGCCACCCTGACTGCTGAGCACTATGTCCCTGAGACAAGGACTCCACGCCCCACTGCTCCCACCTGCTTAGTGCCAGCTCAGATTTCAGTGAGCGCAAGCCACTTCTTCCTGGAAGCCTTCCCTAACTGCCTTCCCTTGGGAGCTCTTTTGGGGGCCCCCTGCTCAAATCAGCAGGACCCTGCACCCTGTGAGCCGGCAGTACAAGGGGAGTTTGTGAATCATGGATTCCTCTATGGTGGGGCAGATCTAAATAGGCAGAGTCGCATGCTCTGACACCCCACGCCCGGTGGACTGAATTACCCAGGTTAGCAGGAGAGAGCAACCTGGGGGCTGCCACCTGGCTGTGCTCTTATTCCCAGGAGCTCTGGTCTTCGGGGTGTGAGTGACCTTCTCTGCCTCCATCCTACAGGGTCCTTGTGTGAGAAGAGGGCACCCTGGCCCCATGCAAGATGGATTCGTAGGGACCAAGTGCTCCTGGAAGTCCCCAGAGATCAGGGCTCCGGGGTGACAGGGAGGGGACACACAAGTCTTCAGGAGCCTGGGGAGGCCCCGAGATGGTGCCCAGCCACTCCTGGTTCCCGAGTAGAACCATTCTCCAGGAAGGCTGGCTCATCCCCTAGACATCTGGCCGCCCATCCTCTCTCCCCTCTCCGCCCTTCTCGGGGACTCTGAGGGGCACATCAGGACTGGTGAGGCCGGAAGTGGTGGTGCGCTGAGCTGGGGTGGAGTGGGGAGCTTAGGGAGGCCCTGACCTTGGTATCTCTCCACCCAGGTCCCAGTGTACGCGGCATCCGGGGCCGGGCTGGCCACATGCAACGGCTCTGCCCACAGGTGCCCTCGCAGAGGTCAGCCGGTCATTCTCACGGAAACCGCCCGGGCGTTGCCCAACAAGGCCTTCTCTTCCTCGTTCTCTACCTGTTTCCGGGCAGCCCAGGACCAGCCCGGAGAGGCCTCCCCTCCACCCCGGCCAGCCCTCCAGGTTGCCCCAGGTAAGCCCATCTCCCAGGAATGACCAGGACACTGTGCCCATGGCCACCACTCCCAGGAGTCACATGTCACTGGGCTGGCAAACTGGAGCTGCCCCAATGCAAACCTGGGCCAGCAAGCCTTCCACAAGAGGGGCTCCCCCACCTTTCGGCACCTTGGGCAGTGCCCTGAACCCCTCAGGCTCCCAGGCCCTGTGTCCACCCTCCTCAGGGGTGCGTCTACACCGGGCACTCATGAAACACGCCAAGCCAGCCAGGTGGCGCTCTCAGGGTCCCCAGAGGAAGGGATGCTGTCTACTTCATGTCCCAGGGGACTGCAGGCAAATGTCTTGGTGACACGTTGCTCCTAATTTGCTGTTGATTTAACAGTGTGGACAGGCAACCGGGTGGAAAAGTTTCTGTGGGTGTGTCCTCGCTGTACGGATGCTAGATTTAGCAAGTAAAACACAGGACGCTCCATTACATTTGAGTGCCGGATAAACGAGTGATTTCGGAGTGTAAGTAACCATTACACCAACTGCTGGTCCCTGGAGTGTAAGTATATTCTATGCCATGTTTGGCAATTTGTTTTAGTGACTTTTTAAAAAAGTTTTTGCCATAGGGTGCATGTGCTTGCATAGAGAGACAGAGACAGACAGAGGGAAAGTGAGAAGTCACTCTCCACAGGGTTCGGTCATCACTCAATCCCTTCTCCCCCATTTTCTTCTTGGGATTTTGGCGTGATTTCCAAGCTGCTGGGTTCAGGACTTGAACCAAGTTTGACCCTGTGGCAGTCCAGCACCTTAACCACCATGCCACCTACTGGTCCCTCATTTAGTGAAATTACGAAAAAAAATTATGATAGAGCAGGAGAAAGAGAACCTGTGGAGGCCTCAGTCCCAGCACCGCCCTTTCCCGGTCCACCCCCGCACCAGCACCCTGGTGTGTTCTCAGGCCTGCTGGACTGTGGTCGGGTGCACCACGGTGCAGAGGCTGGGGCCTGTGCGGTATCGGGACGTACTGACGCTAAAGGATAATTCATGGTTTATCCGACATTCAGATGTAACAGGGTGTCCTGGTTTACTTTGGCCTCCGGATCTGGGGGGCACGGCAATGCTCCGCCGCGTCTTTCCTGCCTCCCCTCTGCTTCCACCCAGGGGAGGCCGGGTCCCCCGTGCTTCCGTCAGGATTCACATCTGTGGGGAGATCTTGCTCCGCCCCGCACTACAAACCTGCCGCTGAGTCACACCCCCGGCCCCGCCTGAGAGCGAGGCCCTTGAGCCTGCAGGCCGGGCCGCTCTGGCGCACCGTGGGCCCCCTGGAAGGCTGTGCAGGTGGCACCCAGAGCAAGCCCATTCTGCAGAGCGCCCCCTGCAGTCGTGCAGAGCGTAGGGCTGTACAACCCGCCGGCCACCGGCTCTCGCTCCAGGTTTGGACCGCCGGGAGGGAGTTCTTTCTGTCGCTACTACCCCGCACCCCGCCGCAAGGACGCCGCCCCACGGCCCCAGATCCCTCGCTTCAAGGGAAGCTCAGCCGGCGGGCAGCACGGCGGCGGTGCCCAGGCGGCGCACAGAGGGCCTTTGATTCTGGGCGGACCGACACCGGCTGGAGGGCGCTCCCTTCCCGCGGCCCGCGTGCAGGCTGGGGCTGGAGGGGCCGGAGGGGAGACTTCCTGCCTGCCCACCCGCCCACATCCTTCCCAGCCCTGCCCTGCCAGCCCCCAACCTAGGCATAATTTTAGAAACTTAATAGGCGCTGCGCCCGCATTCTTGGCCTGGAGCCTGCAGGGGCGGGCCCTGCAGAATACAGACATTTCTTTCTTCGGCCATGTCCATAGAGAGCCTCTGTTTCCCGGGGGGCAGGTTTCTGAGGGGCCATTGTGCACAGACGGCTCCTCGCACACTCGCTTCTTTGTGGGGCCCCCAGCCAGCCGGCCCACGGGGCTGGGTTGTTTCATGGGGTCAGTGTCAGCTTCTCTTTGCCTTTCCTGAGGTCCCCCGAAGCCACCAGGAACAGCAGGGACTTCAGGGCACGGGTCCAAGGTGTTGGTGGCCCTTGGCAGGTCACTGGGGTCAGGTGGTGTCTTGAAACTAATGTGACAGGCGGGGACCCCGGAGCCTGGGGACAGAGGCAGGCGTGATTCCAGGACCCAGTGCTTGGACAGCAGTGAAGGCTGTTTGTTGTTTTCTTCCCAGGCAAGGAGAGTTGGGTCTTTTCTGATTTCAAGGAATTGCCCCATTTCTAGAACGGGCATTCTGGAGGCTTCCGAAGCTAGAGGCGGAGGCGGGTGGGAGGGAGACAGGTCCAGAGCATAACGCGCAGTGACTCAGGGATGGGGGCCACTCGGACGGCAGGCCCTGGCCTGAAATGTCACCTCCCTCACCATCCTTGTTCCCAGCAGATGGGGACCACTCATGTACCCCTTTAAGGGGTAAGGAAACTGAGGCGCGGGAGGTGAAGTGACGTCATGCAGTCACAGAGCCGGTGGGGGGGGTGGGAGGGGTGGTGGCTGCAGCCCGAACCCTCCTCGCTCCCACTGTTACAGTCTGCTCCGCGAGGAATAAGAGGACATCCAGCGTAGCCTCATTTATTGGAGTTTATCGATGAAGCCGGTGGCATACGGGGGACTCATGTCTCTCAAAACCCTGCAGCCCCAGTGAAAAGAGAAAGGAGCTTATATAGGGCCAGAAATGCACTTCATGTCCGGGATGACTAGACGATTTACAAGGACAAAGAGCAGGGGGCTTGAAAGGGTGGGGGTAGGCTTCACAATGTAAAAGCAAGAGCACCTTGCAGAAGCCAGAAGCAGGTGAGCAGGCTCCTCATCCTGAGGGGGATTAGGAGAGGGGGTTTTAAGGACAATAGGAATGTTAATCACTCTATTTACTCTTAAACAAAAGGGGAGAGAGGAGGTTTCCAGTCATAGGAATTGAACAGCTCATAGCTTCACCACCTCCCCCTCCCACCAGGCTTGCTTTCTTTTTTTAAAGTTAATTTATTTCCTGAGAGAGACAGAGGCATCCACATGGTCTGGTCACAGCGCAGTCTCCTCTCTCCAGCCAAGATCGTAGATTCCTGTGTACCGGTGTGTTCTGGGTGGACCTGGGGTCTGAGCCTGTGGTAGGCCATGTGCTTCCAGCCCTGCAGATCAGTTTGCTCCCACCACCAACCCCAATGGCTGACCTCTATTTGAAAAAAAGAACTATTGGGGCCAGCAGGTGGTGTGGTGGTTAAAGGCACTCGACTCCCATGGCCAACTGTGGTTCGTGTGCTGGTCCTGATGGCTTACTTTCTCACTTTCCTTCTCTCTCTCTTTCTCTCTCATCTCTCTCTGGTCAAATTGGAAAATGATGCTACTTCTACTACTAATAAATAAAGTTAAGATAAAGATAATTGTTTTTAAAAAGTTATTTATTTAATTTTATTTATTATTATTATTTTAGTTTGCTATAAGGTGTGTGAGCCCACCGGGATCGGGGAGAAAGCAAGCTGCCAGGTCTAGGATTTAAACTGCGGTTGGCCATGTGAGTGTTCAGCACCCCAACCACCATGCCACCTGTGGGCCCCTATGACGGGGCCTTTTATCAGCTTTATTGAGGTGTAATTCACATACCGTGCCATTCACCCACGTCCAGCGTGCAGCCGAATGGCTTACAGCATACAGTGTATGTAGGTGTACACCATTCCCACCGTCCCAGAGCTTTTGCGTCATCTCAGAGAGAAACCTTTAATTCCGTCGCGCTTCTGCCACTTCCCAGTCTTAGTCGGATGAGCACGGGGACGCTTCTGGAAGACATGCTGGCTGCCAAGGAGAGCCCCTCATCCAGTTCAAACTGGTGTCGGGGGACCAGCTATTGGCGTAATGGCTATGTCGCTGGACTCCCATGTAGTCGACCGCGGTTCAAGTCCTGAACCCGGTGGCTTAAACTCACATCGGGCGCGTGTGCATGCATGCCCAAGATCCCGAGAGGAGAACGGAGAATAGAGGAGAAGGACTGCGGTGTGGCCATCTCCCCAGGGGGTGATTTCTTGCTTTCTCTCTCTGTCTTTCTGTCGAGTGCACGTGCCCTATAGCAAAAACCTCTCAAAAAACAAACAAACAAAAAACACAAAACACAAAACCTGGTGTTGGTTGTACTGGGAAGACCACGTTTGTGAAGTGTCACCTGACTGGGAAGTTCAAGAAATATGTAGTCACATGTAGTCACCCTGGGGCGACAAGGCCCACCTGTCCTTTTTCCATGCTAACAGAGGACTGTCAGGTTCAACCTGTGGGACACAGCTGGCCAGGAGAAGTTCAGCGGGCTGTGGGACGGAGATGACATGCCAGCCCTGAGTGCCATCATGTCTGACATAACAGCAAGGGTGACCTACAAGAACGTGTCTTGCCGGCATGGAGATCTGGTCCGAGTATGTGAGAACACTCAACGTGCTGTGTGACAACAGAGTGGGTATTCAGGACAGTGGGTATTAAGGCCGAATCCTTTGTCTCCCACCGAAAGCCGTCAGCACCATGGCATTTCTGCCACGTGGAGAAGCCCTTCCTCAGGTGGGTGAGGAAGCTCATTGGAGACCCTCGCTTGGCGTTTGTCGCAGCCTGCTCTCACCCCTCCAGAGGTCGTCAGGGACCAGGCCCTCGCAGCACAGGAGCGTGACCTAGAGGTGGCCCAGACAGCTGCTCTCCAGACGAGGATGACGCTGTGAGAGTGACACTGGGGCTTACAGGCCACGGTCCCATGATGTCAGCGGGACGGTGTGTGCCGCATGTCACTAGCTCAGCGAATGTGTGTCCTCCTTGGGATGTGACGGAGATGAACGGGCTTCGGAGTGAACACAGCAGTTCAACATACCTTCAGTGTTTGGACCTGCATACTTAGCTGTTCTGGAATAGTTTTCCCCTTACTGAATTTCAAATAGAAACTGCTACTGTCATCCTAATAGTCAGGGGCGAGATCTCCTTAAGTTATTGCCATTCCTTTTCCAGAATAAAGTTGTGTTTGACACGTCTAGAGCCAGCCCCATGGCCTAGCGGTTAAGGGAACCAGATCCCACATGGCTGGCTGTGTGGTCTGAGTCCTGGCCCCTGTGGCTTGAAGAGCACTCCACGCACTGCGTGTACATGTTCCAGATCTCTGCAGGATGGAGAAATGGAGACGGGATTGCAGTGTGACCAGGCCCCATTGAGAAGCGCTTTCTCCCTCTCTGTATTTGTCATTCTCAGGCGGGTGTACACACCCTCTGGCAAATTAAAAAAAGAAAAGAAACCATCTATCTGTTTTATTTATTTTATTTTTTTAGAGAAAGATTTTTGCCATAGGGTATATATGCTTTCTAACGAGACAGAGAGACAGAAAGCGAGAAGTAACCCCCCGGAGGGAATGGCCACACTGCAATCCCGTCTCTTCCGCTCTCCTCTAGGGATCTTGGACACACACGTATGAGCACCTGGCATGAGTTTAAGCCGCCATGTCCAGGATTTGAACCATGGTGGACTACGTGGGAGTCCAACGACATAACCATTATGCCACCTGCTGGTCCTGAAACCTTACATCGTTACCATCCTGCAGTTCTCTTTTCCCGCAGCCCTGAGCTGCCCTTCATGAACTTTCCATCTGGCTGGATGTGGTTATTCTGAACATTTCGTACGCATGGAATCAGAGAACACATGACCCTTTGTGTCTGGCTCCTCCCGCTGAGCACGTATTTTCAAGGTTCAGAGGCTCGGAGCCTGCGTCCGCACTTTGCTCTGTCTGACGCTGAGGAACACTCCCTGTGCGCATGTGCCGCCTGTGTTTATCGGGGTACTGGGGTCACTCGGGTGTGTGCACCATTTGGCTGTTGTGCTGTGAGAAATGTTCATGTACATGGTTGTTGTGGACATGCGTTTTCAGTTCTCTCAGGAGGCCAGACGTGAAAGAATCGTTGGTACCGGGGTATTTCTGCCATGGAGGCCGCTGGGAGAGGGCCCTCCTCTGGTGGGTGTTTCTGGTTTCGTTTTTTGTTTTTTGGCCCGAGGATGCGTGCTCTCACCAGAGAGAGTGAAAATGAGAAAGCACCCCCTAGGGGGGATGGTCATACGCAATCCCCTCTTCCATTTCTCCCTCCTTTCAGGATTTTGGGCATGCACACACACACATACCTGTCCTGTTTTTCAAGCTGCCAGGTCTGGGACTCCAACTGCATGGTCAGCCATGTGGGATCCAGCGCCTTAACACCAAGCTACCCTGAGTAGCCTTTAAAATTTTTTTTTCTTCCCTCCTATTTTTTTATTTTTTATTTTTTTGGAGAGGTTTTTCGCTATAGGGCGCATGCGCTCGTCAGACAGAGAGAGACAGAGAGACAGAAAGCGAGAAATCACCCCCCAGGGGGGATGGTCACGCCGCAATCCCTTCTCCTCCATTCTCCTCTCGGGATCTTGGGCACACACGCACACGCACCCGGTGTTAGTTTTAAGCCACTGGGTCCGGGATGCTAACCGCGGTCGACTACGTGGGAGTCCAGCGACATAGCCATTACGCTAACTGCTGGTTCCCCCTCCTATTGTTTTTTACTTCAATTTTATCATTAAAAAATCCCAGCAATGGCCCAGCGGCAGAGCACAGGCAGTAGGGGGCTATCGCATGATCCCAGAACCACATGAGGGTCTGTGGTTCAGATCCCTGGTTGACCTAACCATGCAGGGCACACCACGAATGCATGGGGTCCTAGGTGGCTGGGAGCGCCCTCCCTGCTGGGTCTCCCCTGCACAGGTCCATAACAAGATGAATGAAACCTGCTCCGCTCCGCCAGACTCTCAGGCCCCAGGAGCAATGCAGATGGGGGTGCCAGGTGGGGCAAGGGACTCAGGGTGGTGTCTCAGAGTTTGATCTTGATCCCCAGGGGGCTGCTTGACAGGTTTCCAGCGGGGACTGTGGCACCTGCTTCCGAGCTGTGAGCTGTGCGTGGGTGGGGTGCACTGTGAGAGCCTGGGAGCGTGGGAGTGGTGCCAGGCGCTCAGAACACGCCCGCCAGCGCCTGCACCAGCACCGCAGCTCCTGCCCTCCTCCTCCCTTGGTCTCATCTCAGTTCCTTCTGCTTTGTCTCGCTGTCACACTCTCTCCTGTTCTCTTCCTTCCCTGGCCTGGTTTGTCCCCTCGCTCATTGTCTCTGTCCCTAGGAATCTCCCTCCTGCTGGCACAGGGCTGGGGAAGGGTCTGCAGGCTGGAAGGGGTGGGGTGTGGGAAAACTGGCTGACTACTCCTTTCCCTCTACCAACGCTCCAGGAGGTGTGCAGGGTCCCCCCAGAGTTGAGACCAGCAGTTGGCGTAATGGCTATGTCTCTGGACTCCCATGTAGTCGACCACGCTTTGAGGTCCGGACCCGGTGGCTTAAACTCACGCTGGGCATGTGTGCGTGCCCAAGATCCCGAGAGGAGAATGGAGGAGAAGGGATTGCAGCGTGGCCATTCCCCCTGGGGGGTGATTTCTCACTTTCTATCTCTCTGTCTCTCTCTGTCTTTCTGGCGAGCGCACGCATCCTATGGCAAAAACCTCTCCAAAAAAAAAAAAAAAGGAGTGGAAAGCAGCCACTTTTCAGCTACAAGGAACCCAGTTCTCCTGAGGGCCCTCAGGCAGGGGGCAAGGGGGATAGGTCCTCTGAAGGCAGAGTTGATCCTGAGTGTACCCCACCTACCCATGTGCTGTGGCCCTCATTGGGGGTGCAAAATGTCACCCACCAAGAAAACTGCACAATCCGCCCACCCTCCCGCTCCGGGATGCCAGGGCTCCTTGGCGTTTCCAGGGAGCAAAGGGGCAGGAATGCCTTCCCTGCCCGGGAGCCTCTGCCAGCCTCGAGTGAGCCCTAGTCAGGGAAGGACGTTTCTCTTTTTCCTGCATTGCTCCTACCTCCTGAAGCAGGACAGACGTTTCTCGTCGGATGACAGCAACCACAGAGGTGGCAGAGGCTTCCTCACTTCCGGGGGACACTTCCTTAGGAAAGGCGTGGGTCGGGCCCTTTGGGAAAGAGTTTCAGGACTTGGAAACGCCTACACTCTTCTCTGCAGCAACCACATTGCCAGGAATTTGCCCGAAGGAAATGATTCTAAAAAAAGCAAAGGAAAGCTAGTGCAGTGATGTCTGCGGCAGCAGGACTGACAGCAGGAAACCAGGCCCCGTGTCTGCTGTAACTACTTACTGGGTCCTTACGTCAGCGTTGCTAAAAGGAGCTTGGAGACCCCTTTGTCAGGGGGAGCACCTTCATGTGCCAGCTACACTGGGCTGGGGTGGGCTGGGAGCTATGGATTTCCCTTCTGTCCCCGACACTGTCACAGTGCTCTAACTGGCAGGAAAGCCCAGTGGGCAGCGGGCCCCCCCCAGGGTTAAAGCTGGAGGCCTGGTCCATTTCCAGAAATGAAGACTGACATCTTAAGGCCTGTTTCCTTTTGGAATCATCCCTGGATTGCTGGAGCGAAAGGAAGGGACGTGTGAAGAAAACCAGGAGGCCCTTGAAAGCGCCTGGGAGGCAGAGTCCCTTGGGCTCGGATTGATCTTTTCACACAGTCCCGCCCCTTTCCTGGAGACCGAGTGAGGGATGTTTATTTTTCTAAAAGGTTTAAAAATATCTTTATTTTGCTGCAAAAGTCATACTGTGTATGCTGGTGGTTTAAAAATAATAGTGCAGAAATGCATAAAATAAAGCTCCGGCCAGCCAGCCTCTCCTCTTCAGAGGGAGCCGCCTTGGCGGTGTCATTTCTTTGAGATGGTTTCCACGGCCAGCGTTTCTAAACTGTTTTCGAGGTTGTTGTTTTGTTGTCGTCGTTTGTTATGAGCCACACTGAGAATAGATTTTTGCATGGACACCTGGCGTACCTAAAACAGAAGTTTCAGGCGACGACACTCAGGACGCCACGGGCCCCTAGGGTTTTCTACGTGGCTTCTTTCTGTTCCGTTTCCTCTGGGTTCTGACCAAACCGGAACCAGTCAAATGATTTCGTGCCCTGGGTGTGACCTGCAGAGACAACTGCTGCGCACAGTGACCCATGAGGTCAGTCGCCCCCCCCCCCCCCACCCCCACCCCCCGTTCTGTAACACAACTTGGAGTTTGCATTTAATGTGCCAGCTGGCAGGACCAGCAGGTGGCATGGTGGTTAAGGTGCTGGACACTCCCACATGGCTGACCACGGTTTGAGTCCTGGACCTGGTGGCTTGCTTTCTCACTTTCCCTCTCTCTCTTTCTCTCTGGTCAAGTTAAAATAAATGAATGAATAATGTGCCAGCTGGCTTTCTGTCACATTTCCATAATGCAGCCCAGCCAGAGCTGTTTATCTCAGAGGCGGTAGAGTAGCCTTTGAGAAATACATTTTGTCAGAGGGCACATGTGCTCACCAGAGAGACAGAGACGGAGGTTTGGAGAAAGCAAACCCCACCGGGCCAGGAGAGTACCTTATTGAATAGTTTTCTGGGAAGTATTTGTCTGGTTCCTCTTTTTTTTCTTTCTTTTTTTTTGTAAAGATCTCTAGCCTCAATTTGAAGAAAGAAAAAAGTTTAAAAATTGAAGATGCACAATATAATGTAATATTCTTTGTTGAAGATGATGAATATGGTACTATCCTTAATTTGATTATCACACTGCATGCATGCTTTGAAAAACCATAATGTACCTCACAAAGATGTACAACAATTAAATATAAATAAGAAACTGGGGGACTAGCAGATGGCGTAATGGCTATGTTGCTGGACTCCCATGTAGTCAACTGTGGTTTGAGCCCCGGACCTGAGGGCTTAAACTCACACCAGGTGCGTGTGTGTGTGTGCATGCCCAAGATCCTAAGAAGAGAACGGAGGTGAAGGGATTGTAGCGTGGCCATCCCCCCAGGGGGTGATTTCTCACTTTCTGTCTCTCTGTCTCTCCCTGTCTTTCTGGTGAGAACACGCGCCCTATGGCAAAAACCTCTCTAAAATAAAAGGAAAGAAATTGGTTTTTGGACTGGCAGGTGGTATGGTGATTAAGGCACTGGTCTCTTGCATGTCTGACTGTGGTTCGAGTCCCAGACCTGGAAACCTGCTTTCTTACTTTCCCTCTCTCTCTCTGGTTAAATTATTTAATTTATTTAATAATAATAATAATAATAATAATAATAAAGTAAATAAATAAATAATTCTTAAAATTTTTTTTAAAAGGGATATTTTTGCTTTAGGGTGCATGCACTCACCGGAGAGACACAGAGAGACCGAGAAACAGAAAGTGAGAAATCACCCCCCTGGGGGGGATAGCCACGCTGCGATCCCCTTTCCTCCATTCTCCTCTGGGGATTTTGGGTGTGTAGCATGTACGTACACGTGCCCAACGTGAGTTTTAAGCTGAAAGGTCAGCAGTCCAGTGACGTAAACTTTATGTCATCTGCTGGTTCCATGATTGTTTCTTTTACAAAAATTGATTTATTCCACAAGACCCAGACAGACAGAGAAAGAGAAAGAGGTGGAGTCACCTCCAACAGGGTCGTCACGGAAATCCACACCCCAGCCTCAGGCAGCCAGGATCATCGCCGTGCACCTGGGGTGCACAGGGACAGTCCAGGTGTGAACCCAGGGCCTTCCCATATGGCTTCAGTACCACGGACGATGGTATTACCACTGGCTCACCTGCCCGCTGGGTTTTCTTTTTACGTGTCAAGGAACACGTGTGTTTGCCAGAGAGACAGAGGGACAGAGAGAGGAAGAAAGCCCTTCCAGTGTGGCATGGTCACGATGCAATCCCTTCCCCTCCATCTCCCCATCCCTCTGGGATCTGGCCACGTATGCACGTGTGCCTGGAGTGTTTTCCAAGCCTTCCATAGTGGGTCACGTGAGACTTGCCTCCCTGGACCATTTATGTCATCTCCATTTAGAGGCTGTCACCAACCCAGCTGTGCAGACCAGGGGTGACATAGTGAGGTGAATTCCCGAGTTACGGTGTGGACTCCCCCGTCGGGCAGGGGCACTGCTCTGACATCTTGAATGCTGCCTGGAGCAGCACAGAGAGGCGTCCTGGAGAGGAGCGGGCTCGGCCGGCCGCGCTGTCCCCGGGACCCCCTCCGTCCGTCCGTGATCACAGGATTTCTCTGTTTTGTTTCACAACCCGCCCACGATGCTGGGAAGTAACTCCATGGGTTTTGGAAATGAGTCGGATCCCCAGCGCACTTCTTCTTCCCCCTCCTTGGCTTCCTCTTTTGTTACTGGAGGGCTGCGGAGGAGGGGACGGCCTTAGCCTGGGTTCCAGAGCCCCTCCGCACGTGGGCTGTTCTGCCAGGCGCTGGGCTGGGGCCTTGCTCTCGTCCGTCCGGCTTGGCCAGGAAGTTCCCAAGTGGAGACAGCCGGCATTCCCGGCGCCTGGCACACAGCCCGGCGGCCCCAGCGAGCACACGAGGGTCCTTGATTTGCAGTCTTGTCTTAGGTTTGGATCCTTAGGTTCTGACACTTAGAATTGACAAAACCCTGCCTTTTTTTTTTTTTTTTTAAAGAATTTTTTAATTTAACTTTTATTTTATTTATTCATTCATTTTAACTTGACCACAGAGATACAGAGTGAGAGGGAGAGAAAGTGAGAGAGCAAGGCACCAGGTCCAGGACTTGAACCATAGTTGACCATGTGGGAGTCCAGGACCCTTAACCACCATGCCACCTGCTGGCCCCAAACCCTGCCTTTTCATCTACAAAATGGGACTCATAATTCCTATTTGGGGAGGAAGACTGGATAGAATCTGTCTGGATTCTAACCTTAGTTCCATACTAACCACACTAGCTGTGTGACCATGGGCAAGCTACCTAACCTCACTTTCTCATCTGCAAAGTGGGATAACGATAAATCCTCGGGCCCAGCCACGTGGTACAGTGGTAATGCAGTGCCCTGGAAGGCTGGAAGCCACGTGGCCAACCTCACCTTCCGTCCCCAGGTCGGCCTGAAAATGCACCTGACACAGCTGTAGGAGCTCAGGACCCTGAGGAGTTGGAGGGCAGGGGAGAGGGGCCCACGGTGTAATGAGACCCTGCCAAGGGTGCTGCTCTAGCTCCTTCTCGCTCTTTCTTTCTCACATTCATGCAAATGTACTTTCATAAAAAACTAAAAAACGTGCTTTCTTCAAAAGGTTCTTGTGAGGATTAAGTGAGTTAATATATATGCTAAATGCCTGGTTGTGTTTGCTACCATCATTATTATTATTATTATTTTAAGTGTTTTTTTAAGAACTATTTATTTATTTTTTTGGGGAACCAGCAGTTAGCGTAATGGCTATGTCGCTGGACTCCCACGTAGTCGACCGCGGTTCGCGTCCCGGACCCAGTGGCTAAGAACTCACGCCGGGCATGTGTGCGTGCCTGCCCAAGATCCTGAGAGGAGAATGGAGGAGATGGGATTGCGGCATGACCATCCCCCCTGGGGGGTGATTTCTTGCTTTCTGTCTCTATGTCTCTCTCTGTCTGTCTGGCGAGCGCACGCGCCCTATAGCGAAAACTTCTCAAAAAAAAAAAAAAGAACTATTTATTTTTAATTTTATTTATTAAAATTTATTATTTTGACCAGAGAGACACAGAGAGAGAGAGAGAAAATGAGAAGGCAAGCCACCAGGTCCAGGACTTGAACCATGGTCAGTCATGTGGGAATGTCCAGTGCCTTAACCACCATGCTACCTGTTGGTCCCATTATTTTAAGTTTATTTTTAAAGGATCATATATTTAATTTTTATTTATTGTTATTATATCTTAATTTGACCAGAGAGAGACAGACAGAGAGAGAGAAAGTGAGAAAGCAAATCTCCAGGTCCAGGACACGAAATGTGGTCGGCCATGAGGGAGTTCAGTGCCCCAACCACCACACCACATAGCGGCCCCTTATTTTAAGGTTTTTGCCATAGAACATGTGTACTTACCAGAGAGAGAAAGAGACTGAGAGGGAAAGTGAGAAATCACCTTCCAGGGGGAATGGCCATGCTGAAATCCCTTCTCCTCCATTCTCCTTCTGGGATTTTGGGCATGCATATGCATGTGCCTGGTGTTAATCATGAAGATTCTACTTAGTAAATAGTCATGATTAAAAAAGAAATATGGTTTGGGAACCAGCAGTTAGCGTAATGGCTATGTCGCTGGACTCCCACGTAGTCGACCGTGGTTCGCGTCTCGGACCCGGTGGCTTACAACTCACGCTGGGCGCGTGTGCGTGCGTGCCCAAGATCCCGAGAGGAGAATGGAGGAGAAGGGATTGCGGCGTGACCATCCCCCCTGGGGGGTGATTTCTCGCTTTCTGTCTCTATGTCTCTCTCTGTCTGTCTGGCGAGCGCACGCGCCCTATAGCGAAAAACCTCTCAAAAAAAAAAAAAAAAAAAAAAAGAAATATGGTTTTAGAAAGAGGTTATTCATGGTTCAGCACGTGGTAGTCTAATAACTAATATGTAGTCGTGGCTCTGTCTGGCCAAGGAAGGGGAAGAAAATCTTAGTGTCCCTTCCCTGGGGGATTTCCACTATTTCATTTACATTTCAGTGTCAAATTGCAGTGGCAATTGACAGGGAGGAGAGGAGGCCTTTGGGGAGGAGGACAGGGAGGCGGACCTGGGTTTGCAGAGGTTTGTGCCCTGTTGGCTGACCCTCTGACAGGGCCTCTCTATGGTGTTCTCCCAGGCCTAGCAGCTCCCTGTGGTGGGGCAGGTCTGAGAGGGAGAGCGGGTGGGGGGGCCGGGCCAGCGCGCAGCAGTCATGGGATGGTCTGCTGGGCAGACTACATGGGAGGGTTCTGCGCTTGTGTCCAGAGCCCTCCCTGAACATGCAGGGCACATACATGCCCGTGACCAGGGCTCGCGGAGGCAGGGGTGGCCGTGGCATCAGGACCCTGTTGGGGGCGCGTCTTTCTCTCTTTCTGTCTCTCTTACTCATGGAAGAAAGAAATACGTAAACTTAAAAAAGAAGAGGTGAGGGAGCGGAGGGAGGAAGGTTGGGGTCGTCGTCCTCCTCCCCAGTCCCTTCCTGCCCATGTGCCAGGCTCTGCTAGCTGGTTGGGGTGTTGGTGACCAACACACCGTGAGCCCTGTGGGGCAGTCTGGGTGGGTCTGGTTGAGGAGGATGTTTGAGCAAAGGCCCGAAGGAAGGAGAGAGCCATGTGGGTACCTGCGGTGCCGGTGGTCCGGGCTGGAGGAACTGCCAGGGCGGTCCTGGGGCAGGAAGGTGCTGGAATAGCAGGGAGGCCTGTGAGTCTGGAGCGGGTGAGTGAGGGTCAGAGGTTTTGGAGGTGAGGACAGAGGGGAAATGAGGCTCAGGTCATATGGCGCCCTGGAAGCTTAGGGAGGGCCCTGGCGTCTCTCGAGACGGGGAAACTGAGCCGGGAGCGCAGGCTGGTAGTTTGTGTCCCGAGTACATTCGCTGGGCAGGGACCGTTTTCGTAATGTCACTATGACCAACAATGGAAGCCGATCCTGGAAACTTCTGGGTCCAGTCTGAGTGACGGAAGGGGAGCCAAGAAGCAGCAGCACGCCCGGTGACACCCGCTACGGATTGGCGGGCCTAGCACATGGCACTCGTGGCACCCAGTGCTATCCTCAAGGTCACCTCACAGCCACAGCCCTGCTGGGAAGTGGCAGATGGCTGAGAGCATGAGGGGCCGGAAGGAGAGGGTGCTCCAGCCCTGCATCTGGGAAGGGGACAGGAGGCGACTTTCAGTGTCCAGGTCATTACCACTTCTTGGGCCATTTCCTCAAAACACTGGGGCCTGACCGCCCCCTCATCCCTGGTAGGACCCCCAGGAGGCTGGGCAATCCGAGGCCTCCCAGGCCCACAGGCACCCCACCCCCATCTGGCCTCGGGCAGAGACCCTGGCCTTGAACCCCGTTTGCCAGCCGGTGTCTGGTGCCCAGGGCTATGGACAAACGCTGGTGTTCAGGTTCAAATTCCAAGAAGCAGAAGACGGCCTGCTGCGGACTGGGAGCCTGGACCAGGAAGTCCTTCCGCTCTCCCAACGTGAGGTGGCCCTGGGGCTCGCTGTGTCCAGGACAGAAGACGCCCGGCCCCTGAAGGGACAGCAAGGCCTCAGTGGGTGCCCCGGCAGGGAAAGGAGCCTGCGTGGAGTCTCAGGACTGCTGTGTTTGTCCCAATGCCGGCCCTGGCTGTGGGGCCTTGCAGCTCCCAGGCCCTTTTCTGGGCCCCGCTGGACGGGGAAGGGGTGCTGGCAGGCTGTTCCCGTCCAGACGGAGGGCAGGGGCTCGCTTCAGCTCCCGCAGGACGGCTTCTTTCTGTTTCCTGGTTTGGGGCTTTGAGCTACTGCGTTAGAGGAAAAAGTTCTGAGGTTCCATGGCCTGAAAGCCACAGTTCTGGGTGACGGGCAAAGCTCTGAGTCCCAAGAGCTCGCTAGCATGCGGCTAAGCATGGTCTCGGAGCCTGCCAGCCGGGTTCAGTCCCACTGCGGCCATGTATGAGCTGTGTGACCTTCGATAGTTTGCTCAACCTCTCGGCCCCAACTGCTAGGTCTGTAAAGTGGGGATACTATTTCCCCAGGGGGTTGCTAGGAGAGCAGTGCCTGGTAGACCATGTGACTGGCTCACCCCACTGCCTCTCACCCGACTGGGCCAAGGATCGGATCTCAGAGAGTGCGCTCTTCTGGGCCGTGAAGACGTGTGTTTCCCGAGTACCTGTCTCAGTGATGGGAAAGAGCCAGCGGGTGACTCCCAAGTCACGGGGTGGTCACTTACTACTGCTTTATGTCTAGTGTCCCCACTCCTAACCAGAATTTAGACCCAGGGCAGTCGGGGCCAGTACAATGTGGCCCCAGGCCTCGCCCCTGAAACAGTGCCCGGTGCCCGGGACAGTCGGCAGAGGGAGGGAAAAGTCGTGTGGCAGCCAGGAACCGGGGGGCCAGTTCGAAGCTCGGAGTCACCTTCTCGCCCCGTGAGTTGGGGCCTGTTGCTTCGCCTCTCTGGGTCTCGGTATCCTCATCGGTAAAATAGGCAGATTGTTGTGAGGAGGAAATGAGATCGTGAGCGTAAAGGTGTTTCCATATTCCAGGGTCCAGCACTGGTGAGGACTCAGGGGTGTTTCCCATCAAAACCTTCCTCCTCTTCCTCCTGTTTTCCTCCCCCACCCCCTTCCTACACTGGGGGCTCATTCTCCATCCTTTGCCGCTTGCTCTGACCTGGGTACGTTCTGTGAAATAGGGACACGGGAACAGAGCATGAGCTCTGTGGCCTGGAGGAGCACACTGCAAGTCATCATTAAGAGAGGTCAGGCCTCCCATCCACTCACGACAGAGAGAGCGAGACAGGCACCCGACAGTCTCACCCTCCTCCCAGTCACCCAGTCAGCCAGGGCCATAGGCGTGCTCCTGGGTGAATCAGGACTCGAACCCTCTTCTTCCAGTGGATCCGTGGCCATCATGGCGGCAGGCCCAGGCCCCTCCCTGTGGAGTGTGCAGCCCCTGCCCTGGAACAGGTAAGCAGGCCCTCGCTCAGGCAGGCCAGGAAAGGCCTCTCTGCCGCCCAGCTGGGCCTGGTGAGGACAGAGGCCCGGCTGGCTCAGACAGGGTCTCCCACAGCTCCGGGGGAGAAGCTGACCCATGGAATGGCAGGGGCTGGGAACCCCACTGGGCCCCACCTGGACTACTGGGCAGGTGCCATCGCCCACGGACATCACCAGGGACTGCCTGCTAGTGTGACTTGCTGGCCAGAGGCAGCTCTCGTGGGTGGCCCGGCCAGGTGGAGAACAGGATGCCCGAGGTCTGTGGCCTCTAGATACACAGTATGCGGGCTTTAGCTCACGTATGACCGTGCCACGTGGGGACGTATCACAGTGGCAGAATTTGCAACATGGCTCAGCCAGTCGTTGGCTGTTCTTCTGGAATTCAGATGTCACGCGGTGAGCTGTGTGTTTATTGGGTCGTCAGAAAAGTCAGGATATGCTTTTCTATGCAAAAATGTGTCACGGCTTTTCTGACAACCCAGTATCTGCCACATCTGACAGCCCTACCCAAGGGCTCCCTCTGCCCCTCCCTGAGGCACCCGGTTTCAGCTTCATCTCGGCAGCAGTGGACGCTAAGGTTTGGGGCAGGGCCAGGGCAGGGAGCAGGGTGCCGGGATCTGGGCACGGGCTGGGATCGCAACCCCTGGCATGCTGTGTCGTCCTGGCCTCAGTTTCCCCCATGGAACTCAGCAGTAAGACTCGCCACTGCATGGGGCTTTTGCTTTATGTGGGATCATATGATTTATGTGGGAACCATGTTTTGGAAACGAAAAGGTGTTATGGAAACATCAGTTAGCAGAATTCATTGTTAATGGGTAACAGACCAACCCGGGGAGGCGACTTCTGGACAGTGGGTTCCTCTTTTGAAAATGATTTTTTTTTTCAAACAAGCAATTTGTATTTGTCCTGGAAACATTGGAAAATAGAAACTAGCCAAAGAAGAAAAAAAAAGATCCCAACTCCATCACTCGCAAACAGTATTCTGGCACCTTTTACCCTTGAAAAAGTTTGAAAACTTTTTTCCAGGTGTGTATTTTTTTTTTCCTTTTAACAACAACAAAAAAAATGGGATCCCATTCCACATTCCTTTAGGCAACCTGCTTTTCTTCCCTGACGGCTGTCATGTTTGAAGTTCCAGAATACACCCAGGACAAGTGTCCCCCTGCACCCTGCCTGGCCCCCCCGCTGTGCCCTGACAGGGAGCACATGAACTACCTGGTGGACTTTTTGACTTAAAAGTCTCATGACAAAATTTAACTTAAAATGTTTTATTCATAGTGCAGTGCATGCATGCACATGTGAGCATGAGAGAGAGGGAGAGAGAGAGAGGGAGGAGCACCCCACGCGACGTCTGGTCATGCCACGCTCCCCTCCTCCAGCCCTCTGGATCCTGGGCACGTGTGTGTGCCCGCCATGTTTCAGGCTGACCAGGCCAGGAATTGGAACTGGTCACCATGTGAGACCCAGCAACTCTGGAGCCAACTCAGAACTGAATGTTTTAACCATTTAAAATTGTTCAGTTCGGGGCTGGCAGTGGCATGGTGGTTGAGGACGTTGGACTCCCACATGGCTGACCGTGGTTTGAGTCCCGGGCCTGGCAGCTTGCTTTCTCACTTTCTCTCTCTCTCTCTCACTCTGTCCCTCTCTGGTCAAAATAAAAAATAAGTGAATAAATGGATAAAGTTAAATTTAAAAAATAATCGTTCAGTTCAGTATTGTGCAGCCATCCCCTTTACCTAGCTCCAGAATGTGTTTACCCTGAAAAGAAACCTCATACCCTTAGCCGCCGCCTCCCCTCGCCGGGCACCGGTGAATCCACTCCTGTCTCTGTGGACTTGCCTGCTCTGGACGGTCCATGTAAATGGGACCATGTAACATGCGACCTTTGGGCCTGACATCTTCCTCTTTGCATACTGTTTTTGAGGCTGGTTTTGTGGGTGCTCCGTGTGGGAACATTTGTCTGTACTTCTTCCCCTTTTATGGTTAACACCCCATGGTACGGAAAGAACAGGTTTTGCTGATTGGTTCATCTGCTGTCGGACATTGGGGCTGTGTCCAGCGTTTGGCTATTGCTCGAACGCTGCCGTGCACATTCATGTACATTCACGAACAAGGGATTGTTTGAATGCTTGCTCTCAGTGCTTCTGTTTACACCCAGGAGTGGAACTGCAGCTGCACTATTTTACACCCCACCAGTGATGTATGTGGGTTTAGTTTCCATGCATCTGTCCCAACACTTATTGCTCATTAAAAAAAAAAAAAAAAATTGGGGACCAGCAAGTGGCATGGAGGTTAAGGCAGTTGGATCCAAATGGCCAACTTTGTGCTTTGAATCCCAGACCCAGCGGCTTAAAAACAAGCTGGGTGGAACCAGCAGGTGGCTGGACTTCCTTATGGTCAACCATGGTTCGAATCCCAGACCTGTGGCTTGCTTTCTCACTTTCCCTCTTTCTGTGTTTCTCTCTGTGTTGAGCCCTGTTAACAAATTAAAAGAAATAATACTAATAAATAAAATAAAATTCATTCATAAACAAATAAATAAAAATAAGCCAGGTGGTTGGGCATGCGTGTGTGCATGCCCAGAATCCCAAGAAGGGAACAGAGGAGAGGAAACTGCAGCATGGTCATCCCCCCCCACACACACTGGGGGTAGGGGAGAGAGTGATTTCTCACTTTCTCTGTCTCTATCTCTCTCACTCTCACTCTCTCTCACTCTTTCTGTCTCTCTCCAGCAAGTGCACATGTCCTACAACAAACCAAAAAAGAAAAAAACGTGTAGCCATCAGAGTGGTATAAAGTCGTAACTCATTAAGGTTTTGATTTGCATTTCCCTGATAACTGACATTGTTGAACCTCCTTCCATGTGCTTATCGACCCTTTGTACATCTTTGGGGAAATAGCTACTCAAGGTTTATTTTTTTCCCCATATTTAATTTAAAATTCAATTTAATATCATTTTTATTGTGGGAAAATCTACATACATAAAATGTACCATTCTGGGGCTGGCAGGTGGCATAGTAGTTGGGCTGCTGGACTCCCATATGGCCAACCACAGTTTGGGTCCAAGACCTGGAGACTTGCTTTCCCACTTGCCCTTTCTCTCTCTCCATCTCTCTATGGTCAAATGAAAAACAATAATAATAAAAAAAAAAATCTTTAAAAAAATGTACCATTTTAACCATTCTAAAGCATACAACTTAGTGGTGTTGAGTACAGTCACAATATTGTACAACCATCACCGCCCCATCTCCAGAAGTTGTCCATCTTGCCAATGCCCATTTTTTTAACCAAAAAAAAATTTTAGTGTGGGCCAGCAGATGGCATAGTGGTAACGTTGCTAGACTCCCACATGGCCGACTGCAGTTCAAGTTCTGGACCTGGTGGTTTGAAAATCATGTCAGGTGCATGCGTGTGTGTGCCCAAGATCCTGGAAAGAGAATGGAGAGGAAGGGATCGTGGTGTGGCCACCCCCTCAGGTGTGATTTCTCACTTTCCCTCTCACTGTGTCTGTCTCTTTCTCTTTCTTTGGTGAGTACATGCACCCTGAGGCAAAAACTTCTTAAAAATTTCTTTTTTTTTTAAATCCAGAAAGCGCATGTGCACATACGAGAGACAGAGAAAGGGAGAGAAAAATCACTCCCCAGTGGCGCCTGGTCATGCACAATCTCTTTTCCTCCAGTTTTCCATCCTGTCAGGATGCTGGGCACACGTGTGCTTGCCCAGTGTGTTCTTCAAGCCAGCAGGGCTGAGATATGAACTGCGGTCAACCGTGTGAGCTCCGGCTTCTTCAACCACTAGGCCACGGGGCCAGTCCAGATGCACCATAGTCTCTTTCTTTCCTTCTTTTTTTAGATTTTTGCCATAGAGTGTGTGCACTTACCAGAGAGACAGAAAGAGACTGAGAGAGAGAAAGTGAGAAACAGCCTTTTAGGGAAGATAGCCATGCCACAATCCCCTCTCCTCCATTCTCCTCTCAGAATCCTGGGCATGCACTCACACATGCCTGGTGTGTTTTTTATGCTGCTGGGTCCAAGACTCGAACAGAATAGTGGATTTGGCCATGTGTGGGATCCAGCACCTTAACCACCATGCCACCTGCTGGCCCCAATAGTCTTTCATTTTCTTTTTGGAGAGGTTTTTCGCTATAGGGCGCGTACGCTCGCCAGACAGACAGAGAGAGACATAGAGACAGAAAGCAAGAAATCACCCCCCAGAGGGGATGGCCATGCCGCAATCCCTTCTCCTCCATTCTCCTCTCAGGATCTTGGGCACGCACGCACATGCGCCCGGTGTGAGTTCTAAGCCACCGGGTCCGGGACGCGAACCGCAGTCGACTACGTGGGAGTCCAGCGACATAGCCATTACGCTAACTGCTGGTTCCCAATAGTCTTTCATTTTGACAAAGTCCAATTTACCTTTTTTTTTTTTTTTTTTCTGTCGTTGCTTGTGCGTTTGATGTCATATTTAAGAAATGATTGCCTATGGGACCAGCAGATGGTGTAATAGTTAAGTTGCTGGACTCCCACATGGCTGACTGTGGTTCGAGTCCTGGATCTGGAGGCTCGAAACTCATGCCAGGTGGGTGTACATGTGTACCTAAAATCCTGAGAGGAGAATGGAGGAGAAGCGACTGTGGCACGGCATCCTCGCTGGAGGGTGATTTCTAGCTCTCTGTCTCTCCAGTGACCACATGCTCCCTACAGCAAAAATCTCTCTCAAAAATAAAATAAAATAAAATCATTGCCTAATCCAAGATTGTAAAGTTTATGCTTTTGTTTCTAAGAGTTTTGTAGTTTTTTTATTTTTTTCATTTTAAAGTTAATTTCTGTAGATTATATTTGGTAGGGATCCAACTTCATTCTTTTGCATGTGAAGGTCTTAGTATTCTTGTCAAAAATTCATTGACCAGCGGCTGGCAGGTGGCGTGGTGGTTGGGGGCGCTTGACTCCCACATGGCCAACTGCGGTTCTAGTTCTGGACCCGGCAGTTTCCTTTCTCACTTTCTCTCTTTCACTCTGTCTTTCTCTGGTCAAACTAAAATAAATAAATAAAGTTAAATAGTTCTTAAAAAAATCCATTGACCATAAATGGGTGAGGTCACATCCAGACCCTCAGATTTACTTCCTGTGTGTCTGTCCTTTTGCCAGGACCAAGTGCTTTTTTTTAAAGAATTATTTTTTTATTTTAACTTTATTTGTTTATTTTAACTTGACCAGAAAGAGACACAGAGTGGGGTGGGGGAGGAAGGTGAGAAAGCAAGCCGCCAGGTCCAGGACTTGAACTGCGGTCAGCCACGTGGGAGTCCAGTGCCCTGAACCACCATGCCACCTTCTGGCCCCAGGACCCAGTGCTTTGATGGCTGTAGCACTGCGGTACGTTTTGAAGTTGGGAAGTGTGAGTTCTTTGATTTTCTCTTTCTTTTCGAGTTCATTTTGACTATTTGGGAACTCTTGCAATTTCCTATGGATTTTAAGACCAGCTTATCTATTTCTCCCCAAAACGCAGTTGGGATTTTTATAGCAATTTCACTGACTGTACATCGGTTTGGGAAATACCATCTGTGATGGTTAGTTTTATGTGTCCACTTGGCTAGGCTATGTACCTGTTACTCAATCACACATTCACCCAGGTGTTGCGGAAAAGGCATCGAGTAGATGTGGTTAATTTTGGTCGACTTTAAATGAGGGAGATTAGCTTTGGTAACCTGGGTGGTCCTCACTCAATCAGTTGAAAAGCCTTCAGAGGCACATTGAGGTCTCCCAGAGGAGGAATTGTACCTGCAGAGCCAGGCTTCCACTTCCGCTCTGCTCAGGAACTGCCAGCCTGACCTTACCAGCTCCCACCATTGTATACGCAACTCCTTGCAATCACATAGTCTCTTTCTCTCTCTGTCTCTGTTCTTCTGTCTCTCTATATGTGTATATGTATGAGGGGTTCACAAGAAATGTATATCATAGAGAACCAGCAGTTAGCGTAATGGCTATGTCGCTGGACTCCCACGTAGTCGACCACGGTTCGCGTCCCGGACCCGGTGGCTTAAAACTCATGCCGGGCGCGTGTGCGTGCGTGCCCAAGATCCCGAGAGGAGAATGGAGGAGAAGGGACTGTGGCGTGACCATCCCCCCTGGGGGGTGATTTCCTGCTTTCTGTCTCTCTGTCTCTCTCTGTCTGTCTGGTGAGCGCACGCGCCCTATAGTGAAAACCTCTCCAAAAAAAAAAAAAAAGAAAAAGAAATGTATATCATATTAAAAAAAGGGGGGGGGGGACCAACAGTTGGTGTAATGGCTATGTTGCTGGACTCCCATGTAGTTGACTGTGGTTTGAGTCCCGGACCTGGTGGCTTAAACTCATGCTGGGCACGTGTGCATGTGTGTCCAAGATCCTGAGAAGGGACTGGGGCGTGGCCATCCCGCCTGGGGGGTGATTTCTCGCTTTCTGTCTCTCTGTCTTTCTGGTGAGTGCATGTGCCCTATAGCATAAACCTCTCAAAACAAACAAACAAACAAACAAACAAACAAAACCCCTGGGCATGGGACCCCCAGCAAGTGGCATGGTGATTGAGGTGCTGGAACCCACGTGGCCAGCTGTGGTTTGTCCCAGACCTGTTAGCTTGAGCATCATGCCAGGTGTGTGTGTATGCATGCCCAGAGACCCAGGAGGAGAGTGGAGAAGTAGGAATTGCCATGTGGCCATCATCCGGAGATGATTTCTCACTATGTCTCTCTCTCTGTCTCTCTCTGGCAAGTGCACATGCCCTATGGCAAAAACCTAAACAACAACAACAAAATTAGGCATGGACTTAAAAAAAATTTTGCACCAAAATAAACTCATACTTTAATTCTATTTTTCCACAGTTTTTTGAGTTCCCTCCTATAGATCTCCTTCTGGTTCTGTGATAGGGCTCTGACTGATATAGCACTTTAACAACAGTAAACTGCCAATCCTGAATGTATTCCCAATAATTTAGGTTTTCATTCATTTCTTTCAGCAATCTTTTATAGTTTTCAGTATGCAGGTCTTAAACTTTCTTAGTTAAACTTATTCTCAAGTATTCCATTCTTTTTAAAAAAATTTAGTTATTTACTCATTCATTCATTTTAAATTTGACCAGAGAGAGACATACAGAGAGAGAGGAAAGTAAGAAAGCAAGCCACCAGGTCCAGGACTTGACCTGTGGTTGGCTATGTGGGAGTGTCCAGTGCCCCAACCACCACACCACCTGCTGGTCCCAAGTATTCCATTATTTTTGATGCTTTTATAGATAGAATTATTTAGTTAATTTTATTTTTGTATTGCTCATTGCCAGTGTATAGAAATAAAGATTTTTAATAATTATTTTATTTAGTTTTATTTATTTACTTATTTTAATTTTACCAGCGAGGAAGAGAAAGAGAAGGAAAGTGAGAAAGCAAGCCACCAGGCCTGCGACTCGAACCATGGTCGGCCATGGTTCCAGTGCCCTTAACCTCCATACCACCTGCTGGCCCCAGAAATGAAAGATTTTTGTAATTGATGTTGAATCCGACAAACTTGCTGAACTTACCCACTCCGATAGGTATTTTATGCACTTTAGTGTTTTCTATATACAAAGTCATGTCTAATCTGTGAATAGAGATCCCTTTCCATCATCTTTCCCGATCTGGCTGTTTTGTCTTTCTTTTTTCCTTGCTTAATTGCCTTGGTTAGAATCTGCTGCACCATATTGAATAGAAGCGGTGAGAACAGACATAAAGCAGTCAGCCTTTCGCCATTTAGCATGATGTTAGATGTGGGTTTTCTATTTTTTAAAGAATTATTTGTTTAATTCCATTTGTTATTGTTAGTGATTTTTAAAATTAAATTAAATTAAATTTTTATTTGACCACCAGGGAGAGAGAAAGGGAAAGTGAGAAAGCAAGCCACCAGGTCCGGGACTTGAACCACTGTTGACCATGTGAGAATCCAGTGCCCTTATCCACCACACTGTCTGCTGGCCCAGTTGTGGGGTTTTGATAGACACTTTTTATCAGGTTAGGGAAGTTCTCTTTTTTGTTATGAGAGAGACAGTGAGAAAACTCAGGAGGAGAGGGAGGTAGACAGGGTCCACCATTGCAATTGTCTCCCAGCCTCCCAGTTAGCTAGGATTACAGGCACCTGCTAATCCTACTGCACCTGGCCTGTTCTGGTCGGTCCAGGATCCTGACCCGGGCATTCCATGTGTCCCCAGCCTTATGCAGTGGCACCTGTCACTTGTGCCACCGTGGCGGGGCCAAGGATGTTCCCTTCTACTCCTAGTTTGCTGAGTATTCTTATCATTTAGTATGTTGGATGTTGTGAAATGCTTTTGCGATGTCTAGTGAGATACCGTGTAGCTAGTTTACCTTCATTCCCTCTTGGAAGCCATGGGTTGGAAATTCAGTCTCTGGCTTTTCCAGGATTAAAGAGGAGTTACAGATGGGTGGTGGCAGGTGCCTGTAGTTGCAGCTACTTGGGAGGCTGAGGTGGGAGGGTCATGGGTTTGAGGCCAGCCTGGGTAACACAGAGGGACCTATCTCTAAAATAAATAAATAAGAGTTAGAGTTTTACAGCTCTCGCCGTAAGTAGTTGCAAGCTCATATCTCAGCCTTGGTTAATGTCTAAGACAGATGAAAAAGCCCAGCCAGCTCTCGCTGTGCCTCAGCAGCTGGGGAGAAAAGAGAATGAAGATGTGGTAGAACCCAATGAAAGAAGAAAGTTCAGGGTTTTTATTATTTTCCCGAGGGAGAAAGGAAAGGAGGGAGGCAGGAGGGGAGGAGGAAAGAGAAAAAGAGAGAATGGGGAAAAAGCATTCACCAAGAGCTGTTTCTTGAACATTAAGCTCTGAGGGCCCTGTAGATCTGGTGTCCCTTAGTGAGGCTCTGTGACTTCCTCCTTCAGTGTCATAGCCCTGGAGATCGTCCGTGACATCCTGGTTCAATGGCAGGATAATCGTCTGCCTGCTTCTCTTATTTGCACTTTGAGGATGGAGAATGCCAGAGGTCGCTGTAATCTGATTTCTTTTTTTTTTTTTTAATTGCCAGAGGGCAGGCACACTCATCAGAGAGACAGGAAGAGAGGGAGCGGGAGAGGTGAGGGAGGGAGGGAGGGGGAGAGAGAGAGAGAGAGAGAGAGAGAGAGAGAGGGAGAGAGAGAGAGAGAACCCCAGGGCGGGGTGACTGCAATCCCTTCTCCTTTTTCTCTCCATCCTGTCAGGATTTGGGGCATGCGAGGAGATGGGGCTCCTGCCCACAGGTGGCACCGGCCAAGGGGCAGATGTTGAAGCAGGAGTTTCCGATTTCCAGGGCTTTCAGGAATGGACGAGAAAGGGCCGCCTGAGCTCGCGGCCGGGCCGGGGGTGCACGGAGCAGCGACCGGCCCGCCGGCTTTATTTAACACTCTGTGCCAAGCCCTGTCCATGTCGTGCCAGCTGGTTCTCAGGACAGAGGGGCACTGCCGTCGGCCCATTTAACAGGCAGGGAACTGAGCCCGGTGACGCTGGGGAACTTGCCCCAAGGACAGGGCTGTCTCGGGCTGTCTGGGTGCCTCTGCACCGAACAGGGGGCCGGAGCGCCTCAGCGCCCTGGGTCTCGAGGTCGGTGGCCCGCGAGGTCTGACGGTGACGAAGGCGAAGAAATGCGGGAACTGGGGCACCCGCGAGTGGGGGACAGCCGGGGGCGGCAGGTCGGATAGGGAGGGTTAGGGAGCCGGGACAGTTGGCAGGCCACGCGCAGGGCAGACAGAAGCCCGGGTTGGGGGTCCGAGGCCCGCGCTGACACCCGCTGGGGCGGAGCGCAGGGAAGGGCCGGCTGGGGCGGGCGCCAGGTGCACGCGGAGGCGGAGAGGCAGGAGCCGGCCCGCCCCGCCCCGCCCCGCCCCGCCCCGGCCGCGCAGCCCCCGCCCCCGCGCCGGCCCTCCTCCCGGCCGCCCGCCCGCGCCAGCTCAGACCTCCCGGCTCGACAGGCGGCGCGGGCGGCGGTGAGTGCGGCGCCGGCGGCGGCTGGGCCGGGAGCGGGGGGCGGCCGGGCCGGGAGCGGGGGGCGGCCGGGCCGGGAGCGGGGTCCCCGTGGCGCCAGCACCTGTCGGGGTTCCCGGGACACCGCGCCTTCGGTTGGGGGTACCCCGGAGCCCGGGGATCGAGGCGAGGTGGGGGTCCGGCCGGGGCGGTGCCCAGCCTGGTCCGGGCCGCGCCACAGGTTGGGGTGGGCTTGGCGCCCCGGAAGGAGCCGGTGGCGGGCGCCTCGCGCGTGCTGGGGTGCCGGCCCAGCCTGGACGCGCGCCCCTCCCTGCTCGCGGGGTCCCCCTCCGCGGAGAGGACGCCCCGCGGCTTTTCAGGAAAAGGCGGGATTCGCTCTAGCGGCTGAGGACCTCCAAGTTGAGGTTTCCAGAATCATCACCCGGGGCTTCAGGAACAAAAACAAAACAAACAAAAAACTCGACGAATTTCTGAACACTGTTCGCGCACGTTCGGCTTTAGAGGCCCGGGTGTCTGCGTCGTGCCCCTGCCCGGTGGCTTCTGCAGCCGCCCTCAGCAGCTATGTCTGTGACACCCGAGGACCTGGGGAGCCCCCCGGGGAGGTTACAATCGGGGACTCAGCGAAGTGGGCCTCCAGGAGGGGCGAGGAGGGCACCCAGTGCGCGCGGGACGCCCTTCGGGCTCGCAGAGCCCAGCCCTGCCCAGCGTTGCCGGTGGATGCTGGTGGGACCGGCCGGGACCTGGCCGGGTATGGCCCCTCCCCGCCCAGCTAGGCTACTGTCCTCCTCCAACTGGTTTCCAGGTCAGTGTGGATCTGGGCCCTGTGGTCAGTCGGTGTTCTGGCCGCAGCTGTTCCGGCTCAGAGAGGAGGTGATGGGAAAATGGGTGTGTTCTGGAAGGGCCATGCTTCAGGGCTCAGGCCAGCTGGACGTCACTGGTTTTCTGGTCGGTTTTGTGCTTCCGATCGTGGCGCTGACGTCACTGGCTGTTGGACTGCCCTGTGGTTGTTGGGAAATCCAGTTTCTGGAAGCTCCCGCCCTGGTGAGCTGGTGGTAGTTCAGGGGTTTCTTGGAACCCAGGTTGGGGGTGCTTTTCAGGAAAGTTGTGGTTTGCGTGAGTGTGTGCTGGATTGCCCCTCTACCCTCCGACTGCCACCCCACCCCCACCCTTCCATAGTGGCTGTGTCAGAGTAGCACTAACCCAGATTCCTGTGGAGAGGAGGTGCCGTCCGGTTTCTGGAATAACGTCCGGTATCTGGAATAACATCGCTGTTTGGTTTTATCACCTGGACTAGGACCTGAAGGTGTGTGATTTGCCCTACCTGCGTAACACTGGTGCCCCACTCGGCTTCCCTCCGTGGCTGTCCTTGCTCTGGGATCTAAGTGTGCCACGATCTCTAAGGAACGTTTGTTGTAGAGGCCCTTTCCCCCTCTTTCCTGTTACTTTAAGGCGTTAATAATAAATGCTGTTATTCACCATTGAAAAAGTATCCTTCTTGTAATATTTTGGTGGATTAAGTGACTCAGTGATTGATCTAAAAAAAGACAGGATCGGTGTAAGTCCCCCAGATACCAGATTGAAGTGATTTGCTGCCTTTGGTGAACACATTTCTCTTTGTTCCTTCAGCTGCTTTTACAGGCTGGCTGTGGAGAAATAAAGTGCTACCCTTGCTTCTTCAAGGATGCAGAAGAAATGGCTCCTGGTCCCAAGGGGCTTACTCTATGGGTGGAACGTAGAAACACACAGGTGGAAACCTGCGGTCCCCAACGCCATTATAACTACAAAGGGGAGAGGAGTGGGAAGGAGGGAGCTAGCTTGTTCAGGGAAAGTTTCGTGCAAGACCTGAGGCCTGAGCAAGCGGAGCAGAAGGGACATGCAGACATGGGTCAAACAAGCAGAAGGGTCTCAGCAGATAGACCCAGGGCCGAGGGCGGAAAAAGGGGAAGCCACGGAGAGGAAGGAACTGGAAGGCATTTCCAGCCCAAGCTAATTTTCAGGACAATGAACTGAGCAGGCTGTTTTGCCCCTAACCGTTTGACCCTCCTCTCTTACCCGAGGGATGAGATGGGACCAATGTCACTCAGGGACTCAAAATTCTCCCACCAAAGGTGAATCTCCCCCAAAGCTACAGTGTGGATGGAAAAAAAGGGGATCCTCAAGAGGAAATGCAAAACTGTTGGCAACTGTGACTTGCCCTGTTTTGTTTTTTTATTGGCATGAGCATAGCCGAGGGTGAGGTGGTTATCTCATCAGGTAGGTGGACTTCCTGCTCTTGAGCACACTCTGTCTGACATCCCGGATCCGCTTTGGCTGCCCTCGGACAGTTCTGAGCCTGACTGGTCTTTATTCCCTTGGAGTTGTTCACTGAGGTCCAGTGGGACTTCCCTGCATTCTCATACTTTTCATCTCACTGCTCGAGCCTGCCATGTTCTGGACAGAGTGATCACACCTCGTAGCTCATGAAGTTGCCTGGGCATTGTAGGGCATTTCAGTGGGAGGGCCGTGGCTCCTTTCATAGGACTTAAGGTGTGGACAGAAGAAAGCAATACAAAGAGGACGTCTTTGTACGGTGGTAATTCTCTACTCACCTTGTAGCAGACAGGGAGTTAATGCACCAAGATCCAAAGCCTGAGGCTTCAGAGAAAATAATGATGGGGAATTTAAGCTCTTTAACTTGGGGAACTCCTGAATTGACTGTGATCCTTAGCAAATTGGAGAGTTTAGCATAACTTGCCTTAACCTTGGGTCCAGTGAGGTTATTCATAGACAGTGAACTGGTACATACACACACACACGCATATATATATATATATATATATATGCATTTTAGAGAGAGATTTTTTGCTATAGGGCTCACGTGCTTACCCGAGACACACAGAGAGAAACAGAGAAAGGGGAAATCACCCTGCTAGAGGGGATGGCCACACCACAATCCCTCCTCCTCTATTCTCCTCTCAGGATTTTGGGTGTGAGCACGCATGCGCACATACACACACACACCCCAGTGTGAGTTTCAAGCTGCTAGGTCTGGAACTCGGAACCGCAGTCTGCCATGTGGGAGTCCAGCTCCTTAACTACTGTTTTACCTGCTGGCCCCAGTGCACTGATATTTTAAAAATGTATGTTTAAAAGGTAACAATATGAGAGGACTTACAAAGTTAATGGAAAATGGGATTTAAGAACAAGATTATTCTGGTACCTAACATTTGAAAATCCATGCATAGTTTTTTTTTCATAGTAGACATCTTCCACGAACTTGTTGAAGATCTCCTCGTATTACAAGTGTGGAAGATAAAGGAAAAAACTGGACATCACCCCACGACATCTATATACAGCTAACACTGCTTCCTTATTGAGCTTCCATTTCGTCCTGTGCTGTTTTCTAGGACAGCGTAATCTGAGGACATCTGATTTTGTATTCTGATGCAGTCTTCTTAGAGATCTTGCACTACTTCATCAAAACCACCATTGTGGAAACCGGGATGTGGTTTCACCAAGAATTCAGAGGAAAATGGCCCATTAAAAAAAATTATTATTTTATTTAACTTTACTTATGTATTTATTTTTTAATTTGACCGAAGAGGAACAGAGGGAGAAGAGAGACAGAAAATGAGAAAGCAAGCTGCCAGGTCTAGGGCTCGAACTGTCGTCAGCCATGTGGGGCTCCAGCGCCCTTAACCACCATGCTACCTGCTGGCCCCAGGAAACTGCCTGTTTTAATTGCAGGGAGAGCCTACCTCCCCAGTGCAGCAAGGTCCTTCTCCCAGTCACTGCGGCTTGTAGTTAGGCCACGGGAGGACCTGGCTTTCAGACTGCCCTCACTTCATCTTTGGCTGTGGGATATCCAGGCCTTCAGAAACAAACTGAACACAGAGGATGAGATTCGAGAACATGTCTCTGAAATATGTCGCCACGGGCTTCCATAATTTTACCGACAGATGCTGCATTTAAATTTGTTTGGGGTCAGGGAGCCGAAGTGCATTTTCTCCAGTCCTTTTCCTAGAAAGACTGGAGGTCGCAATTTTCCCGGCTGTCGGTTGTCTTAAATTCTCCCTCCTGCCCATGTAGGGTTAGGGAGCACCATTCATTTTGTACGTTTTCTAAACTCATAGGTAGGTTAAATTCCGTGACGACAGGAACAGTGTTGCGAGATCTTGATATTCTAAAGATTGCCAGCCAAGGCCAGTGACAATGAAGAATATTCGGCAATTTTCCATTTCATCAATGTACACTTTGGGTGGCGCGGTGGGGGTCCTTGTCGGCAGAGTTCTGTGCACTCACATGACTGTGGTAAAGAGCATTTTTCTCCCTTCTCCCGGGACCCTAAAGGAAGACCTTTCAGGCCTTCACAGCGGGGTCTCCATCTTGTTTACAAACTAGGCTGTTTTCTTTGGAACCTGACAATTTGCATGTGAGTGCCCTTCTTGGCCTCAGGAATCCCTTTTTTCTGGGGTCATTTCTGAGATATACATATTCATGGTATCCTGCTTGCAGTTCTTTTCTAGGGCTGGGGGGTAGGGGTGGGAGTGGAATTGAATGATTCTCCTTTTTCTTTCTGGAAGAATTGATCTTAGAGGATTAAGTTCGTGGTTAAAAGATGCTTTATTTTTCTGAAGGCCTTGCCCTTTTGTGGTCTGATACCTAATTCTAGAAAACTGCTATATACAGCATGAGGTTGTATTTTTAGAGGCGTTTACCACCCTCATGTGGTTAAAACTACTTTGTGGGAGTTTTGAAATCCACATCATGAGGGAGGAGTGTGGATCTTGAATAGGCAAAAATGTGTGTTAAGCTGGAGGAGTTTGGGAGGTTCCTTCAAAATCTGCACTTACACTGAAATTATGGGGTATCTTTTTAAAAAATCTTCCTAATTGGAAATATTAGAAATCCTCCCCTTTATGTCTGCCCCCACCCCTGATTTTTGCCTTTATTTAATTAATTTTTTTTTTTTTTTTTTTTTTTTTTTTTTTTTTTTGCTGTAGAGTTGTGTATACTCTCTGGAGAGAGACAGAGACAGAGAGAGAAAGGGACAGTAAGAAATCACCGGGGGGGGGGGGGATGACCACCCTGCCTCCATTCTCCTCTCGAGATTTTGGGCACTCACACACATACCCAGTGTGATGTTCAAGCCTCTGGGTCCAGGACTCAAACCGCAAACTAAGCCATGTGGGACCCAGCTGCTTTAAACGCCACACCACCTGCTGGTCCCCCAAATCTACTTTTAAAAATACTTTGAAATAAACTCATGAGCCAGGCCTGTAGCCTAGTGGTTAAGGGAACCTGATCCCACATGGTTGACCATGGTTTGAGTCCCAGACCAGTAGCTTGAAAAACACACTGAGTATATGAGTGTACCCAAAATCCTGAAAGAAGAAGGGTTATGGTGTGATCATGCCCCATTGAGGGATGCTTTCTCCCTGCACCTGCCCCCCCAGCACACTTGCCCTCTGACATTTTGAAAAAAAATTTAAAAATTAAAAATAAAATCTATTAAAAATTATTTAATTTTATTTATTTATTCATTTAATTTTAATTTTATCAGAGAGAGACAGAGAGAGAGGGAAAGTGAGAAAGCAAGCCACCAGGTCTGGGACTCAAACCATCGTTGGCCATGTGGGAGTGTCCAGTACCTTAACCACCACAACCTTGCTGCTCCCCTAAAATTAAAATACATTTTAATGGGGTAGGCAGGTGGTGTGGTGGTTAAGGGTCCTGGATTCCCACATGGCTGACCGCAGTTCAAGTCCTGGACCTGGCAGCTCACTTTCTCTCTCTCTTTCCCTCTCCGGTCAAATTGAAATAAATTAATAAGGTTAAATAAAATAATTCTTTGAAAAAATGATTACTTTCTCCATGAATGAGAAAGCACCTCTATCAGAGCCTTGACCCAGCCTCAGCTAGCCAGGGGTCACGGGCATGTGCGTGCCTGGTGTATTCAGGGATGTCGTGAGCCTTGAACCAGGAACCTTCCCATGTGGAACCTGACTCATGGAGTTTTATGGCTGTGCCGCCATCTAGTACCCTACAATATATATTTATGTTTTTAGTTGAACGTGAATGCTTCTGGGTGAGACCTGCCCATTCCAGTTCACCTCACAGTCTCCCTTACACCTAACCTGTCTGACTCATTTAGAAGTGTGATCCCTGGAGGCATTTGGATAAACTTTAAACTCTGGGATAATTTTTGATTTACAAGAAAGGTACAGAATTAGTACAGGGAGGTCCCATACACTCTTCACCCAGTTTCCCCATTGGAACATCTCGTATCACTGCAGAACAAGTATGTTTGTCAGCCTGACATCCGATGTAGGTGCACCACCACTCACGCAACTTCACGCGTGTCTGTGGTTCACGGAGAGAACCACGCAGCGTTTAGTCATTGAGTCTTCCCGGCCTCCGTGGCTGCGACAGTTTCTCAGTCTTTGTTTTTCATGACTTTGACTGTTTTGAAGAATACTGGTCAGGGGTTCTGTAGGATTTCCATCAAATTGGGTTTCTAATGTTTTTCTCATGATTAGATGATGGGGTTTCTGGGGAAAAGACCACAGAGGTGATGTGCCACCCTCATCCTGTCACATCAGCGGGGACATAGTCTCCATGTGGCATCCTGGGTAGACTGACTCTTTTTCCCTTTTCTCAGACTCTGTTCTTTGAAGGAGAGTCACTGAGTCCTTCCTGCCCGCCCCCAGCAGAGGGAGGGGAGAGGTCCAGTCCCGCCTCCTGGAGGAAGGGTACCTACATTTGTCAGGAAGATTTGCTTTATCTCCCTCCTGCGAAGCATAGACACTTCTGTGCCACCTGTTGGTGGCGTGGTGGTTTAGGTGACTGGATCCCACATAGCTGGCACTGTGGTTTGAGACCCAGACCTGGCGGCGTGAGAAACACCGTGTGTGTGTGTGTGTGTGTGTGTGTGTGTACCCAAAATCCTGGAAAGAGGGAGAGATAGATGAGAAGGGATCGCGGTGGCCACCCCCCACGGTGTGTGTGTGTGTGTGTGTACGCGTGCGCGTGCGTGTGTGCACTTTCTCACTTTCCCTCTCCGTCTCTCTCTGGCATGTGCACTTGCCCTCTAGCAAATTAAAAAAAAAAACAAACAAAAAAACACAAAAACAAAAGAAGAACCTTAGACATTATTTTTTTAGAGAGGTTTTTGCTATAGGATTCGAGCACTCTTCAGAAAGACAGAGAGACAGAAAGAGAGAAATCACCCCCCGGGAGGATGGCCATGCCACAGTCCCTTCTCCATTCTCCTTTTGGGATCTTGGGCATGCACACACATGCGCCTGGTGTGAGTTTAAGCCACTGGGCCCGGGACTCGAACTGTGGATGACTACATAGGAGTCCAGTGACGTAGCCGTTATGCCAACTGTTGGTCCCAACCATAGACACTTTTAAACAGCTTGTGCCTTAGATACTTCTGTTGTGTATAGGGGAGAACTTCAAAAAGTTCATGGAAAGAGTTTATTTTGATGCAAAAAGAAAAAGTCATAAGTCCATGCGTAGCCCTTCCATAGCGTGTAGCCATGAACGTTTGGGAGGTCCTTGTCTGCCTGTGGTGCGGGGACAGGAGCCTCAGCTCTGGGAGGAAGTCACAGGGTCCTGCTTTCCCCACCCCAGAGGGATCCAGAGCAGTTCAGAGAATGCCCTCCCTGGGGGAGCACAGTGCAGTCCAGGCAGGGAATTGACCTAACTTGCAGACAGGAAGCAATTAGGACACACGAGGAAGGCATTTGTCACCGAGGGCTGGGTTGTGTGGGATGGGTTAGAGGAACAGCCCTAGAAGAACACAGTAGGTGACATTTACCCTGCTCTCATGTGGTCCTGAAGTCTTGCTAAAGGCACTTGGACTGGCCAGAGAGAGGGGGAGGAAGCGCCTCCCAGTGAGGTTTGGTCGCCCCATCTTCCCTTTTTCCATTTCCCCATTCCCATCAAGATTTGGGGTGCACACCCAAGCCTACCCACTGTATTTTTCAAGTTACCAGGGGTGGGATGTGCACTGTGGTCAGGCACAGCATCTGACATCTGCGTTAGTGGGGAAACCCTCTTCTTGTCTTTTTTTTTCTTTTCCTTTTTCTTTCTCTCTCTTTTTTTTTTTTTCCTTTTTTGAGAGGTTTTTCTATAGGGTGCGTGCACTCGCCAGAAAGACAGAGAGAGACAGAAAGTGAGAAATTACCCTCCCCCAGGGGGAATGGCCATGCCACAATCCCTTCTTCTCCATTCTCCTCTCGGGATCTTGGGCACGCGCGCACATGCGTACAGCGTGAGTTTAAGCCACCAGGTCTGGGACGCGAACCGCGGTCAACTACTTGGGAGTCTAGCGATGTAGCCATTTCGCCATCTGCTGGTCCCAAACCCCCTTATTTTCAAAGACATGACAGACTACCTGGAGTCCTCTGGAACCTGGCCAGGACCGAGGACGTAAGCAAATATGAGGCTCCCAAGGACTGAGATACTTATCTTCAGACCAGATGCCCAAGCTTGTTTGCCTGACTCACGGGAGGCACCCACAGGAATAATGATTAACTCTTACACACGCAGGCCTGCTGGTGCCCAAGTCCTCCGAAGCCCTGATGCCCCTTGGGGTGGGACAGGCTGCCGTCAGCGCAGGCTGGACTCCGGGCTAGCCTTAGGCACATGGCGTTTTCTTCTGTTTCAGGTTTGTTTTGTTTTTGTTTTTGCAGACTTTAAGAAGACAGAAATATGGGCTCGACCTCAGAAAAAAATTTAAGATACTATTTCGGGCGGGATGTTTCAAGAGGCTGTGGGTCAGAAGGGAGCCACTGTAGGCGTTCCGGAGAGTGGGGCTTGGGCTGTGTGGAGACGTGGTTTTTGTGATCTCTCTGGGAAGACACCCTTGGCTGTGGGCTGCTGCGTCTTTGATGTGTGTTTACACTGACAGGGAGTCATTGGGTGGCTTCTGCTGTGGGTGGTTTCTCCTGGTATTTGGGGTTTTGAGGCTTATTTTTAGAATGTGAATTCTTCTTGGCAGGAGTTGAATACATTTGGGGGATTTTCAAGTTGCTCTGGGCTGCTGGTTGTTGAACCAGGACCCTCGTGTGGGGTCCCCAGGAGGCCCAGCCTGCTGCCCCCCCTGGTGTGGTATGAAGGCTCCTGTAACACGGGCCCACCCTCCTGGCCAGCCACAGCTCACCTGCCCTGCGAACACAGGTGTGCTCCTCTTGGCCTTTCCCCAGATCTCCACTCACTCCTAGAAACTGTCCTCGGTTTCCCCTTTGTGCCTCCTCCCATGTCTCCCCTGCAAGGTAACTTGCCTTCCCACATGGTGCCCTAAGGCCAGCCAAAGAGGGTCTGTGCCTCCTAAGCCCTTGCCCACCACCCACTGGCCTTCAGGACTTCCTGGGTGAAAAACAGATAATATGCCCCCCCCCCCAAAAAAAAAAAGAATTGTATTGATAAGTAGAATGACGTTAGCACAGATTTGGGGATGCTCTAGTGGAAAGGGTAGAGGGAGCATCTTTTCTCCAAATACAAGCCAGGAGACAGGGAGGAATCAAGAGCCAGATGCTGCGTGGGAAGATGGGACACAGTTCACAGGACAAAGCCGTGATGATGTCACTTTTAACCGTAGATGGGAAAGAGGTCTGGAGAGAGCAGAGACAGGTTTGCATATTTTTTTTCATTTAAAAATAAAGAGAGGGGGCCAGATGGTAGTGTAAATAACTGGACCCATATGGGGAAGGTCGGGTTCACGTCCCGGGGCCTTCCTTAGGACACGGGCACACTTGCACATGCCTGTGACCTGGGCTGGCTGAGACTGAGGGTGGATTGTGGTGTGCAGACTTTGGTGAGGCGCCTGTCTCTCTGTCTCTGTCTCTCTCATAGAAGAAAGAAATGAATTTAAAAATGATAGCAATTTCATTTCATCTTTGAGCACGTAACATTGCTGTGGTTTAGCCAGCAGATCAGGAGGGCATAACGGTGAACTGTCTGTGAGGCTGCATCCCAGCCCACCACCTGTTCCTACAGGCCTCTGGCATGTGGCGTGTGTATTATGTAAGGAAGCGTGTCTGTCCTCCTTCGCGTGGTGGTGGGCACCGTCCTGACTTTCACGTGACAGTCTATCTCCATGATCGGTTTCCGCACACAAGCTCTTCCTCATTCTGTTTCGACAGCCACGTACCATTTTCTCGCAGGGATGGGCCCTGAGTGACCAGGACAGCTCGGCCTTTCGGTCTTCTGCTGTTTCTAGCAGTGCTGCAGGGAGCGGCCTGTAGGCTTATCATCTTGTCATTCCCCCTGCGTCTGCGGTTATCTCCAATACAGACGCCCAGAGGAGGGATTGCTGGGCCGCAGGACTCGTGCCTGTCAGGTTTCAGGGACGCTTCCTTGTGTGATGCGTGGGCCTGAGATCCTCCACCCAGGCCAGCCCCATGGGCTACCATACCTTTTTTTGTCCAGGTGGGTGAAAAACGATATGGTGGCATCCGTCCGTTGTATGTGTTTAGTAAACCTTTACTTTAGAATAGCTTTAGATTTACAGAAAAGCTGTGAGGCTCCTGCAGAGTCTCACCGTGTACCTTACCCAGCTTCCTCCATCGTGAACACCTGACCCACCAGGGAACGCCCGAGAATCTGCCGGGTGCCTTGCCGTTCACCGTACTCCAGACGGAAAGCAGCCGGCCTCCTCCGTCCTCACTGCTGCCCTCTTCCTGCCCCAGGGTCCCATCAGGGTCCCGCATTGTCATTAGACCCTACGTTTCACCCTCTGGCCTGTGGCAGTTCTCAGACGTGGCTTTCCGTGATGTGAGCATTTTAAAGGGTGCTGGCCCTTCAAGACTCCTTGAAGGCCTCCCTTGCTGTGGGCGGAGCTACCAGGCGCGGTGCCAGCCCCGGTCCCTCTCCTCTCACAGGGCAGCAGGAGCTGCTGCTGTCATAGCCTCTGGTGGCGTCGGGTGGGAGGGAGCCTCGGAACTTACTTGACACCCCCCAAAATAGTGTCATTTCTGGGGAGGGGGTGACACCTTGTCCCTATTGAATAACTAGCTGCAGAGCCACTCCACGAGCGTGGAGTGACAGGAGTTCCTGCGTTGGATGGGTGGCGGCTGTGAGAACCGTGCTCGAGGTTCCAGATTATGAGTGGATAACAGAGTTGAAGAAAGCTCCCTTCTGCTGTGCGCCATGATCAGCCCAGGCCTGCAGTGCCTGTTACAAAACCTGGGGTCCCTCCTGCAGAGCTAGGAGACCTTCACAGCACCACCAACTCATGTCCAGGAGGAAAAAAGAAGCCTTCATGTTTTGGAGATGGTGGCATCTTTTCTTTTCTGCTTTTATCTTGTTCGTGCCTGCGTGCCTGCACGTGTCCCTTCCACCCACATCTTGACTTAATCTCCTGCCTGGACATCCCAACGTGCCCTGTTGAGAAACATCACCTCTTCCTCCCCCCAGGAACCCTGGGGAAAGGGGATTCCAGACTCAGTGAAGCGATTCCAGTTCGGGAGCGTCCGTGGTGTGCCTTGGCGTTTGGACCGTGCCTCCTCTCGTTGCCTCGGTCTGGACTGCGAGGTCATCTGTACTGAGGCGTGTCATTACATGAGCTTCTTTGTTTAAAAACATCCTCAGGCCAGCTGGTGGCGTGGCGGTCAAGGCGGCTGGATCCCATGTGGCCGACTGAACGGTCCAAGTCCCAGACCCAACAGCGTGGAGAGCATACCAGGGTGGTGCCTGCTTGTGCAGGGTCCCTGGAGCAGGGCGAGATGGAGGGGAGGGGATTGAGTCGTGGCCATGCCCCAAGGGAGGGGATTTCTCACTTTCCTCCTCTCTTTCTCTCTCTCTTTCTGGCAAGAACAGACACCTTGTGGCAAAATTAAAACAAAACAAAACCAAAACCCTGTACCCCAGATTCTAAGTCAGGGCTGTCGGGATAAGCACCTCCCATTTGGTTCTGTTCTCAGATCTGGAAGCCATTCAGGTGGCTCTCGTGTCCTTACATTTCCCTGTTTGACGAGCGTTGTTCTGGTTTGTCTGGGGCTTTCCTGGACTTAGCACTGAGCGTCTCATATCAGGGTGCTAGGGCTCGGTGTCCCCCAGAAATCCACGGGTTAAAACATGGGGAGCCATCGTAACGGTGCTGAGAGGGTGAGGACTTAATCAGATCAGGTTGAAAGATGGGCCTTTGGGTGGGGCGTGACTGAGTCCTGGGGGGGTGAGGCAGACAGACACAGGCGCTGCTCAAGCTCCTGCCTCCCACCGGGTTACGCAGTGAGAAGACCCCACCCCGGCCCTTGGGCCCTCACACCCTGACCTGAATGAACACTTGCTCTCTTGAATTACACAGATGCAGGTTTTTCTGTTATTGGCCACAGAACAGACCAGAACCCAGGGAACCAATGTCCAGCGCAGTTTGGCTGGTGGGTTGTACCAGGAAGCACCCCGACTTTTGAGCCTAGTTAGTTCTAGGTGCTGGGGATGCAGATTTTAACAATTTCAGTTCCTGTCCTTAGGGAGCCTGTAGAGAGTCAGGAAGACAGGCAAAAACCGTGGCCTATGACGATACAGTGACGACGCACACGTTAGTAACAGCTAACACGCACGCACGAGAGCTTGCTGTTCCGTGCCGCGCTGGGTACTTTTCACAAATGGATTCATTTAATCTTCTTGAGAGCCCTGTGAGGAAGAAATACCAGTATCCTTTTTATAGATGGGAAAACTGAGGCTCCTAAGTCATGACTGGGCTTGGGGTTCCTGGATGTAAACCCAGGCAGCCTGGCAAGACCCTGTACTGTGCAGACAAGTTCTAGGAGGAATGAATTCTCCCCAAGGCAGGCCAGAGAGGGCCTCTTGGAAGGGGTGATACGTGAAGCCAGAGCATGATAAGCTAAGAGGAATTTGACACACCCATCAGGAAGGAGGCAATGGGAGGGTGGGAGAGGGAAGAGCTTTCTCGGGACTTGCTTGGGGACATTTAAGCAAGGCTGCTGACATGTAAGGTGGCAACGCTAGCAGAAGGGAAGTGTGAGACTGTGGGCTGGAGGGGAACTGATGCGTCCTGAGGTCCCTGTGTGGTCTTGAATTTTGGTGAACAGGGGCCCTTGTCTGGCCAATTTAGAGGCTCAAATTTAAGGCCTTGGGTTGCGTAGGGAGATTAGATATTTTCAGCCAGTCTTTTTTTCCTTTCTTTTTCCAACCTTGCAATAGGGCACATGCTGGTCAGAGAGAGACCGTCAGAGAGAGGGAGAGAGGGAAAGCGAGAAATCATCCTCCGGGGGGAATGGTCCCTTCTCCATTTTCCTCTTGGTATCTTGGACACACATGCACTTGGAACCAGCCTAATTTTTAAGCGACTGGGTCAGAGACTCGAACCACGCAGTCAGCCAGGTGGAATCCAGCCACCTTAACCTCCATACCACCTGCTGGCCCACGTTTTTTTTCTTTTTATTGAGGTAAAACTCATGTAATGTGAAATTGCCCATTTAAAGTGTACCGTTCAGTGGCAGTTCATGCATTCACAGTGCTGTGCAACCATCTCATCTGTCTGGTTCCAGAACATTCCTTTTTTTTTTTTTTTTTTTTTTTCGAGAAATCACCCCCCAGGGGGGATGACCACACCACAATCCCTTCTCCTCCATTCTCCTCTCGGGATCTTGGGCACGCACACACATGCGCCCAGTGTGAGTTTAAACCACCAGGTCCAGGACTTGAACCGTGGTTGACTACATGGGAGTACAGCGACAAAGCCATTACGCCAGCTGCTGGTCCCTAGTTCCAGAACATTCTTATCATTACAGAAGAACCCATCTCCACCAGCGGTCATTTCCCGTTCCCTCCTAGTACCCTCGCCTAGTGCCTCGACCACACACATCTGCTTGCTGAACCTACACACTGGCCTTTCCTGGGCACGTCACATAAACGAGGTCTTGGAAATGCGGCCTTTTCTGTCTGGCTTCTCTTACTTAGCATGGTGTTTTCTTTTTTCCCCTTAATTTGCAGAGGGTGCGTTCATCTTTCCCTCCCTTTGCCATTTAGAGCACCCACGCATACCAGTGTGTTTCTCAAGCTGTCAGGTCCGAGACTCAAGCCGTGCAGCTGGCTTTGTGGGGCTCAGCCACTTAAACTACCATGCCAGGCTGGCCCAGGGCGATGATTTCGGGGTTCGTTGCAGCCATGTCTTGGAGCCCAAATGCTCAGCGATAAAGCTGGTGGGCCAGCCATCCTGAGGCTTCCCAGAGCCAGCCCTCCCCTTAGGATTCGAGCTGGGACACTGTGCATGGTGACCTCCAGACTGACTGTGCAAACGTGGAGTGAAGCCCTGGGGAAGGTGACTTGGAGCTGTCTGATCACCCTGCCTGAAAGAGAAGCTACTGGTCTGTTCCAGAGAATTCTAAGGCTGTTTAGGCTGAATTTTTTTGAAGCGAGTCTTTTGCTGAAGACAAAGTCCCGTGATGAGTTTATTTCCACATCTGAGTTTCAGGAGCGTCGCCTCATAGTATTAGTTCAGGGCACTGAAGATCGCTGGGTCCATGGTGGCTTCTGTCGAAGAAAACACAACTGGTGCCACTTGTTAGCGCGTGGGAAGACAGAAGGCAGGCTGCCCTCGGAACCATCGCAGTGGGTGAGGGGGCTGTGGCGGTGCCCCTTGCTGTTGGCAAGAGGTTGGGCTCGGTTCCAAACCCAGCATAGGCAAGCAGGCGTTTCCAGCCAAGGAGCAGGCGGGGACCAGGGGAAATAACTAAGCGGAACCATCCCAGGTCAGGGGGATTCTGGTCACACTGTCCAACCAGGATTCTTGCAAGACCGGCCAGGGTGATCAGACATCACCCAGAGGATGGCAGAGGAGGAAGAGCTGCATCAGATGGGGCGGGTGATCAGAATCGAGGGTGGGCAGTTCCTGCTACACTGACAGGATTCCTGGCTAAAACTGGCCTTTACAAGGAAGTGCACGAGGGGCCCGCAGAAGGTCTAGAACCGACTGGAGTTTGGCAGAGCAATGACTCTTGGTCACTTCCCTCTAAGATTTCCATGGTGTCCTCCCTGTCTTTCAACAGACTGACATTAAAAGGCTGAAACTGGGACCAGCAGATAATGTGATGGCTATGTTGCTGGACTCCCACATAGTTGACACGGTTCGAGTCCCAGACCTGGTGGTTTAAACTCACACTGGCACGTGTGCGTGCATGCTCAAGGTCCGGAGAGGAGAATGGAGGAGAAGGGATTGCACTGTGGCCATACCCCCTGGGTGGTGATTTCTTGCTTTCCGTCTCTCTGTCTCTTGGCGAGCGCATGTGCCTTATACCAAAAACCTCTCAAAAAATAAAAAAGGGGGAGACTCAGAGTTAGCTTAATGGCTGTGTCGCTGAACTCCCATGTAGCTGACCGTGGTTTGAGTCCTGGACCTGGTGGCTTAAACTCACACCAGGTGCGTGTGTGTGCATGCCCAATATCCCGAGAGGAGGATGAAGGAGGGGATTGCGGTGTGGCCATCCCCCCTGGGGGGGTGATTTCTCGCTCTCTGTCTCTCTGTCTCTCTCTGTCTTTCTGGTGAGCGCACGCGCCTTATAGCAAAAATCTTTACCCCAAAAAAAAGACAAAAAAAAAAAAAGACTGAAACTGAGCAGGCCTCACAGCGCAGTGGTTAAACCCTGTGCATGGAAAGCTCAATCGCCCATGGCTGACCGTGGATTGATCCTGAACCTGGTGACTTGAAGAAACATGCCAGGCATGTGCATGGGCGTGCCCCAGATCCTGACGGGGTGGAGAGTTGAAGAAGGGATTGTGGCCTGACACACTGGGGGATACTTTATCTCTCGCTGACGCCTGCCCTCTGGCAATACAGAGTAATCTTGTATTCCTGAAATAAAAAGAATGAATTGGAATCCAGAACAGGCAAGCTTTATTTATTTATTTTTTATAATTTGCTAGAGGGCTTGTGCACTTGCTGGAGATGAAGAAAGAGAAGGAAAGTGGGCAAGCTTCCCCTGGAGGGTGCCAGGCATGTGTGCACACATGCCTGGAGAGCCTTGTGGTCAGCCATGTGGGATCCGGCCCTCATAACCAACCATCATGCCACTGGCTGGCCTGGCAGGTTTTTATTTTTTAATTGCTAAAGGTCCTGTGCACTTCCCAGGGCGGCGTGGGAAGAAGAGGAGGAAGCACCCTCTAACCCGCAGTGGGGTGTGGTTATACTGCCACACTTTTCCTCCATTTCTGCATCCTTCGTAGAGTTTGGACACACATGCGCCCCAGTGTATTCAAGCTGCCAGAGGTGGGATTTGAACTGTAGTTGGCCATGTGGGATCTAGCTTTCAAATGCACAGCACCTAACCACTGCTACGAGGCCAGCCCTGTAATTTTTCTTTTTTTTTTTTCCAAATTGCCAGCAGACTCATGCACTCATCAGAGAGAGAGAGAGAGTGAGTGAGGAAGCACCCGGGCTGGGATTCAAACCATGGTCAGCCATGTGGGCTATGGCTCACCTTAACCATCAGACTCCAAGCTAGAACCTCAGCATTGAAAATATTGACAGATGCCACATGGAGGTTTAAACAGGCCTGGCTAACTGGTGCCTCCTAGCTTCCCCCAGTTCTTGGGTGAGGATTCAGCCTATTCAATGCCTGAAACCCAGGACTGTGGGGATGGGCTCCTGGAGGTGACACCAAGGAGTGACTGGTGACAGGAAGTGGGCACCAGCCAGCTCAGCCATGCAGGCCCCAGTGCAGCAGAAGAGTGTTCCCCAGGCTGGGCAGCCTCCCCCTGCCCTGGGTGCCCTGGGTGGGCTCATGGAGTCATGCAAGAGGGCCGGACATGCCTGGAAAAGAATAGGCCAGCCAGGCAGGGGTAACGTCCGCTCAGGTGAAGGCGGGCTGTGTGGTAGGTCCCCTGTGTGCTCCCTGCCAGCCTGGACGTGTATGCGCCCGTGATCCTGCCTGGCTGGGGACATGGCGGTGGGTGGGGTGGGCACCGATGATGATGTGAGACCCCGTGGAGGGTGCTTGGCTCTCTTACTGTCTCTTGGGCTCTCTCTTGACCTTCTGAAAGAAAGACATAAACTTAAAAAAAAAGTATACAAATGTAAGGGATGCTAGGACTTGGTCAGTAAAAGGTTAAAATGCGTTCAGAGGATTGCATTTATGGCAGTGAGAAGAGAGACATAGTTTAGAATTTTTTTGAAAAGAATTATTTAACTTAATTAATTTATTTATTTAAAATTGACCAGAGAGGACAGAGAGAGAAAAAAGTGAGAAAGCAAGCCACCAGGTCCCAGACTTGAAACCACGGTCAGCCATGTGGGAATCCAACGCCCTTAACCCCCCACGCCACCTGCTGGCCCCTAGACATATTAAAGGAATCAGTGTTGGTGATGTGGAAGCTGGTTTGGCCCAAACCCCTCATTATATACACGGTGTGTTCTCAGCAGGGCTCCCGAGAAAGGGGCATCCGTGGGGAGGGGCAAAATTGTCTCAGAGGCCAAGCCACAGTAAAGCAGGCTGGGAAATGCTGCTGCTTGGCTGGCTGAGGCCACATGGAAGGCCTGGGTTCGATTCCTGGCCTACTCTAAAAGCCAGACATGGTGGCAAAGGTCTGTAGTTCCAGCTGCTTGGGAGGCTGAGACAGGAGGATGGTGGCATAGCGAGACCCTGGCTTAAAAGAAAAAGAAAATCTTAGCTATTACAGGGATGTGTGGCCCTCTTCCGCTCAATTCTTCCCAACAAAATCTTATTTCTTGATATGCAATTTCTCTTGTTAGGCAAAAATTACATTCAAATTAATTAAATTTAAATATAATTTAATTTTTCTTCTTGGGATGGGGCAGCTGTCATGGAGACAAGGTTGAGAAACAGTCTCTACCAGGGTTCGATGAATGAGTGACTCCCCTGAGGGCCGTGTGTGATGCACAGTGTCCACCCCCCACTGCCCTTTAGGAGGGCCCACGTACTCGTTTATTTATTTTACTGAGCAAATCACCGAGACTTGAAATGCGGAAAGTATTCAAGATAGAAGGGACCCCCACGAATTCAAGTGGCATATTTACAGAGGAGAACGTGGAGGCTGTCATGAGCCGAGTTCAGGGTCAGAGCTGTTTTCCCTGGATCCGAAATACCTTCTTTTCCTAAACCCGCAGTGACATTTGGCAGCCTGACTCCTGGCCTCCAGTGCTGCCTGGGGACACAGGGGACCTTGTTCAAAAGTCTTGAAAATTTCAAGATGGCTGCGGCCAAGCATTCAGCCCCGCTGTGAAGCCAGCTCTGTCACATTTTTTATATTAAACGATGGGGGGGGGGGGCAGCTGGGCCCCACGTGGCCAACTGCAGTTCCAGTCCCGGACCCGGTGGCTGAGGAACAGGCCAGTCATATGTGCGTGCATGCCCAAAATCCCAAGGGCAGAGTGAAGGAGAGGGGGTTGCAGCATGTCTATCCCCTTGGGGGATGATTTCTCTCTTTCTCTCTCTCTCGTTCTCTGGCGAGCACATGTGTCCTATAGCAAAGCTTTAAAAAAAATTAGAAATGGATTTGGAATGCCTCGCTGAAGATTTGGAAATAACTAATAAAAGAGGCATTCAGAGATGGCGAAAACGGCTTTCCAACCTTTCGGTTTTCTTTGTGTGTTCTCCTGGTGACTCGAGGCGGGGGAAGGCAGGTGGCGCGATCTCCGTCAGCACGGCTTTGGCGTGAGCATCGGAGGCTCTCCGGCCTAATAACAAGGCAGAGAGGAGCCCCATTGTTTATTCCTTTATTTCTCCCCACAAATTTCTGTGTCACTATGGCGACCCGGACTCTGCAGGGAACTCATAGCTTGACAAGTGTGATGACCACCCAACTGCCCGGGGCCACCGACGGGACTCACCCAGGCTGTGGCTGTGGCAGAGCTAGCTTTGCCGTTTGGTTAAGCTGAGAGAACCTTCCTGTGGTTTCCAGTTTGTCCCAGAAAAGGGGGCAAGCATTGGATTTAATCGTGCCATGGCACCAGCACCCAGGTGTCCTGAACTTGGGCAGTGACACTTTCTGTGGTGACTGCGTGTGTGTTGGGGTGTTCTTCAGCAGTTCACAGTGGGGGAGTGATGAGGGGATGAAGGTGGCTGAGCAAATCCTTTCTGGAAGGGAGGGTGGGTGGCAGGGGCCTCTGTCCTCAGGGTGGGGTCAGGGAGGCAAACTAAAAAGAAATGGGGGGGGGACAAGCCTAGCTAACTGCAGTGGCATTTCCTGGCCTCAGGGGCTGAGGGAAGGAAGGCTGTGGAATCTATTTGGAAAACTTTCAGACCAGCTGGTTATGAGTTTTTTTACTATTCTGGCCTGTTCTTGTTCTTTCCGGAATTATAAACGGTGTTTATGCGTCTGTTTGATTCAAAAGCAGTGCCCTAAAGATGATACCCCTCAGTGCACGGGGCAGGGGAGGGGGCTCTATTTCCAGAACAGGAAGCTCAGGCCCTTCCTTCCTCCTTTTTTTTTTTTAAGTTAATTTATTTGTTTCTTTTGAGGGGAGAGGGGGCACACCCCTCACAGGCTCTTTCATGGCCCGATCCAGCCTCAGCCAGCTAGGATCGTGGGCATGTGCGTGCCTAGTGTGTTCAGCGAGACCTCAAGTCAAGAACCCAGGACCCTTGTGCTGGCTGCAACATGAATGTTGTCCCTGCTGGCCACACAGCAGCCCCCTTCCTTCCTTGGAAGGTCGTGGCCAAAGGCTCCCCCGCCCCTCACACCTGTCATGGTGACTGTAAAGAGGCGGTTTCCTGGAGTGTTGCTGTGGCTGAGTGAGTCATCGCCTCCCCCTGCTTGGGGTGGCTTAGGGCACTCACCCCCTCCCCAAGCGCCGTTCGCAACCATGACCATAGTGCTATTTTAGGGTTTCTGTACACACCGGTGTATACCAGAAAGGCCTTGTCATTTTTCACATGACTCAATTTTCTTGACAGAGCATGTAGGCAGGCCTGGGTCTTTTTTCTGAAACAGGAAGGGGCAATGCGTCATTGACATCAGAGCTCCAAGGGGCCCCTGTTGTTCCTTCACTGGAAGTTTCGATGAGCTGGGTCCAGACAAGATGTGTGGGGGCTCCTGGGGCATCTGGGAGGGACCTCAGCTGACTGCGGGTGAACTGGGAGTCACACGCGTAGTGTTCCCCCTTCTGCATTTTTGTTCTTACATGTTGGAGGAAGCTGGCAACATGCCTCAAACCATATTTTGCAGCCGGGTCTCCGTTCTAAACCCTGAACCTATTCTCACAAACGCCTCCTGTGATCTTGTTAACCCCCCCTTTCTGCCCTCCTGCTTACCCTTGCTCTGGAGATCCCTCCACCTACGTACAAGGGCGTTCTGCAGTGTGCTTCTCTTGTACCCTGTTTCAGCTATCCTTTCTAGGGTTGGATCTTTGCTCTTCTAATAACCTTCTGTGGTTCCCACGTGCCATTGCGTTGCTGTGCAAATACAACCAGAAAGCGAGCTTTATAGATGATTATAAATTTTTTAGTAGCTGCATATTTTCTTCTTATTTTATTTTTTATTTTTTAAAGGTTTTTGCCATGCGGTATGTGTACTCACCAAAGACAGAGAGATACAGTGAGAGGGAAAGTGAGCTATTAGCCGCTGGAGGTGATGGCCACACCACAATCCCTTCTCCTCCATTCTCTTCCTGGGATTTTTGGGCATGCACGCACACATGCCTGGAATAATTCTTAAGCCACCAGGTCCAGGACTTGAACTACAATCGGACATATGAGAGCACCTCAACCACTATACCACCTGCTGGCCCCCTCTTTTTTTCCCAAAGGCATGTGTATACCCCCTAGAGATTGACAGAGAAATGTAGAGAGAGGAGAGGGAGAATGCACCCTCCTCCCCATGAGGTGTGGTCACGCTGCTGTGCAATCCCTTCTCCTCCACTTCTCCAAGCAGTGAGGACCTTGGGCATGCATGCTTATGCGCTTGGTGTGTTTTCCAAGGCTTCAGGGCCGGGACTTGAACTGCCATCAGCCATATGAGGTGTAGCCCCCTTAACCACTAGGCCAGCCCAGTAGTCACCTTTTTAAAAGTACAAAGACACAGGCAGGTGACTGTATCTTTTATTTCTAAAGAATGATTTAACTTTATTTATTATTACCATTATTATTTCCTAGTTTGATCAGAGAAAGAAAGAAAGAGAATTTAGAAAGCAAGCCATCAGGTTTGGGACTTGAACCATGACTGGCCATGTGGGAGTCCAGCGCCTATAACCACCACACTACCTGCTGGCCCTGATGTCTATATCTTTAACTATATTTTATCAGTATTTAACTCCATATCATCAATGTAAAAAATTTAAAAATTTGACAGAGTACATGCCCTTGCTGGAGAGAGAAAGAGGGCATCCCCTTATGGGGGATGGTCATGCTGCAGTCCCTTCTCCTCCATTTCTTTTGGGATTTTGGCACACACACACACACACATACACACGCACACACGCACACACGCTTGGTGTGTTTTTCAGACTACCGGGTCCAGGAATCCAACTGCAGTCGACCATGTAGGATCCATGGTCTGGCCCCTAAAAATCATTAGTGAGATATTTTTCATACCATGTTTTTGAAATCCAGGGTGTATTTTGCACTGACATCCTGTCCCAGAATGGATGCTAAACGTTCATCAGAAGCACTTCGATCTAGGGGCCGGCAGGTGGCCTGGTGATTAAAGGCACTGGATTCCCACAAGGCCAACTGCAGTTCAAGTCCTGGACCTGGTGGCTTGCTTTTTCCCTTTCCTTTTTTCTCTTTCTCTCTGTCTCTCCCTGGTTAAATTAAAAAATAGTAACATATGTAATTAAGTAAATAATTCTTTTTTTTAAAAAAGGCATTTTTATCTATAGAGTTCATCAAATTTACTTGTTGAAAAAATAGATTCACATACCCTATTTGTCCTAGGCCTACCTAAAAGCTTTCCAAAAATTGAATTGTTAGTTTTTCCACTTAAATTACCTAAACGCAAATATTAAAATTTAGTTCCATAGTCACAGCAGTCCCATTTCAAGTACCTGACAGCCCCACATGACTGGGGGCCACCATGTTGGACAGTGCAGACAGAGAATGTCCCATCGCTCCAGAAAGTTCTGTTGGACAGTCCTGTCTGGTGGAATAAAGTCCAGACACTTCCAAGGGACTTTGAAAGTTTTCTAGATCCTGGCCCCCACCTATCCAGCTTTATTGGTTTTGTTGACTGTGTTCACTTCCCTGTCGTTGTATTTTCATTTAAACATATTCTTTCCCCGTTTCTCCGGCCCAATCTCCTCTTTGGGGCTTGGTTTAAAGGCAGAGCTTCCTAAAGGATTCTCTCCTTGTCCCTGCAGCAGGATGAATTCCTGCCTCTGCTTCCCACGAGTTCTGGAAAATGAGGCCGAACGTGTGGGGGGAGGAGGCAGGCCGTCCAGCCCGTGGCACGCTGCCCTGAGAGCTCATTTCCCCATTTCTCCCGAGGCAGGTTTGAACGGCCCTTGTAGCACAGCCTCAGCCCTGCCCAGTTGGAAAAGCAGCCACACAAAGGAGGGCACTGTGTCCGGCCCAGCTGGCCTGTGTCTGCTGAGCTCGGGAGCATGCCCTGGGCCTGGGGGCCACAGCTCTGCTAGGGGAAGGGCCTTTCTCTGCTCTCACTAGAGAAAGTATCTCTTGGTTGGGTTACTCATTTTTCAAAATGGGAACTGGTGTGTACGTGTGTTTTTTAAAGTTTTAGCACACATACCAAAAGAAAGTGCATGTATCTTAACTGTTCAATTCAGATTTTCACAAAGTGGCCTTATCTGTGTAACAGACTCTCAGCTGAAGAATATATATGTATATATGTGTGTGTGTGTGTGTGTACACACACACACACACACACATATATGTATATATATATAAAGAGTACTTTAATTCTTTTCCTCAGAAAGTATAAAGACTATACATGATTTGGAAATGAGACTGTACCAAGCAACGGCCAAAGGAGAATCATCCATTCTACACCTTCTCTCTGGTCTGGTCACTCAGAAATACAGTGTTCCCAGCTCCGATGGTTGTTGCCTGCATCTCACGTCTCACGTTATTTTTATCTGTGTGTTCATCGTAGTCTACTTTCCCTTCCACGTAAATTGGAGACCCCTCTTTCTCATGCTGATGTGCCACATCTCTGAGGCCTGGCCGGAATACGGATACTCTGCCACGTTGTCTCTGACTGCCATCACCCGTGTGGTACACTTCATTGTCCCCTGAGCTCCACATCTCATTTGTTGCCAAAGGAAATATTGTGACTGGATTTTTTCCTTCCACCTGTCTCATGACAGGGTCCTGACCCGCTCACCTGAGTAACTGCACACGATTCAGAGATCTTTCCAGAATCAAACCGCTAGCTATTTCAGATTCATGCCTTACAAACTGACGGAGTACCTGTAATACAGGTCTTCGAAACATGGCTTCTATTTCCTTGTCTTAAAATCTAATCTTTAGGTCTTTCCGGGATGGGCCAGCGCCCTCTCCCAAAGGCGGCGCTCCCACCCCACACCGCAGGGAGCTGGGGAGAAACGCCAGGTTCTCCGCACCAGGGTGGGCAGAAGGGCCTGACACCCACACGGCACCACCTCCCGACCCCGCGGCAGGCAGGCAAGCTGACGCTCCAGACAGCGCGTGCCTTTCTTTCCTCCCATATATATATATTTTTTCAAGTGTGAGTTAGCAGATGGCGTAATGGTTGCATCACTGGACTGACACATAGTTGTCTGTGGTTCGAGTCCTGGACCTGGCAGCTTAAAACTCACTCTGGGCTGTGTGCGTATGTGCCCCAAATCCTGAGAGAATGGAGGAGAAGGGATTGTAGTGTGGCCATACTCCAGGGGGGGTAATTTCTCTCTTTCTGTCTCTCTGGCAACACGCATGCTATATACCAAAAATCTCTCTTAAAAAAAAAGAAAGTGCGGGGACCAGACTGGGGTTCAGTGGTAAAACGTGACACTCTGTGGGGCTGACCATAGGATGGGGTTCTGGCTTTGAATCGAGAGACCTTGCTGAGTACACCCCGCGTATATGTGCCCATGACCAGGCTGGCTAAAGCTGGGGACGAATTGGGTGTCAGACCCTGTTGGGGGGCTGCAGGTGACGTGGTGGTGAAGGTGGTGAAAATGAGAAGGCAACACAGACCTGGAGGGTTGCCTTCTCATTTTCGCTCCCCCCCTCGGGTGAGTGCACATTGGAAAATTAATAATAAATAAAATTAAATGAATAATTTTAAAAAAGAACCCTGTAGGAGATGCTGTCTATTTCTCTTTTTATGAATCTCACTCGTAAAGAAAGGAAGAAATATTAAAAAATAAAGAGAAAACATAACCAGCCCCCAGGAAGACCTCCCTCCTGTCCCCTTCTAGACTCTTCTGCCTCTCTTAAGAGAAACCATCTCCCTGATTTCTAGCCCCATGGGTTCAGTTTTCTTGTTTCTGAACGTCATTTCATGTAAGTGACATTATACGATGTCATTTCTTGGCATCTGGTTTATTTTGCTTAATACCATATTTGTGAAAGTCTGTAGTTGGTTTTGAATGTTTTGTCTTTTCTGTTATCTGAAACAGTGAAAACCACAGTGGCTAAAGAAAGAAAGAAAGACAGGAAGAGAAAGAAGAAACTGTAGATATGGAAGATAGGTCATTGTTAGGTAACGGTTTGAGATATAAAGAAGTTTCTCAAATTCGTTGGATATTTTTCTTTGGGGTTTGCTAGATTTTAGTGATTTTTGTAATAATTATGTACTTCTGATCTTTATTTAGGAACTGTCTTGTTAAGGTGAAGATTCTTGGGTCTTGAAGGAACATTAACTCCCTTTCTGGCTTTTGGACAAGGCCAGATTTAAGTCATTTTCTCAGACCCCCCCCCCCCCCCCCAATAGAACATGAAAGACTCAGGGGAAGGGGGCGGGCAGGGAAGGGGAGAGCGATAAACTTCCTTATCAAATATCAGTTTATTCTATTTTTGTTTTAGGTAAGATGTCGGTTCCAGGACCTTACCAGGCGGCTGCTGGGCCTTCCTCAGTGCCAACTGCTCCTCCGTCCTATGAAGAAACGGTGGCCGTTAACAGTTACTACCCCACCCCGCCAGCACCAGCGCCTGGGCCAACCACGGGGCTGGTGACAGGCCCAGACGGGAAAGGGGTGAATCCGCCTTCGTACTACACACAGCCTGTGCCTGTCCCCAACACCAATGCAAGTAGGTGCAGCCTCCCTGTGCCCCTCCCCTCCTGCCCTGCCCTTGCAGAGTGACTGCCTGAGAGTCACAGCAAAGTGGCAGGCAGTCCAGCCTTACCCCGAAATTTCACATGCAGTCCTTTGGAGACCTTGTTGGTAAACATGGTTCTCCTGTAAGAAAGTGTAGTTTAAGAAGGTTCCTGTGAGGGACCAGCAGTTAGCGTAATGGCTGTGTCGCTGGACTCCCACATAGTCGACTGCGGTTCAAGTCCTGGACCCGGTGGCTTAAAACTCACACCGGGCACGTGTGCGTGCGTGCCCAAGATCCCGAGAGGAGAATGGAGAAGAAGGGATTGCGGCGTGACCATCCCCCCTGGGGGGTGATTTCTTGCTTTCTGTCTCTCTGTCTCTCTCTGTCTGTCTGGCGAACGCACACGCCCTATAGCAAAAACCTCTCAGAAAAAAAAAAAAGGAGAAGGTTCCTGTGTCTGTACACCACTTCGGTGGCCTTTCCCACGGAGACATAACCAGCTACGCTAGAGAAATTTGGGAATGGGAGTTTGTTTTTCTTTTTTTTGTTTAAGAATTATTTAATTTTATTTATTATTATTATTATTATTAATTTGACCAGAGAGACACAGAGAGATAGAGAGAGGGAAAGTGAGGAAACAAGCTGCCAGGTCCAGGACTCAAAAACCATGGACGGCCATGTGGAAGTCCAGCGCCTTAACCAGCATGCCACCTGCTGGCCCTGGGAGTTTGCTTTTTAAGGGCTTCCTTTCTTCCTGCTGAGGTCAGGAGAACCTCTGCTCTGAGGCCAGGGCTGAGGTAGAAACAGTGAGAAATAGGTGTCAGTATTTCCAGCCCTCGTCCTCAGGGCAGGTTCTCCTCGGCTGTGAGGAATTTCTTGTTCCTGCCCTTTGGTACTTTGCCCTGTCAGGCACACCCTGGTGAGTGCGATTCACAGTGTCAGAGCGGTTCTGGGGAGCAATCTCTAGCTCGGTGAGTGGGCCGTGAGTCAGACTGTCTGGGTTCACTTATCCGCCTTCTGCCTCAGTTTCCTCCTCTGTTACGCAGGACTCATCAGGTACCTGCTCCTTGGGTTGTTAGGATGAAATAAAGCGGGCCAGCTGGTTAAGGCAGCTTGGGAAACGTGGCAGGCATGAGTGCGTGCGTGCCAAAATACCGAGAGGAGAGTCGGAGGAGAAGGGATTGCGGTAAGGCCAGCCCCCCAGGGCAGGATTTTTCCCTTTCCCTCACTCTCTTTCACTCTGTCTCTCCTGTGAGCACACACCCTCTAGCAAAAACTAAGGGGAAAAAAAGATGAAGCAAACTAATATGTGCCACGCAAAGCAATCATTTTTTTTTTTTAAAGATTTATTTATTTATTCATTCATTCATTCATTCATTCATTTTAATTTGACCAGAGAGAGGCACAGAAAGAGAGAGAGGAAAGCGAGAAAGCAAGCCACCAGGTCCAGGACTCGAACCCTGGTCAGCCACGTGGGAGTGTCCAGCGCCTTAACCACCCCGCCACCTGCTGGTCCCACGCAAAGCAATCATTTGATGAAACTGAATTATTACTGTTATCATGCTCAAGTTATTTCTATCCCTGGGGTAGAAGAGGATGAGATCATTAATGACTAGACTCTTGTAGATTACACTGTGATCGATCAGTAACTGATTCTTAGGGGGAAAAAAAAACTTAATGATATTTATATGAAAGTGCTAAAGTATGCTTTACTATTGGTTTTCTGGAAGGGAGGGTATTTCTATGAGCATTAAGTTATTAAGCTAACCCTAGGCAGTAAATCTCCCCCTTGCGTAAGGATATATAAATGACATTCTAACAATGAAAAAAAGGAAGAGAAGGAAGTTGTTTGACAGAAATATGAGCTTAAACTACTTAGGTGCTTAATGATTTCCATCCCTCTGGAGTCACTTCTGATTATTCTGTATGTCCATACATGTCTTCACATGTTTTCTCTTCTCAGCATTGTTTCATATATTATTTCATGTGTGAACATGAGTCACCAACTTACCGCCTTAAAGAACAATGTCTACGTTTCTTGGCCTGTCAATTCTACCCTTGTCATTGGACATGGGAGTTTATTGAGGAAACTGATTGAAAAGTGAATTGTTTATCAGGAATTTATTCTATACCAGGCATGGTATGAGGCTCTTTCTATCCTAATCTCATTTAACTTTTGCAGTGACTCTGTTACATCCATTTAGAAAAATGTCTCTAAAGAATTATTTTAATTTTATTTATTCACTCATTTATTTTAATTTGACCAGAGAGATACCAGACACACAGAGAGAGAGAGGGAAAGTGAGAAAGCAAGCCACCAGGTCTGGGACTCCACCTATGGTCAGCCTTGTGGGAATGTCCAGCACCTTAAATGCCACGCCACCCGCTAGCCCCATTTTTAAAAATTTTATTTATTTATTTTGAGATTCTTTTCTTTTTCTTTTTCTTTTTTTTTTTTTTTGCCATAGGGTATTTGTACTCACCAAAGAGAGAGAGAGAGAGAGAGAGAGAACAAGTGAGAAATAATCCCCCCAGGGGCAGTGGCCACACCGCAATCTCTTCTCCGTTCTCCTCTCAGGATTTGGGCATGCATACACGTGTGCCCAGTGTGTTTTTCAAGCCACTGAGTCTGGGACTTGAACTGTGCAGTCAGCCATGTGGGATCCAGCTGCCTTATCCACTATGCCACCGACTAGCCCACATCCATTTTTAAATAACAGCCTTATTGAGATACAATTTCCATACCATAAAGTTGACCCTCTACATGTCAGTGGTTTCAGCATCCGTCCGGACAGGTCACGCGTGTGTGTATGCATCCCTCAGTAGACGGGGGGCTGTCCCCTTTAGACTACTGCGAATGGCTCTGCTGTGAGCATCGGTACGAGTACTGGTCCGGGTCTCTGCCCCACCGGTGGCCCTCTCCCATGTCCTGAGCAGCCTGTGTGTCCTCTGCCCCTGCAGTTGCTGTGCAGACGGTCTATGTGCAGCAGCCCGTCTCCTTTTTCGACCGCCCTGTCCAGATGTGCTGTCCTTCCTGCAGTAAGATGATCGTGACTCAGCTGTCCTACAATGCCGGCGCCCTCACCTGGCTCTCCTGTGGGAGCCTGTGCCTGCTGGGGTGAGTCTCCGCCCCCGTGGCCCCCAGTCCCTCTGCCCCTTTCTCTGGGGGGTTCCTCAACTATAGCATGATTCACCTTCGGGGCCCGCTGCTGCTGCGCAGTAGGGGACTGTCGGTAGGGGACTGTCGTGTGCTTTGTGGAACATTGAGTCGGTGCCTGGTCTCCACCTGCTAGATGCCAGTAGTACCCCTCCCCCAGTGCTATAGCCCAAAGGCCCCCTGGTGGGGCACAATTGTCCCCAGCTGAGAACCACTGCTCTTAGCATACAAGGACTCCCAAATTGCTTTCCTGCCCTTCCTTGCTCATCCGCTCAAACCACCCACTGCGTGTCGAGACGAGCTGGCAGCCGCTCACGTCTGGGGAGGATGATACCTCGGGGGTTTCTTTTTCTTCTAGAATTTCATGACCTAAATAATAATGTTTGCTTGACTCTCAGGGGAGCTTTCAACAATCTATACATTGAAATACTTCATCATAATCTCTTTAAAACTCCTTATCCTCTTATGACCTGAAGGATTTTTCCCATTGCCTGTGCAGGGAGACTATCGCACTGTTTATGTCTGAGATCATCGTTTCTGTCTTTGGTGAGACATTTGAGAAAAACAATTAGAAAACCACTTTTTCCCCCAGCAAATAAAGGTAGCCTCCTGACTGTGGGCCACATGAGCTGCTGAGAGACTCCCCGGGGGGCACTGTGTTTTTTCCTTGAAGGAAATGGTTTTCGTCAGTTTCCTTCCAGAAGCCCTCTGCTCTTGTAAAACTGGCACGCTCCTCCTCAGCTGCTGTGCCTTCAGGTTGAGAAGGAACAATATTTTCTTACTGACTTCAAAGAGTCTTGAGCCCCAGAGAGCTTCATTAACGTCCTCGAGGTCATGTGTTAAGAGGCGAGAAGGGAGACCATCAGGTTTCTTGGCATCTGAGCCTTGTCTTGCCCGCAGGACTCCACTGTTGGCTATTGTTTTTATTCCCTGGGCAGAAAATGCTAAATAAAATTTATCGCCTTTGGACTTTGGTTTAAAACTAATTTTTCTCTTTTTAAACATTTTTTAAAATTTGTATCAGTTATCATTTTTTGCTCTAGGGCATGTGCATTCGCTGGAGACCATGTATTTTTTTTTTTTTAAGAATTATTTTATTTAACTTTATTTATTTATTTATTTTAACTTGACCAGAGAAGGGGGGGGGAGAGAGAGAGAGAGAGAGAGAGAGAGAGAGAGCGAGCGAGCAAGCTGCCAGGTCTGGGACTTGAACTGTGGTTGGCCATGTGAGAGTCCAGCACCCTCAACAACCACGCCACCTGCCGGCCCCGAGACAACGTATTTTAAGCTGCCAGGTCCAGGACTTGAACCACACAGTTGGCCGTGTGGGATCCAACTGCTGTAACCATTACACCACTTGGCTGGCCTTAATTTTTTTCTCTGAAATCAGGGAAAGACACACAGAAACTGACATCGAGTGTTGGCCTCTGCTGATGTGGCTTTGAAAATGGGGCAGGCTTGCTGTCCTTCCTTCAGTTCCGTCCTTAAATATAATAGAGTGGGTTCCAAGACTGCCTCTCTCTAGCTGCAAGACTTTCTGCAGGTAACCTGACTTTTCTGCGCTTTGATTTCCGGCTGAGGATAAGATGAGTGAGTGTGTGCCTGGTATTTGGGCACACACACACACGTACCCAGTGTAAGTTTCAAGCTGCCAGGTCCGGGACTCAAGTCCAGCACTTTAACCACTAATGCCACCTGTGACCCCCTTGTTTCCTTATAAGGACACCAGTCACTGGGTTTAGGGCCCACCTGGCTAATGCAGGGGGTGCCCATCTTGGGATCCCTAAGTACATTTTCAGAGACTCTTTTTCCCAGTCAGGTCACCTCTGCGGGTCCCCGGGTTAGATGTGAATGTGGCTCTGCCAGCCCCCATCCGACTGCTGCGTCAGTAACGTGCTCCTTGCTGTTTGTCCTGCCAGGTGTGTGGCCGGCTGCTGCTTCATCCCCTTCTGCGTGGACGCCCTGCAGGATGTGGATCACTACTGTCCCAACTGCAGAGCCCTCCTGGGCACCTACAAGCGTTTGTAGGACTTGGCCAGACCTGAGGGAGCCGAGAGCTGCAGGAAGTCCTTTGTGACTCCCACTCAGCCCACCCTTGCTGGAGGTCCTGCCCTGGGGGTCTCAGCTCACTGTGGGGTTCACCTTCGTGTCTTCTTTTGGGGGGAAATAGCGCAAAAGTATCACACCTCCAAACCCCAGAAATTGCTGCTTGGAGTCATACACAGGACATGCAAAGACACTGACCTTGAGTGTTGGTTCAGGGGCATCCCGCCTCCCTGTGACCCTGTGCCATCCCATCGTCTGACTGTGATTGTTGCCCAGTGAAGATCTTCCAATGATTTGCTGTTGTCTGGCTCCTTCCCTGCCTCAGTGGGCCTTTCTGGTGGTGGTCTCAAAATGAGAAGCCTCGGGTTGCCTTAGTTTTGAGACTGTTCTGCCCCAAACACGGCTGAACCAGCCTCTGGTGCCTGTTATCTTACCCGTCTGTCCCCACCCCTCGTGACAAAAATCTTGCCTTCCAGTCTTCAGGGGCTTGGCTCTTAGGTTCTGTCATTGTTGACTTCATTAGCACACAAGCTCACTTTAATTTCTTAATTTTTTTTTTTTTTTTTTAAGTACAAGAGGGGCTGTTAACACCCACCTGACGCCCGTCCATGAGGCAGTAACACGCTAGGAAGTGGGGCTGGTCTCCCTGTTGGTCTGCCCCTCTGTTGTTTCTCGTGCCAGCTCTCCTGCACCACCTTACATGAAGGGATTCTTTTTCTCAAACAGTAATTAACCGTTCTTATGCCCCGCTTCTGGTCTCATGCACCTCTGAGCAGAACATGGAAAGGAGGGATTTATAGAACCATTTTCGGACATGATTGGTATCATTTGTCCATTTGCAATGCACTCTCCCTTTTGTGTTTAGCGGAAAAAGAAGTGGATAATTTCACCCACTGCCTTTACTTGGGTTGGCGTGGTTCTTAGAGACCCCCGTCATGGTAACGGAACGCAAAGTGGGGCCCCCTCTGGGTTCCCGGCCGTGTGTTTGGAAAGATGAGCCTGTCCCAGTACCACGGTGCTGAGAAGCTTGGGAACCGCAAGTGCCTCAAAGGAATCTCAAGTCTGGTTTTGTTTTTTGGAGAAACAACTTACTGTATGACATCGGAAGACAGGATTCTAAGACTCAAGCAGCAAGCCAGAGTGCTAGGGTGGCTGCTGCGCCATCTCTGAAATCAACACGAAACTGGGCCCAGCCTTCAGTAGGAAAGAATGCTCCTTCTGGATCATAGTCAGCACAGGGTGTGCGTGTGAATGATACTACACAGAAACCAGACCTAGACCTGCAAGGGAATCTGTATACTGGTTGAAAATTGTCATTGTAACCAATGATTGAGCTTATTCCTGTGATGTTTGGAAAATTCCCGTAATTATTTTTGCAATGAATGTGGATACCACGTAGTACTTCAGTGTTATCTGCTTTTGACAAATAAAGTCTTTGGTTCACTCATTGAACTATTTATCAGTTCTTACAGCGTGAAGAAAAGTCTCGTGTTGTGTTTCTAGCCGGGGCTACAAAGAACCTTTATTTGCTCCGTAACGGTAGAAAATCTTTCATGATAAAAAACTGGAGACTTGTTGAATTACCCTGCAATGTCAAGATGACCGAGGTTGAGTGGAGTGGATTGCTAACCAGTCAGATTCGAACATTAGGCTGTTGCAACCCAGTGGGCAACGCCGTGGCAGCAAGCCATAGCTTTCAAGTTTTAATAAAATGCACAGAAGAAAGCCGTCCTCATTTATTTTCCGAACAAAACCTGCTTTGTTAATTGATCGGGCGGTTGCGAGATGATAGAAGGAGGGTATTGTAAGGCGCCAGGAATTTGTTTGCCGCCCCCGCCCCCTCCTCTTTTCTACCTGACCATCTAGCTGCATTTTGGAAGGTGCGGGAAAATGTAGAGTCATCTTGGCATGGCGAACGATTGTCATTTAAACTCTAATTTACGGTCTTGAAAATTCGCCGCACATGAGGTCCCAGTGCTGTGGTTTTTCTTTCATTTGGCAAAATTCGAGGCCATGCATATGTAGCAGTTTGGCTCAGATGCTGGGATATACATGATCCCAAGCTGTTATTAATTACATATGCGAAGTCTTCGACACAAGAGCCCTGTTTTCAGGACTGTAAAGTATATTTTCTGTGCAACTGTAATGTCAGACGGCCTGCTTACAAGTTTGAGTATCCATCAGTCGCTCGCTCTGTTTTGTTGTTCAGAGTATGGACTTGGACTTACTCATGTATTTTTACGAATTAAAAGGCTCTTTTGTTCTGCCACTGTTTGTTGGAGACTGTGGAGTTAGTCTGTTGCAAACACTGGCTCCCATTCAACCAGCGTACCGGCTTTCTATCTACCTACTTGGACCTGAAAGAATTTCCCAAGCGCAGACCCAGAGTGGCTGTACGCCTTAGACGCTCTGTCCATTAGGGGAGGTGGTCCTATACTTTGTGTCTTGTGAACGAAAAGCCTTCAGCTGTTACATTTCAGCTAACTTTAGGCACGGGTTGGATTCCTTGCCGACCACAGCATTAGCCACGAAAGTGTTTTCTTGGGGACAACTGGCTTCCCGGTTGCTACCGAGTGCAGTGGTGTTGGGCACTCAATTGCTTATAAATGTGGCTTCGGTTTTCTCCCCAGCAAGAGCTGGTCGTGTTTGGGATATTAAGATCCTCCAACTTTCTGGGCTCAAGGTCTCTGTTAGGAGTAAATCTAGACGTTGGAATTTTCCTTGCAGAACTCCGATTTGCATTCTGGATCCTCATTAAAGTGGTCTGCCTTCGTGACTCATGTTTACAGTGAGTCATCTGTTTTGTACAGGCCCACGAGTGAATCGGAAGCAGGGTTAGTAGGAACCATGAAAGAGACCAGGAGCAGTTGTTTTTTAATCTAAATATTTTAAAGAAGCAAGATTTTGAGGTTTAGCGAGATTAAAACAGCCAAGCGCCCAGTTAGTGCATTTTAACTAGCAGCCTGGTGGCTGCCCTCTGCAGTGCAGGGGAGGTGTTCTCCCCTAGAAGTAAGCTTTTTTCCCCGTTCGAATAAACTGTTTTTCACATACCCCCACATATGCATAACTTCCCCCAGTGACATCCTCCACCAGAGTGGTATTTTGTATTTTAGTTTTTGCTGTAGGATGTGTGTGTGTGTTCCAAAGAGAAACAAGGAGAGAGTGAAAGAGAAATCACCCCCTGGGGGATGGCCACATTGCAATCCCTTCTTTATCCTCCCCTCAGGATTTTAGGCATGCACCCACACGCTCCGGGCATGTTTTCCAAGCTGCTGGGTCTGGTACTTGAAAAGCATGGGTGGCCATGTGGGATCCAGCACCCTAACCTCCATGCCACCTGTAGGTGTTCTTTTCTTTTTTAAGAAATGCTTTTATTTATTTATTATGATTTGACTAGAGGGAGACAGAGTGAGAGGGAGCAAGTCATCAGGTCTGGGACTCGAACCACGGTTGCCTATGTGGGAGTCCAGCACCTTTAACCACCATGCCACCTGCCAGCCCCCGTTAGGTTAAGAAAGATGTAAATCTGCTACAGGGTGTGTGCTCACCAGAAAGTGACCTAGAAAGGAGGCCAAAGGGAGAAGGCACCCCCTCCCCCAGGGGATGGCCACACTGTAATCCTTCACGACACCCTTGGGACCCTGGGCGCACGTGCTCACGCACCCGGCATGCCCCTCAAGGCACCAGGTCTGAGTCGAACCGCAGCCACCTGAACTACTGTGCCACTGACTGGCCCAGAGGGGACGTTTATCACTGAAGGAACCTGCACCGGCATGCCGTGGTCATCTGCGGTCCTCGGTTTCCGTAGGGTGGCCCCTGGCGGTGTAGTCTAGGACTGGACAAACACGATGGCATGTACCCTCCGTCACCGTGTCGTTCACAGTAGTCCCATCGCCCTGGAAACCCCGCACGCTGCCTGCTCATCCCTCCTGCCCTCAGCCCTTGGCAACCACTCGTTTCTTGACTGTCTCCATAGTTCCGCCTTTTCTGGAATGTCATGTAGTTGGTCTCATACAGTATGTATGTAGCCTTTTTAGACTGGCTTCTTTCACTGAGCAGTATGTGTTAAAGTCCCCCCCGCCTTTTTCTTTTTGAGAGATGTGGAGGAAAGAGAGACTCCTGACCAGTTCTCAGCATATTTTGTGACCCTGCCCCGGCCTCCCTGTTAGCAGGACCACAGACCCAGGCCACTGTCTGGGCTGGCAACGAACCCTGGCCCCCGTGCGGCCTGAGCCCGCCCCGTACCGCCATGCTCTCCCAGTTACACCGTGCAGCAGGGGCCCTCCGTGTCGTGGCGCGACAGCTCATTTCTCTTTAGCGCTGAATATCCCGTTGTCTGCTTACGTCTGGGCGCTTTGAGTGCCCTCAGAAGTGCAGCGTCTCTTCAGTGACCTCGTCCAGTTCCCCAGGCGGGCACACTCACGGTGCACAGCCCGATGGAGCCGAGTGTTGTTTGTGAAACTTGGACATGTGCTCGTGTAGGTGGGGGTCGTGGTGCGAGGGGAGCGTGAGGGTGAGATCTGGAGCCTCCGGTCGACCTGCCTGTGGATCGCGTGCCGTTTGTGGATGATCGATCCTTGCTATAGTCAAGGGGAATTGAACACCTGGGGAGGAAAGCTTGGGACCGGTGGCCTGGCCTGGCCTGCCCTGCCCTACCCTGGTTTTCTCTTTCTTTTCTTTTCCTTTTCTTCTTTCTCTTCGATTTTTTTTTTCATTTAATTTAATTTTTTTTTTGGAGAGGTTTTTTTCGCTTTAGGGCGCGTGCGCTTGCCAGACAGACAGAGAGAGACAGAGAGACAGAAAGTGAGAAATCACCCCCCGGGGGGATGGTCACACCGCAATCCCTTTTCCTCCATTCTCCTCTCGGGATCTTGGGCACACACGCACACGCGCCCGGCGTGAGTTTTAAGCCACCGGGTCCGGGACACGAACCGTGGTCGACTACATGGGAGTCCAGCGACATAGCCATTACGCTAACTTCTGGTTCCCTCTCCGATTTTTGATCTAAAATTCACCTACCATGAAAGTGTGCAATCCAGGGCCTTTGGTACATTCACATTATATGACATTGCTTCTACAGAATTCCAAAAATTTTCATGAGTCCAAAATACAACTCTACCTATTCCTAGTCACTCTCTGTGACCCCAAGTCCTAACCCGTTTCAATCACCAATCCGCTTTCTATCTCTCTAGATCTGCCTGTGCCGGGCATCTCCAGTGAATGGGATTGTGAAACAGGACCGTTTGGTCTGGCTTCTTCACTTATCATGATGTTTTTGAGGGACGTCCGTGTTGTCGTGTGTGTCCGAACTTCACTCCCTTTTTGCAGCCGAATAACGTCCCACTGTATGGATAGACGCATTTTCTCCCCTTTCCTTTTTCTTTTTAAACATTTGCTATAGGATGCGTAAGTTCATTGGGGAAAGGGAAAGTGAGAAGTCACCCCCAGGGGGGATGGCCACCCACAATCCCTTCTCCATTCTGCTCTCAGGATTTTGGGCACATATGTGCACACACACCCCCCCGACATTTTTAAGCCACAGGATCTGGGACTCGAACCAGGCCATGGCCATGTGGGATCCAGCTGCCTGAACTACCACACCATTGGCTAGCCCAGCCATATTCTCTTTGTCCATTCATCCTTCGAGGGACGAGTGGCTTATCTCTACCTCTGGTTATGGTGAACAATGCTGCTGTGAACATTTGTGTATGGGTTTTTGTGTGGACATACAAGGGTGCTTCAAAAAGCTCATAAGCAGGGCCGGCAGGTGACATGGTGGTTAAGGCACTGGACTCGCACATTGCTGACCACAGATCAAGTCCCCCACCTAATGGCTTGCTTTTTCATTCCCCGCCTTCTCCCCCTCCTCCCACCCCTGTCTCTGGTCAAATTAAAAAATAAGTGATTCCTTTTTTTTAAAAAAAAGTTCATGGGTAAATGGATTTAAAGTATAAGAGTGTTTTGGTATAATAGTAGAAATCCATTTATAGTCATTTTCGTAAAATGCATTTCCACGAACTTTCCACCCTATGCATTTTCAGATCTCGGGGTGTATGGCTAGGAGTTGAATATGGCCATGTGGTAGTTCTGTTTAATTTAAAAAGCCACCATCTGGTGGCTTTTTTTTTTTTTTTTTCTGGTGGCTTTTTTTTTTTTTTTTAAGGCTACAGGATATATGTGCTCACCAAAGAGGGATGAGAGACAGAGAGAGACCGTGAAAAGTCACCCCCCAGGGAGGATGGCCACACCACAATTCCTTCTCCATTCTCCTTTCAGGATTTTGGGCATGCATGCACATGTGTCCAGCGTGATTTTCAAGCTTCTAGGTGTGGGACTCAAACTGCGAAGTTGGCTATGTGGGTTCCAGCCACCTGTTGGCCCCCGCCTGGTGGCTTCTTAAAAAAAAAAAATGTATCTTGGGGCCAGTAGATAGAGTAATGGTGATGTCACTGAACTCCCACATGACTGACGTCCTTGGAGTTCCGGACCCAGAGGCTTGAAACTCACACCAGGTGTGCGTGCATGTGCGCCCAAGACCTTGAGGGGAGAATGGAGGAGGAGGGATTGTGGTGTGGCCATCCTTCCGGAGGGTGATTTCTTGCTTTGTTCCTCTCTCTGAATCTCTTGGGTGAGTACATGCACCCTACAGAAAAAATCTTTCTCTAAAAAGAAATGTCCTTATTGTAAAACCACAAACGCGGTGCCCCCGGCGCTCTCGGGCGTCCTCCGTGAACGCGGTGCCCCCGGCGCTCTCGGGCGTCCTCCGTGAACGCGGTGCCCCCGGCGCTCTCGGGCGTCCTCCATGAACGCGGTGCCCCCGGCGCTCTCGGGCGTCCTCCATGAACGCGGTGCCCCCGGCGCTCTCGGGCGTCCTCCATGAACGCGTGCCCCCGGCGCTCTCGGGCATCCTCGGCTGCTCAGCTGCTGTCCCTCCCTTCACCTACTCCCCCAGCTGAGGTGACCTCAGTAAAGGGGCAGTGTCCCCACCCTTGTGAAACCGTTGGAGGGGAACAGAGATCAAGTCAGAAAAGGTGACACTGTGGACATATCGATCAGGTGGAGCCCACATGGGAAAGGTCCTGGGTTTGCATCCTGGGACCTCCCTGAGCACCCTGCGCTGCTGAGCCTGGGGTGCATCGTGGTGTGGAGACCCTGTCGGGGGTGCCTGTCTCTCTGTCTGTCTGTCTCTCTCTCATGGGAGAAATAAGTATACTTGAAAAGAAAATACAAGAGGAAAAGTGCAGGAACTCCACGTGCGGCCGTGAGCAGTGGGGGCGGCTCCTCTGAAATCAGCCTTGTGACCGACGCCTGCTCTGCCAGGACCCAGCCCTCGGCGTCCAGGCAGCACCATCGGGAAAGCTGTCGGTGCCTCGGCTGCTCCCTGGCCAGGTGAGATCACGCCGCGTCCTCTATTCTCTTTAAAAGAGCAGCAGCCCCTTGGAGAGGAGTCCTGGGATTTGATGACAGTGTGACCAGACCGTGTGAAGAAAAAGTTAAAAGAGTAAAATATTAATACATACTAATAACATTAGTTAAGCGATACACATACTAATATATGTAGTTTTTGAAAAAGTCGTAATTATTTTGGTTAACATGAACTATAAATATATAACTGTTATTTCAATGCATGTCCAAGCAATACAAGAGAAATTCAATGCCTGCTATTTTTATTAACTTTTTGTCTTCAAATTGCCCTAATATTTAACCAGCAATTTCTATGCAAAATGTTGTTACTCTCATTTGTTTATCTTAATTTTATACTCTTAAAGAAAAGACAATTTCCCCAGGATTCTTTAAATTAAAGAAACAAAAAAGCAAGAAAAGGAATCCTTGTCTCTAGCTCGCTGTCTCCTGACTTCCTGCCGAGGAGGGGCCGAGGGGCCAGGGACCGAGGGGAGGATCCCTGCAGGAAGGACGCTGACCCACAGTCAGTGGAAATGTCAGGCCTGCCCCGAGGGCCAGTGTTTCCCTCAGGTGTTTGCACGTGAGGATAGCTCCCCACGTCCCCGCCCCGCAAACCTGGGCTCCCCGGAGCAGAGCACCACCTAGCCAGGACCTTCTGGAAAGAGAAAGGACACACTGACTGCCTTCGTCATCTGGAGAAGTTCCCGTTGCTTTGTTCACGGGGGAGTTCTCCAGAGGGGGCGGAGGGTGTGTGGGAAGGATGCAGACAGGTCCTTAGGAAGTTTTCGAAGCCGTCATTTGCATTTCTTGCTCATGTCTGAAATTACAGCTGTGAAACTGCTTGGTTGCCTGGTGGGAGGCTGTGAGCTGGAGTCTTGTTCTCTGCATGTGCTTGAGCCGGAAGTGGGGCCTCTGGCCAGGCGCAGCAGCCCACGGCCTGCTTCGGACCCAGAATTACAGGTGCTTCCCCCGCCTGCCGGGAGCCTCTGTGGCTGCTGTGGTCCGCCTCCCCTGGATGTCGCTGATCTAATGAACGTCTTCCTCCTCACCATGCAGTCAGCCTGCCCTCAGCCCGCCGGACTCTCACCAGCCCAGGCCTTTAACAGTGACCTGACTGTGTGTGTGGTCGATGTGTGTGAGTGTGCCTGTGTGAGGGCGTGGGGTGTCCGTGTATGTGATGACAACAGAAATCTGCAGGACCATCGTGCCTAAGTCACGCATGGGCTGATGTGTAAAGGAGTTCACGTCTTCAGTTGTCTTTTTTATTAACCTGAGAGATTTTCGCTGTAGGACGTGTGTGCTCTCTGAAGAGACAGGGAAAGGGAGAAATCACTCCGCAGAGGGGATGGCTACACCACCATCCCTTCTCCTCCGTTCTCCTCTTGGGATTTTGCCTCTTTGGACAACCACTCCAGTAGGAAGGGAAGTAGCCTTCAAGGCTCATGATCGCTCCTTCCATTCTTCCATTCAAGCTGCTTGGAATCCGGGCTGGGGTGGCCGCACCTGCCCTAGCTGACCTTGTCTGTCACTTGGGAAGGTGACTCCAGTTAGGAAAGAGCCTTTCAGAATCCGGGTCATGGCCAATGCTCTTAGCCTGGAGTGCAATTAGAAGCCCCTAGGGGAGCGTGTAAAATCCTTGCTCGGGCCACAGCCCTGGCCAATTAAATCGGAGACTCTCAGGATACGACTTGGCATGAGGGCTGACCTGTCCCGGGACACAGCTGGTGCACTGCCCGGGGTGCACAGAAGGGTTGTGATTTTATTTTTTTTAATCAGAAGGAAAATAGCCTGAATATAATAAGAATGAATTCAGCCTGGATTATAGTCTTCTTTATTCCAACAGTCATAAGAATATACTTTTTAATATGTTTTCATGGAAGAAGGGCCCATGGAAGTCCTAGGCATCCCTAAACAGCCCAGGGCCCCAGGGTACCCTGGGTCTCTGGCCAGTGGGTGGCAGGTTCTAGTGTGTTATGCTGTCTTGGGTGTGATAGGTCCACAGTGCCTCTGCTAGGTCAGTGAGTGCTCATTGGGTGTTCCCCCCCATGGCAGCCAATAGGAGAGGCGGTCTCCTCCTCTGTCTATGTCTCATGGAATAAACTTGGAAAAAAAAAAAAAGGTCCCCCAGAGAAGAGATTACGGCATGGTCATTCCCCTGGGGGCTGCTTGTCACTTTCCCCCTCTCTGTCTCCAGCAAGTGCAAAAACTGAAATCACGCCCCACACCACAATCCCTTCTCCTCCATTCTCCTCCTGGGATTTTGGGCATGCATGCACACACACCTGGCCTAAGTTTCAAGCCATCAGGTCTACGACTCAAACTGCAGTCGACCATGTGAGTCCAGCACCTTAACCATGATGCCACCTGCTGGCCCCAACTTCTTTTTCTATTTTTTAAGGTCATTTTGTATAATTTACTGTGAAAATTGGTAAAATGAGGAGTAGATTGTGAGAGTGCATACTTAAGTGGGGTAGTAACCATTAACAAGCGTAATGAGATTATAACGTATAACAAAATGTTTAAAAAGCAAAGAGCAGACTTTGCGGGCTGGACTTCTGGATCCCCATCTGTGGAGCTAGCAGCAGGGTGGAATAAGGGCAGGATAGGAGTGTTGAATTTGGGAAGAAAAAGAACAGTGAGGAACTGCAGTTTCCCACGGGGAGCTGCAGCAGCCACCGCTGGGCCTAACCATCCCAAGCCATGATCCTCTGCTCTCTGAAAAGAGGCAGGTTGATTCTCCATATTCTCAAAGTCTCTGCTGGGAAATAGGTCCCAGACAAACAGCAGAACATGCCAGAACATTCCAGAACATGCTGGAACACACTAGCGCTACCTCTCTAGGTCTGTCAGGGGCAAACTCATAGGTGAGCCAGAAAACCCTGAGAGACACAGGTTTGGACTCTATAACCAAATCTCAGGTAGGACCAGGTCGTGTTCTGTCGTAACAAGCCTAACAAGACACAACGGCAAGAATTGGCTACGTGTGTCCTCTTCTCACTGTTGTCTGCTGCCAGGTGTGGCGTGTACATCAGCACACCTGGCTGGGCGTGGGGATGGAGCTGGTGGCCACCTCTGCAGGTCATTCCTTGCCCCTTCCTTTTATCAGTGGGCCACGGAGGCTGCCTTCCTGCCTTGAGAGTGCCACTCTCAGAGCAACTACAGCCACTGGCTTCCACCGAAGCAGGGCCACGTGTCTCCTCCTCCCTCGGGGCATGCTTATCAGGGCCCATTACCTGGAAGCAGGAACAGATCGATATTACTGATGATAGATAGGGGATGGGTTAGAGTCCTCACACCAGTGTGTTTGTTACCTCCGGTGCCCCAGGTGAAGGGAACACTGGCCAGACATATGTCTGTTTGCAGGAAATGGGGGTGGGAAGCTGAGGTTGATTACAGAGCTGAGGCCCAGGTGAGGTGGCTGGTGGGTCTCTTGAGTAGCTAAGAAACTGGGGTGGAGGAGGACAGAGCTGGGAGAAGCAGGCCTCCAAAGGGGGAGAAGCATCAGTCTGCTGTGGACCCTTTTCTAGGCTCTAAGGTGTTTTTGCTAATAGTTTAATTGAGCTACAACTCCCATACCGTACAACTCACCACTTAGAGTGAAAACTCGATGTTTCTTGGTATGTTTATAGAATTGTGCAACTAAATTTTAGCATTTTCATCACAAGGAAAATAAACCCTTGGGGACCAGCAGTTAGCGTAATGGCTATGTTGCTGGACTCCCACGTAGTCGACCACGGTTCGCGTCCCGGACCCGGTGGCTTAAAACTCACGCTGGGCGTGTGTGCATGCGTGCTCAAGATCCCTAGAGGAGAATGGAGGAGAAGGGATTGCGGAGTGGCCATCCCCCTGGGGGGTGATTTCTTGCTTTCTGTCTCTCTGTCTGGCGAGCGCATGTGCCCTATAGCAAAAACCTCTTAAAAAAAAAAAAAAGATTAAAAAAAAAAAAAAAAAAGAAACCCTAACCCTTTATAGTCGCCCCCAACCTTCCCCTCCACCACAACCACCCCACCCCCGGCCTCTGGCAACCACAGGTCTGGTTTCTGTTTTTTTAGATTTATCCATTTCACGTGAACAGGATCACAGATTTTTTTTTTGACTGGCTTTTTTCTCTTACATGCTGTCTTTGAGTTTCACCCATTGTATAACAGCTGTGTTATTTCTTCATTTCTTTTCACGGCCACCTAATATTCCATTCTACGGCCATCCGATTGTGGGGAGCCAAAATACACCACCTCCCAATATACTTCTCTGGCATGTTTCTGAGCTATTGAGGGGGTCTGCAGAGAGAAGAATTAATTTGCTAGTCTTTTGTGAAAGAAATTCCCATCTCTTTCTGTCAGTGATCAAGTAGCTCTCTAGGCACAGGAAGGACCTTGAGCTCTGACACTTGGCCCAGAAAAACAGGCTCATCTGGGCATGTTCTCGCTCGCCCTTCATAGCTCGGCCAAACCTCGGCGTAGAAAACCTCGTGTTGCTGCGTTTATCATAGTTGGTGTGGGTCCCCTCCACATAACTGTTCAAAGAAACCGGCAGGCCTTGGTCTTATCCATTTGCCTATTTGTCAGCAGCTTTTGAGCAAACCCCAAAGGGCAAATTCCTGGCCCCTCCTCCACATTTAGCTTACTGCCTGTGGATGGCTACTTTTTATCTCTAAGTTCCGGCTCTGTAATTGTTACTCACTGCATTGGCCTTTTAGCAAAACAGTGCCTTTTGTCGGGAAATGTTAAGACAGTTTTCTTCTTCTATATTAAAAATGATATATTATGGCAAGTCTAGGTGGGAACTTTGGAAGATGAAAGGGCTTTTACTACTGAGTAGGCCAGATGGCAGAATCCCGTGTCCTGCCGAGGCGGGATAAAGCTAGCCATGGAGTGGGATAGGGGGCTGGCGGGTCCCCCTGTGTGGCTAAATGGGAACACCGGTCAGGGCCGTAATGCACTGCCCACGGTAGTGGATTAGAGACTCGTGGGGGTGCCTAGCTGGTTAAGCCATATTAAATGTAGCCAAAGAAACGGATGCAGGGATGCAGTGGTGCAGGGGTGATCAGGCCCAGCACCCACCACGAACTCGGGTTCTTGTCTCGTGCTTGCAAAGTCTCAGTGATCGGACATAGGGAGAGCGAGCCAGATTTTATTAAGCGGGGGAAGGAGGAACGGAGCTCCTGAACGAGAGCGAGTCCCACTAGTGGGTTGCGAGGAGGAGCTGGGGCCGGGTTTTTTATCTGGGTTGGGAGGGACTTTGTCCAGGCGTGCGGTGCACACGTTCCCCTTGTGATAGGGGCCACACGTCCCATAGGTTATGCTGTATCTTAGGGTGGTCTCTAGTCACGAGACCCTACATAGTCGTGGCTCATTTGTTTAGGTGCCACGCATTCGGAGAAGGTCATTATCTCAGTTAACTCTGAGGGCCCAGTGATCCCTATCTTGGAATTTGTCACCCAGAATCAGGGAGGGTCCTGTCCATCAGGGAGTGCCCTGCCCCAGTCCAGGTTTGCGATAATGCTTTACGCTATCTGTGTACCCTGGACTGTGTCCATCTGACCTTTTGGTCTTTGTCTAAGCCCCATTGCAGGGCCCATGAATTCTTTAGAACAAGACGTACATGTGTAAGGGCAAAGGGATATGGTGACTGGGAGAGGAGGGAGTTAGGGTCAGAGAACACAGGGGGTGGGGTGGAGAGTTAACGGTCAGGGGCCACAGCACAGCGGCTCTGGCCCTACCTACTTGTAAGTGGGGTCTAACTCTTGTCTCCAAATGAGTCAGTGGGCCCAGCCACATCCGACAGCGCCAATGAGATGGGTCAGTGGGCCCAGCTGCATTGGAGAGAGCCAATGAGATGAGAACGATCACCAGCCAGACAATGATAACAGACATGACCTATTATGGATTAAAAAAAATGATAAAACAGGGACCAGCAGTTAGTGTAATGGCTATGTCGCTGGACTCCCATGTAGTCGACCGTGGTTCGAGTCCTGGACCCAGAGGCTTAAACACGCCGGGTGCCTGTGCATGCATGTCCGAGATCCCTAGAGGAGAATGGAGAAGGGACTGCGGTGTGGCCATCTCCCTGGGGAGTGATTTCTCGCTTTCTGTCTCTCTGTCTCTCTGGCGAGCGCACGCGCCCTATAGCAAAAACCTCTCAAAATATAAATAAATAGATAAAATTAAAAAAATTATAAACCGGGGCCAGTAGGTGGCATGGTGGTTAAAGGTGCTGGACGCCCGCATGGCCCACCGCAGTTCAGGTCCCGGACCTGGTGGCTTGCTTTCTCACTTCCTCTCTATCTCTCTCTGATCAAACTGGAAAAGAATAATGATAATAATAATAAATAAAGTTAAACAAAAAAATGATGAACCTCGCAGACGTAGCTGCCAGTGCTCTTGAGCCCCTCCTACCCCTCAGGACTTCCACTTTTACTTAGTAACTACCCTCGCTTTGGCTACTGGTGTGTTCCATTCCATTCTTTATCCGAAACACCAAGAACCTGGATGTTGACGCCACCCCGAACATGGGGCACAGCTGATATGGACGCCTAGTCCTGGGCCAGGAGGTTGCGATGCTAAGGGGTTGGGCTCCCAATTGAGTACCCCCTGGTGGTTTCCCAGGCTTGCCTGTGGACGACTGCAAAGGCGTTAGCAGGCAGCAATGGGAAGCAGATACAGTCCATTCCGAAAAGCGGGTGGAAAGGGAAGCGCGCCTCACATTGTAGCAGTTGCTAAACTTTCTCCTTAAGGTCTGTGCTAATTCTCAGCCCCAGAACAGCGTGTGTAAATGCGGTTTCCCTGCAGCGTAGCTAGGATACCCTTCTTTTGCAATGGCTTATCTTTATCAGTCCTGTAGATAAAAAGGGTATCTATCACCTGCTAGTTTATGTTGTTTTTTTTTTTTTTTTTTTTTTTTTTTTAAACTTAAGAAAAAGTTTTTGGGGTCAGCAGTGGTTAAGGTGCTAGACTCCCATATGGCCAACCACAGTTCAAGTCCCAGACCCAGGGCTTGAAAAGCATGCTAGGCGCGTGTGTATGCATGTCCAAAATCCGGACAGGAGAAGGGATTGTGGCCGTTCCCCTGGGGAGTGAATTCTCACTTTCCCTCTCACTGTCTCTCCAGAGAGCTTATGTGCCCTGTGGCAAAAACCTGAAAGAAATGTTACTTGTTCATTTCATGAGTGAGAGAGTCAGAGGGAGAGAAAGCACACCCTTGACGGGGCCTCGAAGCCGTGATCCTCCTGCTAGCCCTGGGTCATGGGCACGCGTGTGGCTGGCTTACTCAGGGAGTCTCTGCATGTGAGCCTGGATGTTCCCACGTGGGTCAGTTCAGGACATGTCTTACTGCTGGGCCACCATCTGGGCCCTCACGTGGTGGTTTTATAAAACAATTAGTTGGGGTATAGTGGGACGTCATGGTGTGCAGTGGGGGACAGCTGACATATGTTAATGTCCACGGGGCCATCACCACAATCAAGGTGGCGGTGTTCCTGAGCGTAAGCCTCCCTTTCCACACCGCCCGGTGACCACTGGCCCGCTCTCTTACGTAGATTTCCGTTACTGCCTCGGACTGCACAGAAGTGAGCGCACACAGGATACTTGGTCTTCCCTGGAATCTTTGACTCACAGTCATTCATTTGAGGCTCACCCGTGGTGTGTGTCTGCCAGCAGCTTGTTCCTCTTCGTTGCTGAGTAGTATTCCACGGGACGATGTCACACCATCCATCCATTCACTGTTGATAGACAGTGGACATTTGGGTTATTTCGGTTTTGAGTTATTCCAAAGCTGCTATGCGTATTTTATACAAATCTGTGTGTGGACCTCTGCTTCCTCTTCTCTTAGGTAAATACCCCAAGTGGACTGGCTGGGTCAAACGGCAAGTGAATGTTTGACTTGTGAAGACACACACTAGGTAGCTTTCGGTTCCTTTCGGTTTACCTCTCAGAGGGTGCGTGTACTCACTGGGGAGAGAGAGGGAGAAAGGGAAGCACTCCCCAGCGGGCCACGGTCTCACAGAAATCCCTCCTCCATTTATCATCCTGTCTGGGTCTGGGGCATGGACCCACACACGTCCAGCGTGTTTTTCAAGCTGCTGGGGCTGGCACTTGAACTGCACTTGGCCCTGTGGGATCTGGCTCCCTGAACTATTAGGCCATGGGGCCAACTGTAATTTCATTTCTCTTTCTTTTTTCACATTTGTTTATCTATGTATTTGTTGTGATTGTCACACTGTAGTGCCTGGGACTTGAACCACAGTCAGCCATGTAGGAATCCAGCGTCTTAACCACACCACCTGCTGTCCCCCTTTTTCTTTTTAGTTTGCAACGGGGTGTGTGTGCTCTTGCTAGAGAGAAACTGGAGGTGAGAAAGCACCTCCTGGATGGGTGGCCATGCTGCAATCCCTTCTTTTCCATTCTCCTCTTGGGATTTTAGGCACGCATGCGCGTGTGCCCAGCGTGTTTTCAGAGTCTGGGACTTGAACCGCACAGTCGACCAGGTGGGATCCCTCCCCCTTAACCTCCTCAGCACCTGCTGGCCTGAGGTTAGTAACATTTCTAAGGTCACACAGATCACGGACTAGTAAACAAGAGACGAGCATCATGCCTCCTCCTCCCTTCCCCTGGCATTGCCAACCTCACTAATAATTAGGAACAGCTTTTCCCCATTACCTTTTACCTGTCAAAGAGAAGGGACGTGGCAGTGTGGTCGACTGGGCCGAAATCTTCCATGAACTCCTTTGCCAGGCAAGAAAAGCTCACTGCGCCCCCTACTGGTCAGTTCTCTGCCATGGCGCCCCCAGGGCTCTGACCCTCCCCTAGCTCTGCTGGTGGTTTATAAAAGGAGTCTCTGCCATCTGAAAAGGCCACATACTGTGTGGTAACTATATGACATTCCGGAAAAGGCAAAACTGTGGGCACAGGAAAGAGATGAGTGGAGGCCGAGGGCTGGGGGAGGCCGGGTGATGAGGCGGAGTGCAGAGAGATTTAGGGCAGCGAGACTACTCAGTGACACAGCAATGGTGAGCACATGGTGGCACTTGTCCCAACCTGTGGAGTACACACCACCAGGTGAACCAGCCAGGTGGTGTGGAGGGTAGGACAGCCGGATCCCACCTTGCCGACTGCATGGTTTGAGCCCTGGACCTGGCAGACCCTGGGCTTGAAAACGATGCTGGCCGTGTGCACATGCTTTAAAAAAGTGGTCCTTGAGGAAGGTTTCTTATTCTGGTAACTCTGACCAGCACGTGCTGGGCCCTAATCCGTCCTGTGGTTTAGTTCCCACGGGCAGGAAGCTCGGACACCCACTGCTGGCAAACCCAATCCCACGAACCCTCTCGAGGTGAAAGCGAGGCTTTCTCAGTCTTGGTGGGAGGAAGAGCTTGCCTAGGAAGGCCTGACTGTGAACCCAAGCCTGGAGTCCCCGCTCAAGGCCTGACTGTGTGAACCCAAGCCTGGAGTCTCTGTGCTCTGTCAAACCAGCTTCCCACGTGCTTGGTCATAACACTATGAGGGGACTTTCATAGTTTGTGGAAAAGAGGAGTGAATGCTCAGGTTTGTTCTGGTGTGAAAATTAGAACTGCATACATGGTTTCCATAATACACATTTTCCATGAACGCTTTGAAAACCCCTCACATAAACCTGGGGAAAGGAGGCCAGGTGTGGAGGCCCTTCCTGGGGGGACCGGGGCGATATGAACCACTGGCCATCTGGCCAGGCAGCAGGGAGGCCCTCCCTGGGGGTCTCTGTGTGTACCGAGTCCCCGCGTGATGTTCCCATGTTGGCTGGAAACCACAGCATCCAAAATTGCAGAGGGTTTACTCAGGTCCTTAACTGGAGTCTCCTGGGAGCGGCGGGGGTGGGAGGGAGAAGGAGAAAGAATGCAATGACCGCTGAGCCGAGCTGCAGGAGTGAAAAGAGCGGGAAAGCCGGAGTGGGATTGGGTTAAAACCCTCAGGAGCTGTGTGACTTCGGTAAGTGACTTAACCTCTCTGTCTCTACTTCCTCTTCTGCACATGAGGTCATCCTTCCCCCACCTTGGAGGGTTCTGGCTGGGTATGGCAGAGGGTAGGGGAGGTGTTGGAACGTCTTCGTGTACAGGGAGGGCTTTGCCTCGTGCCCGATTCCGTGTCCTGATCACGACTAGTGTCATTGCAGGTATCAGCTTCCGTCCTTGAGGTCCCGAGGGGCTCTCCTGTAAGCCGCTTCCAGGGTCCCCGGTGCAGTATCACCCTTTTCTCTGAGCCGGTCCTTCTTGGGGTGCCGAGGGTCTTCTGCATGTGTCTTGTGTCCCCATTGGGCTTTCAGCTCCTCCAGGCTGGCCCCCTGGGATGTCCGGGTCCACTTTTGCCTTCAGTATTTAGCAGCTACCCTAGAACCTGTCTCAGGCCCCGGGCACCCGGGCCGCACTGAGCCGTGACTGGGGCTCTGGAGCCCTGGGCCTGAAAATGAGCTGGGGGAGGGGAGGTGGAATGACTGCTTTCAAAACAGGGAAAGAGAACGTCCCGAGTTAAGAGCATACAAGATCGTTTCCATTAATCACGTCGTGTCGGCCAGTTAGCTGTGCCTTAGCTCGACTCTGAGAAAGTCCCATTAAAAGCACATTGAGGGGGCTGGCAAGTGGCGTGGTGGTTAAAGGCGCTGGACTCCCACATGGCCGACCGCGGTTCAAGTCTCGGACCTGGTGGCTTGCTTTCTCACTTCCTCTCTCTCTGTCTCTCTCTGATCAAACTGAAAAATAATAATGATGTAATAATAAATAAAAGTTAAATAAAATAATTCTTTAAAAAAATAAAGAACCATTTATTAAAAAAAAGAAAAAAAGAAAAAAAAAAAAAAAAAAAAAAAAAAAAAAAGCACATTGAGGCCGGCCCTGCAGAGCTGTGGTTGAGCACCGCGTGTAATGAACTGGATCCCACGTGGCCCACTGCGGTTTAATTCCCAGCCCCAGCGACTTGAAAAACACACTGGGCAAAAAATAACAAAAAAACTTTTCTCTCTCCAGGACGGTGCACTCCCTCTCAAAAAAAAAAAAAAAAAAAAAAAAAAAAAAAAACCCAAAATTCCAAAAAACAACAACAAAAAAAAAACGTAGGAGCAGGAAGCTGGTGTAGAGGTGAAGACAGCAGGATGCACATGGCTAACAGCACAGTTTGAGTCCTGGACCCAGTGGCTTGAAAAACACACCAGGTGTGTGTGTGTGTGTGTGTGTGTGTGCGCACCCAGAACTCCAAGAGGAGAATGGAGACAGGACTGAGGCACGCTCCTGGGGCTGTGTTCTCACATTCCCTCTCCCTCTCTGTCCCTCTCTGGTGAGCACATGCGCTCCATAGCAAGCTAAGAAGGCGGTGTGCCCTCCGTCTGCAACACCTGGAAAATGCAGAAACAGACGTGGTTAGTGGTGGCCGCGGCGGGCAGGGGGCGTGGGAGCCACTGCTCAGTGCAGGTGGGTTTCCTGTGGCCGTGCAAGGCTCTCACGTTGGTTGGAGTGCTGCTGCTCAGGGCTCTGCGCATGCGGAAAACCCCCGAGCCCCATGGCTCCTGGCAAGCATGAGGAGGGGCTTGTCCATGGGGCCTGCGAATAGCCAAGGAGGTCATGCCAACGTGGGCTCTTGGAAGCTTAAAGTCCAACAGGTGCAGGGGGCTGAGGCTGAGGCTGAGGCTGAGATGAGGAAAGCAGGCCCCTGGCCCCCAAGTCTCTTTCCCTGCCCTCTCAGGGGCCATAGGCCTGAAGCTTTGAGCCCCCACATCATGCGCTCAGGGCCCCTTTTGAAGGTCTCCCGCATCAGGCTCCCATTTTCTTGGGCTGCCCGGAGCAGTGGGAGTGACAAAGCAAGCAGACCGTGGGGGACTGCAGCACGGTGTCGTGGGGTTGCGCCACGCCACTCAGCTGCACACTGAAATGGTGACACGCTCCATTTTTAGGGCCTGTGCCTATGTAGCAGTTACGCCCTGTGCGTAGGGAGCCAAGTCTGGTGGCTTGAACCGCGGTCTTGGCACACGTGTGTGCCCAAGACCTTCACGGGAGGGAGGAAAGAACTGCTGTGGGACCGTGTGCACGGGCTGCTGTCTCACGCTCCCCCGTGTATGCGTGAGCCCTCTGGCAATAAAGCAAAGGTTTATTTGTTTGCTTGTTTCTTTTTTTAACATTTTTTGCTGTAGGGTGTGTGCACTCACTGGAGGGAGACAGAGATAGTGAGAGACAAAGTGAGAAATCACCCTTTGGGAGATGGCCATGCTACAATCCCTTCTCCTCCATCCTCCTCTTGGGATTTTGGGTAGGCACACACATGGGCCCAGCATGATTTTCAAGGTGCTGGGTCCAGGACTCAAACCACAGTTGGCCATGTGGGAGTCCAGTGCCTTAACCACTACGCCCCCTACTGGCCCCTAAAATAACTTCCAACTGCTCAGTTGTATGTTCTGTATACCCCCTTCCCCCCCACACACGAAGTCAAGCCACCCCATGCTGCCTTCTGCCCTGAGATCTCTGCTGGCAAGGCTCCAGGAAACAAGCTTCCTCTTTATCCCAGCTAGGCTGAAAGGGTTTCTCCCTCACTGCTCAGAAGCCCCCTCCGTCCCTCCTCCTGCCCCCTCACTCTCCCTCCTCTCCTCCTCCCTCCCAGGAGAAGTGCTAACTTTATCAGAGGCTTCTTATTGGCTGGGTCTCTGCCCTGCTTCCCCTTCCCACCTCCCTAGGCTGGGGGAGTGGGCAGGAGCTGAGGAGGAGGGGAGGAGGGTGCCTTTCGGGGTCTCACTGAGCTGCTCCGGAGGGACAGGCTGGTGTGCTGGGACTCCTTGAGCCGGGCTGGGCTGGGCAAGATGCTGGCCCCCACAATGCCAGTCCCCATGGGGCTCCTCGGTCTGGTCCTGCTCTGGGTCCTGGCAGCGACGACTTCGGGGAGTAAGTAGAAGTGCCGCCCTCCTGGTCCTGTGTGGGGCGAGGTGGGTGGTCAGACCCACCGGGACAGAATTCTGTAGCCAGACACCCCGCAACCTGCTCCTCCCAGCTACCTTTGTTTGTGCTTTGCCAGGAGCTGGGGTGGGAGGAGTGAGGGGTGGGGGGTGGGGAGGTGAGGGGTGGAAGGGCAGAGGAAGGGATGGCAGGTGGTTTCTCACCCCACCCACCTCCTGCACTTGCATCCTCTGACTTAGTGAAGGTGGGGTTTGGGAGCCAGAGGTCAGATCTCAAATCCCGAGTGAGGGGATGTGACCCCGGGCTGCTGCCATCTGCAGGGATGGCCGACAGGGGTGGCGGGCTGGTCTCCAGGGCTGGGAGGTGGTGTTGGAGGGTACTGAAGGGGCGATGCTGACGGGAGGGAGGGAGGAGTGACTCCTGTCCGGTGGACTTTTGTCTGTTTATGGCGGACGGTCAAGGGAGGCGCTATCCCATGCAAATACAATGCGAAACAGGTCATTTTAATTTTCCTAGTAGCTGCTTTAAAAACTGTTAAAAGACAGGTGAAGTTCATTTTAATCACACGTGAGGGAGGCGCTGGAAAAGTTCGTGGAAAACACATAATATGAAAAAACTGTGTGTGAGTTTCAAGAATGTACTGAAATAAACTCATACTTCCATTTTCTGTAAGCTATTAACTCAATAGATCTGAAATATTATTAAAAAATCTAATCGGTATAAGAATTAATGAGATACATTTTCCATTCTTTGGAATCCAGTGTTTTTCTAAGTAATTATTTATTTAATTAAATTAATTTATTTATTTTAATTTGACCAGAGAAATACAGAAAGAGAGAGGGAGGGAAGATAGAAAGCAAGACACCAGGTCCAGGATTCGAACCATGGGCAGCCATATGGGCGTCCAGCACCTTAACCACAGTGCTACCTGCCAGCCCCAAAATTCGGTGTGTTTTTATTCTTAGATTATATTTTAATTTAGATGCTAAAATTTCATTGCAAATACTTCATCAGTCTCTAGACTCCCTAAAACCTAGGAGTTGAGAAAGTAGACTCATATACTACATGTATTTATTTCAAACATATTTAAAAGTTTTCCAATTACTAAATTGAGTGTTGCTTTTTCATTTAAATGAATTAAAATAAAACGAAAAGCTTTTCTGTAACCCTAGAAGCATTTCTTAGATGTGTAAGAGCCACCTGTGGCCGGCGGCTACCGCCTAACGCGCTAGGGAGCGTGGACTCCACCGGGGGCTGGTTCATTGACTGTGTTCGGCACCTGCCACCTCCTGGCACACCTGAGGTGCTCAGCAAACTTGTGCTTGGAGAAATGTGTGCACGGTGACATCTGGGAAAGCCGGAACAAGACTCGATTTCATCTCCTAGCTGTAGAGATCAGTTCCGTTCTGTTCCTGGTCTCTCCCTAGAAGTAAGCATGTGATTCAAAGGTTTTCTGAAACTTTAGAAAAAACTTTCAACGTGTTTCTGAAGCGCTTGAGAGCTGGTGGGGCACAGGCTTAGCCATGCTCCTGGAGGCCGCGGTGGATCAGGGTGGCCGGGAAGGCTGCTTTAAGGCTCCTGACGGTACAGCAGGTGCCGGGATGGCCAGCCGAGCACACAGAATGCGAGGCTTGTGCACAATTGCGACTTTAAGGATTACTCCTAAATCAGTTTAATTTGGTTCCCAGGGTCCAGGTTATCAAAACGCTGAAAACAAGTTAGAAGGGACATCGATGGGGTTACATGTCCTTGAAATGTGGTTTTATTCATTGATAGCCCACTTTAATGCCAGAGGGTTTTGTTAGATGAGCCAAAATGGTCAGAAGAAAAAAAGAAAGCAAGCCCAGCCAAATGGGCCGCTGAGCTTGTTCAAGGGTCTAAATAAATGGGGCTGACTCGGGGCAGTGGTAACGGCAGCCCGTCAGGTCAGCCTGGAGCGGGTGTGAGTGCCCGGGAGCCCAGGGCCTGGAGGCCGGAGGAGGGGGACTGTGGCATGGCCAGAGCCTGGGGAGGGTGCTCCCTCACCTCCCTCTTTCTCTTGCTCTCATGCATGTACCCTATCATGAGTAAAGGAAATAAATGTTAACAATAAAGGAAAAAAGGTTTAAAACTGGGATAAAATGTACTTTCTCCCCATTTTGGGTAAACAGTTTGTTCTTCAAGGGATTAAATAAGTTGTTATGTATGGAGGGGCCATCTTCAAAAAGTTAACGAAAAATAGGTTTTTTGGTTTTTGGAGAGGTTTTTTTTTTTTTTTTTTTTTTTTTTTTTTTTTTTTTTTTTGCTATAGGGGATGTGTGCTCACCAGAAAGACAGAGAGAGACAGAGAGACAGAAAGTGAGAAATCACCCCCCAGGGGGGATGGCCACACGGCAATCCCTTCTCCACCCTTCTCCTCTCGGGATCTTGGGCACGCACGCACACACACCCAGCGTGTTTTAAGCCACCGGGTCTGGGACTCGAACCGCGGTCGACTACGTGGGAGTCCAGCGACATAGCCATTACATTAACTGCTGGTCCCGAAAATAGGTATTTTGAAAACCTAAGCATTGGGGCCAGTAGGTAGCATGGTGGTTAAGAGTGCTGGACTCCCACATGGCCAACCGCAGTTCAAGTCCCGGACCTGGTGGCTTGCTTTCTCCCTTTCTCTCTCTCTCTTTCCCTCCCTCTGTCCATCTCTGGTCAAATTAAAATAAATAAATAAAGTTAAATAAAATTTAAAAAAAGAGAAAAACCTAAGTATGGATTTCAAAGTATTTTGAACCAAAATAAACCCATACTTTAATTTCATTTTTCCACAAAAATTTTTTTGAGAGATTTTTGCTACAGGGCACATATGCTCACTACAGAGACAGAGACAGAAAGCAAGAATTCACCCACTGGGGGGGATGGCCACACCATAATCCCTTCTCCACTCTCTTCTTGGGATTTTTGGCATGCATGCACACATGCCTGGAGTGAGTTTCAAGCCTCTGGGTCTGGGACTTGAACGGTGGTTGGCCACACGGTAATCCAGTACCTTAACCACCATGGCTTCTCCACAAAATTTTTTTAAAATGTTTTTTTTTTTTTTGCTCTAGACACATGCATTCACTAGAGACAGAGAGAGAGAGAGACAGAGGGAAAGTGAGAAAGCACCCCCAGGGAGGATGGCCAGGCCATTCCTTCTCCTCCACTCTCCTCTCGGCTATGCGCATGCACACACATGTGCCCGGTGTGTCCTTCAAGCTGCCAGGTCCAGAACTGAACTGCACGGTAGGTCGCGTGGAGTCCAGCTGCTCCAACCATCAATCCACCTCCGGCTCTCCACAAACTTTTCAAAGCCCCCTTGAATAATGATTTCTAGTTAAGGCAGTGGAGTGGTTTTGAGGACCCAAAAGGTATTAAAAAGCCATGATGGGACCAGCAGGTGGTGGGGTGGTCTAGGTGCTGGACTCCCACCTGGCTGACCGCGGTTCAAGTCCTAGACCTGGTGACTTGCTTTCTCACTTTCTCTCTGGTGAAGGCATATGCAAAATTATAGCAAGTTAAAAAAATAATGATAATAAAATAATTTGTTAAAGCCTTGGCATAAAAATGGCAGTAGATAGGTGCCTGCTAGGGCACAGGAGGGTCTGAACAGTGCCCAGAAAAGCCCCAGGCAGGTTGCTGGGAGGGAGCACAGAGGAGACTTGAGAACAGGTGAAGTGGGGAGGCCTCTGGTGGGGTCAGCATGGGTTGGGGGAGGGAGAAGGTGGGGCTGGGGCTCCCTGGCCGTGTCCTCAGCTGCCGGAGGTAGGGGCCTGAGGGCTCCCTCTCCGAGTCTGTTCCTACTCTGCTTGTCCTCGGCAGTTAGATGGCAGGGAATTGAGGTGTCACCACACCAGTCGGAGCAGCACCAGGGATCCGCGCTCACAGCCTCCTGGTCTTGCCTGTCGGCTCGCTGGTTCAGCTCTTCGCTCGTCCACTCACTCTTACTTGTGTGTGGCAGGGAGTGGGTAGGCGGGGGACTGACGGCAGGGGCTGGGTTGAAGCCCTGGCTCCATTACTAACTACCACGTGCCCTGGGCAGGCCACTTAAGGTCTCAGAGCCTTCATCTCTAAAGTGGGGGGATAACAGCACTTCCACTGGCGGATCGCCTGGGAGGCGGGATGGGCTGAGTGTATGAATGGTTTGCAAAGCTCCTGACACAGTGCCCTGTACGTATTCATTTCATTCCTTCATTCCACTTTTCCAGTCTCTACGGGGACCAGGTGCACTTCCAGGAGCTGGGGGTAGCATGTTAAAGAAGAAACCCAAACCATTAAATCACTTACACATTTTTCAAGGGTTATGAAGAGAAGGAGGCGCTACGAGAGAGAGACGGTGGGAGCCTGCTCTGGACAGGGCGGTCAGGGTGGAACTCCCTGAAGAGACCCACTGGTGCTGAGACCTAAGGGAGCCTGGGGCGTGGAGGGTGTGAGGAAGAGTGTTCGGGCAGGAGGGAACAGCGGCTGCAAAGGCCTAGAGCTGGAGGTGGAGGTGGGTGGGACGTGGCTGGGGCAGGCCGAGGCCAGTGTGCGTGGCTAGGATTTTATGAGTGTGTGTGAGTGTAAGGGAGAGTGAGAGCTGGGGAGACTCTGGAGCAGTTAAGGAGGGGAGGGATGTGATCCGACTAATTTATTTTTTAAATTATTTATTTAATTTTATTTATTCATTCATTCATTTTTTTTTAAAATTTGACCAGAGCAAGACAGAGAGAGAGAGAGAGAGAGAGAGAGAGAGAGAGAGAAAGCAAGCCACCCGGTCCAGTACTCGAACCATGGTTGGTCATGTGGGAATGTCCAGCGCCTTAACCACCACACCACCTGCTGGTTCCATGATCTGACTTATTTTTTTGAGAGTTTTTTGGTTATAGGGCAGTGTGTTCACCAGACAGAGAGAGACAGAGAGACAGAAAGTGAGAAATCACACCCCTTGGGGGGATGGCCATGCCACAGTCCCTTCTTCTTTGTTCTTCTCTTGGGATTTTGGGCATGCATGCACATGTGCCTGGCATGGGTTTCAAGTCTCTGGGTCCAGGACTCGAACTGTGGTCGACTACATGGGAGTCCAGTCACGTAACATTATGCCATCTCCTGGTCCCCTGACTTATTCTTTTAAAAGACGATGGGTTGTGGGGACCAGCAGTTAGCATAATGGCTATGTTGTTGGACTCCCACGTAGTCAACCGCGGTTCGGGTCCTGGACCCGGTGGCTTAAACTCACGCTGGGTGCGTGTGCATGCGTGCCCAAGATCCCGAGAGGAGAAGGGATTGCGGCGTGGCCATCCCCCCTGGGGGGTGATTTTTCACTTTCTGTCTCTCTGTCTCTCTCTGTCTGTCTGGCGAGTGCACGCGCCCTATAGCAAAAACCTCTTCAAAAAAAAAATAAAAAGACGATGGGTTGTGGACGTGGGGAATAGGTGGGAATCCTGCAGTTGTCCCGGCCAGAGGACAGGGGCTGAAGTGAGAGCCGTGGAGAGCGACGCGGCGTGGAGGGAGGGAGTGAAGAAGACCTGTGTTTGTTGATGGAATTGACAAAACTTGCTGATGTTTTGGACCCAGGGTAGTGACGAGAAGGAGTGGGAACACGAGTGACCCAGGTGACCAGCTGGGCCCAGGGCGCCACTATCCAAGCTGGGGGGCAGGTTGGGTAAAGGGGAAGGACTCACCCCCTGCCCTGTCGGGGATGGAGAACCAGTATTATCTCTTATCTCGTCCTTTTCCATGAGCAGGTCCGTGGCCCGAGGGCTCCCCTGCCTCCTCTGACCTTGCCCTGGTTCCATCTGATTTGTGATTTCAGAAATCCCAGTGTCACAGGCGGGACGGGAGGCCTCCTGCATGGCGGCGTGCTCAGGTGAGTCTCCGGGACACCTTAGCACACTTCTCGGGGCCAGGAGTCAGAGCCTGGGTGGCGCAGAGCAGGGGGTTTGGGTGGGGCTTACCACAGAGTGTGATTAGGGACAGCCAGAGGGCTGTGGCCATGTCCCCAAAGAGACCAGCTGGGAAGAGCAAGGCCAGTTCTGCAAAGGCCACCTACAGAGCTGGGGACAGCAAGCCCAGGGTGAGCCCCTGAAGGAAGTCCTTAGGTGGAACACAGCTCCTGGCCAGGCGGTCCCATGTGCATCTTAACGTGGACGGGTGGGAGGACTTCGGGGGCAGATTCTCTGAAAACAGAGACGGTCTTGGGAACGTGAGGTGTGGTTGTGTCTCCACGGGATTGACAGGAACGTGTGAATCCAATCACAGGCTGTGGCAAGCGTGGATTGTCACAGTCAGGTTTCACAACTAGTCCCTGGCCTGCACAGAAGGTCGGAGGACTGGTTAGAGAACTACAGATCCCTTGGTTCCCTAAATCAGCTCTTCCCCGGAGCAACTGCCCACCCAGCTCCCGCTCCCCAACATACCTCCCCCCCAGACTGGCTAGTTTATCGCTTTGTCTTCTACAGAGAGCAGGATAATGGTCCCCAAACACTTGACGTCCCTCAAGGCTATAGTTGAGGAGTCAAAGTGCCCAGGTCTGAATCCTGCTCTGGCCTCGGGAAGGCCAGTCAGTGACTCTGAGGCTCGGTCTCTTCCCTGGTAAAATGGCGACGTAGGCGTGCTTACCTCACCGCTGGTTATGAGGCCCCACTGGGGTCGTATAGATGGACCCGGAGCCATGGTGTCCCCGTCCCTTCAGGGGACAGTTTGCATACCTGGAGACGTGGCTGTCACACTGGGCTATGTTTACTGCCATCTAGTGGGTAGGGCGCTGCTCACCCCCTCAGGGACACAGGGCAGCCCCCACGTCAGAACTGTCTGGCCCCCAGCCTGTATAAAACTCTCGGGAGAGGCCCACGCGGGTTCCAGCGCTGGCCCACGCCGGCCGGGCACTCGGGGCTGTTACCTTCACCTTCTTCCTCAGCTCACAGGGGCGGGCTGCTGCCCAGCCTCCCCCAGGCTGGAACAGGCAGTTGAGGGCCTGGGAGAGAGGGAGGCGGGTGCAGGATGGACACAGAGCCAGTGGGGTTGGGGCGCAGGGGTGAGACTGTCCAGGTTCATTGCTGTCTACGCTCTAGAGTCAGCTGGGCCTCACCTCCCTGCCGGCACCAGCTACATCTATCACTTCGTCACCAATACCAGCACCAGCCTGCAGGGGGCGCCGGCGGAGGGGAGTGGCCTTGGCCTGCAGGGCTTGGCCGTCCTGGACGTGCTGGGCCCATGCCAGCTGGCCTTACGGGTGAGTATCTTTGGCCACTTGGGAGGTCACATTGACCCTAAGACGGCCATTCCTTTAAAAAAAAAGATTAAAAATTGTTAATTGTGGTAAAAGCGGGCAATATAAAATGTCAGCTCTTAACCGTTCTTTTTTTTTTTTAATAGTTATTTATTTTATTTTATTTATTCACTCATTTATTTTAATTTGACCAGAGAGAGACACAGAGGAGGAAAGAGAGAGAGGGAAAGTGAGAAAGGAAGCCACCAGATCCGGGACTCGAACCGTGGTCGGCCATGTGGGAGTGTCCAGCACCTTAACCACCACGCCACCTGCTGGCCCCTCTTAACCGTTTTTCAGTATCTAGTTGAGTGTTTTCTTTATTTCCTCCATGTCTCTAACTCTGTGAACATGGGGGACCCAGTGACAGAGGGTGGCTTTTAGGCAGGGGGTCAGACAGTAAGTGGTCTCTGTGACCTCACTGAGGCATTTGTTGTCCTTGAAACATCTTGTTACCCAATGGAACTGCATTTCACCCCAGATTTCAAACCGGGGCGACTGGAGCAGAAATGGGGCCTCTTCTGGGGAAAAGAACTGTTTTCGAGGCAATGAAGGCTTTGGGGTTTACGTGAGATGAATTAGTCACTGGACGGTTGGAATCATAGGGCACGGATACGACCTATGTGACACGCGGTCGCGATGTGGCATTACATGTGTGTCCAAGCCCACGGGACGTCCAGCACCAGAGCATGAACTATGGACTCTGGGCGGTCATGGTGTGTCAGCGAAACTAATCGAGTGTGACAAAGGCACATTCAGTACGTGATGGCCACAGTGAGGGGGCTGTGCACATACGTGTGTGCACATGCATGCATGCGTGTGTATGTGCATGCATGTGTGTGTGTATGTGTGCGTGTGTGTTGGGATGGATAGAGGGTAGACAGGATTCTACTCCATTTTACTGTGCACCTAAAACTGCTCTAAAAAGTAAACTCTATGGGAACCAGCAGTTAGCATAATGGCTATGTCGCTGGATTTCCACGTAGTTGACCATGGTTCGCGTCCCGGACCCGGTGGCTTAAAACTCACGCTGGGCGCGTGTGCGTGCGTGCCCAAGATCCCGAGAGGAGAATGGAGGAGAGGGATTGCGGCGTGGCCATCTCCCCGGGGGGTGATTTCTCGCTTTCTGTCTCTATGTCTCTGTCTGTCTGGCAAGTGCACGCGCCCTATAGCAAAAAACTCTAAAAAAAAAGTAAACTCTGTGAAGTGTTTTCAAAGCGAAGTCAGTTATATCAGGTTTCAGGGGTCATACTATTTTTCATTTCAGAAAACCCACCTTTGCCATAAGCACGCACACAGCTCTGGTGGTCCCGGAGACCCGAGGCTTTCACTCATCAGCCTGTGTCTCAGAGGCACTGTGCAGTGCGGTCCCCCAGCCCAGCTTCCAGGGCCTATCTGGGCAGTGAGAAGCCCACGAGCACTTTCTGGGCAGTAGGTGGGAGCAGCGGATCCTGGCTGCTTCAGTGCCCTGCTACCCACCAGGACTTGGGCCTCCTCGAGGGAGGAGGCTCCCTGCCGGCCCCCAGCACGGGCCTCGAAAGCGCGGGGTGGGGGTTTAGGTGACTCCCTGGAATGTTCCAGATATCACCAACTCACGGTGCTTTGTGCTTCAGCTCCGAGACTTCCAGGTGATGTCCATCCTGGGGGCCAAAGTGGAGGTTCTGAAGGAGTCGAGGAGCTGGAGGTAAGACGCTCGGCCTTGGGGCCGGCTCCTGCTTCCAGGCTGGTCGTGCATCCCGCTACCTTCTTCCGATGGCTGCCGGGTTCTGGTGCATAAAGTTGGATGGGGAACCTGTTAGGGTGACACCCTCCACCTGCAGCAGACACCAGCTCGGGCCAAAGTTCAAAGAGGGCTCCATCTTCATGCTCTGGGCTTGCCACGCACCCTGAGCAGGCCGCTGGTGAGGACGGTTAGGAATGGACGTGACGAGAGCCTTGGGTGGCTCCCGATGGCCTCAGGTGCCCTTCTCTCACCTACTGGGAGGAACTCGCCCACATTCTCCTGCCTCTCTCCCACGTGCCCAGGTTCCATGTCTGCCAGTCACCCCTTGGCACCATTTTCTGGAAGACTGCCTGATGGGCTGCTGCCCCCCCCCACACACCGTGGAGGAGACCCCTGTCCTCTCCCAGCCCGAGCTAGGGCCCCCCGACTGTGACCCAGCCAAGCCTGGAATTCTCCCTCTGGTGTGTTTCCCAGGACGCCCTGACAGTGGCCTCGGTGGCCTCAGAGCTCAGAGCAGCCCCCAGCTGAAGACAACTCCATCTTCACAGATTCCTCTTCCTTTTTTATTGCAAATTCATTTGTTAAAAAAAATAAAGCCTTTGTCCAGGGATGGGGGGATGGGGGATGCTGCCGGGGCCAGATGGATCCCACTGAAAGGCTGGGGAGGGTCTCTTCCAAGGGGACTATTGTCCCCCAGCGCCTCATCAGAAATGCTAAGTCAGGGGCCAGGGCTTGTCAGTTCCTCCAGGCCGATTGACACTTGCTATTCTGGGAGGTCGCCATTAGCATTTCTCTTGCCCAAAGCCAGAGATCCAGGGGCCCACCTTAGAAAGGCCCCCCCCTGGACTTCAGCTGGAGCTGGAGATGAAGGGGACAGTGACCTCGGGGAGGCGGAAATGCGAACACTTCTGCTCCCCCAGCTTCTGTCTCTAGTCTAGCCGGGGGGTGTGGACCAAGCCTCCTTGGCCATGTCTCTTTTATCTGGGAGCATCACTGTTCTACCTCTGGGTCTGGGTGTGGGACCTCGCTGTCCCTCCTGTCACCCTCCTACCCCTGGCAAGTATTCGATGTGTTACTGACTCCGCCTCTCAGTGACTGAGCAGGTGACACGCGGCTTAGACCATTTGTCTGGAGAGGAGGGTTTATTACCTGTACGAGTAAGGAGAACCCTGAGATTGTTCCCAAAGTGGCACGTCACCCCAGAGTTGAAGGCGGTCAGGCTTTCGATGACAGACCAGACCCTGGCGGGTGGGATCCTAGTGTGTGTGTGGGTCCCTGGTGCACGTGCAGAAGGAAGTCTCGCTCCCCATGTCCCCGTGTTATGCTAATGAAGTTTCAGCCATCGAGGGACAGAGATGTCGGTTTTATAATGAGCAATGTCGGCGAAGGTTCGGCCGAAGGTTCGGCCGTGTCTGATCTTACCTGGTCATGGCTGGAACGCAGCTGCTGGCTCCTTCTCAGAACCTGTCATTCCAGAAAAACAGCTCAGACCAACATCACGTGTCTGTGGCTAACAAACACGGGCACCTTCCTGCCAGGTGACTGGTGGACAGAGACAGCACTGGGCTGAGGGCTGGTCCCAGCTCCTCTCCCAACGAGCTGTGCAATCCCACAGGCAGTTCCCCATCTCTGGATCTCATTTCCTTGCCTTAACAATGATGGAACCTTGAGTCCCTTCTAGCTGTGACACCAGAGCCAGCCTGCATGGGTTCAAATCCCAGCTGTGGTCCTGAACACGTCCCTTTTCTGCTTTGGGCCTCAATTTCTCTATGTGCAATGAGTGGGGGGAAGCTGAGTGTCTCTAATGGGCTCTGTAGTGGGAACAGCATTCTCTCCACTCTCCTGGGTTTGCTAGCAGAGTCTGCGAGATAAACTGGCAATTGGCAGATTAGCAGGAGAAAAGGAGAACAAGTTTACAGATTGACTATGTGCACAGGGGTGTCACAGAAAAAAAGAAATGTATACCCGGAAAAGAAAAAGGTAGTGAGATTTGGGAGTTCAAATACACTCCAATTTTTCTGTTGCTGCAACAGCATACCTGAGGCTGAGTAATTTATAAACAATAGGCGTTTATTTGGCTCACAGTTCTGGAGGCTGGGTTGTCCCAGAGCACGACTCCAGCACTGTGGGCGCATCCCATGGCAGAAGGATGGAAGTGGAATTGCACCTGGGAGACAGAAAGAGAATCGGGCCCACTCCCCCCTTTTGTTACTAACCCACTCCTGGGAGAATGGACTCAATCCACTTGTGAGAATCATACTGTCAAAATCCAGTCACTTCTTAAAGGGCCTGCTTCTTCATGCCGTTACAGTGGGAATTGCACTTCACTGTGAGCTGAAGGCATTCCGACCCTAGCCATGGGGGGGAGGGAAAATATTTTTTAGGAAAGATGGGTGGGCCCTTAGACTGGATGGGAGAGGTGACGGTCTGTGACAGGCGGGTGTGGTACTGAGATAGGAACTTTGACTTCGTCTCTTTTCTCTGGTTGATGGAACTCCCCCTGGTGGTGATTGGTGACAATTGCGCTCCTCTGGGAGGCTCTGTCTTTAGGTAGAAGGGGGGTTCAGAGAAAGCCTCTCCTCTCCGGGTTTTTTTTTTTTTTTTTAGAGGTTTTTGCTATAGGGCGCGTGCGCTCGCCAGAAAGACAGAGAGAGACATAGAGACGGAAAGCGAGAAATCACCCCCCGGGGGGATGGCCACGCTGCAATCCCTTCTCCTCCATTCTCCTCTCGGGATCTTGGGCACACACGCACACATGCCTGGGGTGAGTTTTAAGCCACCGGGTCCGGGATGTGAACCGCGGTCAACTACGTGGGAGTCCAGCGACATAGCTATTACGCTAACTGCTGTTTCCCTCCTCTCCGGGTTTTCAAGTGCTTTCGGTTCCAAGCCCTCAGTATACCCTAAGTGGCATAGCTTGGCATGGCAGCTCCAGAATGGGGTTATACGAGAAACTCTGCAATGTCAGCGGCTCCCGGAAGCTCAGCCTTTTTTTCCTTACACATACACACACTCACACACACACACACGTGTGATTTTTGTTCCTGGGGTGACAAGGCCATGCGGGAGTGTGTGGAGTACCTCAGGGTGAGGGCTGACCCAGGAAGGCAAGGAGGCTGTGGTCTCTGGCAGTGAAGAGGTGGCCTGACCCCTGCCCACCCGCAGTGCTGCCCTGGGCCACCATCCGCTCCGCTTTGTTCTGCATGAGGGGCACGTGGCCCGCCTGTGTCCCCATCCTGCTGAGCCCCGCTGGGCCCTGAATGTGAAGCGTGCTGTGCTGAGCCTCATGCAGAGCCGCCCGGGTGTCCACGGCCGCGAGACCCTGGATGAGGTGAGGCGGAGCAGAGGGGAAGGGATTGGGGCGGCAGTGGAGAGGAGCTGACTGGCCCCTCCACCTGCTCACCCAGGTGGACATCCTGGGCCACTGTCCCACCACGTACCAGAGCCGCGGAGGCCAGCTGCTCAAGACCAAGGACCTGGCGCAGTGCTCCCTGCGCAGGGCCCACGCCTCGCTGCGCTCCCAGGCCCTGCCCGGAGAAGTGAGTGCGGGCACCCCACCCCACCCTCCAGGCCGGCCCCTCCCTCCTCTCCCCTGCCTGTGTCCCCTCCTCTCCTTTCCCCCATCTGTCCACAGCCCCTGAAGTGGAGTGTGTCCTTTAACTGTGAGTGTGTGCAGGAGCCAGGGGTGCTCTCTGCTAACATTAACTTGGAATCTGAAGTCTTAACATGCGAGGCCCAGGCAGATCCTTAGCACCGGGCTGACTCTGGGTTTGTGGTTCCTGGAACTGCAGCTTTGCTGTTGCTGTCCTCGCGGTGCTTGTTCTCTGTTCTTGTGTCCCTGAGGTGCTTGTTCTCTGTTCTGTGTCCCTGAGGTCCTTGTTCTCTGCCCTGTGTCCCCGAGGTGCTTGTTCTCTGCCCTGTGTCCCCGAGGTGCTTGTTCTCTGTCCTGTGTCCCCGTTCTCTGCCCTGTGTCCCCGAGGTGCTTGTTCTCCGCCCTGTGTCCCCGAGGTGCTTGTTCTCCGCCCTGTGTCCCCGAGGTGCTTGTTCTCCGCCCTGTGTCCCCGAGGTGCTTGTTCTCCGCCCTGTGTCCCCGAGGTGCTTGTTCTCCGTCCTGTGTCCCCAAGGTGCTTGTTCTCTGCCCTGTGTCCCCGAGGTGCTTGTTCTCTGCCCTGTGTCTCCGAGGTGCTTGTTCTCTGTCCTGTGTCCCCGAGGTGCTGTTCTCTGCCCTGTCTCTGAGGTGCTTGTTCTCTGTCCTGTGTCCCCAAGGTGCTTGTTCTCTGCCCTGTGTCCCCGAGGTGCTTGTTCTCCGTCCTGTGTCCCCGAGGTGCTGTTCTCTGCCCTGTCTCTGAGGTGCTTGTTCTCTGTCCTGTGTCCCCGAGGTGCTTGTTCTCCGTCCTGTGTCCCCGAGGTGCTGTTCTCTGCCCTGTCTCTGAGGTGCTTGTTCTCTGTCCTGTGTCCCTGAGGTGCTTGTTCTCTGTTCTGTGTCCTTGAGGGGCTTGTTCTTTGTCCTTGTGTCCTGTCAGTCCTTCCCTGAGCTGCTGTTGCCACAGCGGGGAGGGTGGGGTGAGGCCCGGATGTGGCCTCCGCTGCCCGCCCTTGGTCCTAGTTACTGTTGGTTTGGGGGCCCAGCTGGGCCTGATTCGTCCCTCTCCTTGTCCAGCGGCCCGGCCTGGCCTCCCACCTGAGCTGCGTGCAGAGCTTCCAGGCCGGCGTGCTGAGGGAGGCTTCTTGCGTGGAGCTGGACGCCCTGGAGAGCCTCTCAGAGGGGGCAGGTGCTGTGCAGATGCGGGCCCTCTCCTCCCTCAGTCTGCTGCAGGAGACGCCCCAGGATCTGGCTATCACAGGTGACTGGGACCTTCCCGCCTGGCTGTAGCATGGGAGTGGGGAACCTCAGGGGACATTCATGGCCTCCTCTGACCAGAGGGGCCCAAGCAGACTTCTGGACACCCCTGAACCATTTCTGGAAATGGCCATTGTCAGGAGAGTTCTAGAAGGTTCTAGAAGGTTCTCCAGGGCTCTTTCTGCTGGCTTTTGTGGTTCTCGCACGATCTCATCCTTTCTCCCCGGGAGTCCCCAGTGAAGGAGGACCTTTCTGGCTCCCACTTCTGTGTGAGAATTGTCCTGGGTCTGATGTCCTTAGCCTTCACAGAACTGAGTGTGCTCTGTGCTAGGCACTGCCTGGGCTCTGGAGATGGGGCGGTGATCGCACCTCGACCCTGTCACCTTGAGGCCGAGACCCTCCTGGGAGAGCGAAACAACGAACAGGGAAGCACATGGACATGGAGGTCTGAGATAGCGACTCATGGTAGAAACAGAACAAGCCAGCCACGTGCTGGCCAGTGACGTAGACAGAGCAGTCCGGAGGGCCTTTCTGAGGAAGGGGCATTTTTGCTGCAAGGTGAGAGGGGGCCGGCTGGGAACAAACATTCAGGGAGATGTGGGGAGTGCAAAGGTCCTGGGGCAGGAATGGGCCCTGGGTGTCCCAGGCATCCAGGGTCCAAGGAGAGGTCTCAGGAACAGGTGAGCTGCCTGGAGACAGATAGACAGACGTTCAGGGAGAACGAGTACCCAGGTTGGGGCCAGGTGACCATCCTGGAGAGTGACTGGAAGGCCCAGTCCTTGCTAAGGAGCATTGAGGCCAAGCGGGGTGGGCTTTGGGGGTCCCAGGAAGGCCTTTGGCTGGGTGCGCAGAACAGGGTTCAGGATAAGTGAACACCATGGCGTGTGCAGAGCAAAGCGGAGGGTACTTTCTGCAGTAACCCATGTTTTTTTTTTTTTGGAGAGTTTTTTGCTATAGGGCGTGTGCACTCGCCAGACAGACAGAGAGAGACAGAGAGACAGAAAGCGAGAAATCACTCCCCAGGGGGGATGGCCACGCCGCAATCCCTTCTCCTCCATTCTCCTCTTGGGATCTTGGGCACGCACGCACACGTGCATGGCGTGAATTTAAGCCACCGTGTCTGGGACTTGAACCGTGGTTGACTAGATGGGAGTCCAACAGCATAGCCATTACGCTAACTGCTGGTCCCAGTAACCCATGTTTTAAGAAGTAGCTATGGGGCCAAATGCATGAGAGATCGAGGTTTGATTTTCTTGACAAGGTGACAGGACATGGTGCAGAAGCACTGAGTTCAAAGTGAGGCTCTTCCCTGTCTGTCCTGCAGTCACCCTGACCCACCCCTCCCTGCCCCAGACATCGACGCCATTCCTGGTTTCTGGCGTATTCTTCCAGCGCCTGTTGGCACTCACAGCTGGTTAAGTCCCCGTGTCGGTTTGGGTGTTCTATTTATTTTTACACCAATGCCTTTGCACATACCCCTACAACTTGGCAATCTACCTGTAGGAGGGTGTCGGGCTGCCCTTTTCCTTATGGGGTGCGCAGTCCCCCCTGGCACGAGTGGACCATGGCTTGTTTGTCCCCACCCGCCACCCTGGACTGATGGGCACAGAGGCTGCTTCCGACTTCTGCGATGAGCAGTTACACTGCAATGTGCCCACTGCCCACCTGTTGCCTGGTGAAGGGACTGAAGGACTCATTGGCAGGGTCCGGGGTGACTGCCAAGGGCCTCTGCTCCCTGGTTCCCTGGGGTTATCTCTCCCTGCTCTTCCCACCCCAGATCCCGGTGATGGAGACGACGGGGAGAGCACCCCTCGCAGCTTGCTGTATGAGTGGGAGGAGACGCCGTCCCAGGCCACACCGAACACGGCAGCCATGTTAGTGAGGAGGCTGTGCCTGGTGCAGGCCACGAGCTTTGAGGTAAGCGGCTTCTTCAGCACAGGGCCAGAGCCTGCCGTGGGCCTGAGTCCCCGAGTCCCAGGGCACTCTCCTCCTTTGTCAGGGCTGCTGCACACGGGCAGGCCGTGCACTGCAGACCGCTGACTGCAGAAGCCTGGAAGGAGACATCCGGGCGGTGTCTGCTCTGCCCACCGCCGAGTCCCGGTGCAGGCTGGGTGTGGGCCGAGGCCTTTTCTCATCCCTCTGTCTAAGGGCAGATAACGGTCCTGTCGGGTCCCCAGTCTAACTTGGGCCCGGAGATCTGTCAGGAAATCTCCAGCCAAGTCCAGATGTCAGCACTGAGAATTCACAAAGCCAAGTCAGAAACAGCTGGCTCAGGCCGTCCCCTGGGCCCCCAGCCATTTACAACCAAGAGGGAGGCCCAGCCTGGCGGCACAGGTGGTAATGTCCCAAGCCGCGCTGGTGGACGCCCGTGGCCAGCTCCAGGTCAGACCCCTGGGCTAGTTGACCGGAACATGCTGGGGTGTGTGTGGGTGCCTAGGTCCTGACAGCTGGAGGGCCGGGAAGGGGGTGGTGGTGTGGCATGACGAGACCCTGCCGAGGGCTCCTCTTTCTCCCCTGCCCTCTCTCACGCACGTGCACACACTGTCGTGAATAAAACAAGTCAGCTTAAAGGCACGGGTGGACGGGACGTGGCGGTCACAGCTCGAAGTCCAGAAGGCCTCGAGACCTGGCCGGTCCTCCCTCTGCTTTAGTCAGCAGCGTGCCTGAGGCCGTAGCCCCCCGTGGTGAGGTGTGCTCTCTCTGCCTGTTTCGCTGAGACTGGGCCCTGTGCACAAGGACAGCGGGAGAGGGCTTGTCTACACGCTGCCCAGGGAGGGAAAATGTGTGTCACAGGATATAGGGCCCCCCCAGATGATCCAGGGTGATCCTATCTCAGGTCCTTTACTTAATGACATCTACAAAGACCCCTTTTTCCGAACAAGGCCACAGTCCCAGGTTCTGGGACTTAGGACATGGACAAATCATTCTGTGAGCCACCATTCAACCTGGACACGTACCATATGCTCAGGTGACAAGCCCAAGGCCTTCCGTGGATTATCTCATTTAATCCGCTCAAATTCTTAGCATTGTGCCCATTTACAGATGAGGAGGCTCGCAGAGTGGAGGAAACGGGCTCGAAGCCTCCCCGCCGGTTAGTAACAGAGCCCGGCCGTCTGGCCCTTCAGCAGAGTTTCTCACCGTGGGTCTTACTGACAGCTTGGGCCGGCCACTCTGTGTGTGGTGGGGCCTGGCCTCTGCCCACTCGATGCAGCATCACCCCCACCTGCCACTGTGACACTGTGACACTGTGACAAGCAGACGTTCTGTGGGAGCAGTGGCACCCGTGGGAACTGCTGCTCTGAGGCCAGCGCTGTCTCCACGGCTCTGCCACGTCCTCTGAGCAGTCGGGCTGCTGCAGACGGGCTTCCTCTTGTCTGGCCCCGAGAGCACTCGCTGCCCCTGACCAGGCCTTTCCCCTGGCAGAGGCGGCCCGGGGCAAGGTGCGCTATGGGCCCGTGTGTCTCCTCTCTTGGAGACTGGCCGTGCCCGCCCCAGAGGGCACCTCACGGCTGGCTTGCATTGACAGCCTACAAAGGACGTGGGCTTTCCCACCGGGGAGGTCCCTGGGCTGTGGAGTGAGTGGCGGAGACCTCATTCCTGGAAGTGCTTTCTGGGACGCTCCAGTGCACACTAGCCAGCCCCTTGGGCCCCCGGGAGCGCTGAGGCCTGCTTGGTTGCCGGGGGGACAGACCCAGTAGGCTTCAGCTTGAAATGCCTTTGCCCCTCCCCATTGATGGTGGGCAGGGGACAAGATTTGTTTTTTAGTCAGAAACAAAACCAGGATTCAAAGCTCAATAGACAGCAAGCCCCCGGCCTGGCCCTCTGCGGGGAGGCCCTGGGCTGCATCGTGGGGGGCAGCGGGTGGGAACAGCCAGGGGCATCACTAAGGAGCTAGGAGCAGGCTGCTGGCACACGTGGGGGCAGTGGGTAGGGAGGCAAGGGCAAGCCAGTGGCTCGCTCATCCCGATGTGGAGGACGCCTGGAGAGGCGCAGCGCAAACCGGCCATCAGGTGTTCTAGGAACAGAGCGCCTGCATCACATGTCGCACGCCAGCTGTGTGTGGCACCGCCAGTGGAGGGCCAGGACCGGCTTGTAAGAGCTGAAGTCAGATTTCTAGCAATACAGCCATTCAAATTTCAGTTCTATCAGCCTATAATTAAAAAAAATGACTACTCAAAGCCATGACACTCTGGCTACGTTTTGTTACGACCTTCGCACTTGAGGTTAATGACATCTGTGGTGGACACAGAGCATGTGTGTCTCTTCCTTAGTCTGTCTGCAGCGTTTGCACGATGGCTGCTTGAAATCTGCTGTGGCCATGGTGGGAGTACTTATACCAGGGGAATGGCAAATGCTACAAATCGGTGCTTTAAAAAATTGTTTTTTGGGGGCCAGCAGATGACATGGTGGTTATATCACTGGACTCTCACATGGCTGACCACAGTTCGAGCCCTGGACCAAGTGGCTTGAAACTCACACCTGGTGCATGTGCATGCATGCTCACGATCCTGGGAGGAAATGGAAGAGAAGGGATTGCAGGGTGGCCATCCCCCCTGAGGGGGGTGGTTTCTCACTTTCACTGTGTTTCAGGGCGAGCATACATGCCCTAGAGCAAAAACCTCTAAAATATAAAATTGATTTTTTAAGCTATTGGGTATAGGACTTCAGTTAGGAGTCTAGCTCTAGGAGCTGGACAGCCTGGTTCGAGTCTCAGCTTTGCCACTTATAGCTGTATGGCCACTGGCACTTAAATGCTCTCTGAGTGTCACTTCCTTCCTGCTGAGTGGGGATAGCCCCTCCCATAGGGCCTTGCGAAGATGAGACTAGATGGCACAGGTGTGGAGCTTGGAGCGGAGGCGGGTACATGGGGCAGGCTCTCTACCCGGTAGGGAGGGGAGCTGTTACCGGGTTCTCACTGCTCTTACCATGCGTGTGCTATTCATGGTGATGGCGGTGGCAGGGCTCTTTCTGGGTGTCTAGGCAGGAGCCTCGGGCTCTTGGCATCCATCCTGCAGCTTCCCTTCCTACTTCTGAGTGTCTTCTCTGTCTGCCGGGGAGAGTGCAGGATAAGCCACCCCTGGCCCCTCCTGCGTGCCTGGCTCCGGAAGGCTGCCTCTGAGGCCAGCATCCATGGCCGAGACCTTCCAGAGCAGGGGGAGCTCTCCAGGGCAGACCCCGAACTCCCTGGGTGGGCAGGGCCTTAGCAAGGTGTGGAGTGTGTATGTTTTCACCCGTTCCCAGCCCAGGGATCCATGAGGAGCTGCAGCTGAGCCCATCAGGAAGAGCCCTGGGGCGGCTGCCCCAAACTGAGGCCAGTAGGATCCGGCCCGCCGTGAGGGGTGGGGCGTTCATGGGGCTGGCTGTGTATCCTGCAGGGGGGCGTAAAAACAGAGCGAGGGACCCCCTGGAGGGGGCAGTGTGCTGGTGGGGCGGAGCTGTACGGCCAGGGCCTGATTTGCAGCCTGCGTCTTGCTGTGATCGAGCTGCACATAAAGGGATGGTCATCGGCCATGCAGAGCCCTGAGGGCCGAAAGCTAGCGAGCGCTCCCAGCATCAGCAGACCCCTGGCTGGGTGAGGGGCTTGACCACGCCCTGGGAAGCAGGTGGGCTTCAGCAAAAACGCCAGCCCAGCTGCCTCCTGCCTCTTTCGCTCTGTGGCTTTGGGTTCAGGTGGGGACAGAGCTGAGATTGCAGGGGCGCCGGAAGGGAGGGCGGTGAGTTCCCCAAACCACACGTCTCCAGGAGCGGTGCGGCAGGCTGAGAGCAGGTCCTTTATTTCTGTGTGAGACTTGGACCCAAGCAAGTGCTCTCCAGGCCCGAGACGAGGGGCAGAAACCCCAGGACACCCTTTATTAGCCACACTGTCTGTGATTCTAAAAAACAATGGCGTAGTTTTGCACTAGAAATATTGGGCAAGCTTGCGGCCTCACTGATTCGTGAATGGCACTCAGGGTCTTTACCGCAGGTTGGGATCACGGGGACCAGCAGGTGGCATAGTGGTTAAGGTGGTTAGGGTGCTGGACTCCCACATGGCCAGCTGGATCCAAGTCCTGGATCTACCGGTTTGAAACTCACATCGGGCACCTGTGCGTGTGTGCCCACAATCCTGAGAGAATGGAGAAGGGATTGCAGCATGGCCGTCTCCCCAGGGGTTGATTGCTTGCTTTCTGTCTCTGTCTCTCAAGCAAGGGCATGTGCCCTATAGCAAAAATCTCTCCAAGGAAAAAAAAGAGTCATGTAGACGGGAGGTCTGCAGATACAGACAGAGCCCACAATCGTCATGAATGTAGCAGGTGGCTCAGAAGGACTCGTTAAAGGCTAAAACAGTCGGGCCTGTGCTGGGGCTGAGGGTTCCATGCTGGAAGCCAGGCCTGCAGCCTCATCTTACTTGGCTTTACGAGAGCTTAGGAGAAGTTTCTAGCATTGTTTGCGTCATGTCTGGAGGCTGGGGGTGGGGGTGGCTGAAAGGACCCGGAGGGGTGCCCCCTGCTGCTGAGCATCATCTGTGCTCTCCGTCTCAGGCCACAGAACTGTCTTCCATGCTGGTGTCTGAGCTCCAGGGTCTCTCTGGGGACGAGCTGATGCAACTCTGGGGACATTCTTCCTTCAGATGCCCAGACAACTGGTAAGGGCCCCTCGGATCGGGGGCGGGACTGGGCCCTGGCAGGGGGTCTCGATGGTGCCGGGTGGTCTTGGCGCTACCCCAGGCCCTAGTGAGGGGCGGATGATGATATTGCCACCACACTGACTTGTCCTCCTGTTTGGGGACGTGTGCCAAAAAGGCGATTAAGTGGGGAGGCTGCAGGTTCCCACGCCAAGCTCTGTGCTGCCTGAGAGAAGCTGGAGGGGCCGAGATAAAGGCGGCCCTTGTTCTCTCCCCAGAGGGACCCTCTTGCTGGAATTAGCATTCCAATGTGCCTTTGGGTACCCTCCTGGGGGGCAGAGTTAGCAGTGGGAGTGCTGGGTAGGGCTGGGGTCCCACCACCCACAACCCACCAAGCTGGGACAGCAAGCTCTGTGAGTGGCCCCCAAGCCCATAGGAGACCGCTGAGGAACCCACTGCCCAAGCTCAGGGCTGGGCCACTGTAGCGGGGGCTCCTGCCCAGAGCCCAGCCCTTCTCCAGGCCCTGAGGGACAGACTTGAGGCCTGTGAGCTTTTCAAAGACTCAAAAATACTTTGAGCTGGGAGCTGTCATGTGCCTGTAACCCCAGCTACTGGGGAGACCGAGGCAGGAGGATCATGAGTTCAAGGCCGTCGTGAGCTACATAGCTCGACCTTCACTGGGCGGGGGGGGGGGGGGGGGGGGGGGATGCTTTGAGACCTGAAAAGATTTTGTTTTTCTTTGAGAGGTTTTTGCTATAGGACACGTGTGCTCGCCAGGAAGACAGAGAGAGAGAGATAGAAAGCGAGAAATCACCCCCCAGGGGCGATGGCCACACCACATTCCCTCCTCCTCCATTCTTCTCTCATGATTTTGGGTACCCACGCACACGTGCCTGGTGTGCATTTTAAGCTGCTGAGTCCAGGACTCAACCTGGGGAGACTACGTGGGAGTCCAGCAACATAACCATTACGCCCTCCGCTGGTCCCTCTCCGCCCGGGCTTAACTATAAATGATATTTGGCTTGGGACATTGTATTCTTGTTTGCGGTGGGACAGGGCGTCCGAGTCCTCACGTGGAGCTGCCTGCTCCCCTGCCTCACAGCCCCTGGACTTCAGGAGGCCATAGGGGAAGGCCCTTCCCAAAGGGAGATGTTTTGAGAGGCCGGATATGCCTGAGACAGTCCCATTGCCCTGGCCTCCTCATTCTCCCTCTCTGCCCAGGGTCCAAATTGACAAGGAAAAGACAGGAGATTCAAGGGTGAGGTGTGGGAAGCACGGGCAGGATGCCCCTCAGATGAAGTGGCCTGTGACTCCCCAAGGATTCAGTGTCATCTTGGGATGGGGCCAGTCACCAACACTCCCATTTTACAGAGGAGCAAGCTGAGGCCATGTGTGGGGCGGAGCTTGTGTGTAGGGTGGGAGGCGTTTGGGTCTCATCAAGTGTGAGAGGTTGAGGGGTCCACTCAGCCCTCAACTGTACCCCTACCTCGTATGACCCTAACCTCCAGAGCCTCTCATTCTTCTGTAACCTGAGGACTCTGCCCTCCCCCCCCATTCTATCATCATTTTCTGCCTCAGATATTCTATTCTACAGACAGCTTGGCCTCTTTCCTGAACTTTCAACCTCTGCAATCATTTTTTTTTTAAATATTCTTTTTCTTTCTTTCTTTTGTCTTTCTTTCTTTCTTTCTCTCTCTCTTTCTTTCATTCATTTCTTTCTTTTTCTTTATTTCTTTAATGGAGTGAAAGAGAGAGAGAGAGACAGAGAGGGAAAGTGAGAAAGCTAGCCGCCAGGCCCAGGACTTGAACTGTGGTTGGCCATGTGGGAGTCCAGCACCCTTAACCACCATGCCACTTGCCAGATCCCAACCTCTGCAATCTTAAAAAGTAAGTAAATAAAAAAGAAAGGAAATAGGAAAAATAAATAATTAAAAAAAAAAAAAAAAAAGCCCTGATGGTGGTGGTGAGTATTTGAGATTTTAATTTGAGACCGATGGCCGGTTGCCAGTCCCTGTCTGTCCGGGGTTGTCACTCTTCCCACTGCTGCCTGGCCTGGCAGATCCCACCGTGCAATGGACAGGACTCACACTTCCTGGAACCCCCGGGCTTCCTGGGTGGGCAGGCTGCCAAGGTTGGAACTGGGCTACTGGTGCCCCAAGCACACATGGGTGACCACGCGTCATGGGGCCCAGGGGGCCCAGCTGGACCCCTTCAAGGTGGGAGTGTGGCTGGTCCCTGCACCTCTCTGACTGGGAGAGGGAGGCCCGAGTGCAATGAGGTCTGTGGCATGTGGGTCACCTTGGTGGTGGTCTCAGGCGGCCTCTGGCGGATGCCCTGCCCTCCTGCGGCACCGAGCCCTGCGTGGGCCTCATAGTGGAGCTCATCACATCTGGGAAGGCGGAGGCAGAGGAGGCGGAAGCTTGGCTCTGGTCGCTGGCCTTCATCCCGCGGCCCACGGATGCCATGGTCCACGTGCTGCTGGTAAGTCCCGTGTCCTACCGCCTGTGTCTTCCCTTCCCAGCCAGCTGCCAGCTGGCATCACGAAGCACGGTTCTCTCCTGCCCTTGTGCCAGCCCCTTGTGGGGTCAGTGGAGGGGCCAGACCACCCATCTCTCTGGGCCACTGCATTTGGGTTCAGGGCAGGCTGTGGTGTCAGAGAGACCTGAGTCTGAGTCTCAGCAATGTGCCCCAGCTGTGTGATCCCAGGTGAGTGGCTTAACCTCTCTGAGCCCGTTAACTGATCTGTCAGATGGGAAGGGACTAGTGGCTCCCACCGAGGCCAGGTGAGAAACAGGATGCTGTAGTGAGGCCGTTTTCCCGCTGCCTGGAGTCAGCACAGTCACTCAGAGCAGCTGCTGCTCTTGCTATAAACAAAGCCAGTGAATGAGTCTCGAGATCAGGAAAGGTGTGACTGGGGGTGGATGGTTTCCGCTGTCCTGTGGAGGCCTTACCTAACACCCTAACGCCCATGGGAGGTAGATCTCTGACCGCCCTGCTTCACACATGAGGAAACTGAGGCTCACGCACGGGGCGGCTTGCCCCGGGGGGTATGGATGCTCTGCCCTTTCTTGGAGCCTGGGAGTGGTGGGTCACTGTGGCTCCATATTCTGCCGTCCTGGGCGTGGGTCCAGAAGTCACAGCAGGGACTGTGAGTTGAGCGCTCTGCAGCCCGTGCAGGGACAGCTGGGCCTGGGAGCATCGTGCACGCCTAGAGGCTCCAGAGATCTGACCTGAGGAGAGGAGAGGGAGGCGGGGGGAGAGAGAATTTCCATAAGCTGCTTATTTTGAAATACGTTGGATTCTCAGAAAGGTTGCAGAGATAGTCCAGAGCACACGCCCTCACTGACCTGCCTCACCGGCCCCCCATTGCTAATGCCTTATGAGACCAAGACGTCTTTGTCACAGGACACATGGCTCCTCGGGAACTCCAGACGGTTGAGATTCTCCCACTTCTCCCAGTGTACCCCAATGAACGCCTGCTCGGGAGCCTCGGGCACCACGCTGCACACCTCTGTGTGTGGTTCTCGCTGCATTGTGACTGCAGTCAGGAGAGTGCAGTGGCTTTATTTATTTTTAGATAGAGATTTTTGCTATGGGGGGATGGTCATGTCAGGATCTTGGCCACGCATGCACATGTGCTCAGCCTGAGTTTTTTAAGTTGCTGGGTCTGGGACTTGAACTGGGGTCGACTGCATGGGAGTCCAGTGATGTAACCATTACACCATTTGCTGGTCCTGACTGCGGCGCTCTTAAGCTGTGCTCACACCTGTTCGTTCACCTGTGTAAGCAGCTGCACAGCAAGGAGAGGAGGCTCTGGCTCCCTGAAGGCCCCCTCATGCCCCACCCTGTGGCATGTCCCATTGGAGGGTGCTCCCCCCCACCCCATCTTCTCTGTCTCTCTCTGGCAAAAATAAATAAATAAATAAATAAATTAAAAAGTGAACATTTTAAACTGATTTTTAGTTGAAGTCTAACCAAACCTTTTGAGTTAGAGATTTTTGTAGTTAAGATCTGCTTTCTGATACTTGAGCAAGTGAGGAAGAGGGCTGGCTTTCTGGGACTATCCTAGGGTGGCTGCCGGCAGAAGGGAGCAGGTCACTGCTGCCTGGACTGCTCTTGGCTCCCAGACCCGGACCACCCAGCTCTCCCAGCCGGGTCACTGTAGGGGGCTCACAGACCCAGGCTCCTGCAAGCCACTCCGAGTGGTATTGGCCTGTGCTGCAGCCCTGCAGAGCTCACAGGCCTCTGGCTCCAGCTATGGGCCTGGGCAGCCTGGCGTCTCTCCGCCTAAGCCCTATCTGGGCATAGTGGGCCAGAAGCGCAGGCCCCGGCTGGACTCCTCCCCCTGTGTCTGCTTGCTTCTCTCTGTCTTTGCATGATTCCTGCCCTCCCAGCCTTGCTTTCCCAGCCCACATTGACAAAACTGGGAGCTTTATTTTCTTTGCCAAACATAGGAAGACACTGAGTGTGCTTTTATTGAGAGATTTTTGCTATAGGGCACATGCACTTGCTAGAGAGACAAAGAGTGACAGGGAAACAAAGCAAGAAATCACCCCCGGGATGGATGGCCACGCCACACTCCCCTCTCCTCTAGTCTCCTCTTGGGATTTGGGGCATGCATGCACGTGAACCCAGCATGAGTTTTAAGCTGCCGGGTCCAAGACTCAAACCATGGTCAACTACTTGGGAGTCCAGCGACGTAACCATTACACCATCTGCTAGTCCCAAGCGTGCTTTTTAAAGCTACGCTCTCCCCTGTATTTTCACAAAGAAAATACACATTGAGATGTGTATGCACATGTGTGTGCACACACACACACAAGAACATGTGCCTACATGCTGAGGCAGACACACAGGGCATGCACACACACACATACTGGACATGTGCACCCACAGACTGCATGCACATGATGCACGCACATGCCGAAGCATGTCCTGCTCCCCAAGTACACTCACATGGGATGTGCAGGGACACACTCATACGTGGGGTCATGTACATGCATGCAGTCACATAATAGGACACACTGAGACTCATATGTAGCATCCATGGGCCGAGGCACACATGTTAAGACTCACGTGTGCCTAGAGGTACAGATGCACATGGACACCACAGGTGGTACACATGCCCACGCATACACACACACCAGGACACTCACACATGGTGCATGTGGAACAGCTGTTCACACCTGAGCACACACACCAGGATACACTAGGACATGCACCGACACACATAGACACATGCTCACGTCGGAGCATGTGCACACATACATCCTAGGACACTCAGGCACATGTGGTAGTGCTCATGTGCATGTGTGCACAGATCCCCACCAGGACCTGGACACCAGGACATGTGTGTACACTGAGACATGGGCACACCCACATGGCGACATACACTCCTTGGAGGGCCCTGCCGTGTGCTTCAGGGCAGCCGGGAGGGCAGGAGGAGCAGGTCCTCGTGGCTGTGCAGAGCCGGTCGCTGGGTGTGCAGTTGGCCCGCAAGGCCGTTGTCGTGCACCGTTGCTCTGGACACCGCGTGATCTCAGCTCTGAGTAGAGACGCGATATCAAACACAAAGGTAGCGGGCTCAGGTGGTGTGCGGTGGTGATGCGACTTGTCCTTACGGGAAAGGTCCTGGGTTCACACTCCCAGGTGCGTGTGTGCCGTGGTCCAGGCTGGCTGGCACTGGGGGAGGTCGTGGCATGTAACCTGTCTAGCTAGCTCTCTTTGTCTCTTTGTCTCTCTCTCTCATGAAGAAAACGAATAAATTTTAAAAAAAGGTCACCACTTCCTAATTATCTGATGACATCTGGGCACATCTGTGCTCATGAAGGTGTGTGTCGATGGTGGCTGTCATCCCAGCTGCCCGGCAGGGGTACAGTGGCCTGGGAGCCCTCTCCAGCCCCCACCAGCCCTCCCTCTGCTACAACCAGAGGTGGATATGCTATTTGAGGAAATGTGCCTGGGTTAGGGGCCAGAGCCTGGAGTGCAGTCCCATGCCTCTGGGTTTCTGTCCCCGTGATGCACACAGAGGCCCCCCCAGAGGTCTGATTTCTTGTGCAGCTTTGCCGTGAGGAGGAAGGCAGGCCCATCCAGGAGGCTGGGTCACGTCTCTGCTGGTCAGCGGCAGGGGGAGAAATTCAGTTTCTCGCACCTTTCCGCATTGAGGCAGGCAGAGGCCGTTCTGGCATCTGGGGTGGGTGGGGCCGACCTTTGTCCAGAACTCTCTGCCACGTTCTTCCCAGAAACCCTCCTCTGTCCTCCCAAATGGTAGGGCCTCTCGCCCCGGCACTGTAGACAGTTGGGCTGGATACTTGGTTGTCCCATGTATTAAAGGACGTTTAGCAGTGTGCATGGTCTCTGCCTGCTGGGTGCCAATAGCAGCCATCCCCACCTCTAGCTGTGACACCAAAATGCCTCCTTGGCCCATGGTGTGGTCCCACAGCCTGGGTGCACACTGTCACCTGGGATGCTTTGACATGCTCTCTGTGCAGACTGATGCAGCCAGACCCCCGTGGGTGGAGATGGGGCCGCTATTGTTAGGGAGCCCTGGGGAAATCTGTGCACGCCCCGTGAGAGGCCGTCTGCAGGTATTGAGGCCTCTCGGGGTGAGGCACACGGTTTCTGTCCCCAGCCACTCCTGCAGACCCCGGGGGCCAGCACCAGTGCCTTTCTGGGCATCTCAGCCCTGGTGCACAACCTCTGTGCTTCTCTGGATGAGCCCTGCGGACAACTGCCTGCTGTCAGCTCCTTCCTGAGGATCCTGGGAGAGGCCTTGGGTGCCAGCTGTACCTTTCGGGAGCCCTCGGACGCCGGTCAGGTGAGGACAGCCAGCACCCTGGGCACTGGCCCCGGGTGGGGGCTCTCAGTGGGGCTGAAGCCAAGCAGGCCAGCCCAGGTGATGACCCTGCATCATCTCATTTCAGCTCCAGCTCGTGCTTAAGGCGGTTGGCAACGCCGGCCTGGCAGCCACGGCACTCGTTCCCTCGCTGAGCGCCTGCGCGTCCCTGCGGGGCATCTCCCCCGAGGTCCGGCTGGGGGCCATCCAGGCCTTCCGGAGGGTCCCCTGCTCTGCGGACGTGAGCTCCTCCATGCTATTTCACTGGGTGGGGCGGTGTGGGGTCTTGAACCTCTGAATTCATGTCGCGCGTCCATCCATTCATTCATCACATACTTGCTGAGCATCTGCTATGGGCCGGGCATGGCGCTGGGCACTGGGGTGCCAGAACAGGGATTCTGGTCTTTTTCTCAGGGAGCCTGTGTCTGGTGTGGGAGGTAGATTATTTATCACAGGAACACACAAATACGCTCATGAATACCGACGTTATCTGTCCAGTGCGGGTCGGTGGACCGGGCCACCCCTCTGCCCGTCTGTTTTGTGAATAAAGTTTTATTGGCACACACCCTCGCCCACACTCATTTAGGTGTCCACGGTAGCTGCCTTCTTGCAAAAGAGGGCGCCTGGTCTGCAAAGCCTAAAATAGTGACTGTCACTCTACAGCAGTGTGCTGGCCCCCGGACCAGTGGCGCCCTCCCTCCACTCAGACCAAAAATCGAAGTCCTTACAGTAAGCACCCACCAGCCTGTGCCCTCTGACCTCTGACACACGCTGGCAGCTCTTGGCCTCCCCCTGCCACCCCACTGCTCCTGTCACATGGCTCTTCATTCCTGGGCCACGCCAGGCCCACTCCTGCCTCAGGCCCAGGACACCATCCCTCAGGGTCTCCTGACTTCGCTCCTTTGCCTCCCGTCTGTCTGTATTTAAGTCACTTCCGCCCTGAGGTCTCTCTTGATTATTTCCCCCGAGTGGGCCCCAGTCCCTGTGCTCGACCCAGGTTCCCCGTTAGCACCTTCCCGGCTTGGTGTGTGGGGCACTCGCGGTGGGTCTTCTTTACCGTTGTCTCCCTGCGCTCGAAGGGCAGCTTCCGGTGAGGGGCCGGGCAGCTCTGGCTCATGCTGGCACCGCACAGGCCTGGCACGTAGTAGGTCCTCAGTAGATTCTTGTGGCACGAATGGATGGGTGGACGGCTGTGCTAAGGAAGGTGTCGAGGGAGAGAGCCACAGGTAGAGGCAGCGCTTGCTGAAGGGGGGCTGGGAACACCAAGATGTGTAGAGAGTGCCCCACCCCATGCCGAGGGCCACGCTGTTAGATGAAGTTTTATCGGCGCACACAGCCATGCCCACTCGTTTATGTGTTGTCAGGGCTGGAAACTGACAAGGCCCTGGGCTGGGGGTGGGGGAGGGCTGGGGATAAGCCAGGGTCAGGGAACCCTGCTACCTCCCAGGACAGGGCCACAGCGAGGGTGTGCGGGAGGTGTTGGAGAGCCCGTTCCAGGCAGCAGGACCGCCTGCAGAGCCGGGCAGGTCACGTGTCACACTCCTGGGTGGGTGGTTGGGCCCCTTGTGACACCGTCTTCTGCCCAAGCCAGCGAGCCGTGCTCTCCCGTCTGTACCAAGACCCCGAGGAGGACGCCGAGATCCGCATCAATGCCTACCTGGCCCTGATGAAGTGCCCCGGGGACGAGGTGTTTGCTCAGGTGCGGCGCACCCTGGCGGGAGAGCAGTCCACACAGGGTGAGCGGTGGCAGTGCGTGTGTGCGCGTGTGAGGTGGGAGCCTCGCCTGGGCTCCTCCTGGCGGGCGCAGGGGGTGCAGGAGCACTTTCTGCCCACCTCCCAGGTGTTGTCCCAGCTCCTTCCCACCCCCTTCTGCCACAAACTGGGCAAGTGACCCCGTGCGCCCTCTGCCCGCCCAGCAATTTCAGTCCTCATTCTGCCATTGGATGGCTTTGGAGAAGTCGCTTTTCCTTCCCAGACCTCGGTTTCCTCATCTGTAAAATGGGATGGGACTCCCTAGGGTCCTCCTAGTTCTGGCTAGGCCTGTAAAGAGAGACCGAGACAGAGGAGGGACCGTGTCTGCAAATCTCTGTAGATCCTTTCTGCGGTCAGAGAGCTAGTTCCCTTTAAACACGTGGCCTCTGAACATAATTCCTGAGCCCAAAGGTATACATTCAAAAAAAGTTCAAGAGATTTTTTTTTTTTTAATTTAATTTTTTTAGTTTTTGTTATAGGGCAAAACTGAGAGACAGCGAGAGAAAGAGAGAAGAAAAGTGAGAAATCAGTCTCCAGGGAGGCTGGCCATGCCACGGTCCATCTCTTGGAAGTTTGGGCATGCACACACATATGCCCAGCTTGATTTTTCAAGCCACTGGGTCCAGAACGTGACCTGTGCAGCCAGCCATGTAGGATCCAGCCGCCTTAACCGTCTCACCTGCTGGCCCAAGTTCAGGTGGTTTAAAAAATTCCATCATTCACAGTAGGTTGGGAGCCCAGAGTCTTAGAGCCTGGGTTCAAATCCCAGCTCAACGGCTTCCTACCCTCGGGCAAGTTATTAAACTGCTAAGAACCCCCCTTTCCACACCTGTGAAATGTGGGTAACCTTAAGGGCTGTGAGCATAAAATGAGTTACTGCTCAGAGACATTTAGAATATTGTAAGGGCTGGATGTGTAACTATTGATTTTAATGTTAGTTAAATTATGTTAATTATGTTATTGCAGTATAACCATGTGGCCAGAACTTCAAAGTGTACCCCAAAGGCTCAGATGGGAAGTGAACGTCTCTTCTCTGGTTCTCTGAGGGTGCTCACTGGCAGCCCTTCGTGTGCAGGCTCGGGATCCGCGATGTACAGACACCGTTCACCCGTGTCTCCCAGCAGCTGCAGCAGCGCTGGGTCATGCTTTGCCTGCTGTGATGCTCCTTGCTTTCGTTTTCTGCTTAAATTTGTATTTTTTTATTGGCAGAATGTGCACATGCTCACTAGAGAGAGACAGAGACAGAGGGAAAGAGAGCATATTCCACTGGGGCACGGTCACACCTCAGTGTCATCTCGATTTCTCTGCCCTGTTGGTGCATGGGTGGCCTGGCCTGTTTTCAAGTTGCCAGGGCCAGGACTGGAACAGCGTTCGGGCACGTGGGATCTGGCCCCCTTAACTGCAAGACCACAGGGCTGGCCCCAGGCTCTGCCTTTGACTGGTCTTCACAAATAGCACCCTGAGATGGGCCCTCAGTTCATTTTGCAGAAGAGGGAACTGACGCTCAGAGATGTGGAGCGAGTGTCCCGAGGTCACACAGCCTGTGATTGTTGGGACTCAGACTCTGGTCTGGCTTGCAAGTCAGGGACTTCCTCACAATCCTGCCCTGCCTTCCCCCCTGGAAAACCTGTCAGAGTCCCCATGTCCAGGCCAGAGTCCAAGCTCTGCAGCTGGTGCCACTCCTTCAGGGAGGATGGTGGTCTCTCTTGGCGACGAGGCCCTGAGAAGCCCCGGTGGGCGGACCTCTGGCTCCTAGGAGGGGGTGGCGGCTTTTCTCTGGCTGTGCTCACCACCCCTTCCCCTCCCCGTGGCTGTGCCTGCACTCCAGTGGGCTCCTTTGTGTGGAGTCACCTCCTGCAGCTGCTAGAGACGGGCGACCCCCTGAAACGAGCCCTGCGGGACGCCCTTCCTGAAGACATCCTCAGCCAGGAGTTCCACCCGGAGACCTGGAGACACTCGACCTATTCCGACGTCACCTTCCGCTCAGGTGTGGCTGTCCTGGGTGGCCCCTGCCCTGTCCTGGGACCTGGAGCTCTGACTCCTGAGGGCATGAGGATAGCTGTCCAAGTGCCACCCGCTTGGGATTTTGCCTTCAGCCCAGCGCACCTGTGGCTGTTGTTGGAGGCGATAAAAATAGTCACGTGCCGGCATTTTACAGCATTCATGGGGAACTCCAGCCTCCCTCTCGCTTTTCTTTTATTAACATTTTTTTTTGCTACAGGGTTGGCTGTGCTCGCAGAAGACAGAGAGAGACAGGGCACACGAGAAAGTCCCTCCCAGGGGCAGGGCCGTGCCACAACCCCTTTCCCCGTTCTCCTCTGGGGATTTTGGGCACGCCCACGCCTGGCGTGGTTTTCAACCTGCTGGATCTGGAACTCAAACCGCGTAGCCGTGTGGGATCCAGCTACCTTAATCGCCACGCCACCTCCTGGCCCTCCTCTCTTTTCTACATGCTGCTTAAACAGGACGTTTCTGTCACCGCCATGCACGGAGAATCCGTTTAGTGCCCTGTAAAGAGCAGGCAGTCCTGGAGAGAAAGACAGCGACAATGAAGAACCGCTGCTCTGGATCCTCCAGGCTCTCCTGCCTGATGAGGGCCGTGGGTTTTGAGAACTGCTTTTCCTTCTGTTAAAAAGAGCCAACTGCAGTTCAAGTTCTGGACCCAGCAGCCCAAAATCACAACTATATATATATATATATATATATATATATATATATATATATATAATTTTTTTTTGAGAGAGAGTTTTTTGCTATAGGGTGTGTGCACTCGCCAGAAAGACAGAGAGAGACAGAGAGACAGAAAGTGAGAAATCACCCCCTGGGGGGATGGCCATGTCGCAGTCCCTTCTCCATTCTCCTCTCGGGATCTGGGGCACACACGCATGCACACGCGCCTGGCGTGAGTTTAAGCCGCCGGGTCTGGGACTCGAACCGCGGTCGACTACGTGGGAGTCCAGTGACATAGCCATTACGCTAACTGCTGGTCCCTCAATATATATATTTTTTAAAGAAAGAGATCAGCGCCACACAGAGACGGCCTCTTCGTTGATTAAACAGAGACTCAGAAAGGGAACCCCTCCCTCACTAAGGCCCTACCAGCTCTGCCATTGTGGAAGTCTGGGGCTGGGGAGTGGGTGGCCTGTCCAGATGTGGGTGTGGGGGTAACTCTGACCGGCCTAAGGCTGGCTCCTGTCTAGCTGGGGGCTGTGCCCGTGCTGGGCCTGTCTCTGGCTCCTCAGCAGCCGACCCCGCCCTGGGGGGGCAGCACACACTGACCCGCTCTCCGGCCCTGTGAGGGGCAGCACGCGCTGATCCACTCTCTTCTCTCCAGTGTCCGGCAGCCTGGGAGCCAACCTGGAGGGGACCCTTCTCTTCTCCCCCGCCTCCTTCCTCCCCCGTTCGGCCATGGTCAACCTGACCTTCCATGTGCTAGGCCGTGCTTTCAACCTCCTGGAGGTGAGGGGGCCTTGCTGCAGGTTCCGCACGGCCTCTCCTGGACCTGGGGCTGGAAATGGTCCCATCCATGTCTGTGTCCACCATCTGTCCTTTGCCCTCGTTGTTCTACTCCCTGCACCCGTCCATCCCCGCGTTCCCCAGCCTTCCCTGTCTCTTCGCTCCCCTGTCCATGGGGTGGTAAATGGATGGGTGGAAGGATGCGAGGGTGGTGGAAGGAGGTGAGGACTGACGGCACTAAGGAAAGGAAGATGGAAGGGACGTGAGTGGAAGCAGAGGGCTGGCTGGGCAGGTGGAAGGAGGGACGGGGGGAGTCATCCATTGAGCTGCTGGAGTTTTAGAGTCACCCAGGCCAGGCCCAGAGGGTGCCTAGAGAATCAGACTTGAGTCCTGCCTTCTTCAAGGTGACACACAATTGCACTGTGGATTGTGGCCTTGGAGTGGCAGCTAAGGACTCGGGCCAAGGAGTGATACATTTGGCCTGGGGTCAGTGAATACGGAAGGGAAGGACATGGGCATTCAAGGAAGGCTTCTCAGAGGTGGTGACATTGGAACTAGGCCTTAATTAGCTGGTAGGAATTCTTGCTGTGTGGTCTCTGCCAAACAGAAGCAGCGCTTGATGGACTTCCTGAGCCCAGGTGCACCTCGGCAGCCCGTGGTGCCCTGCTCAAGCCTCTGACCCAGAGCTCTCTGTCGCCACGTGAGCTGCAGCTCCCTGAGTTTCCGTCTCCCCTCGCAGCTGGAGCTCCGGGTGGAAAACGCCGAGGCCATCGTGGGCAGACTGTTTGGCCGGAAGTCGTTCTGGGGGCAGGAAGAGGAGAGAGAGGTTCAGCAGGAGAACCCCCGAGAGCCAGCACCGGGGCCTGAGCCCCAGCCCGCCCACCCTGAGTGTCCAGGAGAGAGATCCAGAAAGATGGAAGAACTGCGGCAGAAGGTGAGGGATGGCTGCACCACCCCCTCCCGCCCCTGCACTCCCTGCCCGCAGCGCTGTGGCTCGGGCTTGGGCTCTCCGAGTGTGGACTCAGGGCTCAGGGACGCTGCCCTGCCCGTTCCTTACAGCAACCGGGGCGGGCTCAGACCCGAGCACGTGGCTGTGAGCCTGCCTGCACTGGAAACGGTAGACAGAAGTGTCCCCTCCACACAGGGAAGTCCCTCCATTGTAAGCGTGTGGCTGGTTGAATGGCCCCCACCTTGGCACGCCCATGCACCCAGCGCCAAGACCACATGCACCCCAGAGGCTCCCCCCTTTACGCCCCTCTTCTGGTTAATACCGTCCCCTAGCCAGGGGTAACCGCTCCCCTGTTTCTGACATCATCAATTGGTTATATTCTTTTTTTTTTTTTTAAAGATGTTTGCCCTAGGGTGTGTTTGCTTGTTGGAGAGAGAGACAGACAGAGCCAGTGAGAGGAAAGCTGAGAAATCAGCCCCACCCCCATAGGATGGCCATGCAGCAACCCCTTCTCCTCCATTCTCCCCTTGGGATTTTGGATGTGCATGCACATGCGCCCAGTGTAATTTTCAGGCCACCAGGTCCGTGACTTGAACTGCTGGTAGCCTTGTGGGAGTCCAGTACTGTAACCACTGCACCACCTGCTGGACCCTAGTTCTACTTTTAAAAAATCAGCTTTGTTGGGACCAGCAGATGACATAATGGTTACATCACTGGACTCCCATGGAGTTGACTACGGTTCAAGTCCTGAACCCGGCAGATGGGGTACATGTACATGCCTCCAAAATCCTAAGAGGAGAATAGAGGAGAAGAGATTGTGGTGTGGCCATCCCCCCGGGGGTGGATGTGTGATTTCTTACTTTCTGTCTCTCTGACGAGTGCGTGCACCCTATAGCAAAAATCTCTCTTAAAAAAAATTCAGCTTTGTTGAGCTATAACTGACATGTAATAAACGGCACATCTGAAGTGTCTAGTCCGATGTTTGCCACGCGTACACAACTGCAGACATCACAATAGAGGTGTGAACACGTCACCCCTACAGCCCTTCATGCTCCCTGATGATCCCCGTCCGCCCAGCCCTGGTACTAGGGCCTTACTGGAAGCGGGTGTTTCGGAATCGTCCCACGGGCAGGGAGCGCAGTGCACGTAGCCACTGCCCCACGTGCAGACACAGGCTGCTGGCCACCTTGCTTCTGTAGCGTCATTGCCACGTCCATCTGATGGTGGCCAAGGTGGGTGGCTGGTGACGGCTTGCAGCGGCCAGATGTGACCTCAGGTTCTGGGAACACAGGACAAGTAGGACCTTGGCCCGGCAGTTAAAAGCATCTTGGGCTAGAGCTGGGGTCAGCAAGTGACTTGAAGGAGGAACGTCCCAACCCTTTGGCCTGTTTTCCCTCAGAACGTCCCAACCCTTTGGCCTGTTGTTTTCTCACTTTTCATAGAGAGACCCTAGGTAATACTGTGCACGAGCCACATGACGAAGGGCAACAGGCGGTGATAGGGAGTGGTGGAGACTGTGGAGACAGGAAGCACGTGCTCACCTAAAGTGGCAGCCCCTCGTTGCCTCTCATTGCAAGGAGTGGCCAGGCAAATGGTTCTCTGTCTAGAGCAGCTGGAGACCTGGATCTGGTGTAAAACCTTCCACTCTAAATGCCGAAACGAACTCGGTTTGTAAAAAGCGAACAGCGGTGCACCCTGCTAAGACAGTGCTCCCGGCTGGGACCACGAGGAGGCCCAGGCTTGATCTCTGGTGCAACCCGCAGGCTGGGTGGGGTGACCTGTAATCCCGGCAACGCAGGAGACCGAGACGGGAGGGTCATGGCCTGGCCCACGTAGTGCGACCCCGTCTGAGAGGAGACAGGGAGTGGTGTGCACGCCTGTGGTCCCAGCTGAGAGCCTGAGGGGGAGACGGTGGCAGCGAGACCCGGCCAAAATGAATAAAAGATGTTGGAAAGGCACGCTGCATGGAAGCCAGCAGAGAGCTGAGACCGACAGAGCAGAGGAGAGCAGGGGGACATGCCGCCGCCGCCGTGTGGCTGCTGGGGGAACCTGGGGACAGAGAGAGGCTATTGATGGCAGGCTGGGGAAAACAGGTCAAGTCGGGAGTTCTGCTGGTAACCGACCGACGACCACAGCTGGCTTCTCTGTTCCCCCAGGCTCCTTGGCGACAGAAGGTGTTAACAGTAGGGGAACTGGCGAGGGCTATGTGGGAATTTTGGTGCTATCTTTGCAATTTGCCTGCAGGTCTAAAATTATTCAAAAATAAAGCATTTATTAAAACACATATACTCTGCAACGGGCACAGGGCAGTGGTGTGCAGACCCAAAAGACACACCTGGGGCTGGACATGGCTCACGGCCGGGAGTTCTGCAAGCTCCCTCCAGGACCCCAGAAGTCTCCGGCTGCCCCTTTCCTCCTGAAGTCCCGACACGGTCACCAGTCTGATCTCCCTCAGGTGACCCAGCGGCGCGGGGCGCGGCGGGCACTGCAGTGTGCGCTGAGCGTGAAGGTGTTTGGGCACGAGCTGACCTTCGTGACCTGCGGGGCGCTGGGCCGCCTCGTGCAGCGCCGGTCCCTGAGCCTGGCCCAGCTCGCCGTCAAGCTCCTGAAGGTAGGCCCCTGCCTGCCTGAGACGCTTCTCTCTGCCGCTTTGGCAAAGTGCTGAAGGGCATGAAATTTGGAGCCAGACTGCCCAAGTTCCAGCCCCGGCTCCCCTTGGCGTGTCGTGTAATTTATCAAGGCCCTGGTTTCCGCATCTGCGAAAGAAGGGTGATGATAGCACCGTCGAGTTGACGAGGCGTCTGCCTCAGAGGCCGCCATGGTGGCTGAGTTAAGGCGGCGGAAACCCGGCCGAGTGCTGACGGCACTCCTGGTGCTCGCTTGGTGCCATGTGCGAGGGCCAGGGCCCACGTGGCTTTCTAGCTGGCTGACCCCTGACCTCCTCTCAGGAGCACACTGTCTGGGTCCCAGCCCCGGCTCCACCCCGTCCTAGCTGTGTGGCCTCGCCAGGCCATCTGTCTGTCTGTGGCCTGGTCTCCTCATCTGGAAATAGGGCGATGCTCCCTCTGAGGGTAACCGAGGGCTCTGTGCTCGGGGCTCCAGGGCACTGGCTGCCCTGGGGGTGGCCACCTTCGGGGTTCTTTGTCTGCAGGGGCAGGAGGTGCAGGTGACTCGGAGGCTGAGCTTGGCCTCAGAGGAGCTCGTCTTCCCCACCGTGTCTGGTCTCCCGGCCCGACTGACCCTAAACACCTCGGCCGCCATCAACGTGCGGATCAGAGGAAACGCTGACTTCCAGCGGAGCTCGGATTTCTCTGTGGATGGTTACGTCAAGCCCAGGTATTGGGCTCCTTGGAGCCGGCGGGTAGGGAGTTGGGGCTGCTCCCTCCTGAGGGCTGCAGAGCCAGGAGAAACTGGGGCATCTTTGTGGGACAAAGGGGTCCCTGCTCTGCAGGCTGCCCATTGTAACTTCTGTTTTTTTTTTTTTTTTTTTTCTTAATTTTTTTTAAGGTTTTTGCCATAGGGTCTGTACACTCACTAAAAAGAGAGACAGTGAGAGGGAAAGTGAGAGATCATCCTCCTGGGGGCGTGGCCATACTGCAATCCTTTCTCCTCCGTTCTCCTCCTGGGATTTTGGGCACACATTCACATGTACCTGGTGTGAATTTCAAACCACTGGGTCTGGGACTCGAACTGTGATTGGCCATGTGGGAGTCCAGCTCCTTAACCACCACATCACTTGCTAGTTTTTGTGCCAAGAGACAGTACAAGGAGAGCCTCGGCTGTTAGGCCCACTTTGCAGGTGAGAAGACTGAGGCTCAGCGAAGCAGTCACCTGCCCAGGGTCGCCCAGCAGTGCACGGTGGCCGGGACTCTGCAACATGCGGCAGCCCCACGCCCTCCCCTTCCCGCTCCTTCCCCCGAGTCCAGTGCACCTGTGTAGCCACCAGCAAGGAGGGTACTTTCTCATTCCTGCTATCCATTGAGGAAACCGAGCCTCAGGCACGGGCACACGGAATCTGTACAATGCCCAAGCTGATTCTGAGCCTGTCAGGCCCTCATGGGCTTCCATCCCCAGCCAGCAGCTGAGCTGCCCCCAGGTTCCAGGTCCGACATGGGGAGCGTGGGCAGCCTATGCTGGCTGCTCTTTGGCACCACAGCCTGGCTCAAAAATCCCACCAGGCCCTGTGTCCCGCTGTGGGACTCAGCAGGTGGATCCCCCTCTCCGAGCTGCCATCCCCTCATCTGCAAAATGTGCTAATGGTGGTGAGGACTGGGGGTGCTCGGGGCACACCGCACTGGGTGTGTGGCCAGCAGAAGCCGCAGTGGGGGGGGCTCCTCTGGCTCCAGGCTGCAGAGGAGACAGGGGGCAGCGGGCGGGCAAGTGAGCTGTGCCGCGTTGTGGCCACCGGGACCCACAAGATGCATCAGGTATGTATGTGCCCCTCTCTCAGTGCCCTACTCCAGGTCTCAGCTCAGATGGGCACAGCAGGGACCCTGGGGCAGGCCGGGCTGAGGTGGGTGACCAGCGTGCATGGCACCGCCAGCCTGGATGGCGGGATCCAGGCAAGGAAGGGCCGGGACCTCAAGGTGCATCTGAACACACCTGAGGACGCCGTGGATCTATTCGGCTTCAGGTGGGCACCTGAGCCAGCAGGGAGGGAGTGCGAGCGTGTGTGTCTGCATGAGGGTGTGCCCTGGGCAGGTGTGTGATTATACGTGTGAGAGTGAGCGAGTGAGTGCCGAGGCTGTGCCCGCCAGTGTGTGGGGGCCTCATGCGTTTGGTGACACAGCCCTGGAATGTCTCTCCCACCAAAGCCTGTCCTGCTCAGGGTCGCATTTGCCCAGCGCCAAGCTCTGGCAGCTCAGGGCATCATTTATCCGATGAATGGATGAAAATGACTTGTCGGGGCTGTCCTCTTTCCCCACCCAGCTCTGAGCTGTATCTCGTCACTGGGGATGACATAAGGCGCCTCGGTCACGCTCCCAGTCCTGCTGAGCCCCGATCCTGCACCGACAAGGAAGGTAGGCAATGAGGTGTCCCTGTCCTCACCCCAAGGCGGGCGAGCCAGGAACTGAGAGGGAAGATGCCAGCTCCAAATCCCAGAGTTGCTCTTCAGCCCTCCAAGTGTTTATATTGCTACCCTCAGTGGTTCTGCTTCTAGAACTCTGCCCTGTCTACACCAACAGAATCATCTGAGTGCTCCGTGGCATTGTTACTTACAAGAGCAAAAAATAAGCAAATCAGATAGCCAACAGTGGACGAATGGCTTATTACAAGGGCCTGTGAGCTAAGAATACAGTTTTACATTTTAAAGGTCGGGAAAAAGTCAGAAGAGTAGTATTTTATAATGTGAAAATGTGGTGCAATTCAAATTTCCATGTCCAGAAGTCGGGTCTTATTGGAACGCGAACACACCCATTCATTTATGAACCTGTCCTACGGCAGCAGAATTGAGCGGCTTTGCCAGAGCCCATGTGACCAGCGAAGCCCAAAGGCCCTTTATGGAAAGTGTGTGTCAATTCCCAATTGAGAACGTCACTGTAATCTCTTACAGCTTTTTTTTTTTTTTTTTTTTTTTTTTTTTTAAGAGATTTTTACTATAGGGCATCTGTGCTCGCCGGGGAGACAGAGAGACAGAAAGTGAGAAATCACCCCCCGGGTGGATGGCCATGCAAACCCTTCTCCTCCAATCTTCCTTGGGATCTTGGGCATGCACGCACATGCACCCGGCGTGTTTTAAGCCACCAGGTCTCAGACTAACCACAGTCAACCATGTGGGAGTCCAGCATCTTAATTACTATGCCAGCAGGTGGCTCCTCAAGAGATATTTTTAATAACAAAAAAATTTTAGATAATATCAAGTGAAGGCAGCAAAATTGAATATGATTTCAACTAGGTGAAAAGATGTAAGGAACTCTGCCGAATCCTACAAGCAGATCTTGCAATTATATTCTGAGTAAGGCAGGGGAGGGGTCTAGCTAATGACAGATCAGAGGGTGCTTCCGGGCAAATTTGGTTTTCTTTTTTGATTTGATTTTGTTTAAATATTGAAGTTACACGAAGAGTTGTACGTGAGCTTTCAGAAGTATAACATAGGTAATGTGGAAAACTGTCCAAACCTCTTCTGATTATCTGAATGAATGTTTTCTGTACTCAGGGTAAGAATTACTACCTGAGACCATAGGCAGGTGCCACTTTAGACATTTATTGACCTGTGAACCCTCACAGTACACCACACGGCAGGAACTACTATAGCTACCACTGCGAGATGAGAAGCGTGGAGGCACGGAGATGCTAAATACTCTGCCCAGCTGGGACGTGGCAAAACTGGAGCTTGAACCCAGGAAGTCTTGCTCTGGAGCCTGTATTCTACACGGCACTGCCTTCTACTCTTTATTTTCCCTGGAGGATGTGTGTGCTTGCCGTAGAGAGACAGAGAGTGACAGAGAGGGAAGTGAGAAATCACCCTCCGGGGGGATGGCCACACTGCAATCCTTTCTCCTCCATTCTCCACTTGGGATTTTGGGCACACATGCACACGCACCCGGTGTGAGTTTTAAGCCACCGGGTCCAGGACTCAAACTGCGGTTGGCTATGTGGGAGTCCAGTGCCTTAACCACCACTCCATCTGCTGTCCATTACCCGCCTTGTACCCTAAGGTTTACACCACCGGCTATAGTTGCAGGGGACTACCCCTAGGGGATGTTGGGTGAAATGTCTGGAACAATTTGAGGGTGTCATAGCTGATTGGCAAGGGCTATAGGCATCTAACAGATGGAGGCCAGGGATGCTGCTAAACATCCCATAATACACAGGAGAGCCCCCACACGGAAGATGACCTGGCTCCAAATGTCCATAGTGCTGAGGCTGGACATGGTCTACACAGCACTGCCTCACAGGATCTGTGTCTGCACACGCTGCTCCTCAGGGAAACGGGAGAGGCGTGTAATTACCACCGAGCAGCCGGGAGCCCTCGGCCCTCTGCCAACCGTGTGGCTGCTTGTCTTCTGCAGCGTCCCACCTCTGGGGCTGGCGGCTGTGCACTGGCGTGACCTGGCCGGCTCCTGGCCGGCCCTATCTGCTCTCGGTGCCCGTGTTCGCGGCTGTGACGCTGGAGAAGCAGGACCGGGGCCTCCAACGGTACCTGCTAGAAGCTGCCTATACCCTCCGCCCCCAGGTGGGTGCTGTGGATGGCCGCTTCTTTCCCAGCCTGGTGGTGGGTGTCATTCAGCCAGCATGGGGGCTCACCCGCCAGGACATGGGGCTCTTCTCTGGGGCTGCTGGCTGGGTGGGGGGATCGCATAGGCTCCCTCCTGTCCCAGGGTCTTTGCACACACTCATTCCCTGTCGGGGGCTCTGTGACACATGAGCTCTCAACCAATCTTCAGCTCGAGTTCACTTCCTCAGGAAAGCCCACCTTAATTACCTCAAAGTAGGTCAGATGCCTTGTCATTTGCTCAGCAGGAGCACGTTCCTTCTTGTTAGGTCACGTTATGATGTTAGAGTGCTGACTGGCTAGTATGTCACCCCCAGGCCCGTCTCTCACCCCGTGGCCCCGTGCAGGTGCCCCGCAGCCTCCTATCCAGTCTCCCGGCTCCCTCTCGCCTCCTTACCATCTGTTCTCCAGCAGCCGGACAGACCTTCCGAAACCCAGGTCCCTACCCAGAACCTTCCAGCAGCTCCCACTCCCCACCGGGTAGAAGCCAGACGCCCCGAGAGCAGGCCCTCCTGCCCAGCCCTGCTGGCTGCTCCGCCCATCTCGGCACCTTTTAGAACTCCACGCTCGGGCCCCATGGTGCACGCCAAGCGTAGTCTGCCCCAGGGCCTTAGCACGGCTGCTTCCTCTGCCTGGAGCTCTCTTCTCCCAGGCCCAGAAGGCTCCCTCCCTTGTGCCCTTGAAGTGTCCCCAGATGCCCCGTAGGCAGCCTTCTCAGGTCACCCTGTCTAGACCTGCCAGGGTCCCTTCAGCTGCCGACTTTGTCAGCACTGCACTTGTTGTCGGCTGCCGTCTGGCTTGTTTCTGTCAGGGGGCGCCTGTGCCCCCTCAAGGCCGCAGTCTCTGAGAGCAGGGACTGTGTCTTCCACACTGCGTCCTCTCTGTGCTGGGTTCCCTGCTTCATGTGCAGCAACCGGATGTTGCTGGGGTGGGGGCGAGGCTGCAACGATGCAGGCCAGAGCCAAGGGTTGGGTAAAAGCCAATTATAAGGGGAGGCTCGGGAGGACCAGGAAGACAGTGGAGACTGCAGAGAGGGAGGGCAGGGCCCAGCAAGGGGCGCTGCAGGCCAGGTAGCCGCTGCAGCCAGATCCGTGGGGAACCCTGGGCAGAAGGCACAGCGTGGAGCTTGTTCCCTCAAGGTGTGGGACTTGGGAGTTTTGGCCCCAGGACTGGAGTGCAATGTTCTCCACGATAACAAAGTTGCAAATGCTTTTTGCAAATGAGCTGATACTCTGTAGGTGTGGTCCTGGGCCGGTCCCGGAACACAGCCTCCGTCCTCGGACTCCCTGGGCCTTCTCTTGCAAGGTCAGGGTGGAGGCCGGAGCTGGCTGGAGAGGAATGCCAAGTGGAGGTCTCTCGGGAAGAGGGGTAACCTCGGGACCAGGAGGGGGCCTCCTCCATCCCAAGGACGCCACTGTGTTTCCAGAAGGACAGCTGGTTCCCCCCAGAAGCCACCGCCCACCTCTTCATGGGCACACCCCAGTCGGAAGTGCCGAGGGACGTGGGGGTGGACGTCAGCTACAGCTTGCCCCGGAGGAAGTTCCGGCTCAAGCTTCTCCACCCCAGGAAGAAAATTGAGCTGGATGGTAATAGCAGTGCCCCCCCGCCCCTGTTCCTCTGCCCCTCACCATGTGCCAGCCCCAGGGCCGGGCACCTCAGCGTGCTTGCCGGTGGAGTCCTCAGCCACCTCTTGGTCAGCACCACATCAGTCCCCGAGAGCCGCAGACGCAGGAGGTTCCCCAGCCAGCGCGGGGCGGCCAGGATATTGAACCCAGGTCTCTAAACTCTCATTTTGTCCCCCAGGGCAGATTGAGGCTCTCGGGGGAGCCTGCGTGGGTCATTTGGAACTGATACTCAATGACAGGGACGTCTACTACATCAAGGTTTGTTCTACATCCTCGACCCACCGACCCACCGTGTCACCTCCTACCACCTCTGCAGGCACTTCCTGCCCAAGCCCCAGGGCCCTGGGTTAATTGCCATCTCTCTGCCTTTTGTTGTCCTCCCCCTTCTTCCTATCAGGTAACCCTTGTGTGTTCTGGGTACCCAGAAAAGTATAAAGGTGAAAAAGGGCTCGAATCCTTCCCCTAGCGATGTTAAGAGTAATGGCATTAATTACTCGGGGACACGCTCGCAGATTCAGGGTGGAGGCAGATGAGAGGCAGCCAGCCAGAGCCGCCTTGCCCAGATCTTGGCGGGAACGCTGGTGCTCACGCCAGGAAATGCACGTTGGTTTCCTGGGTCTGTAGCCAAGTCCCCCCGGCTGGGCGGCGCCCCCAGCAGGAGTGGGCTCTCCAGCAGTCTGAGCTCCAGGTGTCAGCCGGCTGATTCCCGCCAGGGCTGTGAGCGGCCCTGTCCAGGCCTCTGCAGCCTCAGGCACTGCTCGGTTCCCCCGTTTTCCTGCTGCCTTCTGTCTATGGGCGCCTGTGCCCGGGCTCCCACTTTGGTTAAGGACACCAGCCCACTAGATGGGCTCACCCTAGTGGCCTCGGCTTACTGAGCGCGGGCAGAGACCTATTTTCACGTAAGGTCACACTCACAGGTACTGTGGCCGGGCACAATCGGTCCTACACTACTGATTTACAAAGTCCCTTGGGTTTTTTGTTGTTGAGAGAGGTTTTTGATATAGGGCGCATGCGCCTGCTGGAAAGACAGAGAGAGACAGAGAGACAGGAAGTGAGAAATCCCCCCCAGGGGGGATGGCCATGCCACAAACCCTTCTCCTCCTTTTTCCTCTTAGGATCTTGGGCACGCATGCACACCTGCTGGTGTGAGTTTTAAGTTGCCAGGTCCAGGACTCGAACCATGGTTGACTACATGGGCATCCAGCAATATAATCATTATGCCATCTGCTGGTCCCAGTTTTCTGTTTGTTTTACGTGGAAGGATCATACCCGACTCTTCGTTTACATCTTGACTTTTTCTTCTTTCTTGTCCCCCAGGGGATGGTGGTCATGCCACAATCCTTTTCCTCCATTTCTCCTTCCCATCAAGATTTTGGACATGCATTCACACACACCCAGCATATTTTTTAAGCTGCTGGGGTCGGAATTCCAACTGCTGTCAGCCATGTGGGATCTGGGATCTGGCTCCCAATGCACAACGCTTACCCACTGTGCTGGAGGGCCAGCCCTGTATCTTGCCTTTTTTTACTCAAAACTATGCCTTGGCAGTTTTTCTATACCAGCAAGTTTTTTTTTTTTTTTTTTTTTTTTTTAAATATGAGTAATTCATTTAAAATATTCAGAATTCAAAAGATAAGGGTATAGAACTGAGTCTCTAATAGGTGGCCACATGTGGCTATGTAAATTTAAGTTCACTAAAATGAAAGAAAACAAATGATTCAGTGCCTTAGTTGCACCAGCCACATTTCAGGTGCCCGCTTACCTGGCAGGGACCTGAAATATTTCCGTCATTGCAGAACTCTGGCCGCCAGTGCTGGTATAACGGTAAACACTCCCTCCCACCCCTCCCCCAAGCCAACCGCTGCTAATTTCTTGTGATTCCTTTCCGAGATAATCTAGGCACACGATTGGCAGATAGGGCTGGTATCTTAATGTAAAATAAAAATGTCTCCCGGGTGGCTCTAGTGGCTACGTAAGAGTCTGTGGAGTGGAGTTATTCAGGCTAGTTCCTAAGTAAGCATTTTCTCTGGCTTTCTGCTCTTATATGAGGGATCTTCAAAAAGCTCATAGAAATGCATCATATGAAAAAAATGATGCCTGGATTTTGATTTTTTATTTTGCACCAAAACAAATTTGCACTTTAATTTCACTTTTCTACACGGTTTTTGAAGACTCCCCCTTCATAAATAGGCCGCCATGAGCATGGTCCCCTGTTTTGACAAGCACAGAGTTCAGAAACGTGGGGAAGAATCCTTGAAGAAGCTAAGCTCTGTCTCCTGCCAGAGTTCGTGTGGTCAGGGCTGGGCCAGCACCCTGAGTGACGGTGAGGACTTTCTAGGGTCGGAGTGACCTGCGGCCAGTACCAGGTGGTGAGACACAGCAGTTCGAGGCCCAGATGGAGGTGAAACTGGTGACGGCGGGCAGCCCCGTGGTTCTCACCGGGAACCTGACCTGGCAGGAGGGCAGCAGGGTGGGCTTCTCGGCATGGCTGAGCAGCCATCTGCTGAGTGAGCAGGCCCGTGTGACAGGTAGGAGACCCCTTCTCTCAGCCCCTCCCCTCAGAGGCCAGGCCAGGCCAGGGAGCGGGGACAGAGACAGGGTACCCCTCTCGTATCCCCTCATTGAAACCCACCTTGATATTAAGGCCTGTTAAGGCAAACCCAGGCTCTGCGTCTGCACCCAGCCCGGTACAGGCATGTACACGCAGCTCCCAAACATGCCGGCTCCCCCCACGAGCCTTAACACAGAGACTTTGCACTGTGTGGGTTCTGACCCATAAGAAGAAACGCGATTAGCCCATTAGAACCCCAAGCACTGAGATACTGAACGTGCGGCCTGGGCCCTGGACAGTCTCAGCTGATGTTGGTCCTGGTGCCAGAGTCAGGGTGGTGGCCCGTGGCTTTGCTTCTCATGGGGGATTGCAGAAGATTGCAGGGGCAGGTCAGGAACTGGGGCAGGGGGACACTTGGAGCAGTGGCTGGTGACTACCCTCCCGGGCATTTGGGGCTTGAACCACCGACCCCAGCTGGAATCGCGTTCTGACTGGATGGCAGCGTCGCAGAGGAAAGGTCCAGAGTGTGCACTCACCCGATGACCCAGACACGCTGCCGTTTCCCGTCTCTGCTGTCCCGTTCAGTTTGTTTCATTCCACTGCATTTAACTAGGGCAGATGGAGTGAGATTGGGATGGGACCCACGCAAGTGGCATCTGAGTTCCCCCGACAATGCAGACGTCTGGGTTCTGTTGCTGCGTGGTTTGGGGAGAGGATAGGTGTTGGCTGTTAGAGGAACCCCAACACTGTGCTCCCCGCTCCCCTGCTTGCCTGGGCCTGGGGATGTCAGTGCTGGGGGGCCGTCCGTACAAGCTTGCCCTGCTGTCCCCACAGCACTGCTGGAGAGGAAGGCAGAGGACGGGCTGCAGGTGACGGCCTTGGCCGGTGAGCTCCTCCTGCCAGGGCTGGCCACGCTGCGTGCCCTGGGCCTGCTGCGGCAGTGGGGCCGCCATAGGACCAGCTCCCTGAGGATCAAGTATGGCCGCCTCGGTAGGCACCGCCATGAGCGGGTGGGGTGAGGAGAGGGTGGCGGGACCGCACTGTCTCCTATGGCTGTGGCCCTGCGAGCTGAAATGCCGCTGTCACCGTGGGTTTCTTGGCCTCACCCTCTGCCCCTTGGTATATATGCATGCGCATGCCCATGTGTTGGAGGGACTGCCACTCTGCTCTAAAACCCCTCCATTGGGCCAGCTGTAGCTTCCTGATTAAGGGAGTAGACCTCGCATGGCAACCACGGTTCAAGTCTCGCCTCACCTCCCCACCCAGGTCCGGGGTGTTCCTGCGTGCCCCTAATCCCGATGGGGTGGGGAAATAGAGAAGGCGTGTGGTTTGACCACGCCCTGTTGGGGGCACTCCCTTTCCCTCTCCTTTTCTGGTGGGTGCACCTGCTCTCTGGCGGTTAAATATAAAACGTCCCCTCACCATGTTCCAGTGGGGTGACGTGAGGCTGGCAGAGCTGGGGCTGGCTGAGGCTGAGGCAGGGCCTGCCCTGGTGGCGGGCTGCTGGCAGAAGGGCAGGGGTCCTGGCTGGTCCATGCAGGGCAGGAGAAGCAGCCGGCACACGAGTGCAGCACCAGCCAGACGCTGCGGGTGGAGAGCAGCTTGGAGGGCGGCTACGGGCTGGAGCTGGACCACGAGTTCCACTGCACACAGATCTCGGCGTTCAGCCACAAGGTGGGTGCCGGGGTGAGAGTGCCAGGGCCAGGAGCGGTGAGGTGCGTGCCCTGGCCTCATCTTCGAGAGCCAGACTTGCTCACAGACACGCAGCCGTAGGGGAACGGTTCTGGGCTGGACCTCGAGTCTCTGTCTTCCATCTGTTCATTTGATCTACCTTTATTAAACACCTACTGTGTGCCCGGCCCTGGGGAGAGCAGGGGACAGGCACCACCTGCTCCCTGCCACCCTGCTGCTGGGCGGAGACAGAGAACAAGAGAAGAAGAGCCAGAGGAAGGCAATTGTCATGGCTGGCAAGCCGAGCAGAGGCCAGAGAGCATGACTCGGGCTTCTTAGGATGGCGCACTGGGCGGGGGGGCCTTCTTGGTAAGTAACACGGAAGCTGGAAATGAAAATAGGAGACGGCTCTGTTCCCCTGGAAGGGTGCTTCAGGCAGTGGGAACAGCAAGTGCAAAGGTTCCAGGGCAGGAGGGCGAGGGTGAATGGGGCGGTTACAGACCTACAGGCTGCCGGAGGGGCTGGAAGGCCCGGCACAAGGGAGGGCGGCCCATCCTTTGCTAATTTACTTTGTAAGGTTTCCTGTCCCTCCGGGCTGTTGCCCTCACAAGAGTGGGGTCTGTACCACTTGGCTTGTTCATCCCTGGGTACCTGGTGCCCAGCACTGCACTGGTTCCTCCTGGGTCCGCAGGGAGAGTGTCGGTGACAGGATAAGATGAGCTAGCCGTGCCCTGCCCCATGGCGCTCAGGTCAAGAAGGCAGCAGACTCCCTGGGACCTGGAGGTTGATGCCCTGATCCCTGTGGCTTCTGTCCAGGACGTTGGGGCCAGAGGCTGCCATGGGGCAGAGGGCGGCAGGAGTTTGGGGTTTACGTGAAACTGATCCTGGCTGATGGGTGAGGCAAGCGAGGCACTCGCCTTGGGTCCACCACGTGAGGGGCTGTCGAAAATGGCCACCTTGTTGAATCACATTTTAATGCAATACAGAATAAACTCAGTGGAGATAAAGTCCCCCCATGTTCCTGCAGAGCCGTCTCCTAAGAAAAGCAAACTGACATCCTTGGGGCGGGAGGCAGTGAGGAGGTCCTGGAGCGGGGCAGGCAGGGCCCCTGGGGCCTCAGTGCTGGCGTGTGTCCCCAGGTCCAGCTCCGGCACGAGGAGGGCTCAGACCACCTGCACTCACGGCTGGAGGCCAGCTACGGGAAGCACTGGGACGAGGCCAACAACAAGAGGCGCCTCGTCGTCAGCCAGACCTTCAAGAACGACTCGGGGCCGGCTCTGAGAAACTACTTTGTAGAGGTGAGCCCGCTGTGTCTGAGGGCCTGGAGTCCGGCATGGATGCTGGGAGCCGGAGAGGCCATGCATGCCCCTTGGGCCTTGTTGCAAGGGTGCACGCAGCTCAAACTCAAGCTGAGTGGGGTTACCTTCTGAATCTTGGCCCCTGCTCCCTCGGGAGGGCCAAGGACTGCTGAGAGCCTTGGGAGACATAGAGTTCCACCCGAAAAAATGCATCTGGGAGATAGACTCACTTTTGTGCCGGTGTGTTGGTTTTTCTTTTTCTTTAAAGATTTATTTATTTATTTATTATTTTATTTCTCAATTTGACCAGAGAGAGACTAAGAAAGAGAAAGGGAAAGTGAGAAAGCAAGCCACCAGGTCCAAGACTCAAACTGCAGTCAGCCTTGTGCGAGTCCAGCACCTTAACCACCATGCCACCTGCCTGCCCCACGGTGTGTTAGTTTTTCTGATGGGTCAGGAAAGACTGGGCGCTCAGTGGCCAAACAGGTCATCTGCTCTTACAAGGCACGTGCTTACCTGGGTGTGCTTCTTTTTAAATTGGTTTTGGACATTTTTCATTTTAATTCTGGGAAAATATACAGAACATAAAATTTACCGCTTTAACTATTTTCGAGTGGCTATTCCCATTCACGTGCAGACGTCACTGCCATCCACCTCCAGAACTTCTCCATCTTGCAGAACTGGAACTCTGCACCCATGAAACAAAGACTTCCCATGGCCCCCTCCCCCAAGCCCCTGGAAACCACCATTGTGCTGCAGGTTTTCTCTGAGTGCCTCACCTAGGTGGACTCAGTGTGCGTGCTTTTTTCATGGCTGCATGGCCTATTCAGCATAATGTGCTCAAGGTTCATCTGTGTTATGGCATGTGTTAGAAATTACTTCCTTTTTAAGGCTGACTAATATTTGGCGTCTATATACAGGTAGGCTTTCAAAAGTCTGTGGGATGGGGACCAGCAGGTGGCATGGTGGTTAAGGTGCTGGACACTCCCACGTGGCCGACTGCAGTTCGAATACCAGACCTGGTGGCTTGCTTTCTCACTTTCCCTCTCTCTCTCTCTCTTTGTGTCTCTCTCTGGTCAAAATAAAATAAATGAATAAATAAATAAAATTAAATAAATACTTATAAAAAAGAGTCTGTGGGAAAATGGAATTATAGTATGAATTCATTTTGGTATAAATAGTTTTGAAATCCATGCATAGTGTTTTCATAATATGCATTTTCTGTGAATTGTTTGAAGACCGCTCATGTATAAGTAGTTTACTTTTGGGCTATCTGACTGTCTTTTGGCCAGAACCATACTGCTTTGATTACTACAGCTTTGTAAGATCTCCAACTTTGTTTTTTTTAAAGATTATTTTGACCTTTTGGGAACATTGAGCATTTATATGAATTTTAGGGTAGATTTTTCTATTTTCATAAAAATACCATTGGGATTTTTCTAAGAATTGCACAAAATTTGTGAATTGCTTTGGGTAGTATTGACTTTTTTCTTTTCTTTTTTTTGTTTTTTTTCTGGAGAGGTTTTTGCTATAGGGTTCGTGCGCTTACCCTATAGCAAAAGACAGAGAGAGGCAGAGACACAGAAAGTGAGAAATCACCCCCTGGGGCGTTGGCCATACTGCAATACCTTCTCCTTCATTCTCCTCTTGGGATCTTGTGCACACATGCACACATGCCTGGGACATCTTTTTTTTTTTTTTTTTTTTTTTTTTAAAGAATCATTTTATTTAACTTTATTTATTTATTTAAATTTGACCAGAGAGGGATAGAGTGAGAGAGAAAATGTGAGAAAGAATCTGCTGGTCCAGGACTTGAACTGTATTGGCCATGTGGGAGTCCCATGCCCTTAACCACCATGCCACCTGCAGGCCCCAGTATTGACATGTTAATGATATTAAGTCTTCTACTCGATGAACATGGGATATTTTTCCATTTATCATGTCTTGTCTAATTTTTTAAAACATCATTTTGTAGTTTTTTTGTGTACAAATCTTTTGCCTACTTAGTTAAGTTTATTCATGAGTACTATGTTGATTATAAATGATACCAACACTATGCAACTAAATATCCGTCTGAAAAAGCATGAAGACTAGAATTTCTCTTGATAGTTACCATCCCTGATCCTTGTCCCTTCTTCAGACACCTGAAGGGAACCATGAAAAAGCTTAGTACTTTTTCTATTTATTTCCTCTGTGGACCTGTCAAAACACTTAGTTTTGTTTGAGTTTTGCTGTGCATTTTCAGCAATGGGCCTTGGAGAATTTTCCATGTCATTCTGCGGAGATCAGCTCTGTTCTTTTAAACGGTTGTACCCTGGTCCGTGTCCGGCTGTGCTGCTGTTATTTGCTCATCTCCCCCTCGGGGGAACATGCCCAAACCCCCTCGAGCGTGCCTACCCGAGCCCCTATGTGGCAAGGTCTCCAGGGCAGATGTCACAATGTGGAATGTTCGTATTACATTAGAATATGTGCATTTTTAGTTCCTGGCTCTTGCCAATTTGCCCGCTAAAATATCTGTACCAATCACCTCCCTTCCAGGCAGGCTAAGAGAGCAGTTCTCATACGCTCACCAATACCTGCATTTTACCATTAAAAAGTATTGCTAATGTGGAGGGAAACGGTATCTTGTTTGAGTTTTCATTTCCCTGATTACTTAAAAGGCTTGTGTATTGGGGGACCAGCAGGTGGTGTGGTAGTTAAGGCAATGGACACTCCCACATGGCAGTCCATGGTTCAAGTCCTGGACCTGGTGGCTTGCTTTCTCACTTTCCCTCCCTCTCTCACACATACTCTCTCTCTCTGGTCATAATAAAGTGAATGAATGAATAAACAAATAATTAAATAAATAATTCTTTTTTATTTTTATTTATTTTATTTATTTATTTTAAAGAATTATTTTATTTATTTATGTATTTATTATTTCACATGAGTTTTTGCCAGAGGGAAAAGGAGAGTGAGAAAGCAAGCCGCCAGGTCTGGGACTCGAACCATGGTTGGCCACATGGGAATTCCAGCGCCTTAACCACCAAGCCACCTGCTGGCCCCTAAATAATTCTTTTTTTTTAAAAAAAGGCTTGTGTCTTTATTATTTTTTTAGTTAATTTTTTTTTTTTTTTTTTAGTTTTTGATCAACTCCCAGGGCAGATGGCCATGCCACAATTCCTTCTACTCCAGTCTTCTCTTGGGATATTGGGCATGAATGCACACGTGCCCAGTATGTTTTCTAAGCTGTTGAGTCTAGGACTTGAACCACTGTTGGCCATGAGGTATTCAGCACCTTAACCTCTATGCCACCTACTGGCCCAGCTTGTGTGTTTATTTTACCATTTGCATACCTTCCTATGTTTTGATTTTTGGCATCGATTGCCACACGGCTTGACTTAAAATGTTCCTTAAAATGTTCAACATAGAATTACCATATGACCCAGCAGTTCTGCCCCTAGGTAGTCAAGAGAATTAAAGACACACGTCCACACAAACTCATATAGGAATATTTATAGCAGCATTAATTACAATAGGCCAAAAGTAGAAACAATCGTATCTTCATCAACTACTGAATAGATACACAGACTTTGCTGTACTCACACTGTGGAACACTATTTAGTCATAAAAAGGAGTAAGTTATTGATTCACGCTACAGCATGGGTGTGTCTTGAAAATCTTATGCTGAGTGAATGGAGCCAGACACAAAAGGCCCCAGAATGTCTGATTCCGGGGTCTCACTGAGTGCAGAGTGAAGGCTGAGGAGACCCATCATGCTGAGAAAGCCTGTATCAGGTGCTCTACAGTTGGGTTGGAAACTGAGGCAGTTTCTCTGTGTCCCAGTGACTTAGATCCTCCGGGTGAAAGGGAGATGTTTAATTCTCACAATTTTATTATTATTTTTTAGAGAGATATTTGCTATAGGGTGTGTGTGCTATCTGGAGATATAGAGAGACAGAAAGCAAGAAATCACCCCTCGGGGGGATGATCACACTACAGTTCCTTCTCCTCCATTTTCCTCTTGGGATTTTGGGTATGCACGCACTTGTGCCCAGTGTGAATTTTAAGTCGCTGGGTCCGGGATTCAAACTATGGTCACCAACAATGTAACCACTATGCCATCTGCTGGTCTCACATTCTCACAAATTTTGAACAACCAAGTTTCTGGCAGTCAGTGATTTTTATGGAGCACATTTTCTCAAAGAATAAAAAGGCAGTACTCATTCAAAAAAGGGGGTTGTTAGGACATTTTAGGTTTCAGCATGAACTTTTTAATTTTATTTTGAGAGGTTTTTGCTATAGGGCGCGTGTGCTCGCCAGACAGAGAGAGACACAGAGACAGAAAGAGAGAAATCACCCCCCAGGGGGGATAGTCACGCCGCAATCCCTTCTCCTCCATTCTCCTCTCGGGATCCTGGGCATGCACGCACACACGCCCGGCGTGAGTTTTAAGCCACCGGGTACGGGACACAAACCGCGGTCGACTACGTGGGAGTCCAGCGACATAGCCATTACGCCAACTGCTGGTTCCCTCAGCGTGAACTTTGCAGCTGGCTTCGTCTGTCAGCCATTCAGCCTCATGGATGCCTGGAGCAGGTTTTTATTTCTCAGTCTGAGCTAACCGATTTTAGCTTTCTCACCTGTTTAGTAAGAGCGTGAAAGGCTAGAAGGGCAGGGGCTGTGCTGGGATGTGGGCCGGGGTAGCTCCCAGCAGCTGGGAACTCAGGCTTACCCTTGCTGCAATGGAGAGCCGGCCATGCAGCCCAAACCAGGAGCAGCACCATCCAGTGGGCACCATGGGGTGGGCATTCTCCAGTTTGTGCTGCAGGTGCCCGAGAGGCAGGTGGATTGCCGCGCTCAGCTGTACCACTCAAGCCTTCACGAGCCCCACGTGGAGAGCAGCACACACCTGAAGGTGCAGCAGGACGGGCGGCTGCCCCTGGTGGCCAGCCTGTGGTGGAAAGACACATCCCGGGCCTCCCTGTGGAGGTGGGAAGGTGAGTGTTGGCCATGGAGTCACGGAGCCTCCTTGGGTAATGTTCGGCTCTCTGGCCTCCAGGGCTTTGCTCAGGCCACGCCCAGTACCTAGAACTTCCTGTCCCCTTGTTGGCTGGGCTACTGCACGACTCAAACTTAATGTGTCCCATGGTATAATTATGTACTAACTTCTTACCCTTCGCAGTCTACGTCCTCAGGCCGCTGCCTGCTTCTCCAGCCTTCTCTTGCCCACTTCCCCCATTATCCGCTACCCGACAGCCCCATGGGTTTCTTTTCTATTTCCCAAACATACCTCAAGGCCTTTGCACTTGCTGTTCTATCTGCTTGGAAAACATTTTCTTTCTTTCTTAGAATTATTTATTTAATTTTATTTGTAATAATAACAATATATATATTTTTAATTTGCTACAGGGCATGTGCAATCACCAGAGAGACAGAGAGAGAAAGAGAAAGTGAAAAAGCAAGCCACCAGGTCCAGGGCTCAAACCGTGGCAGTCCAGAGCCTTAGTCACCACCTGACGGCCAGTGGAAAACACTTTCAAGAAATGGATTTACCTATGTTTGAATTCTTTAAAATTAATTTTTATTTTTAGAGGAGTAATATATAGTGTAGAAAGTGAATTAGACTATGAGTTGGTAATTGTTGAAGTTGGGGAAGTGATTGGGGAGAGGTTCTTTTTTTTTTTTTTTGAGAGGTTTTCACTATAGGGCGCGTGCGCTCGCCAAACAGAGAGAGACAGAGAGACAGAAAGTGAGAAATCACCCCCCAGGGGGAATGGCCACGCCGCAATCCCTTCTCCTCTATTCTCCTCTCGGGATCTTGGGCACGCACGCACACGCGCCCGGCGTGAGTTTTAAGCCACCGGGTCTGGGATGCGAACCACGGTCGACTACGTGGGAGTCCAGCGACATAGCCATTACGCTAACTGCTGGTCCCGAGAGGTTCTTCATTCTAGGCTCTCTGCTCATGCTCATGCTTGTCCTTGAAATAAATTTTTGAAAAATGAATGAAAGCTTATAAGAAAAATGAATCATCTGTTTCACATCTTCCTACCTGAAGTCTTGCTTAAATCAACAGCTACCATAAATTCTTTTAGCTATTTCTTCTATTATACTCTCCATCTTTAAAAATACATTATCATGCTGTTATTTCTTGATTTTTCTGTTAGGCATTCCCATAGAGAGGATGAGAACTTAACTCTTACACTAGCCCTTTTCAAAGATCTATTTCCCTCCTTCCTCTAGAAGAGTTACATTTTGCTAACATGTAATGTTTACATAACAGTGACCTTACAAATGTCCTTCATAGATGAGACACATGGGACCAGCAGATGGTGTAATGGTATACTATGATTTTAACTTTTTGTTTTTCCTGGAGTTATAATTGCCTTTTTTCCTTTAGTTGATTAGTTTTCTATTTTTCTGCTACTAATTATTCCCAAAATCTTTAGCAACATTCCAGACTCTTCTCCAAGTAGTTAGACATGTCAGATTGTTTATCTAATTCCTACATTTTTCTTCGAGGACCCCCCACCTTGGTCTTTCTGCTCCACTGTTGGCAGGGTCCCTGATGTGGTCCTGGGTGCTGTGGTCCATCTTTCTGGGAAGTCCTGCTACTTCTCCTCTGGGTCCTAGCCCTGCGTCTTGCACTCAAGTCATTTCTTTCATGGCTTACTCCTCCATTCTGATGGAGTATGACTTCTGTAGCTCCCAGAGAAGAACACAGGGGATGCACTGGTTTCCCAGGCCTACCGTGACAAATCGCCTTAACATGGATGGCCTAAAATAACTGAAATTTATTTCCTCACAGTGCTGAAGGCCACGTGTCTGAAACCAAGGGGCCAACAGAGTCATGTTCCCCCTGAGTCCTAGAAGAATCAGTCTGTTGTGCCTTTCCTACATTTGGTGGTGGCCAGCAGTGGTTTGGGTTCCTTGGCCTACAGCTGCATCCCTCTGCCTCTTGTCACATGGTATCCTCTGTGTATGTCCATGTCCAAATCCCCCTCTTCCCTGCCTTCCTCTCCCTCTCTCCTTTCTTTCCTTCCTTTTTCTGTCTTTTCTTCTTTCATCTTTCTCTTCTTTTTCATTCCTTTGTCCTTTTGTTCTGTTGGGATGGCTGACTTCCTCAGCAGCTTGTCAGCCCTTCTACTGACCTTGTTACTTGGTGATCTTTTATTTTCAAGAGCTCGTTTTTGTTCCTCAAGGTTCCTTTTTTTATTGCATCCTGTTCTCTGAATGCATTATCTTCTCTTCCTTTTTTGCGAGTAGAGATGATAGGATTTGAGGGTTTTTGTGTTTTGTGTTTGTTTTAGAGAGAGATTTTTGTAATAGGGTATATGCACTTGCACACAGAGAGACATAGAGAGACAGAAAGTGAGAAATCACCCCCCAGGGGGAATGGCCATGCTGCAATCCCTTCTTCAATCTCCTTTCAGGATTTTGGGCACACATACACACACACCCAGCATGAGTTTTAAGCTGCTGTGTGGGGACTCAAACCACAACTGACTATGTGGGAGTCCAGTGACATAACAATTAGACCATCTGCTTGTCCCAGGATTTGAGGGTTTTATCTGTTTGCTCTGAGTTTTCTTTTTTACTGCTGTTAATGCATTTCCCACTAGAGACCTTCTCCCACATGCCAGGCTAAGTGCTGGGTATGCGCTGATGTTTAAGTTCACTGCTCAAAATATGGTTATGGTATGCTAAAACAGGGTGACTGGGACCAGCAGTTGGTGTAATGGCTATATTGCTGGACTTCCATGTAGTCAACTGCGGTTCAAGTCCTGGACCCAGTGACTTAAACTCACCCCGGGCGCGTGTGCGTATGTGCCCAAGATCCTGAGAGGAGAATGGAGGAGAAGGGATTGTGGCTTGGCCATCCCCCTGGGGAGTAATTTTTTGCTTTCTGTCTGTCTCTCTCTGTCTTTCTGGCGAGCGCACGTGCCCTATAGCAAAAACCTCTCCAAAAACAAAACAAAATAAAACAAAACAAAACAGAGTGACTATATTTTCAGTGTTTGGGGACTTAAGGACTTACCATCAGCAGTTTAGCAATGTTGGGGGTCTAATATTCTAGAGCAGAGTTTTTAAAAGTTTAATTAATAAAATTTTTCTTTAAAACACTTTTATAAAACTTAGAGTAACAACCAGATGGGGCATGAGTTTTCCAGATCCCAGCTGGGATCTGTAAAGTGAGATAAGGTCATTGCTGTGATGCGTGAAAGAAATGGAAATAAGGAAAGTCGGCCTCGTAGATCTTACTGGGACAGGGGAGCCCTTGTGGACTGGTGGGCTTCCCTGTCAGGTGCCTGGGTGGGGGCAGGCTCTCTCGGGGAGCACCTGGGACCCGAATCTGGGGACTTCGCCTTTCCTTCATTCTCTTCTCCTGTGCAACAGTATTCCGTTTCCTGGGGGAGGTGCTGCCCCCACTCAGCAGCCCCGTCCTCTGTGTGGCAGCTCACATCCACCCTCCCTGGACCGTCCACACTCCTGTGTCTGAGCTCTCTGCCTTGGTGTCCCGGACGGTAACTCCCCTCTCGCTGCATCACTGACTGGCCCCCACCTGCTGAGTCTTAATCCTTTATTTTCTTCATAGCCCTCAGCATTTTTACCTAGGTTCCCATGCACCTCTATTTGTCTGAAATCTGTCCCTCCCTGAGCCCATTGGCCCCGTCCTCCAGGTTCCATGAAGGTGGGGACAGTGCTTCTTGCTCGCCGCCAAACCCCAAGTGTCTTGAGCAACGTGTATTGAATTAGTCCCAGAACCAATCGGAGTACTTGTTCCAAAGTACAAGAGGGGTGCCACGACAGCTGAGAGTCAGGCGTGGAAGGGTTAGAGGTTATCAAAGGTCAGCTTTGTGAGGCGGGCAATGACACTGGCATTTATTCTTCTTAATGAGCACCTCCTTTGTCCCACGGCCCAGGGAGCAGCACCGTTACAGCCACTTCACAGATGAGCGAGGCCCAGGCTCAGAGGTCACACAGCTTGGGAGAGTAACGGCACGCACTCTGTCACCACACTCTGAGGCTCCCTTTCCGGCTCTTCCAGTGTTTTTTCCCCCAACATGTAGCTCTGACAACATTTCAAACATATTGAGAAGTTGGAGCAATTGTGCATGAACACCAGCCTGCTCACCACCTAGGTTCTGCCATTGGCATTTTACCCCGCTCGCTTTATCACACGTGTCTGTCCACCTGTCCGTCCACCTGTCCACCTGCTTATTTTAGGGAGCATCTCCAAGTGTCCTCATCACTGCGTTTTCCCTAAACATGTCAACGTGTGTTTCACTAATGAAAGTGACATTGAATGAAGTTTGACGGGTGTGTATACCCATGTAATCCAAGCCCTGTCAAAATGCACATTACCATCATTCTAGAAAGTTCTCTCTTGTACCATCCTGGTCATTTTCAGCTTTGAGATATACCATCACGGCTGTGATGAGATTATGGGGAATCTCACTACCTGTAGAAAATTCCCTTCTTGCCCGGGACACCAGCCTCTCCCTCTCTGACCCTTGCAGGAGCCTTGAACTTGGACAGTCCGTGGCAGCTGGTTTCCATGGCTCACAGGCTCTACTGGTCACACCAGACCACATTTCAGTCTGTCTCAGAGCTGACACTGGCCAAGGCCTGGACCCTCAAGAACCTGGTGGTCAGCGTGGCCTGCAGGGGCCAGGGCCGCAGCAGGCAGAGCAAGGTCCATGTCTCCACCCCAACCACCACCTACCTCCGGGTGAGCAGTGCTTGGCCATGCCCCTACTCCCCTGTCCCTTTCCACCCCTCCCTTCCCCGCTCCCTCCCAGTTACTACCCAGCACGGGCGCCCGATTCTGCCACTGAGGCCTTTTTCTGGTGCAGAGGAGGAAACCCAGAGGCCATGGGCTGATATCGGCCCACAGATGTGAGGACTTTGGCCCACCCAGGATTTACACGCATCAGAATTACTTGCCAAGTGAATCTGGGAAAGTGGTCCTAAAAAAACCCTAGATTTCTCATAATTTGTACTTAACAGCCGATGGAGAGAGAAGTACCTAGAAAGCAGTAGACATTAGGTTCTGCTGAAAACCGGCAGGCCAGGCCAGTCTCCTGCCGTCTGCCGTTGGTAATGTGCTTGTGCAGAAGCGTGACGGGTTCCGAGGAACCAGACGGTGTTATCCCAGGGTCTGGCTAAGGGAGCCCGACACACAGACCCCTCCCACAGTGGGATGACGCCCGGACGCGGGAGAGGCTGGGCTGGACCTGGGCTGGTCTGGGCAGTACAGACCCCCGTGAGGGAGGGGCTGGGTGGAGTCCGGGGCAGCGGGCCTTCCTGACCATCTTGGGCACTGCGAGGAAGTGGCTATATGGCAGGTGGCCCCGGGGCAGGAGTGCGAGGTGGACTTGGCCAGCCAGGTTTGCAGTCAACCCCACGAGGGGGGACGGTGCCTGTCCCTGGCTGTAATAGTGGAGCTGGCAGCGAGTGTCGGGGTCCCTTTGCGGACACATCGGGTGTGGGATGGGGTGAAGGAAAAGAGACACGTGATGTGAGGTTAGGGCCCGAGCAGCTGGGCAGAAGGAAGTGCTGTTTGTGTGATGGACAGGCTGCTGGTGGTGGGAGGGGGCTCTGGGGAACCGGACGGGAGATGTCACAGAACGGTTTTGAAGGACGAGCAGGAGTTCACCAAGTAGGAAAGAGATGAAAGGGCGTCCTGGGAGGAGGAAATGGGGGGTGCAAAGGCGTTGGTTGCCCTCCCCTGCCTCATCACAGGTTTCCACAGTGACCACGTGGGCACAGAACCTCTTTCACAGCCGGAGCGAATTCAAGTCAGCCTGGAGCATGGCGGTGCAGAGCGAGATCCACGCTGAGAACAGCCGGCACCGGAAGATCCTTCGCTGCTGGTGGAAGGGCCCCCTGCGGGAGCTGAACCTCACAGCGGCCTATACACACGCACAGCGGGTAAGGGTCAGGCGGCCTGCATAGTGGGGATGCCCCAAATCCCTGGCTGGGTCCCCTCCCTCTTCTGCCTGCCTGAAATGGGAAAGTGCTCCCGGCATGGCTCGTAACCCCGGGCCACCCTGGGCCTCAGTTTCCTGGTCTGTGAGATGGATCCAGACACAGGGCACAGACTCCTGGGCAAAGCTTGACTGCCTTGAACCAGGAAGCCTGAGGTTGTCATTCGCACTGGCTGCCTCGGGGGTCTAGGCATGGCGGTGTGTGCTGGGATCTTGGGGTCTGATGGGGTGGAGGCCGCGGGCATTCTCAGGCAGCCCTTTCTGGCGGCGATCGGCAGCAGGAGGCTGCCGCTGTCTCCCCCAGAGGCAGCCTGGCCAGCAGCCCGGTCCCGCCCCCAGCCCCTCAGCCTGGTCCTGTTGCAGCCCCAGAAGACCCACGTGTCACTGACAGCTCTGGAGACCAGTGCTCAAGGCCAGCTGTGGGGCCTGCAGGTGGAGGGCGAGCTGGAGGAGCGGAAGCGCAGCAGGACTTTGTACCAGAAGCGGGGAGTCCTGTTCCTTCGGTGGGTGCACCCCTCTCCCAGGCCAACACTGCTCCAGAGTGGCTGCCCAAGTTCCCACTGCTCTGGTGTGGATGGTCTCTAGGGGGAGCAGGCGTGGGAAGCTGCCTGAGAGGCCTTGCTGACCTGATGGGCCACAGAATCCAGCGCCCCACATCCCAGTCCCCTCCACTGTTCACCGAGGTGGGAGGAGCAGTCACGGTCTCGTGGCCCCAACCCAAAAGCTGCTCGTTTCACTGCCCAGAAGCACAACTGGCTAAAAAGGCTGTTCCCTCGGTGCAGGGAACAGTGTGACTTAGAGTCAGCTGCGTCCTGGGCTCCACCCTGACCAGCCACGTGTCCTTAGGCAAGTCACTTGCTGTTAAAACAGCAATGGAAATGAACCAGCAGCTGCCATCTTCTTTGTTCTGTGTATTTTTACGGGGATCTTTTGGGTGTCAGGCCCTCCGTGGGCACGTGGGAAATACACAAAGGACAGCAGCACATGCCCCCAGCGAGTTCGCATTCACTACACATGCATGCCTACCAACAGTCCTGAACAGGGCGTGAGACGAGTGTGTTGTCACAGCCCTGTTTATGGATGGGAAATCAGAGGTTGGTCCCGTCCTTTGCCCAAGGCCAAGCAGCTAGTACAAGGCCAAGCCTGGGTCCCATCTCCAGTCTCTGTGACTCCTGACCCCATGTGCCATCTGTCCCTGAGGCTCTGCTACCGACGGTGAGGCTGGCCCCACCTGTGCCACCTCACCAGGCCGACCAGAGGGCATAGGGAGATGGTAAATGAATGCTGATGGCAAACTGAAGCGCAGGGCTGCCGTGCATCCTGGTGTTCTCTGCACGATGAGGCCTTAACTCTGCAAGCTTGCAGTGGGCTCAGCGTAAGGCCATGGGCACAGCCATCTCCCGGCTCTGCTGGCTGCTCTACTGACCCTGTCTCTTCTCCCCGTGCACGCCAGGTACCCCTGGCATCTGCCCATCCCGCAGAGCCTTCTCCTGCAGGAGATCTTCACGGCCGATAAGAGACACCAGCGTTACTCCCTGGAGACCAGGGTCATCTTGAACGGCCAGGAGGAGACCCTGCAGACCATAGTCCTGGGCTGCCAGGCCGGGCACCCCTATGTGAGTGGGAAGGGGCCTGGGAGCAGGGAGCCCACCTGCCCCAGCCCTTCTCCACATGTGAGCATGCGTGCGTGTGGTTGCCCCTCCTAGGTCTGTGCGGGCCTGACACACCCATACGACAGCAAGGCCACCCCCAGGAACCTGGAGGGGTGCCTGGTCACTTGGGATCGGCACACGGTAAGTGAGATGACCTCAGGCTGTCCACCCGGCCACCCCCACTTCGAGTCACCGTCAGCTCTCAACTGGGCAAAGTGTCCTGCCTGGTTCTCTGCTCCTCCTGTGCCCCCCCATCTACTCAACGGCAGAGGGGTCTTTTTAGATGCCAACACAACCATGCCGTCTCTGAAAAACCTGCAACTTCTCCGGTGCTGCCAACCCTCCAGCTCCCACTTGCCCTGCTTGTGTTCACTTCAGCCCCTTTTCATCTCCTCCCTGGTTCTTTCCTGCCTCTGGCCCTTTGGACATTCTGTGCCTGGAGCCATCCCCTTCTCCTTCAGCGTCACTTCTTTCCCTCTACTTATTATTATTATTATTATTATTATTATTATTATTATTATTATTTTTAAGAGAGATTTTTGCTACAGGGTGCATGTGTTCAGTGGAGAGAGAGAGATGAAAGACAGAAAGCGAGAACTCACCCCCCAGGAGGTATGGCCACGCCATAACCTCTTCTCCTCCATTTTCCTCTCAAGATTTAGGGCACACTACCAAGTCTGGGACTTGAACCATGGTTCAAGGAGGGGAAGGAGAAGGAGCAGAAGCTCTGGAAGGTCACTGCAGTTTTCAGCCAGCTTTTATTGAGCACCTACTGTGTGCTAGCCCCCCAAGGAAAGCAGAGGTTGTGTTCCCGTCGTGGTGTGATAGCTTATTGGGAGGGGCCAACGCAGGCCAGCCATCGAGTTGCAGCCCTGCCCTCCAGCGGCCTCACACCCCTGCAGCGGGACCGGCTGTGAACGGCTCCCCAGAGGTTTGATAGTTGCCACCCCTGGTGCTTCTGAGCAAACCAAGGACAGGCTGACACCCCCAAACACTGGCAGAAATGGCTCCCGGCGGTGTTCGCTGTTCCTAAAACCAGAGGTTGCAGAGTCGCACCAGGGACCCCTTAGCCCGCAGATGTGTTTATTTGGCCTGTTCAGTGTTTGGCTTTTGTTTTGTTTTGTCTTTTAATGAATTGCCGACACTGACCATCAGAAGATTTTGGGTAAAATCCAGGTTTCTGCTGTTTATAAAATCTGACCACGCTGGGCCCCAACCCCAGCTGACGGCAAGCTAGACCTAAGTCAATGCGGACCTTTTAACTGAATTTAATTCGCCCTCTGCGCTTTGTAGACATGTCTTTGTTTATGGACACACATTTTTCTGAGAAGTCTCTTGGACCTTTAGTTTTCTTCCTCCACCTTGATTCTAAAGTGAAGCCCTGCATTTCTTTAAAGATGCACACCCATTATCCAATTCAGAGGCCAAGCTTTTTTTTTTTTAATAAATATTTATTTAATTGTATTTATTATTGTCATTATTTTAAAATTTGCTACAGGGCATGTGCATTCACCAGAGACAGAGAGAAGTGAGAAAGCAAGCTGCCAGGTCCAGGACTCAAACTGAAGTTGGCCATGTGGGAGTCAAGCACCTTAGCCACCACACCACCTGTTGGCCCCAAGGTCAGGTGTTTTGAACTCAGTCAACACAGACAGGGAAAGATGGCAACCTGCTACCGCGTGCTTGGCACGTGGCGGAAGTGAAATGGATGCTGAGTGATAAACGATTGAGTAGCTCTGTGTTTTCATTTTCTATTGCTGCTGTAACAAATTGCTATAAACTTAGTGACTTAAAACAACACAAGTTTGGGGCCAGCAGATGGTATGGTGGTTAAGATGCAGGCTTCCCACATGGCTGATGGCGGTTTGAATCCTGTACCCATCAGGCCTGTGTGCACGTGTGCCCAAAATCCTGAGAGGAGAGTGGAGGAGAGAGGGTCAGAAGTCCTGAGTAGGTCTCACTTGGCTGAAATCGAGGTGCCACCCAGGTTACCTTCCTTTCAGAGGCTCCAGGGAGAATCCTTTTCCTTGCCTTGTCCAGCTTCTAGAAGCCTCCTGCATTCCATGGCCCACAGCCTCTTCCTCTGTCTTCCAGGCAGTGAAGCACCTTCCTCCCTCTCTGACTCTAACCCTCCTGTTCCCTTCAATAAGGACCCTTGAGATGGCACCGGGCTCTCCCAGATGGTCCTGGACAATTTCTCACCGCAAGATCCTTAACCCACTTGTGTCTGCAAAGTCCCTCTTCCTATGTGAGGCAGCCCATTCCCCGGTCCCAGCGAATAGGATGTGGCTATCTTCGGAGGTGGTGTTATTCTCCCTACTCCATTATGAATTAAACATTCTTTCCTGCAGTGCAGCTTTTTTTTTTTTTTTTTTTCTTGCTATAGGGCGCATGCACTCGCCAGAAAGAGAGAGACAGAAAGCGAGAAATCACTCCCAGGGGGATGGCCATGCTGCAATCTCTTCTTCTCCATTCTCCTCTTGGGATCTTGGGCACACACGCACACATGCCCAGTGTGAGGTTTTTTTTTTTTTTGGAGAGGTTTTTGCTATAGGGCGCGTGCGCTTGCCAGACAGAGAGAGAGAGACAGAGAGACAGAAAGCGAGAAATCACCCTCCCAGGGGGGATGGCCACACCGCAATCTCTTCTCCTCCATTCTCCTCTCGGGATCCTGGACACGCACACACACGTACCCAGCGTGAGTTTAAGCCACCGGGTCCAGGACTCGAACCACAGTCGACTACGTGGGAGTCCAGCGACATAGCCATTACGCTAACTGCTGGTCCCTGCCCAGTGTGAGTTTAAGCCATCGGGTCCAGGACTTGAACTGCAGTTGACTACATGGGAGTCCAGTGATATAGCCATTATGCCATCTGCTGGTCCCCCTGCAGTGCGGCTTTGACCTTGGGGTTTTAGGCTCCAACCAGTGACTGAGTTTGTACAAAAAACTTACTGAGCACCTGTCCTGAGCCAGGACCTGTGCTGAGTGTTAGAAACACAGCAGTGGACGACATGACTACTGCCAGGACACGCCCCATGGGAGAGACACAGGTGGTCCTCTTTGCTCCACCCAGCCCTACGTGAGCCCCACCTTGGGTGCTGGCCTCTTTGGAAAGTTCCCACCTACTCTTGTCCCCACTTCCTGCCCTATCAGTGGAAAAACATGGACGGCGCTGTGATCTGTCAGCCTTGGGGCACTTCTGACTGCCGGGTGTCCAGGGGGCCCTCTGCAGGCATGTAGAGTGGCAAGTGACGCCTCTCGGTGCCTCTGGTTCTTGCACACACAGGCCGAGAGCAGAAAGGTCGAGGCCACTCTGAAAGTCAACCAGAAAGTTGTGCTGCACGTAAAGGGTTTGCACCATGACAGATCTCAGCGTGGGGAAATCCGACACGCCCTGGCCCTGGACGCAGCCCACTCTTCCCAGGTACCCGTCCCAGGTTGGGCAAATACTGCTTCGTGGCTCCAAGCAGAGTTCACAATGGCAGGAACAAGGACACTGTCTGTCTCTCCCAGCTGAGCTTCCCCCAAGCCCTGAGCTTGAGTGGGAACATCGCCTTTAGACGGAATCTCCAAGGAGTGTTCGACTTTGGCATGGACGCGCAAGCTGCCATCAACCACAACATCACATCCCAGGTCAGGAGGCTGAGGGAGGAGTGGTCTCAATATTAGAGCGAAGGTGGGCCCTGTCTGGGTTGGATTGGGCAGTGGCGAGGTGGCCCTGGACAGCCACCTGTACAACCCTTATTTCGGTAGTGTGCATGTGATGAGTCAGGATTGCTGACTGTGTACCCAAATGAAAGTTCATGCCGCAGTTCATCATGGCTCTGCTCCATGCAGTTACTCAGGGATCCAGGCTTCCCTACCTGTGGCGCTGCCCCAACTGGCAGCTGAGGGCAGAGAAGGAGAACTCTGCAGGCGTTTATGAGCCAGGCCTATAGTAGCACATGTCACTCTTGCCGTGTTCCTCAGGCCAGAACTCATCACAGGGCCCCACCCTGCTGCAAGGGAGGCTGGGAACTGTAGTTTCAGCTGTGTCCAGGAGGAAGAAATACTACGTACGTGGTGAATACATAGTGCCCACTGCAGGTGTATCGCCCTCCCCTTCCTTCCCTCCTTCCTTCACCACAGAGGCTTCTCTCTCTGCCGTGTGCCAGGCTGTGTGCTCGGTACTGGTTGTGCACAGGTGACCCTGTTTCTCATCTCTAAGGAGCTTTCAGTGTAGTGGGTTTTTAGCTTTATTCAAATTCAAGTTCAGTTCCCAGCTCTACCACTAACTAGGTTTGTGAACTTAGGTAAATCACGGAGCCCCACTGAGCCTCTGTTTTGCTATATGGGAGACGGGGTAACAATACTAAGCCAGCAGAGTAGTGGCGGGTTAAACGAGGTGATGATCAAACAGTGCAGATCACAACCAAGGTCAGCTAGAAGGTGGCATGGTGGGGTAGGCGTGCGCAGAAACTACAGCAGGAAGCCAGGGACCGGAGAGTCTTCCCAGCATGGGCCTGGGCCTCCCTTCCCAAGCCTCCCTCCCACTAGCACAGCCTGAGTGAGTTAGGACCAGGGGTGCTGGGGAGATGGGGGCGTCTGATGTTTCCTGTTGAACCTGAGCTTTGCAAACTCTGGGGTGACGTGTCACTTCTCAGGTGCCCTGCCAGCCCCCTCCTGGGCTTCTTCTGTTCCCACTGATCCCCTCCTTTGACTCCCCTCCCCACAGGCCTTGGTCCAGCTGAACGGATCTCACTCCCATGTTGTGTTTTCTTTCCTGCTGGGACATCCCCGTGGGCTGGCAGCTCCTCCACGCTTACAGGTACCGACGGGCCTCCCTCCGGGTGACCTGGGATGGCCTCCGAGCAGGCAGCTCACTGTGAGGTGGGGCTGAAGGAAGGGAGGCCACACCAGACTTTCATTTGACAGGTGGCAGGCAGGGTCCCAGAGCCACCACTTGGAATTGCTCCAGGAGATAGGGTTTTAGCTCCACAGGGTGAGGGATCACATTTCACACTAGAAAACAGAGAAACAGAATTTTCCTCCAAGTCCTGCCCTGTATTTGGATTTGGGAGAAGCTGTGTAAGCCTTCCAAAACGCATTTTGATCAAGGGCATTGTTCTCAGTGTTGGGTAGAAATAGTGAAGCGCTTCACTCTAAAAGGAAATAAAGGGACTGAAAAAGAAACCCAGGTGGGAAGGCCGTGCCCCCCTCACCTGGGGCCGGGGTCCGAGAAAGCCTTGCATGTGTGTGCTTCATTGAACAAGTGGCGTGTGGTGTGTGCGCGGAGTTAAGCAGGAGAGGCGTGGAGTCGGCTGTGTGGACGGGTCATACCAGCAGCGCTGAGACCTCAGAGAGGCGGGGCAGACTTGAATCTGACAGGAGTTTACACACCTCTGTGTACCGAGCCCTGTGCTGGCGGGTTGCAGAAGTGCCAGCGGGTCGAGTTTGGCTCCGAATGGAGGAAACGGATGACTCTGGGATGTACGTGTTTTCACGTGTCACAGCTCTGAGATTACGACACCTGCTTCACATTGACACAGGTCGTCATTTGCTAACAGCCTTTTTAATGCGTTTGTGACCTTTCATAAAATCAGGGTCATCTGCGCGCCACCAGCGTCTGGGTTTGGGGAAGGGCTGTCACTGTGACCACTGTAACAGCAGAGGCACAGGCACGGTGCACTGGCTAGCACCATGTCGGGTCTGGTGAGAGAGCGCTCACGCACGCCAGGTCAGGGAAGAGCAGGTTTAGCACCTCCGGAGAGGCGGGCGCCCCAGACCCCCGGGAGCTGCCCCAGAGCTCGGGAGAGCGGCGTAGGGTGGACGAAGTCTTACCTGCGTGTGCCCCACTCGCATTGCCACGGAGACCCTGACAGGCAGCCTGCCCTGGGTTTTATACCATGGGGCAAGAGAACGCTCTGGGCTCAAGCACTGAAGGACACCCTGTTTCTAGGGAGGACAGAGCTTGGACAGCGGCGGCGGGCCCCTCCCCATGTCAGGACGTTGCATGCCCTCAGATTTTATGGTTCTTGAGAACATCAGTGAGATAGAGGGCACCCGATGGACTGCCCACGGGAGCTGACGTCTGCCGAGTTAACTGTGTGCCTGGCTCTGTCCTAAACGCAGCACACGGACCTCTGGCGGCCACCTCAGGATGCTGCGGTCCTCTTTGCGGGAGAGGACCTGAGCCCTCGCGAACGGCGTGACTTGCTCGAGATTACTGAGCTCAGAAGTGGAGGACCTTGGTGGGGAGCCCGGAGTTCCGGGCGCGGGGCTCAGGCTACCCCCTGAACTTTCCTGAAACTCGGAATGTGTCCACCTGGAAGCTTGGACTCTGGGTCACCTGCTAGGTCCAAACTTAACCTTTATTTTTCATTTATTTATTTTTTTGAGAGGTTTTTGCTATAGGGCACATGTGCTCACCAGACAGACAGAGAGAGAGACAGAAAGTGAGAAATCACCCCCCGGGGGGGATGGCCACACCACAGTCTCTTCTCCATTCTCCTCTCAGGATCCTGGGCACGCACGCACACACGCCCAGCATGAGTTTTTTTTTTTATTTATTATTATTTTTTTTGAGAAGTTTTTTGCTATAGGGCGTGTGCACTCACAGGACAGATAGAGACAGTGAGACAGAAAGCGAGAAACCACCCCCCAGGAGGGATGGCCACGCCGCAATCCCTTCCCCTCCATTCTCCTCTCGGGATTTTGGGCACACATGCACACGTGCCCGGTGTGAGTTTTAAGCCACCGGGTCCGGGACTCGAACCGCGGTTGGCTACATGGGAGTCCAGCAACATAGCTATTACCAGCAGGTCCCCAAATGTAACCATTTTTTAGAGCCAGCAGAAGTCTGTTCATATTTTCTCTGTCGTTGAATGGAGGTGGGTGGCGGGCAGGGGGCTCCTTCTCAACCTTTCTCCCCACTCTTGAACTGCCTAACCCTAAGAACCAGTGTTTGCCCCTCTGGGGGTGATATTGCCCCATTGGGAGTGCGTGTTACATGGGCCCGTAGGGTGCACGGAGGCCATCGGGGAGACACTGCAGTAGCTAGGGGTTTTCAGCCCATGCTGGTGCAGAGCTGGTGAGGCTCAGGCCTCCCTGTCCATCCCCGCCCCCACCCGCCTTACTGTGCCCAGGTTGCACCTGCAAGATGCTTGCCTCAGCCTGAACCCAGCGCGACCTCTCTTTTTGTACTAAGACACCTTCCCTTTTGCACCCCAGAAACCTGGGTATCCTCCAGTTCCCAGGAGACACTATTTGAGGCATCCTTTCTGTACTGAGTTAGAAGGGGGTTCTCTCTGTCCCCTGCCTGTCCCCTTCAGGTACCAGCCTGTGTTATAGAACCAGGGTGGCATATGCGACTCCCTCTGAGCCTCGCTTTCTCTGTTTATAACATGGGGACTCCCACTTTACACGTGGTAGAGAGGATGAGATGAGACTCATTCCCGCTAGGAGCTGGGCTCAGGGAACACTGTCTCTGCTTACCTTCTCTGCCTGGTTTCTCTGCCTGAGTGTTTGCTGTCCACTGAGCTGAAGCAGTTCAGGAAGGCTCCCTGGAAGAGGAGTCCCCCCATGGCTTTCCACAAACCCTTCCTCTCTTTTTCTGTGTCTCAGCCTCCTCCTGCCTCCTTACAGGTCCAGGGGGCTGTGTTTCGCCCCAAAGAGCGCAGCCTCCACGGCTCCCTGTCTGTGCACGTCTCTGGTCGGGAGATGGTTCTGCTGGAAGTCAACGCCAGTCTGGATGGCCGGAGAAGCAGCTGGGACTGGGGCGTGGGTGTCTTCCTCCACCAGGAAGTCCTCAGGGCCCCCACATTGACTCAGCTGCAGCTCTCCAGCAAGATAACCCCTTCAAGGTAACAGTCCACAGGGAATTTGCGAGTGGGCCAAGGTGGCGTCCTAGGAGACGAGGCGCCTTCTTCCGTCACTGTGAGACCCAGGCTGAGGGACCCTGCTGGTGCCATTCTGGTTTTAAGGAACTGAGGAATGGAAAGGAGGGCACTCGGTTTTCTAATTTTATCTTTCATTAATTTTTCTCTTTTACTTTGTTACGAGAGCATTCCCTGTAGACGACTGAGAGGTTGTACTGTATACAGGGCCAGTCCCGCGGCCCCACCGCTGAACTCTGCACGGGGGCCTGCGCCCGCGTGGTGACCCCCGCCTCAGCCTCCTCGCTAGCCGACTATCGGCTCATGCCACCTTGCCCTGCCTTTTTAGTTGGGGCGGGAGTCAAACCTGGGTCTCCCATGGGGCCCCAGCCTGCTATGCCACAGAGTCCAGGAGCTGGGTCCTGTGCCCCAGTTTCCTGGCCTGCTCCTTAGGGGTGTCCTAAGGAGGACTGAGGGCCGCTGTGCGCGCCCAGCCAGGGCAGGGAGCGTGCTCAGGAGCTGCTGCTCGTCAGGAACAGGAAGGCCCACTGCTCCCTGCTATGCCCCTGGCTCGTGACACGGAGCATTCTGGGACAGGCGTGGGCACGTGGGGGCGGCCTCCCCACAGGCGACCCCTGACAGACACCAACCGGGTGCCCTATAGCTCGACTCAGCTCTGACACTGTCCTGGAGATGGCACCGGGTCCCAGGTTCCAGCTCAGTCCCACCGTAGACACTAGTGGCGAGGCCCAGGTAATGCCTGTGCTTCTGACCCACCACTTGTAAATCGGAGGAGGTTCCTGTGAACACACCACCTCCGACCGGCCTACCGTTGGAACACTCGCCAGGGCAGCTTATGGCACCAGGAACACTTCACTTACGCTTACCCATTTACTACATAAAGGCGACTCAGGAACAGCCAGAGATGCACGGGCCGGGCGTGGGGAGGGGAGGAGGTGCTCTGTGCCCATTCTGGGCCACCACGCTCCGTATGTCCAGTCACTCAGAAGCTCCCTGAACCCCTTAGCCCAGAGACTTTTATGGAGGTTTCATCATGTAGGCATGGTGGATTATTTATTTTCCAAAATATGTATTGGATTTATTTAGTTTATTGCCAGAGAGCGCACATGTGTGCCAAGAGTGGAGAGAGGAGGTAAGGCGTGGGGTGAGCATGCCACAGCCATTTCCTGCCTTTCTGCGTCCCTCAGAATTTGGGGCATGCACACACACACACACACACACACACACACACACACAGCATGTTTCTCAAGCCACCAGGCTGGGACGTGAACCGTAGTTGGCTAGGTGGGATCGAGCTGCTTTAACCAATGTGCTACAGGGCCAGCATGACACGATAAGTATATATTTTTAACATTTTGCTATAAGGTGTGTGCACTTGCCGGAGAGAGACAGAGAGAAACTGAGAAAGTCTCCACCCCAACGGGGGCTGGGGGATGGCCACATTGCAATGGCCACTTCCTCTCCATTCTCCTCTTAGGACTTGGGGTATGCATGCACACCTACCCTGCATTTTTCAAGTCGCTGGGTTCAGGACTTAAGCCATGCCATTGGCCATGTGGGGTCCAGCCACCTTAACCACCATGCCGCTGACTGAGCCTGGCGTAATCAATGAACCCACTCCCTAGCCCCTCTCCTGTTCTCGGGGAACCCGGGATGGGGCTGGAAGATCCATGCTCTAACATGGCTTAGTCTCTGTGTGACCAGTTCTGATCCAGGAACCCACCAGGAGTCACCTCGTCAGAACAAAAGATGCTCCCGTCACCCAGGAAATTCCCAGGGATTGGGAGCTCTGTGTCACCAGTCCTTGTTATAGCGCACCACACTGCTGCTCCGAGGACAGCACTCTGGCACATGCTGGGTCTCCGTTAGGTACGCCCGCTGCCATCCAGTTTTGTTTCCAGCTCTGGCATGGATTCAGGGAAACCCAAGGCTGGGATAGGTCTTAGCTAGCCTGGTCCCCAGCTCTCTGTCCGCCCATCTGTCGGATCACCCATCCTGATCCCAGTCTAAAAAGGATTTGAGGCAGATTAAGGAAGTGCACATCATTCCATGCCAGGAGTTGGCACGCTTTCAGTAAAGGACCAGATGGTACATATTTTCGGGTCATATGGTCTCTGTCACAATACTCATCTCTGCCATTGCGGGACAGGAGCGTTGTCTACAATTTATAAATCAGCGCACATGGTTGCGGTCCAATAAAACTTTATTCATAAAGTGGTGGGCTGGTCTTGGTCCACAGCTATAGTTTGCCCACCCTCATTTTAGATTTTTAAAGAATCTGTCAGGCAACTAGGAAGAAGAGAAAAGAAAACTAGGAAAAGTAGTAAGGCTCACAATGTGACATTAGTAAACAAAACACACGCCATGTGTATTTGGCTCTGAGCATTCTAGTAGTCATTGCAAAAAGAGAAAGCAGCCAGTGGTATTACTGTAGTGGCCATAAGGAAACACGCACACTCACACTCATATACTTGTGTTTGTGTGCACCAAGAGAAGCAGAACTGAGTGTGTTCCCGGTGTTGATGCTCAGGGGAAGTATCTCCCGTGGTGTCATATAAAGGACACTCTATGTGATACTAGGAGCCGTGTTCCTGTCTCAGTTCTCCAGGAAGGTCAACAGCAGGCTTCCTGAGGCTGTTCCTTTTCTCATCCCGCACCATAATAGTGAGCTATTGACAAATCGTTATTGCCTAGGAACAAGTACTTTATCTATTCCAGAGTTCATTTAATTCTTTTGAAAATTATTACTTATTCAGTCTCTTTATAATCGGTCAATTCTTATGTTTTATTTCTTCTGTAGTCAGTGTGGTGAGTTGTGCATTTGTAGGTATTTGTCCATTTCATATAGGGTATCTAATTTGTTGAGATACCATTTTTCATTGAATAGTACTTAATTCTGTAAGGCTGGTAGTGATTTCCTCTATTTTATTTCTGATACTAGTGATATGAATTTTCTCAGTCAGTACAGCAAGGTTTATCAATTTTGTTTATTTATTTTATTCGTTCATTCCTATTCATGATGGAGAGTGTGTGTGTGCAAGAGAAAGAAAGGGAGCTGGGGAGAGAGAGGTGCACACCCCCCAGCAGTCTCTGGTCATACTGAAATCCTCTTCCCCCAGACCTCGACCTCCTCAGAATCTTGTGCACTCACTTAGATACTGTTGGGTTTCAAGTCAACCAGTTTGGAACTTGAACCACAGTTGGCCATGTGGCTTCCAGCACTGCAGTGTGGCATGCTACTGACTGGGCCCAGAGTTCATTTAATTCTGAAAACAAACCTGTATGTTAGGTACTACTGGCTCCTGATCTGAGCTTTGGGCAGCCTATTTACTTTCTCTGTACTTCTGAGTCCTCAGCTGTGAAGATGGGGATCCCAGTAGTCTGAAAACTCCCAGGATTTTTGGGAGGAGCTGAAGTATGGTCAGGATGGGAGAGTGCTGAGCTGCATTGTGTAAAATCGTTGGTTCTTTGGGTCCAGATCTCTAAAATTCGAGCCCTGTCTCTAGGTGCAAAATAAAGCCACAACTGCAATAAAAGTAGGTAGAAAAGAGAATTTAATAGGAAGAAAGATTTTAGAAAAGAAGTACACCCAAAAGACTTTTGGGTGGCCAGGTTGCTAGGTAGCAACTGCATTTGGAACTACTTAGGTGTTATTTTTATTACCAGAGGTGATGATGAATATTTAACAGTGGAGGTCTGTCATACTATGTTTTTTGTTTGAATTCATGAGCTTTCTTCTGCACTTACGCATCTCTCTCACAGGTGAAGAATTTGAGGAATTTGATTACTAACTGCACATGCCCAGTGTGAGCCATGATGATAGACGCACCCTTATTTGCATGATCTGCCCAGTTAGTTTATTGCCCCAGTGGGAATCAGGATCTTGACCAAAATGTCTGGTTGGGTCTTTCTGTATTTATGAGGAATGATAAGAGGGACATTTACAATCATCCCTATGTGTCTTCCTCGGGTACCAAGGAAGAAAAATGGGATTTGCCTCACCTTCCTGGCTCCAGGAGCTGGGTGGGAAGAAGGCGTTTCATGGAGGGTCTGGCTGTAATTCCTGGTAAGTTAGGATTGATGTGACGTGGGCCCTGCTGTTTCCTTAGGGCTGCCCGCTCAGTTCTTAGCCAACTGCCTATCGCAGTATCTCAAGTGCATAGTGTTCTCCTTAGCTAATACCATGCCACCAACCGCCCCAGAGCTCAGGGGTTAAAGTAACAACTGTAGTGTTTGCTCACAATCCACGGGTCAGAGATTTGCACAGGGCCAACAGTTCCGGTCCAGGTTGCTTTGAGGTGGGTGTGTGTGGGGCTCATTCTCTGGGTCCCCTGGCTGACTTCAGCCTCGGCCGAGTCGATTTCCAGGCAGAGAGTGCATGATCTGGGGACAGGAGGGCTGGGAAGTCTCAGAGGCTTCCCTCAGGCACCTGCCACTTCAGCGCGACCCATGTGCCCTGCCTCTTTAAGGCTGGGGACTAGCCCTCACCCATTACTGGCAAAGCCGTGTTGCGGAAGTGTGTGTGTGGGGGGGACAGCGCCCGTGGAGACACACCCGTACGGTAGGTTAGGACACGTTGGTGTCACTAGCAGCTCAGTGTTTCCATCTGACCACCACTTTACAGAGGAAGGACTTACCAGGCAGGCAGGTCATGTCCTTGTCCAAGGTCGCACAGTTAGTGAGAGGCTGTTACAGGACTTGAACCCAGCTTTGCCTGACCACAAAGCCCATGGTCTCAACCCTCCTTCACTGCCCATCTTGGGCCGAAGGCCTAGTAAAAACAGTCCCGTGATGGGTCTCACACTGGCCCCTCTGGCCTGGCCTAGTTGCCCGGTGGCAATGGCGCCCTGTGCCTGAGGGCTGCGGTGGCTCTGCCCTTCACGGCCCCCGTCTTCCTTCCTAGGATCCGGCTGCTTTCCCAGGCACTGCTGGACCAGAACGCAGCACGGCTTCTCCTCAGGGCGTCTGAGGAGTGGAGGGCGGGCCGGGTCCTGACCCTGCAGAGCCGGGTCCAGCACACGGTGGCGAGCTGGGCAGCGCTTCCCTCACTCCTGACCCTCACGGGCGTGCTGAAGCAGAAGGAGACGCTTCGAGAAGGTGAGGGCCTGGGAGACGCCAGGAGGGCAGGGCGGCGGCACGGTGGGTAAGCACTTCTGTGGAACCACAGAGCAGATGACACGCGACGCGGTCTGTCCCTGCATCTCACTGGGCTATAGACAGTAGATAGAGGGTGGAGATGACACCCTTAATGTACATCCCGACAGAGATCTACTAACTACAAACCCAACAGGTCTCCTTACGGGGCTGTCAGAGCCTTTGACATGCTAATAGACATTGAACATCCCCGGGAGGGACACCTGCGTGTGGTGTTTCCCAAATACATTTAAATATATTTTTAAAAATACTTATTATTTTGACATAAGTTCAAACTTACAAAAAGTTACAAGAGTAGTTCAAATAACCTCATAGGCCTTTGCCTATATTCGCGTTACTCTTTGTTTGTTTCTTCTGAGAGAGGAGAGGGAGGGAGACACCCCCAGAAGTGCCTTCTTGGCCTGATCGCACCCTGACCTGCCCCCACGGGGCAAGGTCACATTGCACTCCTGCTTCCTCCATTTCTCCTTCCTGTGAGGATTCCAGGCATGTACGCATGTGCCCAAAGTATTTTTCTTTTTCTTTTTTTTTTTTTTTGGAGAGTTTTTTGCTATAGGGCATATACCCTCGCCAGAAAGACAGAGACAGAGAGACAGAAAGCAAGAAATCACCCCCCAGGGGGGATGGCCATGCTGTAACCCCTCTCTTCCACTCTCCTCTTGGGATCTTGGGCACGCACGCACACGCGCTCGGCATGAGTTTAAGTCACTGGGTCCGGGACTCCTACCGTAGTCAACTACATGGGAGTCCAGTGACATAGCCATCATGCCAACTGTTGGTCCCACCCAGTGTATTTTTCAAGGCGTCAGGGCCTGGATTTGAACTGTGGTTGGCCACGAGGGATCTGGCTTTCTATGCATGGTACTTAATCACTGTGCTATGGAACTAGTCCGTATAAGTCTTTATCAGATACAGATTCTGAAAATATCTTTTCCTGACTTGTTTCCTTTCTTCTTTTCCCTCTTTTTTCCCTTGTAGGGTGTGTATGTGCATGTGTGTGGTGTGTGCTTTGGGGAGCACATATGCCTTAGAGGAAAATTTAAAAACCTTTTTTAAAAAAGGAAATTTTGGGGGCCAGCAGGTGGCATAGTGGTTAAGGTGCTGGACTCTCACATGGTCGACCACAGTTTAAGTCTTGGACCTGGGGAACCAGCAGTTAGCGTAATGGCTACGTCGCTGGACTCCCACATAGTCGACCGCGATTCGCGTCCCAGACCAGGTGGCTTAAAACTCACACCGGGCGCGTGTGCGTGTGTGCCCAAGATCCCGAGAGGAGAATGGAGGAGAAGGGATTGCGGCGTGACCATCACCCCTGGGGGGTGATTTCTCGCTTTCTGTCTCTATGTCTCTCTCTGTCTGTCTGGTGAGCGCATGCGTCCTATAGCGAAAAACCTCTCCAAAAGAAAAAAAAAAAGTCTTGGACCTGGTGGCTTGCTCTCTCACTCACTCTTTCTCTCCTTCTCTCATCAAAGAAAATAATAATAATAACAAATAAAATAAATTTTTTTTAAAAAAAGGAAATCTTTGCTTAATCTGAGGTTACAAAATTTTCCTACTGGGGTCATTTTTTTCCCTTCTGCGAATGTTATGGTTTTAGGTTTCATATTTAGCTCTACTATCTATGTTCTGTTTTGAGTAAGTGTTTATTATGTGACGAGGAAAGGTTGAGGCCATTTTTTAACATATGGATATCCAATCATTCCAATGCTATTCTTTTTTTTTGGAGAGGTTTTTGCTATAGGGCGCGTGCGCTCGCCTGACAGAGATAGAGAGACAGAGAAACAGAAAGCAAGAAATCACCTCCCATAGGGGGATGGCCACGCTGCAATCCCTTCTCCATTCTCTTCTTGGGATCTTGGGCACACACACACGCGCCTGGCATGAGTTTGAGCCACTGGGTCTGGGACTCAAACCGCAGTCAACTCCATGGGAGTCCAGCGACATGGCCATTACGCTAACTGCTGGTCGTCCAATGCTGTTCTTGAAAAGACTGCCTTTTTATCGAATTACTCCACGCCTTGGTCACGTCAGTTGCCACCTTCCGGGCTGCATCCCGCTGTGTGGATGCGATTTCGTTTTACCAGCCGGGTAGTGTGGCGCCGTCTCCCTCTGGCCATCTGTTGGGAGGAGGCGGTTACCGCCCTTCAGCGCGTGGTGGCGTGGGGGCCCTCAGACCCAGAGGAGTGTGTAAGAGGATCCTGACTGTTGGCCTGGAAAGTGCTGCGTGATTGGTCAGCGTCTAGTACAGGCCACGTGACCGGGAGCACAGGACAAGGGTGCAGAAGGGCCACAGAAGGCTCCCTGGAGGAGGCAACCCTAAGTCAAATCTTTAAGGACAGGAGGGGGAGGTGAAAAGGCAGTTGGACTCCATTAAGGGCAAGAGAACCCCATAGAATCAGGGGCCCTAAATAAGAAGGAGAAACCCCCCAATGTGTGAGTTAAATGCGGGCACGGGGGTGGCCTCGGGGTGTGGAATCTTCTTCCCTGGGTGGAAGAGACCCCGGAGCGATCTTTTGTCCCTAGAGTTCCAGATTGGGGTCTCGGGGCTCCCAGACCTCAGGATCGTGGTTGATATTATGGGAACCGCTCATCACCGAGCCTGTGGCTCCCTGGAGCAGGGGTTGAACACCGGGATTAGCAGCCTCCCTCATCCGGCTCTTTGCGAGTTGTCCTACTGTGTGAATTAGCCCGCTTGGTTCTCTGCCCTTCTGGGAGGACACTGGCATCACGTAGTCCATTTTATACAACCACGTGAGTCAGAATCACGACGCCACGAACCTAGTGACTTCCACCCCGGGGTTCTTTGCCATCCTTCCTGAAGCAGCCCCGTCCCCGGACTGCCCCCTCCACTCCTACTCTGCACTGCCCTCCCATCTCTGCAGGTGCCATTAAGATCAGTGCCGACTCGGCTGTGCTGGGTTTCGTCCTGCGGGACAAGCACGAGAAGGCCAGGAACAGCACTGGTGTGCACAGCGTGACCTGCGTCCTCACCCAGAATGGCAGCCAGGCCTGGCCAGGACAGCTCCAGCTGAGGGGGCGGCTGCAAGTCCAGACGGGGAGCCTCAGGGGCCAGGCCAGCATCCGGGCCGACGCCGCCAGCCTGGCTCTGGGTGGAGCCTGCGCCTGGGGCCTCGGGCACGGCCAGCTGGCAGGCAGCCTGAGACACAGCCTCAGCTCGCTGTGCGCCGCAGGTGGGAGAGAGGGTCCGGCCCAATGGCTGCTTCCCCCAGGGGCTCCCCGTACAGTACCCATGGGGTCCTGTAGCCCTAGACCCAAACCCAGCTCTGTTTCTTTCTCACCAGCTTCTCCCAGCACCACCCCCTTCTCCTGTGGGCTGGACACAGGGGGGGCAGGGGCCGCAGTGTGGATGCAATTCCCATCCTTCCTGGGATTCCTGCCCAGTCCCAGTGGTTGGGGGGTGCCCGAAGCCTGGCCCAGCCTGCCCGGGAAAGTGGCTGTGAAAGCCCTGGCAGCCCTGGGCCCGGTATTGGCGCGGTTCCCTGCAGGCGAGGGAGCCCGAAGGTCAGCAGCGAGGGGAGAGCACAGGACCCAGCCCGGTCCCCTTGCTCCTTTTGTGAGTCGGGCTGGTCCTTGGGAGCTGGGAATCCCGAGGGACACGGACTCACGGCTGCCACGTGTGGCTGGTGTTAGGTGGGGCCAGGTGCAAGGCCACTTGTAGGCGATGTGGCCGGTTTTATTCGGTTCCGCCTGGTGCACCTGGGGACAGTGGGCTCTGGGCTCTAGGAGCGCTGGCTCCCACCTGCCCTGATGAGGCGGCCCAGGCTGCGCCAGCCCTGCAGCGCCTGCTCCTGCCCACGCTGCCCTCTCGCCCACAGGACTCCCCTCCGAGGTGAAGGTGCTCCTGTCACTCACCCACCTGGCCCCCAACCACTCAGTGCACCTGGCACTGTGGAGCAAGGAGAGTCAGCTGGAAGCTGCCCTCGGCCTAGAGGGCCCAGGCCCTGGCTCCCTGGGCCGCAGCCTCCGCGCCAGCCTCCACCACACCATGGCGGGCCTCAGGGGCTGGGGCCTCCCTTTCTCCGTGGATGGCCACGGGCACTTCCAGGTGGGTGAGGAGGGGGCTGGCCCGGCCCCACCCGGGGTGCAGTGGGGCTGAGGGTCACCACAGCTCTGCTGCTGCACAGAGCAAGGCACATGGTCTGGAGGCCGGGCTGACAGCGAGTGTGGACGGTGGTGAGCATCTTCCCAAGAACCCCGAGGGGAACCCAGAGGGGGCCCTGCCTACACCGCTGGAGGTGAGCATATGGCCAGTGCTCCCTCCTGGCTGAGCTGGGTGGCCCCTCCTCCCCCTGCATGCCTCCCCTCACCTGCCCCCTCCCACCTGCATCTCTGGCCCCTGCCTCCCCCTCCCCGCCTGCCTCCTCTCACCCACCTCCCATCCTTCCCTCCGTCCTCACACCCTCTCCCCTGCTCTATCTTCCACCTTTCCTCCATCCTCCCCTCTCCTTCCCTTCCCCTCTGTTCTGTCCCCTCCCTGGGCCCCTGTATCTCCCACCCCATTGCCTGTCCTGCCTCCCCACGCCCATACCATGGAACTAGTTGGGCGGCCAGCAGGAGAGAGGGCGCTGGCTCTGCAGGTTAGATGTGAACCACTGAGGCCTCGCCTGTCAATCCTGCCCTGGGCAGCCCCTGGAGGCCCCTGGAGGAGGCGTGCTCAGCGGCTCCTGCGCTTTTCTCCGGATTAAGGAGCAGGACGCCACTCTGTGCCCTTCTGGGCAGCAAGCCCCAGCGTGTGTGGGAGGCGGTGCCAGGTGACCAGGGCCCGGCCCGGCCAGCAGCCTCCTCGCTGCGAAAGCTCTGGCCTTGGGTGGTCACTCTCTCTCAGTGCCTCTGTCTCCTTGTGTTTGAGGTGGGGCTGTTAACGTCTACTTCCTGTGTGACTTGGAAGTCCACCTGGGGAACCAGAATGGCCCCCGGGCCCAGGGGCTCTGTGCAGACTGAGTTCAGTACTCCTACTCTGTGTGACCCTGGGGCATAGTGCTCTAGTCTGTACAAACCTTCTTGTGGGGGTCATTTTCCCATGGTGGCTTCTCCAAAGGGAGATGGGTCGGGGTCAGGGGACAAGGCCAGCCCCTCCCCAGCCCACTGGTCTCCGCAGGTCAACTGTAGCAGAGACGCCTCGCTTGCCTGGCCAGCGGGGCCGTGCCATGGAGACACCACCAGGCAGCCTCTCAAGGAACAGGGGTGGCTGTCATAGGCAGGACAGCGGCTGTGCGTGGTGGCCCACTTTCCACCATACTGACTGCCTAAGGGCTGACCGTATGGTCTCCCTGTCCGAGCCCGCCATATTTGGGCTCCTAGCCCGGGGGGCCCAGCTCACCCTGCTGCAGCCTGGTGGGGAGCTCGCCACAGGGCACGTGGACGGCCTGGGCTTTTTGGTGGCCTCCAGGTGGCCGCCATGAATAGACAGGGCTGGTGTCGGGAAGTGGCTGTGGGGGGCTCCTGGTTCCTTATGGGGTGTAGCCCCCCAGATGCGGCAGGCAGCACCCCCAAGTCCTGAATATTGCACCACCCGGAGGAACATCGGCTTTCATCCGGGGCACGGGGACAGACCACGCAGAGAGGCCAAGGGCCCGGGACTAGGCGGGGCGAGAAAGGACCGTGGGCACACACGTCCTGGGAGGCCCCGACTTCCTGGGTGCTCTGGCAGTCGGGTTCTGTGCCCCTGGGGGGCTGGTTTCACCTTTTCAAACTTTTTTTTTTTTAAGTTTCTTTTGACTGTATGAGAGAGAGACAGAAACAAGCCCCTGCGCAGGGTCTCACTCCAGGATCCGCCCCTCGCCAGCCAGGGTCACGGGCATGTGCAGGTCTCCACCATGTGAAGGTCGACCAAGGAACCGAACCCACGGCCTTCCAGGTGGATCCTGCGTTGCTTGGTGCACTGCTGCTATTCCACCGGGCTGGCCATCTCTGCTCTTTAGAAAGACGCACCTGCAGGGTCAGGAGGTGGTGCACAGGTTAAGGCGCCGGATCCCACGTGGCTGGTGGTGCTGTCCAAGTTCCAGACTTGGCAGCTGGAAAAACACACCGGGCGTGTGCATGTGTGTGTGCCCGAAATCCCAAAAGGAGGATAGAGAAGGGATTGCAGTGTGGCCATCCCCCGGTGCGTTCTCACCCCGCCTTGGCCCCGTTTGTCTCTGCTGGTGAGCACAGGTGCCCTATAGCAAATTAAAAACAGAAACAAAGACAGACGCCCTCTGTGAGAGTGGACTGTTGGTGAAGGCTCTGGATGGTCCAGGGAGATGCGGGCCCCGGCTGTGTCACGTGGAAGGGCATTGCCCTGGGTGGGGGTGGAGGTGGGAGGGCGTGGGGGGGTAAGGTCACTGACTTTCTTGCTGAGATCCTGTAGCACAAGGCCGGGAGAAGGGACCCCTCAGCCTCTCTCTCTCTCTCTCTGAGGACAGAGTCGGGCTGTGCTGTCCTTGAATGGATCTCTCCTGGTCCATGCCCACACGGCCAGCCTGCTGGCTCAGGTATCTTCTGGGGACAACTTTGCCCGAAGTCACGTCCACACAGCCTGTGGCCAGCACACCCACCTGGAAGCCGGCCTCCAGCACCTGTGGCCCTCACTTCAGGCTCTCGGGGTTGCCTCCAACAACCATGTCCGTGTGTCTGTGGGTGGGAGCGAGCCCCTGCGGGCCCAGCTGGAGGTGGCCCTGGGCCAGTGCACGCTGACCGTCCATGGGGACGTCAAGGCAGACACCAACGCCACACACAACTGGACCCTCTCTCTGGTGACCCGCTGCCCCTGGCTGCAGGTGAGCCGCCTCCCCACGCCCAGCCCTGTGCCCTGGTGGGCTCCCACCTCCCTCTGTGAATCGGCCGCCTGCCGGATGCCCAGCCCTGCGGGGCTTTGTCCTTTTTGCCATTGTCCTTTGAGTTTGGAGACGTGCGACTCCAAATGTGTGAGCCCAAAGTGCGGGCTGCGCCGCCTCCTCTCCCTCGGGAGGGCCTCCGAGCCGCCCTCCTCCCTCGGGCTCAGGTTGATTCTTTCCCCATGATGGTGAGTGTCCCCCCTCCTGGGGTTGAGGACCTGGGTGCGACCTGTGAATACTGCACGCGACAGCATGTTCACTGAGCCCTACTACGTGCTGGTGCTGAGCCTAGCCACACGGACATGCTCCTGAAATCCTTGCCCCATGGGGATGGGGCTGCTGTGTCCCTGGTCACAGGGGACAATACAGCAGACCACAGAGGCTGGGGTTAGCCCTGTCACTCCTCTGTGGTCCCCTCTGGGGCTGGTCAGTGCTCCCGTGTCATGGTGAAACACCGTGTCAGGCGTGTCATGGCCCTAGAGACAGAGATGCAGGGTCTCTGGCCCTGGCTAGTCACTGATGCTAGTGACCGGTTTCCAATACCCAGCGCTTTCCAGGGCTGGCCCTGGGCTAGCGAGTCACAGAGTGAATCGTTGGCCTCTCCCACTTTGGAGAGAAATTGAGATACCAGGTTTGGAGAGCTGGTAGCCGTTGCCCTGAGCTCCGCCCCCTGGAATACGGACCACTTTGCAGTGAGGGAGGTGCTGGGAGAGTTGAGGTCCATCTCCGACTCCGTCCCTGGGCTCTGGAGGTGGCCCTGGCAGAGCTGCCCCTGAGTCCTCCACTTTCCTCGTCATCTCAGGCAACAGGTATCCCTCCGGTCCTGCACTCCAAGGGGAGCCTGCACTGGGCCCCCTGCAGGTTCGACCTGGCCTCAAGCCTCCGCAGTGACCGTGGAGACGCCCACCTGCAGCTGGCCCGTACCTGTGGGCCCCAGGCCTCGGTCAGTGGGCGCCTGGCCCACACCCTGCCCCTGCTGGGCCGCCTGGGCCTGCCACCCAGCAGTGCCATCAGCCTGACCACCCGGCCCAGCCCTGCTGCCCACAGCTCCCTGGCCCTCCATGTGGGGCCGTGCCGGCTACAGGGCTCCCTGGAACAGCTCACCGGGAGCCGAAGCGCATGGATGCTGGAGGCCGAGCCAGGCTGCCCGCTTCTGGAGGTGCGTCGGGAGGGCCAGGTGCTTTATGGGGGTGGGAGGTACAGCCAGGCCCTGTCCACGCGAGGCCTGAGCCTGCCTGGCCCCTCCTTCCAGCTGACAGCAGGGACACTCACGCCCCAGTCCCGTAGCCCGTTAATGACAGGTGGGTCGATCTGGGCCCCAAGGTGGTCTGAGAATTGTCTCCTGATATCGGCAGGATGCTGGGGTCATAGGTTAGCAGACAGGGCTGTGTCATGTCTAAGTGGGACAGGGACCGTGCTCTCTCCTTCCTCATCTGTCCCCTTCGGACTGAGCTTCTTGGGGCAGGGGCAAGTCCCATCCACTCAGCACCCCTGAGCACAGCCGGACCCCCAGGGTGCCCCATCATGGCAGCCCAGTCAACGCTTTCTCTTTTTTTTTCTTTTTCTTTTTTTGGAGAGGTTTTTGCTATAGGGCGTGTGCGCTCGCCAGACAGACAGAGAGAGACAGAGAGACAGAAAGCGAGAAATCACCCCCCAGAGGGGATGGCCATGCCACAATCCCTTCTCCTCCATTCTCCTCTCGGGATTTTGGGCATGCACGCACACGCGCCCGGCGTGAGTTCAAGCCACCGGGTCTGGGACTCGAACCGCGGTCGACTATGTGGGAGTCCAGTGACATAGCCATTACGCCAACTGCTGGTCCCGAGTCAACGCTTTCTCACCGAGTCATGAGAGAGGGTGGGACTCATGGGACCCAGCAGCCCTGCCCGCGGGGACTTCCCGTGATGCCAGGACCGTGCTGCACTGTCCCACGGCCACTGCCTGCGTCAACTGTGCTCACGGCTCAGAGACTGAATCGTGACTGAATTTAACCTGAAGCAGCCCCAAAGGGTTGGTGGCCGTCCTGGGGACAGCACAGGTTCAAGGCATGAACCTGCCAGGCCAGGCCCAAACCCGAGCTCAGCCGCTTACCTGCTGCTGAGCTAGCGGTCTGCCCGCCTCTTGGCCTCGGTTTTCTTGTCTGTGATGCGGGGACAGTAACTAACGGTCTCAGCGGGGTTGAATTCTCCTAACGCACTTAGCGCCAGGCCGGCACATGCCAGGTCCCTGTGGGGGATGTTGGCGTGTGCTGTGGTCGTGCTGCTGGTGCAGTGCCACCTTGAAGGTACCAGGAAGCACAGACTGGGCCTGGGCTGGGGGTGGGGAGGTGGGGGCGGACAGTGAGGAGCTGGGTCTGTCCTGGTGTGGCCACCCCCCCCTCTCTCTGACCCTCTCTCTGGTCCGACAGAGCCTGGGCCTCCCAGCGGGCACGCAGCTCCGTGGCTCCCTGCGGATTACAGGTGGGGAAGCAGAGGCCACGGGGGCCCTCACTGCGGCAGGCCAGACGGCCTCCCTGACCTTCGCTGCAGCCCTGCGCCAGACGGAGGCCACACTCCGAGCGAAGCTGAGGCACACGCTGCCTGGCCTCCGGGCTGTCCCCCGAGAGACCTCGCTTAGCGCCCAGCTTGGGTGGGAGGCTGGGCATCGGCTGGGCCTGGACCTGCAGGTGGGCGCCTGTGAGCTGCGGGGCGGTGGCGAGCTGCAGCTGGACCATGGCCTGCGGTGGCACGTGCTGGCCCAGAGCTCCTGTGAGGCCCTGCAGGTAGGAGCCGGCACTCAGGGGCAGGAGAGGGGCCCTGCCTCTAACCACTGGGAGGCTGGGTGGATCTGGGGGGGCTAAGGAACAGACCCACTGAGTGTTCACTGAACACTCGGAGGCATAGCAGGGAGCGAAGCAGGTCCAGGTCCTTGGGGAGCAGCACCCCCTGGGGGAGACGGGCAGTGTGCAGGCTAGGCCAGTGAACCACAGAGGCCGTTGCCATGGACTGCTGAAGGGAGGCTGGGGAGAGGCGGGGAGTGGGGGGCAAGTGGGCGTGCAGTTTTGCATTCAGGGGTCAAGGTCAGCCTCAAAGACAGGATGACATCTGAGCCCAGACTTGAAGGAGCCAGACAGGCGCCCTGTGGGTATCTGGGAACGGGTGGTCTTGGCAGAGGGTGTAGCCAGTGCAAGGGCCCTGAGGCACACAGATAGGGAAGGGCATTCTCTAGGCCATCCTCCAGCACACGGATGCTGTAGAAGCAAGGAGCTTTGGCTTTACAGGCCCAACACTCTGCTGCAATCACTCGGCTCTGCCATTGCAGCGCGGAGACCGCAGGCAGATGTCAACGAATGGGCATGGTGTGTTTCTTTGTTTTTTCTTTTTTTGGAGAGGTTTTTTTTCTTTTTCTTTTTTTTTTTTTTTTGCTATAGGGCGCATGCGCTCGCCAGACAGAGAGAGACAGAGAGACAGAAAGCAAGAAATCACCCCCCCCCAGGGGGGATGGCCACGCCGCAATCCCTTCTCCTCCATTCTCTTCTTGGGATCTTGGTCACGCACGCACACGCGCCCAGCGTGAGTTTAAGCCACCGGGTCTGGGACTCGAACCGCGGTCGACTACGTGAGAGTCCAGCAACATAGCCATTACACTAACTGCTGGTCCTAGGCATGGTGTGTTTCAATACAACTTTACTTACAGCAGGAGGTGTGGGTGTGGCCTCAGTGCTACAGCTGGTTGGCCCTCCATATGTAAAGAGCACACTAGGTGGGAGAAGCCGCTGGATTTAGGATGGGGTGGTAGGTGGAAGATTGGGTGAGGGCGTGCCTGAGAGGGATGAGGCAGGAATGGTGCAGTGGGAAGGCGGGGTTGCCACCCCTGCAGTGGGAGAGCAGTGGGGGCAGGGCAGTAGGACCCTGATGCCCATGTGGACTCCACCCTGGTTAAGAAGCCCTGCTGTCATGGCCTCTAACCCCCTCTAGGCCCTGGGGGTCCCAGCCCGAGTCAGCAGCTCCGGCTACATTGTGGTGGACGCCGTGGCATTGGACGCCCGGGCACAGGTCACCGTGGACACCCACAGGCTGCTGGGACAGCTCACCCTCCAGAGCACCGAGGTGAGGGCGTGCATGGCTAGGAGTGGGTGGCCAGAGGAGGTGCCGTGTGCACAGGAGGCCCGAGGAGACACTTTTGGACACCCTCTGGATTCCAAAGAGGAGCCCCGGAAACCAGAGCATCAGGACCCCACGGAGAGCAAAGAGCTCCCAGAGAAATCCCTCGGCTACCCCGGCCTCCTGGCCCCCACTTACCTCTTGTTTGCTTTAAAAAAGTCCTTGTCTTGAAGAATTTTATACACACACACACACACACACACACACACGTAGCAAAGTGCAGCGGTGGTAATGTACTGAGGGCGGGTTTTCACACACTGAGCCTGCAGCACCTCCCTCAGGGCACCGAGCAGGGCAGGCACCCGAAGCCAGCCTGGCCCCATCCCTTTACTAACCACCCCCACGCGTCGCCACTCATACAGCTCGCGGTGGGGCAGCCCCGTCCGTGCAGGCGCTGTGTGTACAAGCACACGCGTGCCCTTCTGTGTCAGCATTTGCTCGCCGTGTCGTGTTTGAGCTTCACCCGCGCCACGTGGCATCGACACACGTGCTCCTGCTCCTGGTGTGCCACGGCGTGGCCCCATCCCCACTCGGCCTCCCTGCTGCTGGCGCTGCGTAGCATCCAGTTTGTTTTTATTGTATGCCATCTTACTCATTATTCATGCACATTGTACATGTTTAGTTATTAATTTTATTTTGGTCATGCCGCAATCCTTTCTCCTCCATTTCTCCTTTCTTCAGGAATTTGGGAACACACAGGCATGGGCCTGATGTGTTTTTCAAGCTGCTGAGTCTGGGACTTGAACCACACAGTCAGCCATGTGAGACCCAGCTAGCTGCCTTAGCCACCATGCCACCTGCCTGGCCCCTATTTTAAATTTTTCACTGTGGTAAAATACACATAAAATTTACCATGTTAACCATTTAAATGTTTTGCTTTATCTACCTATCTATATCTATCTATCTAACTTTCTATTTATTTATTTATTTTTGGAGAGGTTTTTGTTACAGGGCGCGTGCACTCGTCAGAAAGACAGAGAAAAACAGAGAGACAGAAAGTGAGAAATCACCCCCCAGGGGGGATGGCCACGCTGCAACCCCTTCTCCTCCATTCTTCTCTCAGGGTCTTGGGCACGCACGCACACGCGCCCGACATGAGTTTAAGCCACTGGGTCCGGGACTCGAACTCGCATGTAGTTGACTACATGGGAGTCCAGTGACATAGCCATTACTCTAACTGCTAGTCCCATGCTTTACTTATGATAGACGCAGTGCACGTGAGAGAGTGGGAAAAGCACCCCACAGGGCCTGGGCCCGCTGTGACCACCTTCCTCTAGCCCTCCCGCCTCTCACATCCGGGGCACTCGTGTGTGTGCTTCCGGCTTGTGGGGATTCAAACTGCAGTCACCAGGCGGGATCAGTCCTCTCTCGAGCAGCATGGTATGGCTGCACATGGAATCGGCCCCCATAACCACGTCTAAGCGCGCAGCACAGGGGCCTCAGGGACAGCCACATCCGTGTGCCTGCTGCCACCATCCGTCTCAGAACGTTTTGCATCTTACACTGAAACCGTGCCCATTACACACGCCTCCCCAGCTTCCCCACCCCGGCCCCAGCCCCGACCATGCGACTCCTGTGTTTTTGATGACTCTAGGCACCTCACGTAAGTGGAGTCACAGTGTCTGTCCCTTCGACCTCAGCGCTTGGCTTGTTTCACACAGCAGGATGTCCTCGAGGTGCCCCCCGTGTGGCAGCAGGTGTCAGAACTGCCTGCCCTTTACGGCTGCAGAGATTCCAGGGTGTGGGGCCAGCAGGTGGCATGGAGGTTAAAGTGCTGGATCCCACATAGCCAGTCCTGGACCTGGTGACTTAAAAATTATGCCAGACGGGAAAGGCAGATGGCATAATAGTTACATTGCTGGACTCCCATATAGTTGACCACAGTTCGAATCCTGGACCAAGCAGCTTCGAACTCACGTTAGGTGTGTGTGTTTGTGTGCCCAAGATCTTAAGAGGAGAATAGAGGAGAGGGGATTGTGGCATGGCCATTCTCCTGGGGGGTGATTTCTCATTTTCTGTCTGTCTGTCTGTCTCTCTAGCGAGCGCATGTACCCTATAGCAAAAATCTCTCTCAAAAAAAAAAAAAAAAAAAAAAAAAAAAAGAAAGAAAAGAAAATTATGCCAGATGCATGTGCGTGAGTGCCCAAAATTCTAAGAGGAGAATGAGAAGGGATTGTGGTGTGGCCCTCCCAGGCCCGCGAGTCCTTGTTTCTCTCCCCCCATCACAGACCCAGCAGGATCTGGACGTGCTGCTCACACACAACCTGCCCCAGGCCAGCTCCTCAACCCTCCCAGCCCGGGTCTCACTGGGCCTGGCCACCGAGAGACGTGGGCCCAGCTACAAATGCACCCTGCGAGTCAGCGCGGACGGCAGACAGGTGTGGGCTCTGCCAGGGGGGCCCCAAGTGGAGGCCTTGGGGCTGCGGGGACAGCCCAGCCCAATGGCTCAGGTCCTATGGCCATCCAGACCAGCAGGCATCAGAAGACCTCACCTTCATCTGGTGGCCAGACCACATCCCTCGATGGGCCCCTGGGTGGGTCTTGGTGAGCTCAAGGAATTCTGGGAGTCACTGCAGCCCCGTCCCTCCCTCGTCACTCATCCTACCTGTTCGGAAGTACCGTGGAGACAAGGGGATGGGAGATGAAGCTTCAGACCTCCCTCCCCTCGGCGTCCACATCTGGAAATGGGTGATAGCGCCCCAGCCCAGCCAGTTGCCCCTGCCCGGGGGCCACTACACGTGGCCCTTCCTCCTGAGCTGCCGGCCCAGCGGCCCTGGTCTGTCTCTGCATCTGTGTGTATGCGCTTGGGCTGGTCCAGCCTCTCGTTTCAATGCCCTCTCTGTGCCGACAGGACCCCACCTCTCCCTGTAGCGGGGCCTCACTCCTGGACCCCAGGCCTGTAATCCAAGTCTCCACATGGAGGCCTCGTGAGCACCTCACACGTGGCCTGTCCCAGATGAGAAGCCTAGCTCGCACCGCCCACCCACCCCCTGTAACCGGTGCTCCCCTCTGTCCAGCACAGCCAGCATCCGGGAGTGCCCCTGCCCCTCTGCCTCCCAGCCCCACCTCCCACCTACACCTGCAGCAAATGCCAGCATGGGGGTGCAGCTTTCAGATCCAACCCTCCCACCACCTCACCTTGCAGCCGGGTGGGTCTAGCCTGGGCTGGGCTCTCTGCTTCCACCTTGCCCCTCTTGCCGCCTTTCAACCCGCCCCCCAGCAGCCTCCTAAGTCCAGTGGACTCCCACACTTGGAACTGCGCCAGTGCCCACAGAGGCTCCTGGGGGAGCCGGCCCCTCTCCGAGCCCACATCTCACGGCTTCCGATGGCTCCGCCCTGCCCCATGTGCCCATGTGCTGTCCTTCCTGTTCCCAACCTCACCAGGCACACCCCAGCCCTGGGGCCCACCTGTCCCTCTGAGGCTGCCCTGCGGGTCTTTGTGTGCACGTCCCTGTGCCCCTTCTCAGCGACACCATCCCTGGCCCCCGATCCTATGCCTCTCCACACCCTGCCCCTCCCTGCGCCGTCTTTCCTTCCCCCGACGTGCAGGGCTCGTTACCTTGTGATCTCGCCCACACCAGCATCTATGGCTCATGCATCTCTGTCTTGTGCAAGGCAGGGTCCCCAGGGCACACAGTAGGTGCTCAGTCAACCCTGTCGAATGAAGGAGGACCAGTTCCCGCTTCATAGAGCAGTGAGGGGCCGGGCAGAGAACCAGAGTGTGCCGGTGGGCTGCGGAGGGAACTGGGGAGTGTGTGCCACATCTGAAATCCTCCACGTTTGATGTTTTTTAAAAAACGTTTTTATCGTGGATGCATATAACAAAACTGACCATATTTTGGCTGAAATCCACGTGTAGTATTTTCGGCTCTGCCTCACGGACCTAGGTGCAGCAGGTCCTTGGGAAGTTCTTGGGTGGTGACAGCCCTGACCTCTCTTCTCACACCAGGCGTCTCAGGGTCTGTCCTGGGCTCCGAGCCTGAGTGCGGGGCCAGCATGGCCCTGGTTCTGCCAGGTGAGCGGTGGTGCAGGCAGAGGCCTGGCGGCAGCATGGAGCATCTGGAGCCCGTGGGGGAAGTCCAGCCCCGGGCGCTGTGCTGCACTCCCAGGGGCCGTACGTGGTCCCCGCCCTGCAGCTCTGGACCGTCTATGGTGTCCTGTGGTGTAGACATCCCTCTGCCCAGCGCCAGGCTCCGTGGACATGAGCGTCAGCCAAGAGCCTGTTAAAATGCAAGTTCTGGCTCAGGGGGGTTGGAGTCTAAGACTGTATTCTTTTTTCCTTTTTTCATTCACAAACACAAGTGCACTCCAAAGGGTGGGCACCCTCCGCAGGTCTGTGAGCACCTGGGGTGTTTCAGGCTGGCTGCGATCCAGAGCACAGCTGGCCCATGGCTTCCAGCGCTGCAGTTCCGTTCCCCCAGGCTGGCTCTGAGGCTGCCAGTCTAACACGGGCCGGGCCAGGCCACTGCCGCTGGCACTTCAGGACACATACTCCGCAATCCTCCCTCCTTCCCTTTGTTCCTGGGCGGCCCGCTCCACAGGAGGGCAGGTGTGCAGATTTACTGAGGACTGCGCTGAGTGGAGGCCCGGGAGGGAATGGGTTTCAGGGTTCAGAGCCTTGCTCTGTGAGGGAGCAGGCTGTAAATACCTTCAACTCCATGTCCACGCTGTCAGCTCTGCTGCTGCAGCGTCAGACTAGCCGTGAAAGGCAGGAAGTGACAGGCAGGACTGTGTGCCAGTCAATCTTCACCTACCAAATCAGGTGACAGGCCGTCCGGGCCCGAGGGCCGTGGCTTTCCAGCCTCGGTTTCATATCACCCAGGATCTTCCTCCCCCCTGATGCCCACTCTCTCTGTCCCGGTTCCCGATGGGTCTCTGCATTTTCTCTGTGTCCCCTCAGCACCCTCCTACTTTGCCTAAGCAGCCCCTGGTGGTCCCCAAACTTGCTCCTTTGGGGTGTCCGAGTGCCTCTGTCCACGGCAATGTGGATGGTATGAAGCCCCCGGGTATGCGGGAGCTGGTGTCCCCTGCACAGGGAGGCCCTGCATGTCCTCGGTGTCATTCCAGGTCCCCATGGACGTTCAGCAGGGCGGCTCTGGCATGGAGCATTCTGGAAGTGTCCTGAGCAGGCCCTTGTCTCTCAACTACTCCGTGAGCTGCCACTTCCGAGACGGGCACCTGGAGCTCTGGGGCCACGGCCTGCACGACAGCCAGACCCTGCTGCGGGCCGGCATCCCGGTACAGGCCCACCTGGACGCCGAGTTGCAGATACGTGGTGAGGCACGTGGCCTGGGGCCTGCAGTGTGAGAGGTGACTTCACGGAGCCTCCGAGAGTGGAAGGCTAGCTCAGGGTTGATCTGACGGCCCCGCCCAGCCCTCCGTGACAGCCTTTCCTGCAGCTCCGTGGGCCCCAGGACCTGCAGTCTCTGCGGGGTCCCTGAACCGGGAAGGAAGGTAGGGTGTGAACCCAGGTTCACGCAGCGTATCCGTCCTCTGCCCCTAGAGACACGGACCTGGGCCAGCGTGGCTCTCCGTGGGGAGGCCAGCCAGCTCCACGTGAACGCAGCAGGCCTGGTGGCTTGGCCGCTGGACGGTGCGCTGGAGCTGGTGGCAAACGCCAGCCACGCGGTGCCCGCTCTCCGGAGGCTGGGCCTGCCCTTCGCCAGCCAGGTGAGGAGTGGGGGCGGGGCGGGGCTTCCCCCACATCCCGTCACCTCCCACCCGGTTCCTTGTGACTGACCCGATGCTACTGTTGGGTTCCTCCGGCACTGCACAGTTCCCAGAGGCCAAATAACAACGGTGGTGATACCTGACCCGGTCCACGCAGCAGCCTCCACTCCCATCCCGGGGTGGGTGGGGACTGGTCCCTGGGGCCCTGCGTACAGCTCCTGGCCGTGTCCTTTCTCCCAACTTCGATCAGAACAGTGCCCCTACCCTGGCCCGCGCCATTCTGAGGGTCTCACACATGATCGTCCACCCGTCCTCCTGACACGCCGGGAGGGCCGCAGTGTAGCCCTTGGGAAGCGGCTCCGGAGTGAGAGCCCAGCAGTGCCGCCTGCCAGCTGTGTGGCCTCGGGTGACTCAGCCTCTCTGAGCCTTCAGCCTCCTCCCTGCAAAATGGGATAGTCACGTGCCTGTAGCCCAGAGGTCGTGAGGGCTGTGCGGGTTACACCGGGCTGCCTGGTAGAGTAGGAGCCGCAGTAGCCTTTGCCGTGGTGAGGATGGTGACGAGGACGGCCACCATTGTCACTGTCACCACTATCGTCATCTCTGCGCCCCACGCGATAGCTTGGGTGAGGGGCCGAGGTCACCCACGGGGGCAGCACAGCGGAACCAGGCAGCCAGCCCGTCCCGCAGTGCCTGCTGCCTTTGCTGCAAACGGCTGTGGCCCACTCCCCCGGGGCCACGTCTGGCCACCGCTGTCACCTGGTGTGGGCTCACCTTGCCTGGCCGGCCCTCCTCCCCCAGCTGCAGAGGGCAGCCAGAGGCAGTCCGCGGCCTTTCCACAGCCTCCTGTTTCGGGTCCCTCAGCGACCCCCCTGCCCCATCCACTCTGCTGTGGCAGAAGGGACGTCCCCGGGGACTGGGGCCAGGATATTGGCCCTGTTGTGGAGGACCTGAGCCCTGCACCCCACTCCTCGGTGACTTGGATGTCCTTTGTCCCCTGACCTCATCCAGCCCCTGTTCCTGGCCTGGAGGCTGGTGGCAGGAAGGTCTCCGTGGGACCCTCTTAGCCACTGCCTTGGCTGGGAGCACTTCGGGGCCTGGGCAGGCACTGCCAGTCCTGCCGTGACAATGGCTGGCCCAGGTCCTCACCACCGAGGGGGCGTTAGGCAGGCCAGGCGTGTCAGACATCTGTGGCTGCCACACCACACAGGCTGGGGGCAGGGCCTGCTGGGACTGCAGGTGTGCCGGGTGCCCGCCTGGCTGTGAGGTCCTGGGGCCCCCTGCTCCCCACACCTGGCAGCAGCCCTCCCACCTGCTCCCGCGCAGCTGGTGATCCGAGGGCTCCTGGCGGCGGGAGAGGCGAGCCTCTGGCTGCAGCTGACCTGCGAGTCTCAAGCCAGCTTGGTCCTCGAAGTCCGTGGCTGGAACCAGGCTGCCAGGTGAGAAGTTCTCCGTGGCTGGGGCCACAGGGCGGGGCCAAGGAGGTGGGGGCGGAGCCATTGTCTGGGCCCCTGGCACCCCCTGGGCCCCCACACAGCCCCCACAGATGTGAAAGGGAAGCTCAGGGAAGCAGTGGCTTTCCTAAGGCCACACGGCCATTACAAACCCCTTGGCCTCTGAGTTCTTGGTTTCACAAACTAAGTTCTCCCAGGCCCCTGGAGGGTGGGCCTGGCACTGTGCTCGGTGCTCCTGTTCCCACACCGTTCAGGAGGGTCGCCCTCCGGCTCTGGCACCCAGACCCGGTCATCGGGGAGGGGAGGAGGCCTGTGTTAAAGGTGTGGACAGCGGTTCTCAGCTGGGGGCATTTCCCCCAGGACAGGCTCTGTCTGGAAGTTTCTGGTTGTTATCAGGAGGAGGGGCCCCTGGCCCTGGCAGGTAGAGGGCGGGAGGTGTCCTGCAGTGCTCGGAGGGGGGCACAGTGGGCCTGGGAGGCTGAGAGTGCACTCCCCAGTGGGGCAGAGAAGGGCAGGGCAGCACCCAGGGGTTAGCACAGTGAGAGGAGGGGTCGTGGCCCGGGGAGGACTCCCGGGCAGAGCCAGGGTATAAAATCCCACTGTCCGGCCCCTGCCGAGCTCCCACTGGACAAACACATGGACACGTGTAGCCCAGAGCCACCCTTACCACTTTATACTGGTGGGGAAGCTGGCTTGGTGGAGTGAGGGGGCATAGAACTTGCCCGAGGTGCCAGAGCTGGCAGAGGCGCAGCTGGGATTCACCCGTTCCAGAGTCCAGCCCTAACCACCTCCCTGTATGGCCCTTGAGCTCTGGGGGAGCCACCAGCCCTTCCTTGGGCTGCTGGAGTGTTCACGTCTCTCTGAGTTGCTCCTGGGAGGCTGGCTTGGCCCTGACCTAGAGGCCCGGAGCCGGCTCAGGCCTGCCTTCCTTCCTTCCTGCCTTCCAGCACAGAGCTGCTGGTCTCTGGCTGGCACCGCCTCCCTGCCCTCCTGGGTTGCTGCCCCGGCACAGCCTCGGCCTCAGCTAAGGTAACTGTACCAGCCACCCAAGCTCTCACTGGTTCCAGATCCTGCCCGAGTGGAGGGGACCGAGCAGGAGGCCCGCCGGGGTGTGCTAACACATCCACATCTGTCCACGGGCCACCCTCGGGAGCCCCTGGCTCCAGCTTTCCTGAACATACCCAGGCTGACATTCCTGGACCAGCCCCTGCAGCCCCCAGCTGGGCCCACAAGACCCTCGGGAACTGACCGAAGCCCATTCAGCCAGGGCTTGGTACCGGCACTGTCTCACCCAGCCTGGCACACTCCTGGGAGTTGTACCAGCTGGGAAGGCCTCGGAGCTGAGCCAGGGCTACCTCTGCCCTGTGTGTGGCACTGGAGGTTCCTGGGCATGGAGGGGAGGGCCCACCGGACGCGGCTGGGGTTCCTCTCCCCCACTGCTGTCACCGTGCCCCTGCCTGTTTCTTTGCCCCAGACTAGGGCAGCCCAGTAGCTGGCCCAGGGCCCAGCACACAGTAGGTGCTCAGGAAAAGGCAGAATCACTTTACCTACTGACTAGGCACTGCATTTTCCGACCAGCTTCTGGGTTTTGTTAAAGGCCCTCCTGGTCCAGGCCCAGCCCACCGCTGTTGACGGAGCCCCAGCTGTTGTAGTCAGACTTTGTGTAGCTACTTGGGGAACTTCTTAGGTTTTCCCAAAATTGTATTTTTAAATAGCTTCAACCTGTATAAAAGTTATTGTAGCAGCCAGCAGATGGCGTGGTGCTTAAGGCTCTGGGCCCCACATGGCCAATTCCATGGTTTGAATCTTGGACCTGTGGCTTGAAAAACATGCCAGGCGGGTGTGTATATGTACCCACATTCTCAGGAGGAGAATGGAGAAGGGATTGTGGCATGGCCGTCTCCCTGGGAGGTACTTTCTCACTTTCCCTGTCTTTCTCTCTCTAGTGAGTGCACGTTCCCTATGGCAAAAATCTAAAAAAAAAAGAGGGGCTGGCAGGTGGCATGGTGAATAAGGGTGCTGGACTCCCACATGGCCCAACGTGGTTCGAGTCCTGGACCTGGCGACTTGCTTTGCTTTCTCACCTTCCCTCTCTCTCTCTCTCTCTCTGTCCCTCTCTGGTCAAATTAAAAAAAAAAAAAAAAAAAAAAAAAGCTAAATAAAATAATTATTTGTAAAACAATCTAAAGAAAGAGGACACTGAGCATTTACCAGCCGCTGCAAGCTCTCCACCCCTCTCTCCTTGCACCTAGCTCCAGTGTGGAAATTTGTAGTCACTTTTTTTCTATATCATTGAGTTATATAGAAATATTTCTGGAGACATTTTACTCTTTTACTCTTAAGTATATCGGTAAGTATTTCCTCTGACAAGTATGTTTTATTTTTTTGCCATAGGGCAGGTGAACTCACCAGAGAGAGACAGAGACAGAGAGAGAAAGAGAGAAATCACTCCCCAGCAGGGGATTGCCATGCTGCAATCCCTTCTCCATTCTTCTCCTGGGATCTTGGGCACGTATGTACACACACCCAGTGTGGTTTTCAAGCTGCTGGGTCTGGGACTCGAACTGCTGTCTGCCATGTGGGATTCCAGTGATGTAACCACTGTGCTATCTACTGACCCCAAAGGGCTCCAGGATCTTAACCACCATGTCACCAGCTGGCCCTCAAGTATATTTATTATATGACACAAAAGAGATAAAAAATTCAGGGAACTTAACACTGAAATGATGCTGTTATCTCATGTACAGACCATAATAACATTTCCCAGTTGGCCCAATAATCTTTTCTAAAAAATATATTTAATTTAATTCATTATAATTGATTTTTAATTTGACCAGAGGGAAACAGAGAGAGAGAGAGGGAAAGTGAGTCCCTCTGTGTCCGGTACTCGAACCGCAGTTGGCCGTGTGGGAGTTAGCTCCTTAACCACCACACCACCTGCTGGCCTCCCAATAGTCTTCTTTTAAACTGTTCCGCTCTGTTTGTTTTAACCCCATGATGAAATCTGGGAATCGTACCAGGCATTTCTTTGCTGTGTCCCTTTCATTTCCTTAATCTGAACGGCGGCTAGCTTTCCTGCAAGGGGCCCGAATGGATGCGTTTTGGTTGTGTAGTCCATCTGGCGTCTGTTGCAACTATCAGTCCTGTCACTGCGACATACAAGCAGCCACAGATAACATGCACATTAGTGGGCCTGGTTGTGTTACAGTAAAACTTTATTTACAGGGGCCGGAGCCTACTGGTTACGGGAAGCTGGGTACCACACGGCCAACCATGGTTCCAATCTTGGCCCCGGGGGGGCTTAAAAAATATGCCGGGCCTGTGTGTGCATGCCCCAAATCCCAACCAGATGGAGAACTGGAGGGGAGGGACGTGGCCACGCTCCACTGGGGAGTGCTTTCTTCCTCTTGTGAACACAGGGCCCCGGCACCTGACCCCCTTTCCAGAGATTCTGTTTTCGCAGGTCTTAAACTGAGAGCCCGGAATCTCTATTTTTAGTAAAGCGCCCCAAGTGATTCTGCTGTTCAGCCAGCCTGGAAATTAGCACGCGATTTCATTTCCCTTTCGCCACCACCCATCAATAAAGTAGGTATCGCGATCCCAGCTTTTGGATTAGAAAGCAGAGGCTCAGGTGAGCGAGACGCTAGCTGGAGATCACTCATCCTGTGCGTGGTAGAGCCAAACTGGAGCCCTGGTCTGATGCCAAGGCCTGAGGATTGGCCTTTGCACTAGACTTCCCCCTTGCGGCGGACAGCGGTACTGCAACTAGAATTCTTGCCTCCCCGCCCCAGGCTACCTCTGGGTCAATACTAAGGAAGGGCATGGGGAGATTGTTGCAATGGCCACACCTGGTGGGCTAACCTAAGGCTCAGGACTCTCACTTATTCTTTTTAGTTTTTTTTTTTTTTTTTTTTTTCTATAAGGCACGTGCATTTGCCAGAGAGAGAGGGGGAGAGAGAGGAAAAGTGAGAAAGTCCCCACCAACCTCCCAGAGAGGATGGCCACACCATGATTGCTCTCCAGTCTCCTCTCAGAATTTTGGGCATGCGCACGCATGAACCCAGTGTGATTTTTAAGCCGCTGGGACAGGACTCAAACTGCTCAGTCAGCCATGTGGGATCCAGCTCCTTAACTTCCACGCCGCCTGTTGGCCCAGGACAGGACTCTCATTTCATTGGCTCACCCAGTGCAGAAGCTGTGGGTTTCTTGGGCCTGGGGCCTTGAGGCAGAGCCTGCAGCCTGGTTGTTCTGCCCGAGACCTGGTGAGATCTCTCACGTGCTTTTTCTCTGACCCAGCTTGGATACTCCAAGGGCGAGACCAAGAGCTTGTTTGTCTTGGGGGTGGAGGAGCAGCACTTCCGGATCAGCACCAGACTGCTGGCTGCCAACGCCAGCCTCGCCAGCACCGTCAGGCTGGAACAGACCTTCCCCCAGGTGTGTTAGGACGGCCAGGGCCGGGGCGGGCTGGGGCGCCTGGGCTGCCCTTGGAAAGGAGCGGAATTGTCCTCGAGTCCCGGTTCCCGGGAGGACCCAGAGCAGGTGGGGCTGTGAAGAAGGCGACACTGGGCAGAATGGGCTCCCAGCTGGTCTCTGTGTCCTGCCTGCCTTCTGCAGCATTTATCGGGCATCTACTAGGTGCATGCGCTATTCCAGAAGCTGGGCGTGGCCTGCAACAGGACTGATGAGTCAATGCTCTCAGCAAATGTACACTCTAGTGGGGGAGACTGACCCCCACCATCACAGAAATAAACAAGGACACACAGTGGATGGTGGCTCATGATTTGGAGAATACGAAACATGTTAAGTGTCTGAGGGTGGCCGGGGAGCTCACTTGGACTGAAGTCCGAGGTAGGCACTGCTGAGGAGGCGACACTCGAGCTAGTCCCGGGTGGCAGTGAATGCGGCCATCTGAAATCCTGCGGAAGAGCATCTCAGGCAGAGGGAGCCTCGGGTGCACAGGGCCTGGGGCAGGAATGTGATGGGCCTGTGCGGGGAATGGGCCGAGAGCCCTGGGGCTGGAGTGGAGTGGGTGAGGGGGAGATGGCAGGAGGCAGTGGGGATCCAACCGTGCTGAGCCTGTCAGGCCACAGGGAGGAGTGCGGACTCGGTTCTGTCTGTACTGCGGACTCCGTTCTGTCTGTACTGCAAGCCTTGAGGGCGTGGTGGAGTGAGGATTTCAGATCCCCCGCTGCCACTCCAGGAGGGACCTACAGGGGGCGGCAGAGAGAGCGGTGAGAAAGCGGCCACAGCGGGCAGGGCAGAACGGCGAGGTCTGGGACCAGGACTGGGAGGTAGTGGTGGGTTCAGTGACCAGAACTGGAGAGTAAGCGCCCCCGCAGCTCCCCATCCCCCACCGTGGCACCCACCCGCAGAGACGGTGCTTCTCGCGAGCCTTTGCAGAGGCCGCCCCGTCCTGGGGGTCTGGAATGCCCTGCTCGCCTTGTCCCGTCTGCCTTCTCTGCATTCCTTTGTCCCTTGGCTGTCTCTCATGGCCCCCTTGTCACCGTGTCCCATCATTTTCTGCTCTGTCTCTCCCCGAGCCTGGCAGCCCCTTAGGGGCCAGGACCAGGTTTTGGTTATCGGGGTCCCCACACGCAGCACTGGGCTGAGAAAGCCGAATTGGCTGCAGCCACTCCCAGGGCTCCTCCCACTGCCCGGCCGGGCTGCGCACATCACTTGTTCTCCTGCAGAGGGGGCACCGTCACCACCCACATTTTAAAATTTGCCATAGGGTGTGTGCACATGCCAGGGGATGCGGGGTGGGGAGAGAGAATACACACCCCCAGCAGGGGATGGCCACACCACAATCCCTTCTCTTCCTTTCTCTTCTTGGGATTTCGGGCACACACATGCAGGCGCCCTGTGTTTTTCAAGCCTCTTGTTCTGGCACTCAGATCACACAGTTGGCCACATGGGACCCAACTGCCTTAGCCACCACCCCACCCGCTGTCCCACGACACACATTTTATCGATGAGGAGGCCGAGGCCCAGAGAAGTTAGGCAACTTGCCCAGGGCCGCACAGCTTCTGTGTGGGGCTGAGAGGTGGCCGTCCTCTCTGCAGGGCGTGTGCTGTCCCCTGCTGGTCACACACCCTAACCCCATATTCCTCCTTATACGGTCTGCCCGTCCCAGGAAGCAGCTGGCTCTTGGACCCAGGTATTTGTAAGAACCCCATAAATTGTGAACGACCATGAACCCCAGTGGCTACAGCTGGTATCGGATCTCTCTGATGTTCCGTGAGCAGGGATTGTGCTCCCAGTCTGAGCTGGGCGCTGGGTGCAAAGACTGAGGGTGGTCCTGCCCTCAGGGCTCCTGGGCCGGGGGAGACCGCCAGAGACAGAGGTTGAAGGGGATGGATGAGGGACAAGGGTGGGCTTGGAGAGTCCCAGGGAGCCCAGCTCCTTCGTTCCCTTCCAGCTCAGTGCCCTTCCTGGGGAGCTGGTGCTGCGGACCACGTACGAGCGAGCCCGAGGGACCCGCGTCCTGTGCCAGTCGCTGCTGTGGGATGGCCGGGAGGTGGCCGTCAATGGGAGCCTCTCTGGGCCCTTCCCCAAGCCCGCCGGGAACCTCAGCCTGCAGGGTAAGTGTCTGGGGTGGGCCGAGCGGCCTGCAGCCCCGCACTGTGGTCACAGGCATGCAGTTGGCTGGTCCGAGGTGGCAGGAATGAGGGGCTCCCCCATGCGGGTGAGGGGATGAGTGTGGTCCGCATTCCCGAGCTGGTGATAGGGTCTTCCCTTGAGAGCCAGCTGGTGCCAGTGTCTCAGGCACAGCTCCCTGGGGCCGGTCTGCACAGTGGCACCCCCCAGATGGCTCAGAGGTCGCCAAGTGGCCGCCACCCACTGCAAAAGGGCCTTGGATAGACTCCTGCACTGGGGTGTGGGAAAGCAGGACAGTGCTGGCCTCGTGGGATGTGGTGAGATGGTGCAAGAGGTCAGGCAGCTGGCTCGGCTGGGGGAGGTGGGTGGAAGAATCCGGGGTGTGGAGACTGCTGCGAGACCGCAGCTATGGGGCACCATCTGTGTCAGGCCCCCGGGGGGATGAGAACACGGACGACTGGCTGCCGCACAGGTGGAGTAGGTATGGGTAACCCCTGAATGTGAGGCCCCAGGAGCAGTTCAGGCTGCTGGGTGTCGGGGTGCACTGGTCAGCACTTGCCATGTAACAAACGGTCCCGAACGCGGTGGCTGCTCGTGAAGCTGTGGCTCTGCTGGTGCCTCCCGCTCTGGCTCAGGCATCGGGGCAGCTGCAGGCCTGGTGGAGGCTCTGCTGGTCTGGGCTGGCTCGGACTGGCTCGGGCTGGCTGGCTGCCAGCTGGTATAGACAGCCTCGGCTGCAGCAGCCAGGTGCACCCCCACGCTGGTGGTGTCTAGCAGGCCAGCCTCGGGGCATTCTCACGGCAGCTAAGCAGGGGTCCGAGTAAGGGCACGGAGGATGAGGCCCAGGCTCAGGTTGGCACTCTGCTTCACTGAGTTCTGCTGGCATGTTGGGAGGCCTGCCCAGGTTCAAGGGGTTGGGAGACAGATTCCAGCTCTTGGAAGAGCTGCTGAGCCTCAAGGCAACGGGAGGGGTGGAAATCTGGGCTCCCACGTGGCGATGGCGTGTACTGCGTGGGGTAGTGACTTACGCCAGCATGCAGTTTCTGAATTTAGGGGAATTACCGAAGTGTGTGGCCCTGAGTGGGCACCTACACAAGTTGGTGGCAGTGTCAGCTGAGATTCCGGAGCCTCCTGGTCGTAAGCCGATGTCCTCAGCTCTGTACCACCCCTGTGTCCCCCACCCAGTGGATCTCACACATGCGCTGTCCCTTCCCCTGCCGCGGCACTGCAGCCTCGATCTGTCCTTGGAGTACTCCGGAGGCAGCCACCAGGGCCACCTGGTTGCCAGCTGGGACAGCAGGGACCAGGTAGGTCAGCAGTGGGGCTGGAAAGAGGCCGAGGCATGGCAGAGTGCACCACTCCTGCAGCCTGATCAGGACCCCCAGGGCCCTGCCCTGCCCGAGGAGCCTCACCCAGGGCCAACCTGGCTGCATCAGGTCCCCACGGGAGGTGAGAGTGGGAGGGGGACAGGGTGGGGTGGGCGTTCCCACAGCGCTCGACAACTACAGTGCTCACAGTGGCCCGTGCACACTAAATGCCTACCGAGACTGGGCACCGTGTGACGAGTCCTCATGTCACCATGCACCTGCTGGGGGCTGTGGTCAACACTGTTTTCAGACGGTGAAATCAAAGTACAGGGAGGCACAGAGCTAGTGAAAGGCGGGGCCGGGATTCGAACCCACAAGTGGCCCAGCACCTCTGTTTGCAGGCACATGCACCACTCCCAGGCCCATCTCTCACATGCTGTCCCACCTGCTCCTCTCCAGGCCCCGACTTCCTCCTCTGTAAGACGGGCTGACGCTCTCTTAGGGTGCCAGGATCTTGTGCTCAGAGCCGCCTGCCCGCACCCTGGACCCCGATGGAGAGGGCGGGCTCTGCAGGGTGCAGGAGGTCCGGCTCTCCAGGCCAGGCCGCTGGCTCAGCCCGTCGCCCTCCCCAGGTGGTGGTCTCCTCGTCTCTGCAGCTGGGGAAGGACAGGCTGGCTGCCCGCCTGGCTCTGGCTCAGCCCTTCAGCCTCTCCTGGCAGCACACAGAGGCCAGCGGCCTGGCCGAGAGCAGGGGCAGCAGGCAGAGCCGGCAGGTGAGTGGGGGTGCGGTGGGAGGGGGCGGGGTGACTGATCCCACGGGGTGGGCACCTCAGGCGAGGGGAGAAGACCTGTCCACTGGCAACGAAGACTTCTCCAGAGCCACGGATTCCTGAAGCCTGGGGGCCTCGAGGCCCTCTGTCCCACCCCCGTCGGGGCGTGGCTCTGGGCTCTCCCCACACCCAGATTCTAACTCCTCCATGGGAAGGGGGTCAGCATTGGCCTCTCCCCGCCCTCTGACACGGCCCTGTCTCAGCGCAGGTGCAGCTGGCCTGGGACGGAGGACGACCTGTGAGCCTGCAGCTCACCTGGGCCGACAGGTCCTCAGCGCACAGCACCGTCTGGGATGGCTGCGTGGCCGCCTCCCCGGGGCAGGTGGGCCGGCTGGATGGAGCCGGGTGTGGGGCACTCCCCTCTAGGTCTCTCATCATTCCCCACCCCAGTCACATGCCCCATTCTCTTCCTGGCAGCTCCGGGGAGTCTGGGGCCTGGGCACCCTCCGGGCCTGTGGGGCCTTGACGCAGACCCCAGCCGTGTTCAGCGAGTGGCTTGATCTGTCATGGCGCCGGCACCGGGTGCAGCAGAACCTGACGTGCGAGGTGAGGCCTGGGAAGCTGGGTCTTAGACAGGTCACCATAGGCGGTCCCACCTGCTACGAAGTGCCCAGCTCAGGGCCACAGCAGTCCTGGGTTTGGGTACTGGGATCCTGGGCAGCTCATTTTGCTGCCGAGAGCCTTGGTTTTCTCATCTGTAAAATGGGCGCAGTAGCCTTTTCATAGCTGGAGTGCAGTGAGGACTCCGATAAAGCAAAGTGCTCAGCCTGAGTAGAGGCTCAGATGGGTGCAGGGGACTCCGGGGTGTGTGGCGCTTCTGGAAGGGGCAGAGGGGGAAGGTCAGGAGCTCGGCTTCCCAGAGGTGTCAGGGGCAGGGTCTCCCCAGCATCACCACCGCCTGGGGCTCCTGATGGGGCCAGGTGCTGTTCTGCGGAGCTGGGGCAGGAACCAGGCCATGGAGAAATGGGGACAGCTGGCCCTGAGAGGCCCCTCCCCCCGGCCTCCAGCCTGGGCTCCGGGACCCGCAGGCCAGCCCCTCTGTGCTCGCAGCAAGAGTCCTGCCCTGGAGCAGGTGGCCGCCATGCTGACCAGGGCTCTGCTGAGGTCCCGGCACCAGCTCGCATCTGGGTGAGGGGCTCCTGTCTGCAGCTGGCCGCGGACATTCTTCCCTAATGTGCCGAGCGCTGCCCACGGCACCCTGTCGTTCCAGCGGCATTGGCCACACCAGCCCGACAAGGTCCTTGTGGAGGCCACGCTGGAGCACGTCCTCACGGCTGCCTGTGCCAAGCAGAGCTTCCGGGGAGAAGTGGAGACTGACTATGCGCACTGGCTGCGCCATTCCCTCCACCTGGGACTCTGTGACCAGCCCAGGGTGAGTGCCCTGGTGAAAGGATCGGGGAGGACAGGGAACTCCTGGGGTTTTGGGGACACAGGTCAGATGGCACCGCAGAACATGGGAGCTGGGAGAGGCAGCTGATGCCGGCATCTGCAGCAGGTGGCCGTGGGCGGGGCACACCTCAAGCCTCTGGTGTCTCCTCTGCGGATGGGAAGGAGCAATTCTAGCAAGTGCGATTCCAGGATGCAAACAGGGGTCCAGAGCACAGTGCTGGTGAGGATGCAAAGCGTGGTGCCCGGTGCCCGGCGGGGGAGCAGAGTGCAGTGCTGGCAGGAATGCAGAGTGCTTTGCTCGGCAGGCGAGCAGTGCCCGGCAGGGGTGCAGAGCACGGTACCAGCAGGAGTGAGGAGTGCAGTGCCAGCAGGGGAGCAGAGCGCAGTGCCAGCAGGGGAGCAGAGCGCAGTGCCAGCAGGGGTGCAGAGCGCGGTACCAGCAGGAGTGCAGAGCGCAGTGCCAGCAGGGGTGCAGAGCATGATGCTGGCAGGGGAGCAGAGCGCAGTGCCCGGCAGGGGTGCAGAGCGTGGTACCAGCAGGAGTGCAGAGCATGGTGTCAGCAGGGGTGCAGAGCACGGTGCCAGCAGGGGAGCAGAGCACGGTGCCTAGCAGGGGTGCAGAGCATGGTGCCGGCAGGGGTGCTGAGCGCAGTGCCTGCAGTAGGCGAGAGCTGCAGCCGTCAGCAGCGCTGGAGGCGGGGCATTGGCACCGTTTTCTCCCAGGGCTCCCCTGGCTGGGTGGCTGGTCTGGTGGCTCTTCCTTCCCTCCGTCCCCTCCCACCCATCTTCCCACGAATCTGTCCCTCTTCCCTTTTTCTCTTCCTTCCTCCCACCCATCTGAGAAGTCAGCAGCCTGCGGGGAGAGGAGGGCTGTGGGCTGGAGGAGTGTGGCTGGGCGACGCGGGCTGCTGTGACCACCCATGCGAGGGCTGGTGCGGGGTGAGCAGCCCCTGCACCCCCTGACTGTGCCCCTCGGACCCTCCCATCCTAGGCTCTCCTGGTCTCCGGGGAGCACGCTCTGGGTCGGGGTGGGCTCCTGCTGCGTTCCCACTGTCAGCTGGGCCTCGCCCCGGACTCGGACCCCGGCCTGCACCTCAGGCTGACCCTCCACAACCACAGCAGGCCCCATTCGTCCGACTTCTCCGGGGAGCTGGAGGTGAGTGGCTGCGCCCGGGCTGCCCTAATGCCCTCCGAGCCCTCCCAGGCCTGCAGGCCCCCCACCGCCTGGACAGCCCTGCCACCTCATGGCCGTCCTTGGAACTGCAGGCCAGCACCACTGGTGAGGCCAGTTTGAGCCCCAGCTTAGCCTCTATCCAGCAGGCTCCTGGTCCCTTGGTTTCCTGGTAAACTAGGGACTGATAACGCACCTGCCCTGCCCCCATGGGTGCTGCTGCAAGGCCTGAACGTGTCAGAGTGTGCAGCCTGATCAAGGGCGCCTGGCAGGAAACGGCCACTAAACAAGTGTCAGAGTCTCTATGACTGGTCCAGTCTCCCTGCCCCACTGCCCAGCAGCCCAGGGTGGCAGGCAGGGGCAGAGCTGGGCTCACATGCCTGCTCTGCCTCCACCTGGCCTAGAGATCTTTGGAAGAGATCTCTCCAAAACTGTCTCCTTGTTTGTGTGAGGGGATTGGATCTTTCATAGGGTGGTGTGTGGGGCCCGGGCACTACTTTCCCGTGCCCACACAACACAGGCACATAGTAGGTCCTTTGTCAGTGTTGCCATCGCCTGCCTCTGTGCCTCCCTGCAGGCCTCGACCTAGTGACTTCCTCTGCTGAGCCTCAGTCTTCCTCTCTGTTAGATGACGGCCAACCCCACTACCTCTTTGCAATTGTTAGGAAGACACGTTTGCTCAGTCTCTGCACACAGTAGGTGCTCCTGAGCTGGGTGTCCCATCCCGACCTCTCCCTTCCTCCCACCGTCCAGAGCTGGATGAGCCTGGCCCTTCTGGGCCTGGAGTTCTCCTGGCAGCAGCCACGGCCATTTCAAGAGAGCCGCTCCTTCCGTGGCCCCTCTTCTCTGGGACTGTTGGTCTCTGCGTCCAGGCCCTGGAGGGCCCGGCCATCTGTGAACCTAGGGCCTGGTACCTGCCTCCCCGGAGTTGGAGGCCTGGGAGCAAGTTCTCGGGGCCTGGCCCACGGGGATACTCAGCGAGCAGCCCTGCCTCTTGCTCCCTGTCCCCAAGCACTTTCAGGGCAGCTGGTCCCAGCTCCCCTGGGCTTCGTGGAGTGACAGCAGCCTTCCCAGCCTTGTTTGGTCCTTACGCCAACCTCGGTGTCCCAGCCAGGGACAGATTCGGGGTGGCTGGGCCCTTCGCCAGGCTGCACAGGGATCCACAAGGCCCTCGCTCTTCAGTGACAGCTGGGGGGCTGAGCTCAGACAGAAGCCACCAGGCAGACTCCCAGTGTGGTCTGCAGACGCCCCGGCCAGTGCATGGTGACCCTCTGGAGGGATCCAGGGCACGCTTCACCCGTCCGTCCAGACATCCCTGGGCAAGAAACCTGCCTGCATAGGAAGACCCCTGTGTGGGTTCCTGGGCTGCCATTAACCCCCCAGCTCGGGGGGCTCACCCCCAGCAAGGTGTTCTCTCCCGGTCCTGGGCCGGATGCACGGCCAGCTTGGCAGGGCCTTGCTCCCTCCAGAGGCTCTGCAGAGGGACTTCTCTGTCTTTTGCTCTGGCTGCTGGCAGGCCTTGGCTCGTGGCATATCTGTGTCCCTGCAGAGTCTGTCCCTGTGTCTTCTTTGTCCGATATAACCTCACTTCAACTCAGTTACATTTGCAAAGAGCCCATTTTCAATGAAATAAGATCACACTGACAGGACTTGGGACTTCAAAAGCTAGCTAAAGAACACAGTTCGACTCACAACACACATAGGCACCCTGCAGGCGCGTGAACACACACGTGATTCCTGCTGATTTTGAGAATTGTTGTCCTACATCGTTTTAAACTTTGAGGACCTACACTAGAGGCCCAGAGAGGGTGGCGCACTTATTCAGGGTTGCACAGCTGATTAGTTGTAGCGTCTGCACTAAACCTTAGAACAGCTGAGCCCAGGCAAGGGCAGGCTCCCCACCCTGTCCCTGCAGCTTCTAGATCTGCCTCTGGGTCTCCCCTGACGGGGTCCCCCCAACCCTCCACAGAGCCTCTTATCTCACCTCCCTGCAGGGTCTGCCAGCCCCCCTACCCACCCAGGGCCTCCTCCAGGGTTGCCTTCCCTTGGGGCCCCTAGAGTGTCCTACCTGCCCACCCTACCAGAGGCTCACCTGCCCTGCGTGCCTGTCCCCCAAGGCTGGGAGGTGCCTGCGAGGCCTGGGTGAGCTGCTCGTTGGCCGAGCCTCACGCACATGTCACCCACATCTCCTTTGTGGCGGGTCTCACACAAACTTAGCCTGAGCTGTAGAAGCTCCTGGGTACTGGGCATGCCAAGAGCCCGGTGTTCGGGTCCTTAGACCACAGACCAATAGGGTCTGAGTCTCTGCGGGGGTGGGGGTGGGTCCTGGGTCATTCACTTTAATGTCATTGGGAAGGCAGAGCCGGGGCTGCTGGGTCCCGTGTGGCTTGTTCTCGCAAGGACTTTCTGCCATGGTGGGGCAGGGTGGGGTGGGGCCCAGACCTGGGGTAAAGGAAGGGGGCAGTGGGCATTCTGCTCTCCCTCTAGTCCCTGCAGGTCCAACCTTGGGCTCTGTGACCAGCCTCTTCCTGAGCCTGGGGCTGGCAGGGCCAGGACCAGGGGTCAGGGGCTGGGTCTCCCCTCAAACGTCTGCCCTCTCCCTCCCAGCTCCACAGCCCCGAGGCTCAACAGCTCCGCCTGCGGGGCCGCATCTCCACCACGGCTTCTCAAAGCCTGGTCCGGCTGGAGGGACATGTGGGCAGCAGGGATGAGAAAGTGACGCTGTCCGTGTCTCAGGGCCCGAGCTGCCTCCAGGCCTCTGTAGCCCACGAGGAGGGTGAGTGGAGGGGGGTTGGGTTCCAGCCCAGCTGGCTGGGGCAGGGCCCTAACTTGGGGCAAGGATCCGTGTCAAGGGCTCAGAAGTGCATCTGTCAGGATTCGTGTCCCCAGCACAGAGGCGGGGGTAGTCTTAGCGCCTCCCAACCGACTGCGCTGCACTGGGGAGGCCGGGCGGGCCCTGGCTGAGCTGGCCAGAGGTGGATATGCCATGGGGGCTTCAGGTGGGGTTCGACTACGGAGATGGCAGGGTTTGAGGACCTGAAATCCTAGGGCCTGAGGCTTTGCCTGGGGAGTGGGGAGCTGCTAGAGGCTGAGGACTGGAGCAGGGGGCGGCTGGGACTCCCATGGAGAGGTCGTGGGGCAGCAGCAGGTCCCTTCCTGGCCCCAGGGAGCAGAGAAGAGAGCGTGGTGCTGCGGGCGTGTGCACGCAGGAGGGCCGCCGAGGCAGAGGCCCTGTTTCAGGATGGCGGGCAGCCCGCCCAGTCCCTGGGACGCCTAGCCCTGCGGGCTGCCGACCAGAACCTCCTCCTGACCGCACACGGCTGCCAGGAGGCCCTGCTGGGCCACGTGGAGGTGAGAGGGCCCGGCTGGGAGTGGGGCGTGCTGCTGGCTGCTTCCTCCCAGGCAAAGGCCTCAGCCCCAGGGCCCGAGCCATTTGGGGCCAGCAGCACCCAGAAAACTGGAGGATTCAGTTCCACGGCGTGGCGCGCACGCCCTGGCCCCTGCTGCTGGCTCTAAGGACTTCTACCCACTGCATTCCCATCGGGTCCCGAGGGAGCCCCAGCCTGTCCCTCTGTCCGTGCAGTCCAGGGTGGCAGCCATCGGGTCCCAGGTACAAGAGCGGCTGGAGCAGCAGTTCCGAGGCTTGGATGCCTATGTGAGCAGGATCCGGCGCCTGGTGGGTAGACCACATTGGAGAAGGGGGGTGTCTGCGGGGTTGCCCTTCTGGCCTGGCTTGTACCCCCACTCACCAGGCATCCTACCCTAAGCATGAGGGCCTGGAGGGCTCTGTGCTCTGGACCCTCACACTGACCCTGCCTCGGTTTCCCTGCCCAGGTGCAGCCAGGGGGGCCCCTGGACAGTATGGCGGGCCTCTTCCTACAGTTGTCCCGGGAAGGACTGGGAGCCGTGCAGGAAAGTGGCCAGGTAGTGGCCACCTTGTGGGGCCGGAGCCAGGCCAGGCAGGCGCTGACCCACCACTTCCCGGTCTACCTGGAGCGGCTGCAGGCAGCTCTGGAGCAGCTGAGGAGCGAGCTGGACCGTGAGTGTGGGGGAGAGGGCCCAGCAGGGACCCCGAGACCAGCCCCTCACACTTGGCCCCAGCGTCGTTTCTCCCAGGAAGCTGCCTCCTCTGCTGTGGGCCTGCAGCCCCATCTCACCTGCCCCTGCCTTATTTCTCACAGCCCTACGGCCTGTTTTCTCAGTGTGCTGCTTCCGCTCTTTGAGTTCGCACATCTGCTGCCGTCCTTTCGGGCCTGCTGCCCAGGCTTCTCCCGTCCCCGTCTGATTCCTTTAGAGCAGACAGCTTTGTTCTGCAGCTCAGTGCTGCAGGGCCCTGGGCGTGCTTCTGGGTCCGCGAGGCGCTCTGTGTGGCTGTGCGTTACACGCTGTCCTGGTCAGTGAAGAGCTGCCGCCCTGAGCCCTGCCCAGGGCTGCGAACCTCTGGCCTCACCGCACTCCAGGGGCCTCAGGACTGACACGTGCCCCAGCTGGGAGCCCCCAAGACCTTGCCCAGTGTCAAGGCAGGACTCACACACGACTCGTTGTTAAATGCTGTGTCCCTGTGGCCACTGCAGGGCAGCGACTTACCAGGAGGCCTTCAGGACGTGGCACGTAGCAGTCAGGGCTGTGATTCATCTCAGTGACGGCCGCAGAGCAGGAGCTGCAGAGGGCAAAGGCCGGGAGGGCAGGGAGCACCAGGCGCCCTCGAGTCCCTCCCCGTGAGCCCACAAAGGACACAGTTAACTCCCAGCACTGGACTGTGACATGGTGTGTCAAGCAAGGGCTGTCCACAGGGAGCCTCTGAGATCCGAGTCCAGAGTGTAGGGGGGTGGTCACACAGGCAGCCTCTGCTCGTTTGTACCAGAGCTCCAGACCCCAGAGGGGAGCAGGCACCCAGCTAAGCTATGGCATAGGTGCAAGGTGTCCCCTGTGCAGTTCTGGGCATGCTAGGAAATCCTGAAACCCAGGTCTCCGACGCCAGCCAGGACCCACCTCATGGACAGGCTTTCTGAGGGACAAGCCTGAGGCCTGCTGTCCACTCCTGTGTGCCGTCTCTAGGGCCGGCTACCTTGTATCTGCCCCTCCCCCAGCACCTCATTCCAGGTCCCTCGTCTTGTTGGCTTGAGGACTGCAGTGCCTGGGCTGGGCGGGTGTTCCTGCCTGGGCCTAGGGTGTGGGCAGTGGCGTAGCCCCTGCACTCAGCCCCCAGCCTCACGGTGAGCAGTGAGCACCTGTTGCAGGACCCCTGGCCACACTGGAGGATGCGTACTTGGAGGTGACGCTGCGGCCCCTTGATGAGGTGTGGCGGGAGCGGGCCGAGGAGGCCATGCAGCGGCTGCAAGCCTGGGTGCCTGGGATGCCAGACAGCTGGGAGCTGAGGCCCCTCAGGGCAGCCCTCGCAGCCATGAAGAGCACCCTAGAGCTGGTGAGGTGGAGCGAGGGGTGGGACTGGCCTGGCCCGGAGGGGATGGCCCCGGTGGCTCTCAATGCCCCTCCCCCTCCAGGCTGCCCATCAGCTGCTTTCCTGGGCCGAAGGCATGTGCTCGCGGGCCCTGCGGAGGCTCTGCAAACCCTTGTTGGGCCTGTACAGCTTCTCAGCCACGTGAGTCGGGATCTGAGCTGACACTGCTTTCCTGCCACATGCGGCACAGCTTAGCGACAACCTTGCTGTGGCTCCCGGAGCAGTGGCATTGTGGGAGGGGTGAGGTGGTCGGCCCAGGTGTGTTTCAAGGTCAAGTTGCAGGATGTGCTGTCTGATTGGATGTAGGTGGTAAGAGAGCAGTGGGGACCCCGAGGTTTTTGACCCCAACAACTGGAAGGTAGAGGGCCCATTTCTGGGGCAGTGGGGCGGCAGTGGGCAGAGCAGCAGGAGATGTATCAGTTTCCAGTTGCTGCTGCAATGAATGACCACAGCGATTGCTCTCGTGTGGCTCTGGAGGTAGGACAGCTGAACTCAGTCCCACGGGGCTGCCGTATGGGTCTGCCGTATGGGCAGCTGCTGCAGCTGGCTCCAGGCAGGATCCGCCCTAACCTCCCGCCAGCCTCTGCAGGCCGCCAGCGTTCCGGCCTTGTGAGTCCTCTGTGGGAGCCAGCAGGCAGCATCCCTTCTCAAACTCTGCCCCTCCAGCCATCCTCTAAGGTCCCTTGTGTCTACACTGGGCTCCCTCAGATAATCCAGGGTCTCCCCATCTCAAGATCCTGAATATAATCACACCTGCAGAGTTCCTCCCGTGTAAGTAGCAGAGTCACGAGTTCTGGGGCCCTGGGTCGGGCCATATTTAGCCTTTACTGGGAGCTTGGGGATGTCAGGACACCTGGCAAAGATGTCCAGGAAGCAGCTGGCACCCCGAGGCCCAGGATGATGGGAGACTCGGGCTCTGTCCGGGAATTCACTGGCACTGAAGGAGCAGCAGAGCAGACTTCAGTGACAGGCCAAGGGAGTGGGGGCCAATGTCCTTCCCTCACAGGTAGGAGGCCCGCCAGGAAGGGGGCGTCCGGGAAGGTGGCAGCTCCCCTGTTAGAGCTGTGGTGTGGTGGCCAACTAGTCTCTGAGGTTGGGGAAGGCTTGGGCCCTAGGTCTTAGAGGGCTGCCCCGGATCAGAGCTGCATGCCTCAGTTTCCCTGTCAGACAGGGAGTGCACCCCCCTCTGAGGTAAGAGGCGCGTGTAAGGTTCCTGCTTTGCAGCTCGTGGTCAGGACGTGGGCCGAGGCTGGGAAGCTGCAGCCCAGGCAGGGTTTTAGCTCAGTGAGTGACTGCCCAGGAAGGGACTGCCTACTGCCAGGCTGGGGTGCTACCAAAGGGACTCAACTGTGGTCCCCGGCCTTCCTGGAAGAAGGCAGACGAGGCCACCCGCACCTCTGCACCCACTATGGCCACTGGTGGGAGGGTGTGAAGTGCCCTTTTCCACTACACCCCGGAGTGCCCGAGGTCTCCCTGATCACCCCCATCCCGCCGGGTCGGCCTGACCCCGGCTCCACCCTGGTTAGTTCCCGGGCCCTCTCCCAGGCTGTCGACATCTCCGAGACCCGCAGCTCCAGGTCCCCTTCGGCTCTGAGCTTCTGTCAGCTCATCCCATGCACACCCCACCTCACGGAGCCCGAACGTGGGCCTCGCCCTCCCTTGGTGGCCATTTGCAACCTCCCCCATCCCCCTGCCCCAAGGCCTGGGTGCACTGAGGCACCTGGCGGAGGTGAGACCTCCGTGTTTTCAGACAGGGCCTCGCCACGTCTGCTCTTGGGCCGGCCCAGGTCCCCACCTGCCTCTACGAGGTATCCCCCAAAACAGAGACGGCTCCGCCCTGAGGGGCTGCTCGCTGTTCAGGTTCACCTTGGCCTGGTGCGTCGCTTCTGCAGCTGAGGGAGGAGAGGCTCAGGCCCGGTGACCCGCTGGGGGCTCCTGGCTGCTCTGTGTCCCTCCAGGAACTACTCGGTGGTGGTGACGCTGCCCGTGCTGCCTGTGGGGAACGAGCCCCTGGACATGGCCCGGGTGACCAGCTACCTGGTGGAGGCGGCACTGCTGCGGCCGCTCCGCGAGCTGAATCAGGCCAACATGCTGGCCGAGTACTACCGGCTCCGACACCGCCTGCTGGGGGGCCCCTTGGAGTGTGAGTCCAGCCACCCCCGCCCCCAACACCCTCTGCCCTGCGGGGACAGCAGCAGGACAGTGCAGGGCAGACAGACAGTGGCACAGGGAAGCCTGCCCCGGAGGTTACTGGGTCTCCCACAGTCCTACGGGCTCAGGGCCGGTCCCAGAGCTGCTTTTTGTCCCATATATAAGACCTGAGCCTGGGGCCTGGCAGAGAGGGCTCCGGGCAGCTCCCTCCCCGGGGACCCTGCTGGGGAGGCAGAAGGCAGCCCTCCAGCTGCAGCTGGAAGTGGCAGGCTGCTAACTGAGGTCAGGCTCCCCAGCTGGACTGTGCCACCTCTCAGAGAAGCGGGGTGGCACCGTGCCTTGCTCACGCGGGACACAAGCGTGTGCTGTTCCTGAGTCTGTGCCCTTGTGTAGGGAGGGTCTCACCGGGAGGCGGGCACCCAGGTCAGCAAGGTGCGGCCTGCCGGCATGGGGTTCACGCTGCAGCTCTGGGCAGGCAGGAGCCTCCCTGGAGTCGGGGGTTCTAGTCCAGGCGGCACGTCACCATGGTAGCCAATAGGCCTTTAAGTTCTATACACGTGTGCCTCGGCCTTCCCCGTAACACAGCTCTGGGCGCGTCACGTAGAGCGGGCCTCCCGACGAGCTTGTCCACTGCTCGCACGGTTCCCACGATTTGGCCCGTGCTGCAAGTACTGGTGCTCCGTCCCCATCGCTGAGCTGGCTGCAGGCTTTGACCACTTGGGGAGGCCCTAGAGCTCAAGTCACGTCGAAGCGGAGCTGGGATCCCTGGGGTTCTGGCAGCTGTGACAGACCCCACCCCCGACCTGTGCTGTCCAGGAAGGCCGGGCCGAATCGGCCTCACTGGCCTCGCTCAGCCCGCTGTCGGGGCTTTTCCCCAGACCATGCGGTGGTGGCGGGGACCCAGCACGTGGTGACCTTCGACGGCCAGGTGTGGGGCCTCGGCGCCTGGTGTGGTGGCCTGCTGCTGGCCAAGGACTTCGCTCACAACACCTTCTCACTGACGCTGAGCCGGGCGGGCTCGGGGACCCCATCCCTAGCTGTGGAGCTGAACCACAGGACCCTCGTGCTCTACCCCAGCCTGAAGGTGAGCGGGAGGGGCCCAGCTGCCTGAGGCTGGAGCACCCCCTCCGCCTGTGCAGCTCCCGTGCCAGGTGTGAGCGGATGGCACTTTCAAGCTTGTCACCGACTAGCAGAGCAGACATCCCGCTTAGTCCCCGTCTGGCCCACAGACCTACAAGCTGTACAACAACTCCTTGCATGGGGACAGCTGTGCGGACCCTGATCTGCCTCCCGTCACAAGGAGGAGGGATGTCGTCCCCAGGATTGAGCTGACCAGTGAGGATGGCGTCTCCATCTCCTGTGATGTCCAAGCTGGCCTCTGCAGCCTGACCCTGGGCCTCTGGCACCATGGTGGGTCTGGGTCCCAGTGGGGTTGGCTTTGCCTAGGTGTGTCCTGCAGGCTGGACCACGGCCGGCTGCCAGGGCTGAGGGTGAGCAGCTCTCCCTGTCAGCCAGGGAGCAGCCCTGCAGGGCTCACCTCCGTGCCGTTCCAGCCAAGGACGGAGGGAGGTCCATGACAAGAGAGGCACAAAGGCTGCCCTCAGCCCCTTCCCTCTTCTTCCTCCTCCCACTCTGAGGAGGGTTCGGGGCCAGAGTCCTGCTGTCCCACGTGCCTGGTGCTCACCGATGCCTCGTACCCGGGCCCGGCTGGTGTAGTGCTGGGGAGGAACGTGGGTTCTCACGGCCTCCCCTGCTTGCCCCAGGTGTTTCTGCTGGCCTTCTGGGCACCAACGACAACGAGGCCAGCAATGAGCTCCTGCTGCCAGGAGGCACCATGGCCCACAGCCTGGAGGAGCTCGCCCTCGCCTGGCAGGTGAGCTGGGCGCCGGCCCTCCCCTCCAGCTGCCTCTCAGCTCAGCTGTCCTGGAGAGGGAGGCGGTGCCGAGTGGCTGAGGACCCGCGCAGCAGCTAGCTGGGTCCCTGTAGCAAGGTTCCTGAGGGCTGCTAGTTCCACAGTGCAGGGAGCAGCAGGCGGTTCACTGGCTCTACAGAGAACTCTTCTGGGCCGGGCTGGGGCTGAGTCTTCCTGGGCTGATGCACTGAGGGACTCTGTCTAAGAGGAAAGCAGTCTGGCAGGAGGCCCAGGTCTTGTGGCTGTCCCACCAGGTGGACGGGGACTGCAGGGCCGTGAAGACTCAGCGGGAGTGCCCAGGTCTAAGTCCCGCCTGCCAAGCCTTCTTCCAGGATTCCCGCTCGGCCTTGAGGAACTGCTTCAGGGTGGTGAGTGTGAGCTGGGCCTGGGCCCACGAGGGCGAAGGCGACCCTAGCCCCCATCTAGCCTCGGCCCTGCCCTACTCCCCAGGGTGTGGTGGGCAGGACGGTGACCGGGTGCTTCTGATTTCAGGTGGACCCTACACCATTTCTCAGACTGTGCACCCAGGACACCTGTGGTCCCCAGGAGCTCCAGCCTGCCTGCAGCCTGGCAGCCACCTACATCCACCTGTGTGCCCGGGCCTCTGTGCCCCTCGACCCTCTCCCCCAGTGTGGTAAGCTGCCCCAGCCAGAAGACACGCTGACCTCTGTCTGACTGGCTCAGTCTCCCACCCTGGAGGGAAAACCAGTCTGTTTCTTGGCTCCCGCCGGGGGAGGACAGGCACTCAACCCTCACTCAGTGAGCAAAGAGACAAAGCTATATACAAAGGAGTACTTAAAGAGAAAAAGGGGCCCAAAGACCGCCACATGCCCGACCCTCTGCCAAACCAAGCATTTACGGCCTGGAAAGTCAGCTCCTGAACACGCAGAGCCGTGGACCGGCCAGTGGGAGACCTGAAGGAGCACCACCTACGATGTCTGGAAGCCCCTGGGCAGATCTCCACCCAGTGCTGCGTGGGATTCCTGCCTCTCACGCTGAGGCCTGGCAGGGAAGTCAATGGCCGCATCGAACAGCAGGAATGGATCCCCCAGGCCTTCGGACGACAGACTCAGAGACTGCCCGAGATTATTAAAGACGGAAGAGGAGAGACTGAAGAGTGGTAAGCACAACTCCAGTCATTTCTAGAAATGAGGATTATTCACAGAAATCTAAAGCTTAATAGATGCAACAGAACGAAGCTCACGAGCTGGAAAACATGACAGGGAGTTCGATGTGTCTAACAGAAATTCCAGAATGATTAATGACATCTGAGAAATGGGACCCCTCTGAGTCAGGGAGCACGAGGTGTCCCAAATACGATGAAGAAAACCATAGCAAAACCCAGGAGGGTGGAACTGCAGAAAAACCAAATAAGAGGCCCTAAAAGCTACTAAAGAGGAAGGAAAAGAGGTGAAGTTTCACAGAGGAACAGGAGACAACCGATCCCCCACCAGCAGTGACAGAGACAGCGGACACATCTTTAGAGCCTTCAGAGCATATAGGCGTCAAGTTAGACCTTATGCCCAGTTCAACGATTCAGACTGATGAGCTAAACGCAGCCCTGAGCTGTCGGAACACGTCTTAACAGAGCTTGCCCCCGACCCGTCCGTACACGGCTGTGGCTGCTTCCTGCTCCATGGAGTGTCTGAAGTGGAGACCACACGGCCCACGGTGCTGGAGATATCTACCCTCTGGCCGTCTACAGAGGGAGGTGGCTGGTCCCTAGCATAAACCAAGGAAAGAAAAGGAACAAATCGAGGCAAGAGAAAAATGAACAAAATAGGAAAGAAAGAAAAAATAGGCAGCAAGAGAAGAGGTGGGAGGGACAAAAACCACACAAGGAATGGGCCAGGGGTCAAAACATCAGGCCCCACAGAGATTTCAGAAGACATTAAATAACTTCACTGGTCAATTTGGGTGCATAGATTCGGTTACCTCCTAGGAAAATCTAATCAGTCTGATCTGGTTTGAGAATAGTAAGCCTAAAAAAACCTCACAGCTATTAAATAAACCAAATCAGTAGTTTAAAACGTTCTCTGCGGGACCAGCAGTTGGCGTAAAGGCTATGTTGCTAGACTCCCATGTAGTCAACTACGGTTCAAGTCCCGGACCCAGTGGCTTAAACTCATGCCAGGTGCATGTGCGTGTGTGCCCAAGATCCCGAGAGGAGAATGGAGGAGAGGGGATTGCGGCATGGCCATCACCCCTAGGGGGTGATTTCTCGCTTTCTGTCTCTCTGTCTCTCTCTATCTTTCTGGTGAGTGCATGTGCCCTATAGCAAAAACCTCTCCAAAAAACCTCCCCAAAACAAAACAAAACAAAAAAAATCCACAATAGGTCTAGCTTTCTGAAGTGTTTTTAGACATGACATCAAAAGCTTGATTCATAAAAGAAAAAAATACATTTGGTTTCATCAAAAATTAAAAACTCTTATTCTGTGGAAGACTGGAAAGACAAGTTATAGACTGAGGGGAAATATCTGTAAGACACACATCCGCTTAAGGGCTGCAATGTAACAGCTTGCATCTCAAGGGCTTTATGCTGAGTGAAAAATATCCAATTTTAAAAAGTCACATGCTACATGATTCTATTGATATTACAGTTTTGAATGACAAATGATAAAGACAGAAGCAAATTAGTGGTCGCTGGGAGAGGAACAGGTGTGACTGTGTAGGGACTGTACAGAGAGCTCAGGTAATGGACACTTCTGAATCTTGACTGTAGTGGTGGTGACATGGCCCTCGACATGTGACAAACTGTCAGAGATCTATGTACACACATTTACTGGGTCAGTTTCTGGGTTTTGATACTGTGCTATAATTATGGCAAATGTAACCATGGAGGAAATCGAATGGAAGGCACACAGGATTTCTATCTGTGCACAGGACTTCTATCTTGTGTATCTGTAACTATTTCCAAATAAGTTTTTTAAAATAAAAAATAAAATGCCAGGCTTAGATATTTCTATAGGTAAGTTGTAAAAACTTACCATAACTGTTCCAGAATGGAAAAATGAAGCCTTCCTCTTCCCAATACATTTAGTGAAGTTAGTGTTTTTTTGGCATACCAGAACTCCTCAAGGATCAACAGGAAAGAGAAATTAGAAGGCAACTGCACACTCGAACACAGATGCTTGCTATTCTGACACTGGACATAAATGTCACAGATACAGATATATTAGTCAACTGAATTCAACAGCAGGTTACCACATCCAAACCAACGGGGATTCACCTCTGGAATCCAGTGTTGGCACTCGATGCCAACATACTGAAGTAGGTAGGTGCTTCACAGCAGGCAATTCAGAACTACGATGCTGGTGGGGTAGCTGTTAATGCTGGACAAGATACAGAACATGGAGTATTGGAAATATCTTGGTCAAAACCCAGAGGAAGATGGCAGAGTGACATCTGCAAGATGGCAGACTAGGAAGCTCCAGGACCTCATCCTCCAGGAACACAGAACACACTGCACCATTGACCAGTCACCTTGTGAAAATTCTAGAAACCAGATAAGCAGCAACAGCAGCAGCAGCAGCAGCAACCAAGTGTGTGCCTAGCCAGAAAAAGTGACACTCTAAGGGGTAGGGAATTTCCTGGTGTTTTGCTCACCCTTGCCTCACTCCTCCTCATTGCAGTCTTTAAGGATGCCACCCAATTTCCAGCTCCTACCCCAGGATGGAAAGGAAAAAGTGGAATTTGCTTTCCGTATTCTGACTTGTCTGTGACTGCACAAGAAACTGGTCTCTGACTTGCATGACACTGAGCACTGAAGAGGACAGTGGCATAATAGTAGGACAGAGGTGGGCTCCATGGGAAAAAAAAAAAAAAAAAAAAAAAAAGCAGTGGTGGGCTCCATGGTGAGAAAGTTGCATGGAGGTACAGAATTACAAGTGCTGGGGGGGAAGGACTGTGGGCAGAGGAACACAGTATGACATCTGAGTCCCTGAGAAGATGCAGGGCAGGACTACTACGGAAATTAGCACATCTGGAAATAGCCACATATTCCAAGGCACTGGAATTCTAGCATGTGCACATGTGAGGGAAGACTCACCCCTAGCAATGGTTTGGGAAGACCCTCAGCCTTTGTAAGCCTGGCTTGATTAGTGACGGTCTTCCTCTATATAGAGAAAGTCTGCAAAGGCCAGGAAAGGTACCTGTCTTTTTAAATGTCCACTTTTCATCAAGAGCACAGGCATACAAAGAAATAGGGAGGCAAGATCCAATTTCAGAAACAAAATAAGTCTCTAGAAACTGACCCTAAAGAAACACAGAGGGTGCTGGATAGTGTTGCAGTGATGTAATGCGACACTCTGTGAGGCTGACCCACGTAGGACGATTCTGGGTTTGTGTCTGGACACCTCTAAGTACACTGGGCACACAAATGCACATGATCTGGGGCTGGCTGACGCTGGGCACTGAGAACATAGGGTCCTCTCTCATTCATGGAAAAGTAAAAATAAATAAAATTCAAGAAAAATAGAGGCCTCTGACTTGACAAAAATCTTTACTTGTCAATTTGAGGAAAGAAATGAATATACAAGAAGCTCAACAAACTCCAAGTAAGATAAACCAACAGAGACCCACGCTGAGACACATTATAATCAAACTGTCAAAGATAGAACTTGAAAGCACCAGCTCAAGAAAAGTGATTTGTGATTTGTCACATACAAGGGAGCCCCTATAAGATTATCTATCTATCTAACTCTATTTTTCAGCAGCAACCTTGCAGGCCAGAGGAAATAGAATTATGTGTGGAAAGAAAAAAATATATCTGGTAAAATTACTCTTCAAAAATAGGGGAGAAATGAAGACATCTCTAGATAAACAAAAACTGAGTTTATTACATCTAGCCTACCCTATAAGAAATGCTAAAAGTAGTCCTTCAAGTTAAAAGAAATTTGAAGACAGAAATTTGAAGCCCTATGAAAATATAAAGTCCTATAAAGGTAAATGTACGGACAACTATGAAGACCAGTATTATTACAACTTGGATTCTTAGCTCTATTTTTAATTCTTTTATATTTAAAAGACAAAAGCATAAAAAACTATAAGTCTTTGTTAATGGGTATACAATAATATAAAAATGTAACTTGTGACAACAATAACAAAGTTGGTGGGGGGTAGATTGTAAAGGAGTCGAGTATTTGTATATGATTTAACTTGTTCTTTTTTAAAAAGAATTATTTATTTAACCTTATTTATTATTATTTTTTTTATTTTCCAGTTTGATCAGAGAGAAAGGAAGAAAGCAAGCCACCAGGTCTGGGACTTGAACCGTAGTTGGCCATGTGGGAGTCCAACACCTTTAGCCACCATGCCACCTGCTGGCCTGAACTCATTCTTATTAGTTTAACATTCTTGTAATTTTAAGATGTTTTATGTAATCTCCATGGTAACCACACAGAAAGTATCTATAGAATATACGCAAAAGAAAATGAGAGATTCAAAGTGTGTCATTACAAAAAAAATTAAACTAAATACAAAAGATAACATAAGGAAAGAAGTGAGAGACAAAATAGTTATAAGAAATACAGAGGGACCAGCAGTTAGCATAATGGCTATGTCATTGGACTCCCATGTAGTCAACCACGGTTTGAGTTCCGGACCCGGTGGCTTAAATTCACGCCACGTGCATGTGTGTGCATGCCCAAGATCCCGAGAGGAGAATGGAGGATAAGGGATTGCAGCGTGGCCATCCCCCCGGGGGTGGGGGGGAGGTGATTTCTCGTTTTCTGTCTCTCTGTCTCTCTCTGTCTTTCTGGCGAGCGCACACGCCCTATAGCAAAAACCTCTCCAAAAAAAAAAAAAAAAAAAAAAAAAAAAAAACCCAGAAAACAATGATCAAAGTGATAATAGGTTCTTCTCCAGCATAATTAAGATAAATGTAAATGGAATAATTTCCCCAATCAAAACACTTAGGTTGACAGAATGGATTAAAAAAAAGATTTGCAAAGGAAAAAAAAAAAGGCAAAGAAAAAAAAAGATTAAACTATATGCTGTCTACAAAAGATTGTCCTTAATTATACAGATCTAAGGGCACATATAGGTTAAAAGTCAAAAGATGAAAAAAAGATATTTAGTATAAATAGTAACCAAGGGACTAGCAGTTAGTGTAATGGCTATGTCGCTGGACTCCCATGTAGTTGACCGCGGTTCCAGTCCTGGACCTGGTGGCTTAAACTCACGCCAGATGCATGTATGTGCGTACACAAGATCCCGAAAGGAGAATGGAGGAGAAGGGATTGTGGCGTGGCCATCCCCTCTAGGGGGGGGTGATATCTCGCTTTCTGTCTCTCTTTGTCTTTCTGGAGAGCGCATGTGCCCTATAGCAAAAACCTCTCCAAAAAAAAAATAGTAACCAAAAGAGAGCAGGGGCAGCTATACTTCGAACAGTTTTTGAGCATAAGTCTATTTTGTCTGATACAAGAAGGACGTTATATAATAACAGAGTCAACTCAGCAAGAATATATAATAGTTATAAGTGTATAAATACTAAACAGCAGAGCTTCTAAATACATGAAGCAAACACTGACAGAACTGAAAGGTGAAATAGATAGCTCTATAATAATGGTAGGAGACTTCAATACTTCACTTTCAGTAATGGATAGCACACCCAGACAGAGAATCAAGAAAGAAAACAGAATATTCAAACTATACTATCAACCAATGGGACTAAACAAACATAGAACTTTCCAACAAACAGCAGCAGAATGCACAGCCTGCATGCAATATTCTCCAGGCAAGATCATATATTAGGCCACAAAGCAAGACTTAATAAATTTAATTTGATCGAAATCATAGTAAAAGGAAAACTAAAAATCTATGAATATATGGAAATTAACATACTCTGAAACAACCCAGTGGATCAAAGACAGAATCACAAGGAAAATCAGAGAATATCTTGAAAACAAAATATACTAAAATTTAAAAAATGTAGTAAAAGCAACGGTAAAAGGTAAATTTGGTTGTAAATGCTTACATTAAAAAAGCAAAAAGGGGGAACAACAGATGGTTATGTCACTGGACTTGCACGTGGTTGACTGTGGTTTGAGCCCTGGACCTAGTGGTTTAAAACTCACACCGGCAGTGTGTGTGCATACCCAAGATCCCAAGAGGAGAACGGAGGAGAAGGGACTATGGCATGGCCATTCCTCCGGTGGGTGATTTCTCATTTTCTCTCTCTCTGGTGAGCACACACACCCTATAGGAAAAATCTCTTTCTAAAAAAAAAGGATTTTAAATGAATACCTACGTTTACACTTTGTGCTATAAGAAAAAGAACAAATTAAAATTAAAGCTACTAGAAAGAAGAAAACATGATAAAGATTAGAACAGAAGTGATAGAGAAAACTAGCAAAACCAAGATTTCTTTATTATTTGGATTTTTGCCATAGGACACGTGCACTAGCTGGAGAGAGGAGAAAAGAGACAGAGAGAGGGAAAGTGAGAAATTACTCCCAGAATATATGGCCATGCCAAATCCCTTCTCCTCCATCCTCTCCTCAGGATCTTGGGCACACATGCACACGTGCTGGGTGTGTTTTTTAAGCCACCAGGTCCAGGTCTTGAACCAGGCAGTCAGACATGTGGGCTCCAGTGCCTTAACCACCACTGCTGCCTAAGATTTCATTTTTGAAAAGATCAATAAAATTAAATGATAAAACTTTAGCTACAATGACTAATAAAAGAGATAAATAATAAATGAAGAAATATTACAATTAGTTTTATTTATCTATATTTTTAATTGACAAAGAGAGACAGCAAGAAATCAACAGAATGAAGGGGGGAATGATCATTTCAACTGACGTAGAAAAAACATATAACAAAATTCAATGCCCTTTTATGATTAAAAACACTCAAACTAAGGATAAAAGGAAATTAACTCAACATAATAAAGGCCATATTTGAAAAACCCACAGATAGCCTTACACTCAGTGATTAAAGACGGAAAGCATTTTCTCTAAGATCAGGAATAAGACAAGGATGTCTGCTTTTACCATTTGTCTTTATCATAATACTGGAAGATCTAGCCAGAGAAATTAATTTAAGCAAAACAAAACCAGAACAAAACAAATAAAAAATCCGAGTTAGAAAGGAAGAAATAAAATGATCTCTGTTCACAGCTGATATAATCTTACATCAAGAAAACCCTATAGATGCCACAAAAGAATGGTTAGAATTAATAAATGAATTTGTCGAAGTTGAAGGATATGAAGTCATCAAACAAAAATCAGCTGTATTTCTATACACTAAGAATGAACAATCCCCAAAGGAAATTAGAAAATTATTCCATTTACAATAGCATCAAAAAGAATAAAATAATTAGGAATCTTTAACAAGATGTCAAAGGACTTATATACTGAAAACTATAAATTGTTGGCTGAAAAAATTTAAAGATGATACAAATAAGTATAAAAGGATCCGATGTTTATAGATTTGAAGACTTAATATCGTTAACGTGTCAATACTGGAATAGCTTTATAGAGCAGTGCTATGCAGAAAAGTTGGATCCCACACTGGCCAACCAGGTTTGAGTTCCAGACCTGGCAGCTTAAATGCTAGCGCATAGTGCCCAGGATCCTAATGAATAAAAAACTGGAGGAAAAATTGTGGTATGACCAGGCCCTGTTGGGGGATGGTTTCTCTCTTCCTCTTTCTCATGTGCATGCATGTGCCCTCTGGCATTAAAAAAAAAAAAAAAAAAAAAAAAAAGTCAATACTGTTCAACATGGTCTACAGATTTAATATAATCCCATCAAAATTCCAATGGTATTTTTTTGCATTATTAGAAAAATTTCTCCTAAAATTTACATGTAATCTCAAGGGGCCCCAAATGTTCAAAACAATTTTGAAAAACAACAAAGTTGAAAGTCTCACACTTCCTGATTTCGAAACTTACTACAAAATAATCAAAACAGTGTGGTCCTGGCATAAAGACAGACAATATAGACCAATGAAATAGAGAGTCCAGAAATAACTCTTACACATGTGGTCAAATGATTTTTCACAAGGATGCCAACACCATTGAATAAATGGTGTTGGCAAAACTAAATATCTATAAACAAAAGTTAACTCAAAATGGATCAAAACCCTAAAGGTAAGAGCTACAATTATAAAATTCTTAGAGGTGGGGCCAGCAGGTAGCATGGTAATTAAAGGCACTGGATTCCCACATGGCTGACCACGGCTCAAGTCCTGGACCTGGCAGCTTGCTTTCTTGTTTTCCCTTTCTCTGTCTCTCTCTGGTCAAATTAAAAAACAAACAAACAAACAAACAAACAAAAAGCAAAAAAAAAAAAAACCAGTAACAAATGGAATTAAATAAATAATTATTTTTAAAAATTCTTACAGGAAAACACAGAATTTAGCTAAACATTGGCTTTAGCGATGATTTCTTACATGTGATATAAAAAATTTAGACAACAAAAGAACAAATTGAACTGCATCAAATCATGCAGAGTTTAAAGACAACCTATGGAATGAGAGAAAATATTTGCAAGCACATATCTGATCAGGTGCTAATACCCAGAATATATAAACTCCTACAATGCAACAACTCCTACAGTGGCACTGGGGAAGTATGGCTGGATACATGTGAGACAGGCCCTGGATCAGCACCCAGGACCTCCTTGAGCATGCCAGGTGCACACACACATGCCCACAAACCAAGCCAGCCTGACACTGGAAGTCAATCATGGCAGTGAAGATCCTGTTGGGATGGCCTGTCTCTTTCTTTCTCATGTAAGGAAAAAATAAACTTTACAAAATGTGCAAAGATCTTGAATAGACATTTCTCCCCCCAAAAAATACAAATAAGCACAAGAAAGATGTTCCACCTCACAAATCATTATGGGACTGTAAATAATAAAAAAAAAAACAATAAGAAACCACCTCAATCTATTAGGTTAGCTATAATCAAAATAGAAAGTATCATGTGTTAATGAGGATGTGGAGAAATCAAAATCCTTGCTCACTGCAGGGAACGTAAAATCGTGCAGCTGTTATAAAAACATTATGTCAAGTTCATCAAAAAGTTAAAAATGAATTACCAGGTACAGCATTCTCACTGAGCATATACTCCCCAAATTAAAAACAGGGTCTCCTACCACATTTATACACCAACACTTACAGTAACATTATTCACAATAGCCAAAAGATGGAAGCAACCTAAGTGTCCATTGATGAATGGGTAAACAAAATCAGGCATATACATACAATAAAATACTATTAAACCTTTAAAAGACATTTCTGATACATGCTATCACACGGAACCTCGAGGACATTATTGTAAGCAAAACAAGCTAGTCATAAAAACAAAACAAAACAAAACGCTGCAAGATTCCATTTACTTGAGGTACCTAGAGGAATCAAATTCACAGAAACAGAAAATGAAATGGTAGCTGCTGGTGGAAGGCAGTAATGGGTTGTTTAACGGGTGGACAGTTTCAGTTTTATAAGATACAAAGTTCTAGAGATTGGTTGCACAACAATATAAATATATTTAACAATAGTGAGCTGTATACTTAAAGATAGTTAAGAAGGTAAATTTTATGTTACATGTATTTTATCCACAATTAAAAATGTTTAAATTAGGGCCAGTCAGTGGTATGATGGTTGGGGTGGCTGGATCCACGTGACCAACTGCCAGTTCAAATACCAGACCCAACAGCTTGGAAAAAATCCTGGGCACATTTTTCCAAGGGTATGTGCCCAAAATCCCTAGAGGAGAATGGAAGAGAAGGCACTGTGGCATAGCCATCTCCACAGAGGGTGCTTTCTCTCTCTCTCTCTCTTCCTGGTGAACGCACACAATAGCAAATTTTTAAAAATGTTTTTAATTAAAAATATATATATTCACTGAACATCTATTTCATGTCAGACATGGTGATACAACAATAAATACTGTGCTATGAATAAAAGAGACAGATTATTAAGTGTAAGAATCAGTACGGACACAAAACCACAGGGTCTCATGTACTGGGTATATCAGATAGACTGTAGTATTTAACAGGGAATTAGAAATTATTAAAAATGTACTATGTGGGACCAGCAGGTGGTGTGGTAGTTAAGGTGCTGGACTCCCACATGGCCAACTGTGGTTTGAGTCCCAGACCAGGTGGCCTTCTCTCTCTCTCTCTCTCTCTCTCTCTCTTGTGAACACACATGGCCTATAGCAAATTAAAAATAAATAAATAGATAAAATTAAAGCCAATAATTCTTTTAAAGACAAGTCCTGTGTGACAGGGGCAGCAGGGTGGGGTAGGGCTGACCCATACAGGAAGGCTCCAACTTGTCTGTCCACCTCACTTAGTTTTCCAAGCACACCTGCCCGTGATCTAGAGCTGGCTGGGGGTAGATCATGCGCCAAGACCCTGTTGGGAGTGCTGTCTCTTTCTGTCTCTATCTCTCTTACTTACAGAAGAAATAGGTAACTTTTAAAAAATGCAGTATCTGAAAAAGAACCAAAACATAAATTGAAATAGATGACAAAAAAGGCATTTAATAAAATTCTCTAATATCTATTTTTTATTATTTTTAATTGCCAGAGGGCTCGTGTGCTCACCAGAGAGAGAGAGAGAGAAAGAGAGAGAGAGAGAACACACCCCCTCCTACTGGGGTGTGGTTATGTTGCAATCCCTTCTCCTCCATTTTTCAATCCTGTTGGGATTTTGGACACACATGCCCAGCATGTTTTTCAAGCTGCCAGGTCTGGTATTTGAACCACAAGATCCACCCTCTTCATATTACAGGATTCAGCTCTGGTGTGGCCCCATGAACTCCGATGGGTCAGGCGCACCTTCTGCACTTCCAGAGCATCGCTGCTAAGGGCCAGGAACTAGGTCTTGGCATTCTCTGTCTCTTAGGTGCCCAAGGTGGGGCCTGACCACCCAGTGAGCTTGTTCAATATCCAGGTGACTCAGTGGGCGGGGCCTGGCACCTGCAGCCCATACAACACCTGCTTCACACCCGCTTCGTACAGGAGACGGAGAGGGTGATAGCCAAGGTGGGGAGGTAACCTTTTAGTGAGGGCCAGGGGCTATGGCAGGGACCCACAGCTCAAGCTTACTTTTCCCCTCTTTCCTTCTTTAACAGTTTGAGGTTTAACATAAGCTGGCCGCCAGGGATCTCGAACTCCTTCGCCTTCTCCCACAGTCCCAGCTCCTTGGCAAGGTCAAGGAGGAACCAGCAGGAAATGGCAGGAGACTGAGAAAGCTCCACTGCTCCGACACAGGGAAGGAGAGCCGTGTGCCGTTACTCTCAAAATGCCTCTGGGGACGTGAGCACCCCACTGCTTCAGCTCATCCCCTACCTGCCTGTCACACCCTGGGAGACCGCCTGGCCGGTCAGGACACCTCTGAAAAGGAACTCCACCGCACCCACTGTTCTGGCCCAAGATATTGACTCACTCGCTCAACAGCCACTTTGGGACCCTGCTCCCAACCTGGACGAGCCTCGGGCTGGCTGCACTGAGGGCAGACACAGAGCAGGGTCTCCCAGCTGCTTGGCACTGGCCTCCCCGGCCTGCTCCAAGTCTCATGAGGCCTGAGGTTCCTTGAGGGGACCTGATGGTCCCAAACCCCTCAGGGAGAAGCCTGCAGGAGTTTCCCTCTTTGGGGTGGACACGCAGAAACTGGAAGTTTCAGGAGCGCCTGAGCGAGCCTCCGTTTCAGTGGAGGCACGTGGGGATGGCATTCAAAGTTTTCCACTTTCTTTTAGGGGCAGGTTTTTCCCTAGAATTGACAACTGAAAAATACAGCCGGTCTAATCCAAGAAGTTGTGTGTGTGCTTCTGATTGTGCCTGATGTGACTTGTGGGATATTTTGAACAAGCACTGCACAGTATGTCCTGGGACATGGCTAAAGCTGTCCACGGATTGCTGGGCTGATCACCTACTGAGAGATGGGGGGCTGAGGTGGCTGTGAAATCTCCCCACCGTACGGCCCACACTAAGCCTCTGACCCAAGCTCACAGAGTCCAGATTCAGAGCAGATGGCTAAATGTCGACCTTGAAGAATGGGGCAGCTGGAAGGCCAGGCCCCAGGCTTGATGCCCCTCTCAAGGCAGCTGAGTTCCTGGTGCACAGCAGGTGCTCCGTAAAGTGCAGAAGAGAGAACTCCAGGGCAAACAGGAACAAGGAGGCTGGTGGTGCACATGCTGACAGGCTGGAGCGCAGGGGAGGGGGCTGCTCCCATTCCCCTAGGGCCCGCTACATTGCCCAAGTCACAACCAAAAGGCCCCGGAGCCCAAATACTACTTCGGGTGCTCTGAAAGTTACTCTGTCTTTTCTTAGACCTTATAATAGTCCAGTGAGGAAGAGGATCCCCATTTAATGAAAGAAGAACAAAGGCTCAGAGCGCTGAGCCTCACCTAAGACCACGTGACTAGCCAACAGCCAGGATGGCATTGATCTGGGCCTGCCTGCCTCCCAAGGCTGTCCGGGCTTGGTCCGCCACCTTCTGCTTTTGCAGTGACCTCATGGCACGTGGCCTACCAATTACTTTGAAAAAGACAAGGGAGCTTTAGTCATGTCCCAGGACACACTATGCAGTACTTGTTCAAAATACCCCGTAAGTCACACTGAGCACAACCAGAAACACACCTTCAACTTCAGGCGGTGCCGTACCAGCCCTGTTAGAGGGAATTGGGCCTAGGATATGAATGGAGACAATGCTCAGGGGAAAACAAATCACCAGAAAGCTCCATCCCTCCAAAGCAGATCGGAATTTGACAAACCTTTAATTTGCAACCACTTGCCCTGTTGGTTTCTAAATATGCTTAATGGGTCAGTGATGCTCAGCCCAGAGGAAATGGCAGATGCCCTCCCCAACCTGCCTCCCACTCCCCTATCTCAAGCCTTTGCCAGGAGCACAGGAATGGGCTGGGCTCCAGCAGGGATATGAAGAGGGAAACATAGTTCTCCCTTCTCCAGACGGATTTCACAACACCAACACTTTGCAATCGTGGGCATGTGGGTGTGTGTGTGCAAGCACAGAGTTTAAAGCAAAACAGATGGGAGGGGGAATGATTCGCCAAAAAGACCAGGAAATATTCGTATCTACAGCATACAGAGAGCGAGTACAAAGGAGAAAACTCATGTCTCCATGAGATGGTTCCATAAAGGGTATGAGTGGGCACTTCAAAAAGGAAGAAACAGGCTAGCAGGTGGCATGGTGGTTAAGGCGCTGGACTCTCACTTGACTGACCACGGTTAGAGTCCTGGACCTGGTGGTTTGCTTTCTCACTTTCTCTCTCTGGTGAGTGCATATGCCCTATAGCAAAATAAAAAATAATAATAAAATTAAATTAAATAATTACTTAAAAACAAAAGGAAGAAACATAACCGAGGACTAAACATTAGGAGAAAATGGAATTTTACTAGTAATCAAGTGTAAATGTGATTATGGGCCAGTTGTTAGCATGGTGGTTGAGGTGGTGGGTCCTACATGGTTTAAGTCCTGGATCCAGTGGCTTGGCAAAACAAACAAAAAGTAATGATTATAATTTTATTATGCTGAAAAATGAGTATTTAGATAATACTCAGAACTGATAAGGCTGTGACAAAACTGGTCCCCTCAAATTCTGTAAATGAGCAATTTAATTAGTCTAACCTCAGTAGTGTTTGAAAGTCAGAAAACCTCTGACTGGACCAACCCTTGGTCTGGTGGTTAAGCTGGCTAGATCCCACGTGGCTGACTGTGCAGTTCAATTTCCAATCCTGGTGGCTCGAGAAACAGTCCAGGCATGTGTCCATGTGTGCCTGAAATCCTGAAACAAGGAAGACTGGAGGAGGGTCTGGGTGACCATTCCAGACATGGGGTGCGTTCTCGTTTTCCCTTCCTCTTTCTCTCTGGTGAGTGCATGCACGCTCTGGGAAGAACAAAACAAAAACAAAATACTTTGACCAAATAAGCCAGTGGCGATGGGACTTTATCCAAAACGAGAAAGGGTAGAGAAATACGAGTGATTCCCCCAAAATTTCAAAAGAATCCTCTCATTCAAGACAATGAACAGTTACACGCCACCTAGTGAGAAATGGTTTTACAAGTTATGTATTAATTTATTGCACGATCCTGAACTCCTTTGTCAAGAACTCCAACATAAGGCAATGTTTTTTTTTTTTTTTTTTTTTTTTTTTTCTTTTTTTTTCTTCTTTTTTTTGGAGAGGTTTTCGCTATAGGGCGCGTGTGCTTGCCAGACAGACAGAGAGACAGAGAGATAGAAAGCGAGAAATCACCCCCCAGAGGGGATGGACACGCCGCAATCCCTTCTCCTCCATTCTCCTCTCAGGATCTTGGGCACGCACGCACACACGCCCGGCGTGAGTTTAAGCCGCTGGGTCCGGGACTCGAACCGCGGTTGACTACGTGGGAGTCCAGCGACATAGCCATTATGCTAACTGCTGGTCCCAAGGCAATGTTTTAACATGAAAAATAAAAGAAAATAAGGCTTCAAGTAAAACAGAAAACAAGACTTTGTAAACAATCTGCACTACAAATGACTTCATGTGGACAAAACTGGCAGGCAGTATAGAAAAATGGAAACAGACCACATACGGTGAGAGCACTGGAAGTGGTTATTTTTATTTTAAAATTCTATCATTGTTAGGACCAGCAGTTTGCATAATGGCTACGTTACTGGACTCCCATGTAGTCGACCATGGTTCGAGTCCCAGACTCAGTGGCTTAAACTCACGCCGGGCGCATGTGCATGCGTGCCCAAGATCCCGAGGAGAGAATGGAGAAGGGATTGTGGCATGGCCATCCCCCTGGGGGGGGGGTGATTTCTCACTTTCTATCTCTCTGTCTCTCTCTGCCTTCCTGGTGAGCGCACATGCCCTATAGCAAAAACAAAACAAAACAAAACAAAACAAAACACTCTCAAGGGACCAGCAGTTAGCGTAATGGCTATGTTGCTGGACTCCCATGTAGTCAATTGTGGTTCGAGTCCTGGACCCAGTGGCTTAAACTCACACCAGGCGAGTGTGCGTGTGTGCCCAAGATCCCAAGAGGAGAATGGAGGAGAAGGGATTGCGGTGCGGCCATCCTCCCTGGGGGCTGATTTCTCGCTTTCTGTCTCTCTGTCTCTCTCCATCTTCCTGGTGAGCGCACGCGCCCTATAGTGAAAACCTCTCCCCACCAAAAAAAAAAAAGCTATCATTGTCATCATGTTATTTCTTCCAGAAGTTTTAAAAATTAGAAGGAAGCCAAAGGTGGAAGCAATTCACATGTGCCTGGATGGCTAAATGGACAAACAAAATGTGGTCTATCCATATAATGGAGTTTTACTCAGCCTTAAAAAAGAAGGGAATTCTGGCTCACGCTACCACATGGATAAACCGTGAGGACATTGTGCTAAATGACAAAAGCCAGGCTTTCTGACAGCACAGGACAAATACTGGATGACTCCACTTCTATGAGGTGCCGAGAGTAGAAAATCATAGAGCTAGGAAGAAGAAGGGGCTGGGGCGCAGGGATGAGGAGGGTGCTATTTGACGGGTTCAGAGGTTTAGTTGGGGGAAGATGAAAAGGTCTGAAGACGGATGGCTGTGAACATGGGGAATGTACTTAATGCCACTGAACTGTGTACTTTAAAATGGTTAAGACGGCCGCACCAGCCGGTGGCATGGTGGTTAAAGTGGCTGGATCACACATGGCCGACAGCGTGGTTCAAGTTTCAGACTCAAAGTCTTGAAAAACACATTGGGCACATGTGCGTGCATGCCCAAGATCCCATGAGAAGAACAGAGAAGGGCTTGCAGCACCATCATTCCCCTCTGGGGTTTTTCTTTTCACTTTCCCTCTATCTCTCTCTGTCTCTCTCCAGTGAGAACATACACCCTCTAGCCAAAAAAAAAAAAAAAAAAAAAAAAGGAAATAAGAGGCTCAAAAGAAGTTTTCCAAAATCAGTGGATGTTAACAGTTAACAGGACAGAACCCTGGAGTGTGAGAGAGGTGGAGAGAGGTGCTGAAGGTAGTGAGGGGAGGGGAGGAGGTGGGGAGGGGGAGCAGGAGGGGGAAAGTGAGGAGGGAGAAGGAGAGGAGGAGGAGAGTGAGGAGGCCCACGGGGCTTCCTCCTGGAAACTGGAGTTCTATCCTCAAGGAGGAAAATGTTCCAGCCATCTCCTGGCAGAAACCCCAGGTCCATTCCTGCATCTGCTGCAGTAACGCCACATTCAAGCCCAGCCATGGGGCGGAACCTGAGCTTTACAGCAGAGCAGGAGGGAACATTCCACGCGGTCTAAGTGAGGAAGGAAACTGACCCGGCCAACACATCTATGAACAACTGCATCGGGTTTTCTTACCCACCTTGAGTTTCAAATATCCTTTAAAGATGGGGAAGGGGGTGGGCGGTGGTGAGGTCACACCGCAGCATGCTGGCCAGCCACCTTGGAACCCAGAGCTTTCCAGCACCTCCCCTCTGCTGCAGGGGCCATGGGGGTGTGAGGTGCAGCTGGGCCTACTTCTCTGAGACCAACCTGGAGGCTGGCCCCCACTTTTTCAAATCAATAAAGTAACAGTAAAACCACGGCCTTAAATTAACCCAAAGGGAGTTTCGATAGAGGGGGAAGATTTTAAGCTAATCAACACAAAAAGGGGGGGAGGCAACAATACTGTGCAAGAAAATTTAAAAACTTAGAGGAAATGGGTATTTTCTAGAGAGAAAAAGTACCAATAGGTACCCAAAGAGACATCTGTCCGTACCAGCAGGAACCTGACAAACTGTCATCTCCCAAACACATGGTGAAGCAGGGGAGGGGTGGGGGGGACTCGGGGTACGGTTTTTCAGGTGACATCAATAAGCCTTTGGAGCACTAATTCCAATGTGATCTACCCTGCTCTGGGGAGAATAAAGATGGGAATGTGTGTGCCCATCCCCCTTGGGGGGTGATTTCTCACTTTCCTTCTCTCTGTCTCTGTCTCCTTCTGGTGAGTGCACGTACCCTATGGCAAAAATCTAAATGCTCCAGGGCCTAGAGAAAGCAAAAAGGCTTCCAAATTATTATTATTATGTTGTTGTTGTTTTTAAAGAATTGTTTTATTTAACCTTATTTATTTACTATTTTAATTTGACCAGAGAGGGAGGGAGGGAGGGAGAGAGAGAGAGAGAGAGAGAGAGAGAGAGAGAGAGAGAGAGAGAAGGAAAGTGAAAAAGCAAGTTGGCAAGTCATCAGGTTCAGGACTTGAACCACAGTCGGCCCTGTAGGAATCTAGTGCCTTTAACCCCCACACCACCTGCTGGCTCTGGCTTCCAAATTCTTTATTGGAAACCTGTAGAACCCTGGTTTTATAAGTCAGTGATTACAGTACAGTAAAGAGAAACCACAGACCAAGTTAATTTACATGTAAATCAAACCAAAAATTCCAGAATAAAATATTAGCAAATAAAACCCACTTGGCCATTAAAAGATGTCACCAGAACCGTGAGACCTGTGTAATGTGACAAGGATGGTTCAATACTAAGACAGCCTTTCATTTTATCCATATTAAGTTTTATTTATTTATTTAGATGTCTGTAATAGGGAGCACGTGCTCACTGGAGAGAGGCAGAGAGTGAAAGTAAGAAATCACGCCCCAGTGGGGATGGCCACGCTGCAATCCCTTCTCCATTGTCTTCCTGGGATTTTGGACATGCACGCATATGTGCCTGGTGTGATTTTTCAAGCTGCCAGGTCCAGAACTTGAATCACAGTCAGCCATGTGAGAATCTAGCACCTTAATCACCATGCCACCTGCTGGCCCCTATATTAATATTTTAAAAGAGAAAAATCACGAATATCATAGATGATGAAAAGACATTTGATGAATTTACTACTAATTACAAAAAGTTCTATTACATTAGTAAGAAGGATACTTCCTTGACAGGGTAAAATCACACAGATGCACACTCATCAAGCCAAAATCCAGTATCCCTAGAGGCGACAAAAGGTTCCATTAAATTCTGGAACAAAGGAGTGCCTTTTATTATCACTATTATCTTAGAGACCCTAGCTAATGAAAGGAGGCAGGGGAAAAGAGTTAGATATTTAAGGAGAAAAGATGAGGTGAAATAATAATGTTTACTCGAGAAAATCCCAGAGAAGATACTGAAAAACGAGGCGGGCGGATTTCACTAAGGGGTCAGGTAGAAAAGCAATGTAGCAACAGCAAGGAGAATAGTTAATAGAAGAAAATATCCCCCCTCTCGACAGCAAGCCCCACATATAAGTCTCAGGAATAAAGGTGCTAAAAGACATACCTTCTCTATGAAGAAATCTTTCAGGCTGCTAGGGGAACACTTCAAATGCATGCTTATCTAGAGAGGGTCAACATTAAAAAGATGTAACATTCAACACCAAGGGCTGGGGTGTTAGGGGTGACGTAGAGCCACTGTATACATTGGTGAGTCCAGAAAGGTGGTGTGGCCACTCTGGAAGACAGTTTGGCGGCAGCTTCTATTTTTCATAGCATTTATCAATTCAAACTTTGTGCTTTTTAAATTAGACAGTGGCGATAGATGCACAACCTTGTGAATACACTAAAACCAGTGAAGAGTACATTTTCTTTTATTTATTTATCTATTTATTGAGAGCTTTGTTGCTATAGGGTGTGTGTGCTGACTGGAGAGACAGAGAGACAGAAAGTGAGAAATCACCTCCCATGGGGAATGACCAGGCCACAATCCCTTCTCCTCCATTCTTCTTTCGGGATTTTGAGCATGTATGTACATGCACCCAGTGTGAATTTCAAGCCACCAGGTGCAGGACTCGAACCACAGTTGACCATGTGGGAGTCGAGCACCTTAACCACTACACCACTGCTGGTCCCTGAAGTGTACATTTTAAAGCTGTACATTTATGGTATGTGAATTGTATTTCTTTTAAAAGACAAGTAGGAGGGGCCGAGCAGTGGTGTGAGACACTCTGCGAGGCAGACCCAGTGGGAAGGCTGCAGGTTCACATCTGGAGACCTCCCTGAGCGAGCACAGGCCCGTTATCTAGGCTGGCTGAAGTTGGGGGTAGGTCCATGTGTCAACACCCTTTCAGGGGTGCTGTATCTCTCTATGGCTCATGGGATAAAAGACTTAAATTACAAAAAAAAAAAAAAAAAAAAAAAAAGACTATTAGGAAAAGGAAGGTATTGCAAATGATATTTTGGTTTCATAATTAAAAGAGATCTTTCTCCCCCTCAAAAATACAAAAAGGTCATCTTTCAGTTTTTTGCAGACTCCCGCCTTCTGGTCCCACCCACCCAGAGAATCTTCTGTCTGTTCCCACCCAATCAGATTACGGGCTTTTTTGGGGGGGAGGAGGACAGCAGCTCCCTTGTGGCCATGCTCTGCCTCAGCTCCCAGCTAGGGACTAAGGGTCCATGCCACCACATCCAGGCTTATTTCTCTCTCTCTTTTTTTTTTTTTTGGAGAGGTTTTCGCTATAGGGTGTGTGCGCTCGCCAGACAGATGGAGAGAGACAGAGACACAGAAAGCGAGAAATCACTCCCCAGGGGGGATGGTCACGCCGCAATCCCTTCTTCTCCATTCTCCTCTCGGGATCTTGGGCACGCACACACATGTGCTCGGTGTGAGTTTTAAGCCACCGGGTTCGGGACGCGAACTGTGGTAGACTACGTGGGAGTCCAGCGACATAGCCATTACACTAACTGCTGGTTCCCCAGGCTTATTTCTCTTTTAATGTGGGGCCTGGCAGGTAGATGACAAAGGGGTCCTACGTAAAGAAAGGAGCTCCAGAATCCCCTGTTCTGTCTCAGCGCCCATGTGCTGCCTCACTTCACCCAGTAAGGCTTCCCTTCCTGTCCACCATCTGGGAGAAAGAATAAAATGGCACTCATTTTTCTTTTTCTTTTCTTTTTTTAGAGAGGTTTTTGCTATAGGGCACGTACGCTTGCTAGAACGACAGAGAGAGACAGAGAGGCAGAAAGCGAGAACCCCCCACCAGGGGTGATGGCCATGCCACAATCCCTTCTCCTCCATTCTCCTCTCAGGATCTTGGACACACACACACACACACACGCACCCGGCATGAGTTTAAGCCACCGGGTCTGGAACTCGAACTGTGGTTGACTACATGGGACTCCAGCAACATAGCCATTGTGCCAACTGCTGGTCCCCTCATTTTTCTTTTTTACCAATAAGTAATATAAGTCAAACTTTATAAACAGTAGTTTCCTTGGCAACCCTTTAACCCATTCTCTTCAGATACAAGCTACTCTCCAGGGAGGAACTACCCTTCTCCAGACAACATAAATTCATCTGGAAATCTCACTTAAAACAGGAAACTTAGGGACCAGCAGATGGTGTAATGGGTACATCGCTGGACTCCCAGGCAGTTGACCATGGTTCAAGTCTCAGACCTGGAGTCTTAAAACTCACACCGGGCACGTGTGTGTGCATGCCCAAAATCCTGGGAGGAGAGTGGATTGCAGTGTGGTCATCGCCCTTCAGGGGTGGTTTCTCTCTTCCTGTCTCTCTGTCTCTCCTACAAGTACATCCTATAGCAAAAATCTCTTTAAAAAAAAAAAAAGGGGGAAGTTAAGGTCTTTGCAAAGTTTTGCCATGGGCAAAGTGTCTGTAGGAATGTATGGGGTTGAAGGTCAAAGGCAAAACAAACAAGGAGCAAATTCTTGCTGGGTTGTGGCTTATCTTTCATCCCCGAGGTTAGTAAGGTCACCCGGCCTGACAGACCTGCTTCTGAAGCTCATCAGTGTGGCTGGTTTCCTCTCATAAAAGCAAGAGAATATGCATGATCCCAAATCACAAGGCTAACAAATTTTTTAAAAAACGGTGTTGATCTGAGTAGTGACAATTGTAATGTCTCATTGCCTGACCTTCTGGGTTTTACTCTGAACCCTGTGAAAGATGATCAAGACTCAGGGACCCCGTTTTAGAGACAAGATGCTGCCTGGAGCCCCACCTCCACCAGCTGTCACTGCATGTCATACTCGGCTGGTCTCTGGGCCTTGACTTGAGCAAGCCCCACTCATCTCATTAGCCTTGGGCCAAGAGCCTAGAAAAGACCCAAATCACCCCACCCATGGGAGAGATGGCCGAATTTGTCCACAGCTGCAGACTCCATCCACCTTCACTCTCTCCAGCTGTGCTCAGTCATGGCCATCTTGAATCTTAATTTTCAAGAGAGAGGGTCTACATTTTCATTTTGTGCTGGCCCCCACAAATTAAGTAGCCGTTCTTGCTTCAGAGCCACTTAATACAGGATCTCAGTGGCTGAAGTATATCGGGGTTTCCATAAAACAAGGATCTGGCTAGCCATGGGGCCCCTCTAAACAGGGAGACCCACACCTAGGTCTAGAATAGACATACTGGAGCCATTTCCTGAAGGAGCCTTACACAGCTTGGTGCCTGCCCCTCGACCACTTTAATGATTGGCAGCCCACCTCTTCAAGAGTGGGTCCGGTCCACAGAACCACGTAATTGATGGTAAGCAGAGGGGCTGGGGCCACAGGGCTGGGCCCTATTATACGCTCTGTGCTAAATATCTCTGGGAGGCACAGGACCCAGCTCTGTCTTTACAGTGTGACTATAGGTCCCCATTAGGTGGACTGACCAGAGTGGGACAAGGTTTGGCACCCCTTTTCACCAATATTGGAGCAACCCCAGGCGTGAGCTAATGTAACATTTGCAGGACAGCCAGCAATGCTCAGTGGTGGCCCAGTTGTGCCTCAGTGGCCCCAGTGGTTTAGACCCACAGCCTAGCCCAGTCACCCTAGGCTCCAACCAGCTGGTTCACTGGGGATGACCATTCCCGGCTGTACTCAGGGATCTGAAAGGCCCTTCCTTTCCTGAGAAGCCTCTTTTGGGGTTTCAGGAAGGAAGTGGAAATAGTGAGAGGAAACCACAAACCCATATAACTCTAATAGCAGCGTCACCTCATGGTCCACGGCAAGGGGAGGGCTGTTCCACGTGCTGCCTGTCATCTTGAAAGCACCCTGGGGAGGGGTGGCATGTTATGCTCCCCATCTTACAAGTGACACCATAGCAGCTCAGAGAAATCCAGGGACTGAGACCGGCCAGCAAGGCCAGGATGTGGACAGGTGGGAGCCTCTGACCTGGGAGCCTTAAGTCAGCCAGTCTGTTTGCAGAGCCTGGACCAGAGGGGCCAATGGGTCAGCCGGCCAAGTTTCCTCTGCTGACAAGAGGTTCCCCCTTACGGATACCGGCACGGAACAAGGCTCAGCCAGATCGTCTGTCTCTGGGAACATTCTCTTACGGAGAACCCCAGTGAGGAAGAGAAAGCTGAGACCAACAACTTCTGTTTCTCTGCAAACAACCCTGTAAAGGGTGGAAGGACCCCAGATTGTGCTTTTAATCAAAGGGTCAGGGATTCCTTGTCTCCGAGCACTTAAATGCTGGCAGTTACCTCTTCCTGTCTGGGTCTGCAACTCTGCCTCCAGAACCTCTGGTTTCAAGGCTAAATTTCAAGCCACAGCAATCCCCCAGCCAGTAGGGCTGGTGACAGGCTCCTGCTCCCCAGACGGAGCTGGCCACACCTGTAGGAACCGTCAGCCCGGGCACGAGCTCTTGGTCTCCTTTTGTCACTGTGACCACCCTGGGAGCCGATTACACCCCTTAAACCTCCTGGGATCACAGGCCCCGGCCACTGCAGAGGATGAAGCCGACTGAGATGAGACATGTTTTTCCAATTAGTTATAAACCACCCATGTTGGAACTTCGGCCACACTGGCTGGCTGGCTTCCCATTACCCAAGATTCCTCATTTTTTCTTTCTCCATAAACAATTTCACAAGGTTTTCAAGCAGATTTGGTACTAAAGGCCCATAACTGGAATAAACAAGATGCTCAGGGCCCGCTGCCTACACCCCCATGCGAAAGCCAAGGTCTCCGCTGTCTGCCTGAGCCCTGCAGGGGGGAGGAGGGGAAATTACCTCCCGCCCACGGAGCAGCCCCGCCTGGGGCTGGTGGAGACTCCTGTCCGCACACGCAGTTATGTTCTGTTCGCACTGGATATACCCTTGACTACATATGTATACGTCTAAAAGGATTTTTCTCCGCTGCCATTCCTTTCTCAAGCCGTCTGGGCCAGCCTGCCAAACTGGGGAGGCAGGCCGTGATCCTGAGCCAGCAAGCTCACTCTCCTTAAAGGGCCATACCACCAGCCAGCAAGGTAGACTACATGAAACGCGGGGAAACCACCATTCCCACACCTCCCAAGACAAAGCCGGTCTCGCCGTGGGCAGGGCAGCTCTGGGAGTGGGTGACTAATAGCAGCAAGGAGAATGTTACAACCAGGGCATCAACACACCTGATGAACTGCCACGAGTTTAACGAGGTCATTGCATTCCCATTCTGGAGAAGAGAAACAGAGCCTCTGTGGCCGGTCCTGGTCGCATGGTGAAGGGGCGTGGAGCTGTAGTTGGAAACCCTGATGGCTGCCTCTAAAACCTGCCTTACCCCATACACTGATGTATGTGGCCGATCCCTGTGGGGTAACCTCCTCCCTGCCCTGGGGGCACACCTTCTCCCAGGTATTCAACCAAACACTAATCCTGGTGTTGCTCTGAAGGCACTTTGCAGATGTCGTTCAAGTCCCAAATCAGTTGATCTTGAAATGAGGGAAGTGTGTGTGTGGGGGGGGGCGGGGGGGAGGGGGGCGCTGACCTACTCACAGGAGCCCTTAAAATCCGGGCCTGAGGGCAGACGGGCAGAGACTGGAGTCATGACAAACAGTCTATGCACATTTCTGGCACGAGATAGAAGGACCTTGAGGAGCTGAGAGGAGCTGAGAGGAGCTGAGAGGAGCCCCCCCCCCCCCCCCCCCCCCCCCCCGTTTATAGCCGGCAAGGAAATGGCACCTCAGTCGGACCATCACAAGGGGCTGAATTCTGCCAACCACCAAGTGAGCCTAGAAGCAGCTTCTTTCCAGAGCCTTTTTCTTTTTTTAAAGTTTTTGCCATAGGGCATGTGCGTTTGCCAGAGACAGTGAGAGGGAAGTGAGAAATTACCCGCCAGGGCGGATGGCCGCCCTCCACAATCCCTTCTCCTCCATGCTCCTCTTAGGAGTTCGGGCATGCACGCACATGCACCCGGCATGATTTTCAAGTCACCAGGTTGGGAACTTGAACTGTGGTCAGTCATGTGGGAGTCCAGTGCCTTAACCTCATGCCACCTGCTGGCCCCCCTAATAGTTTTCTTTAAACGGACTCACTTTTGACGTCACTGCCTTGTGACACTTGCAGTAGAAGCTCAGCATGGGAGATGGTCCAAGACGTCTGAGAGCAGGATGAGGCCAGTTCCTCCATACTGGCATCTTCCATCCCCCATTTCTCCTCCTCAGAAGGCTGGGGATGACTGGCCCTACTGGTTGTGGACCTGCAGGCTCCTGAGTCCTTCACTCACCCTCTGGAATCTGGGACCCCTGCCTGAGGGGCCTCGTCAGTACTTACCAGGTCAGGGAGCTACAGGCCTGCAGCTGTGAATCCTGGTTGACTCTAAGAAGCACCTGGAGAGCGCTGTGAACACTGAGGTTCCTGCGCCCTCACAGACTCAAGACTCGAGGTTAGAAACAGCCATGTTCAGGATCGCGAATCCTGCTCGCAGGATGACCAGGATTGGCTGTGCTCTGGGAAAGTTTTCGAATGCAAAGGTGGCACAGCTTGGGATCAGCGGATGGTGTAATGGTTACGTCGCTGGACTCCCATGTAGTCAACTGCGGTTCGAGTCCCAGACCTGGTGGCTTAAAACTCATGCTGTGTGCGTATGTGTGAGTGCCCAAAATCCCAAGAGGAGAATGGAGGAGAAGGAACTGAGGTGTGGCCATCCCCCCTAGGGGGTGATTTCTCACTTTCTGCCTCTCTGTCTCTCTGGCAGGCATGCACACCCTATAGCAAAAATCTCTAAAAAAAAAAAAAAAAAGAAAGAAAGAAAGAAAGAAAGAAAGAAAGAAAGAAAGAAAGTGGCAAGGCTGTACATGGAGTGGGCCAGGGTCCAACGCCTACTTTTTCAACTAAGCATCACCCATGGGATGACCTCTGGTCCTGCTGTCCCCTCTTCTCACAGGACGTGAAGTCAGGTAGTGACAGACCCTGCTGAGATGCCCCCTTCCTATCTGGCATGGAGAAAAGGAAGCACAGTGGTTTGGCATTTCTGGGTGTAGAGCCTTGTTGTTTGTTCTTTCTTAGTTTTTCCAGGCCATGGCACATCTCTGGTCCCTTGGATCAGAACAGAACTAGATGGTACCCCTCTGGGTTGCCACCTCTCGAATTCTGAGAGCAGATAGCTTGTTTCCTGAGTCTCATGGGCCCACGTGGAAAGGAATTGTGCGCAGGGTGAATTAGACCCAGGACTTTCCCTATCAGAGTGGGTGAGTGAGATGACGTGATCTGGAGCTTTGGGGATGACGAGTGTTAGACGAGAGGTATGGACTTTGAGTTGATGCTGTAACGAGATGAGGCCCTGGGGGCCCTGTGGCAGGGTAAATATATTTTGCATTTGGGACATGCGTGCATCTCTGGGGACTAGAGGGCAGGCAAGGTGGGGAGAATGCCACTTGTCCTTCACCCCCAGAATATTCACACCCCAGTCCCTGTGATATTACCTTCTGTAGCAAAAGGGACTTCGCAGGTGTGATTATATCAAGAGCTTTGAGATAGAGAAGGCAGCCTGAATTATCCAGGTGAGCCCAATCTAATTACACAGGTTCCTAAAAACAGAGAAGGTTCTCAGGCTGTCGACAGGAGAGATGGCAAAATGGGGGGTCAAAGAAGAGCCCGTGTGGCACAGGAGGCAAACTCAAGTCTTGTTCCCCATGTGCACCCTCAGGCCTGAGACCGAGCAGGTGTTCAGTAGGTGATGGTGACAGAAAGTGACGGGGCCATGCAGCTAACACAGGCAGAACATGGGGAGCTGCCTCTCATGTCTAAGCAAGGCTGGGCTGAGAAGGAACTGTGAAGTAAGGCTGGCAGTTTACATGCTCCAGTTTCTAACTGTGTTTTGCTGTACTGGCCTGCAGTCAATTTCTCTGTCATGAGCTTTACTGACGGTACCCCCATAAGGGCAAAATAACACGCCCAGCCTTACTGTAACTTTTACAATAATCCTGAAGGAATGTGGATCCCTAACGCGGGCGAACGGGAATTATCTCCTGAGACTCACTCCACCTGCCTGGAAAATGTCAATAAAGAGTGCTGCATTCACCTCTCCTACTGGGGATTACATAGAACATTAGAAAAGTTTGAGTTAATGGAAAGCTACTAAATTGGTGAAACGACCTCAGTAGCTGGGGGAGGCTTAGGGACTCATCCGTGAGGCACTGATACCCCAAACAAAGACCATGAGCCACCTTTGATCTCAGGACAAGGGAAGACTGCCGTTCCCCAAGCCACAGCCATTGTGTAGAACAGCATGTAGAGGGTCCCAAGTACACAGTAACCTTTAGGTCAGTCATTAAGCTGCTCGTAAGACCACATTCCTTTCCCATGTAGGCAATAGGCTCACCCACTTAGCAGTAAATTACCCCCAAAGCAATATATTTTACTTTAGTATATATTAACCATGTCTTAATAAGACTAGATTTCTATCTAGGCCCTTGTAACTGACAATACTGCTGCCCTGGCCCGGGACTGAAGTTATCAAGCTGACCTGGGACTGAAGTTATCAAGCTGACCTGGGACTGAAGTTATCAAGCTTCCTGCAAGTCCCCTCTTCAAAAGACCCTTCCCGGTAATCAAGATCTAAGAAGAAAATGCACCACACAAATGGACTCGTTCATTCTAAGGACTGTGTTTGGCTTCACCTGATCAAACAGAACAGTGCATCATGTTTTATGATTATTGTTTCCATACTTTGTATACCCTGTTTCTTTACATCTTTTACTTACTTCCCCTCACCCATCCTACTCCTGTAAAACTCCTTCAATAATAAATACGTATGTCTCCTAGCCATCAGGGCTGCAGTCTTGAGCTGGCTCTGACTATAGTCGGCTGAGAACATGCTATAGAGCATTGAGGTTTCAGTCTGATTTTTGTTCACCCGTGTCACCTTCCTATGTACGAGCTTCAACCCAGCCTGGCTGGAGCAGGCCTCTGACAAGAAAGGCTAAAGGCGCATTTCCAGGGCACCTTCTCAAACTGCTGTCCTTGGTTAGTAGCCATGTTGGACAAGTTACCTAAGCTCTCTGTAGATAGCAGACACCAGGTTCAGAGAGGTGAAGGAAGCTGTCCAAGGTCATCCAGTTAATAAACACTGGTGTTGGGTTCAAAAGCAGGCCTGGGGGACTAGCAGTTAGTGTAATGGCTGTGTTGCTGGACTCCCATGTAGTCAACTGCGGTTCGAGTCCTGGACCCAGTGGCTTAAACTCATACCGGGTGCGTGTGCGTGCGTGCCCAAGATCCCGAGAGGAGAATGGAGGAGAAGGGATTGCAGCGTGGCCATCCCCCTTGGGGAGGTGATTTCTCACTTTCTGTCTCTCTGTTTCTCTTTCTGGCGAGCGCACACACCCTATAACAAAAACCTCTACCAAAAAAAAGAAAGAAATAAAAGAAAAAGCAGGCCTGTCAGAACCTATCTGAGAGCCAAGTCTGACACCATGCCCCACTCCCAGGACAAATGGCACAACTGCTGGGGAAGGCAGCTGCAAAGCTTCTCACGGCCCTGTTTTGTTCCTTTGGCCCATTCTGTGGCTTTTCATTCTGGTCACCTGGCTGTCATTCCATTTCCCATAGCTCAGGGCAGCCAAACTGTCTGAGCAGACCAGTAGGGGGTGCTAGCGCCCAAGCGTAAAGCCTGAGCTCCTTTAGCTGTCCTGCGGAAGAGCTGCATCCTTGAAGAAGGAAAAGGGAAACACAGAGTCCCTAACAATGGGAGGCACCTACTGGTTCACATGTCTGTCTGAGCCGCTGGCCAGATGTCCTTGGAGGAAGGACTTATCTCCATGGCTGCAGTTTTCACAGCTGGGAAAGCAGGGGAGAGGGAACTCATCTCCCAGGGGTACGGCCACAGTAAAATGAGGCAGCAAGGGGAAGGCTTCTAGCAGTCCCAGCACATAACTCTGAATTGAATTTGCATTTCTTATCAAGAGACACTTAATAATTCTCGAAGGACTCTCATTTCAAATTCTGCTCAAGCCACACAAATCCTTTTTTGGATTCAGTTGTCTTTCTCTCCCCCGCTTTTATGTCTTTACAAGTCTTCCCTCTGTACTTCAGAGCACTCCCCAACGTTCTAGCCAGGATGCTCAGGTCCGGTACAAACTACACAGATAGGTTCCAATAGGCCCATCATTCAAAAGGCCCTCTTGGACCAGCAGGTGGTGTGGTAGTTAAGGCACTGGATCCCACGTGGCCAGCTGTGTGGTTCAAGTCCTTGACTTGGTGGCTTGAAAATCACGCTGGGTACATGTGTATGCACATGTGCGGCCCAAATCCCAAGAGAATGGAGAACGGATTGAGGCATGGCCATCCTCACTGGGGGCGATTTCTCATTTTCCCTCTCTCTCTGCCAAGCACATGCATCCTGTAACAAAAACTAAAGAAAAGAAAGACAAGACTCTATTAGGGGGCTCCTTTCATTTGAAAGCTGCTGGGAGCCAAGTGTAAATTAAAAACACTGTGTCTTTGCTTGTAGGGTTCCTCTGTCTTTCAACCTAAAAACTGGCCAGTCCTAGCATTTACTGAGCATCTATGTAGGTTATGCAAGACCCCATGCTGGGCAGGGATAAGTAAGGGACAGGCCACTGGAAGCCCCTCTATCAGGGACAGAGATGTCAACAGAGGATTTCAGAACAACTGGGACTTGGCTTTTCTACAGAGATCTGTACTCAGGAGGGCCATCTAAACTGGTTCCCAGGATCCTAAAGCCAAGATCCAACAGGAAGAGCAGGACAAGGATTAGACCTCAGATGGGACCGCGTCACCATCTCCCTTATTCTAAGCAGGCAGGGGCTGCTGGGGCCATCCTTTTGCATGGGCTCCAACATGTCTGCTAATGTAGGTCACTACGGCTGAACACGCACTTTTCCTTCAGCTTTGTGACAGGCAGCCACTCAGTGAGTTTGGACCCCAGCCCGAGGTTTAGCAACAGCAGCTCTGGCCCATGGTGGCCCAGCAGATCTCAGTCAGGGCTGTGACCCACAGAACTGTAAGGCCACTAACTCTACACACAAGGGCTCTCCATTTTCTCCTGGAGCGCTGCTGGATCATACCCAAACCAGCCAGGAGACAAAACACTCCATGATTTTGCACGGTCATTCCAGCGTGCGTCTGCTTCACCTGATGCAGAATTTCGCAGTAAAGCTTCAGCTTTACAAGAATATGCAACAGAAAGAATTACGGAACTCAGCAATCCAAAACCAGCTAAGTGAGGGTTTTGGTGTTTCTTTCTTTCTTCTTTTTTTTTTTTTTTTTGTAATGTAAAGCAGTTCCAAGAAAAGTGAAGTCACAGCCTGGGTTGCTTATTTTCAGTTCTTAGAAAAGAGCCAATTTCAAAAGGGAAGCGCACAGCCCAAGCACACAAGCCTGCCATTGTCTGGCGGGGGTGGGGGGCGGGAGGGGGCTGGCTGATAAACCAGCTTTGATTTGGCACCAGAAAACTAAAACCTCTGAGATGCGTTTTCAATTGGTGATGTCAAAGAGGAAACACGAGCCGAAACAGCGAGAGTTATTAATACTCAGAAGAGACCACACAGCGCGGTAACCTGCTGAGGCGGCACACCCTAGCACCCAGCCACTGGCGGATTTGGGGACTGTTGGAAGAAGACACAGCACCCTGCTTTTCCCAACCCCCACACTCCTGAGATAGTTTATTGTCCAGGCAATGATGGCGGCCCAACCAGCACTTTTCAATGGGGTACCATTTACCAGAAGTCAGGTGATGACAACGGGGCAGGATATGGGACAGGAGGTTCTCGGCAGCCTGGGTTAGTTTTCTAGCAGAAAAGCAGGTTTCAAATAAGGGGACCACAGCAGACAGCAGGCTTCAGGCTGAAGTCTTAAGGAGTGGGCCACACCCCCCAGCTCACTGGCTACTGCTGGGTACCCATAAAGATTTTGTAAAAAAGCTGTAACCTAAGAATCTTTTCACAGAGACCTCACAGTGTGCAACAGAGAGCTCATAGTCTGCATCGAAATGAATTGCAAAGCAATCAAAGGCAAGCAGTCGGCTGTCCCATCCAGGAAAAGCCTAAGAAGACATGGTGACTGAATGGGCTGTGGTGTCCTGGATGGGACCCTGCAGCAGAAAAGGGTATTAGGAAAAGACTAAAGAAATCCGAATAAAGTACCGACTTGGGTGAATAACAACATCTCGATGTTCACTAATTGAAAAACTGTGCTCCTCTAAGGTGAGATGTTAATGGTATGGAAAGATGGGTGCAGGTCTATGGGACCTCCGTGTACTATCTTTGCATTTTTCTGTAGATATAAAAATTTCTAAAAATTGTGTGTAGGGGAGGGCCAGCAGGTGGGGTGGTAAAAGCGCTGGACTCCACGCGGCTGACCGAGGTTCGAATCCTAGACAGAGTCTTGAAAAATCACACCAATGTGTGTGCTTGTGTGACCTGAATCTCAGGAGGATGAAGGAAAAGGGACTGTGGCGTGGCCATCTCCTCTTAGGTGTGATTTCTCATTTTCCCTCTCTCTGGCAAGCACATGCACTCCATGGTGTGGGAAAAAAAAAAAAAGAGAGAGAGAGCGAGAGAGAGAGAAGAAAAAGAAAAATTGTGTGCGTGCATTTTTGAGGCAGTTAATGGATAATAAGAGTGTATTGCTTCAGCAACAGTGATTTGGTGCTTTTTGTGCCAGGTTCTACATACAAGTGACTTATACCCCTCTTCCTCCATTATTTATGCCAGTGCTACGTGCTAGGTATCATCTTCAGTTTACAGAAAGAGAAATTGAAAAACAGAGAGATTAGATAACTTAGCTATAGCCGCACATAAAGTTTGGCAACAGACAAACGGCTTAAATTCAGGTCTATAGGGTTGCAAAGTTCCCATTAAAGCTCATACACTAGCTCGTTCCAAGCAAGCTTCATGCAGGCAACAAACCTAGATCAGTAACAAACACAATGCGCTTTCCCATCTGCCCCACCTTTAAAGGAAAATGCTATCATTTAAACACAGCAAATCCAAAATACTGAAAACTCTAAATGCTGGTGAGGATGTGGAGCAACAGGAACTTTTATTCATTGCTGATGGGAATACACATGATACAGCCATTTTAGAATTCAGCCTAGCAGTTGCTGACAAGGCTAACCACAGGCTCACCATTTACCTGGGAACTGCACTCCTAGGCACGTACCCCATAACTGAAAACGTTAGTCCACACGAAACTTATGCACTGACGTTCACAGTAGCTTTATTCATAACTGTCAAAGACTGGAAGGAATCAGCGTCAGCAGATGGCATGAAGGTTAAGGTGGCTGGATCTCACATGGCTGACTTCTCAGTTCAAGTCCCAGATCTGGTGGCTTAAAAATCATGCCAGGTGTGTGTGCAAATGTACCCAAGTTAAATCCCAGGAGGAGAATGGAGGAAAAGGGACTGAGGCCTGGTCTTCCCCCTGGAGGATGATTTCTCTGCCCTACCTCCCATCTGGGCAAGTGTATGCACACTATAGCAAACTAAAATTAAAAAAAAATTAAAAAAAAAAAAGGAATCAAAGAGGCCATCCAATGGATGAACTGGGGAAACTATGGTTCAGTGATAAAAGGAATAAATGAGCGATCAAGCTGTAAAATGATATAAAGGAATCTTAAATGGATATGAGTGGAAAAAAAATATAAAAAAACCTATATATTAAATGATCCAATTACATCATAGACTAGAAAAGGTGAAACTACAGATATGGTAAAAAGATTAGTGGCTGCCAGGGGTTGGAGTTGGAGGGAGAAAAGGATTGGAGAAGCACAGAGGACTTTTAGGGTAGTGAAACTACTCTGTATAATCCTGTAATGATGGATACATATCACTCTGTATTTGGTAAAACCTACAGAATGCACAACACATAGAATAACTGTAATATGTACTATGGGCTTCAGATAGTAAGAAAGCACTGATGTTGGCTCATCAATTGTAACAAATAAAAACAACTAAAGGAAGTTAATAGAAGAAACTGGATGAGTGAATGTGGAGTTTATGGGAACTCTGTACTTTCTGCCCAATTGTTTTATAAATCTAATGCTACATTAAAAAATATAGTTGATTTAAAAAATACAGTATATAGGGGTCGGCTGGTGGCATGGTAGTTAAGGGGGCTAGACTCCCACATAGCTGATCGAAGTTCGAGTCCTGGACCTGGTGACTTGCTTTCTCATTCTCCCTTTCTTTCTCTCTCTGGTCAAATTGAACAATAACAATAAATAAATAAAATAAAATTTAAAAAGACAGCATATAAACAAGTTTATTAATGGTAGAATATCAACAATCCAGGCTAAATTCCATAGCCATGTTAGAACATAATCTGGCTCCTTTGTTATTACAATATAAAAACAAAATCAGGCACGGATAATAAGCAGAGTGCAGAAATCCAACATTCAATATAATTACAGCAAAATTACAGAACTCTAAACCAGGAGGCAGCTCCTTAGTATCTTGTCAAGAGTTACAAAGCAGAAGTTCAATTAATGCTTGAAGTCGTTCTCAACTTTGATTTCCAAAACTTCAGTGAGAAATTGTGCAAGGTCTCAACATCTCCAAGCAAAGAAAACGGTATCACTTCTAGATCTGAGTGAAATAGTCCAAAGTTTGAGTCGTGTCCTCCCAAAAAGAAAATAAAATAAAGGATCTTTGAGAGGCCATTTGTGGCTGCCTTTAGAAAAGACCATTTGACTTATAAATCGAGTATGGAAGTTATTGGTGAAGACGGGGAGCCATGATGTCATTCCTTTTTTTTTCCACAGTCTGTTTTCCAGCCCATAACCACATTTGAATCACCATGGGCAACAACTGAGATTCCAATTTTGCACTGTAAAAAAGGGATCCAGCAGTAATGGAAAAAGTATCATCACTTACAAAATTTGGAAGATGCAACATGAGATTTCCATGTGCGTTAGAGAGAGAATTAATACACACTAACCAGAAAAAAAAAAAAGAAAAGAAAAGAAAAAACACAACATCTGCTTCTCATCAGCAGACAGTCAAAGCGAGGGCAGTGGAGGCCGAGCTAGCTGCAACATCCTTAGCACTTGAAAATTCTCCATCCGGAGTCCTTGGTTAACCAAAGCAAAGCCCTTGGGAAACTTTTGAGAAATACACATAGAATGATGTCCGTGGGATGCACATGGCTATGAGAAGTTAAACTGAGTCAGCTTATCAGTTGATTTTAAGGATGGTTCCGTCATTATCTAAGGGAGATTCCTGTGTAAATCTTCCACTTCCAGTTCCCACATGCTTTCATGGATGGGATTATGGGAGAGATCTGTCATCTTCACGGCCTGAAGGCAAGGCTCCGGGCTGCAGGCCTCAACCACTCCCAGCACCATCACATACTTTCCTAAGAAGAGAAAAGCCTGTAGTAATTCCTATTAGCAAAGGGGACAGGGCAGGAGGGAGGGGGGCAGGGCAGGAGAGAGGGGGGCAGGAGCAGGACCCAGTCCTTTAGAGAGGTTAACTTGATCAGAGAGTGGGCGATTGGAGACAAAACATTTAAATAGTAGATGTCAAAATGCAAGGCAGTCGGTGACCAGAACACGTACATACATCAGCAAGTTCAACATCGAACCTGCAGGGTGACATCTGCACCTTCTTTGGTTCCTGGTTTTAATATGTTAGACAGTCGTTGTGCCCGATGTCGTCATGCCCAGGGAATGGCAGACTCACTTCAGAGGACGGGTTATAATTAGGCGGGCTGCTCTAAGGCAGGGGCAGAAAACCCAAGCTTTTCTCAATCCTTGCTCCTTGTTCGATGTCAGAGTATGTGCCTGGTCCGTGTGTACAGGTCAGGCCCTTTTCTGCAGATACCGAACAGCCCCAAAGCAAATCCAATATTCCTTCACGTTGCCGAATGGTTGGACAGCAGCCGCACCGCCAACACACATACCCCCATGCCTCCCCCACTGTTCCCAACTGCCACTTCCAGCTTTATCCTCGCCACCCACCGAGGGGTACACACAAGCAAACCAATGAGAAGGCAGGCTGCTTGTGGAATGATCTAACGACACACTAACCACAATTATTCCCATTCTCTTAGGGAAGTGACTCTCCTTGAAAGCAAAACTTGGCCAGTCTTAACCACACAAAACTTGATTGTGTAAAAAAGAAAAACTCCAAACATGGCAGGAAGGACGGGCAGTCCGCCAGCCCTCACCGCCCTGCTTCCGTCAGGACTGAGCTTGCAGGGGAACCCAGGGCTTTGGCTGAAGGAGGCCAGGCACGCTGCCCTGCCCCTCTGATGTCCGGCCCCTGCAGGACATACTTAGCTTTCCCTGTACCCATCTCCAGATTCTACTTGCATCTGTGAGAGAGGCTTGTTCTAAAATTGCACTTGCCACACCCTCTGGGTGACCCTAAAGCGCCGGTACAGCTGGAACCCTAAGAAACAGGACTGAGGACCCAGGCAAGGTCAGCCCAAGGAGCTCCCCTCAGGGACAAGCAGCAGGGAGTCTACCAGGAAGGCGCACACAACTAGACGGAGCTCAAAGGCACAGAGGCACGTGGTGCTGCTGCCGAGGAGGCCTGTTTGTCCCACTGCACCCTCTCCCCCCCACTCTGCCTCCCCGCACCCCTGCCCAGTCAAGGCTTCGTCCTCTCTTGCCGTGACCATTTCAGTGGCTCCCGCCAGCAGTCATCCATCCCCACCCTGCTGCTGCGGTCACTTTTCTCAGATGCAGTTCCTGCCCCTAGAGCGTCCCTGGTCAAGGAGCCCAGGTAATTGTCGTCCCTCACCCCCCGTGCAGGCTGGGATCATCTGAAGGGCGGGGAGAATCTGCTAGGTGTTCTGGAGAAGGAAGCAGGGGAGGACAGCCCCAGGCCACCGAAGCTGGCAGCTCCCTCAGCAGACAGTCACCGAGGCTCGTTACGGTAGGGCTCTCCCACTGCTGACCACCACCTCAGGATCCCCAAAGGCACCAGGCTCTCCACCTCCAGGCCTTTACCCATGCTATGCCATGGAGCAGGACATCTGCCGCCCCTGAGACATAGGGTGACCAGTTGTCCCAGTTCTAACATTCAGAGTGTGCCCTCTGAGGCCCCTCTCAGTCCCGAGCAACCCATGAGCTTGGTCCATCCCTCCATATAACACCAATGCATCCTTCAGAGCCTCGTCCTCCAGGAAGGCTTCCCTGACTCCCCAACTCTGGCTCAGTTGTCCTTCTGTGCCACCTTCTGCATGTGTTGCCCCCAGATATGCTCCAGATGGACCAAGGAGTCAATAAGAACAAAAGCAACCCTCTTGGGCTATGCAGCTGGGGGCCTTCAGAGGATATCCGAGAAGCTGGCGATCACTGATAAAGCTAACAGCAACAGCTAAGCCACTGGGCGCTTTAGAGGTGCAGGGACTTTACTAAGCACTTAGCAAACATTGACTGCAATTCTCACAACCCTGCAAGGCAGATACCGTGTACACATTCCTTAAATAAAGATAAAAAGCCCAGCCTACTGGCACAGTGAACGGAAACTGCACTGCAGTGCTAGAAGCCACATGGCAATCACAGGTTTGTCTTTTAATTAATTAATTAAAAAAAATCTGCTATAGGACACATGTGCTTGGAGGAGAGAGACAGAGAGGGAGAGAGAGAGAGAGGAAAAATGAAATAGTACCCCTCCCACTGGGGAGGGGAGTGACCAATCCCTTCTCCACTCTCCTCTTGGGATTCTGAGCACTCATACCTAAGGTGTTTTTCAAGCTACTAGATCTGGGACTTGAACCATGCATTGGCAATGTGGGACTCAGTCGCCTTAACCACCATACCATTTGGCTGGCCCCCAGTCATGGATTTGGATCCCCAGGTAGGCCTGCAAACACGTTAAGTACATGTGCACATGCCCAAGATCGTGACACCCTGGAGGGCTGGGGGAAGGGACTGCAATGTGACCCAATGAAGTGTGTGTTCTCCCCCCCCCCCCCCCCACCAGTCCCGGGGGCATGCCCATGCTATTGTAAACTAAAACAAATATTAAAAAAAAAAAAAAAAAAAAAAGGAAAAGAGAGTCGTCCTTCTGCACCGCAGCACCCGTGCCCATGCCCACAGGATTACTGTTTCAATGCTCTGTTTGTTTCCCTGGCTCCCTGCCCAACAGCAGTGGCTCTGTTGTCAAGCAAGACTTGGCATTTGTTAGCAGAAGGCAATGACATGGCCCCTGCCCATGGGCATTCGGGCCAGTGAGTCAAGTCCAACGGGTTCTCTGATGTCCATTTGTTCAAATGCTGAGGTACCTACTGGGTGCCAGGCTTATGCTAGGGCTGGGCCAGACCTGGGAGACTGCCCAAGCCTTCCTCCAAAGGGCTTTGCCTGGGTGCCAAGGCTTCAAGCAGCCTGGGTTATGTGTTAGGCCAAGGCTAAGGCCAAGGGTGGGCAAACATTTTTCTTAAGTCCAGAGAGTAAATATCTAGGCTTTGTGGACCCTAGATGTTACATAAATTATGAATGTGTCCCAATAAGACTTTATTTAAAGCCCTCGACGTTTAATTTCATGTATTTTACATGTCATGATATTTGTCCAATCATTTTAAAATGTAAAAACTGAGCCAGCCCTGTGGCCCAGTGAGAAAGCATTGTGCATTGGGAGCTAGATCCCACATGGCCAACTGGGGTTTGAATCCCAGCCCTAGTGGCTTGAAAAACACACTAGACACTTGTGTGCATGTCCAAAATCCCACAGGGGGAAGGAAAGGAGGAAAAAGGACTAAGGCATTACCCCGGCCTGTTGGGGGAGCACTCACACACTCTCTAAACAGTACACATACCCTCTGTCAATTAAAGTCAGCTAAATACTGGGGCCAGCAGGTTGTGTGACTGGTAAGGCGCTGGATCCCACATGGCTGACCATGCTTGGAGTCCCAGGTCTGACAGCTTGAAAATCACACTGGGTCCATGTGCATGCTTGCCCAAAATCCTGAGAGGAGACAGGAGGAAGAGGGACTGAGGCACGGCCATTCCCCCTAGGGGAGCGATTCCTCACTTTCCCTCTCTCTTTGGTGAGTGTACACCCCTATTGTAAATAAACAAATCAACAAATAAAAATAAAAATGTAAAAACCATTTCAGTTCACAGGCCATGGAAAAGAGGCAGCGGCCTGTGGTTTGCCAGCACTGCTAGACCAGCGGCAGAAGGCGTGGGCAGGGAGGTGTGGGGTCTCCCAGCACCTGGAGGAGAGGCACCTGCAGAGTCACGACTGTGTGGACTCTCTGTGGGCACAGCCCATTGTGGACTAATTGACTTCACACAACAGGCAGAGGGGGAACGAATCCAGAAGGATTAAGAAAAGCATTCTGGGACCAGCAGTTAGCGTAATGGCTATGTCGCTGAACTCCCATGTATCTGACCGCGGTTCCAGTCCCGGACCTGGTGGCTTAAACTCACACCGGATGCATGTGCGTGCGTGCCCAAGATCCCGAGAGGAAAATGGAGGGCCATTGTGGCATGGCCATCGCCCCTGGAGGGTGATTTCTCGCTTTCTATCTTTCTGTCTCTCTCTGTCTTTCTGGCGAGTGCACACGCCCTATAGCAAAAACCTCTCAAAAAAAGAAGAAAAGAAAAAGAAAAGCATTCCAGGAGCTCAGCAAGGAAGGGGTGGGGCTCAGAATTCAACCAACTCTGAGTCCAGAGCTGCTCAGGCCGGACCACTGACATAGCCTGCCTCCAGTTAGAACCAGGACCCCTGAGCAGGAAGTCTGGGCCAGAGTGACCTTGGCCTGATTTCACGGGGAGGGGAGGCATGGTCCACTGATCTGCAGACAACCCCAGCTCAGACCCCACACCTTCCAGAAGCCTCCCAGGTCACCTTATAGCACTGTGCAAGTCCCCATGGCTACACAGGCATGGATCCCCCACCCTCTGGGGGATGCGCTCCTGGCCTGTCCCCCTGGCGGGCCCTACCTATGTGGAGCTCCACTGAAGCCCAGCCCCTCGCAGAGGCTGAGGTCCAGCGCACTCCCCGTGAGAGAGTGAGACGAGAGCACGTGTCAGGTACTGGGGGTACAATTCTCAGAACCCCAGCCCAGGCCTCCCCACCAGTTCTCACGGTGTGGCCCCCAGGCCAGCTGCATCGGCACCCCCTGGGAGCTGATTAGAAAGGTAAACTCAGCTCTACCTGGGCCTGGGGACCAACCCTGAGGTGGGAGAGAGCTGGGGCACCAGTGGTTTAAGAGGCAAAAGACAAGCGAAGGTCAGCCTAAGGAGAGGTGTGAGAGGGTCTCCCCTTTCTTAGAAATCAGGGAGAGCTTCCCTGAGGAGGGTACACTTGAGCTGAGACACTATGGATAAACGATGTTTAGGCCGGCAGTGATGTGTCTTACTGGGCGGGTGGGAATCACCTGTGGGGCGGTGCCTCTCCTGGAGGCTCAGCAGAGGCTGGGGAGTCCAGTATTTCTTATTTATTTAAAAATATTTTTTTGGAGAGGTTTTTGCTATAGGGTGCGGGCGCTCGTCAGAAAGACAGAGACAGACAGACAGACAGAAAGCGAGAAATCACCCCCTTGGGGGGGTAGCCACGCTGCAATCCCTTTTCTTCCATTCGCCTCTACCGGCCAGGTCAGGGATTCGAACAGCGGCCAGCCATGTGGGAGTCCAGCGCCCTTAACCACTACACCACCTGCCGTCCAGCCTGTATGTCTTAAAAGGGCTGCAGGTGCAGCTTATCATCAGATAACGAGGGACCGCTGACTTGGGAGGAGCAGGAAGTACGGGTGCCGAGGCGGGACAGGTAGGCCCCGCCCCTAGGGTCCACTGACCATTGCCAGGTTCGAATCTGGCCTCCCTCGTACCTTCCCCGCCTCGAGGGCCGCGGGGCGCCGTGTGGGCCGGGTATTACCTGCGGTGAGGCAGGGCCGCCCGCGCGGTATGCGCTCCAAGCCGTGCACCGAGAAGGCCCCGCTCGGGTCCCGCAGCCGCGCCTCACCGTCGCCCGCCGCCACCACCGTGCCCTGCATCCACACGGCCGCCAGCTCCAGCGGTTCGCGGCCCGCCGCCGCCCGCGACAGCCGCCACGCCCCCGGGCCGCCCTCCGCGTTACGTCGCAGCTGCTCGGCCAGCACCTTGAGCGGCGGCGACCGCGGCAGCCGCACCGCCGCGGAGTCGCCGCCAGAAAACGTACCGGAGGCCGCCGCCATTAAGCCGGAACGCCGCTTTCCCGCCAACTTTGATAGGCAGGGGGGCCCCGGCCCGCGGCCACCAATCAGGAGCGTGCTGGTGGAACCGGCCAATGGTTGGCGTCGGGAGGTGGGACCGCAGGGCCCAATGGTCCTCTCCAGCCGCCTGGAGTACGCATGCGTTCGGAAATTAAATAAACGGCCTCCAGCTAGGAATGAATGGATGAAACAAACGAGAATAAATAAATAAAGGTAGGAAGGTAATGAACTCCTCCTTTCAAAGCATCTCAAAATATGGCATGAATGGAAGTCACCTGGAGAACGTGATTATTCACCATTACACTGTCTTGCATAGTACAGTGTTCTGAGGTTAGTAAATACTGAAATGAATGACAAGCCCATGTATACTGACAGTAATCAAAAATTGAGTCAGGAGGAAGGCTGGAAAAGAGGGACAGCCAGTATAACTGCCCTTTTATTAAGTCGTTGTATTTTAATAACATAAATAACTTAAAAGTTAATAAAGCATATTGCTGTATCTTTCACAAAAGATGTGCGCTACAGAATTTGGAAAAGGAAAATCTAGAATAAGAAGAATTGTGTTGGCTGGGCCATGGTGGCGCTGAGGTAGCGAAGTGCTCCACAACGCTGGAGGCCACATGGAAGACAGGTCTGACTCTGTTCCCCTGTGGGCCTGTACAGGCTGGAGGCACCTGCTTCTGCCTGTGCTTGGCTGGCTGGGAAAGGCCGTGGGGGAAGATCGTGATGTGAGACCCTGTTGAAGGTGCTTGTCTTTCTTTCTCCCTTTCTCATGAAAGAAACAAACGTAAAAAGGGGGAGGGGGGTGGCCCTGTGGCTAAGAATCCTGTGTGTTCAATCACTGTTCAAATCCCTGTCCAGTGGCTTGAGAATCAGATGGGGTACATATGTGTGCATACCCCAAATCCTGACAGGGTAGAGAGATGGAGAAAGTACTGAGACACAATCATCTCTTTCTGGTGAGGCATACTCTCTGGCGATTAAAAAAAGGAACCAGCAGGTGGCATGGCATGGTGGTTAAGGGGCTGGATTCCCACATAACCAACCATGGTTCGCGTTCCAAACCCAATGGCTTGAAAATCACACTGGATATGCATGTGTGCGTGCCCCAGATCCTAGAAGAATGGAAAAGGGATTGTGGTATGGTCATCCCCTTTGGGAGGGGGATTTCTCACTTTCTCTCTCTCACCTGCAAGTACTTCCACCCTATAGCAAAGTAAAAACAAAACCAAAACAAACAAAACCCTTGTATCTGGATGTTTATAGCAGTCTATTCATGACTGCCCCAAACTAGAGACAACACAGTAACTCCACAGGTGAATGGAGAAAGGGGTGACAATACAACCACACTCAAACTGCTATGCTACTCAGCGATAAAAAGGAATGGACTGACACATGCCACACTTGGGTGAAACTCAAATATATGAGACTCCAAGGCTCACATACCATAGGGTCCCATTGCTATGCCATTCCGGACTAGCTAAAACCAGGAACAGAAACAGGCCAGTGGTTGTCAGGGGCTGGAGGTGGGGTGGGGATGACCACAGGGCAACAAGAAGGAACCTTTTGGGGTGACTGGATTGTTCTGTGTAGTGCTTGTGGTGGTGGTTACATGCCTCTACTGTGCTAAGATGCATGAACAGTTCACACACACACCACCCCAGGCAGCTCACTCCATGCACTCGGGAGCCTCCCAGTTGAAAAACGCCATTCCCTCTTCAGGGGCTCAACCCAGGAGACAGAGAAAAATCCAATAGTGCTGGAAGTTCATGCTCAACAACTACAGGGGGCGGGGGGCAGCAGGTGCCGTGTGGGCAAGATGATGGACTCCCACATGGCCAACCACAGTTTGAGTCCCCAACCTGGTGACTTAAAAATCATGCTGTGCACGTGTGCCCCAAATGCCAGGAGAATGGAGAAGGGACTGCAGTGTGGCCATGCCCCCTAAGGGGTTACTTCTCACTTTCTCTCTGTGTCTCTCTCCAGTAAGCACATGTACCGTACGGCAAAAACTTAAAAGAACTACCAGGGGAATAGGGAGTGCCCCAATGGATGTGGGGCTTTCTTTTGGGGTGATGAAAATGTTCTGGAACTAGATAGAGGTGTTGCACAACTTCATAAATGACCGTTACTTAGGATTGTTTAATTTTATGTTACGTAAATTTTACTTCCATTTTGTTTCTTTAAAAAGGTTCAAACCAGAAAAAGAAAATAAAAAAGGATCTAACTATGCCCTAAATCTACCCCCAGGAACCCAGGCCTCAGAGAGGCTGAGTAACTTGCCCAAGGCTACACAGCCAGTAAGAAGCTGATCCGAATCAGCCTGCCTCAAAGCTCCAGACCTTTCCAAGGAATGAATGTAAGAAAATGGATTGAATATCACACAAAAAGTGACTGCTGCTTTACTGCCTGGCAGCCCTGGCCAGCTGCTTGTCCTCTGCCATGGATGACAGACCATGCAGGCATGGCTTTGGAGAACCCATTTTCCAAACCCTGACTCCCTCCCCCTGAGCAGGGTAACCTTCTTGATGTGAAAATTCTTGCAGGGGCACAATACTCTGTGCTGCATCTCATGTGTGGGCACTCAGGTGTACACACGTACACAGCAGATACAGTAGACACTGGCCAACACACTGTACGGACCCTTTTCTTGAAATAACCACAGTTCTGTGAAAGTGGAACTGTTCTAGAAAATCGAGACAGCTCCACTTTGCATTTTGCACAGAAAGAACAAAGCCTTCTGAGAAAGGCTGTGAGTAAGAGTACAGATTTCATGAGGAAGGATGGAAAAGAGGGGGGACATGAGACCTTGAGATGACCCACACCCAGGGTGGCAGGCACTTTTTTGAGTGGGTTTGGGATGAGGCTGGATGGAGAGGGAAGGGGCTGCGCAAAACAACCACCTGCTGAAGCCCCACAACAGTTTCTCTAAACCAGAACTCTCCAGCTGCCAGTAAGGGGTGGATCCCCAACTCCTGGCAGAGCTTTCTGGGGCCATGACCCTCATTATTGGTCACTGAGGCATACAACACCCCTGTCCAGGACTTGCTTCTGAAGAACTCAAACCTCAGTCTTGCAAAACAGCCATTCTCTTGAGTGGACACAGCTGGGAACAAAGGAAGTGTGAGTCAGCCCAAGTTTCTTCTAAAAGGCTGTATTAAGGGGCCACAGCTGCTAAATGGGGAGATGGATTTGCATGACCCTGGGGCTGGGCTCTGGGCTCTGGGCTCTGGGCTTTGTCCTGGGGTTCCTGAGGACCTGTGGCTGGGGCCTGGCTGCAAAGCAGGCTGACCCTTGTGCTCGGGCACCTGCCACCCGAGGAGACTGGTGGGGGGTGGCAAGACTACAGGTTCCAGGAAGGGTGGCTAGGTGACCCTTGGGACCAGTGGGGAAGAGGTCAACTGTGTGTGTTTCCTTTGAGCTATGCCACCTGCCGGGAGGCCTGATGTCACCCCATTATACAGACAGAAAGACCGAGTCTGATCTCTGCTCACTTCTTCACTCAACAAGTATTCACCCAACTTCCAGGCAGTGGCTGGGATGCAGCAGTGACAACACCCACAAGGACCCTGCTTTCAGGAAGTCTGTAGTCTGGTGAGGGCAAGCAGAGAGCTGGAGATGGTTTCTGGTGATAAGTGCACACATGTAAGGAAATAAGCCAGGGGTGGGGAAAGGCTCCCCAACAGAGAGCTGAATGGTGAGAAGGAAGGAGCTGGCGATCTGGGGAAGGGCGCTGGACAGAAGGCATGGTGAGTGCAAAGGAATGACCTGGTGTTCCTGAGGAAGAGAAAGGCCACTGAGGGTGGATACCAGAGGCCTGTTCCTCCTCACCTGGGCTGAGTGGAGGCCTCTGAAGGGCTGGACGGGGCAGCAGTTCTAAAGCCAGTGCCAGCCTACATCTGAATTCCATCTTGGCCACCTCCTAGCACATGATCCCAAGCAAGGTGCTCAATTTCATTTGCAAAGTGGGATTGAAAACAGAGGGGCCAACCACGGGGTGGGGGATGGGGGGGTAAGGTTTGCAGGATTAAAGCGGGAACACTGTTCATTTAGCTCCTGGAATGACAGAAAGGTCAACCATGCTTAGCCGGAGTTACTTCTAGTGGGGCAGAAATGACGTGGAAAAGCAACCACTCTTTGCAATGTCCATGGCTCAGGGAAGTCTGCAGAACTGTATGAGAAGTGAAAAGGCCATGGCCCTGCAGAGGACTATCCTGTTCACAGCAGTCTCCAAAGGCTCCCAGTGGGTCTCTGGGGAGAGAGGAAAGTTGCGTGCACAGGGTCACCCCGCTCGCTGCACGTCCCAGCCTTCCTACTCTGCTTTCAGAGCGGGGGACTGAGGCCCAGAGCCCAAAGCCAGATATGCTGGAGGATCCCTTCAAGAGTCCTGCAGGCTGGACTCTGGTGATATCAGAGACACCAGGGGGAGACAAGTTTTGTTCAAAATGCACGAGGGACTCCTGGGAGGGTTTTAAGAGAGAAATAGAAGTGTCATCTGATTTTCTTTCTTTTTTAAAAAAGTTATTTGTTTCTTCCATGAACAGGAAGGACAGAGAGACAGAGACAGCACTTATGACACGGTCTTGGTGCAGTGATCTGTCCCCAGCTTTAGGATCATGGGCACACGTGTGCTGAGTGCATTCAGGGTGGTGTCCGGATGTGAACTCACAACCCTCCCATGTGGCTGAGCCTCAAGCAGTGCAGCGTCTTCCACTGCACTACCGTCTGGCCCCTGACTTTCCTTCTGAGCAGAATGGAGGTGTGCCACAGTTCCTACATGCCCTGCGCCCCTTTCCTGCGCTCCCCAGGCTGGGGCCCAAGGCTGGGGCTGGCAGGACCTGCAGCTGCTGAGCCAGCTGTCCCGCCCTCATTTACATCCTCTCCACACCCTGCAGCCAGGGCCTTGAGAAGGGGAAGCCGCAGGTCAGACCGAGTCTGGGCCACAGTGCCCACTGCCACTGCTGTGCAGTGTCTGGAAATGAGACCATGAGGTTTACGAGAATCAGGACCTCTGAGCAACAGTGAATGTGAAAGCAAAACTCATGTATGCACGTGCAGGCACACACACACAGACACACACATGCAAGTGCACACACAGGTGCATGTGCAAACACACATATACACAATGTACATGTACACACGCGTGTGTGCACTGTGTATGTAGGCATGCGTGCGTGCACACACACGTCGATGCACAGATATGCACAAACATGTGGACAGAAGGCCTCTAGGCCCCCTCTCTCGTGACCTGCCCACTTGCTGTCATGGGCTTGCTCATGGCCTGGGGCCCACTCACACTCCCAGCTGCACACAGACACACCCACTTGCAACCACTGGAAACATGCACACTCACAAATACCTAAGACCCAGGCCAGTGGCTTTCATGTGACTGAGCACACGACGGAGCTGCCTACGCTCAGGCACCATCTCACAAGGGTCACCGCACACTCGGAGTCTGTGGGGGTCAGCCTCAGACACACATGAGAACAGCTTGCTCCAGCCTGTCTCGGCTCCAGCCCACAGGGACTTTCTGGGCCCCTCGCTGCCTCAGCTCACCTGACATCAAAATCCACCCATCTGGACCTCACTCTAGTGCGTCCCAGCCTGGGAAGCCCACCTGCCTGCTCCTCCCCATCCGCAAACACCCCAAACAGCCAACTCCCCCCCAGCAGTCCCAGGAACACCACGGCCACAGCTACTCTGAAGTGGGGCCTGGGCTGACTCGTGCCGTCCCCAAGGCCTTACCCAGTCGGGACCTCAGTCCCTCATGACCAAAGTCAAGGTTGCTACCTTCACAGTGACCCATGTCTTGGAAGGGGCTGCAGGCAGAAAAAGTCTCCTTAAGGGAGTGAAAACAAGGTCCATGACAGGTGAAGACTCCGCCATGTTACAGGTAGAACCCTGTGAACCCCCACAGCTGCCTCAGGAGGTGAGGCGCTCTTGTGTCACCAAAGAGGAAACTGAGGTCCAGAGGGGAAGCGTCTCATCCAAGGACACTGGGCCTGAGGCAGAGCCTGCCATCTCCTGGCCCCTGACCAGGTGTCTAGAGGGGGCAGCCATAGGCCCCCCATCCTCCAAGGTCCTGCAGGGGTCCCTGGCCAACTGGTCAGTGAGGGGACCAAGCAGGTACATAATGGGGGGGGGGGGGGGCTGTGGTGAGGACATACGGGCCCAGAGAGGGGAGGGGACTCGTCCAGGGCCACTCAGCGTACCAGACACCTGAGGGACAGTGACAAACTACCACATGCTTGGTGGCTTCAGACAACAGAAATGTACCCTCACGGTTTTGGGGGCAGGAAGTCTAGAATCCAGGCGTTGGCTGGGCATTGCCCCAGGAGGAGTCTAAGGAGAATCCTTCCTCGTATTTCCCAGCTCCAGGTGGCTCCGGGGGTTCCATGGTTCCAACCTCTGCCTCCGTCTTCACCTGGCCTCTCCCTCTGGGTCCACGTGTCTCAAGCCCCCCTCCCTGGGTTCTTTTTAAGGACACCTGTCACTGGACTTAGGGTCCACCAGTGTTCTCCTTTTGAGACCCCTGGATCTTGACTGGGCTGCATCTGCAAAGGCCCCTTTTCCAAATAAGATCACATTCACAGGTTCAAGGGGTCAGGACACGGATGGATCTTTTGGGGGTGGGACACTTTCTAACCCACTGCAGCTGGTCAGTGCCAGGCAGAGGTCTCCCCTCCTCTCACCCCTGATCGGGGATGTCACTAGGAAGATCAGGATTGGGACTAGGCACCGGGGCCTTCCTGCCTTTACCCGTGTCTGCTGTGAGACCTCAGGCCAGTGACTCGGCCTCCCTGTGCTCCAGTAAAATGAGCATAAGACAGTTCTTACCTTACCATGGACACTGAGTTTATGTGAAGTCTCAAACAGGCTGGCCGAGGTGACAGCACTAACTCATCACTCATGCAACTCTCTGTGGTGCTGAAGCCACATGGGAAGGTCCCAGGTTCACAACCCGAGGTCTCCAACATCCAGCAAATGCCCAACATTCTGGTCGGCTGAGGGCAGGGCAGGGGCTCATCCCAGTGTGTGAGCCTTTTGGGGGCGCCGTACTTCTCTCTCTCATGGAGAAAGAAATAAACTTTAAAAAAATAAATAAATAAAAGGCCTCAGAACGGTGACTGCTTGGAATGTTTTTTTTTTTTTTTTTTGAGAGGTTTTTGCTATAGGGCACGTGCGCTCGCCAGACAGACAGAGAGAGACAGAGAGAAATCACCCCCCCCAGGGGGGGATGGCCACGCCGCAATCCCTTCTCCTCCAATCTCCTCTCGGGATCTTGGGCACGCACACGCACCCGGCGTTTAAGCCACCGGGTCCGGGACATGAACCGCGGTCGACTACGTGGGAGTCCAGCGACATAGCCATTATGCTAACTGCTGGTCCCTGCTTGGAATCTTGAAAGCTCTCAATAAATGTTTGCCAAGGCTTGCCCCATGGCAGAGCAGTTAAGGGAGCTGCATCCCACATGGCCAACAGGCCACGGTTCAAACCCCGGCCCCAGAGGCTCGTAAAGCATGCTGGGCACATGTACGTGTATGCCCCAAATCCAGACAGGATGGAGAGATGGCGAAGGGATGGCAGTGTTACCATGCTCCGTGGGGGGTGCTTTCCCCCTCCCTCTCACTGGCAAGTGCATGCCCCTACTAGAAAATAAAAAATAAATAAAAGCTTAATAAGCAAGTACATACAATCCTGTCTGAAGAAATGCTGTCATGTCTGAGGGGCTGGGACATCTGGAAGTTTCCCTGACCAATCATCTCTCTAGGCTCTCCTCCCTCTCGCTGCCCCTGGAGAGAGCCAAGGGAGGTCACCATTGTCCCCGTCTCTCCTGTCAGATGCGAATACCGAGTCGGGGAAGGGAGACAGCCCCAAACCCAGTGCTCTGGCCCTGGCTGAGTGTCCCACGAGCCACTCCCAGACGAGGGCTGATCCCTGACAACGCCTTAAAGCAAGAAGAGAAAACCAGGACAAGTCAGTGGGTTCTCCCTAAAGCTCAGCTCACTGGGGAGCAGCCCTGCAAGGGGCGGTGTCGAGCCTCGTGGGGAGCATGCTCCCAGGCCCCTCCACCGGCCGGGGCTCCATGTGGGGGTCTGCAGGTGAGTCCGACGAACGATGAAGTCCAAGGACCAGCAGGAGCCAGGGCAACCAAGGGCCAGGGCGGGTGGGGTGGGCAAAGGAGGGCAGAGGCCACTCAGGGCAGGCGCCAGGGGTCACCATGGCAAGGGAGGAAGGGCGGCCCTGCTGCAGAGCCAGCCCTGGACGGATCTGCACACTGAGTGCCAGAAGGTGGAGAGCGGGCACTGCATGTGCCTTTGAAATGCTAATCCCACTTCCTGGAACCTGTCCAGGCAATTCTCTCTTCCCCTGTGGGGGGCTGCGTGGGTGGCCTTGACTCTGGGTGGGCTGTGAGGGGTGGGGTGGGGACCACACATGTCCTGAGGAAGGCAAGCTGCTCCTCCACACCCCCCACAGCACCTGGGATGTGTGTGTGTGTGTGTGTGTGTGTGTGCACGCGCGCGCGTGCGGGGAGTGACTAGGGGTGGCAGGGCGAGGGCTGAGGGGTGCTGTGGGTGGTGAGGCTGGAGACAGTTCTTGAACACTCTGAGTTAGCCTTGGGACCGGGCCTTGGGCGGGATGTTTCTGCCACGTTATTTACTGTTGTTCAGTTCCCTGCTCACGTGGCACCCTAACCGTGCGTGTTTCTGTGCGTGTGTCTGTGTGAACTTTTCCATCAAGGCACAGCACACAGTAAAGTGCGCTCCTTTCAAGTGCACAGCTGGATGGCTTTTCACACACGTGCACATGTCAGTTATGACCCAGATCGAATTCGGGCCTCAGAGTACGGTCCTGGGCAGCGGCACCCACCCGGCCGGGGAGTGCTGGGAACGCAGGACTGTAGGCCCCACCAGCACCTGGTGGGGCAGAATCCGCTGCTGCTGATGGAGACCCAGAGACGCATGCACTGGGACACGCAGGGAGTGCCTGCAACATTGGGGACGCTTCTGTGCCTGAGCAGGACCCTTTGCTGGGGCCCGGAGCAGGCTCAGGTGTGTGTGTCCACCACACCTGTCAGGCAGACAGGGCTGGAGGCCCGCTTGTTACCACTGGTTGGAGATCCTTTCCAATCTCTAGATTCACTGAGGAGGGGAAACGGCCATCCCAAGGTGACACCACAGGTCACCCAGGTCCAGAAGACCAGAAGCTCCACCAGGCCTCTTGCCCTGGACTTGGCTACTTCATGCCTCCACCTGCCCGTCTGCATGAAGGCCTGCCCGAGCTGCCTCCACAGCAGTGGGGAGGGCTGCACGCACTGAGCACACCCTTGCTGAGCCCCGGGCGGGCGCCCAGCGCTTCTCACGCATGGCCCTGCAGCGCCTCATTTAAGCCGCACAAGCCCAGAAGGTAGAAAGTTCTACTCTACTGGTATCAATATGTTCAGCGCAATATCATACCAATATCAGCATCATAGCAGTAATACCGTGTCGTTTTCCAGGAAAGAAAACCAAGGCTTCAGAGAGGTTAAGCTACAGAGTGGAGGCAGCCAGGATGTTTAATTGTAACCTAAGTAAGCTTTGGCAATGAGCAGCATAGAATAACCCTGCAGTAGGCTAGATGAAGGAAAAAGAAAACAAAACAAACCTATTGTCTTCCATCCTTAGGGGATAAAAATCCAATAGTAAAGCATGCGGGTGCCAGAACAAAAATCCGAAGTCTTCATGGAAAAAAAGCCTTTTCCTCCCACTTCCTGGGTCCAAGCTACTTCTCCCATGCCATGGTAGGTAGCCACGGCGACCAGTCCCCCGTGTCTTCAGATGTGTGCTCGCAGGTACTGGTGTCTGGACACATGCATCTGTGCATTTTGGTGACTGGCACACACGCTGCGTCCTGAGCTGTGCTGTGCCCATCAGCATGTCCAAACTGCCCACAGGGCGCTGCGTGGACAAATCCTAATGCACTGTGCACCTGCAGGCTGCCGGGCATGTGGCTGTTTCCAGTCCTCAGGCCCAAGCACTGTTGTGCCAAGTCACCTTGTGTTCCTCGATCATTTCTTGCAGAGGTGGGAGTACCCAGCCCTGGGTGTGTGACTTTGACCTTGGCAATAAGGAGTGCTTCTTATCTATCTGCCAGCCTTCCACAGGGCACGAGAGGCCTGGCATCTCCAGTGCCCAGGTCCTGGGTGGGGGACAGGGGAGAGGCTCCAGGTATGAAAGCATGGCCCTTTCCCAGAAACTGAAAGTGCAACCAGAGAAAGTTGTTGGCAGTGCCCACGGTGTCTGGAGCAGGAGGACCTGGCCCTGTGGCTCTCTGGAGAACGGCCAGGAGGTCACCTTCCCCTGAAAGTCCTTGAATGAGCCGTTGTACCCCCATGCCAGCCTCCCACACTCAAAGGGAGAGAAAGCGCTCCCGTGTGCCCCAACAGGAACTGACAGCTACGTGGCACTGATGCATCTGGCCGCGTGGCAGCCTCCAGGCAGGCAGAACCTTTCTTTAGCCTTTACGCCACTCACTGAGTGCCAGGTAGGTGCCAAGGACAACCTCAAGCCCTGCACAAATGTGAGCTAGCTTAGGCGCCGTCACTATGCCAGTCTCACGAATGAGGACACTGAGGCAGGCAGGTGAAGCAGCGAGTCCCAGCTGGCACAGCCAGTGAGGGCAGTGCCTCCTTCACTGGTGAGCTGTAAGCCATGGCTCTCACACTTGGGGGTGCTCCAGCATCCCCTGGGGGCTTGGGAAGATTCCCCTGTTCTTGACCCTCCCCGGAGTTCCTGATCTCCTAGTGGGTGTGAGGCAGGGCCTGAATTCCACCTGTTTTTAAAAGAGGTTTTTGCCTTAGGGTACATGCACTCACTAGAGGGAGAGAGAGACAGAGACACTGAGAGGAAAACTGAGAAATTGCCCCGCATGGGGATGGCCATGGTGCAATCCTTTCTCCATTCTCCTCCTGGGATCTTGGGCACGCATGCACACGCACCTGGCATGATTTTCAAGCCACCAGGTCCAGGACTCGAACCATGGCTGGCTATGTGGGAGTCCAGTGATGTAACCTCTATGCCATCTGCTGGCTCCAAATTCTACATTTCTACGAGCTTCAGGTACTATACTGCAGATCAGGGACCACACTGAGAACTGCCACTCTCGGGCATCTAGAACATTCTCCATCGAGTCAGTGGTTCTCCACATCTGCGTGGATCCCTTCCTGGACCAGAGCTGGCTGACCAGGCCCTCTGAGCAGGAGTTCTTCAGGAAGGTCTCACGAGAACCCACTCCTACCCCACCACATGTAGCTGAGGCTTCGCCACTGACCCCCAACCTCAGTCACCCTCAAATGAGGAGCTGCCAACAGCGCATGCACCAGAAAGAGCAGAATGAGGACGAACCAAGTGCAGTGCCCAAGGGAGCAACCGAGTGGCCGCCACTGCTGCTGGGCGAGAAGCTGGCAGGACGCGTTGCAAATCTGCCTGGCAGCCCTTCCTGAGGCTAAGCCCACGGACCCACGGACAGCCTACAGCCTCGCAGGCCCCTCACTCCACGCTGAAGAGAATCACGCCCGCTGGTCTGCCAGAGAACAAACGGATGAGAATGCGTCCGTCGGCGCCATTCACGACACTCCAGACCGGGAGCAGCAGACGCACCAACCGGAGCCCAGAGAGCACGCTGTGGCCTAGTCACACAGTGGACTGTGAGACTGCTGCGAGCACAGCTGGACACAACGACACACACCAACACGGATGCTGCACGTGGACGTTATGTTCAAGGACGGGGCCAGGAACACTGGAGCCCACACTGCGTGGTTCCATTTATACGATGTTTGGGATCAGGGGAAGGACACGCTGGTGAGTAAGCCTGACCCCCAGGGCCCTGAGAAGTGGGGAGAAGGAAGGACTGATGCACCGGAGGGGGTGACTGGGAGCTGGCATTGTCTGTCTCAGTCCGGGTGATCGCCGCGTGCGCGCGTGCACAGGTAAGTCCATCGAAGGCGTGTGCACGTCACTATGTAAGCCGTATGCGATTGCAGTTTCCCTTTTCTCTCTTTTAATCTGGCAGAGAGCACGCATACTTGCCAGGGGTGGACACACAGGAAGAGAAAGCAGTCCCCAGTGGCGCGTGGTCACAGAGCAGTCCCTTCTCTCCACTTCTCCATTCTACTGGGATTTGGGGCATGCAGGCACAAAAGGCATGTTTTCCAACCCACCAGGGCTGGGATTCAAACAATGCAGTTGGCCGTGTGGGATCCCTTAACCACTAGGCTATGGGGTTAACCCATAATTTAAAAAAATAATTATTTGTATTTATTCCATTTTTTTTTTCCTTTAATTTGACCAGAGAGAGAGAGAAAGGGAAAGTGAGGAAGCAAGCTACCAAGTCCGGGACTTGAACTGTGGTCGACCATGTGGGAGTGTCCAGTGCCACCTCCTGGTCCCCAAACCCATAATGTTTGTAAAAGGGTCTCTCTCTGTTTGGATCCTCCTACCTTAGGCTCCTGAGTGACCTGGATTACAGGTGTACCCCTCAGCTCCTGGCTTTTAGGGTGGGCTGGGAATTGAACCCGGATCTCCATGTGACCTCAGATCGTAGAGCAACAGTACCTGTCGGTGCACACCCCTGCAGCTGGGCCTCTCAGGAATTTCTGGATTACAAGATTTCTGCTTGCAGTGAAATACACAGAACATACCACATGCCCATGTCCATTTGGGAGCCCATAGCCCAGTAGTGTGAAGTCCACTCATGCTGCTTGCTGAGTAACTGAGCTCTGGAACGCTCCATCTCACGGAACTGAAACTGTACGTCCATTAGACAGCAGCCCTGTCCTCCCTGCCCCAGCGGGGCAACTGCCAGCCATGTTCTGTCGCCATGCATCTCACTACTCTAGGACCTCACAGTGGGAGCTGCACAGTATGTGTGGCTCACTTCACACAGCATCTTGTCCTCCAGGTTCATCCGTGTGTCAGAGCTTCCTTCCTCTTTAAGGCTGAGTTACAGTCCCCGGATGTCGTCTTAGTCTATCGGGCTGTTATAACAAAGCACCACGAGCTGGGCTTACAAAAGCAGGAATGCACTTCTCACAGTTCTGGAGGTCAGGAAGTCCCAAGACCGAGGTGCTGGCAGACCTGGGGCCTGATGAGGGCTTCCTGGGGCACAGATGTCTCCTTCTCACGGGGTCCGTATGTGGTGGAGGTGATGAGAGAAAGCTTCTCGGGCCTTCACATGGGCGCTGATTCCATCCGTGAGGGCTCTGGCATCATGATGCAATCACCTCCCAAAGGCCCCACCTCCTACTGGACCACCACTGTGGGGAATAGTGTGTCCATAGCTGCATTTCAGGGGCATGAGCATTCAGGCCACAGCAGATGTACACACCACCTCACGTCTCCATTCACCCGCTGGTGGGCATCGGGCTGCTTGCACCTTCTGGCGGTTGTGAACGGTAAGAACGTGGGTGTGCAAGTACCTGATCCCTGTGCTTCACTGCTTCCCTCACAAAAGTGAGATGGCACAGGGCAAGCAGGACAGAGGCTCTGAGGCCCAGTTCCGGGGTCAGATGGGGTGCAGACCCAGTCAGGCACTGACCAGCTGTGTGACCTTGAGTTGGGCACGTTCCCTCTTGAGCCTGTGTCCTCATCTGAATGGTGTGAATGATCTCGCTGCCCTTATGGGGCTGATGAGACAATGCACAGACGGTGCTTAGCCCGGGCCTGGCACGATCAGCTATTGTTGTCACAATCGTCACCGCCTCTCACCCTGTGCCCTTAGTTGGCCCAGATCCCAGAAAAGGCTTTGACTGTCAGAGGGTGCCCATATTCTCCCAGAGTGGGCAGTGGCTATCGGCATCCCCCGAGGAGTCCCAGAACAGTCCCCAAAAGGCCACCTTCTTTTAGCCAAGGAGAACAGTGTTCGATTCTAGAATCTATTTATTTATTTATTTATTTGCTAGGCATTTGCTATAGGGCACATGTACTTGCCAGACACAGACAGAGAGGGAGAGACCAAGAAAATGAGAACCCCCCACCCCAGGGGGATGGCCACATCCAATCCCTTCTTTCCCATTCTCCTTTTGGGATTCTGGGACATGCACACATGCCCAGCGTGTTTTTCAAGTTGGTGGGTCCAGGACTTGAACCGTGCAGTTGGCCATGTAGAACCCAGCATCTTAACCTCCATGCCACTTGGCTGGCCCTGGATCTAACTGTTCTAAGTAGGGCAAAGGGGCCTCTTTTGAAGAACTGAATGGGTTTTCGAGGGTCATTTAACAGAACTGTAGTCCATTCCCTGACAACCCTTTGTTGCCACCAGGCTAGTTTCTCATGAAGTTACACACAATAACAAGCTGCTCACTTGATCTGGCCCATGTCCCCAGAGGGGTTCAAGACCCCCAGAAATATAGGCAGAATGCAGTGTGCATGCCCAGGGCAGAGGGGTGGTGGAGCTCAGCAGCTTGGCCAAGAGCCTCCGTGCCTCCCAGAAGCTGCCTCCATGCAGGCTGCCGAGTCCTTCCACCTGGAGGGCTGTACACAGCCATGTTCTCAGCTGCCCTTCTCCACAGCACGGGGCTCGGCAGGGCTGGGTGGGCCCAGGAATCTGCATTTGTGTCAGTCTGTGGTAGGGACCAGAGCCCATGTTTTGAAATACCCTGCCTGGGGCACCCACCTCACCCCAGCTCTGCCACCAGGGCCTGCGAGGGCCTGTGGGGCCAGAGCCTCCCGCTCGCCCTCCGGGTCTCAGCAGGGGCAACAAGTTTTTCTCCAGCAGGAAGGTTTAAACCACAGTTTGACTGGGATATAACCTACATTCCATACACTCCACCCACTTAAAGTGGTTTTAGCATTCGCAGAGTTGGACAACCATCTCTACAATCAACCGTAGAATATTTCCACGGCCCCACCCTCGAAGGAAGACACCCTCGTCCATAGCAGTCACTTGCCAATGCCTCCTCCTCAACCCCCTGCCACAGATAAACGTACCACCAGTGACAGGAGAGAAAAGCATACGAAGTTCATTTAAAATGTGCACACAGGCCCAGCCTCGCGACTGCTGATCCACAGGGCTGGAAGCCACGCAGCCGGCTGTGGGTTAGAATCACGAGTCAACCTGAAGCACGCTGGGGGGCCTGTGTACCCAAGATCCTGTCTAGCAGGGAGGCTGAGGGAAGGTGGCCACTGCTAACTAGACCCTGTCAGGGTGACCCCTGTCTTGTGGGCGTGTACACATTCTCATGCTCATGAAAAAAATAAAAGAAAATAAAAAATGTGCATGGGCATATACAGGGATTCAGCCAGTGAGACTCAAAGAAGGGCCACGTGACTGAAGGTTTTCTACCACCCAGAACAGGACGGAGGCTGGCCCTGTAGCCCAGTGGTTAAGGGAACTGGATCCCACACAGTTTGAACCCTGACCTTGGTATCTTGAAAAACACCGAGACACACGTGTGTGCCCACCCCCAATCCTGATGGGACAGGGAAATGGAGGGGAGAGGGTCGTGACGTGACCATACCCCACGGGGGCGGGGGGGCTTCCTCTTTCTCCCTTCCCTGGTGAGCACCCGTACCCTCGGGACCTCATCTCTCGGGGCTCTTGAAACACCTTTAGTCTCGTTCTCTGTCAGCCAGCCAGCATTCTGCGGCTGCTTCAGGTCCCTGCAAGCCCCACTTGGGACACCGTCAGCAAATGGGGCCCTTTGTCTTCCCAGCCTCCGGCTTTACTCCTGCCTTCCTTGGCCCGAGAGGCCTCCACTCTCACCCTCTCACCTGTCGAGATGGGTTATGTAAAGCTTGCTCTCTGTCCCTACCCAGCCCCCAGAGGCCCAGGCCAAGTCTGTTCTGCTCACCGCTGCATCCTCGTGACTACAGAAAGACACACATGTGCACACATGTGCTCACACGCGTGACGTCTCGGCCAGTAGCTGAGACCTCTCAGCTGCTGGTGTCCACCCCTCGAACCCCGTCTCCCCTGTTTCTGTCTCATCTTTTCAGTCCCCAGCACCTCACTGGGGTTCTGGGAACTGAAACCAGGTGGTGGCCTCAGGGCCTTTGAAGGGTTCCCTCTGTCTGGAATGTTCTCACACACCGGAACGGCTGCTCCTTCCAACTGTCCAGATCTCAGATCTCAGCGACCGTGTCTCGGCCTGCTCTGCCTCCCCAGGCACAGCTGTCTCAGTGTCTGCTCCCCGTCTCCGCCCGCAGCAGGTCATCCATTGTCAAAGGCTTTGTCCCACCTCTGGCCACCAGATCACAACATCCTTGAGAGCGAGGACGGATGGTGTCCTGCCCACGGCTACAAGCTCAGCACTTAGCACGGAGGTGCTTGGAAAAATAATGCATACAGCACATGAATCGTATCTTTCTCTCTTTAAAACAAGGGTATTAACATAGGGTAACGGGTGGGTTTCAAAGGCAGAGAATCCCCTGAAGCTGTAGACAAACTAGTCCCGGGAAGGCATTTTCCTGGAGACAGGATCCCTGATATCCGTCAGATTCTCAGTGTTCCCCACAACTGAGAACTGTCATTATTTAACATATCACCTTCTGGGACCATCAGGTGGTATGACAGTTAAAGTGCTGGACTGGTATATGACCAACTGCAGTTCAAGTCCCAGATGTGGTGATTTGCTTTCTGTCTGTCTGTCTGTCTCTCTCTTTCTGGTGAGTTGATGCAAATACAGTAAATTTAAAAATAAATAAAATTAAATGAATAATTCTTTAAAAAGAAAATCACCTCCAGTCGCTTTTCTACACTGTTTTCACTTCCTTCTCTTGTTATTAAACACGGGCCAGGCCTTCCTTGCTGGCTAGGGACATGAAGGTCAAGGGGAAGTCTCGACCCTGACCATCTGGGCCTCGGGGTCCCAGTGTGTACGGTCTGCACCTCGTTAAGGCTGTCCACTGGAGGGAGGGAGTCAGACCCCACTTCAGCTGCTCTGGACGGGTGACCCAGGCTGGTGGCTTCCGCTCTCTGAGCCCCGATTCCCTGGTGTGCAGACACTGTCCCGGGGCCCCGAGGAGTGTGAGCAGGTGCTCTGCAGCCTGCCTAGCCGCCGCGGAGCCTTTCTTGTCCTGAGTCGCTCCATGAACAAATCAGCATGCCCGGGCAGCGGGGCACCCCCGACAGGGCGTTTCACAAGCTCCCGGGGCACAGGAGTGACGCTCCACCTTCTACTATAGCGTGGGGGGCCTTGGAGAGGCTGTGTCAAGTGCAAGGAGCCAGACACCAAACACACACCTTGCAAGACCCCATTACGGAGACGTCCAGGACGGGCAGGTCTGTGGGGACGGAGCAGCTTAAGGTGCCTGCTTTTCTCCCATTACTGGTGGTAAATTTCACAGATTAGAGACCTGCCCCTGAGAAGGGAGAAAATCAAACCTGCCCCTACCATCCATAACTGGGGCTTGAGACTGGTGATCGCGGGCAGGGCGTCCTGGCAGCCCCAAGTGCCAGTGCTCACCGGTGCCTTGCTCTGCCAGCATGGGCGCACAGTGGTTAGCCAGCCCCTGGAGCACTGGGTGGAAAGCAGGGAGTGACCACCTGCCAGCCTGGGGGGCAGCTGCCCAGCCGCATCCTGGCCTGGCTTCCCAGGCTGTGGATCTTAGAGAAATGGGCTTTCAGGAAGAAGCATCGAGAGAGAAGGCGTGGCTTCCTTTGTATCAGGTTCCTCCGACAGAAGAGCTCCCTCAGTCGGCCCTCACCTGGGCTAGTTTAATGCCCTTAACCATAGCTGGACCCTGTGTAAAATGGGGGTCTTGGAGCCAGCAGATGGAGTGGGGTTAAGTTGCTCGACTCACACAGGGCTGACCATGGTTCTAGTTCTGGACCTGGTGGCTTGAAAACCACGGTGGGTGTGTGCGCATGCATGCCCAAAATCTCAGGAGGAGAAGGAGAAGAGGGACTGTGGTGTGGCCATCTCCACAGGGTGGTGATTTCTCACTTTCCCTCTCCACGTCTCTCTCCAGAGAGCACACACACACCCTATGGCAAAAACCTTTTAAAAAATGAGGGGGCCAGTAGGTGGCATGGTGGTTGAGTGCTGGATTTCCACATGATGACTGTGGTTCTAGTCCTGGACCTGGTGGCTTCCTTTCTCATTTTTTTTTTCTCTCTCTGGTGAGTGCACATGCCCCATAGCAAACTTAAATAATAATAAAATTAAGTGATTTTTAAAAAAAAAAAAAAATGGGGCTTTGATGAGGGACTTTGGGGATAAGAAGGCCTGTCTGGGCCAGCTCCGTGGTATTGTGGTAGCGCACTGCTCGAGAAGTGAATCCCACATGGAAACTGTGGTTCAAGTCCTCGACTCCGTCAGCCTGAACACGTGGGCATGAGCGAGAGTGCCCAAGATCTGACGGGCCAGAGGGCCGGAGGAAGTGATCGTGGCATGACCAGACCCAGTGAGGTGCTCTCTCTCACTCAGGTGCACGTGCGCTACCACGAGTAAAGACAAAGAAAGAAGAAGAAAGAGCGCCAGCTGAGCACTGCCTGGCAGTGGTCCTCAGTCGGCCTTAGGAGCACGCTGGCCTCATCGTCATCAGGCTGGGGACAATGACAGTGATGCTGCTATTGTCAGTGACCGTGTCTCGTCTGGGGCTTCTCCTGGAGAGATGTGTGAGAAGAGCTTGAGGCGGCTGCCTTCTCCAGAGCACACGCCTGTGACATTGCCTAAAGAGCGGACTGCAGGCCGAGCCCAGGACCGGGCTGGGCACTGTGATTTAGCAGGAGTCGGGCAGTATGGTCTCAGACGGAACGCGACAGCTACGAGTAGGTCTCAGAGCACGTCTGCGGGTGTCCCGGTGTTCCGCTTTGAGCCGCGAAGCTGCCATTGCCCGCACATGCTCACACTTGTCACCAGTCGCTATGACGGAGGCAAGAGCACTGAGAGGTCAAGTTCTCCCTTCCTCCGCCCCGACCTCCAGGAAGGAACGAGGCCAACACCGGCTCTGTGTCCTGACGCACTCGCCTCTCCTCAGACAGACATGCGGGCGCAGTTCCTGTTTCTTTCTTTCGGTTTTATATATATATATATACACATATACACGCACACACACACATATATTTTAGACTTTTTCAATTTTTTTCTTTGCTTTTCTAGCATGCTTGAGTTTTCAAAGGGCATATTATGTATTTTAATGTTTTTCACTTAACATAATAGTACAAGCCTTTTTACCACTTCTTTTTTAAAAAAATATATTTTAAAGAGGGACCAGCAGTTAGCGTAATGGCTATGTCGCTGGACTCCCATACAGTCAACCGTGGTTTGAGTCCCGGACCCGGTGGCTTAAACTCACGCTGGGCGTGTGTGCGTGCATGCCCAAGATCCCGAGAGGAGAATGGAGAAGGGATTGCGGTGTGGCCATACCCCCTGGGGGGTGATTTCTCACTTTCTGTCTCTCTGTCTCTCTCTGTCTTTCTGGTGAGCACACGTGCCCTATAACAAAAACCTCCCCAAAAAAAGAAAAGGAAAAAAATATATATATTAAAGAATTATTTATTTAATTTTATGTATTCATTCATTTATTTTAATTTGACCAGAGAGAGACACAGAGAGAAAGTGAGAAAGCAAACCACCAGGTCTGGGACTTGAACTGTGGTTGGCCAGTGGGAGTGTCCAGCACCTTAATCACCACACCACTCGCTGGTCTCTTTACCATTTCTTAAAAATTCTTTGTAACATCATTTTGTTGCTATATAATATGGAATTGCAAGTCTGCATCATTCTCTTAACACATGCCTAGTGATGAACACTTAAATAGTTCTAAATATACTCCACTGTAAATAGAGCTGTTATAAGCTTTAAAAATAAAGGAAATCTTGGCTTCTCTTTCCAGATAATTTCTGAGGATAGACTTTTAAAGGTAGAATTTCTGGATCAAAAAATGTGAACGTTTACAAGACTCTTGGCACACTGCCAAATATATACACCCAGAGAAGTTCAGGCCAGTAGGAGTCCATTGTTTTGTTTTTAAAGAATTTTTTAATTTCAAGAAAAAGAAGTTTTAGTTTTAACAGATCAAAGTCAAAAAATGTTAAGAGAAATTTGTTTAAGACTTAAAGTCAGGAAAAAAGCTAGGATCAATCCAAACAGTAGTAGGTGAACCTTTCAACAGTTCAAGACAAGACAAAAATCCTAAAATCTGGACAACAGCACATAGAAGAGAATCAGTCACGTTTTAGGTAAAAGTCGTATATTTTAATTCAAGAGGAAAACGAGAGCTTGTGACCATTCTTGTTTTCTGCATTCTTTTCTTGACGCTGCCCCCACCCACGACACGCCGAGCACAGACAGGCTGCAAACCTGTCTGCTGTTATGCTGGAGGAGAGGCTTTGGATGCCTTCTACGGGTGGGAAACCGAGGCCCCAGTGTGGCAGGAGTGCAGACCATGGGGCTGTCGTCAGGAGGCCGTGGCAACCACAGAGCGGCTGTTGGCGCTTTTTTTTTTTTTTTGTAATTTGAAAGCGGGAGTGTTTTATCTTCACGATCTAACTTTAAAAGTATAATTTTTATAACAACAGCTAGTGATACTTATTTCTATGATAAAAAACAAATATTCTACAGTTGATAATGGGACAAAATTTGTAATTTAGCTCACAGAAACAGGATTTGGAAAAACATTCACAATTTTAGACACCCCCCCACCCTTTAATTTTGTATATTGCGTTTAAAATGTCATCAAGTTGATTCTGATATTTATTTACAGTCCTTCACTGTCCATCAATACAGTATACAAAATGAGGTTTTCCGTCCAGTATACATTGTATACTAGCTCATCAAGGATATTACCATACATGTTTATCACTCACAGTTTTCTATTTCTTGTTTCTTATGTATTTGCTTTTTTCCTTCCCCCTCTTGATTCCCTACCTCTCACCCTCTGCCAGTTCCCTCTCTTCTTCCACACTGTCTCTGGTATGTACAGTTGTTTTGAAAATATGGACTGCTTCAGGAATTTGCGTGTCATCCTTGCGCAGGGGCCACGCTAACCTTCTCTGCACCGTTCCCATTTCAGTGTACGTGCTGCCGAAGCGAGCACGCGGGTGGCTGTGGCTGAGCTGTGCCCGCGGCGTGGCAGTCCAGGCACAGCAGCTGCCCCGGAGGGTCAGTGCTGGGAGCAGGCTTTATGCCTGCCCTCCCCATGCAGGCCTGCGGGGGCAGCAGCGTCAGCTCCCCGCTTTCTCAGGGGGGACAGCGGCACCGCTAGACCGCAGACCAGGCAGGGAAAGTGCAAATGAACCCAGATGGGGCGGAGTTTCTCTTTCCAGTCAAGCAAGTGCCTTACCGTACTCTGTTTATGGGGGAAGGGCAGGTCACTGTTGTGTGTGTGTGTGTATGTGTGTGTGTGCATGCGTGTGCGTGCGCGTGCACTATTTTTCTTTTCTTTCTAATTTTTTAAAATTAATTTTTAAAAAACTGCCAGAGGGCTTGTGCACTTGTCAGAGAGAGACAGAGACAGGCAGACAGAGGGAAATTGCAAAAGCAACCCTTACGGAGGATGGTCACAGTCCCTTCTCCATTCTCCTCTGGAGTTTGGACATGCATACACAGGCACCCAGCATGTTTCTCAAGCTGCCAAGTCTGGGACTTGAACCTTGTAGCCAGCTGTGTGGGATTCAGACACTTTAACCACTGTGCCACGAGCTAGCCTTGTTTTTGTTTTCTTGGGGAATAACATTTACATAAAAAAGGTATCAGCTTCTAGGTCTGGCTTGAGGATTATTTTATCCATGGGTCCTCACCTCTCAAATCAAGACCAAGGACACACCCAGCCTCTGGAAGGGTGCCTCGAGCCCCTCTCTAGCTCACAAGTTCTGCTCACCCGCTGTCAGGGGTAACCACTGAGCTGCTATGGTTTTTTTTTTGTTGTTGTTGTTTTGCCAGAGGGCATGTGTGCTCCCTAGAGAGAGACAGAGACAGTGAGAGGGAAAATGAGAAATCACACCCTGGGGTGGGATGGCCATGCCGCAATCCCTTCTCCTTCACCTTCTCATGGGTTTGGGCACACACGCACATGTGCCTGGCACGCTTTTTCAAGCCACTGGGTCCAGGACTTGAACCGTCACTGACCATGTGGGAGCCCAAAATCTTAAGCACCACACCACCTTCTGGCCGCTCAGCTGTGTTCTCGAACTGCACATAAAACACTATGTGCCCCTTCCTGTCACATGTGTTAGCCGTGCACGATGTGGCGTGTGGCAACAGTCTGCTCCATGCACTGTCAAGCAGCATCCAAGGCACGGATATGGCTCGGTCTGCGAATCCGCCCTCCTGTCCAGAGATCCGGGCAGCTCCAGCTGGGATGAGGAGGAACCGCGCTGCCGTGACCCTGACCGTGACCGCCGTGACCATGGCACCTGCCTACTCCTTCTGGGTAAGTGCAGGGTGGGGTGGGATCACAGGCAGGCTTCCGTCTGACCTCACAGCAATTCCGGTGCTCATCCCCGATGCTTTACAGCCTCAGAGGTGGGACTGGCGTGGCTGCCTGGGGGGCCCCGCCCCACAACAGAACAAACCTGCGAGCCCAGCACGAGCCACAGCAAATACATTCTGTTGGTGTTCAGATACTTTCTTGAGAGACTTTCCTAACATTGCCTCTTGACATGAGTTGGCCCAGAGTGATCCCTTTGCCCTGAGGTCCTGCAGGAGCTTCTCAGCAATTGTGTTCGACCGAACCCCCAGAACATTTTTCACTGGGAGTGGGATTTTTGTGAATGATGTATTTAATACCCAGTGAATGGCCCTCCCTTCCTCATTGGCTTGTGAACTCCTATTCATCCCTCAAAACCCCACTCCAAGGCCTACCTCCCTGAAGCCCTCTAGTTAACTACAGCCCTCCCTGTCCCCCCTCCACGTCTAGAGACTGATGTCACCCCCCCCCCCAGAGGAGAGCACCGGGCACTGTTACAGCGGGTACATTTGAGGAGACTGTGTCCGGCATGCAGGGCCCACCTCATACACCCCTGCATGCCCAGCCCATACTGGACGCTTGGAATGCGTGTGCTGACCTGCTCTTCCTGGACGTCTGTCCACCAGGGGCCCTTGGCCAGCACTGCAGGTGACAGGCAGGCAGAGGAGCCAATCAGTGGGTGGGGGGGCTGCGGCTCTCTTCCAGTTCTCCCGACCCGCCCCAACGTAAGCAGGTCCCCGCATGCTTCCTCTTGTGACCCTGGCTTTTTCCTTCCAGCCTCTAACACAACTGGTGACTCATTTTCCACGATATCCGTGTGGCTTTCTTCCCTCGGCCACCCCTACTGGCAGGCGACCTTGAGAGTGTCCAGGTCCCCGCCGTGTCACCAGCACTGGCACAGTGTCCAGGCCACTGCTAACACCTGCTGAGTGGGTGGAAGACCCGGGCCCGGCCCGGGCGAGCTTCTGGCCTCCTGCCCAGCCTCCTCCACACAGGCAAGCCCGAGTCTCCTTCCCCACCCCCTTCCAGGTCCTAGAGGTGGGAAAGTGCAGGTCGTTCCTCTAAGCACCTGGGCCACAATGGGAACCCAGCCCAGCCCAGGGCCAGCAGTGGGGACAAAGCAGCCACTCCACTCAGCAGGGCATGGGGGCAGCCGGTCTGGCTACCATGAGCGTGGCGCACAGGGCCCGTGGCGGCCAAGACTTCAGCCTTCTGAGGCTGCCCCTCCTCCTCACCTGGACACATCTGCCTGGGTGGGTTTTTCTAGGTTTTCTTGCTAATTTAAAAAGAGATACACTAGGGCCAGGAGATGGCGTGGTGGTTGAGGTGCTAGACTCCCACGTGGCCGACCACAGTTCGTGTCCAGGACCTGGTAGCTTACTTTGTCACTTTCCCTCTTTCTCAGGTGAGCACACCTGCCCTATAGCAAATTAAAATAATAATAACTAAAATTAAATAAATGATTCTTTTTTTGAGATTTTTTTTTTTTTGCTATAGGGTGCGTACGCTTGCAAGAAAGACAGAGAGAGAGAGAGAGAGAGAGAGAGAGAGAGAGAGAGAGAAAGTGAGAAATTACCCGCTGAGGTGGGATGGCCACGCTGCAATCCCTTCTCCTCCACTCTCCTCTCGGGATCTTGGGCACACATGCACACGTGCCCAGCGTGAGTTTAAGCCACCAAGTCTGGGACTCAAACCGTGGCCGACTACATGGAAGTCCAGCAATGTATCCATTATGCCATCTGCTAGTCCCATAAATGATTCTTTCAAAAAAACCAAAAATAAACAAAGAGGGCAATGCGGAACCCTGGACTGGATCCTGCGTTTTCACGAGCCCTACCCCAGGCGGTACCAATGTGTGCTGAAGTCAGAAAACTGCTCCACGGGGTGCATCTGCGGAAAGCCGGGCGCGTGGCATTGCTGTGTGTAACCAGACGTGGCTGAGAGCTTTGTGCTTACGCTCAGGGCACGCGCAGGCTCTGAACAAAGGCAGAATCTCCTGCTGGGGTATTAGCTGGATTGGATCCAGTGGCCTGACTGGGTCAGGCAGAAACTAGCAGTAACCTGAGCGCCAGCCAGAGGAGGCCGGGAGGGGCTCGTTCAGGACCACGAGGTGCCCCACAGCAAAGCACTGGCTCTGCCTCCCATAAAAGAGTGAGCAGAGCAGCTCAGGGCTGCGGTTCTCCAGCAGAGACCCCTCGGGTACCTTCTCTCTCTGCCCTCCGGCTGGGGCATGTGAGAGCAGACAGCCAGGGCCAGCCTCAATTCCATGAGACGAGATGCGGCTGTCAGCTACTGGCCGCCGCGGGAGGAGCACTACGTGGGGGTGATGGAAGCTCCGGCCCTCACCCGCACACGTGTGTCCACACGGACGGGTCTCACACACTCGATGCCCAGCACCCCAAGTCAGTCATGTGACGTGTGCAGTTTGATGCCAGACAAAGATCTCACGACCCCCAAACTGTCCTCGCTGTTCGGGACACACACATTCGTACGGAAAGACGGACTGGGAACGGATAAACGCCATTGCCTGGGGGAAACGAGAAGGGACTGGAATGAGGAAGGAGTGAGTGGGGGCTTCGAATCTACATAATGCTTCTTATTTTTTAAGCCAGAAACTGGGGTAAGGTACTCGGTGTACTGGAGAAGCGTCACTAAAATACTCGCTGCGAGTGGCTCCCGCCGTGTGGTCGCTCCGGGGTGCTGCGAGGCGGCCATGCTGCCTCTGTGTCCATCCATGGGAGTTCTTTTGGGCCAGGTTGCCCACTCCAGGCCAGGACCCAAGGGTGGCTCTGGACTGGTGGCTCAAAGACCACACCAGGTGCACGTGTGTGCATGCTCAGAGTCCCAAGAGGAGAATGAACTGCAGTGTGGCTACCCCCCGAGGGGTGATTTCTTGCTTTCCCTCTCACTGTCTCTCTCTCTCTGGCAACCACACGTGCCCTATGGCCCTACTACATTAACTGACGCACAATGCACTTTTGTGGCTTGCCTGTGCTTCCGTGGGCGTCCCCGACAGAGCTACACAGTGGGGGGGACTGCCCAGTCCCACACTGCCTGGTCCCACTCGACCAGTTCATTCTCCTGACCGACTGGCGTGGAGATGCCTGGGTGTGTCACAGAGCAGGCTGTGGCGGGACTCACGTCTTTATCAATTCTTTTGGAAAACCACCAGCTACCCGCGTGCACACGTGTGTGAGAGAGCACATGTGAACGCACCAGCAAAAGGCCGGGAGGGTCTGCTGAGTGGCTGGCAGAGCAGGAGCAGGGGAGGGGCACCTGTGCTACTGACCCCACCTCCTAATAAGGATGTCTTTGTTCACGAAGTGACAGAAGACGGCTTTAGAAAGGCACAGTTAGGATGGGGGCACACTGACTTCCAGGCAATGGTTCTGGTTCAAAGCCGGCCTCTGGCTCTAAAGCAGGAGCCCACGACCTCAGCTTGGCCTGGCAGATCTGCTGGGGTGGGGAGGGGGGAGAGGGTGTTGCCAGGGCAGGGGCTGGACCCAGTCTGAGTCTGGGAGACCTCGGGCAACTCCCTCCCTTCCCTTCCCCATAAATCAGGACTGTGATCTTCCCAAACACACCGCGTGGCCATCAGCCATGGGCCGGAAGGCTGAACAGACGCCGGTGCGGGCAGCAGATGCGGGCAGCGTCCGGCAGTGAGAAAGTGGGAGCACTGGGCGGGGGGCGACTTCGCGGGGCCCACCTCCAGCATCTGCATCCTGCCCTTCCCATGCAACTGCCCACTCCTGTCTAAGCAGTCCCGAGGCTGCGTCCTGGCTGCATCCCGCCCTCGGGCCTCCTGGGCGACAAGGCTGCAGACACTCTCTGCAGTCTCCCCACTGCTTCCCATTCTGTGTTCTTGCCATCAGGTGTGTCCCATTCTCCCATCTGAAAACAAAAGCAACCAAACCTGCCGGGCCTACTCCCTGCCAGCCACACCCGCGGTTCCCTGCTCTCTGTGGGAAGGCCCTGAAAGGCAGCGGGACTACTCTGTCCCACTCCTCTCCTCCTGCAGGCCCCCGCAGGCTTCTCTGGCCCCACCAGTTCACACAGACCTGTGTCAGAGGGCCCCCCGTGACCCCGTGTTGCTAAGCCCGTGGGTGACCACGGACACCACTGTGCCTCCCCTCCCCAGTGGCCCTCATCTGCCCAGCTTCCGACTATGCACCCCTCGGGTCCCTCCGCCCTCCCCGGCTGATCCTCCTCAGCTTCCCAGCTCCTCGAGTTCATCCGTCGAGTCCACGAGTGAGAGATGGAGGGGCAGAGACAGCACCCAGCAGGGTCTCGACGTCGCAATCCACCCGCAGCCTCGGCTGGCTCCTGGGAACGGGCGCGTGAGCCTGGCACATTCAGGGAGCTCTCCAGAACCAGCTTCCTTCCCTGTCTCGTTTACGGTGGAATGCGAGTACTCGGGGAGGCCGAAAACGCCATCCATAACGTGGTGTCCCCACCTCTCCCCACGCAGAGGCCGGAAACGCCATCCATAACGCGGTACTCCCACCTCTCCCCATGTGGGCTGCCCTGCCCAGGGCTGCATTTACCACTGCTCCCACGGCTGCCCCACCACGAAGGTTATTTCTTCCACGAGAGAGACAGGCAGACAGGTACCCCTGGGGTCTTCACACCATGATCCACCCCAGCATGACCCAGCCAGGACGACAGGCACCCAGGCCTAGGTGTACAGGGAGACCGGGGAGGCACACGCGGGACCTGCCCCCATGCTGGGCCCGACTCCTCCATGCCCAGCCCGTACCCTCTTCCTCCCCTTAGCGCTTACCCGGAATGACTGCCCCAAAGCCGGTCACGCCCTTAACCCTGAAAACTGACTAGTCTCCTTCCATGACAAAAGGGACTGCACCGTGTTATTAAATAGGGATCCTGAGAGGGGAGGGCATCCTGGATTAGCTGGGTGGTCCCAGGGCAATCTGGGGGGGGGGCTTTATGAGGGACAGAGGGAGGCTGGAGAGCCAGAACCAGAGAGAGAGGTTGGAATATGCTAGATGCTGGCCTGGAAATTGGGGAGGGGGCCCCAAGCCAGGAGTGCAGGCGGCTCTGGGAGCTGGAAGAGGCGGGAAGCAGGTTCTGCCCTGCAGCCTCCAGGAGGAACCGGTCCTGCAACACCTTGATTTTAGCCCCCACAAACTGTCCACGGAACCGTAAGGTACGAAACACGCATGTGCACGTGCATGCACCTTGGGTTTTTGTCAGAGGGTGCGTGCACTGGCTGGAGAGAGACAGGGAAGGAAAGTGAGACATCACCCTCCTGGGGGGAACGGCCGTGCCACAGTCCCCTTTCCTCCATTCTCCTCTTGGGATTTTGAGCACACCTGCACACCCGCCTGGAGTGATTTCGAGTCACCAGGTCTGGGTCGGCACAGAGGCAGGCAAAGTGGGAGTCCGGCGTCTTAACCACCATGCCACCTTCTGGCCCCTAAGCCTGTCGTTTTAGGCTCTGAAGTTCATGGATGCAGTGATCCTGTTCCAGCCTCATGGTTTTACGTGAGGTAGTCACCTCAGCCCCATGTCAGACCTGGGGATGGACAGCCTGCTCACTCCTCCGCCGGACGTCGGATCCCGGGGGTGGACTGCCCGCTCGCTCCTCTGCCGGACATCGGGATTCTGGGGATGGACAGTCTGCTCGCTCCTCTGCTGGACGTCGGATCCCGGGGGTGGACTGCCCGCTCGCTCCTCTGCCGGACATCGGGATTCTGGGAATGGACAGTCTGCTCGCTCCTCTGCTGGAAGTCAGGATCCTGGGGACAGACTGCCCACTCAGCCCTCCGCTGGACATTGGGATTCTGTGGATGAACTGCCCGCTCGCTCCTCCGCCGGACGTCAGATCCCGGGGACGGACAGTCTGCTCGCTCCTCTGCCAGACGTCGGATCCCGGGGACGGACGGTCTGCTCGCTCCTCTGCCAGACGTCGGATCCCGGGGACGGACGGTCTGCTCACTCCTCCGCTGGACGTCGGATCCCGGGGACGGACAGTCTGCTCACTCCTCCGCTGGACGTCGGATCCCGGGGACGGACAGTCTGCTCGCTCCTCTGCCAGACATCGGATCCCGGGGACGGACGGTCTGCTCGCTCCGGGCTTTCCTCCCAAGCCTTCCCCACCGCTGCCCCAGGTCAGGTGCTGGCAGCTCCATCTTTCGGTGCTTGGGCCGAAAGCCTTGCGGCCAGCCTTAACTCTGCCTTTACCTCACGCGTGCCCTCACCCCTGCTGCGAGAAGCCCCACTGGCCCCATCGCTGAGAGCCAGCCCCTCCTCACCCTCCTCCCCACACCTCCACCCCGGCCAGTCCTGGATCTCTCACCGCACGTCAGCAACAGCCTCCTAACTGGACGCCCTGCCTCGGCCCCTCCATTCTTCCCAGCGCAGAAGCAGAGGGGCCCTTAAGCCAGAGCATGGCGCTCTTCAGTCCTAACCCACCCAGGGTAAAAGTCAACTGCCCAAGAAGCCCAAGAAAACCATCCACGACGTGGCGCCTCCCCCGCCCCGCACCCAACAGCTCTCTGACCTCATCTCCCACTGCCCCCACCCCCGGCCCAGCCACGCGGGTTTCCTGCTGGGCCTTGAACATGACAGAAGCAACCCCCACCTGGGGACTTGGCACACGCTGTCCCCCTCGCCTGGAGCACTCGTCCCTGAAGTCCTCGTGACTAGGCCCCTCACTGCCATCAGGGTTTGCGCGAATGTTGCCTTCTCGAGGCCCGCCCCGATCCCCTGCGCTGGCCCAGCCACTGCACAGCACTCCGCAGTCCTCACCCCGCCCTACTGTCTGCCTTTGACACGCCACGCCATTTGCTTATTTATCATGCTTACGATGTCCCCCTCCCGCACTGGAACACCCACTCCATGGGGACAGGGGCTTTGTCTCCTACACGTAGAGCCACGCCCAGCATAGAACATGAACTGAATACATGCATGAAAGGGAAGGTGACACTGAGAGCACGAGCCACGTCGGCTGGGATGGACAGTTGAGTCAGTGGAGGGAGGAGGCGGGAGCCAGGCGTCCCCGTGTTACAGACACTGGCAGGCCACTCCAGTGGTCCCTGTGGTCAGGGATCAGCACTGGGACACCAGGTGCGAACCGCCTGGCATGCTGCCCCACGGACGGCCACATACAGAAACTCTATGGACACGTGTCACCCACGTCTCAGAGTCGTGCACCGGCTCCTCGCTCTGCCGGCTTCCAGCCAAGCAGCAGCCACTCCGCCAGCCACGGGCACACTTCGCACCAGCTCTTGGTTCCTGACACGGTTCTCCAGTAAGAGCAAACCGGGCTCCTGGGCAGGCTGGTTCTAGCTCTAGAGCTGGGAATGCGCAAGAGCGCCTGGGGCATCTTGTAGTGGCAGAAAGCAAGGAGTCCCCAAACTCATGGGGACGGGAGATGCAGGTGACCCCGAAAGGGCTCCCAGGGGCCAAGCTGAGATGACGGAACGGGAACGTAAAATCGTACTGGCTGGCGGTGCCTGAGCCCACAGCGACATGGAAATGAACAAATGCCTAAGTGGGAGAAGAGGTGCACCAGCTGATGCGAACTGTCTTCAAGGAGTCAGCCCCCCACTCGTGAAGGCCGGGCTGCGGCTGCCTCCCAGGCCCAGCACCACGGGGAGACAGAGCGATTCGTGGCAGGGAGACCTGACCGCACAGCCTCTGCTGGTGACCACGGTCAGTGAGGACAGAGGGTGCTCCGCCGCAGGTCTCACTCCCGCAGCACACGAGCCAGTCCAGTCATGAGAAAAACGCCCGACAAATCCGGCTGGACGATCGCTACAAATATCTGATCAGTTCTCCTTCCAGCTGCCTCGGTGATCAAAGACGAGAAAAGTCACAGCCTAGAGGAGTCTAAGGAGAGCCAGACAGAGCCAGGACGCCAGGGAATAACGGACAGCCCCGTTAGCAGGGCTGCGGCAGCACCGGGGTACCAGCCGGCTGTGTGAGAGGCTGATGGGAAAACCGGGTCTGGCGCCGGCACGCACTTGGGAACAGCAGATGGGCCTCCGTGGAAAACGTGAAACCCGAGGAAGCCTGGAGTCCGGCTGAAGTAACACACCGACACCGGTGTCCCTGTCCCAACGAACGTGCTGGCTGGTGCCCACCGTTAATGATGCGGAAGCTGGGGGCATGAAAGGGAACTCTCTGCACTAACTCTGCAACTTTTCCCAAAGAAAAAAGTGCATCGTGGGACCAGCAGTTAGCGTAATGGCTATGTCGCTGGACTCCCATGTAGTCGACCGCGGTTTGCATCCCGGACCCGGTGGCTTAGAACTCACGCCAGGCATGTGTGCGTGCGTGCCCAAGATCCCGAGAGGAGAATGGAGGAGAAGGGACTGCGGCATGGCCATCCCCCCTGGGGGGTGATTTCTCGCTGTCTCTCTCTCTCTCTGGCGAGCGCACGCACCCTATAGCAAAAACAAAACAAAACAAAACAAAAGAAAAAAGTGCATCGTAGAAAAAGCCAGGGCCCAGCCATGTTAGTGCAGGCAGTGGGAGCTGCTGTGTGGTGCTGGAGCCAGATGCGAGGGCTCTTGGTTCGTGTCCCAGGTCCCCCTGAGCACACCAGGTGTGCCTGTGGTCCTGGCTGGCTGCGGAACTGGGGGAGGCCAGGGCACGGCGATCCCGTCAGGGGTCCCCCTCTCGATCTCCCTCTCTCGGGAGGGAAATAAAATACACTTCTAGGAAAAAAAAAAAAAAAAAAAAAGAAAGAAATGAAAAACTACTTCACAATCAAATGGCATAACGGCACACAGCGAAATGGTGGTGGGTGACGGATATCGTTATATTCCACCAGTACGACATGCTCTGATGGTGGCTGTAAGTCAGCAGCATGGCTTGGCGCTTCTACAGTGAAAAGCTTCAGGCGGTACGGACAGGAGCCAAACAGAACGCGAGCCCTTCCGTAGTTCCACGCCTCACGGAGCAGGGGGAGCAGGGGCCGCAGCGCATCCTGAAGCCTCCCCGCGCGGACTGAGCCTGCGTCTGTTGACGAGCACGGGGCCGCACCCTCCGTTCTGGTGGCCATCTTCCCTGTGAGCACACACTACCAGAGGGTTCTCCTGTACGGCCGGGAGCCGTCCACACGGTGGATGTGATGGCGGAGTAACCATTCCCCGAGGGCGGATGGTAAATGATTTCCAACTCTCCCCCCACAAGCGATCCTCCAGAAAGCATCCTCCCACTCGCGCCTTTATGAACACGAGGGAGAATTTCTGCAGGGCGAATCCCTGGCTATGAGACAGTGGGTGCAATGGTACATGGAGGGCCAATTCATCGCTATGTGATCACCAATGGGGAAGCTGGGGACGTGTCCTCTCGATGTCCTGGGCATCACCTGCCTGCCCTCGGCCTCCCCAGAGACAACAGAGAGGACGTATCTCAACCATGGCCTTCACCTGTTGGGTGACGTTTCTCCTTCAACAAGGTGGCTTGGGTGGCCACTGTGACATCACATGCATGACAGCAGGGGGTGGAGCTGGGACAGGACATACCATGTGATTGCCCAACCAGGACCTTGGGGGATGGTACTTTATGTCTTCTGAGGCCTGGCATGCTCCTGGCATTTACTGCATGTTTCTCAACCACGGGCCATACCCAAGCGAACTGGGGCAGGAGGCAGGCAGGGGTTGGGACATCTGATGAACTGTAATACAATACCACGACCTTAGACCTGCAGAGTGACAGCAAACACCCGTGTACCATCATGTATGCACTCAGCAAACACCTGGGTCCCTTCTGTATACGGAGGACTATTCTCTGTACTAGGGATCACCACAGTGAACCAAAGGAAGTGCCTGATCTCACTGAACCTCCATCTAACTGGAGGAGACAATGCACACAATAAACACCAACTGGTGGGGCCAGCGGTGGCGTGGTGGTTAAGGTGTTGGATTCCCACATGGCTGACTGCGGTTTGAGCCCCAGACTGGAGGCTGGAAATCATAACAAGTAAATAGATAAACAGTTTTTTTAATGTCAGCTGGCGGCAAGTGCTAAATTAGTTAGGCTCACGGGTTGCCGCTGTAACAAACAGACCTCAACACTGCAGATGCCTCTGCAGGCATCTGACCCTGTCCAGACGGGGCCAACTGCCCCCTCTCAGAGCCGTCAGGGCTTTCTCCTTCCAGTCCTTCGAATATGCTTCTGCAATTATTTCATAATTCTAGTCTCCTCCACCGGACAGAGAGGCCTGGGCTTGTTCCCCCTGTAGTCAGAGTGGCCACCTTTTGGTCTTGAGCTTCTCCTGCTTCCAGAACTATGTACCTGCTGTCCCCACTGAGTCTTTAAACCAACAAGTCCCTCTCGCCATGCAGGTGGAGCTCACACCCTCCTTAGGGTGGCCTCTCGGACCTCCCGGCTGGTCCCGCTCCCTGCCAGCCATCTGCCCACCACCAGGTCTTGGGTTCCTCTTGGCACTTGGAGCAGGCAGTGAGAAGGACACCGAAGAATCGTGGTCCTTTCCACAGCAGAATGTCAAGCCGGGGACTTGACTCTGGAGGGTCATGTGACTGAGCCGTGGAAGCGGGGATGGAGTGTGCCACTTCTGGGCCAAAGCAGTTAAGAAACAGAGCTCTCGCCCTCCTCCCTCCCCTTTCAGTAGCCAGGCACGGCTGTCCAGGGTGTGCTGTAAGCTGTGTACCCAAGAAGACAGAGCTACGTTCAGCCTGGGCCCCTGACTGTCACAGAGAGCAGAGCCACTGGCTCCCTCCCCAGTGGGACACCTGCGCTGGATGGAATCAGCCCCACGGGCTCCCTCTTATCACTGGGCTCTCAGCACAAATGTCACCTCCTGACAAAGGCACTCCCTAACACCCTAAAGTGACTTCTAGTCATTCTCTGTCACGTAAACTGATTCCATGCGGGTGAATAGCACACCTCTAAGTCCTTGGTTCATCTGTTTGAACGCCTGAATCCATCTGCCCAAACTAAAGTGGGAGCCTCTTGGACTAAAAACTTTCACCTCCCGTGCTCACACTGCATCCCAGAGCCTAGAATAGTCCCTGGCACATAGTAGGTGCTCAATAAAAACCTGAATGAATCTGAATGATCCAGCCCGTCTATCTCAAATTCCTTATCTGTCAAACAGAGTGTGGATTTTTGCCATCTCACGGGGCTCCTCTGGGTTATCTTTGAAAAGTATTAAGTGCTAGAGGATTGGGGTTAGTGATGTTAAGTCGATTTAAAAAAGAGCCGATACATGAAAATGTACGGTGAGCCTACTAAGTGCTCATAGCCCTCTTAGTAACTTAGCGGACTTTACCTTCACATTCATGGTTTCCCACCTTGCTGTGGGTTGGGGGTTGGGCCGCAGCCGCTCTAGGGCAGTGTACTAACTGCAACTGCCTTCCTGGTATGCACCACCCCCTTTCTCCTGAGACCCCCACTTTATCCCAGGGGGCAGCATACACTGCCGTAAGGCAAATGACCAGAGACGAAGCCGCTGGATGGGGTGTCTGGGAAAGCTCTGCCCCTTCCTCTCCTCCCTCCTCCTGCCTGGACAGTGGGTGTGGCCACATCTCAGTAGGGCCAAGGCTAGCCTTTGGTGTGCGTTTGTTCAAATCAGGAAAGACTTCTACTGGGAGCAGAGGACTTTGGAAACAGACAGCTCTGGTGGGCAGAAGCAGCCCGCAGGCTGCGGGGCCTGGCCTAGCAGGCGGGCAGCGGGCTGGGTTGCAGGACCCACTCAGTGTCTTGGCTGGGAGTTTTGAGCAGTGCATGAACTGCACCACAACCTCAGCGGTTCTGATCCTGCACGCGAGGCGGCTCTGAGGGTGGGAAGCACGTGCCAAAGGGAGAACTGGAAGACCAAAAACAGCCTGGGACCTCGATCAGGGTGGAGCCCCGACACCAGCCTTGGACGGCTTTCCCTGAATTTTCCTTTGCTTCATTTGAAAAGTAATAATTCAATCATTTATTTCGAAGTAACTTCAAAGTTTCAGAAAAGTTGCAGGAAGCACACAAAGAACCCTCCTCCTTTGCCCAGGTGGGCCAGCTGTTAACGTCCTCCCCCACTGCCCAGCTGCCCTCGATCGGTCAGGGTGGCTAGCCCACACGGCATCGCCATCCCTAGATCCTCCGTGCGAATGCCCCCGGACGAGGAGCTCCACCGGCCCCCAGCCAGCTCTGACTTAGGGCAAACAGAGAGCGCCCTATAAGTCACTCGCTGTGGTTTCTGTGATTAGCAGCCAAACCGAATTCTAGCTGCTTCCCTCTCGATCCCCTAAGGTCACAGGGGCGTGGGGAAGCCCTGCAAAGCCGGTGGGGTGGCCTCCGCGTGCCCACACTCCCCCTCAGTCCTCTCCAAGCTCGTGGCCTCCCTGGGCTTCCCTACACCTGCACAGACCTGTCCATCTGGGAGCCTCTTCTTTTCCCACCAAAGTGAAATTCACTGTCAGCGTGTCCCGCTCAGTGGCATTCAGGCCGTGTCCCCAACCCGTCTAGTTCCAAAACAGCGTCATCGGCACCAGAGGAGACCTTGTGCCCTTGGAGTGGCCACTCCCTGTTCCACTGCCCCTGACCAATCCCCATCTCCAGGGACGTCGGGGCCCTTCGTATAAGTGGGATCACAGGCCCGGAAGCTGTGCTGTCTTCCCAGAGGTCCCCAGCACTCCCTCAGGGCTTTCCCTAGAGCACCCCGCTCCCTCAGCAGGTATCCCCAGGAGACCTGCGGCCCCCCTCGGCGCCCCTCACAAGCACTGTCACCCTGTGTGGTTATCACACGCCTGTCTGTGTGCTTAGACTCCACCTCATAGGCACGGACGTGCCTGCCTGCTCACCGCCGTGTGCCAGGGCCTAGCCAGACATGGCACACGGCAGGTGCTTGGTAACGTTTTATGAACCGAGTGGCTGAACGAGCATGTGCACGAGCCACTGCCCATACGGAGGCCATCTTGCTGGCCCCTGGCAGTGACACAGGAAGCCCTGGGCCCAGGGGGCCCCACTCACGTCCTTATTTGGACATGAAGCAGGCCAGTGCTGGGCGCCGTCTGTGAGGTCCGTGCCCCTTCTGACCTCACAATGCCCGGGCCCCTGCTGGCGTCTATAAGAGGCCGCGAGCCAGGCCGTGGCTCACAGCCCACGAAGTTCCACCTGCTCACAGGTTGGCTGGCTCAACCGAGGTGGTGCCCCTGCTCTGAGCAACCAGGCCAAGCCCACCCAGCACCATGGCCAGGTTCATATGTTGCCGCAGCCCCAGCCGGAGCAGATGCCGCCGCCGGAGACGAAGAAGTCACAGACGGAGGAGGCGATGCTACCGCAGGCGGCGACGAGCAAGGAGTGAGCAAGGGCGCAGCCGGGGCCGGGGCTGGGCCGGGGCCGGGCCGGGGCTGGGGTGGGGCGGGCCGGGGCGGGGGCTCCTCTCAATGCCCACCTTGCTCCCCCAGGATGCTGCCGCACGTACACCCTGAGGTGTAGAAGATACTAGATGCAACAGTAGCAGGTCACCACCACACTCCTGCCTGAGAACTTTACCAGACTTCACGACCCTCTCGCCACATCTTGAGAACGCCACCATCCGACGACGAACAGGAGCCTGCTAAGGAACAATGCCACCTGTCAATAAATGTTGAAAAATCATTGTACTTCGGTGTCTGTCCTTGAGAAGGGGGGTCTGGGGGTGTGATGGGGATTGGAGGGACAGAATGAAAGGGAAAAGACGCTGGGCAGGGGGACATGCTCTTGGCAACACTGCCAGGTCACAGCCAGCCTGCTGCCCCACGCCAGGAGGGAGCTCTGGAGCCACCACCCCCGTTCCTGCATAACCTCCCAGCTCTGCTCAGTGACTCAAGGGCAGCCCGAAATAGGCCACGGTGGGAGCATTTACACCACAGGAATTAGCAAAGGGCTGCCTTTACCCTAGGGAGGCCTGAGGTCCCCCAGAGCCACAGCCAGTTAAAGACTGGCTTGAGCTAGATTTAACCAGTTCAGCGCCGCCACTGCTAACTGCCTCGAAGTGTCCAGTTTAGCCCCAAACAGAAACCTCCACTCCAAAAGAGAGCTTCTTCAGTTACGTTTATGGATGAAGCAAGTCTCCGTCAGAAAGTCAAGTGAAATTGTTTTATTCCTCAGCAACCCTAAGCTTTCATCCCCACGTGGCTACGCGATACCTTGTGCAGGTAACACCCCAACTGTGGACTAGAGGTGTTCCCTTGCCCATCTGGTCTGACTCAAGCCACTCTCAGCCTGTGACACTGTCTGCACTGACACTCCCAGCCAACAGTTTAAAACCCACGAGGTGTGGAGATGGCACAAGAGTCCTGACACGAGAAATCCCGGGGGCTCTGGCCGGCCTGGCTTAGTTACAGTAGGAAAGCCCAACCCTCAGATGCCTGCCGAGCCCAGGGCCAGCTCCAGAGCTGGGGCAGAGCACAGGCGGCGGGCAGACGCTCAGACCCAGGTCCACACTGGCCCCGTGCACACCTCAGGCACGTCCTGCCGTGCCTTGGTTATGCAGCTCCTGTGGTGCGGCAGGTGCTCCGAACGTGGCCACTGTCCCGTTGCCATGTTTTAGGTGGGCAGCCACCGAGACTCGCACAGCTCAGAGCTCCCATGACCCCAACTGCTTTAGCAAGGGCCGCCCCTCCAGGGGCAGAGGAGGATGGCAGCCAGCTACACGTGCAGGCCCCCGGCAGGCCCCCCCACTTTGTGTTTTATAGTTTTTACTATAGGGCGCGTGTGCTCCCAAGAGACAGAAAATAAGAAATCAGCCCCTGGGGGGATGGCCATGCCGCAGTCCCTTCTCTTCCATTCTCCTCTTGGGCACACACACACACACACACACACACACACACACACACAGTGTGCTTTTCAGGCCGCTCTGTCCGGGACTTACACCACCCAGTGGGCCACGTGGGGTCCTGCTGCCTTCACCGCCACGACACCAGCTGGCCCTTTTCCGTCTTGATTCTCAAGCTCTAGCTGTGGAGGTTTGGACTCAGCAGGTCCTGGGTAATGTGGGCATTCACATTTCTAACAAGTACCCTGGGCAAGTATGAAGTTTGCAGGCGCAGCATGCCACCCTCCCTAACAGGTGGCGGGGGGGAAGCCCGGGATCCTTTCCCGCTGTTCTCACTGCCACTGAGCCTGGGCCCAGACCGTCAGAGCCTAGGACGGTTAGGCTCCTCAGCTGGGAGCTGTTCAGGTCAGACTTTCCTAATGGGTCTCGGTGTTGGCAGGGCTGTGCTTCTCCTGGATGTCCCAGGGAGAATACCCCTTTGAAGCCAGCTAGTGGTGTGGTGGCTAGGGCAGCTGGCTCTCACATGGATGACTGGGTAGTTCGAATCCTGGACCCAGAGGCTTGAGAAACACATCTGGTGTGTGTGCGTACATGCCCCAAATCCTGGGAGAACGGAGGAGAAAGGACTGTGGCGGGGCCATCCCCCCGGGGGGTAATTCCTCTTTCTCTCTCTGGTGAATGCATGTGAAAAGGAAGGGAAGAAAATAATCCCTCTTGTCTTTCCCAGCACCTAGAGACTCCGTGCAGTCCCTGCTTTGTCTTCAGAACCTGAGCCCAGCAGCTGCCACTCTTCCTGAGACTCCCCACCTCCCTCCTCCCTCTTCCACGGGCCGAGAGACCGCCCTGGGCCCACGGGACCTTTCAGGACCACCTCCCGTCGCAATGCCTTAGCTGCATCTGTGCAGCCCTGGGCAGAGGGCCCAGTCACGGGTCTCGGCGCTGGCTGAGCACGACTTCGGGCAAAGGCCTTATTTCACCCTCCCTACCCCTCAAAAAGGGAAGATCGAGATCTTCAATGGCTCTGCTGGATTCTGGACCTCACTGGGCTCCTCGGAGTATGGCGAGAGGCCCAGGAGTAGGGCAGGCCTGCAGGGCGAAGGTTCCTACTCGGGGGAAGGGAAGGGGGTGCCCTGGGCTAGAAGTCGGGGTGGCCAAGGCCACGCTGCCTTGACCTGAAGCCTGGCCCTGCATGGGCCTTCACTACAAAGTGGCCTTGAGCAACTCAACCTCTTAGTGCACTGGTGTCCCCCATAGGAGCCGGGACTGCACCAGGGAGGAGGGGAGTGACAGCGTGGGAGACACAGACAAGCGAGTGGCATGTGTACAAGGCGACGGGGTGAGAGACCGCTGTGACCACGTCCGTGGTGATGGGGTGACTGCACAGCTGCTGCTGGAAGTCCCTCCCACATGTTGGTGCCACATAAACCCCGACATGGCACCACGAGCAGAAGCAGGGATGCTTCTGGAACGAGCACATGTGCACTCTCACGGCTCGGCAGGATCGGGGCTTGGTTTGGGACAGTAAAAAGCAGGCACTTTTCTCCGTGACCAGAGAGTCCCACCTGCTACCAGGGACTGAGACACACGTATGGGCGAGACGAGGCAGTGCCCTGCCCTTCCAGCACCTCAGCCCAAATGCAGGGCTCTGCCGGCCGTGGGCCCCTGCCCTGTGTTGCCCTCACAGAGGGGGCGGGGCTGCCAGGTCATAGTGGACCCCCTCTATATAGGAGCCCCCGGAGAGCCCCGCCAAGCAGACCAACAGTAACACCAAGAGCAGGCGGGCAGGCCTCAGCCCTCCTCCCCGGCCAGCTGCAGCCCCTGCCCAGGCTGCCTGATCCCAGCGCCATGGTCCGGTACCGCGAGCGCAGCCCGAGTGAACACCCCCACCAGGGGCACATGCAGCAGGCGCACGGGCAGGAGGCCGGCCGTGAGGGCCAGGAGCCAGAGCAGGACCTGAACCCTGAGAGCATCGAGGCCTACGGCCGGACCTACCGGGGCCGCTACCACCACAGGCACAGGCACTGCTCCCGCAGGAGGCTGTACCGGATCCACCGGCGGCGGCGGCGCTCCAGCCGGAGGCACAGAAGACGCTCCTGCCGGCACAGGAGGCGGCACCGCAGAGGTCTGCCCCCTGCACCTGCATCCCCACCGCTCGGGCCCTGGGACCTGCATCCTGTGCAGAGGGTGGGGGGGAGGCTGGGCCCCACCCCACCTGGCAGCCTCCCAAAGTTAGCTGCCCCAACCCCGCTCCCAAAGGTAGCCCCTCAACCAGAATGTTCCTCTCCAAAAGGCTGCAGAAGAATCAGGAGGAGGAGAAGATACAGAAGGTACCACTAGATCTCCCTGGGCCCAGTACCCCTGGTGGGAGTTAAAAGAAGTCGCCTGCCCAAGGAACAGCACATGAAGCCCTGACACCCGCCCCACGCGGTGCCCAAATCCGGAGTTGCCAAAGAGCCCACAAGATCTGAGCAAATGCACAAGAGCCACCTGCCAAATAAAGCTTGACAAACCACTGGTTGTCGGGGTCTCCTTTGTGCCCACAGCCCAAGTCCCTCTGGGTGGGCAACACACAGCCCTTCCTCTGAAGCCCTGAGCGAGGGGACAGGCACCTTGCTTGGTATGTTACCTGTGACACTGTCATGTCATGTGTCCTTTCATGGCATCAAAAGCCACAAGGTCAGGGACCAGCAGTTAGCGTAATGGCTATGTTGCTGGACTCCCATGTAGTTGACCGCGGTTTGAGTCCCGGACCCGGTAGCTTAAACTCACGCCGGGTGCGTATGCGTGCGTGCCCAAGATCCCGAGAGGAGAATGGAGAAGGGACTGTGGCGTGGCCATCCCCCCTGGGGGGTGATTTCTCGCTTTGTCTCTGTCTTTCTGGAGAGCGCATGCGCCCTATAGCCAATAAAAAACCAAAAAACCTCCAAAACCACGAGGCCAGGCTTCCAACCTCTCAAGAACCCTACCCCACTCCATGGAAGGGGTGATGGGAAGTTACTCCTGTATTCCTTGCCCAGAGACAGACCTCGTGGTCACTGTTAAAGTGCCTACTGTGTACCCCATTCAGGATCCTAAAGTCCCGGGCCTCAAGGGCGTGAGTTGTGGGAGCCAGGCCAGGCATTCTCCAACAGGCGCAAGGGTGGAGCAAAAGGCTTGGGCAAAGCAGAGGGTAGAGGCCAGACTGTGGGAGGCCTGGAAATTAGCACGGGGCCACGCCATCTCCAGAACCCCAGGGACAGTCTGCCCTTGGCCTGTTTCTGGTGGCAGCCCAGATTCTCACAGCACCTTCAGACAGGACACCCACAACACCCAGGACAGTGTCTCTGTCTTGAGATCTTTAGGGATGCTATAGGATCTACGGTGTCTAAACATCTTAGAGGGTGGCTATTCAATTTCAGCCCCTCGGGGTTGGGGCAGTAAGTCACAGGCTCCGATGCACAGGTTGGAAAAGATTCCTGGAGCTCTGATCAGACCCTCACTTCCTGCTCCCTGCTGAAACGGGGCGTGGGCATGTGCGGCCTTGCAAGGAGCAAGTTCCATGACACCTCCTGTGACACTGGAACCTGTGACCACAAAAGCGTAGGAGCTGCAGCTTTCTAAGAGATTTTAAAGGACTACACTTTCAGGGGCCTTTTACCGGGGCGGGGGGGAGTCTTCAAAGAAAGGGCAGCAGGCGGTGTAAAGGTTAAGGTGCTGGATCCTACATGGCTGGTTGAGCAGTTTGAGTCCTGGATCCAATGGCTTCAAACTCATGTGCTAAGGTGCATGTGCGTGTGCCCCCAAAACCTGAGGGGAGACTGGAGGGAAAGGGACTGCAGTGTGGCCATCCTTCCTGGGGTGTGATTGTGTAACCTGCCCTCTAGCAAAAAATCCAACAAAAAAAATTCATAGAATCCTAGAAAATGCATATGATGAAAAAAATGCATGGATTTCACAACTTTTTCCCCAGAGAAAACTCATTAATTCCATTTTCCATGCATTTTTTAAAGTCTTCATTAACTTACACAGAAAGCATTATTTTTGAAATTTATTACTCCCACGAGGGAGCTACAGAGAGACCCCAACAGAGCCTGCAGGCCGAGGTCCGTCCCAGCCTGAGGCAGCCCTGTGCATACCCAGCGTCTGCGAGGGCTCCAGACACAGACCCAGAGCCTGCTGTGACAGCAGCGCATCCTCCTCCTGTGCCACCGTCGGGCCCCAGAGAGCACACACTGTAAGTGCACACGGTTCCGCCACTGCTACCAGGGGGCAGCAGGCCGACGGACACCCACTGCCAGCCCAAGGAGGCACCTCATGCCCTGTTCTGCCCTCCTTCACACGTGCCCACAGCTCGTCGGGGCAGGGTATTGGTGGGATGTGGGGAGGAGCCTGAGTGTGCCCCTCTGGCTTCCAGCAACTCTATCCCCAACTCTCAACCCAGATAAAGAGGGACCTTTGCCAGGACAGACAGGATCAGGAAGGGGGTGGTAGTGCGGCAGGGTAAGGGGCATTGGCGCTGGTCTGACGATCAGCCGTGTGCCCTGCCTGGCAGGTGGTGAGAGCTGCTGGGGGCCCAGGTTTGAGTCAGGGGCTGGCTCAGCTCAGGCCCCCGAGTGGGGGTGGGCCCAGGCCCTTTGTGATGTCAGCGCCCTGCCTCCTGCCCTCAGAGCCCTCTCTGCCTGGCCGCCGCCCCTCCTAGTCCAGAGAGACAGGCAGAGTGGGCGATGGGTTCCCGCTGTGCCAAGCTCAGCACAGGCCACAGCACGGGCCACGGCACGGGCCACAGCCGGGGCCATGAATCCTCCATGAAGAAATTTGTGGCCTGCGTGAGTCAGGACAACTTCTCCTTGTCTTCCAAGGGCGAGGAAGAGGAGGAGGACGAGGAGGAGGAAGAGGAAGAGGAGGAGGAGGAAGAGGAGCTCCCAGTGCAGGGCAAGCTGCTGTTGATGGAGGCCGAGCGGCAGGAGGAGAGCGCCGAGGACAGCCCCACGGCGGAGCAGAGTCCTGAGCCCAAGCAGGTGCCCTCCTGACCGATGGCGACGGCCCAGGAAGAGTGCCCACCACTACTCCAGCGAGAACTTTCAGAAAAGAGTCAATAAAAAGTCTCAAAGGATGTCTCCTCCTCTCCGGTTTCTGCTAATGCCACCCCGAGTGGCACTGTGTGCGCGCGCATGTGTGTGGGTGTGCGTGGAGGCCTGTGGACAGGCAGACTGACCGGGGATTGAAGATCAGGGGTCAGTGCCCTGCTCCTGAAATCCAGCCAGAGGCTCTGCCTGCTTTTCAGGGTAGAAAATGTCTTCTGGGCTGGAAAGTCATCTCGGTCAGGACCGTCTCGAGGGTGGGGGATCCTCTCGGGGCCTGAGCTCCCAGTGGTACCGTGCGACTCCCCCAGCCCAACTCCACTGCGGCTCTAACCATGGGCTGTCCGAAGGAGCACTGCTTGAGAGTTCAGCACAGCCAAGATCGTATTTCTCCTCTGCTGGCTGTGTGACCTCGAGTAAGTCCCCGTGGGTCTCTGAGACACACCCTTCCTTTCCCCACTCACGGCGGAGGGTACACGCTTTCCGTGGGCAGGCCAGTTGGTCGGGAGAATTAACTGGTGAGGTGGGACCAGGCCTGACGCCTACTAAGTGTTCAGCTGAGACAGGTGTCATTGCTGGGGTCATGGTGGGTCCCCTTGGCCTGCTGGGGGGCTGCCACCCTCACACTCTCAGCGCCCCCCTGCGCCCCACCTGCAGGCTCACTCCTGCTGTTCCCCGGGCGTTCTGAGCCACAGCCGACAGAAGCGCGGTCTCTGGCTTCACATAAAGGCACCGGATGGCACCAGCTGGCTTCTCCTTGGGAGGGTTAGACGGGCGGTGGGAAGGAAGGGCTGGCGCCGACAGCGGACGGACAGGATCATGGCAGGAAGCAGGAACTGGGGAGTCGGCAATGAAAGAGTGGGGGCTCATGGAGGGAGGTGTCCAGAGACCCAGAGAGGGTCGCTGCAGTGTGGCCTGACATCCCCCAACCAGGTGGCCGAACCCTGCCCAGGCAGAGGTGCACCTGTCCTCAGGACTCCCTGAGAACCCGGCAGTGACTGGGACAGGCAGCCAGACCCGGACCGGGACCCTGGCTCTGCCACTGGCCAGCGTGGGGATCGTGGGGATCGGGTGGCCGGCTCCCCAATCTCGCTGACCCAGTTCTCCTCCGTACCTGCCTGGCAGGGTGCACTCATTTCCCCGAGGCTGCCCTATCAAATTACCCCAGACTGGCAGGCTCAAAGCAACAAATGTATTCACACAGTTGGAGGCCAGAAACCGAAATCGGGGTGCCCACTGGGCTGTGCTCCCTCCAGGGCCCGCTCTGGCTCATGTCGGCTCCAGGCGCTGCTAGGCTTGTGGGGACACAGCCCTGTTCTCTCTGCGCTTATTTCTTCCCTGCGTGTGAGACAGACAGTACCCCCAGCAGGGTCTTAGTGCTACCGCCCACCCCCGGCTTCTGCCAGCCTGGATCTTGGGCGACCATGTGCCCAAAGTACCTGAGGACGTCTCCAAACTCAAACCGGGGATCTCGGCGCGGAGGTCAGCCTCAGAGTGTCGCGTCTCATGTGTGCCACTGCCTGGTCCCAGTTCCGTGACCCCACCCTCCACTTCCGACTTTGTATGGTCTTTCTTCTCTCCACGTGTCTCTGGCTACTTAGAAGGACTCTTGTCAGTGGATTTAGGGCCCACACCTAAATGCGCTCACCTCAACTCTTAGCCTAATCACAAAGACCCCTTTCCCAAGTAAGATTCCACTGGCAGGTTCCAGAGGTTAGGTGAGGACACAGATTTTGGGGGGCCACCACTCGGTCTCCTGCACGGGGTCGTTATGAAACTCCAGACAAAGCTGTTCGGAAAGGGGGAAGACTCAGAGCTCAGGGGGCAGTGGTCAGTAAATGACAGCACTGCCCTCTGGGTGCAATCGGACAAGTTGACTAAGAAACAAACTTTGAGAAAAACAGAGGACAGCAAATCCTATGGGGGCGACAAAGGTGCAAGGGGCGGTGGGGACAGAAAGTGAGCTTGGGCTGTGGGGGTTTCTGGGGAGCCAGAGGGAGTCAGAGTTCAGGGGGGGAATAGGGAAGTAGGCGGAGGATGCTGCCCAGGGGAGACCAGGGCTCCAGGAGGGGAGGAGTGGCCCAGGGCCCAGGGGAGACGAGGGCTCGGGGAGGAGAGGGTGGGTCGCTCAGGTAGAATGCCCGCCTGAAGCCCAGGGAGGTCAGACAGCCTCCTGTGGGACACCAGTTTGGTCCTGGGCTTCCTTCCGGGAGGCGAGGTGCTCCGGGGCACCTGGGCTGGGGCTGATGGGAACTGCCCGGCACGCGTCCGCAGCAGCGAGGGCAGCAGAGGCAGGAGGCAGGAAGTGGAAGGGGACAGGTTTCTAAGGGCCTCCTGGAGCTTGACGGGCATCTCGGCTCACAGGATATTAGGAAAGAAGGGACAAGGCCCCTTCGTCACAAAGAGCATTGAACCACCAAACCCACGGTGACCCCAAAGACTGGACACGAGTAATAACGGGCTTTGAATCCGGCTCTGCATCTCCCAACGCTGAGAACTGCTGGAGAGGAGGGCTTGCTGGGAAGGCCCCAGGACCACTGGTCGGACCACTCGGTTACTCCTGTCACTCATCTCTCCAAGAGAGCACACAAGCAGCCCACCGGCCCTGGCTTCCCCACGGCACCGGGCCAGCCCACTGCCCCGGGCTCAGGGCTGCACTTGCGCATCCGAGGCCAGGTGTGCTAGCTGCTCTGCGGGCCAGGCCCTGGCCACTGCCTGACACAGATGGACTCGTCGCATCCTGCCAGCGTCCGGCCAAGATGGTATGACAGCTGTGCCCATTATACAAAGACGGGACACTAGGACTTGTTGGGTGGACCCCTAGGGCCGAGCAGGGGTGGATCTGGGGTGTTTACTCAGCTCAGACTAACCTGGGGCCCCTACTCTTTTATTTTTTAAAATTTTGCCAGAGGTGAATACACTCGCTGGAGAGCGGGCAAGAGAGAGAGACAGAGAGAGAGAGAGAACCCCCACGGAGGACAGTCACACCACAATCCCTCTTCCTCCACTTTCGATATTTTGGGAACATGCACATGTGCTCAGCATGTTTCTCATGCCACTGGGTCTGGGACTCAACCACATGGTCAGCCACGTGGGATCTGGCCATCCTAACCACCATGCCACAGGCTGCTCAGGACCCACGCATGGGGCTACCCCAGAGCATGCCTGATCACTGCCCCACCCTGGGGCTGAGGGTGGGGTGGGGGCTTTGTCCCGGCCGCGCACATCTGTTACACCGTCGGGCCTGTGCCATCATAATCGGCTCCAAGTATATAACCAGGTGCTGCGCGGGCCACTGTAAAGCTGGCCCTGCTGGGAGAAGAGGAGGAGGAGGCGGCCTCTGCCCCTCCACGCGTGGCCTCCCATGGACACCAAGGCACAGAGCCTTCCCATCGCCCACCCCCAGCCCCATAGCAACTCCCGGCCCCAGAGCCACACCTGTAGCCAGGGCAGCTGCAGCCACCACTGCCAGCACTGCAGCTGGAGCTGCAGCCGGGGCATGGCCAGCCATCGCAGCTCACTCGGCCACCAGGGCCAGAGCCCTGGCCCCAGCCCCAGCCCGCCACCCAGGCACCACAGACAGACCATGCACTCACACCCCTCCCCCTCGCGGCCCACCCATCACAGCAGCTGCCTCAGGAAGAGAAAGACCTTGGTGGGAAAGGTGAACAAGAGAAAGGGGACCAAGAGGAGCCGGCAGGTGTACAAAACAAAGAGGCGGAGCTCAGGTACCCTTTGGGCAGGCGGGAAGGGCCGCAGGGCGCACGGCTGACAGGGAGCAGCCAGCTGGAACTTGGGGGCAGTGGGGGACAGCTGCTGCTCCCCAGTCAGGTTAGCTGGATGCATGGGGTCTCGAGGGGCTGAGTCTAACACACTGGTGGTTGACTGGGAGGACAGGAGGGTGGACAGAACAGGTCAGCTAGACAGAAGCATGGTGACGAGGCTGCCTGGATTACCGGGTGGGCACGTTTACTGGGACGCTGGTAGATGACGTAACAGAAGGCACTGGCGGGGTGGCTGGCTGGAGCCACTGGTTAAATGACGGGGGAATGGGCGTGATTAGCCAGAAGGGTGGATAATGCACTGGTTAGATGTTTGACTAGCTCAGCTGGCAGGTTAGGGCTGGAGGGGTATGGGAGGCTGAATGTGTGAATCATAGAATCTGACAGCCGGAGGTATGAGTTGGATGAACGGCTGGTTTGATTGGTCAAATACTGGTCGGCTACACAGGTGGATGATAGATCCCACTAGTAGATAGGTAAATGGGTAGATGATGAATCGACAGACGGAGTGGATGACGGGAACTGGACTGACGATGGAACAGATGGGGGGTCCACCTAGGTCACAGGGACCTTGACCACAGTCTAAGCTCGGCCCCGTATTCGGTTACAAACAGCAGTCTAAGACGGGACTTCACAAACGGCTCAGCTATTAAAAGACCCTTCCCCATGCCTGTCCCCCAGGACGGAAATGCAACTGAGATGGCGCTCCGGCTTGTTCCTGTGTCCGCTTCACCCAGAGGAACTGCCATCACACGGGGAAGCAGCAGTCCTGCAGGAACACGTTGCGACGGTGATTTCTATACAACCCTGATTAAAGCTCGCACGCTGGAGAGTAGTCTTGAGTCAGCATTATGATTTCAGTAATAAAAAATGTCACATATGTTTTGGGGCCGAGTTTGCATGCACAAGGAGGGGGGAGGTCGAGAGGCGCGGGCACGAATGGATGGGGGTGGGGGGATGAGGTGGGGGGTGACACGGCTCCTGCCCCCAACCCCGCCTCACTGGTTGTGGAGTTACAGCTCGTTCTGTGGGGCCGCCACACTCAGGCCTCAGCAGTCAGCATCGCCTGGACGAGGGGATGGGAGCCCCGGAGACCTTCTGAGGCAAGTGGGCCAAAGGGAGAGATTTCTTCCGGAGGCGGTGCCAGAGCCGGCCTCCCGCATTCCTCCAGCAAGCATCGAGCACGCTTTTGGGGCTGAGGCCAAGGAAGGAGGGTAAAGCTGAGTCAGATGCCCGAGTCTGCCGTCTCAGAGCCCGAGTCCACATGGCGTCTGGGAAGACACCTGCCGACTATTAATCTGGAAATCCGTCTTATCTATGAAACGGGTGCTCTCGCCGGGTGGCCGAGGGGCTTGGACGGGACTGCACATGTGCAGCGCTCCTAGGTCTGGTGCCTGATGCAGCACACGGGCCGACGGGGTGCGGGGTGGGGTGCAGCGCTGTGAAGCAGACCCATACAGGGCAGCTCCAGGTTTGCATCTGGAGGCCTCCCCAGGGCACTAGGCAGGTGTGTGCCCCGGTCCGGAGCTGGCCGGCTGGGTGGGCTGCGACAAGACCCTGTTGGGGTGCTCTCTCCCCGTCTCATGAAGTAATTTCTAAAAACGCAGCTATAAAGCATCAGGCTACATCGTGAAGGAATACTACCTGCCACACGCAAGGATTAGAAGGGGATCTGGTCTCAGTAACCTGGCTGCGGACCTCGAAACCCACCAGCGTCTGCGTCAGGTCGGAGTGAGCTTGCCCAGCTCCCACCCACAGCGAGGGATGTGAGCTAGTCAGGCCCGCCCTGAGACGCCCCGCCGCTCGCCGCCTTTCTAACAGTGAAACCAGCCTCGCTGCTCACTGCCGGCTCCTGCTGGCTCAGCTGCCATTCGGGCTTTGTGGGGAGAGGACAGGAGCAGGGGTGGTGAGGCAGGAGGGTCCGATGGGAATGTCTACAGTGGACGGAAGGGACTGGGGAGGCTCAGGGAAGGCCTCAGGAAGCCCGAGTCTGCGGAACTCCACTGAGCCTGCCCGGGGGCAGCGTGCAGCTCTCTGCTGTCACTGACGTCTCAGTTCAGGAGTGGGGGACCCCGGGGAGCGCATTTTAAGACACGGACTGAGCCCCACATACCCAAGAACCTCCCTACTTCCTAGGTAGTGCCCTTGTATGATACGACCGCTGAGGGCAGGAGCTCCGTCATAGAGCGATGGTCTGTGCTGCGCAGAGGGAAGCAGACAGACCAAGTGTGGTTTACAGAACCATACTCACCCCTCTCCCTAAGCCAACCTGGGACGAAAGCAGCGTCACACAGACACCCAGTCACAGATACCAAGGAAGGGCCACCCGAGCCCACCCAGACACAGACTTACCTTCCCACGTGCATGCCGGCTGTAGCACACACCTCGCCACACATACAGAAACACGTGTGCACGCCAGCCCCCGCAGGGAGACAGCAGCCGCTTAGTCAGACATGGGAGCAGGGAAAACAAATCGGACTGCAGACTCGCTCTCACTTGCTGGGTTTGGGATGGGGTGGCAGGCCCACAGAGACACCCAGTTTCAGGAAACGGAGAGAAACAGATCCCAGCTCGGCCACTGAAAGGAGAGGTGGGATTTGGACGTGCTCCATCCTGACTCTCTGGTCAAGAGGGTGGATCTAAGTGGGGTCTCAGGGGTGACACAGGCGTGGGAGGGTACCAAGACGGCCTGGCCTAAGGTGGAACTGTCTGCCCCGTTACTGGGGGCTATCGCTCCTGCAGGATCGCTAAGGGGACCTGCAGTCCTGGGCAGGGCAGTGGGGAGGTAGTGAGGAAAGGGTGAGATGCAGGGTTGAGACGCCCATCTGAGGTATGATTCCGAGAAAAACGTATTGCATACAGTAGCCACACAGGCCCAGGTTCGAATCCGTTCTCCGCTCCCTCATCGGGTGACTCTGGACCTGTCTCTCGGTCTCTCTGAACCGTATTTACATCTCATACTTCAGAGAAAAGAGCAAGAAGTCTTGTGAACTTTTTTTATTGCTGCATCCCCAGTAGTTTGCATGGCGCCTGGCACGGGAAACTGAATAAATATTTGCCAAATAAAGAAGCGGGCGTTAAAGCGACAGCGAGGCCAGCAGCCATGGCACAAGTGGTGGGGTGTTGCTGCACAAGGCTGGGGCCGTGTCGGAGGCCCAGGTGTGGTTCTAGGACTGATTTAAAACAGGCCGGGACAGGAGGCTCCCGATACGGCGAGGTCCCGTCGGAAGTATTCCACTCCTTACCCATTAAAAACAGTAAGAGCCGCTATGAGATGCCACCTGGAGACCCACTGCAGGCACAAATGTTAGAAGTCCGACACTCGGAAACGCACGGCTGGATGCCACTGCTGAGAGGGACGCGTGCACCGCCATGTGGGCGGGCAACATTTAAAGCGCACGTGCTGTTTCACCTGTGCGTGCCAACAGGTTCAACAGGAGGTCCGGGGCCACAGTGTCTGCAGGGGCAGGAAACAGCCTACGACTCCACCCCCAGGGAAGGCTAAGGGAACACACCGAGTCCACGCTGTGTACTGTGCAGGTCCTGAAAGTCGCGGGGTCAGCTCACACGCATGATCTACCCAGTTTATGGGGTGTACACTTTTGGTGAAAACTCAGAGGAGAGGAGGTACACCATTTACAGAGGGGAAAATCCAGCACGACTCTCTGTGTTTCTAGGGGTAAAAATACACAGAAGACCAGCATTTGGTGTGGTGGTAAAGGTGCTGGACTACCACCTGGCCGCCTACGGTTCAAGTCCCAGACCTGGCAGCTTGAAAATCATGCCAGGCGCATATGCATGCATGCCTAGAATCCCAAGAGAATGGAGGAGAAGGAACTGCAGCGTGGCTGGAAGTCAGCAAGGGCTGATTTCTCACCTTCCTTCTCTCTGTCTCTTTTTCTCTCTCCAGTGAGTGCACACACATTATGGCAAAATAAATAAATAAATAAATAAATCTTAAAAAAAAAAAAAAAAAAAAAAAAAAAACAAGTGCGTAGAAAAAGATCCAGGACACCCACCTAGCCAGGGTTACCTCTGGCGAGGGGCAATACTTGAATTCTAGTTTACAAGAGGAAATGAAAAACAGAAGGGGGAAAAGCGAGCACAGGTGAGTGCATCCAGTGGGGCTGGACAAGGGCCGCTGACTGCAGAGGGCGCACAGGCGCATGCATGTGACACAACGGGGTCCCTCTCTGGACCCCAAACACCCTCCCAAGGGCAGGGAGGGCTGGCCCCACCCCACCTCCTCCTAGACACTCTCAGGCAGCCCTGGGGCCTCTCCCCGCCACCCAGGCCCTCAAATTCTTGCTTCTCCTGTGCTGTGCAAGGAGCCCGACCTCCCCTCCCTGGCTAGACCCCACTGTTCTTTAACGCTCAGTTAAGGCCCACCTCCTCCCTGGGCCCGTGAGGACATTGCGACCAGGCCGGGCCGCCCACGTCCCGGCACCGCCGCTGTGTGCCCTGACACAAGACGCCGTCTCCAGCAGACACCTGGGTCTCCAGCAGACACCTGGGCTAAATTCCACCCGTTGCTGCGTCCTGTCCCCGCAGTCCTGAACAGCGGCCTCACAGCACACGGTGACCAGCCTGGGGAGTGCTCCTGTCCCCAGCCCCAACGTCCCGCCTGCTGTGAGTGGGTCCTTGAATCTCTGTTCACAGCTCTTCTCGCAAACTCACTCCCCCCACCCTGTGCCAACTGCCACAGGTAAGTGCTGCTGCTTCTCTTCAGCCACTTGTGCCCCGTGTGCCACCTGCACCTTGTGGCCACCACAGGGTAGGGTGCGCTGGGGGCCAGCTGGGCTGAGCAGGGTAGTCTGGAGAATGGAGCAGAGCCTCTGAGCCAGGCCCTGGGGGCTTACTGATGAAAAGGCAGTGGGCCTTCCAGAGTAGGGCTTCCTAGTGGTTTTTTCAGGCCAGAAGCCATGCAGCTGGTGGGCGTGGGTGTGGGCCTGGAACTGGGTGTGTCTGGACTGTGCCACCAGGGCTCAGAAATCCATTTTCCTGCCCCTGTCTCAGAGCCATTCACGTAAAAACAGACAGCTGCTGGGTGTAGGTGCATGCCAAGATCCCGGGAGGATGGAGGAGGGGGGTCGCGGGTGGCCATCTCCCTGGGAGTGATCTCTCACCTTCTCTCTCACTGGCTCTGTCTCTCTCTGGTGAGCAAGTGCACGCGCCCTAAGGCAAAAACCTCTTACAAGAGAGAAAAGTAACCAGACGCAGCTTTCCTTACCTCTTCCTCAACCTCCGCTTTCTTCACTAGGCCTGGATGGGGAAAGGTCTCAGCAAGTCTCCCCAGGACCTCGTGCCAGGCACAGGCTCGCGTTTTTGCTCCTTGGCCTTCCAGACCTTCCTCCTGGACTTGGGGTCCTTAGCTCCGCACTCCCCACCCCTACCCCAGCCCATGATCTTCCCTGCTGTGGCAACAGGAAGGGCCCAGAGTGAAGCAACCACCCCGACGGGCCTGCAAGCCATGCTCTGGCAAGCCGGGGCTCCCCAGATCACCCTTGCCAAACGCCCCCTCTCCGAGTTGAGCTCCCCTCATTTGGTTGATGGCAATGCAACTGCCAATTCAACAGAACCATGGGAAAGGTTTAAATTGGATAACACCCCCAAAACGGTCCCCTGGCCCAGAGCAGGCTCAGAAAATGGGGGCTCCTTCTCCAGGGTTTCTGGGGGCAGGGCCTACCCCAGAATCGGGCTGACTCCCCAGGCTGTGTCCTCTATGAAGCACGACCCGAATGTCCCAGTGTGACCCAAGGACTGTGATCCCATCTCAGGGCCAGTGTAGGACCGCCGGGGGTCAGGGACATTCGTGAGGTATATCCCGAGGTGGCCACCGGACCCCGCCATGGCTAGAACCCCAGCTGTCAGACCACCCAGAGGGCCCTGCAAACCCCTGCCTCCCCTCTGTGCTCATCCTCCTGCGCTCTCGCCAGCCACACTGTGTCCTCTTTGGTCCCAAAGCACATGGACCATCCCCAACCCAGGGCCTTTGCGCTGGCTGTTCTCTCCGCAGGGGGTCCTCTTCATCCCACCTGCCCCAGGCTCTCCCCCACGGCCCTATCTCGCTCTGCGAACCCCTCGCTCTCCTTCCCCTTTATTTCCTACGGGCACTGGTGCCAAGCAGTCTGAAATGACCACGGGTCCCTCGTCTCCCCTAGGTCTGCTTGAAGACCCCTGGGTCCCCAGTGCCAGGCACGTGGTGGGCACTCAGTAAATACCTGCTGAATACCGAAGACGCCAAGTGGCCATGTAACCACCTATCTTGCAGATAAGCACATTGAGAACCTCAGAAACTTGCCCCAGAAGTGAGAGTTAAAGCCAGACCGGCAGATGGCAGACCTCAGGCAGACCCCACCGCTCAGGGCTCCCAGGGGCACGGGCTCCCATGGGACCCTCGCTGCCCCACATGTTAGACAGAAAGGGCTGAGGAGCACCGGGCAGAGGGTAGTCCCAGGATTCCAGGCTGGATCAGGGGCTGCTTTTCCCAGCAGGACATTACCAACGCTGGAAAGAGAAAGTGAAAAACGCAACTCTGCGGGCTAGGATCCCAACTCCCCCCACTGCTGGCTGGACACCTCGGTTCTATGGTACTTGAGTGAGCCGAGGCCGGGAGGAGGAAAGACGCGTCCCACCTGCCTGTCCGGCCCGGCAAGCTCTGGACACAGGCTGTCCCCATGTGCCCTGGGTCAAGCTCATAGCTGTACCTGGCACTTTGCTCTGGGCTTTGCATGTAGCGCTGCTGTGAGGTGCAGCCCTTGCAGAGGTCATTTTGCAGATGGGGTGAGGGCCAGACAGCAGGTCGCCTGCCCAAGGTCACACACAGCTGGAAGCAGTTGAACCCCAGCCTGTCTGTGCTCCCAGGGGCGGCAGCTACCTGGCTTCCTGCAAGCCGAGTGCCCAGCACCCCCCCAGCAAATGCTTGTCAATCAGCCCATGTCTTTCTTGGCATCTGGATTTGGTTTCGTTTTGAACTTAGGGCTTCAGAAAATGAAACCAAAGCTACAATAACTGTCACCAGGGCAGTGAGAACTCACATGCACCAGTGTCCACGGCTCACCCATGGATTTCACAACCTGGTCAGGGTGGGGGATGAGGCCAGGGTGCTTGCACAGTATAGGAAACTGAGACTCAAAAGGGCCCAAAGCAACAGAGCATAAAGTGGAGACTCAGATGCCACTTCAACCAGGAGCCACTCCCAACTTACAACTAGGAGGGGCCCTCCAAGCCCACCCCTGCTCGTCCCAGAATGGCCCAGGATACAAAAGGACCTCTCTGCTTTCTTTGGAGTCTACTTTTCCCAGAAAACAGACCAGGATGAGGCCCAGTAGGACAGAGGGGCGGAGACACAGCACAAAGGACAAGGGCCAAGGCTTTGGGGTCAGGTAACCTGGGAATGATTTCTGGCTCTGCCCCTTCTGAGCTGGGTGCCCTGGGGAAAGTGACTGCTCTCAGAGTCTCAGTCTCTCTACCTGCAAAATGCACGAACTGGACTGCCACCCTGATGACCCAAGCACAGTCAAGCATCCAGCATGCCAACGGGTCACAGTTAATCAGATGCGGACGGGATTCATGAGCATGGGGGAGAGGCGAGAGTGACCTCGGCACCCAGGAAAGGGGGCTGCTCCAAGTAGCCGGTGAGGCTGCCAGCGGGGAATGGGAGACATACCAACCATCAGCTATTTATAGGGTTCCCCTCTGCCCAGAGCCTGCCAAGAAGACATGCTGGCAGGAAGGCACGCTGGCTCCATGCAGGAGCCAGGTCAGCCTGGCTGTCTTCTCCGGGCCTGGACCATCCAAGTGCTCACTTCTCAAGTGAGAAGGGGCTGCTACCCCTCCCCACTGCCAACAGCCAGCGGCCTGGTTGACCCCTGAGGAGTGCTCTTCCTCTTCATGGCTGGGCCTTCTCTGGCTATGCTCCTTGGACTAGAAACTCTAAAAACTGACGCAAGGGATGAAGCCGTGTGTCCGTGGGCTCCAAACGACCCCCATGCCACAGGAAGCTTGGGGTGAACAACAGCCAACCCCACCGAATGCTTATTATATGCCATGGGGCTGTTCCAAGCACCCACCCCTAATCCCTCATTAAATCCCACCCCAACCCCATGAGGGAGGCACCTCTATTACACCATGCCCCCTTCAAGAGGAAACCAAGCCAGGGAAATGAATGACATGCTTGAGGTCACAAGGTCAGAAGTTGCAGAGCTGAAACTGGGTCTGGGTCTAAAGTCTGGCTTTTGACCAGTACGGTATATTTTACCCATCACCCAGCACAGGGTGACCATTCTGCATCTCTGGAATAACCACATACCTGGCTCGTGCTGCACGGGGCTCTGCATCCTCTCACTCTCTTGCCACACATGTGCTCCCCCACACATATACACGATCTGGGACAGCCACACCAATGACAACACCAGCCTTGGCCACACAGAAACTAAGGGAGCTGAGAGGGTTCAAAGCCAGGCCACTGCTTTGTGTGCAGGGGCAAATGGGCCCCTGGGTTCTGCTGGGAACTAAGGTTCTGGGCCTAGGAGGCGGGAAGGGGCCGACCTGGCTGCAGCCTGAGAGCGGTCTGTAGAGGGCAGTGTGCGCCCGCCGGGTGTGCCTCTGGTATGACCCCTCTGGCTGGGAGTGCACCTGCCTTCCACGAAAAGTCACTAATCACACACGTGTGCAAACGACCAACTTCCACAATGCCAAGCCCACAGTGTGTAGGGAGGGCGCCAGGAAGGCCGGCACCTCTGCGAGTGCGCCTGGGCTCCAAGGGTCATCTGGAAGTGTCCAACTCCCCTTCCCAAAAAGAGAACGGGGAGGGTGGGAGTCAGAGCTCGGATGTGCCAGCCCGTCCTCCGGCCGCGGTTTCTCCAGCCGTAGTAGAAGTGCAGGAAGGGTGGGACCAAGCCCCAGAACCTTGCCCCGCCCGGCTTCCGAGGAACTCTAGCCGACGTCGCAGCGCCTCTCCCGCACCGAGGGTTCCAACGAAGCCTGTGGTCAGGGCGCTGCTTCTTGGGAAGTCCTAGCCAGGGGGAGGGCAGGGGCTGGGACAGCGGCCTCCGACGGGAGTAGCCGTGAGCAGCCGGGGAGGCGATCCGCGGGGGCCGAGTAGGGACTCTTAAGGGTGTAGGCTAGGAGGGGGCTTAGGGGTTCGGCCGGACTCCAGGAGGGGGGAGACCTCCTGGGGCTTTTAGAGGGATCCGGCTGGAGGCGGGAAGCGAAACAGAGCTCTGCCCGAGCCGGGTGCGGAGACACCTGGAGGGGACGGGAAAGAGCTGGGCGGGTGCAGCGTCCCAAGCCACCAGCCTGCCGAAACCCCGGGCCCGAGGTAGGCGCCAGATCCTAAGGGGGGCATCTGAGAGGGCCGAAGGCTCAGGAGCGGAACCAGGGCTGCTTGATGGAGGGGTGCGCGGGCAGGTACGAGGGGGAGCCGGGGTAGAAAACCTTCCCGGAGGGTCCCAGGAGCGTGGAGACCCGGCTGTGTGGCCAGCCCCGCGCCACCGAGGAAAGAGAAACTGAAAGCGGCGTCGGTGGGCGAGGCCTGTGGAGGGGGCGGGGCCTGTAATCCCGCCCCCCCATAACCCCGCCCCACCTGGGCCTGTTTAAAAGACTGGTGCAGGGGCGGGCACCGAGCAGAGCGAGCTGCGGCCGTGGCAGCTGCACGGCTCCCGGCCCCGGAGCATGCGCGAGAGCCGCCCCGGAGCCCCCTGCCGCCCCGCCTGCGGCGCCCCGCGCCCCGCCGCCAGGTGAGCCGGGCACTAGGCAAAGAGGTGGGAGGGAGCAGGGAGGAAAGAAAGGGCAGCGGGAGTTTGGCAGCCTTGGGTCTGCGTGGTAGGGCCGCGGCCGCCACGCCCCTAGCCCCCACCGACCCCACCCGGGGTGCCCCCCGCGCTCGGGGTTCCTGCAGCGCGCAGCTTTTTTCTTGCCTTTGCCCAAAGGGCTCAGATCAGGCGCCAGTCCCCAGCTTGGCCAGTAGGCGGCAGCCGCGAGGCGGCGAGCCAAGGCCGGGACGGCTGGAGTCCGGGCAGGCTTCTCTCCCGCACCTCTCTCCACGCCCCCCTTTCAGTGCTGCCCGGAGGCTACACTCCACCTTCACCGAGTCCGTGCCCGCCGAGAAGGGCTCTACGGGCGGCAAAGCCCCGTTTGCTAGATGAGCGCACTGAGCCTCAAGGGGGCCTCACGGACTGGTGCTCCGCCCTCGTCCCTTAGGGTCGGGGAGCCTGGAGCACCACCCTTCCCAAGTTGCCTCGCGGCCCCTCACCTACCCAGCCGAGCCCAGCTCACTGCCTCTGTCTCCTCCCGTCAGCGCACCCCCGGACGCTATGGCCCACCCCTCCGGCTGGCCCCTCGTGTAGGATGGTAGCACACAACCAGGTGGCAGCCGACAATGCAATCTCCACGGCAGCAGAGCCCCGACGGCGCCCGGAGTCTTCCTCCTCCTCCTCCTCTAACTCCTCTGCGCCCGCGGCCCCGGCGCGCCTTCGGCCCTGCCCGGCGGCCCCGGCCCCGGCCCCCGGTGACACGCACTTCCGCACGTTCCGCTCGCACGCCGACTACCGGCGCATCACGCGCACCAGCGCGCTCCTCGATGCCTGCGGCTTCTACTGGGGACCTCTGAGCGTGCACGGGGCGCACGAGCGGCTGCGCGCCGAGCCCGTGGGCACCTTCCTGGTGCGCGACAGCCGCCAGAGGAACTGCTTCTTTGCCCTCAGCGTGAAGATGGCCTCGGGCCCCACGAGCATCCGCGTGCACTTCCAGGCCGGCCGCTTCCACCTGGACGGCAGCCGCGAGAGCTTCGACTGCCTCTTCGAGCTGCTGGAGCACTACGTGGCGGCGCCGCGCCGCATGCTGGGCGCCCCGCTGCGCCAGCGCCGCGTGCGGCCGCTGCAGGAGCTGTGCCGCCAGCGCATCGTGGCCACCGTGGGCCGCGAGAACCTGGCGCGCATCCCTCTCAACCCCGTCCTCCGCGACTACCTTAGCTCCTTCCCCTTCCAGATCTGACCGGCCCGTCGTGCACGCAGCATTAACTGGGTCGCCTTATTATTGTCTATTATTAATTATTATTATTTGCCTGGAACTATATGGGTACCCTCCCCACTTGGGTTGGAGGGAGCGGGTGTGGGGGCCGCTCTCGGCTGGAGAAGAGGCTGCAGACCCCTCCCCATCTATTGGGGGAGTGTTCCCCCTCCCGGTGCTCCCTCTGGGTTCCCCCCGGTCATTGTAGCAGCTTAACTTAACTGTATCTGGGGCCAGGACCTGAACTCGCACCTCCTACCTCTTCATGTTTACATATACCCAGTATCTTTGCACAAACCAGGGGTTGGGGGAGGGTCTCTGGCTTTATTTTTCTGCTGTGCAGAATCCTATTTTATATTTTTTACAGCCATTTAGGTAATAAACTTTATTATGAAAGTTTTTTTTTTTAAAGAAAAAAGGTTTCTAGAGCATGTGCTTTGGCCAAACGTTTTCCTGGGTTCTGAACGGGTCTGGGGGTGGGGGTCCTTAAACCTGACTTGTTGGGTTGCAGACCGTGTGGGGAGGTGTTCTTGGCTGGGCCCCGGCTCTCAGGGGAGCAGGGACCTTTTGGTTGGTTTGGGTGCCTGTCCACTAAGGCTGCGCGACTCTCTCCCAGGAGAGCACTTAGAGCGCCAGCCTCTCAGGGCTCCCGGGGCACCTGTGCTTATTTAAGGCATACTCTCCTATGGAGAGGCACCCATGAGGATAGGCTTTAGCCCCTTTACAGAGGAGGCACCCAGGAGCGGGTCAGTCTGCCTGTGGCCATTCCTGTGTCAGAGATGACACCCAGGCCTCTGGCTGTCCACCCAGAATGGGTTTGAAATGGATGACAGAGAGGAAACGTCTTTGGTTCTATGGCCACAGCAACTTCCAGGAAGAGTGGGGGCGGGGGGGGGGGTGCTTGCTGAGCTTTTGGAAGGAGGAGTGGCGCATTCGGAAACTCAGTGTGGGGAGACGGCCTCTCCATGGGACGGGGATTCGGGCCTGGTCTGACTTCCCTTCTTCCCTCCTTGTCTGTACTTTTTGGTGAGCAACCAAGCTGGAGCCGAAAGCGGCTCTGTGGTCTGTGGTGGCAGGAGGGCCCTGCGGGCGGCCTTGGGCAATTCCCTTTGCCTCCTTGGGCCTCAGCCTCTACCTCTAAAATGGGCTCCCTTCTGTGCATCAGGGCGGGGTGATGTTTTCAGGGGCCCGGCAGGAAAGGGCTGCTCCAGATGTTTGTGGGGCGGGCTGGCGGCGGAGAGAGCCCAGGACGCAGGCTAGCGGCGGTGCCTGTGTCTGCAGCCAGCCTGACGGATGGGCCTTGCTGGGAACCCGAGGCCGCAGTGCAGAACACACGGCGACTAGCGCGTTCTGGGTTTAGGGTTAAGCAGCGCTGAGACACGTCACACTTCATCGTTAGGAGGTAGGTGGCTCTCTGCAGCCTTGGACATGCTCATAATGGAGTGTCCTAATACTTAATAATACCTTTCAGACTCAGAAGTGCAGTATAAAATTAACCCAGTGGCTGTAGAGCTGAGAAGCCCAGGCTTGTCTGTGGATTAAATAGGTTCCAGGCCTCAAGGGTAAGGGTGACCAGAAGAGATTGAGGCTCTCAGCTTCGGCAATTTTCTCTTTTAATAAGGTGGGGTGGTGTGGGGTGACGGGTGGAGGTGCTGTCTCTGCCTCCGAGAAATCTCTGAAATCTCTGCTCTCCCTCTCTTTCTTTCTTTCCCTCCCTCCCTCCCTCCCTTCCTTCCTTCCTTCCTTCCTTCCTTCCTTCCTTCCTTCCTTCCTTCCTTCCTTCTTTTTCACTCTCTGTTGGATGAATTAAGCCCTGCCCGTGTCCTTTCCTCTGCTCCTATCACCCTTGGGCACATCTACCTGGAGAAATGGGGAAATCTAAGGAGGTCAAGGTTGGGGACTGGGCTGTCTACTAGTAAAAACCGCAGACCCTTAGTGAGTGCCAACTGCATGCCGGGCCCTGCGTGCCCTGTTGATCCTTACAACCCACCTGTGAGTTCGAAACCCCTCCCCATTTCACAGATGCGGAGATGGGCCCAGACAGGCAAAGTCAGGCACACCACAAGAGGAAGAGCCAGATTTTTCAAACCCATTAGTGCTATTTCAGAAGCCGGGTGCCACCAGGCACCACGAGGACCTAACTGTCACAACAAGAACAGCAGCTGCTACTACTTATATATAGCCGTTCCCTCGCCAGCCCCTCACCTGCTGAGGGCGTTCAGGCCTTGTGCCCGAGGCTTTAGGAACTATTAACAGCCTATTTTACAGATGAGGAAGCAGGTGCTCATCGAAAAGAGAAAGGAGGAAACGTTAGCAGGTAGTTTACAAAGTATGTAAAGTTTGTCCTTTCAAAAAAGCTTCAAAATCCTGTTTCATCACACAAGTGCCGGGTACACAACCCATTCTTAGGAACCTGAAGGAGAACACTAAGACAAAAGGCCTCTCTGATCACACTCCCCAGAGCTGGCCCCTAAGCTTTGTGAGTCACTGAAAACAGAAATCTTTACCAACGTATGCACAGTGACCTAAAATCCCCAGGGAGCTGCACTCCAGCCCATGTGACTGAAATCTTGTGCAGGGGAAAAGCCTGCATGTGTGTGTGTGTGTGTGTGTGTGTGTCTGTGTGCACCATGTGGCTTCCTCGGCGGTGCAGATTCTCTCAAACCTCAGCTTCATGATTCAGCAGCGCTGACGTCAATGTACAAGAGTGAAAAGTGCGAGGCAGGGTTTGTGTGAGGGGCTGATTGTGCGTGCGCCGGGCTGTGTGGGGCCGGCAGGCCGTGGGGCAGCTCTGGACCGGGGATGATTGAGCAGGTGTGAAAATAGCCTGGACTGCACCAGAGCCAGCCCTGAGCTGGGGACTGGGACTCCTGTTTTACAGATGAGGACATGGGGACTCAGAGAGTGCAGTGACCCTGGAGTCACACAGCTGGAAAGTGGTAGCCAGGACCTGCAGCGGGCCTGTCCCTCTCAACGCCACTCGTTTCATGGAGCCGGGGCTGGCGATTGGGGATCGGATCAAAGTACCTATCCCCGTGCCCCGGCCTCCTTGACGTGCCCCCGCCCCCCAGCCTACAAGTAGACCCTGCTCCACCCTGGGGGCAGGAGGGGACAGCTGGGCCTCTTCTATGAGGTAACTGACACCATGTGCTTAGCAGAAGCCGGCCGGCGGGCAGCATGTGCTAAACGCATCTTGAGTGACAGTCGGGCACTGCCTAAGTTCCAGGCACTGTCTGAGCCCACAGGCTACTGGCGTGGACATGTGTCTGTGCTTGGGGAATTCACATCCAGGGCCTGGACCATCCCCCGGGGGTGGGGGGGGGGTGGACAGGACAGTGTGTGAAGGGAGGCTGCTCTGAAGTGACACCCACTCTTCCTAGGACGAAGCTGGCCAGGTGAAGACAGGTGGCAGGCCCTCCAGGCAGCGAAAGGCAGATGCAGAGAATGTTTGAGAAGGCTGGCAGGGCTGGTGGGCACGGAGCAAAGGCAGTGGTGGGAGGTGAGGTGAAGGGACAGTGGGGGCCAGGGTGTGGGGCCCTGGAAGTGCAGTGAGTGTGGACTTAAAGTCTGGTGGGGAGCCTGCGGTGACCTAGTCTAACCTGTGTTGTGACCAGGTGCTCTGGGGGTCGAGAGGGACCTGGGCAGGGAGGCCTAGTAAGACGGGCTTGGGCTTCTGGCTCACGTGTGTACTGGGGGGAGAGGGAGTGGTTATTCTCGGCAGACCCCTGGGCTCCAGGCAGTCAGGCCAACAGTTAAGGGAACCACAGGCCCTGCCTGGTCCACGGCTGGCCCGGGGGTGGGCACCGGGTGCTGTGGCCAGGGCCACCATATGCCGGCCCGGTGTGCCCTCACTTGGCCTCCCACTGACATCACGGAGCTTCCCAAGGCTCCAGCTTCTGGAAATAACATGGATGGGGGGCATGGCTGGATTCTGAAAGGGCTGGGGGTGTCTCAAGGTCCCTCAAAAAGGGGAGCATGATTTTCGCCAAAGCAAACTCACAAGGGGCAGTTGTGCCCAAGGTGGACATTTAAGTGGCCCTTCCAACCTGATTCTGGCTTCCACATGTGGCTCCAATACCACCTCTCCCTTCCCTTCCCTGGGCGGGTGGCACTGCCATGGCTGCCAGCCAACACCCCTGCCCCCACGATGGTTCACTCCAGCCCGGGAGAGACCTACCTCCCCCAAGGACCCTGGGGCCTGCGGCCACTGCCCCGTGTCTGGCCTCGCCACTCACCACACTCCCTCCTGCCTCCTGGCCTTCGCACGTGCGAGTGTCCTGGTGGGGTCTGCCAGTCTGCCCGCCCCGGTGGAACAAGGTGCGGGTACAAGCGAAGCACAGTTGGCCGCCACTGGCTGAGCGTGTGTTCGCGCTCCCGCCACGTGCCACGTCGAGGACGTCACACGCCACGCCCCGCCCTGCCCCGCCTCCTAGTGCTCCAGGCCTCCCTGGGCCTTCCCCTGCAGCTGCCGGCTCCGGTGCCCTTCACTGCTTGCAGTGCCACCCAGGGCGTCCTGAGAACCGAGTGCTCAGGGCTATTAGAAGACCCCAGGCCCAGAGCCGGCATGTCCCGAGGGCACGCCAGTTTGAGGCCCAATAGCTGGCCTCCCGGGCCGGCTAGTCCTCAGACCACAAAGTGCTCCCACCGCATTGCAGTCCGCACTGGCCCGGGCCTCCCCAGCTCAAGTGGCCCTCAGGTCTTGAACCTCTTTTTCTCAGTGGATGTGAGGTAAATAATGACCCCCTCATGGGCCAGGTTAAGCAGGGGATGCCTCTGAAGTGCGGAACACATGACACGTGTCCCAGCATTGGGAGAGGGCCACTCTGCTTCTTGGACTTTACACTGCTGCTGTTTAAAAAGATGCCCTTTATTGAGCACCTACTGGGTGCTAGCACTTGGCCCATGCTGTGTCAGGAGGAGAGGCGCAGAAAGGTGAAGGCATTACCCTCAGAGCCGGTGTGCCCAGGTGCTTCTCACCTGACGCTCGGGCTCACAGGCTCCAGCTCCTCTGTCACCCCAGGACCACTCCGGAGCATGGTAGAGGTACAGACCCAGCCAGGTCTCCGGGCACCTCATCGAGCCGGCTCTGGGGCTGAGGAAGTGGGGCAGGCAGTGAACTGGGAACTTACCTGCAACGCTGCTTTAGAAGCCAGCCTAGGAGTTGCCAAGTTTGCGTGGTGAGAAGGGAGTGGCCTGGGGCAGCCAGCAGCCCTGCCACTGGTGGGGGGCCCGAATGCAAATGAGGAGGAGCCAGTATGGGGAAGGTATGAGCCAGGCAGCTGGGTCCCGTGCAAGGGCAGGGCTGGGAGGTGACACTCAGGGCTGGCCGCACCTGGGGACCTGCAGGGGCCTGTACAGTGAGACACAAACTCCCTCCCACACCTGGGTGCAGCTGGGAGCGGCAGTCAGAAGCAGGATGAAGGACAGGAGGGGTCAAGGCTGGAGTACATCAGCCTTTGAGTCCTGTCCCGACCCCCCGACATCTTACACTGGACGGCAGCACAGAGAAGCAGAAAGGGCTGAAACTCAGGGCCTGGGTTCAAATCCTCCCTCTGTCACCGATGTGGCTGCAGTGGCCTCATTTATAAAATGAGGATTGAGTTCAATTATACCCACTCTGCTCTGCTTCAGAAAGGTGGTGAGGATGAAATAATACAGGGGAAGAACACGACAGCCCCGATACAGGGCCGCAGCGAGAGTAATCCCTCACATCGTGACAGCTGCCTATACGTGCTTGGTTCAGCAGAGCCATGGGGTCCACAGACCTGGTCCTCATCTTGGCTTGCCACTCACTGATCACAGGGTGCCTACCAGCTCACCCACGCCGAACGCCCCCTAGGCCTGGGGTGGTTCTCAATCGCTCACGCGTAGCAGTCCGCTTCATCCTCCCAAGAAATGAACGAAAACAGGCCTACCGATTAGCGTCCTCACTTGGCCGGTGAGGAAAGTGGGGCACAGTGAAGTAAAGTGCCCGAGGTCACACAGCAGGGAGGCGGCAGGGCTGGGGTGGGGGGCGACTCTAGCACGGGCAGCCTGGCTTTACAGCCACCCCTGCATTTGCAGCTCGAGGCTGAGACTGTCGGACCTCGGACCCCGGAGCGCCATCTTTATGGTTTTTCGCACGATCTATCCCAGTTCTAGCCGTTGATGTTTTCTTGACGTAAGGCAATCGATTGCCTCACGTACATTTTATCTAGAAGGAAACGTCTTTACCACTCGTGGAAAACAGGTCACCTGCTGCAAAGAGGTGACCTTCAAACAGTGCTGTGAGGTCCGAACCAGGAGTTAGATGCCTCGTCTGCTCTGAGCAGGTGCACTTTCTGTGTGAGGGGGAGGGAACGGAGGAGGAGGTGCCGGACAGGGCTGTTAGCAAGCGGGGGAGGCGTTTAGGCGCCAGTAGGAGACTTTCTCCCTGCCTGGAGCAGAGACCGCGGAGGATGCACGCAGGGAAGCACTATTTCATGCAGGAGGGAGGAGCCCCATACCGCATTCAAAATCCCACCGAAAGCCATCACCCAGAGGCCCTCAGGTGCCGTTCCACACCCGGGAGACACGGTCCGGCCGGGCTGCGTGTTGTGGGCAAGTAGGCCCTTCACGGACCGGGAGCCACCTTCCTCGCCTGTGGAGCGGGAGGGCATCTCCAGAGCTCACAGGCCGTGGAGGGTTAGAAGGAAGCGATTTATTTAAACTGTTACGCACAGAACCTGTGCTGAATTAAAGGTCTGCTATCACTAGGACAGGCGGGGCTCTGACAGGGGCTCCACTCCCAGCCCTGGCGCGGGCCTCTAAAAATGACACCCAGAAGCACCCAACCCCAGGTGCCTCGGTGCCGTGTGTCTCACCTTTGCCAAGTCACTGCCACGCTAGCCTGGTGACAGGAAGGGCTGCAATTTCCAGAACTGTAGGGTGGATCAAAGGAAAATTACCTCAGGTCCAGCCAGAAAAGGCCAGGCAGGCAGGGGTGTAGGGGAGAGGGGAGGCTTACTTGAGCCTTAAAGCGGTCCCTTTTCTGGACTCGAGACAGGACACTGAGGACCTGAGGTGTGGGCCCTGCTCCCTTTGTGGGCACCTCTCTGGCCCCAGCCCCCACCCGCTCCTGAAGTGGTGCTGCGTCCTTCGCCCCAGTAAGCCGAGGCTGCGGCACGCGCCCCTGCCATCCAAGAACCCCGGCACCTGCTCTGCTCCAGCTCCTGCAAACTGAAAGTAAAAGCCGCCCTGAGCACCCCTGGCCCCAGCCTTCCTGTCCCTCAGCTGGTTTCTTAGAAATCAGCCGCCTGTGCTTCCAGTTGCCGCCTGGACTTCCTCCCCCACCCTAAGGCCCCAGCCTCCTAGCAGGTGCCCCTCTGCCAGTGGAGACAGGGCCAGAGGCCTGTGCTGGTGTCAGGCGACCCCCAGAAAGCCTGGAGGCCCTGCCTTCATCCTGCGAGCATATATCCCGTGCCTCCGGTGCGCCAGGTACGGGCGAGGGGGCGAATCTGGATCGTTTGGAATTAGAGATCAGGGACTTAGGCGTGGCCTCACTGTCACCTGATTCAGGCCTCGCAGGGAGATGGCTGATTAGGCCTAGGAACCGTGGGGATGAGAGTGGGAGACATGGAGCCAGGGGAGGCCTGTTGGAATCGCCGTGTGAGTCCTCAGGCCTGCACAGGAAGGAGTTCACCTCGTTAGTCTTGGCAGGGAAGGGCCTCTTGGGCGGGGGAACGGCATCGGCAAAGACCTGGATATGTGATGTCTGGAAACCAACCCACGTGACCCCCATCATCCGTGTAACTGGCTGGAAATAGGCATGCGTCTCTGTTCTGGGGCAGGTGATGAAAGCGGGACTTGGGGAACCAGCAGATAGCGTAATGGCTATGTCGCTGGACTCCCACGTAGTCGACCGCGGTTCGCGTCCCGGACCCAGTGGCTTAAAACTCACGCTGGGCACGTGTGCGTGCGTGCCCAAGATCCCGAGAGGAGAATGGAGGAGAAGGGATTGTGGCGTGACCATCCCCCCTGGGGGGTGATTTCTCGCTTTCTGTCTCTCTGTCTCTCTCTGTCTGTCTGGCGAGCGCACGCGCCCTATAGCAAAAACCTCTCCAAAAAAGAAAAAAAGAAAGCAGGACTTGGAGAAGGGTAGCAACTGAGTTGCACGAGACTGTACAGCTGGAGCGGGGATCTGGGCACAGCCCACACGCCTCACACCTCCGCAGTGGGAGGCAGGCTGTCCTGCCTGGCCCTCTGCCCTCAGACACTCAGAAGAATCCTTGGCACCATCCTGTTGGCAGCCACAGTTGGGAGGAAAAATAAGGCTCAGAGAGGCAAAGTGACCTGCCCAGGTCACACTGCCCTCGGGGGCAGAGCTTAGGTGCACGCTTAGGTTTGTTGGACCCCAAAATGCCTCCTCTGTCCTCTGCATCCTGGACCTGCGAACACAGACCGTATGGTCTTTGCCCCACATTCTAAGGATGTGGAGGGACAGTGAGTACAAAGGTTTGGTGTCAGGGCCAGCCAATCAGAGTTCTCCATGCCCCAGATCAGGGCAGGCACATGACCTAAGCTGGACCAATCAGAAATCTTCCTGAGAGATTTCTGATAAAATAAATGATTTTCTCGAAATAGAGGCCTGCTGGCCGACGAGCCCACCGTGTCGCACGAGTTGAAGAGCTAGAATGAAGACAGAGCTCTGATTCATTGTGGGTGGCCCTGCTCCCAGCCTTGCCTGAAACCCCTCTCTGGCCTTCCCTGCACAAGTGCCACATGTCCTTTTCGGCTTATGCTTGTCTGACTTGTTTCTGTCACTTGCCACTCAGAGCTTTGAAAGGCACGTGTCAGCTGTCGGGCTTGGCGCAATGCAGAGCAGGCGTGCGGCGTGGAGTCATGTGTCTGACAAAGAGACTAAACAACTTCTGGCATGGAAGAGACAAGACGAGTTTTGCCAGGAGCTGGGTCAAAGGTCATCACTTCTCTCACCAAGGGCCTGAGCCACATTGCCAGCAGGTCACTGTCTGCCCCAGACAAAAGCTCAAGAGAGAAAAAACTGGATGCAGGGCTTCTACCCTTCCCCACTTCTGATCGGTGGTGGTTTTAATCAATTGCCTTTCTTCTTTGGAGAAAATTATCCCACATTGTTATTATATATTTTTTAAAGAATCGTTTTATTTCATTTGTTATCATCATTATTATTTGTTTAATGTGACCAGAGAGAGACAAAGAGAAAGAAAGGGAAAGTAGGAAAGCAAGCCTCCAGGTCCAGGACTTGAACCATAGTTGGTCATGTGGAAGTCCAGAGCCTTAACCACCACACCACCTGCTGGCCCCACATTGTTATTATTTTTAAAATGTCATTCCCCTCTAAACACAAAAACAAAACAAAACAAAAAACAAAAGAGCCAAAATGTGTTTTTTAAGTCATTTCTTTTTAAAAAAATTTTTTTCTTGGCCATAAGCATGTATGCATACTGGAAAGAGAGAGAGACAGAGACAGGGAGAGGGAAAGTGAGAAATCCCCCCCAGGGGGCCATGACCACACTGCAATCCCTTCTCCTCCTGGAATCTTGGGTACTCATGCACATGCTCCTGGTATGATTTTCAAGCCACTGGATTGGGGCTCAGACCAGGGTCAGCCACATGGGATTCCAGCGCTGTAACTGCTACTCCATCTGCTGGCCCCAAAACGGACTTTATTTTTCAGAGTAGTTTTAGATTCACATCAAAATGCAGTGGAAAGGGGCCAGTCGGCGGTGCCACGATGAAAAGTAGTGCTCTGTGAGTCAATTGTGGGAGGTTCCCAGCTCAAGTCAGAGGCGTCCCTGAGTATGCCAGGCACCGCGTGCCCATGATCCGGGACCGGCAGGAGCCCTGGGCATCAGGGCCCTGGTGGGGGTGCTGTCTCTCTGTATCTCTGTCTCTCTTGTTCTCATGGAAGAAATAGATAAACTTAAAATAAAATTGAGTGGAAAGTTCAGAGTTCCTGCAGCCCCCAGCCTCCCACCCTCACCCCCAGCCTCCCGAATTGCCAGATCCAGCACCCGTCTACATTTATTTAATTGTCAAAGGGCAAGTGCACTTGTCGGAGAGAGAGGGAGAGAAATCACTCTTCAGTAGGGGGTCACACCGTAGTCCTGCATTTCGCCAGGATTTGGGGCACACATGCTACATGCCCACTGTTTTTCTCAAGCCACTAGGGCTGGATTCGAACAGCCCATGTTAACTTAACTGCTTAACTGCTTAACTGCTGCACTGCAGGATGGCACTCCACTTTTTTTTTTTAGTCGTGTATTTTATTGAGAGAGTGAGAGAGAGGCACCCTTAACAGGTCTCGTCACACTGCAGTCCCTGCCCCACCGTCCAGCTGGCCAGGGTCACAGCGTGCACATGTGGGCCTTTTCCCTTCAGGTCAACCTGGGATTTGAACCCCAATGTTCCATGTGGTTCCAGCATCAAGGGTGGTACATGCCCGCCTGTGCTATTGCGGCTGGGTCCATGTTACTGTTTAATTTTCACGTTTGCTTTCAAAATTATTTTAAAAGATCTACAAAGAGTGTCACTATTAAACGCATTACAGGGCAGTGGTGGTGTGGTGGTGAAGGCGGCTAGGTCTCACATGGTCCACTGCGTGGTTCAAGTCCCAGACACGGTGCTTGAAAATCATGCTGAGAGTGTGTGCGTGTCCAAAATCCCAAGAGGAGAATGGAGAGGAAGGGATTGTGGCCTGGCCACGCCCTGGGAGGTGCGTTCTCACTTTCCCTCTTTCTCTCTTTCTCTCTCTCTCACCAGCAAGTGCACATGTCATCTGGCAAGTTAAAACAAAACAAAACAAAACAAAAAAACACTTTTTTTTTTAAACTAAATATGTTCTACTGTATTTATGGGGCCAGCCAGTGGTGTAGAGGGTAGGGTGCTGGATCTTGCATGGCCACCCACATGGCTCAAGTCCCTGACTAGCAGCTTGAAGAATCACACCGGGTGCATGCGCGCATGCCCAAAATCCCGAAAGAAGAATGGAGAAGAAGGGATTGTGGCATGGCCATTCCCCCGGGGGTGATTTCTCACTTTTCCCCTCTCTCTTTCTGTCTCCTGTCTCTCTCCGGCAAGTGCACATGCCCTATAGAAAAACTGAAAAAAAAAAACAAAAAAAAAAAACGTATTTGCAATCTGATTTTTATAGATACATATATTTTTTTCTTTAGAGGGGGAAAAAAAAAGACTGTTCTTCATGACCTCTATTGTCACCCACTTCTTCCCTTTTAGCATTCGTCAGCGTCCTTCCAGGTCCATGAATAATTACACCTGCCTGGTTAGGGAGGAAGCCAGCAGGGACAGGAAGGGCCAGTGTTGCCCCAGGCTGTGCTTCGCTTCACTGAAGCCTTTCAGCCTTCCCTGAGGTTTTGTTCCTTGTCCATGGAGAAAGCTGAGGCTCAGATAGGGAGTCACTCAGGTGGGGGAACAGAATCCCTGGGATGGTGGGGGGAGGCAGGCCCCTGGTCTGCACGTGAGGCTAGGCATGCCTGAGGCTTTGGGGGCTTGGGAGAGGAATGCGGCAGTGACACAGGACCTCAGTCCCTGGGGACAGTCTTGCTTCCCCCTCACTTGGGCCAAATTGCTGTCCCTGGGACACGCAGCTGGGGACCCCCAGGGCCGTCTGGGTGGGAACACTGAGCCCGCTGGCCCAGGCCGCTCCTGTGTGGCCAGCACTGCTGGGAGCTCAGTGCAGGTGACCCTTGGGTGGGACTGGATCCACCCCCCATTTCTCACGTGAGGAAACTGAGGGCCAGAGAGTGAAACGACTTGCTCAGGGTCACACAAATAACGTGACAAAGCCAAACGAGCTCCAGCAAGGTCTGAAGTCAGACAGAGCATCAGTGTCCAGGTTGACTTGGCTAATGTGACATTCACACGCACACACACACACACACACACACCTGTGTGCACACAGATACACATGCACCCCTGGGCAACACACACACACCCCTGTGCACACATACACCTGTGCACATGCAGACATACAGACACACACACACCTGTGCACAGACACACCTGTGCACGCACACACACCTGTGTGTGCTCACACACACATACACACACAGTGAACATCCTTGGTGAGGTGCCACAGGTCTCTGACTTGGTGTATGTCCCTCCTTCCAGCCTCTGGATTCCTTCACAAGAATCTGGGCCACCTGCCTTTGTGTAGACGGTCACCAGGTTGGTAAGAGAGCCGGAAGCCCTCAGGGCCCAGGGCACGGCACTGAGTGGCGCCAAGGAGATGGAAGATGTGAGTTAGGAAGGTCAGCTCTGGTACAGGGTGGCTCTGGCCCTCGTGCTGTCGCGGACGGAAGTGCAAGGTGAGCCGCGACCCGGCCTGGCTGCACAAGCCCGCCCAGCACAGGGCCGACCCAGCCAGACCCCAGAGCCGGGCCTGGGCATCGCGGGAAACTTGAGAGCTGGTGACTGAGGCACACGCGCCGGCCCGCAGTGCATGCTCAGAAAGTGGCGGCTGCTCTGGGTTTGGCAAGGGGAGGCGGGGGGGGGGGGGGGGACAAGCAGGGACACTTAGTGTCATCGTTAACACTGGTGACATCTTAGATGGGAGATAGATTAGGTCGTTGGGAGAGTTGTGACGTGTTTCTCCATGCAAAAATGCATCACGGCTTTCCTGGCAACCGCAGACGCCCTGTAATAGCACTTGGGCTATTCTTTATTGAGCACGCACAAGCACTGGGTTAAGCACTTTGCAGGACCTCATTTAATACCTTCCTTCATTCTTTTTTTTTTTTTTTTTTTGGAGAGGTTTTCGCTATAGGGTGCGTGCGCTCACCAGACAGACAGAGAGAGACAGGGAGACAGAAAGCGAGAAATCACCCCCCAGGGGGATGGTCACGCCGCAATCCCTTCTCCTCCATTCTCCTCTCGGGATCTTGGGCACGCACGCACATGCGCCCGGCGTGAGTTTTAAGCCGCCGGGTCCGGGACACGAACCACGGTCGACTACGTGGGAGTCCAGTGACATAGCCATTACGCTAACTGCTGGTTCCCTATTTAATACCTTCTTTCAAAAATTTTTTTCTCGGGACCAGCAGTTAGCGTAATGGCTATGTCGCTGGACTCCCACGTAGTCGACCGCGGTTCGAGTCCCGGACCCGGCGGCTTAAACTCACGCCGGGCGCGTGTGCGTGCGTGCCCAAGATCCCGACAGGAGAATGGAGGAGAAGGGATTGCGGCGTGGCCATCCCCTCTGGGGGGTGATTTCTCGCTTTCTGTCTCTCTGTCTCTCTCTGTCTGTCTGGCGAGCGCACGCGCCCTATAGCAAAAACCTCTCCAAAAAAAAAAAAAAAAAAATTTTTTTTCTCAAGGTTGTGTGTGCTCAGCGGAGAGAGACAGAGACAGAGAGAAAAAGGGGAAGGGAGAAAGCACCCCTCCATGGGGGATAGTGACGCCTCAATCCTTTCCCCTCCAGCTCTCCTTCCTTTCGGGATTCTGAGCACGTGTGCACACCTGGCACGTTTCTTAAGCTGGCAGGTCCAGGACTCGAACCGTGTGGTTGGCCACGTGGGATTCAGCCACCGTAACCACCAGGCCACAGTCTGGCCTCTCATTTAGTTCCTAAAGCAACCCTCAGGGTGGATGGCATCAGGGCGCATCTACAACATTGCTGACCTCCTAGATCAACACGCTCAGCGTGGGCAATTCATGGGCTCAGCCTCAGCACCCCCGTTGTATGGGCAGGAAGCCGAGGGGCCAGGGCCGTGCACCTGAGGCCCTCCCTCCCTAACGCAGGTGAGGAAGGCCCTGGGCGGGCGTGGAGCTCGGCCTTCGAGGGACCAGGTTTGTCCTCGTTTCTCCTCTTGTTCACTGCCTCACTGACGGCTCGCGTGCCCACAGCCCTACCCGCTGTGGCCAGGTCTATATTTACACCCGGATTTCTGTGAACTGGGGGATTGAGGAAGTGACTTATTCCCGAGTCATCGCAGCCACTCAGAGATGATGGTGTCCAAGAATCGGGGTTTCTGAACTGCCTCGCTCCTCTCGCTGGAACTCCAGGGCTCAGCCAGTCAGAAATAGGGGTGGCGTGCCTGCCTGCCGAGGGGCCCCTGCCTGCCGGGCAGGACGAAACGGGGAGGGAGTTGCGTCCATTTCTCGGAGAGTAACGCTGAGGCCAGCCTGTGCCGGCCTGACTGTCAGCTGCCCCCAGAGGCTTGTGGAGCGGCAGAGAGGAGAGGCGGTGGGCTTCCGGGCAGCCAGGGGCCAGCCCGGGGTGCCTGGTGTGAGCATCCTGGAGCCGGTGGTGGGGCCCTGCGGACCTGTCCCTGCTTCAGTGACCCTGGGCCCCTCCTGGGCCTCCGCTGAGCTGATGGCCGGGGTGAAGGGGCACCGGCTGGAGGGTGGAGTGTTTCCGGGTAGTCAGACTGAGATCGACGGTGGCAGCTGCGGAGGCCGCGGAGGAGGAAAGGGGCAGCCTGGTCCCCACTCGCGCAGCCCGCCCGCCAGGCACAGCCGGTCTTCGGGGAAGTCACCGACTCGGAGTTCCAGGAAGCGATAACGCTTGTTGAAACCTCTTTCTTGTGGCCTGGTCTTGTCACATGGCTTGGTGGGGACCAACGTCAGGCAGGGCCACAGGTCTGGGCCAGCTCACACCGCACAGCTGCTGCCACCCCCGCCCCCCCCCCCCCCACACACACACCCCGTTCTCTCTCCTCCAGAGGCCGCAGCGGGGAAGGGCTGGGCGGGAAGGTGGGCATTTGCCGCTGCCCTGTCCCAGACACCCCGCATTTCACTCTGTGACACCCTCATGGCTGGTCCAGCCCGAGATGCTGTATCCTTCAGAGGGGGCTGAGAATCCCCGGGCCATACAGTTGCCGCAACAGCAAGGAGCTTCCTGCTGCCCTGGCCCTGGAGGTGCCACGGGTAGACTCTCGGCTCTCTTCCCGCGAGGCGAGCGAGCAGGACTTCCTGACCTAGGGGCCGGCTCCTTCTGTCTCACGGAGACTGTCCTGTGCACCGTGGGTTCTCGGCAGGGGCCCTGGCTTCCACACACTCGGCCCCAGCAGCACACAGCCCTGCCCCACATTCCTGACACCCAAAATGTCTCCAGATGTGGCCAGATGTTGCAGAGAGGGGCAGATTCCTGACAGGCTGCTGGACGGAGGAGTGCAGCAGCTAGCAGGCCTTCTACCGTGACGGCAGAGCTGTCCGGCGCTGCGGGGAGGCCAGGAGCTAACTGCTGGCCATCAGCCTTTCGTCTTACCGGCACCCTGATAACGCACCATCCAGGTGGAGGTGTGGCACTTGAGGACGGCAGGCTGCCCTGCGCGCGGGCCAGTCCCTGTTCTTGTCCATCCTGGTGCCAGTAACAGGAAATACCCTGTCTGGGTAATTCATAAAAGTGGAGGCTTACTCGGCTCATGGTGTGGAGGCCCCAGGTCCAGGGTGGTGTCTGGCGAGGGTCTTCTGGCTGTGCCGCACCACGGCAGAGGGCTGGAGCGCGCATCGGTGTCCAGGTGTCTGTCCTCTCCCTGTAAACCCACCCAGGCTCGGTCATAGGGCCGCACTGTCGACCTTAATCCTAATCTCCTCCCTAATGACCCACCTCTCAACACCATAGTCAGATGCGACTCTTGTCATCCTAATCCTGTCAGAACCAAAATCCAACACGTGAAGTTGGAGGGACATGCCAACCACAGCTGTCCTGAGCTAAGGGGCGGAGAGACCGAGGGCCCTCGGTAAGTGCCCCCCAGCCCTCCCCCCAGATGGAGCCATAGCGCCTGGCAGCCACTGCCCCCGCGGGCAGGAGGTTCTCCCAGGAGAAGCCACTTCAGATGCTGGCTTGGGGATCCCATGATGCCAGCCAGACCCTGCCTAGCCACCTGACAAGCCTTGCCCACCCACGGGTCCCAGCCGCAGGCTCGGAGCGTCCAGGGCCTTTCTTTGCCCCTGCTCCTTCGCATGGACTCATGTCCCAGGGCCCCGACTGCTGGAGGGAAGCTAGAGAAATAGAAGCCGGAGAATCAACAACCGAGGAGAGGAACTCTAAGGAAACAGGACCGGGGCAGAGAGCAGGACAAGCCTCCGAGGACATCAAAACCCAGGAGCAATACAAGCTGTCACACCCGTAAAACAAGAACACGATGCTATGAGGAGCACTCCGAGAACTCAGGTGACGGCAGGGGTGGAAGCCTCCACGTGCGGGGCGGGAGAGTGGAGATGTCCCGGAAAGACAAGACGGTGGAAAACGTGGGAGACGAGATAAGAAAATGGATTATTCCACAAGGTGCGACTTCAAATTCAAACAAGTTAAAAAGAGAGCAGAGATGGGACCAGCAGATGGCATAATGGCTACATCGCTGGACTCTCATGTGGTCGACTGTGGTTCGAGTCCCAAACTCACACCGGGCGCGTGTCCATGTGTACCCAGGATCCGGAGAGGAGAATGGAGGAGAAGGGATTGCGGCGTGACCATCCCCCCTGGGGGGTGATTTCTCGCTTTCTGTCTCTGTGTCTCTCTCTGTCTGTCTGGCGAGCGCACACGCCCTATAGTAAACACCTCACCGCGCTCCTCCCCCCCAAAGAAAAAAAAATGAGAGAGAGAACAGAGAAAACAGAGGGAAAAATGATCAAAGAGAGTCTCCAGAAAATTCTACCGGGGCCAGCCCCCATTCTAAAGCAGCACAGCTGGCTCTTGGGAGGGGAGCTCAGGCCAGTGGTTACGGGAGCCAGACCCCACACGGCCAGCGTGCTTTGAATCCCAGCCCCGGCAGCTTGAAAAACTCCAGGTGTGGGTACAGGCCCTGAGTCCGACGAGCTGGCGGGGGAGGAGAAGGAATGGCCGTGTGACCATGCCCCACTGGGGAGTGCTTTGTCTCTCTCTCCCTGTCTCTGCCTCTCTCTGCTGAGCATACACTCCCTCTGGCAATTTTCAAAAAAGGAAAAGGGACAAAAATTCCCCAAACTGAAGAACAAAAGCTTCCGTATGGACAACACTGACTCTGGACGAGTTCGTTTTTCCTGGGTGACGATGACCCCCGCACTGCGAGGCCACGTGGCAGGTGCTAAAGCAGGTCCCGTCATGCCCCGCATCCCGCAGGCTCGCCGGGCTGGGCCTAGGGCGGGTGTTGTTCCGTGGTGAGGTTGCGGTGTGTGGCACGGCCGGCGCTCCAGAGGGGAGCTCAGGCGGGGGGCCCCACGCACTGACACCCTGACGTGACTACCGCGTCTTCTCCGGCTGGTGCCAGAAGAGAAAGTCGGAGACCCAAAGCCCCGGAAAGACGCGCTCCACCATTGCTGGGTTGTACACGAGGGAGCCCCAAGTCCGGGGACGTCCGACCCAGGCGCCGCTGCCCTCGGCATGGAGACCCAGGCTCAGCACTGCAGCCACCGGAGCTGAACTTCGCGCAATCCAGAATGTACTGGGGGCACAGCTGTCAGGTGTGGCGGCAGTAAAGTAAGACCCCTGTGGGGAGGTTCTGGGCTCGTGCCCGCTGACTCCCGGGGTATGCCCAGTGCACGCGTGCCCGTCTGGGGCCAGCTGAGCCTGGGGCCGGATCACAGTGTGAGGGTGACTATCTCTCTGTCGCTGTCTCTCTTGTGGAAGAAGGAAGGAAGGGAGGAAGGGAAGGGAAGGGAAAGAGGAAAGGAGAAAGAACCCTAAGACAAAAAAAAAAAAAAAAGAAGAATGAACTCAGAAGTGGATTTTCCCCCAGAGCCCCCCACTGGGGACTGAAGCTCAGCCGACCCCACGAGGGCAGCCTGGTGAGACCCTGAGGAGAGTCCAGTTCCAGAAGACCACCCTCTGGGCCGCAGAAGCTGTGAGATTACAGATGTGCTGTTCAAGCCGTAGTGTCTCGGGCCGAACAGTAATCTCGCGCTGCAGCTCAAAGCGGTGCACACCTCTGACCCCACTGTTCCTGTGGGCCAGGGATTTGGGGCGGTGCAGTCGGGTGACTGTGGCTCCGGATTTCTCACCAGGTTGCAGCCGAGGCATCATTCGGGGCTGCAGCATCCGAAGGCTTGACTGGGGCTGGAGGGCTTCCTGTAGAGGCTCACTCACGCAGCAGCTGCCCGGAGGCCTCAGTTCCTCACTGCGAGGCCTCGCCATCGGACTTTTGGGGTGTCCCCACAACCTGGCAGCTGGCTTCCTGCAGAACAAGTGAACTAAGAGGGGCCCAGCAGGAGCCACGTGACTTTTACGACCTGAACTTTGGAGCTGCAATGTTAGTATCCTTGTCGTCCGCCCCGAACTCTCTTCTTAGCTTGTGAAATGAAGAGTTGCCATGCACCAGGAAGACCAGAAAAGGGCTGAAGTAAAATCAAACTAGCACCCCTTGAAGAACCCACCGTCTGCCTCCACTCTAGTACCAGATCCAAATCAGCCCTAGGATCGTAGGTCTAAACAAGGGGGACCCAGGCTCAGGGTCTTTGACCTCTGAGCTGCGAGGGATGCTGTCCCCCCTGCTATTGTTCCGATGCTCAGGATCCCCTCCTGTCACCTGCTCCCGGCTCAGAAAGGCCTTTGTCTCCTTAGTTGTAATCTGGTCCTGCCCCGAGCATCTAGGTCTCTCCCCTTCGTGCGCTGCCGTCAGAGGACGCCAAGACCTTGTAGAGGTGTCTGAAAGAAAGAAAGAAAGATTAGCCTAACTGTCCAGACCAGCAAAACCACCTGGCTGATCTTCAGACTCATGAACAATCACGAATGCATTTTTTTTTTTGGAGAGGTTTTTGCTACAGGGTGCGTGCGCTTGCCAGACAGACAGAGAGAGACAGAGAAATCATCCCCAGGGGGGATGGCCACACCGCAATCCCTTCTCCTCCATACTCCTCTTGGGATCTTGGGCACGCATGCACACACGCCCAGTGTGAGTATAAGCCACTGGGTCTGGGACTCGAACCGTGGTCGACTACATGGGAGTTCAGCGACATAGCCATTACACCAACTGCTGGTCCCTACGAATGCATTTGTTTTAAGCACTCATGGGGCGCTTTGTTATGCAGCACTAGCTGACTGATCACAGGAACTGGCTCACGCTACATTTGGAGGCCAGGCCTTATGAGGGCAGGAGATGTTATTCATTCATGAACTACATCCTCCTGCCCGCTCTGGGCAGCTTTTGTGCTACTGTAGGAAACTCGAAGCCTGACCAGGCCTAGCCCTGCCCCGGGAAGGCCCCTGTGGAGTGGGTCCGACTGAGGTGGAGCTGTGTGGTCTGTTCCTCCCACCAGCCTCATTCCTGCTCCTGCTCCCTGGGCCCTGCACACTCTGCCCCCGGGCCTTTGCACATGCCGACGGTTTCCTCTGGACAGCCCTGGCCCACCTTCTGTGGCCTATGGACACTGCTCTCTTTTCAGAGTCAGCGTGTGTGTTCCCTCTCTCCGGTGCCCCCAGAGTCCTCAGCTGGTCAAGGCCCCCAGCCCAGGCTCATGCATGCATGGAGACCATCTGTCCTTCACTCCCCCTACCTCACTCACAGCCCGGAGGCGAGGGGCTTGGCCAGGGTCGCTCGGCCCAGCGCTGTCTCGGCTGTGTCCCTGCAGTTTTTGTCCCTTTCCCCTCAGAGCCCAGCCGCAGGAGCCCAGCCCTGGCAGTTCAGTCAGAGGAAAGGGTGCCATCACCTCCATGTGTGTGGAGCCCTCAGGGTGAGACTCCTGGAGGGTCCCCTGGGGCCACCCACCCTCTCCACAGCCCTGTGAGAAAGCACCCCCTCTTCCAGGTGAGGATGTGGGGCTCAGAGGGAAGAGGGGGCCAAGGTCACCCTGCCAGGAAGAGACAGAGATTCGAACCCAGACCTCACCACACCCTGAACCCACCTCTTCTACAGCCTTCAGGCAGAGCCAGGGCCAGCCATGGTGACAGAGGGGCACAGAGGGCCAGCTGGGTGGGCCAGGGCGGGCCTCAGTCTGGGGGAGCAGGGGACAGCAGGGAACCGCGGAGGCAGGAAGAGGCAGAGCAGAAAGTGAAAGGGGACAGAGGCCGAGAATAGCTGCGGGTGTGAGAGGCGGGACTGGGGCGCAGCCAGAAAGGGAGGCCAGACCAGCCTCAGAAGGGCGGCGCCAGCTCCCCAGAGAGGTGGCCCCGGGCTGTGGAGCCGTTTTGGGGTCTGTGGCCAGGTCCTGCTAACCCAACAGCCAGACTGAGAAAATGAAATCAGGGAGAAGGGCGGTCTGGGGGCGGGGGGATTTCACGTCTACTTCACACCGCCGCGGCGCCGGTATCATGGTGGCTTACGGGATCCAGGACACGCAGCCGGCGGGGCGTGGGCCTGTGCTTTGGGAAGAGGCCTCGGGGACATCTCCGTCATCTCGCCGTCACTGTCCCCAGCAGCAGTTCTGTGCAGTGGTTACGCACACACGGGCTCCGGCCGGCCGGGTCGGTGTCAGTCCAGGCTGGCTGTGTGACCTTAGGCGAGTTACTTCCCCTCTCTGGGCCTCTTTCTGTGAATACTATCACTCACCTGGTGAGAATCAGCTGAGCGAGTACAGATGAAGCACACGGAAGAGCTCCGAGAAAGTGCTCCAGAAATATCCTGCCCTGCCCACGACGCTGGAGCCAGGTGGGGGGTTCGGATCCCGGGTCAACCTGAACACACTGGGTGCAGCCACGATCCGGCCCAGTGAAGGCTCGGGGGAAGATCCTGTTAGGGGTCCCTATCGCTCTCTCATCTCTTGACAAATAAATAAATATAAATGAACGTAAGAAACAAAAACCTTTGCTTTTACTAACCACTGTCTACACCGGCACCCACCCCGGGAAATTCCCTCCAGAGTGTGCGCGGGGACTTTTTTGTTCCCTCCTGTGACTCCAGGACCTAAAGCCTCCTGGCACCCGCGGGTGCTCAGTAACTGCTTGTGGAACGGGGGGTGGGGTGGAGTAAGGAGAGGCCCCCTCCATGGCGCTTCCCAGGTGCAGCTTCACCTGCTCCCCGTTTGACGTTTCAGTTTTAGCTTTTACAGCATCTCGGGGGCCACTTCGCTCACCTGACCAGGCGAGCCGGCCAGGGCAGGGGAGCGGCTTACAATGGTCTTTCAGCTCAGGATGACCCGGAGACCCTGGGAGCCCTAGGACCCAGACTCTCCTGGGCCAGCTGAGGGTGGTGGTGGCAGTTCAGGCCCATGAGCAGTGGGGGGCGGGGTGAGGCGACAGGAAGCACCACAGGACAGGCTGTTCCCAGCCTACTGAGAACTCCGAGGCGAGGCGAGGCGAGAGGACACACTGTTCGGGGCTGAGCCCTGCAAGTCCCCGGCTCCGCCTGCCCAGGGGAAGTGTCACCAGAGTCCAGGGTGGGGACCTCTGCCCTGGCCTGGGGATCTTGTGGCTCCTCTGATCTCTACTCTCTACGGGGAACTTGGGCCGCTTGCTTTCCAGGAACACTTCCTGCCTGCACTGGGCGCACGCTTGCAGCCCCGGCCTGGGCAGCCCCGGCCCCTCCTGCACCCCCCCCCCCCCCATTGGCTCTCCACTGGCCACAGGGAAGTGGGCCTTGCATGCAGGCATGTTGAGAGGATTCAAAGAGAAGTTCAAATTCTTGTTTTACCATCAATTACTTTTTTTTTTTTTTGAGAGGTTTTTGCTACAGGGCGTGTGCACTCACCAGAAAGGCAGAGAGAGACAGAGAGACAGAAAGCAAGAAATCACCTCCCAGGGGGGATGGCCACGCCACAGTCCCTTCTCCTCCATTCTCCTCTTGGGATCTTGGGCACACACGCACATATGCCCAGCGTAAGTTTAAGCCACCAGGTCCGGGACTCGAACCGCGGTCGGCTATATGGGAGTCCAGTGACATAGCCATTATGCGAACTGCCGGTCCCAAAGCTAAGTCTTAAAGGATCCCGTGGCTCTGCCTTGGACCTCCGGCCTGGGAAGCCATTAGGAGGACGCCCCAGCACCCAGTGGGGCATCTGGATGGTGAGTTGCTGAATCCCCCAGCCGACAGCCTCACGAAGGCACCGTCCCGGAAGCGGCTCTTGCAGCCCCCGTCGAGCCTTCAGATGATGGCAGCCCTGACCAGCAGTTGACTGCAGCCACCCAGCCGAGTGGCTGCCGAATTCCTGCCCCTCAGAAACCGGGATAACAACACTGTATTGACATAAAGATGCTCTGTTTGGGGTTCCTTCAGGCAGCAAAGCAGTGGGCGGAGTACCCTGATGCTGGGGTAAGGGGAGTAATGCGTTAACTGTCTCTGGAAGGAACAGACTGGTATCGGAGAAGGGCCTAAATGGCCGGGGGAGGACGGGGGAGGGAGAGAGAGGGAGAGAGGCCCTTTTGTCCTTTTTTCACCTCAAGCCATCTTTTTAAGAAGATGAACTAAATGTCAAACACACACAGTGCCTGACACGGTTTAGGCGGCCCTCAACAGCAGCAGTTGGGATTATTCATCCCACAAATATCCCATGAGCTGCCAGGGCCCCCCTGAGCATGTGTGGGTGAGTCTGCAGACGGGCGTATGGAGAACAGGCCACACGCCATGTAGGAGTCCTGCGAGGACAGGCTGTGCACGTGGGGCAGGTGGCCTAACCTCTCTGAGCTCGGTGTCCTCATCTAAAAGGTGGCCAGAAGCGCAGGACGGGGCCAGCTGTTCCACTGCAGGGCAGGCCTGGGGCAGACTCTTCGTTCATTTGGCCCTTATTAATATAGGGGTCAAAGATCCTGCCCCGGGCAAGGAGGAGGGAGGGGCCCACTGCACCCCCATCCCCACCCCTGGAGGCGAGCGCGTGTACCTGGCCCATAGAAAAGCAGCCCAGCAGCTTCTCAGGATCAAAGCCGGGTGAGGGGCTACGGGGGCCACAGGAGACACCAAAGAGGGAGAAAGGCCACGCAGCACCCCCAGCCCCGTTCTCCCCGACTGCAGGGAAGCCCGTGCCCAGGCCCACTGCACGAGGGCAGAGCCGCAGGTGGCCCACGCTCCAGAGGGAAGAGGCATGTCCTCTCCCGGGCCCCGAGTGTGCCACGGGCTGCGCACCCCTGTGGTCTGTCCCAGGACCCGCACTCAGAAGGGGCAGGGCAGAACACACCTACCATGAGGCACTGGGCGGAGGAGGCCTGGCGCTTGGCTCCCTCTCTGTGCTGGGCCAGGGTGTCTGACTGACGGGGCCCACGCGCCGAGATGGCTCTGCAGTGTGCTCGGCAGGGGTGGAGCGGGACGAGGGGCGAGGATTTCCCACACAGGAACCTGGACATCGGCCTGGGAGGGCAGACAGGTGTCAGGATCCCTTCCAGGCTGAGGCTGCCTGGCCCTGGTGACCTCTGCAAGTCGTCTCTGCATCCGGGCCAGCTTGCCCCATCTATAAGTGGGGTGTGTCCTCTCTGGGTCCTGAGGGGTTTACTGGCCCAGATGGAGGCAGACATGGAGGGAGGGGTCACCATGCCTGCCCTGACTCTGAGGTTGCCCCTGGGAGGAACCTCCACTCTGGCCACGGGGGGGGGGGGGGGGGGGGGGGGGGGGAGCAGGGGGGAAGAGTAAGGGGTAGGGAGGGGATGGGGGTAGGGTTCTTCGTTCATGGCTCACATTTCTGGGCCCAGCCTTGTCCCTGGGAGGCTTTTGCCAGGAAGGCCCTGACCTGGCTCCTCCAGTGCAGAGGCCCTGGCCTCAGCTGTGCCTGCCCCAGGCCAGGAAAGGGTTCGCAGCCCTGCCCCGCCTCCTGGCTGGGAGGGGACCTCTTCTCTGGATGGTGAACTGCGCGTGTGCTCGGCCCCCTCACTGCGCTGACAGTGCAAAACCAAGGTAGCCACCTGTGCCCAAGGGAACTGCACCTCTGAGCCCCTTGTATTCAGGGCTTCCTGTCCAGTGCACCCCGGCTCAAGGCCAGGGCCTCCTGTGCTCTCAGTCCCCCAATCCGGTCAGTCCTTAGTGTGGGACACCGCACAGCTGACCCGAGATGAGGGTCCAGCGACTAGGACATGTTTGTGGGTCACCTCTTGGGGGTCCTGATCTTCCATGCCTCTCGCGGGCTCTGTGCTTGGTTATGGGAGCCCCCTGGAAACCTGAATTCCAGGTGATCTGGCTCTCCGTGGCAGGGGAGGTTCCAGCAGCAGGGGGAAGAGCTCTGGCAGGCGCAGAGCCCAAAGGAGTGGGGAGGCTGCTGGGAAGCTGGGGGAGGGGAGGAGGGGCTGGCTGCAGCTGGAATGCACTCCATCTGACCGCTCCAAGCCTCTCCCCGCCCCGGCCCTGTGTCTCAGCAGCACCCTCTGCGCGAACAGGGGCCTTCCGAATTACAAATCTGAGCCCCTAACTTCCTGCCCTGGGCGGCCTCCCCCGACTCTTGGCAAAACAAACTCAGCTGCCTCCAGGTGCAGGGAGGTGACAGGGACGAGGGAGCCGGGGTGGCCCGAGTGAGAGCCTGGACACCTGTTTGGTGGGGACAGTTTGAAAAATGCACCTCCGGACTAAGACGGCGCGTCCAGTGTGGCCTGCAGGGGTGGGGAGTGCACGGCATGGCCTCCGAGTGGGTGCCTGCTTGACTCCAGCTCGCAGCTCCTACAGAGTGGAGGGCCTGGGGCAGGAGGGAGTAGGACAACCAGAGCCGGGCGATGCACACAGGGGAGGCGGGTGGAGCAGGAACATCGCAGAGGGTGGGGAGGAGGAAGCCAGGGCCTGGGCCAGGTGCTGGAGCTGGGGAGGCAGTAGAGGGCGGAGCCGAGAGACCCCTCAGGAGACCCCCGCTGCTGGTCGCTGTGGGCAGGGTCAGGGGAGGACAGCAGGGGCCGGGAGGTTGGGTACGGCTGCTGCCAAGCAGAGCCTGGGTGAGAGGTGAGGTGGCACGGAGCTAGGTGGCCGTCACCTGGACAGAGGGTGGACAGGCTCCGGTTGTGGCCTGGACTCCTCGCTGAAGGACAGAATGGGGTGCACGGGAACAGCCAGAGGGGCAAGGCTCTGTCTGAGACCACCCGCCTGTGGCAAGGGGGTGACCCCAGTGCAGGTGTGACCCTGAACCCCAACCACTCATTCATGACGTTGCTCAGAGGTCCCCTGTCCCCTCCCAGCAGGACCAGCCCCAGTCTCTGCCTTTAGGGAACCCCGCCCCGCATCAGGACCTGGCCAGGCCTCCCTTCTCTCGTGCAGGCTTGGTTCTGACGGTCAGTGCAGAGCCTCCGCCAGGGCTCGTCTCTGCTCCCCCAGAGAGCCCCAGCCGTTATGGGCAGCGGGAGAGGAAGGATAGGGAGGGGGCGACCAGGGACACACTCACCAGCCCCCAGGCCCTTAGTCGGAGGCTGTACGTGATGCCCATTTACAGAGAGGGAAACGAGGCCCAACACAGAGAACCCAGCAGAACCTCAGGGTGCCCCTTGGCTTGTAATTTATATAAATAAAAATGAGAAAGAAAGAAAACCAAGTACGTGCTGGGGCTTTCTGTTCCAAGGTGTCATCCCTAAAAGGCCCTCAGAACTCTCCCCTATCACAGGGGCGAGGCTCGGGGGGGTCCCCAGGGACAAGGCCAGTGCTGCTTGGAGTGAAGGGGGCAAGCCTCCCCCTTGGCGTCCGTCTGCCGCTGTCCCTTGGCCCAGGGATTTCGCCACCATGATCCGGCTCCTGCCCAGGGCCCCAGGGCGGCGGACTCCTTGGCTGGCAGCGGGCATCTCTCCAGCCCCTTTGACAGGTCCTTGTAAGTTCTCGGACCCCAGCGCCCGGTCAGGGCCTTTCTGGGCAGGGCTGGCCCTGGCTGTGCCTCTCCTGCAGACCCCTGTGAGGGGCACGGGGCTCGAAGGCCGCCTTCCACTCCTACGCTCTAACTGAAAGGCACCTGGCTCTGAGGACCTCCGCGGAGGAAGCCCCGAGAAGTGACGTGGGCTGTCCGAGACCTGGAGCCCTGGGCCCTTTCTTATGTTCAAGTCAGGTCACCCGGACCTTTGGTAGCTCCCGTTGCCGGCCACACCAGACTCCAGCTCTGCCCTTGCCACCGCCTCCATCTTCTCTCTGGCCTCCAGGACTGCCGCGGGGCCGGCGCAGGAGTCCGCCCACCCTCCCGTCCCCCGCTCCAGGCCAGCTTCCCCAGCAGCACGGAAGCTTTTCAGCACAGATCCACTCCCTTCGCGGCCCTGTCACAGGGTCCTGGCGGCCACCTTCCTAGCTCGTCAGTGCTCCTCCCGAGCCCACCCTGACTCGGGTGAGTGGTCATCCCCAGAGTTCCCTGTACTGCCTCGAAGCCCGACCTTGGCCCTGGGCAGGTGATTCCGGGACCCGGAATTCATTCCCTGTCCTTCCCATCGACACCGACTCCTCCTGCGAGGTGGATTCCAGTGCCCCCAGGAGACGTCTCCAGGTCCTTAGTGACAAACAAGGGACTCCGACTGTGGCTTGTTCAGAAGGAACACATTGAACAGATATTGGGTGCCCACAGAACCCCCCACTGAAAAACCAGGTAGGACGGGGAGGCAAGACCTCAACCCCAGTCCCATCACAGAGCCAGCCTGGGACCCCTGGTGGCCGAGACTCCCTCCAGAAAGGGCTCTCCACCACCTGTCTTGGCAGGACTGGCTCCCAGTTCAGACTCTGATTGGCTGAGCCCAGGTCACATGCTCCACCTAGCTGCAAGGGAGGCTGGGAAAGTGGATGACGGCTATCTGGGCTCCTCCCACAGTACGTGGGCTCTGCCTTGCCAGACGGTGGGCAGGAAGGGGAGCTCCCTCTATGTGGGAAGAGGAGTGGATGGTGAGGGCTCAGAATGACCAAAGCTCTGTGTCTCCCCAGTCCCCCGGTGCTCCCCAACCTGGGGGAGGCACAGTCACTCGATCCTTACTACATCCCTCTGCCTCACCCCATATCCAGTCCCCCACCATCCCTGTAGGCTGCAGGTCTGTGTGTGTCTTACATCCATCTGCAATTCCTCATCTCTCCCTCCTTCTCTGTGCCAGCTTCTCAAGGAGCCCCCAGACCCGTGGAGTGATAGGGACAGCTCGGTGTGAACATTCTGGGCTGGGGCCATCCAGGAACCTGAGGGAGCCTAGAGGAGACACCCGGTCCAGTGGAGGCATCCAGGAAAGCTTCCTGGAGGTGGTAATGCTGAGTCTTGAAGGATGAGTAGGTGTTACAGGAACACAGTTGTGGGAAAGGACATCCCAGGTGGAGATGGCAGCTTAGGTAAAGCCAAGGTGCAAGGGGGAATTCCGAGAGTTCTGGTATCACCGACTGGTGTGTGAGGCAGGATTGCCAAGGGATGAGGCCATGCGGAGCAGAAGGAACCTGATGACGGCCTGGCTTTGAGCTAGTGCTGGGTGCCGTGGTCAGCTGTGAGTTAGAGGATGAGCCCTCGGACGGCCCGACGACAGTCCCAGCCAGGCTTGGGCAGGGGCCGGGCTGATCAGGCAGCGGGTCCAGAGTGGGATTTGGAAGCCCCGACTGCCCGGCCTCTGGTGAGCGGAAACCTGTCCCTGCCGGGACACGCCTGGGCAGGAGGGAGGGAGCAAGACCTACCCAGGTCCCTGGCCCGTCCTGGGGTCCTCGGTGTCCTTGTTTGTAAATTAAGGGGTGTGATGACGTCTGTGACCGGGATGGAGAGCCGGGGAGACCCCCACTTCCTGCTCCTGTTGGACCCGTGCCCACGGAAGCCTTGGCTGGGCTCCATGGGAGCTGGTCTAGGCGAGCTGGGCATGTGACCATGACCTGGGCCCAGGGGAGAGGAGGCACCCACCATGCAAGGTCTCGGAGAGCAGCGTGCCAGGGAATGGCTCCTTAACCATTTGCAACCCTCCTCCATGCCTGCCCCATGGGGCCAATTTCCCGGGACAGCCGGTGCCGCATTCCGGGAAGCTGGCTGCAGGAGAGGCCCTGACTCCCCCCATTTGCATAGCCGAGTAACAGGAAGCAGGACTCACGCTGCCTCATACCCTGGGCTGGGCCAGGCTGTCGGCTGGGGCTGAGCTTGGTGACCCAGCCCCGGCTGCCCCGACAGCTGGCAGGAGTCCCAGCGGGTGCCCGTCCTGCAGCAGCAGGCAGGTGGCTGGACAGGTGGCCGGACAGGTGGCCGGACAGGTGGCCATATCAGCCCCCCAACTGTCCGCAGGCCCACCTGGAGGTCAGACACGGAGACTCCAAGCAGTCCAGCTGCACCCCTGGAAAGGAAGGGAGGCTGTGTACACAGTGACGGCTGAGAGTTCCCAGGGACAAAGTGTGCGCTGCTGTCACCAAGTCACCCCTGTTCCCAGCAGTGACGGGAGACTTTCTTCCTGCAGGAAGTGTGCCTGTCGGCTGCCTGGCCTCTCTGCCCCCTCCACGTGCCCCAGCTCCTTTCCTGGGAAGCCGGGTGTGAGCAGGAAGCCCATTTCTCGGGCTTCGCTCAGAACTGGGAATGGGGTGGGCAGAAGGGGCTTGGCTTCCCGAGCCAGGTGCCCTGCAGCCGGGGACTTTGTGCCTCGGTCTCCCCACCTCCCCATGGGGCCCGCATGCTACCTCTGATGGGTTGACAGAACTAGGAGGAGGTGCCGTGAAGCACCAGTTGCTGCCACCCCAGAGCGCACGTCCGCCTCAGGGGGAGATGCTTCGGGGCACTTTACGGCACCCGCTGAGAGAGAACCCAGGCTTTAATATTCTGTGAATCTGCACTGTGGCGGTGAAAGGTGGGCACCCCAAGACACCCTGCAGACACGGCCCGACCCACGCACGACCTGGGCACTTAGCTCCCCAGGCTGGCTGTGCATCTGTAAACGGGAATGCATACTGGTTCCCGTCCTGGAGAGTGGTGGGGCTCCATGAGCGAACACAGGCAGCGCCCGGTGGGAGCAAAGGGGTACCGAGGTGGCCTGGGGCCCCCCAAGGGGATATTAAGTTCAACATTACCAGCTCCCGGCTCCCAGGAGAAAGGCCAGGGTTGCAGAAGTGGACCCCGTGCATCTGTGTTCAATAAACCCATAGGGAGGTCAGAGGCAGGGTGGAGACCAGGAGCAAGTCCGAGACGGGGCTCCAGAGGAGGCCGAGGAAGGCACAAGCCCGGCCAGGACCAGGCACCTGCATGGCCAGGAGGCTTCCTGGAGGAGGGGACTTCTGAGCTGGTATCAGAAAGGATGGATTTGGCAGTCAAGGTGGAAGGGGAGGTTTCCCAGGCAGAGGAGTCAGCCGGGCCAAGATCGGGCAAGCAGACACGGGCAGGCCGCACCCTCCATGTGCACCCACTGACCCCTCCCGGCAGCCCTGAGCCTCCCAGCCGGGGTGCCGCTGCCTGCTCCCTGGCTATGGGTCTTCACCATCACTAGAGACACCTCCTTTTCTAAGAAAGGCAAGGCAGGGCAGCCTGGGGACAGCAGGTGTGGTGGGCTGGACTCCGACCCTCCCCAGACGCTCTTCTCCTCCTCCTTTGAGATCATTGAGGAAACATGGAACTGTCTTCTGCTCGTCTTCCTTCTTGTTTGTAAAGTTATTGCTGTAGGGTGTGCGCTCACCAGACGCACCCGCACACAGGAGCTGAAAAGTCAGCCCCCAGGGAATGGCACATTGCAACCCCTTTTCCTCCATCCTGTGCACACATACCCAGCTATTTTCCAAGCTGTTAGGTCCAGAACGTAAACCACGCAGTGGGCTGTGTGGGATCCAGCATCTTAGCCTCCACACCACCTGCTGGCCTCGCTTCTTTTTAACATGGGGTTTTGCCACGTCCTTCTTGCCCCTGCCTCAGACTCTCGATCGCTGTGCCTGGCCTTCAGGTTGGATCAGGACTCAATCCTGGGCCTCCCACGTGGTCTCAGTCTATAGGGCACGACCACCACGGCGTGACCTGCTGGTCCTTCTCCTATGCAGATTAAGTTTTTTTTTTTGGAGAGGTTTTTGCTATAGGGCGCGTGCGCTCGCCAGACAGAGAGAGACATAGAGACAGAAAGCGAGAAATCACCCCTCAGGGGGGATGGTCACGCCGCAATCCCTTCTCCTCCATTCTCCTCTCGGGATCTTGGGCACGCACGCACACGCGCCCGGCGTGAGTTGTAAGCCACCGGGTCCGAGACGTGAACCGCGGTCGACTACGTGGGAGTCATTACGCTAACTGCTGGTTCCCTGAACCCACAAATAATTTTTAAAGAACAACAATGGAGCTGTGGTTTTCAACTCCTACAGCTTATGTTTTCCTTATGGATACATTACGGGCACTTCGCAGAGGGAGTAACATCCCAACCCCTGTTTTCGTGGTCGGGAGACAGGAGGGCCCATGGTGCAGATGACGGTACTGAATGTAACCAAGTCTGTAACTTCAGCACAAAGAACAAGGGCCCAGGGTCCTTTGGTTCCGAGTTCTGATCCTGGTTCCACTTCTTAGAGCTGTGTGACTCTGGACAGGTCACTCAACCTCTCTGTTTCTTCTTGGCTTTCTGAGAGATAGGGAACAGAGCAGGCTCTGCCCGGGCCTTATGGTGGGACTCTCTTGAGACCCTGCATGTGAGGTGCTTAGCTCAGCGCAGTGCCCTTGTAGACAGGTGGGAGACACTGCCCCTGTGGGGTAAGGTGTGTCACCTATTGAGGCTACTTAGCCAGTAGTTACAGTCCAGACAGTAAAGGGCCCATGCAAGGTGGCCATGAGCCCCCTCTCAGATGAGGGTCAGCGCTGACCACTGCGTGAGGCAGCCAAGGGAAGGGCGGCCCTGCACAGTCTCCCCTCCCCCTCCCCCTTCTGCAGAAAGTCTCCGAGTGCCTTCCGAGCTGGCTGGGCTCCAGGTGCCCAGAGCCCTCGGGCTGGTCTGCCCACGGGCCGGTCTGCCCACGGGCCGGTTCTATCGATTCATGGATGCCTCTGGTGCAGTCTCAGCGTGCTGGAAAGGCCCCCCAGGGGAGAGAACTGCTCACACCTGTGGAAATGCCACGCTCTGACCCCTTCCTTCAGGTTGTCATGGCCTCGTCCTGGGTCCTCCTTTCCACGTGTAACCAATGTCCCAAGGAGGGTCGCCATGGCCAGAGAAGCTCCTGGACAGATGGACAGATGGATGCAGGCATAGTCGCCCACTGTCCCAAGGGCCCCAGCGAGAGGCAAGAAAGCCCCTATCTCGCCTCCAACTGCCAAAATCCCCAGCACCAAATTCCCCAGCCTGGGGATCGCCGGGAGGAAGCCCTGCACCCCAGGTCATCAGCCTTTGCACGTCGGTTCTACACGGCGTCCCTTCCTGGGATGCAGGCCAACCTGGCGCTGTACCAACACCCACCTGGCATGCCTGCCCTTCCCAGGCTGGGCGCCTCCCGGGGCAGCCCTGAGGGTCTCCCAGTCCCAGGGGCCGTGCCCCAGCTGTTTCCCGCCACCTGGGGATAACGAGATTATTCAACGGAATTGCACATAAGATCATCTTTTTTTCTTTTTTAATTGCACTTGTCAAAGACAGAGAGAGAGAGATGAAAAGTAGGCACCCCCGGTGGGGGAGGGTATGGGCATGCTACAACCCCCTTCCCTCCATTACTTCATCCCTTCAGGTTTGGGGGCACACGTGTACACACCCACACATACGTTTTTCAAGCCGCCAGGGCCAGGATTTGAACCCTGGTCAGCCATGTGGGTCCCGGCTTCCAATGTACAGTGCCCAACTGCTGCACTATGGGGCTGGCCCAACACTGTCATCTCTGCAGGTCAGAAGCAGGTGGGCAGCGGGCCGTGTCATGTGGTCTGAGCAGGCGGCTGCTCCTGGTAGGTAGATAGGACTAGACTACAGAGGGGCAGCTGGCCCAGCCGGCTCCATGCGCTGGAGTCATCGTCACGGCTTTTACTTACTACGGGAGGGGGGACAGCAGTTGGCATAATGGCTATGTCGCTGGACTCCCATGTAGCAGATGCTGGGCTCAGTCCCAGACCCAGTGGCTTAAACTCATGTTTAAGCATGTGCCCAGGATCTGGAGAGGAGAACGGAGGAGAAGGGATTGCGGCGTGGCCATCCCCACTGGGGGGTGATTTCTCGCTTTCTGTCTCTCTGTCTCTGTCTTTCTGGCAAGCGCATGCGCCCTATAACAAAAACCTCTCCAAAAAAAAAAAGGTATTTCCCGTGGTGGGTGGAGCCGCTGCAGCCCCCTTTCCAGGGATCCCTAAGCCCTGAGGCTGGGAGCGTCTTGGAGATGAGATTGCCACCGAGGCCAGGGAGGTGCTGGGCCCTCCCTCAGCCCGAGCCGCCAGACACTCCTGGCTGAGTCCCTGTCCGCATCCTCCTGGAAGCCCGAGGCACTGTCTGCAGGCCGGGGTGGGGGGCCAGGAACTGAGTGGCAGGACTGGAAGGCTGGCCTGCGGGAAAGGTGACTAAGGGGGATCCCCGAAGCTCCCTGGCACTGAGCAGGGAGTGAGTAAGTGGGGTGTCACGAATGCGCAGCATGTTCGACCTCTGCCCTTCTTCGGAGCTGGGCTGCCAGCGCTGACTCAGGCGGCCCTCCCCGCCCGGGTCAGGCCTCCCCGCCTGGGCTGGCCCCACTCTGCGGCGGGAGGCAGGCTGAGCACTTCATTCATGGATGCGCTCCTGGGCTGTCCATTCATCACATCGGATCGATCTCGGTGCCGCTCGCCGGCCCTGGGCTCATCAGCAGTAAGCCCTGTGGCCGTTCGCGGGCCTTCCTCGAGGTCGGCCGCCCTGCCAAGCACATTTTCTCATTTCATCTTCTCTGCGCAAAAGGGCGAGGGCTGTTACCATCCCTCCTACAGAGGGGAAACTGCGGCAGGGAGAACCCACACCCTCATGTGGAGCCAGGGTTTGAATCCGGGCCTGCCGCCGTTTCTGGAAAAAAATGTCCCTGTGTTGTCCCCACAGGGCCGGGACCCCCTCCTCTGCATTCCTATAACACACACCATGGGGCTGATAAAGGTTGTCCGGGTCAGGCTCCCCCCACACTGCCCTGTGAGGGCACGGGCCTCTGCTGGCCACCCGAGTCCCTCTGCCCGGCACAGGTGCCCTTGCCTCGGGCCCTCGACATTAGCCTCGAGAGTCTGCTGTCCCTTGAGGCTAAGATTCCCCCAAACCTTCACTCTGTCCCCCGGAAAAGGCCAGTGCGTTCCCTCCCCAAGATCAGAGAGAATTTCCAGGGACCCGAACCTCCTTGCTGGTTCCAGGTTCCGATCGTCTGCTCCACAAGGGCTCACTGTGCCTCATCTCGTTCATCGAGCACAAAACAGCCCTTACAGGAATCCTGAACACAGAACCCATATTCCCGCGGGGGATCTGAGGATTGGGGAGTCTGAGGATTGGGGAGTTCGTGGGAGGGGAGGGCTTGAAGCAGTAACTCCAGTGTTTGCAGGCTGACTTCAGGCCCGCAAAGCCCCCAGGTACAGACCCCGGCGAACCCGCCACTCTGCGGGGACCCGCCACACTGTCTGCAGACCCTCCCGCGGGGTGGACTTTCCCTCGTGCGTTCTCAGTTTTCTGTGAGCTCGCCTTCAGCGGGGTTTGCTCCGTGTACCCCCGTGTCCTTGGCTCAGGACGAGAATGTCCCCGCCAGGCCATGCGGGGGTGCTTCAGGGCAGGGGATGCTCTGGGGGTCCCCCTATGGGGACCAGCTTTCACACTGACTTCCTGCTCGATATTCCAGCACCCCGGGGGAGAACAACCACCTCCCTGTCCCCTCCCGCCTCTGGGCGCTGGGCTGGGACTCGCGGTTTCTCGGGGAGACTTCCCTCTCCCTCCCCTGCCTGCGTCTGGGGTACGGGGTACAGTCAAGGCCCCTTTCATGGAGGGACAGCCCTTCAGGGTCCTGCACTCGTGCCGGGTCCCCCCTTCCTGGTCCCTCACACTCTCTACATTCCTGCCCAAGGCCACGTCCCTGCCTCAGGAGCAGAACGTCCTGACCGGAGTCCGCAGTCCGATTCCTCGTCCCCTTCTGCCTCGGGCTGCATCTTGGTATTGACCCCCAGGCTGTGCTTTGCGTTCTTCGAGTTCGCCCTCGAATGCACTGTCTTTTAATACTCTTTCTATGATTCCACGGCATTGCCTGAAACCTCACCAGGGCGTCCCCCTGCCCTCAGCTCACGGCCCTGCAGGCCCCACATGAGGCCTCGTGTATGTTTCCCAATGCCAGGAAGGCCGTGCCACGGTGCCCATGATAGTCATGGCGAAACTGAGCGTGGTGTTGCCCAGAAGGGGCCGAAGGAACCTGGTAGATGCCCAGCTAGATGGGGCCTCGGGGCCCAGGCCTCTGCTCCATCCACCCCACTGGAGCCAGTCGCTCAGCTGGGACTGCGCGAAGGGGCCGGGACTCCAGAGCTGCTACTCACTGCCCATTCCCTTCCCTGGAAACTGACACGTGGCAGGACCTGCCCGCCCACTGGCACCTGTGCCGGAGGTCCACGCTCGGTGTGCCCTTCCTTCTAGGAACAAGCTGCCTGGAGGTTTCCCACACAGAGGCGGGCAGGGCGCCGCCTGTCACGGCCCATCCGGGGCAGGGCAGAGGACTCTGCACCTGTGGCACTGCCCAAGCCGGAACGTGACTCTGCAATGAGTCGTGTGCCAGCGCCGGGCAGTGGAGCCCAGCAGCCCTGCTTCGCTGGCCCTGGGCCCTGAGGAGAGAGACGGGACCCGTCCCTCTCTTTTCTTTGAGCAGCTCTGGGCCCACAGGCAGGTGGCTCTCCCTCTCTGGGCCTCAGTTTCCCCTTGTACAGCAGGGGTGATAACAGCACGCACCCCGCACGTCCTGGTGGGAGTGAGCGGTCCCGCGGGTAAAGTGCTTGGCGTTTTCTTGTTCTTGCACTAGTCATCTGTCACTGTGTAACAAGTTACCCCCAAATTGAGCAGCTTAAAACATGTCTCCAGGCCAGCCCATGGCTTGGTGGTTCGGGCGGCCTTATCCCACCTGTCTGACAGTAGTTTGTGTCCTGGACCGGGCGTGTTGAGAAACATGTCAGATGTGTGTAAGTGTGTCCAAAATCCCAGGAGGATGGAGGAGAAGGGATTGCAGTGTGGCCACCCCGCCGGGGGATGATTTTTCACTTTTTTGTTTCTTTCTCTCTCCAGTGAGTACATACTCCCTCTGGCAAAATAAATATGAAATAAAATAAATAAAATGGTTGATTAAAAAAGAGAAAGAAACCACATCTGCCTGCTATCTTGCGGAGGGTTGGGAGTCCGCTGGGATCTTCTCCGGTGCTCTGCCTGCCACACCCCTCTCTGCTCTGCTCTGGGTCAGGGAGGGCAGGCCCTGTCTTCCAGACGGGGTGCCTAGGAGAGTGGAAGTCTTCGAGCTGAGTCTCAAGGCGAGGCCGGCGTGGCCAGGGGAGGGCCCGCCTGCAGGGCTCCCCGCGGGTGGGGGCACAGAGGAGGGCCTTGTAGGCCTGCAGGGATGGGGACTGGTTACCAGTCGGGCAGGGGCCAGCAGACCTGCCCGGTGGCAGTCAGTCCCCGCCCCACCCAGCTGTGACCTCGGCAAGTCTTGTACAGCCCCGGTTCCCTCCTCTGGAATGGGGGGTGGCGGCGCCCACCGTGCTGGGTCAGCGAGAGGGTTAAGGGAGCTGGGTCGTGACAGCAGGCTGAGCGCGGGCCCGAAGCAGGGACGGTGCTTGAAGGCCATGCTCGAGGGTGACGAGGACGTTGATGAAATCAGAGAAAGCCAGATCCCACGTGGCTGACCAGGGTTTGAGTCCCAGCCTGAGGGGTTTGAGGTGCTGGGTGAGCGCCTGCACACGGCCAGGATCCTGACCCAAGGGGCTGGAGGGGAAAGGAAGGTGACGTGACAGGCTGCTGGAGTGCTCGCTCCTGCGGGATAAGATGGGCACGATGAGAGAGCCCTGTGGCCGTTCTGTCCTCCCTGGCGGCCGCGCGCGCTCTCCCCTGCTCGCTGTGGCTTCCACGCGCAGAGCTTGGATTTCTTGGTCGCCCGCCTCCCAGGGCAGCGGGTGCTCTGTTTGTGGAACGAGTGGTCGAGTGGTCGAAGCGCTGGGGAAGCCAAGCCTTCCCTCCCATCCACCCAGGCTCCTGGCGGGGCTGGGGGACACCACCTCTCGGTGACATCTGCCATGGGGGCCGAGGCGGAGGGTGTGGTGTCCTCAGTGCTTGGCAGTGGCCAGCTCCTCCTGCCCGGGCGGGTTGGCAAGGAGAGGCAGCGTTGAGGAGGCGTGGCCGATAAGCAGGGGAGAAGACATGGAGACAGGCCAGCTCCCAGCAGTTCCTGGGAAGTCGCCGGGCCGCGCAGGGTTGGGGTGGGGCAGGCGCCCTGCCAGGGCAGCTGGAGCGTGGGGGGCCTGCTCTGCCAGGGCATGGCCTGGGGACCTCGCTCCCTGAGGGGCTGAGGATGTCAGGACAGCCTGGGCCAGCCCCACACAGTCCTGCTTGAGGCCAGAGAGCCCAAGTCTTGGCTCCATTTCCTCCAAGCTGGGTGACCTCGGGGATGGGGTTCCTTGTCTGTAAAATGGCCATCATAATGGGGCCACCATAGCGGGGTGTTAGGCCACTGACCAGGGCTCAGACCAGCGAACTACTCAGTCGAGCCTGGCGCATAGAAGTGTGACTCAGCGGAAGTTGTTGCTCTTTCAGCCCCCGGCAACACTGCTGTGTGACCTTGGATAAGTCACTCAGCCTCTCTGGTCAGGGCCTTAGTTGCCCTTCTGTAATAGAGCATAATACCAACCTCATAGGTTGCCGGGAAGGCTTCTCCACATCTAGAAGAGGCTGAAAATTCAGAGCTGGGAAGCCAGGTGGGTGGGGGCCTCTCCTGGCTCAGAAAAAGCTCTGCCTTGAAACATCTGACCTGCAACTGGGTGGACTAGGGGCAAGTAGAGAGAGGGGCGCCTAACCATGGGCGAGTGAAGGGTGGACAAGGGAGGTCTGAGAAGTCTGCGGAGGCAGTGAGCTTTGGGCTGGGCTGTCTCAGGAAGGGTTTATTTATTTATTTATATTTTCTTTTTCTTTCTTGCTTTTTTTTTTTTTTTTTTTTTTTTTTTTTTTTTTTTTGCTATAGGGTGCGTGCACTCGCCAGACAGACAGAGACAGAGAGACCGAAAACGAGAAATCACCCCCCGGGGGGATGGCCACGCCGCAATCCCTTCTCCTCCTCCATACTCTTCTTGGGATCTTGGGCACGCATGCACACGTGCCCGGCGTGAGTTTTAAGCCACCGGGTCTGGGACGCGAACCGCGGTCGACTCTGTGGGAGTCCAGCGACATAGCCATTACGCTAACTGCTGGTCTCTCAGGAAGGGTTTAAAAGCTGACCCGATGGGGCGCTGGGAGGCCGTGGCGAGGCTCTCCTGCCCGCATCACTGCTGGTGTTGCTGGGCTAGTTTTGGAGAGCGTGTTGTAGCCAGTGCCTTCAGATCTGTGCCTTGTCCATAGAGACAACGGCGACCCGTGGTGTTTACTGCAGGGGACGGAACGCCTGGGGAGCTCTGCCCCGGAGTGCTCTGAAGGGTTCAGCCCGAGAGATGACGTGGTCAGCAGCTTCTGGGACCCGCAGGCAGAGTGCGGTCGGGAGGGGCCATGCAGGCCTCGGCAGGGTGCAGGCTGAAGGGTGAGCAGAGTGGTGTGTCCTTTCCTGGCAGGGTCGGAGGGCGCCAGCTGCAGTGCAAGAGCGTCAGACCATCGTGCAGGCCAGATGGAGCCGAGCGGTTCATCCTGCACCCTCCCTGCAGGCAGGCAAGCTGGGGTCAACAGTCTGCTGGAGCACACGTCCCCATCAGATCTGTCCCCTGTGCAGCGGCTTCCAGCCTCTGGTTTGGCAGTGTGGCCTCGTCCACTCCGGCTCCCACGGCCTCCCACCTCACGCACCCGCCCTACGGGGCCTCTGAATTTCTGCCCAAAGCAGTAGTTCTCAGAGCTGGAGCTCCCGGAGCTGTCTTGGCCCAGCCAGGCTGTCCAAGCCCGGGGACAACCACAGCCACCAGGACGCGAGGGTCAGGGCGTTAATGCCAGAGCTCCTGCCCTACCCGATGGCCCTGAGGCCCATCCCACGCAGGTCCACAGAGAGCGCACGGCAGGGTTTAGAGCCTGGTGGGCTCCTTGCCCGTCTCTCCTGGGCCATGCCCCTCCGAGCCAGCTACACCCTGTCCTCCTCTCAGGCACTGCCACTGGATTCCAAATAAAAACAATGGGGTTTTGAATGGCGAACAATGATCGAAGGTGTGAGAAGCGGGAAGGAACTGGTGGGCCCTGTGGCAGTGGAAAGCAGGCCCGACCCAGAACAGCCTCTTGACCGAACACCGAGGATAGCACCAGGGGGCGAGGAGCGCCGCAGGTAGCGCCGCAGGTGCAGAGCAAGGCTCTCCAGGGAAAGACGGCAGATGCGAGCCCTGGGTGGGAAGACACTGGGGGTCTTCCAGGAGGGCCCGCGTGCTGCGGGCAGGGGTGGGGAGTGGCAGGGCTGGGAAGACATGGGCCAGCCTGGCTTTTCATCCTGGCTGTTGTATCAGAGTTCTCCAGAAAGGCAAAATCACAGGCGACAGATAAACAGAGAGACAGTCAGACAGGGTTATTATGGGATTGCTCCGTGTGACTATAGAGACCGAGAAGTCCCACTGTCCACACTCTGTAAGTGGGAGGTCCAGGAAGGCTGGCACTGGCCGACTTCATGCCTAGCAGGTGAGTGTCCACGGGCAGAAGGTAGGTGTCCCTGTTCAGACAGGGCAGGCTTCCCTTCCTCCACCCTATGTCATTTGCACCTCAGAGGACTGAGTGGTGCCAGCTGCATTACTTGGTCTACTGTTCCCAATGCAAATTCTTCTGGAAGCATCCATAGGCACGCTCAGAAGTAATGCTTTCCTAGCTATGTGGGCATCCGGGAGCCCAGTCAGGTTGACACATAAAATGAACCATCACAGCTGCCCTTTAGAACTGACTGGGGTCGTTATAAAATTCCAGCATCCGGCCAGCTGGAGTTGGCCCCGAATACACGCCCCTCCGCCTCCAGAGGAGCCAGCCCTGCAGACACCTGATGTTGGTCTCTGGCCTCCAGCGCTGGGGGAGGATATGTCTGTTGTTCAAAGGCGCTCTCTGAACATCGGTGACGACAGCCCTAAGAAACAATTGCAGTGAGACCTTGCTTTTCTGTTTACCAGTAGTAGAGTGTCTCTCTTACTTTTACATTTATTTACTTATTTTTGTGAGATATTTACCTTAGGGCGTGTACACTCACTGGAGAGACAGAGAGTGGCAAAGTGAGAAATCATCCCCCAGGGGCATGGCCACAACACAATCCCTTCTCCTCCATTTCCTCTCGGGATTTTTTTTTTTTTTTTTTTTTTTTTTTGAGAGGTTTTGCTATAGGGTGCATGCACTCACCAGACAGACAGAGAGAGACATAGAGACAGAAAGCGCGAAATCACCCCCCAGGGGGATGGCCACGCCACAATCCCTTCTCCTCCATTCTCCTCTCGGGATCTTGGGCATGCACGCACACGCTCCCGGCGTGAGTTTTAAGCCACCGGGTCCAGGACGCAAACCACGGTCGACTACGTGGGAGTCCAGCGACATAGCCCTTACGCCAACTGCCAGTCCCTCCTCTCGGGATTCTGAGCATGCATGCACACGCAGCCAGCATGAACTTCAAGCCACCGGGTCCGGGTTTCGAACCGCAGTTGACCACTTGGGAGTCCAGCACCTGCTGGCCCCAGTCTCTCTCTTAAATAAACTGAATGTAAAGGTAAGTTAAGGATCAAGGAGAGGCAGTTTGGGTCTCAGTGGGCACCGCTAAGTGCTCAGAGAAACTCAGGCTGAGCCAGGAAGCACCTGCGCCGGTTGGGGAGTGGGCTAGGCTAAGGGGCCAGGTTCTGCCCAGGAGCCCAGGTGACCATGGGGAGGGGGGACAAGGCAGCCCAGGCTGGGCGCTGGGAGCGGGCAGACTGGCGCACCGGGGTGTAAAGGGCAAAGACTCTCACACGGGCCCCTCGTGTCCGGAGTTCCCGGGAAGCCCCACATGTGCCCAGTTTGCTGACTCAGAACCCATCTTCCTTTTTAGGGTTTTTTCCCCATTGCCCTGAAGTGCCATGAAGAAGCTGGACAGGAGGGGAAGGGGCTTTCCAGCAGGCGGGTGGCTGGGAACCGGTCTTCCCCTCGGGTCGAGGATCTGCGGCCACTCGAAGGACACCACCCCTGCCCTCACTTGCCTCTCACTGCTGGGCACATAGCCCAGACATATGGTACCGGGTCTCGGCTCCTGGTTCCCCTTGGGTGAGACCCCCCCCGACCCGGTGATTCAGGGCAGGTCACTTCCAGCCAGAGTGGGACATGTACATGATCTGGAAGAAATGGAGGCCTAGAGACCCAAGGTCCGAGGCTGGGCTGGGCAGGCTGTGGGGGGTAGCTGTCACTGGGTGAGTTGCCACCAAGAGCCCCTGCAGGCCCCGCCCACAGGCCCCCGACACAGCCCCTCGGTCCCTGTTCCTTTCTTCTCTTCACCTAGACAGGGGCCCTGGCAAGGCCATACACTGGCCGGGGCACAGCGGGAGTTCAAATCAGGCATCATCTGTCTCCAGACTCCACCTCCCGAAGAAAAGGTGGGCTTTTTCTCTAAGAGCCCGGAAGACAGAGAAAGGCCGCCCTTGCCTAGCGCCGAGCCCCTGCGGGCCCGCCAGAGTCCTCTCAGGGGCTGGCTGATAGGTCTGGGTCTGGGTCCGAGCGGACCGTTCCAGAAGACCCCAGCACTGTCCGCTGTGCACGGTCGCTGCACCTCCTTCCCGGTAGCACCCGGATTTCAGGGCAGTGTGGTCAGGCCCCGGGCAGGCCACCCGGGGCCTCCAGCAGGTGCCGAGCCCCATGGGGTCTGCTTCCTGACCTGTGGGACTGGGATGCCCTGCTGCGGGGAAGCTCTGTGGCAGCTGCCCCATCTCTCCACCCCAAGCCTGGCCCGGGGCTTGGAGACTTGGGGTGGGAAAGGAGGTGGCTGAACCCCATAGCTGCTGTCCCCTGGTCCTGCCTGCTGTGTGGCCATCTCCTACCTGCAGGGTATCCTCCAGTAAGACCCTTTTGAAAGACTGAAGTCACCGAGTCATGTAAACGCCCACGAGCCCGCGAGGCGGGGCTGCCGTGGGCACGGAGTCAGCTGCAGGTGGGGCCCTGGCCCAGCGTCCAATCCTAGTGGACGTGGCCTGCAGCAACCCGGCCATCGCAGAGGGACCTGACCCGAGCCTCTGGAGGGCCAGGCTCGAGGTGGTCTAAGGGACCGAGCCGACAGACCAGGCCGGTGGGAAGGGGCTGCGGGCTGCAGTGTGGGCCTGGGCTCTGCGGCCATCTCCTGCTCTGCCGCGGCTGCCTCCTGGCATCGCCTCGACCTGGGCACGAGGTTGTGAATTTTAGACTCAACCTGGGTTCATCCTCAAGACCCAGAAGTTCCCGGGGATGGGGTGGGTGGTGGTGGGAGCGGGTTTAAGCAAGAGTGGCATTCGTTTTTGAGAACCTGTGACCCCACGGAATTCCAGGGCTCTTGCAGGGCGTGTGGAGTGGTCCAGACTGGTGCCCACTGGCACTACACTGACCATGCTCGTGGGGAGCCCTGCTCGCCCAGGTGGCCCAGCAGCCCCCCGCTGTGCTCGCCCTGTGAGGCAGGGCGGGAGCTGTCTCGCTCCACAGGGGCAGAGCCTGGGCTCAGCTCGGGGCTCCCGGCCCAGTGGGGGACGACTGCAGGTGCAGCCACGCTCACGGCCCCTGGGGGAGGTGGGGTAACCCCCCCAAGAGCAGCAGGTGGCATCCCATGTTACTCCCTGGCTGAACTAGGACTGGCCTCACCAACCTCTCAGGAACCCAGAGGAGGGGAGGAGACCTGGGGGAGGGCGGGACGGGTTTCAGCCACCATACCCACCTGAGTAGCAGTTGGACAGGGACAGGATGAGGGGTCAGGTGGCTGAGAACCTTCCCCTTTGCCAGGCTGTGGCCTTCTGCCACAGGGCCAGGGAACAGCTGCTACATTCTGGGTAACTTTTGTCTCTTTTATTGCCAAGTTCAAATTTACAAAGAAGTCCGTTTTCACGCCCGCCCTTGTGCTCAGTACCCACGAAGCCTGAGTCACACTGTGAAAGCAGGTACTTCCCGAGGACACCCCGAGGCTCAGAGCACGCCGCTTCCCCGCCCGTCCTCCCGGGACGAGAACTATTTACACAGCTTCAGCCTAGAGGAACTGAAGACACAGTGTACGTCCAGCGTCAACCTGACTACATTGAACATGTCAGATTTATTGCATCTAGAAAAGATCGGACTCAGCCCAGCCACGCCTTTTCCACACAGTGCATCTCAGAGCCCTTGGGGGCATCTAGCGTGTTTCTTCACCTGGTGGCGTCAGGCTCTGGGCTGGGGGAGGCTGTGGCTGGCGCTGCTCACCAGCCTCTGCCCTGGTAGGAGAGGTACCCTTGCATGCTCAGGCCTCAGAGTGGAGAGGGACAGGCACGTTCCCATGACGACTCTTGAAGCCGAGGCCTGGGAGCTACTGCTCCCGAACTAGGCAAACCAAGTGGCCCCAACAGTGGACCCGAGGGGGTGGCCCAGGGCGCGGTTCTAAGTGCTCTCTGCAGGACTTGGGAACGGCAGGCTGGTGGGCTTTTGGAGGCTGTCCTCAGACTTCTGCCTCTGACCTTGGCGTGTGTCAGAGGCCCGGCCCCCGCGGTGGGCTCTCCCTCTCACTGGCCGACAGCAGACCCAATGTGCTCTGCCTGGAAAGGCCTGACGGGGAATGCCCCCGCTGCCGGGGACAGCTGTGCCCACCCCACCCCACCAGCAAGATCTGGGCGGGGCTGGCTCCTCCTCCTGGACTCCCAGACCTCCTAGCATGAAGGCCGGCCGAGAGTCTGGGAGCCCCCACCCCACACATCTGAAGGTACTCCCTTGAGGCAAGCCCCTGGCCAGGACTGCCCCTGGTCAGGACTGCAGGCTGGAAGCCCTGGCCTGATTGGCTGGTGCCTTTTACTCGACTGCTGGTCCTCCTGGGTCCAGCCCCGGCCCCAGACCTTTCTCACATGCTCAGTGGTCCCAGAGGGCCTGGGGCCTTGCCCAGCTTACTGCAGCTGCGATTCGCGCCCCCAACAACAACACTGGGGCAAGTCACGCCTCCTGACTTCTGCCATCCCAAAGGCAGAGTCATTTCAAAACCAGAGGTATGTGGCTCTGGGGCTGGCCTAGTCGGGACGCAGCAGGTCGGATCCTTGGTCCACCCCCACCCACTTGCTCTAAAGGATCAAGCGGAGGATCTGCTGGCTGTTGGGGCACAGGTACCTGTGCCCGATGACAGGGTCCTTCTAACACACTGACCAGCTTCCCCGAGGGCTCTGCAGACCATCACGGCTTGTCCTTCCCTGCCAGGCCCAGGGAATTCCTGCCTAAATGGCCTCCTCTCTAGCTGGGTCTTTGCTCTGTTGAAGCCACAGGCTGTGCCCGCAGCTGTGATAGCTGGGTGGGCGTACTGCCCAAGGGCTCCTGATGGCCGGACAGCGGCCCCACCCCTTCCTCAGAGGGAGCGATACACTGCAGTGTGACCTTGGCAGGCCCTGGCGGGACAGCTGGTCTGGCAGAAGCCACAGGGACCACATTCCTCTAGTGGGTGGATGGTGGGATCTCTGAGCATCTCGGGCCCCCCTCACAGCCAAGCTTTGGGGACATGGACACTGTGTGTGTTCACACTCCTGGGGGGCTACCACTGCCCAGAGAGGTGAGCGGCTGCTTAGCCGTCTGCCTACCAAGGCATCTGCGTAGCGCTAGACAGGACATGTCCCTGTCCTTCCCTGCCGTGCCCCGTCCCAGTGGAGCCAGGAACGGTGAGCTTTTGTGTGAGACAGGCTCGTGTCCCGGCACCGGCAGCAGAGACAAGGACAGTCAGGCTCAGGCTCCAGGCCCTGCCCTGTGGTGGGCTGACACTGGCTCTTGTGGTCTCATTCTGGAAACACAGTGGGGCTAGGGCAGGCCACGCCGGGCCCCTGTGCCTCTCACTACCATCGTGCCGCCGAGTCTGGAGGCTTCGCAGTCCCCGGTGGTCTTCTTAGACAGACAGGTGACGATGGCAGAGGAAGCTGGGAACCTGCTAGGCTTCGTGTGGAGATGAGGAATGCGTCCTGAGCGGGGGCTGGCTGCACCTGCCCCTGTGCCCCTGCATGGGGAGGTCACATTCAGGGGATGGGGGCCTCCCGGCTGCCGTGACACTGGAACTTTCAATCCGCTCAGCTCCGTGTACTGAGAATATGAGTATCCCCTAATCGTTGTTTAGAAAAGAAGCCAAGCGTTCCTGGCAGGTACTTCACCACTCCCCAGGCCTGCTCGGTCGGTGACACGGAAACAAGACACAGTGAAGGGGACGGAGCCACGTGGAGCGTCCACGGCGGAGCACCAGGAGCTCGAGGGAAAGGAGAGTGAAGTCCGGGCAGCGCGGTCACACCTGCAACAGGACAGCAACCCCGAAGGGGGAGCGTCTGCTTGTCTGTCTTTTTAAATAGATGCTTTTAAAATAAATGCTTTCACCTGCTACTAAAAGTGGAAATAAATAGCTGAAGGAGAAGTTTATCCAAGTTTGCATTTTTACAAATCTCTACCCACAGTGACTATGTCCTGTTCTCTGCACATGGTGATGGTGACAGAGGCAGCCATCGATGTCTCTTACAGACATGCCACGTGGAAAAGGCATTCACACGGAGTGTGGTCTTTCTGTGACTCAAGGAAGCACAGGGCCAGGGGACCGAGATGGTCGCTGGGCCGTGGAGAAGCGTGGGTGCGCCTACGCTGGGTCCCTGCCGGCGGGCCGCACACACCCGGGACAGCCTGATGAGGACTCAGTTGTCAGTGAGGCCCACAGGCTCGGCACGCACAGCCTCATGGTCCGAGGTCCCTGTGCACGCTGCAGCTGGTGGGGGAGGTGGGGGACGGCCAGTGAGGGCTCGGAGGCTGTGGGGGTCCACCGGGGGCACGAGAGTGAGGGCCTCGACGCTCAGCGTGTCGGCAGTGTCTTCACAGAGCAGGGAGATGGTGGGCTGCTGGGCGGGGACGAGGCTGGGGGACAGGTTGGCTGTCTCCACCTCTGCGCTCCTGGCTGAGTTCTTGGCGGGCTTGGCGTCGCCTTCTGTTTCGTTGACGATCACCAACTGGTCAGAAAGGTGAGGCGGGGGCTGTTCTGGAGTCGGGGTATCTGCGTGGGAGGAGAAGAAACAGAGGCACGCTTAGCTGGGGGGGCTCTGCTCCTGCTGGCGCCCTCTGTCCCCATCCTGAGCCGAGGTCCAGGGAAATCAGGGTAGGAGGTGGCTGGTGGGGCGTGGCCTGGCTCTACCTTCTCAGAAGCTGCTAAATCAGCCTTGCCTAGGCCTGGGGTTACCCTGCCTGGGGAGATGAAGGACGAACTGGGGCCGTGCAGACTCAACATGGAACGACGGAAGCCCAGCTCCGTGCAGAGACCCAGCCCACGCAGTGCCACTGGGAGTCTTGGACCACGTGCTCAGTGCTGAGCACTTATTTAGGGAGTGGAGGAGCTCAGGGGTGCAAGCAGAGGGGTTCAGGCCATTCCCGGAGTCTACATTTGGTGACGTTTACCTAGGAGGGAACCCACTGCGATACCAAAATAAAATAAAGCAAAACAAACCAAAACAAAACGAAACAAAAAGGAATTGCTGCGGAGCTGTAGGGCTTTTCAGTTAGCAAAACTAAAACCAAAGCTGGATGGTGGCTTGTCCCTCGTCCTCCGGTGCTGAGTTAGCACCACCCTCTCGGGCGGTGACCCCCAGGCCGTTACCATCCTGAGCCTCCCGCACGGCGAGCTCCACCTGAGGCAGAGCTCTGGAGGGGTGGTTTTTTGTTTTTGTTTTTTCCTCCCCCTAAAATCCTTGATTAGATGACAGGCTGATGACAGCCTGTTTGCTTTCCAACGACGAGTTTTCCTGGGCAGAAACCCCGGATGTGACTACAGCCCGTCGTGGACATCTTCCAGGGCTCCAGACGCTGGTCATCTGAAACACTGATAAGAAGGGGCGGGCAGCACGCTTGGAAAGCGAGTTCTTATTTGTTCCGGTCTTGGGGTCAACAGGCCACTCGGCAGAAGGTGCGGACGGTGCTGTGCTGAGCTGCGAGGTCGAGCACGCTGGGCCCCAGAGCACCATGGAAGAAGCTGAACAAGATTTCGATGTGATTCCAGTTTAGCTTTTTTTTTTTCCTTTTTCCTCTTTTAAACCAAATTAAAGCAGAATGACAAACTGAACATAGAGCAAAAGAATGGGAAAATAAGGAGCAAATGAAAAGCCGACAGCATACGGAACGGGATGAGGGGGCGGAGGCGATCCCCCCGAAGCGAGCAAGCACGAGCCACAGCCTGGCCCAGGGAGAGCACGCACCAGCACCAGCGCTGCTGCCTCGGCCTCGGGCCGGACAGCGCCAAAGGTCTCAATTAACTTCCTCCCAAAGCCCTTTCTCGTTAAAAAAAGATACAAGACAATCAGAGCGAGAAAGAGGGTCCAGGGGAACCCCTGCATGAGGGCGGCCACAGGCACCAGTGAGAAGTAGTGGAAAAAGTGAATCGAGGCATGATCTGAGTCAGAAATGCTGAGTAAGCAGCACGGCCCCGCTCCGGGGTCTCTGAAGTCCGACTCCCTCGCTCCACTCAGCAGGGACGCTTGTGCCCCGGCGGCTTCACCGGGGTTCTTGGCGCGGGCACACCTGTCCAGGGCGTCTGTGCACGTGGGTGTGCGCACATCGATGGGCGTGTGCACCACACGGGCCTGGCTGCTGCCTAGGCGGTTAAGAAGGGACTCCCTCCACGTGGTGCTCTCCTCCTGCCACGTGGAGACAGAGCACTTCCTTCTCGCTTTCTCAGAAGCCCTGGCTGGATTTCCTCTTCGCCCCAGCTGCATGTGCATGCTGATACTCAAAAGAGCTGGCAGCCTTCTTCCCTGATCCCTCATGGGCTTTGGGGTGGGGGGTGTAGGGGTGAGAATAATCAAGGATGTGGGAAAATTTTTAGTTAAATACGTATTTTTAAAAGCAAACCAATTAACAGTGCTACACGCACAAAACTGGTTTCTTCTTTGGGAAAAGGACCAACCATTTTTATTAGAAGGGCTGGTTTTCACCTTAAAAAAGCCTCTATTTTACTAGGAAAAAATAGCCTCCTCTTAGCCATCACCGACAACACTGCCTTTTTAAAAACAAAAACAAAACCCTAGTAACTGCTTCCTGTCTGTGACCGCCAAATCTACCCACCCGAGGGCAGAAGGAGCGCTCGCTCCCCAGGCTGTCCCGGAGAACTGCTCGGCAAGGACACCTCTTTCTGGCGAGTGCTGTGCTGCAGAGGTTATCACAGGGCCTTGCTCCCCGGACCTGCTGCTGCTGGTGTGAACCCACAGGCTGGGGCCAGGCCTAGGAAATGAGGGCTTTGGAGTACGGTCCAACTTCCTGGCCCTGGGCTGGGGAGCCGAGCCAGGGCCGGAGCGGGAAATCCGGGAAGCACGTGTCTCCGTGAGCGAAGGACGAGCCTCCTGTGGTTCTGGTCCAAGGGGACACGGAGGCAACGGGTCCCCCACGTGCCTGGCCAGCACTCTCAGGAGCTGCTCTGCAGCTGCAGGCAGGGCCTCAACCCATCCTGCCACATCAGTGAGCTTCAGTAAAAATGCGGATCTGTGCTCAGACTGGGAAAGGCAGGGCGAGGGACGCAGGGACGCAGGGATGCGGGAAGGACAGGAGAGGACCTGCACGGTGAAGCTCAGAGGGGACAGCAGTAAACAAAACAGGAGGCTCCCGCTGACGCATGCAACTGCCAACGGGAGGGGACGCATCAGAGCCACAGGCCCAGTGGGAGAAGGCAGCAGCGGGGGCTGAGTCCAGTGATGGGCTGCCTGCACGGCCCGCACGGCCGCGTGCCCTGCGGAAACCTCAGCCGCAGCTGTGCACGCACCAAGGGCGCAAAGGGAGATGATGGGGTCATGGTCACCAGTGCCCTTAGAAGGGAAGTGACCTTTGTCCCAAGGCTGGAACCTGATCTGAATTTGCCACTTAGCTTTGAGCAAGGCTAGGGAGTGTGGGAAATAAAAAATAAAACAGGTCCTTGGTCATGCTTTGCAAATTCCCTATTCTCAACTGCAGCCCAACCTCCACGGCCTAAACCAGGGGACCCGTGGGACGTGGAGGAGCTGCCAGGCAGGCAGAGGTGGAGAAGGGCCCCATCTGCAGGCTGCATGGCCAGGCTTGGGGAGCCGACTCAGGTTTAGTGAGGGGCTGGGGTGATTTGAGGCCACAAAGGGCCAGGAAGCGGGGGATCAGGGGTGTGCCGAGGAAACCCCACTGTGCCAGTGGCTTCTCTGCTGGTGGCCTGGCATCCTCTTAGGCTGAGCTGGGCTGCCTCACCCAAGCTGCCCGTGGCGACTGTGGGGACGCAGCGTGGCCAGTGGACATCGCGGGCCCTTGGTGGCTACTGGAGGAGACCTGCCTGAAGTGACTGTGCGTGAGTTGCCGCGGCAGCTGCGGTTCGAAGCACTAAACCCAGTGGCCGCCGTGACTGTCGGCCTCCGACAGGCTGAACACTCGCCGGCGTCCTTTCCTGCCACTCCTGACTAGAGGGAAAACAGCGACAGATCATAGACAGCCTTTAACAATGGAACAGCAGAGGTGACACAGAGAGAGGAGACACAGCAGCAACGGACGCCAAGCATTGACGAGAGCGCGAGGGGAATGGGGCTGGGCCCGTGCACCCCATGCAGAGAAGACACCCCGGCCCTCCCAGCCCCGCCCCCAGGACAAGGCAGCTCAGACATCTCAGAACCCGGCGGTCCCTCGTGCAGTGTGACCAGGTAAGGACAGAGAAAGTTGGGTCCTGTTCGGGGTCAACGCGATATCTGGCCTTGGTTGGAAACCTTGGGGCAGAACAAAGCGCTGGTCGGTTTTCCAGGTGGACCAGCAGGGAGAGACGAGCTCCTGCGTCCCCGGACGGTCTGTGCAGGGAGGGTGTGCCGAGGAGGGAGCCAGACCAGCTAAGTGAACCACGCAGATTTCTGATCCCAGTCGAGGAGGCCAGAGTCACCCAGGAAGGCCAACAGCATGGCCCTGAGTCCTGGGAAGGCCCCGGTGCTTGAGGTGCTCCCCGGTCCCCTGGAGCACTCACCTGCTGACCCGCACCTTTGAAAATCAAGACCCTGAGCGGCCACGGGGCAGGTCCTAAGTGACCCGAACAGGAACCGCTGGGAGTGGTACACTGCGCCGGAGGGCGGCACCTCAGACACCAACACAGGCTTGGGGCAGACATGACGGCGGTGCGCAGAGCTCGACCACGTGCGTGTGCGGGAGGGCCACTGAGTGTACGCTCGGGAAGGTCAGAGTGGCGATGTCGTTATGTGGATTTTACCATTGGGGAAAAACGATGCCACAGAGCAAACCGGGAGGGGAGAGCACACCTCCTCCTCGGGGTTCCTGTCCCTGGAGCCTCCTGGGCTGGGGTTACCGACCACTCGAGGGGGACTTGCCAGTTGGTTCTGTGCTCTCTGGCCCTGGGCCGCCCCAGAGTAGGTTCAGACAACAGGCCCAGGGAGCAGGGGAGGCCGCGGAGGGAGGCTGGCAGAGGCTTTCTACACGGATGGCCCCTGTCCTCGAAGCTGGGTACAACCTTTGCCTTCATCGAACATGCTCCCAGACGTCATGAGGACAGCAGACCCTCACTCCGACGTCGCCTCCCCACAAACTGGGTCCTCCCTCCTCAAGGGGCACGCCCAGAATGTGAGAAATCAACCATTTGGAGATGGCAGGCCCACGTGGCCACTACAGGAGCCTGGAGCTCTCCTGCCAGGAGCTGGGTGTCTCAGGATTCCACTGAGTGCATGTGCGTGTGTGTGTGAGTGTGTGACTGTGCGTATATGTGTTACTGCATGCACATGTTATCGTGTGCACACACGTACGAGCATGTTGTGGTGTGCATGCATGTGAGAGCATGTTACCGTGTATGTGTGTTACTCCGTGCAAGTACACATATGATCACATTACTGTGTGTGCATGTATGTGAGTGTGTTACTGCATGTATGTGTGTGTGTTCTGTATGCTGTGTGTGGCTCTGTGACCCAGGACTTCTGCATGAGTGTGCATACTCAGTCACTCTGTGGGTGTGTTGTGTCACTCTGCGGATGTGAGGGGTAACTCAGAAGTGTTTATGTATTCCAAAAGGCTCCACATCGGTTCTAAAATTGGGTCTATTTCCCTTCCCATCATTTTTTCTCCGCAATTTCAGCTTCTCAAGACCATGGAATGTTTCCGGAGAAATGCGAATTCCACCCCTGCAATTTTCTCCCTAGGGATCAGGCTGACACCCATGATGCTAGGAATTCTAGCTGTGTGGGTGGGATGCAGGCCATACCTGGGACTCAGGTTTGCGTGGGCGGGGCGGGATGCAGGTCATACTAGTGGGATTCAGGCCGTGTGAGCAGGGTGGGATGCAGGCCATGCTGGTGGGACTCAGGCCGTGTGAGCAGGGTGGGATGCAGGCCATGCTGGTGGGACTCAGGCCGTGTGGGCGGGTCAGGATGCAGGCCATGCTGGTGGGACTCAGGCCGTGCGGGCGGGTCAGGATGCAGGCCATGCTGGTGGGACTCAGGCAGTGTGGGCGGGTCAGGATGCAGGCCATGCTGGTGGGACTCAGGCAGTGTGGGCGGGTCAGGATGCAGGCATGTGGGTGGGACTCAGGCAGTGAGGGCGGGTCAGGATGCAGGCATGTGGGTGGGACTCAGGCTGTGAGGGCGGGGAGGGATGCAGGCCATGCTGGTGGGACTCAGGCCGTGTGGGTGGGGCAGGAAGGTGGTCCTGTGGGCAGGGCGGGATGCAGGCACAGGCCGTCTGGGCAGGACTCAGGCTGTGTGGGCAGGGTGGATGCTGGCCTTGTGGGCCCCCCGCAGGCCCTGTGGGCAGCAGGACATCTGGTTCTGGACCTTGCTGGGGTTGCACATGTGCGCTCCTCTTCTCACAGGTGTGGGAGGGATTGAGTGGTAAACCCAGTGTTAAAAGGGGCCAGCAAGTGGCATAGTGGTTAAGGCGCTAGACTCCCACATGGCAGACCATGGTTTGAGTCCTGGACCTGGACGCTTGAAAAATCACACTGGATGCATACGCACGTATCGGAGGAGGGATTGCAGAATGGCCATCCCCGGGGGAGGACTTATTTCTCACTTTCCCTCTCACTGTGTCTGTACTGCTCCAGCAAGCACGGGAGCCTTCTGGCAAAAACCTTAAAATAAAAAGCCACTAACGTCCCCTCGGCACCGCTTTAACTGTAAATGACTCGCGATGAAGAAAAGAAGGCCCTTGCTCCCACTGTGCTGGCTCGCCTGGTCACCAGTGAATTTGGTTCTGGACCTTTCTCCGGGCTCTGGGCCCCTGACAGCGAGCCCTTGTTAGAAGAGACGCTGGAGAGAACGCCACCTGTCTCTGCTGGGAGAGGAGACCCAGGGCAGGTGCGCTGGCACGGAGAGCACCTCAGGGTGATCCTCAGGGGTCCCCCTGCCTGTGCTGGGCCTGCAGGCCAGAACCTGCCAGAGATCTGCCCCTGGGGCTGAAACCACCACGGGGCCACTGGCCTTGTCCCTGACGGACATGGGCACGGCTTCCCACAGGCCACGCGCAGAGAGCTCAGGGGAAGGAGCCTGCCAGTCTCTGGCAGGACAGTGGCTCAGGGCCGCTGGCCCCTTGTTCTCCGGCTCTCCTCTCAGCGAGGGCCCCTAGAAGCCCCTCCTGGCTGTCCCGCGCTGGCTGTTTTTCCCTCAGTTTGGGACAGCACACTTCTGCGTGGCTGTCGGACAGGCCTTGGTGCCTCGAGATCACGCTGGCCCTGTATTGCAGGGCGCACCCTGTGCACGGCAGGGCCAGCTCCAACGGTTTGATGAGGAGAAAAACCAATGCAGGGTGAGCAGGGTGGGGTGCCCAAATCCAAGGTAGATAAGATCTAGAGAGAAGAGGGGCAGAGAGAACTGAGAGGCCGGGTGTGGAGGCTGGTGGGGGAAACTCTGGCTCAGGTCTCCAGTCCACAGAACCAAGAGTAGCGGTCCAAGTCACTGAGCCCTGGGGCCGAGACTGAAGGCCGAGGAAGAACATCTGCATTTGGGACAAACAGGGCCCAAGGTCCCTGTGCAGGGCAGCGGGTTGGGGCTGACAACCCAAACGGGCATGCTCACTTGAGGATGAGCCCACACAGGCTGGTAGAAATGTGGCCATCTGGGATCCACTTTAATAATCTGGGGGGCCACCAGGCCGTCCCCCACAGGGGCCCACAGAGCCGAGCCTTTTGCTGGCTGGGATACGTTGCGGCACTCGTGCCTTCAGCAATGGGGCTGTGGCATTTCACTGGGCCTCTAGAGCGACGCATGTCAGAGGAGAGACACGCTTCCTGGGCCGCCTCTAGCCAGGATGCAAACCCAATGCCCAGGTATCAGGACACCCCGGGAGGTACCCCGGAGAGACGGAAAACTGCACCAGGAACTCTGCTGGCCTGCGTCTGAGGTGCAGTGTGGCCTATGGAGTGACCAAGGCTAGTGTGCAAACACGGGCTCTGCTTGCTTGCTGCAGCAGCCTGGACAAGCCGTGTGACCATTCTGGGTCCCCCTGATTTTAACCAAACAGTGTGAGGTGGAGCGAGGCAGGCTGCAATGGGGGTGCTGCCTGTAGGGTGGTTATAGGCAGAGCCTGTGGGGGGTTCAATTTCAGGAGTAGTGTCTACTGTGACGGCCTGCAGGGTGTGCGCCGAGAAGGTGGCTGTGGCAGGAGCCCAAGCTGAGTGGAGGGTACCCCAGCACACTGACTGCTAAAGCAGCGTGAGGGTCGTTCCTGCCTCCTAACGATATCCTTGTGTGATTCGAGTTTTCAAACCGTGGAGCAGAGCTATGGAAGACTGGGCCTGTCTCATCACCTGGTGGATGCAGCTGGCTTCTGCAGTCCAAGCCAGGGCAGTGGCAGGGAGGATGGAAGGGTGGGGAAGAGGCGCCGGCCCACTCCTCTGCTTGCTGGCCCTCCCAGGTGCCACCTCTGGCAGACGGCAGCCAGGCCGTGGGGGGTGGGGAGTGTGGCGAGCAGGCAGAGCAGGGGCAGCCTTCCTGGGCAGAAGCCTGGACGCTGAGCCACTCTGAGCTGCCGTTAAGCCAGGTGATAGGCAGGAGGGCGCCCACCGCAAGGAAAGCTGCCTCCCTTCCCCCATCCCGGCTTGCCCCCTGGCAGGGCTCGGCAGGATACCAGGCCCCTCACCCCATTTCCCACTCCTGGACCATGGGGACCCCTTCGGCTTTGTGTTGGGCTGGGGAGGGTGCCTGAAGTCTGGCTCTGAGAGCTCCCCTTCCAGGGATCGACAGCTGCACCCGGGGCGTCCATTTCCGAGTAAGCAGAGCAGGAGCTGCGTCCGCCGGCCATCGCGAGGAGGTGAGTTATCTTGGTGTCTGCGGAGTCGGGCAGGCAGACTGGGCCTGAGGCTTTTACTGTCATTCTGCGTAAAAGATGGGGACCTGCGAGGACGCACTGTGAGGGAGCGGACACTTGGGCGTCCTGACATTGCTTACTGTCTGGAGCTGCCTGGCCACCTGACAGCCAGGCTAACAGCCCCTGCATTTCCCAGATGGCAAGACGTACCGCTGACCCCACGTGAGGAGTGGTGGGGCATGACGGAAGGCTGGAGAAACTGGCGCACTGCGCACACTAGGCTCAGGCGCAGGTGCAGCATCAGAGCCCTCAGCGTCACGCTGAGTGGCTGAGGGCTGGTTCTGTGGGGTTTGCTGGTTCAGTTCTAGGCAAAGAAGTGCACGGCTCATCGGTTCACTTAGCTGTTGGCTTCGCCTCCTTCAAAATGAAAGAAAGGTGTCCACGTGGGGCCGCGGTGGGAAGAGATTGTTCACCCGAATGCAGCTGCAAGCATAAGTGTGTTCGGGTGCACACAGACACAGAACATACACGTGCAGGCAAAGGCTGGTGTACACACAAGCACACACACACACCCCTGCATGCCTGCCCCTGAGCACAAACGTGAGCCCAGTATCGAGGGACACTGAGTCGTGGCGTCTAGAGGAAGCGTTGTCTGAATTTTCCAGCTACATGCCTGAGAACAGCAGTGGCAACTGCTTGGATATGCAGCAAACCTTAAAGGGAGCTCAAAAACATCTCGGAACAGGTGGTCACTGGGACCAGCAAATGGCATAATGGTTATGTTACTGGACTCCCACGTAGCTGATTGTGGTTTGAGTCCTGGACCCGGTGGCTTAAAACTCACACCGAGTATGTTTGCGTACATGCCCAAAATCCTGGGAGGAGGATGAAGGAGAAGGGATTGCTATGTGGTCATCCCCCTGGAGGTGATTTCTTGCTTTCTGTCTCTCTGTCTCTCCGGCGAGGCTAGGGCAGGGAGGAGAGCAGGAGCCAGGTCCTGGAGAGATGGCTTGAGAGCAGGAACTGGAGGTAGTGGGTGCTTCATCAGGGGAGGCACAGGCAGGCTAGGGTACCCATGCCACAGGCAAGATGCCAGGCTAGACTAGCCCTTTGCCGGGAATGCAAAACCCCAAAACGCCTGAAAGAGGTGCAGGATCCCAGGGAGATCTCTGCCCCCAGGGCTGAGGGGACAGTGGCCAAGGGCCCTCAACCTTCCCAGCACTGTGGCGGCCATGCCGTCACTTCTCTTCTGTCATCATCTATCACTACACAACTTAAGGAGAGCCAAGTTAGGTAGGTGCTCTGGCGTCCGATGGGCAAGGGCTCTGGATGAGACCTGCAGGAACAGTGGACTGACAGTCCCCTGGAGACCAAAGCGGAAGCCGGGACGCAAAGCATGGCCAGCTCTGGCCCCTGCCCAGGCCTTGTGCTTCTGGTTCTGTGTTTTGAGCCCGTGTTCAAGAAACAAGCCTGGCATCTTTCCTTCCTGGGGTCGTGCCCAGCGCAGTGGGGCGTGCACGTGTAGGTTCTTATGGTGCTGAGAATGGGCTGGGCGCCCACTCTGACGCCCTATCCAGGCTTACTCAGGGGCTCCCAATCGCTCTCTCAGGGGGGATGGCCACATGGGAACGCGAACTCGTGTGAGCCAAACTGAAAGGGTGCACCCCTGCCGGACAAGTGTTTAAAGAGGAAACTGGTATGCTACGGGAGGAAAAAACGAGCAGGAACATAAATCTCCCCTCAAAGGTTTGCACGTGGAAGACCCTGCCCTGAGATTCTTAAGAAGTGGAGGGGACAAAATGGTGGCTGTGGATGTGGCCCATGTGCCGCCCACCCTCTAAGCTCTGCAGCCCGTGAAGGCCATGCAGTGGCCAGCCTGGAAAAGGGGTGGCTCCTCCCCAGCTGAGAGCCAACCAGCTGCCTATGGGCAGTGTCCCATGGAGGGCACGTAGGACTCCCCAAAACAGCGTCCTCCAAACAGGTGTCGATGGTCAACAGCGTGGGATTGCGGGGCTCTCGGATGCCTCCCTACCAAGTCACAGGGCCAGTACCTGCAGGGCTCTGGGCAGCGGACGGGGTGGAGGATGAGCTGGCGCCTCCTGAGTCGCAGTGGCTGGTGCTCCCACTGCCGCTGGGACTCCCGCTGGCAGAGGGCGGCGATGGTGAGGACAGGGACGGCGAGCTGTGCTGGTTTATGCACTGGGCCACGGCGAAGCCTATGGGACAGGAAGCAGCCGGTGAGCGGGAGACAGTGAACAGGCCTAGGGAGGGGATCCTGTCACTGTGGCCAAGGTGCTGTGGGGCCACCTAGAAGGCAGGACTGAGGCCCCAGTGTCAACGCTGCTCTGACCCCAAACCCGCTCCTCAAAAGTCGGCCTGTTCTCCAGAATGAGCTGCCCTCGCCACTCCCATGCCCGATCTGGACACACTGAAGCTGCTCCGAGGAAGAGGTGCACCCGGCAGAGCAGGCGGGTGTGAGCCTCAGTCTGAGTGCCCCAGGCTGGCTCAGTGATACCACCGTGCCCTGGAGGGACCCCTGGCCTCGAGCTGCCAAGGCTCCTGCCGCAGCTCTCAAAGGGATGCTGGGTATGCCTAAGGCAGACTCCCGGGGCCTCTGCTGAGTGCCTGTCCCATGCCAGCAGCAGACTCAGCGCTGAAGTCACCCTGTGGAAAGGGGACAGCCCCGGGCCTTGCTCCGCCAGAGAACCTGCTCTGCCATGGCCGTCCCAGCACGGTCCACCTTGGGAGCAGCAGAAGCTGGTGAAGAGCTATGGATAGGAGAGTGTCCCTGGGCCGGAGGGGGTAGTGCCATGTTTCTGTGGTCTGCACAGGGCACAGACCTGGGCGAAACCCTGCTTCCTCACCAGAAGCACCGGGCGAACAGCCACGGTATTCCGAGTCCGTTTCCCAGCTCCTAGCCGGGGCGTCCTCACCCACCCGCATGGCCTGTCGCTGCACACCCAGTGCATACCCATTCCCAGCACGGGCCTACACGTTTCAAGGACTGCAGACGTGCTGACGGTGAAACCCAGCCTGGGAGCCCTCTGCCGGTGGACAGGCTGTTCTGTGGCCCGAGATGCCTACCCGTTGTGCAGGATGTTTTTCCGAAGGACTGAAGCTTCTGATTTTATTCACCAAACACACAAAAACACTCCTGGAGCAATGCCTTGTCAGCAGTCCCAGGTGTTGTGTAGACCCCGGGAGCTGGAAAGGACCCATGGTGACGGTGGTCTGCATTCCATCAGAGTGGGGTGGGCAAAGAAGGGGCGCCCGATCTTCCTGGCCATGCCCACCACGCCTTGCCACTCTCTGAGTTAGCTCAGGGCCACAGCCAGCCCAGACCTCATGCATGCGTCTGCCCTGCCTGCCCAGTCCAGCTCCCGGCTGATGTTTCCTCCTCAAGGCCCTCCAGGCCCATGCTTCCTCAGAGCTCAGGGGCCCAGCAGCAGCTGGCCAGCTGTGGCCCGCTGCCTGTTTGGTAGGTAGTTTCATGGGCACACAGCCACGGTCGTTCGGTTATGGCTGCTGCTGGCCCCGCGCCCGTGGTGTAGCTGAGTCGTCACCGTGGAGATTATATGGTCTGCAAAGCTCAAGGTTTTATTTGACTACCTAGGCCTTGACAGACCCTGGTGCAGGGCTGGGGAGCTGGCCTGTAAGCCCCTCTGTTCACTTCTCAGCTGTGGGACCCTGGCAGCTCTCAGCATCTCCTTCAGCCGATTTCCCTCCCTCTGTGATGGGATCTGCTCTTGTGGGAGCTCTTGTCTCCCCCGTAGGACCCAGTGGGACCCTACACCTGGCTATCGAGGTTGGGCTGTTTGTGTTGATGTATGGAAAAGTAATTTTGGCTATGGATCAGCTCCTTAAAAGTCAAAGGCCCTACTTCTCCCCTGTGCCAGGTTCTGGGGTGAAGTAACGGGTGTCCATAGCCAGGGCACATGGATGAGCCTGTTGGGGGCAGGATTATGGATTATGGTGGGTAATCTCGGACAGCAGCTCCTCTTCTGCAGGGATATCCCCACCTTCCCCAGCTGCAAAGGTCTGCGCATGGACAGAACAGCGGGATTAACATCCTGGGAGTTCTCAGGAAGAGCCCCGGGGTGACACAGACTGCGTGCGTGGAGCGGGGTGGGGGGTACTCAGAACTATGGCAAACAGCAGGGGTCCACACCTGCTCAGGAATTCCCAGGGGACAGTCAGCACATGCCTCACAGAGCCAATTTACAACTGCTTACTTCTTAATCACTTAAAGTGGTAACTCCCCAGGTTTATAAACCGTTTACTTGCCTCGAGAAAGAATTACCCCTTAATAAATCAAAATGTCAAGATGGCTTTTCCCAAGCTGCCTGTTTATCAGAACCAGGGACAGATGGCTGGAGAGTCATAACAGTCCAGATTAGGCTCTGTATGCTCCTGACAGGGCCTGGCCCCCGAGGTTAGACACCCCTTCTCTGAAGACACAGCTCTTCTCTCCTGCACTTTTTTTGTTGTTTTTTAATTAGTTAGAAGGTGCGTGTGCTCACTGCAGAGAGAGGGAGAGAGAGAGAGAGGTAGAGATAGAGAGAGAGAGAGAGAGAGAGAGAGAGAGAGAGAGAGAGAAATCACCCAAATGGAGGATGGTCATGCTGCAATCCCTTCTCTCCATTTCCCCCCTTGGGCTTTGGGGCACGCAGACGTGCCTGGTGTGTTTTTCGAGCCGCTGGGTATGGGACTCCAACCACACAGACACCTGGGATTCAGCCACCTTAACCACCATGCCACCTGCGGGCCCTCTTGCTCTCTTTAGAGCCCCTGGTTGTTAGCACAACTCCATGCGCCTGGTTCATTACCGAAATGCGCCCGGAGTAGGGCATGAGGGGAGATGCTGAAACTGCAGTCGTGACGCTGAAGTTCTTCATTTGGGGAATGAGCAGGGTCGAGCTATAGACTGGCAATAATGTCCACACGGGCTCTGGGCTGACCTGGACAGAACCCTGACACCACCCAGCCACTGACGCACCTGCTTTCCTTGATCTGCTGCAATTAAAACCCCACTTTCTGCCTCTCTGTCCTCCCCCCTCCAGGGGCACTGGGACCCTGAAAGGCACAGCATTTTGCTGGGCGTCCAGACCCCACTGCAATTTCAAGGGGGTTCTCTCTAGGCAGCAACCACAGTGAGAGTAGCTTTGCCTTCTCGGAGCTCGGCGAGGGAGCTGCCAGAGAGCAGGGCAAAGCGCCTACACCAGAGCCGCGTCCTCAGCTCCTTGCTTCGCCCCAGCAAGGCAGATCTGGGCGAACTGGCTGTGGGGGACGGCACAGGCCTTCTGAGCACGAATCCAGTGCACACAATGCCAAGTCCTCGCACACACACAGGAGGCCAGGGATCATGGGACAGGGCACAGGCAACCAAGACTCCCTGAGAGCTTCCCCAGCAGGTGACATTCTCGGCTCTTGCTGGGGGTGTCCCAACACAGAGCAGCCTGTGCAATGTGCAGCAAAGGCCGGTCGGACTTCCATGCCATCTGACCACTTCCACATCCAGGACCTCACGCTGCGGAAGTCACTGCGGGTGGATCCACAGACCGAACTCCAGGGACGGTCAAAGCATCGGTGTAGAACAGGGACTGGGGACGTGGACACGGCCGACAGCGAGGGAGAGGCCAAAGGAATTCCCCTGCATCCTGATGAGACCCTCTGCTGTTGTCAGCTGCACTGGGAGGGGGACAACTCAGCGCTGGGGAAATGGTGGAGACGTACACATGCAGACTGGCTAGAGAAGGCATGGCCCACGTGCTCCTGCCACTGGGAGCAGATGGGGAGGTGCCACCCCTTGTTCCGAGCAGAGCAAACGGCCTGAAGGGCTGAAGCTGCACAAGTGAGGGAACCAGGCAGTTTTACTGTAGTGAGCTTTTCATTTTTTTGAACTTGTCTGAATTTTGCAAGATTCCTACTATGAATATTATTTTAAACTCGAAAGAAAGGGAGGATGAGGGAAGGAACAGGTGCCTGGGAACTGAACAGACTCAAGCTGCGGGTTAGTTCCTAATACCCACCTCACTCCCGGGATCTGGGGATCTGTTCTGACCTCTGTAGCTCTCTGCCCGACTCACCAAGAACCGTCACAGCACCGCCCCAGAGGCGGAGCCTGGCAAGCCTTCCAGAAGCAGGTGGACCTACCAGCAGCCAAATACATCGCTGGCTTTTCAGGGACGGCCAGGGTCTTCCTGTTGCCCTCTCACCCTATTCTGCCAGTTATTCTAGAAGGATTAACTAACGAACACCTCACTGGCTTTTGTCCAGTACAAAAATACCACCCAAAGGCCAGCCTTTTATTTAGTCCACTGATAGCAGGGGCGCTGGGCTTGGGTGTGGACCCCCAGGTTCAAGTCCAAGCTCTGCCCACACAGGCTTTGAGACCTCCAGGGAGTCCCACCCTCCTATCTGGACCGCTGAGACATAAGCCTTCCCTGCCAGGTGACCGCATGACCCAGGAGCCAGGGCTGGTGGACGGCGACCCGGCCGGGGCACGCAGCGTCACTTTGCTCTGCTCAGTCCCATTCCTGTTTGTTCGCTACAGGTGCCGCCATTCATAGGCTGGGCGATTGCACGACAAGCTGGATTTCCAGCTTCTTACAAGATGGAGAGATCTGGCCTTATGAGGTCTCATTCCCAGGTGGCAGCAAGTGGAGGGAGCTGAGCAGGGCTGCTTCCCCGTGCTCCCACTCGACTAGCCTGGCCTATGGGTATTCCAGGTGGTGATCTCGCCTTTAATCTTTAGAGTCTTGGCCAAATCCACGTGACTCGGGAAACTTCCATCCCACAGAGACCTTTTGACTCAGGTTCCTCTTCAAACCCTAGAATTGCTAACTGGATGTGGGGGAGCCTGTGAAGGAGAGCCCCGGCCTGCAGCAGCCCAGGCCAGTCCTCAGGCCTCAGGACAAGAAACCCCTGATCTCAGCCTTCGCTGACCTGTCCCCTTAGTCTGCAATTCCCTCTGCTTCTTTCCCACAAACTCCTTGCCCACCTTCCTCTGCTCACACAACTTAGGGCCAGCGTGGCAGGAGTTTTCACAGCAGGTGGAGTTAACTGCTCCCCCTGCCCGCCCTGTCCAGCCTTGGGCCTTGTCAACCATACAGGAGTTGGCTGCCCAAGTGGGGCACGAGAAAGCTGCCAAGGTGCTTAAATATCGTGTGCAGTGGCTGGCACTGCCTCAATAGCTAGCCCCGGGAAGCCTCTGGGTTCACGGGGGTGGGCTTCAGGGTTCCTGACATTGCTGGCTGTCTCTCCATGCACATTCTCCATCCATCCGTAGTTATAATACTGGCAGCAAGGCATGGCCGTGGGATTAGGTTGTGGCCAATGAGAGAAATGAAAGTAGCATGTGGGATTTTCAGATGGAAACAGGGTGCATCCTCCTCCATTCTGCTTCTTGGAACACCGATGTGATGGCTGAAACCCCAGCAGCCACCCTGGACTGTGAGGACAGATAACACATTAGGGCTGAGCACTGAGCAGGAGGAGCTTGGGTCCCGGATGCCTTTACGCAGTCCCTGACTTACCTACACCCAGGCCTCTTTCACTTGAGAGGAAAATGAGCTTCTATTCTGAGTTTGATTTCACTATGGAGCTGAACCCAATTTCAACTGATTCAGTGTAGAAAGCTTTGTCAATGCAGGGAATGTGAGCTGAGACCACTAGGGACAAGGGACTGGCTGGCCCCCAGAGCTTCTGGTGCAGGGAAAGCTGCTCTGTACCTGGGGATGGGGTGGGGGGATTTGAGAGTAGGAGTACAGAGAAAGAGGGAAGGCACGTGAGATGGAGTGGTGACCTCTCTGACTTCCAAATGTCCAGGAAACGCTCTCTCAGCTCTTCCCTATGTGGGGGGAAAGTGGACTTTTTGGTGGAACCCAGAGAAGGGCCCATGTTTCTGCCTCGGTTCACACCACCCATGGAGATGACACATGCAGGCTGCAACCTGGAGGTGGCAGTGGAAGGGGTGGGGCGAGTGCTGGGTGGAGGACTAGGGGTTTGAGCCAACAGCTTCCTACATCCCCACATGCGCAGGGAGGCCCAGTGGCCCAGCGCGTGTGTTGTCTTGCACACTGCAGTTGCTCAGGATACTGGCTACGTGGCCAAGTGCAATTATCTCAGGATGGAGGGAGAAAAGGCCAGCCAGTGGCATGGCGGTTAAGGCAGGCGGATGCCACATGGCTGACTGCATGGTTTGAGTCTGGACTTGGTGGCTTGAAATACATGCCAGGGGTGTGTGTATGTGCATGGCCAAAATCCTGAGGAAAGAATGGAGAAGAGATTGAGGCATGTCATCTCCCCACGGGGTGCTTCCTCACTTCCCCTTTCTCTCTCTCTTTCTCCCCGCAGCAAACACATGTGCCCTATAGCAAGACTAAGAAGAGCGAGCAAGCCAACAAACTGCCCTCTGGAAGGTGTGAGGACCAGCTGAGCACGTGGCGGTGCCACAAGGATCTGTCTGAGAGCTGAAGGAGAAGAAGCCCCCTGGCTGTGAAGTCCTCTCAGGGGTCCGCCACACCCTGTAGCCCTGCGCCTCCAGATTCCCTTAGAGAACACCTCTTCTTCCAGGTCAGATTTTCTGGGTTGAAATGCCAAACTCATATGCCAGACACTAAATACTGCAAGCTATGAAAACACGACTGAACGATGAGAATCCACCAGTAAAAGGTGGTGGAAAGTGCAGAGTTACACAAGAACGACTTGGAGCCCTAGGAAGAAAACGGCCCCACTGAGCTCTGAGCTTCCTGGGAGCCGACCTGGGCGGGGGGTGGTACTGGGCCCAGCTCTCCCAGAGACCCTTCTTTGCAAAGTTTCTGTCCTAGGAAGCCCTCCCCCCACCCGCCGCCAGGGCATAGCCTGCCAAGGACACAGCTGCCTGCCTGGAGAAGGGGCCTGACTCTGCAAAGACAACACCCTAGGGGGGCCCTTTTCACAGATCCTTTCCTGAACGGTGAGACTCCAATTTCCACATGAGCTGAAAATGGAGCCGCTCTCGCTGGCGTGGGGCCTGCCCAGGAGGGGCTTCCCTGCCCCTCCCAGGCACCTCTGTGGATCCTGTTTTTGAAAATCACAGACTTAGCAAGGCCAGCGTCTGGGTAAGTTAATGGGCTGAGGAGGGGGATGGAGGTAAAGAGCTGACAATCTCGTTTTTCATCTGTTTTCCCTTACATGAGAAGGACATGGGCACTGAGAAACAGTTCCCGCCTATCAAGGAAACCGACATGCAGGCATGCTAACACAGGGCATCTGGCCTGTGTGTCAGGGAGACGACAGGGCCTGGTGGAGACTGGGGAAAACTAGACAGTGCAGCTCTGCAGCGCCTCCTGACTGCTGTAGTGGCCTTAGTGTAGCCGTAGTTGCTGGCGCTTTAAGAGAATCCAGATCTCTGAATTTTTATGTAAAAGCTCTTGAGTTTTTAAAATGTTGATATCTAATCCTCTCTAGCCTTTTTAAGACAGCTTCGCTATGTTGTAATCCTCTTACCTCAGTCTCCCCAGTAGCCGGGACTACAGGGACACACCACTGTGTCCAGTCTTAAGGTAGGCTGGGAATCGAACCCAGGCCTCCCAGGTGACCTTGGCCTGACAAGCAGCAGCACCAACAAGTGTGTACTACTGCAGCTCAGACTCATTTTTTTTAAGTAGAGATATTTTGCTACAGGGTGTGTGTGCTCACCAGACAGAGAAACAGAGACAGAAAGTGAGAAACCACCCCCTGGGGGTCTGGCCATGCCATAATTCCTTCTCCTCCATTCTCCTCTTGGGATTTTGGGCACACACACACATGCACCTGGCATGAGTTTCAAGCAGCCGGGTCCAGACTTGAGCCACGGTTGACCACGGGGTAGTCCAACACCTTAACCACTATGCCACCTGCTGGCCCTTCACACTTTTTTTTTTTTTTTTGGAGAGGTTTTTGCTATAGGGCGCGTGCGCTCGCCAGACAGACAGAGAGAGACAGAGAGACATAAAGCGAGAAATCACCCCCCAGGGGGGATGGTCACGCCGCAATCCCTCCTCCTTCATTCTCCTCTCGGGATCTTGGGCACGCACGCACACGCGCCCGGCGTGAGTTTAAGCCACCGGGTCCGGGACGCGAACCGCGGTCGACTACGTGGGAGTCCAGCGACATAGCCATTACGCTAACTGTTGGTTCCCCACACTTTGTTTTTGAAAGCAAGAAGCAGGTGAGTGAAGTAAGCACATCTCCTCCCCGTATGAGCCAGCCTCTGCTCTGGGTGGAGACTGGGGCCTGCAGCTCCCATTTGGAATCCAGAGTATCCTACACGAAGTGGAGTTGCCCACGCCCCTGAGATGCACGTGACTGATACCTGACTTCGCTCTAAGATCTGGAGGGCAGAGCAGCCTGTCCTAACAAATCCCAATTACTTATGCTCACTCTACATTGAAAAGCACTAAAGGAAACCTGCGGAAGGAAGCACCCCAGCACCATCGTTGACAGTGTCTGGGTGAACGAGGACCAGAGCTGCAGTTTGCCTTTCATTAGCAAATTCATCCCCAGGCTGCAGCTCAGGTTTCTGACAACGCAGAGTTCATATTTTCTCACCACCCGTCGTGATGCTGGGAAACAGCAGAAATCAATCGGCCTCACGACCTCGCACACAATCTGAAGACAGCAAGTGCGGCTGGTCTTATCTCTCCCTCCGCTGGCTCCTTCCTCCGTGCTGCCCTTTCACCTCCCAGTGCAGCCTGCCAGGTCCCTTGGGCGAGAGAGGAGGAGCTGGGACTTGCGGCTTACTCTGGGACTCCAGTCTGCCGGGGGTGGGCGGGGTGGGGGGTGGGAGGTGCTCTGTAGGGCTGCAGTTTGTGAGATTTACAGGCAGCAAGGAGCTTTCTCATCCTGCATGCACTCAAGAAGCAGCTCTGCAGCCCACTGCTGGTGAGATGAGAGTGGCAGAGTGGACAAAGGCTGGGCGCCACCCTGGAAAGCACCCCAGGAAGATGGGACGAAGGACCCAAACGACGCACAACTGTTCAAAGAGCATGTGAGGAGGCAGGGTTCAGATTTAAGTCTAACAATGGTGTCCCACAACGGGGCAGGCATGGCCTGGGTGCTCACCGACCTTCCTCTGAGGAGTCTCCACAAATGCTCTACAGACACGTGGGCGGGGCCCAGATGCCCCCAGCAGTCCCCTCACTGCTGCCAGCACTCTGAGGGCGGGCCGAAGGCAGAGGTCTCGCCCATGTGCATAGAGGCCTTCCTTTCAGTCTCCCTTTAGTGAATCTCACATGATTTCTAGTTTCCAGGTCTTGGACCCAGAAGTCTGGTTTAGGAACGACCTATAGGCTCACCCCAGGGGCAAATTCTGATGTTCTTTCTGTGCGTTAACACCCAAGAGCCATTGTCCAGCCCGGGGGAGATCTGCAAATCAGAGGCCTGGGGAAGGTGGTGTTCCTGCGGCCTCCGCGGCCAAATCTGGGCTACCACCTTCGGCTGCTTCCTGAGCCCCGCCACTGGTGACCCCTAGACCACTGGTGACCCCTAGCTCACTGACGGGTGCACCTCACAATGCTTAAAAACTTTTATTTCTGGTTGCTTTTAAAGGGATAACATGTCCAAATACAAAAATAGCTGGGAACTCGCAGCATCTCTTAGCCTATAGTTCTTTATCCATGGATAAATCCTCTTGGATTTTAAGGACTATACTTGAAAACCTGCAGAAAAGAGAAAATGGTCTTTCAGTGTCTTGCTGTCTCTCGTGCATCTCTGTCCTAAGCGGGGGAAGGCCTGTGTGTGTGGGCTGCCACCCCAGGAGAGGTCCCTGTTGCCGCTGGGGGCCTCTGGCTGCACGCCCATCAGGGATGCATGCGTGCTGATGTGAGCAGCTGTGGGGGCACTGCTCTGTGCCCGGGACATGACCACTCCCTGGGCTACGGGGACAGCCAGCTGGCGGGGGCACGGCTGGTGGGGTCTCTGAGGCTCTCACAACGGCACACCCTCACTCTAGATTTTTCACACCGGAAGTTGCCAGGACTTGGGCTTTATTCCCAAGGACCGAGTCCCTGCCTCGCCCGGCCCCTGCCCTCCTCCGCTGGTATTACCGTCTGTACATTAGTAAGCAAAGAGCTCCACAACAGTCTCTCAGCAGAGGCACCAGAAAGCTCAAGAGCGGCCGTCTCGACAGCCTCTCTAGTGAGGCCGCAAACAGGGCTGAAAGAGCAGCAAGAGGGAGGCGGGTTAGACGGGTGTCGGGGATTGCTTCCAGACACGGGCTCACCAACTTGACTCCCTGGCCCAAGAGCCTGAGGGAGCTGACCCAGGATGCCACCAGGGTGGGTGGGACAGCTGCAGCCCTGCTGGCACAGGACAGCCTCTAAGGACTGGCTGTGTGTGCAGCCAGGGCCGTCTGATTCATTCTGGCAAGTTTCTCAGCCCACCAGCCTCACCCGAGGAGCGGGAGGACACGTGTGTGCGTCTCGCGCTGGCACGCAGGCCCTGCCCCGTATGTTCTGCAGGGTGGCAGCGTACAAGGGGCCAGGCAATTTGTTCTGATTCTCTGCAATAGAGATTGCAATAAAAATTCAGATTTTACAGAGTGGGGGTGGCTAACTTCTGCAGCTGGACCACGTCACTGAAGCCTCAACTACCGTGTGTCTTAACAGAGGGGGTTAGGCCAGACCGCCAGATGATGATGTTCTCTTGCACATTATCTACAAAAAGCACTGAAGATACTATCTGGAACTACGCGTGGCAGATAGAGCTGGGGAGTGCGTGCAGAGCCACACCAAGGCCGCGATGGTATCAGCCCAGAGCCAGCTGAAAAAGCCCATAACTGAGGCTGTAAGTGGACAGGACTCGTCACCTTTCATCTTTGCAGACCCGTGGCACACGGCTAACTGGACAGCTGTACACGTGACTTCTGCCACCTGCACGGGAGGAGCCTGAGAAGAGCAAAGGCTTGGCTGAAGAGCACGCCTGGGGGCCTGCCACCTACGTGGGCATGTGACTGCAGGGGACCCACTTACACTGCGAGGCTGTCCGCTCTCTAGTGTAAAGTGGGGTGACAGCGTGACACTTTCCAGGACTCAGGAGGATTAAACAAGTTAATATGTCTGAGTGCTCAGGTAGCACCTGCTGTTTTGATTACTTAGCTGGAATTTATGGTGCCTGGAACTTGGGCCCAATGAGGCGAGAGGTGGGGATTTTCATTTTTCTAATAGGTGTCTTCAGATAACAGGGGGTGCGGGGTCTACAGCCGAGGCTCAGCTCGTTAGAGAAAGTAAAACAGCCCAGAGCAAGTGCTCTTCATATTAGCTGTTCTGACTGAAGGTCTCAGGAGTCTGTGAGATATGAGCGCTTTCTAAAGTCACATTCACTATCTAAGCTTAAGGGATCTCCATAAAAATAGCTCACGAGAAGATGGTGTTGTGTTATTTTCCCCCAGATTCTTAAAATCTCAGATCATGCTGCACGTGAGACACACGGCTGTCCTGTTTGCAGTGTTTCCTTGCTAGGCAGTTGAATGTATCGGGTTGAATGGTGTGAACTGCCAATATTCAACCAAGCTGACTTACAAAAACAGCGATTCCATATGGTTCAATCCGGTACGAATATATCCTTCTTAGCCACCTCCACTGGAACAATGAGGAGCAAGTGGGAGGAGGAACAGCCACTGTGTATGTGAACAAGTGGCTTTCTCTAATTCTCCATTTCTTTTGGCCCCCAGCTGTTGGTGTGCACGTATACATGCGAGGTGTATGCAGGGTGTGTGTGTATGTATGTGTGCCTCTGGGCATGCTCTTTTCTCCAGCTTAGATTTATATTTTCACGTCCAAAAGTCAGTTATTTCAACAAAATGCCCAGAAATAAAGTCGGCACTTTAAGGACAGGTATGTGTGTACTTGATAAAATCCATAGAAAGGGGCTTCTGGCTAGTCTTCATGACACAGCAGGAATGTGATGCTCCGTGCTGCTGAGGCCACACGGGAAGGTTCTAGGTTCGCATCCTGGGGTCTCCCTGTACGTGCTGGGTGTGTGCATGCATGCCTGTGACTCCGACTGGCTGAGACTGGGAATGGGTTGCGGTGTCCGACCTGTTGGGGTTGCCTCCTCCGACTCTGTCCTGGTCTTCATAGAAAAGATACACAAACTTAAAAAGGGGGGCTCCCAAGGAACTGAAGGGGTTTCTTAGATGGGCTATGGTGTGATCTTTCCTTCTGTGCTTCTTTGCAAATACCCAGCTAATGCGTTCAACATTAAAATCACCCTGGCTATTTCTCATTTGTAGTTTTGACTTATTTTTTTTTTAGTATTATTAATATTTCATCATAAAAGTATTGATTTCCTTTAACTAAGAGACTTTGAAGTTTGCTGCAGCCTTAAGCATGATTTTATTATGTCTTTGGGCCAAATGTTTTTCTCCTCCCCCCAAAGGGATGCTTTTCCTTTTATATAATGTGTGTCAAGAAGAAAAAAAGAATTGATTCACAGAATTCTGCATTACAGGCACCTTTTAAGGAGCATACATATCTAGTATGGATGCTTGGAAAGACAGTTCTGAAACACGACTATGTTTCATTGTCAGGCCCTTTTTTTTTTTTTTTTTTTTTCCATTGTCAAGCCTTTTTAATCTGTTAGAAGCCGAAGAATGGAAGCACAAAATTTAGACTCAAATATGTGCTGGTTCCTACAGAAGTGAATCTAGGAAAATTAAGACAACTTTGGTCACAGCCCCACGACTCCTCAGAAGTGCAGGACACATGGAAACCATAGTTTCCACATTGTCATGCCCTTCCTTCAAGAAAGAAAACAGAAAAGCCAAGGAATCCTGTCGGTGCGTGGCTGTCTAGAAAAGGCAGCGTTTCCTTCTCTTCCTAGAGGTGCCAGTGGCGGGGTGAGGGGAGGGAACACTCGGTCTCACAAAACTCGTCCAGGACGTGGGTGGAGAGCAGTGACTGGCAAGACGAGCTAAGCGCTCTGAAATATTTAAATATTGAACACCCTTCCTCCTTCCTCCGCATTCATTATTAACTCGGGCCCGCATCACTGTGTGCACTGACTTCACTCCTGCCCAAGGATCCCAGACACAATGGGCAGCGCGAGGGGCCGCAGGGGTGAGCGAGGATTGGGCCGCTTTCTTCCGTACCCTCACTGGGAAGCCATTCCGGTCAACCTCACGTCTTGGAGCCATGCATTCCTGGAAGCGTCTTAGCCTTCCAGTGACCCCTGGCGCCCAAGTGCAGATGATTAGTGCCCCAAATACTGACAGGCTGGACCTTCTTCCCCTTCCAAACAAGGCAGCGGTGTTGGGGGCCATGGGGGTGAGGCTGCTGCCGCCAGGCTAGCTGGGCTGAGGAAATGTCATCAGGACAGACTGACGGTCTATTGTTCAGGGCCATGCGGCTTCCTCCACTTGGCCCAAGTAGGAATGATGCTCAGGATGCCACGTGAATGCTCGAGGTGCCGCAATCGCAAAACAAAACTATCCACAGCCACTCAGTCACTAGATGACTGGGAAGGGGCCAGCAGCGGCCCTGCTTCACGTGAGAGCCACCAGTCAGCGACCCAGGCCAGCAGCCAGGCAAGCTCAGAGCATGGGCCCCACACACTTCTTCATGAGGGTGAGCATTTGGGGTCAGACACAGACCTAACATCTTTCCAGAAAACAAGGTGGCCCTTTTCTTGGGAACAAATGAGACAGGGTGGGAGGACGGACCATCCCTCAGGCCAGAGCAGTAACTCCCTGCCCGGAGGAAGAGCCTGCGGATCCACCAGCAGGACAGCTGGTTACAAGAGGTGGCTGTGCCTGGGCTTTTATCTGTTCAAGCGAAACTGTCCCAAATGACCAGCCTAAGGCTTCCACTTTCCTTTAAAAGACAGCGCTACATTTGAGATCGATGTTTTCCCCTGAAACACAGGCTAAATTTATCTTCCCCTGCATCCTGCTCGCTGGTCTCTGCGTGCCTGCCCTGGCCTTGCGGGGTTAGGCGTCTGCCGTCCTGTGCTGCTTCCAGGCCGGCAGGCAGGACTCGAGTCCCCAGCCTTGTCCTCTCGGCTGTCTCACACGGAGCCCGGGTTCTCTGCGGCGTTCCTCTGCTGCCGAGGTCTCTAAGGACCGCGTTAATTAAGCTCCAGCTCCCCAGCCCTTTACCTGTCCCCCAGCTCAGGCTCTGCCCTCCAGGGCCATCAGGTTGCTCTGAATGGCTTTGGAGTGGCCCCTGCCCAGCCGGACCTGGCTGCAAAGGGGCCAAGGGCTTGTTATCAGATTGCCGTGCAGCGCTAGGTTCCGCGGGGTGCCGGGGCTCCCTGGACTGAACTGAATCAGAGAACTTGCTCCTCTCTCCTGGCCTCGCTTGGCAAGCTGCCCTGAGTGAAAGTCACCGACTAATTTAATGTGTGATGCCTCGAGGGCCCAGTATTTCTGAAATCTCTAGTCGTCTACAGGGTGGCAAGAGAACATGCCCCAAACCGACACTGAGCTATGGTTTCTATTTTGCTGGTAACGCATGGGCTCTTCCTTTTCTTGGCAGCAATGAGAAATAAAATTGGGACTTGACAGAAAGGGTGCCTGAGCCCACGCTGGCATGGCACACGGGCCCACACCCCTGCAGGGGGCTATGCCTCGGCGCACCGGACAGGGGACAGCTCTGGAGAGCCCAGGTGAAGGCACCCCCCAACCCTTGCAAAACACGAGCAGAAACCTGCATTCAGGAAGCAGCCTGGCACGGTGCTCTCAAAGCCTTAAATATGGGCCTTCCCTTTGACCCTCAGGAAAGGTTTCTGGAGGAGTAATTGGAAACATGGACGGATTTCTCCATAAGGATATTTATCACAGAACATGCGCAACGCAGCAGAGAGAGCTTAAGTAGCCAATGCAAGCAACTGAGCAACTTCTGGCTAGGTCAGTTACGGGCTGAACTACGCTCCCAACCCCCCGATTCTCTATCGAAGTCCTACCGCCTAGGACCGCAAGTGGGGCCTGCCTTGGGGACTGACCCCCTTTTGCAGATGTAGGTCATTGCACGAGGTTACCAGGGTGGCACGGGGTCTCATGGAAGTAGACCCTGGGACACAGAAGCAGGTACACAGAGGAACTACCCTGTGAGGAGGAAGGCCGAGGCCGGGCTGATGCTGCCATGAGCCACAAAGTTCCAGAGGTGGACCCCAGCAGCCCGCAGAGGGGCCTGGCTCTGGCTCTCCCCACAGCCCTCAGGAGGAGTGGGCCTTGCAGATGCTTCATATTGGATTCCTGACCTCTGGAACTAGAAGGCAGTGACCTTGTGTTGTCGTTGTCACCCGGCTTGTGGTACTTTGTTATGGCCACCTCGGAAATGAATGCTCAGACAATGGGCTATTATGCAGCCATTATGAATGGCATTTAGGGGGTTGGCAGGTGGCGTGGTGGTTGAGGTGCTAGACTCCCTAATGGCTGGCTGCGGTTCGAGTCCCAGACCTGGTGGCTTGCTTTCTCATTTTCCCTCTCTCGCTCTCTGGTCAAATTTTAAAAATACAAATAATAAATTAAAAAAATAATTTATTTCAAAACAGAGGCATTTAGGGCAGGCTGCTAGGGCTGGACAGTGACCTAGTGGTTGACAGAACCATATCCCACAAGGCTGACTGCGCTGATCCAGTCCTGGCCCCAGCAGCTTAAAAGACATGCTGGGCATGTGTGTGTGTGTGTGTGCCCCAAAACCCCAAAAAAAGGGAGAGAAGGGACTGCATGACCATTCTCCACGAAGGTGGGGTGCTTTCTCACTTTCCGTCTCTCTCTCGGAGGGTGCATATGCTTTCTCGTAAATGGGGGGAAAGGGAATGAAGTCTGAGAGGGAGAGGTGTTTCACAGCACAGGAAAAGGCTGACATGGTGGTGACGTCGAAAGCAGACCCCCGAGCCTGCGGTTCCGCATGGTGGGCAGCGCACCTGCACGGAGCACGGCCAGGGACACTGCTGCAGGGCTCTCCGGGACAGCGAGAGCCTGGGACAAGCTCAGCTGAAGACAGACGGGGACCTACACCGCAGAGTGCCACACGGCCACGAGAAGGGATGCACGGCTCTGGGAGCACCAACGCAGAACTCCAACCGTGGTGGTATCCGAAAGGAGCCAGCTGCAGGAGGGTATGTAGATTAACGACTCCACTTAGGTTTACAGCTCTTACGGAGGCAGCCCAAACCACGAGACCACTACCGATCTCTAACTCCTGTCCTAAGTCCTCGTGGCCACACGTGTCCTGGAGTTCAGAATCTTCAGGAGTTAAAGGCCATGCACAGCATATGAACAGACTGTTACACCCCTACCTAGGTCTCGAGCAACGAAAACCAAACAGACGAAGCTTCTGAGCAAGGAAATGACAGATACTCACAGTAAATGACACTGCTAATGCTTATAAACAGCCCGAGGGAGTTCGGGGCGTTTCTGCCCCTGAATGAGCTAGGAAAAGCCTTCTGGCTCTCCGAGCTGTCTGGATTTCAGAACTGCAAGACAAGGGGCTGTGTCTTGCCCTGTCCGTCAGCTGGAGGCATGCGACTACCTAGAGAAGGATCTGGAAGGAGATAAGCCAAACAGGAATGGGGAGTTTGGGAGGATGACAACAGGGAGGAGTTGTTGAAGGGGACCTGAGTCTCATTTGTAATTAGTTGTTGTTGTTTTTTAATGAAGAATCAACTTGTATTTCTTGAGTAATTTTGTTTTTCTTTTTAAAATGAGAAAATAAAAATAGAGGAGACAGAGAGAAGTAAACATATATTAAGGATGTTTTCTCCTGGGGTGGTAGGATTGGGAGTCACCTTCCTCCTGCAGCTTCACAGCTTTCACTCGTAATTTTCTATGTTCATGTATTAATGCACGAAAATGAATAAAACGAGCCTGCAGAGACGGTGAAAGAGCTGACCGGTTCCTTCCCTTCCTGTCATCGTCAGCTTGTCTCCAGGGCCTCAGTGACCTCGGTGACCGCGTGGGGCCACGTCCCACTGGCGCACTCTCGCTCTGATGGCTCCGCGGCACAGCCCACACCTCTGTCACCGCGAGATACGGCCCCCACTGCGCTCTGCGACACACCCCCTGCTTTGATTCATCGTCTCTCTTACTCTCTGGCCTTTATTTCCCTGCCCTCTCTGGCCTTCGATTGCTTTTCGGGAGTTTATCATATTGAACTCTTATCCCTTTCCAGGAAACCCTATTCTTTTTTTCTTCCCTTTCACAATTAATAAATAATCGTGAGAGCTCTCCTTTGGACAGAAGTACACCCTGCCTCCTAAACAGAACAGGCTGGGGCTTCTCTTCTGGGGCTCTTCTGGGTCCATGCTGAAGGACCTGCCGTCTGTCACAAGAAGGGCAGGCCGTGGTCCGTCCCTGTGCTTGGGGACAGGTGCCGACCCTGTTCTCCTTTGACTTGCTCCTGATCCTATGAGGAGGCTGCGCTCTCACAGCCACCCCCCAGGCGGGGGGTCTAAGCGCTGGTTACAGACAGGGAAATGGAGATGCAGCCTCTGAGTGAGGAGGGTGGGTTTTGGGGACAGGCAGAACCACATCGCAGCCTGATGCTTACTGGCTGTGGAACTGGGACTGTAGCCCCGAGCCTCAGTTTCCCTGGCTGTAACATGGAGGAAATAATCCCTACGTCACCTGCCGTGGGAGGGTTAAGTGAGAAGAAAATACACAGCAGCACTTAAAACATGGACCAATATGCAGTACCTGCTCAACAAACAGTAGCTGTTTTTTTTTTTTTTTTTTTTTTGCTATAGGGTACATGTGCTCACCCGAGAGACAGAGAGAGAGAGACAGAGACAGAGACAGAAAGTGAAAAATCACCCCCCAGAGGAAATGGCCATGCCACAATCCCTTCTCCTCTATTAGCCTCTTGGGATTTTGGGTGCGCGCGCGCGCGTGCGCGCGCACACACACACACACACACACACACACACGTCCGGCATGAGTTTGAGGCTGTCAGGTCCAGGATTCAAACCGTGGCCGACTATGTGGGAGTCCAGTGACGTAACCATTATGCCACCCTGCTGGCCCCCAGTAACTGATACTGTTAAAGTGTAGTGCCAGCCACAGCTCTGAGCATGCCCTCCAGACATCTTTGACTGGTTTTGCAAAGAGGGGCACCATTAGCCCTCATGGCTTCCAAGACACAATAGCTGGCATTGGGGTCACATTTTTGAAAAGTCACCGTTGTGCATTGGACAAAGCTGCTGGCAGATCGTCCTCCCGCGCCGGGAATATCATCCTTCTGGGACAACAAGCAGGTTCTGTTCACCTGTCCCTGTCTCAAATGCTAACACACACTGCCCACTTCACTCCAGAGGTTTCTACAGTTACTCACAGCAATGATCCTAATACCTGCATTTCTTTCCCAGAAATCATGATTCTGAGGCCAGACCACAATCAACAGAGATTTCTGGAAAGATATGAAATGCAAACTTATCTCAGAATTTACAGGAAAGAAAAGGGAACAAGAGGCTATTTTACCAGCAAAAACAGAGTTTTTTTTTTCCTTCAAAGTAAAAAGGAAATGGAAAAAAGGCCAATTTTAGAGAGAGGACGGGTGCCAGGTGAGTCTGGATTGCATCAAGGTCTCCAAATTTTTCCAGGATGTGTTGTGAGCTCCAATTTCTTTTTTCACGTTTGGACTGCTTTAGGGAAAATGTTGCATAAACTGGACTACTTTATGATCAAAATGGGATGCAAATGAGATAATCTGGTCTTTATTTGCTGTCTGATGACAACTTTGTGGCAGCCCAACCAGTTTAGAACTGTGCTTTAAACACAACGGTTTTATTCAGCTACAGTTCCTATCTGTACCACCTACTCACTGAAGGTGTCCGACGCACTGATCTGTAACATATGCGGAGTTGTGCAACCATCACACGGTCCAGCTGAGAACAGTCTCATCACCCTGCAACTCCCAGCAGGGGCCTGCGAACACTATGCTGACCCCACTGGGCTGCGGGTACCCTGGCTTTCTAAAGCACCTTCCAGTCCACGCTCTGTGCACTCCCTTGCACATGGCATCAAACATTTCATTCTTAAAATCAGGCCCAAGCCCAAGAACTTCCCCTTCCAATAGAAATCATCATGGAAAAGTGTCCCGGGTCACTTCGTCCTTCCGTGCTTGCCACTAACCAGGGCAGGAGGCCAGGGCCGTGGTCGAGTGCTGGGCTGATCACCTGCCTGGGAAACAGGGCCGGGGGCTTGGGCCCCACTTCTCTGGCCTGGGCAGAAACTCATGACAAAGGGGAATTCTATGCCCAGCCAGGCTGGAGGCAGGTGTCCCACAGTCAGCAGTGCTTTTGTTCCTTGGGGATGAAGGCAGCCTGTGGGCCAAGGCATCAGTAGCCCTCACCCATGGGCGCCCCGTCTGGGACATAACGCAGTCTGGCCCTGTTCCTCTTCCTCCTACTCCCAGATCAACATCCGCTCCTCAGAGATACCGCTGGATCCCGCCAGGTCCCTTTACTGCACACCATCCCCACGTGTAGGGCAGTTCCCAGTGGGCAGTGCCTGGGAGCTCCGAAGGGATTGACGTTGGATTCCCCCGAGTCCCCAGTGGATAATCCCTTCTGGCACATAAAAGGAGGGGTTACTGAAGACCTGTTGTCTCCATCCACCCACCTGACACTTAGCGAGCACCACCTCTGTGTCTGGTACAACCCAAGCGCTGGGAATCCGGCAGTGAAACCCATGGCGCCTGCTCGCTGGGGCCTTTCAGTTCAGTAATGGGACAGGGACAGGGCAGGGCAGGGTGGACTGGGAAGAAACAATGCCAGGGGAGTATGAGTGCCTGAAGAGAATGAAGCAAGGTGGGGACATCGGACAGGTGAATGGAACCAAGGGGGTGAGACCTCAGATCTGAGCAAGGACCCGGAGGAGGTGAGGGGTGAACCTTCTGAGCAGAGGCCACCAGTGCTGGGCCCACGAGGCAGGGGCATGCCTGGCATGGTGGAGGTGCAGCCAGAGGGCCCTAGGGCTGCCCTTGGGTTGGCCAGGGTGGAGTGGGGACTATGGGAAGGCGAGGTCAGTATCGGGGGAGCAAAGGTCAGACCGCGTGGGGTCCCAGGGCCACTGTGAGCACTTAGGCTTTCATTCTGAGTGAGCTGGGAGCCACTGATGGCTTTAGCAGAGGAGACACACGACCTGGCTTACAGCATCAAAGGGCCTCTCTAGCTACAGTGCCAGGGACAGACCGCAGTGGGCAAGGAAGGAAGCTGGGGGTCGATTTTGAAGCTAATGAGACAGCCAGGCTAGGCCAGGTTCAGGAGTCAGTGAAGAGCGAACAGTGTCCTGCAGGCTGGACCCAGCAGCAGCCCTGTCCTGTGGTGGGGGATCCTGGAGCCACAGCCACTCTTACACGCAGTGGCCACTTCCAGCCAATGGTGCGGTCTTGCTCTGAAGGAGCTCGTTCGGCCCTAAGGCCTCGGCACGCCATGCCTTGTCCCTGCCAGCCTCCAGCCCAGGAGACAGGGTGGAGTGGTGACAGGTGTGTCCTGGGTAGAGCCTCAGGCTCGGGGGTGAGTGGTCAGGACGGCGCCTAGCCTGGCCCTGGCCAGGTGAGTGGGTCTAGGCTCTGGGTACCTCAGACACCTCCCCTTCCAGCTCAGCACGGCTCACTGGGTTCCATGGGCAGCCCGGCCAGGAGCCAGCCCCTTGAGTGACTGCTGGGTGGGCCCCAGGGCCATGCATGGCGAGTACAGAGAGGAACCTTTATCCCCTCCGCCCATCAGCGGCTCCCTAGGCCCTCAGACCAAGGCCAGGACGGTGAACGGGACATTGCATTCCCACGGGGCTCCTGCCTGCTGCCTGACAGCCTCAGGCTGTTAGGGCCATGAACACCCCCTGGTCTTCACATCCTGGTCATGTACCCTGCCTGGGGTACCCCACATTTAGCCTGGCCTGCCCTTTCTGACGGTCACTCCCTGCCTGGGCCTTCCTCCACCGCCCCAGCATGGGTCAGACGAGGCTGCAGCGTGGCCCAGAGTCGCCTTCCCAGGAAACCGTGAGCTCTCTGAGGACAGAGCCTTCCAGAACCTGAGCGAGGTTCGCAGCCACGCCCACCATGGCTTGCTGAGTGACAGACTCTAAGGCTTTGGCCTCTCCTGGAGCTGAACCCAGGGCACCAAACACCCCACTCCACTCCCTCCCCCAGCGACTGGCCATCCAAACACGCCAGGAGCCGCTGCTCCCCAGAGGAGTGTGTGTCCAAGTGCGCCCAGGCCCGCCCAGCTGCCGGTTCATCCCCAGGCTACAGACAAGGTGGCTGGTCACACAGACATGCCAGCCCCATGGGAGGGACTTCTGTCTTGCCGAGCCTTGTGCCAGGCAAGCCCACGGTGGCACTCAGGATTGATGGGGTGACAGAAGCCTTAGCATTTGACCCCAACTGTCTCTTGTGAAGCAAATTATGAAATATTTGGTGAGCTCTCACTCAGTCCTCAGGACGCAATGGCTATCAGAAGGATCTGGGAGCTCCGTGCAACACCGAGGACCCTCTCCTTGCTGGACTGTTTCTGAAGCTAAAACTGCACTGCTAGGGCTGAAGACCACAGGGCCGAGGGCTGCAGGGCGAGGCTGGCTCCGCCAGGGCCTGGTGCTGGGGAAGATTGTGCTGGCGTTGAGCATAGCGGTCAGCGTCTATTTTATCTTTAAAAGCGTCCTAGCTGGAGACAGTCTGGGCTGTGGACAGCAGGAGAAAAGGCTGAGGGTAGGTGGCCCCTACTGGGCAGATGTCGGCGGGCTCAGGAAGCTGGGACCACCACTTGGTGCTGCCAGCTACGCCCAGGTACCTGGAGGCCTGACGTGTCTGTCACGAGCTCTGGCAGGTGACAGACACGTCAGGCCTGTGAGGGCTGTGGGTGCCATCACAGTGCCCAGCTTCCAGCTGTGGCACCCTTGGGGCCAGACCAAGAAGTCCTTCAGGCCTCCAGGCTCGGGGGGGGGGGTGGTCCCTGGACACTGGACTCATTGACTGTGGGGTAGAATGGCCCAGGAATGAGTTCCGGCGGTACCATGTGTGACTCAGGGCAAGTTCCTTCACCTCTCGGGGCCTCTCCTCCCTAGCTGTGGCAAACCTAGAGACACCTGGCCCAATGCAGCAGCCCCGTGGCCTCCGGAAACGTGCTGTTTGGGAAGGCTGAAGGCACAGACACGCCTAGTGCCACTTCCCGGTGTGTGCCCAGGGCTGGCCACCTGGCCTCTCCAGCCTCGGTTTCCCATCTCATGCCCCTTGTGGGGATGCTGAGATGACCGAGGACGCATGCTCTGCCAGCCCCGAGGTGCTGCAGGACACATGGGGACAGTGCCACCCTCAGGAGATCTGTCACAACTAGGCAAGCTGCACACAGACCCATCAGAACCGCCAGCCAGGGTGCCCCCTCACGCTGCCCAGCTGCTCTGGGCTCCTGGGGAACCCCGATGGCCCTGCATGCTATCTCCAAGCCACTGCCCGCCTAGCGTGTGTGAGGAGTGTAGACAAACACGGGTCAGGTCTAGCCGCTCCCCTGCTCAGGAGACTGCCCGGAGCACTGGAGGAAGCCCACACAGCTTGCGTGCCACCCCAGCTCGCTCTCCCCCACCACGGTGGCCCTCTCCCCACACGGCTCCTTACTCTCTGTGCTCTGGACTCAAGGGTCTCTGGGTGCCTTGCCCTGACAGAGATGCTCCCCCTGAGCTGCCGTGGTCATAACAGTGACGCATTTCTACATGGCTTCCTCACCGCAGGCTCTCGCCTGCTGAGGGCCTTGGACAGCTGCAGGAGGCACTTGGTACACCTGCCCGAGATGGCGCCTCCTTTGGTGGCTCGAGCAGGGCGGGTGGCCAGAAGGCCGCAGGGCAGAATCGAAGGGCACCAGCCAGAACATGAGTGGAATTCAAAAACACATAGAAAAATGGAATTAAAGTACAAATCTGTTTTGGTGCAAATGTTTTGAAATCCATGTGGGTTTGTTTAATAGGCCTTTTCCACGATCTTTGTGAAGGCCCCTTGTATGCGAACCTGTGGAAGGGCCTGAGCCAGGGCCATGACGTGGAAGTGCTGGCCACCACCTGGGCAGGCAACCCTGGCAGCTGCTCTGCCCTCTGGTCCCAGCTCCCAGCCCCTTAACAGTGAAGGCTGATGCATGTACAAGGTGGGGAATAGCCAAGTTCCTGTGAGGAGCCCCATTTTACAGAACACTGAGGCTCAATTTTTTTTTTTAAGAGAGATTTTTTTCTATAGGGCACGTGTGCTTGCTGGAGAGACAGAGACAGAGACAGAGAAACAGAAAATGAGAAATCACGGCCCCCCCCAGGTGATGGCCACACCACAATCTCTTCTCTATTGTCCTCTCAGGATCTTAGGCACGCATGCACACGCGTCTGGCGTGAGTTTAAGCTGTCAGGTCTGAAACCCTATCCATGGTCAACTATGTGGGAGTCCAGCAATGTAACCATTATACCACCTCGGGTTCCAAGGCCGGGGTTTTAAAGTGCTTCCTGACATGTGGCTGTCAGTGGGTAGGCGTGGACTCGAACCTGGATGGTCTGACTCCAGGCTCCGGCTCCCGTGGCAGGGACGTGGCACTGTTTAAACAGTGGGCAGGCATGCCGTGGGCATACAGGAGGTGCTCGAGAAATGGTGGCTTTTACGCTGCTCAGTCCGCACCTTCCCGTGGGGGCCTCCTGCTGGAATCTGCTGTGGGGATCGCGGTGCAGGGCCAGGGCAGATTCCGCATGTGTTCTCAGAGGGGGCGACGAGCAGGCAGGGTCCCACCAAGCCGGTACTGCTTCAGGGCACGACAGCACTGCTCTGAGCTAATGGACATTTCCCTCGGGCTGCAGGCTTAGAATCTAGCTAAAAGCAGCATTCTCCCAAACCCCCAAGATTCTGTAAATGTCAACTATTTCAGAACATTTTCCAGGGGACTAAGGGTGGGGGTGGGAGGTGTCTGGGGGAGACTCATTCCAGCCACAGACTCTTCTGCCACCCAGCTGCCCTGGGGGCTGAGGGTATCCACCATCAGGAGGCTGGGGTGTGCGAGGAGCCCAGTACACAAGGCCAACCGTCAGCCTGCGAGGTCAACACACTCAGAAAGCCACAACAGAAGGGAGCTTTACCGAGAAGCTGCGTGGGCCCCTCAGTCGGCTTAGCAGGAAAGGAAAAGGCAAAGGGCAGGATGGCTTTTTTCTCAGGAAGCCGGCAGAAGCGCGGAGTGCAGGCCCTCTCTGCCTACCCGGCTGCAGCAGTGGGGTTACTGACACGCCGGTGCTCGCCCGCGCGCCTCCTGGTTTTACAGCCATGAGCCCAGGGCTGGCACACAGCTGGCATTCAGCAAGCGGGACCTTTATCCGGGGCCATCAACAAGTCAGTGATGCGGGACATGCCGCATATGCCACGCACCTGGATCTGTACCAACTAGCAACTATTTCCAGAGGCGTCACTGCAAGCCCCAGTCCAAACTTGGCATTTCAGACAGCGAAAGCATCTGCTCCCAAGTTCACCCTGTGACTGTCTCACGCTCAACATGGAAACTGAGGAGGCGGCTTTCGAGGACTCAGCTCACAGCAGAGTGTGGGGGACAAACGATGCAGCGGCCCCAGCGGCTGAGCTCTGGAATAGTTGTGGATGACTCAGGGCTTACGGAAGCAGGCTGTTTAAGTGTGAAGAGGTGTCACCAAGCACGTGTTCCCATCACGCTGGACTAATACTGACTTCTGGCCTCGGGGAACGTGAGATGTTAAATAGCACTTTGTGTTTCTGAAGATAAGCGTGTACACAAAATGCTGTGGCTGGGCAGCCACAGAGAAAAGAGCTCTGTTTTAGACACAGGATTCTGGTTCGAGAGCGAAAGGATTGTAGAAAGTTATGGCCTTGTCAGAGGCACCAGGAGGCAAGCACAGAACCCCTGATAGTGGCCTGGTGCCAAACTCCAAGGCCCTGTGTGGCATGGTCAGCCAAGGCAGGGGTGGGCCGGTCCACAGGGACTTTTCAATCATCACGGCTCCCGGAGGCCTCTTGACAGGACACCACCTGCAGGTAACATGGACTTTGGGATCATCGAAGTGCCCTGACTAGCTACATGCACAGAGATGATTCAGAGAGAGAGACACCGAGGTTCCTGGCCACTCTGCCTTCAGCTGGCCCTGTGGCTTCCCCCAAGCCACACACTTCACTGGCCATCAGATCCTGTTAGTTCCAAAGCCTAGTTATTTCTGGATTCACTTCATGGTTATTTACTCTAGGAAACCCTTGCGCAAGGGCGTTCAGATGCATCCATTATTTGTTAAAGGGCAAAAAATTGGCCACAAGCTAAATATCCATCAACGGGAGGCTGGCTAAATAAACAGTGGTTTGCCCAGATGATCGACTGCAGCAGCCAAAACGACTGAGGACACTCTTCTGGATTAACATGAGAAAGTCTCCAGGACTTTGAGATAATAGCAGTTGTTTACAGTTATTTTTTTATAGCTGCATAATCCCATAGTAAGAGCACAGCGTGTAAATGCCAGAGAAAGGCACAGAAGGGTGCACGCCAGGCTGTGGAAGGGGCTACCTCTTCAGACTCGTTCTTACCCATATAAGGCGACGTGAAGGGGCCTGAGAGCCCCCCTCTCCCACCCTTCCTGACCCCAGGCAGTTAAAACCCAAGTCCATTTTGCCTCCGGTCCACGCTGGTGTCCATGTCCTCCCACTCTTCCACTCATCACCCCTCTGCTGTAGAACCTCACTGGGGTTCCCCGAGCACACCTGCTTTCCAGTGTTCTGCCACTGAACAGTTTTTGGAACTGAGGATGTCAGGGTTCGCAGAGCAGAGAGCAGATAGCCCCAGCTGGAACCCCAGGCCGGCTACTCACGCGCCATGTGGCACTGGGCAGAGTGCGTGGCTCCTCCAGGAGCGGGAGTCCTGAGCTGCAGACAGGGCTGAGTGTCGACGGGGACCACCTAGCTCAGGTGGGTGCTGCGTAAAGGATGTCAGGCAGCATGACTCCGGACAGGATGTGTGCTGGTGGCCTCGGGAGGCGAACCTATGCTCCCCTCTGGCCCTGGCTCTGTCTCTGCCAGCGAGAGGGCCTCAGGCAGATCACATGACCTGAGTCCTCAGGGCCTCTGCTGCACCAGGAGAAAAATTCGGCCTGCTCTACCACCCCAGGGTGTCCCCAGCACCTCATGGAAGTCCTTCTTACAAGAGCACAGCTGTCCCACTGCAGGGTGTTTTGTTATGGGCCTCAGGAGGGGCCGCTGCATTCTCAACTTTGTGCAAACGGGTTTAATGTGCAGGAAGGGAGCCTATCGTGAGTCCCAAGGGTCAGCCCTTAACCAACAGCAAACATGGAGAGCAGTTGACCCTGGTTGCCTGCTCCCTAAGTTCTGGGCATCGTTCTGGGCACTTGCAGAATGAACTTGCTTTATTGGCTCGTGAGCCCAAGGAGGTAGGGGACATTTTCTCCCTGCTTTTTTTTTTTCAATCATGGTAAAATACACACGACACAAAAGTTACCATCTTAGGCACTTTTTTTTTTTTTTTGCTATAGGGCGTGTGCGCTCACCAGACAGACAGAGAGAGAGACATAGAGACAGAAAGCGAGAAATCACCCCCCAGGGGGGATGGTCACGTCGCGATCCCTTTTCCTCCATTCTCCTCTCAGGATCTTGGGCACGCACGCACACGCGCCCGGCGTGAGTTTTAAGCCACCGGGTCCGGGACGCGAACCGCGGTCGACTACGTGGGAGTCCAACGACATAGTCATTACGCTAACTGCTGGTTCCCCATCTTAGGCACTTTTAAACGTACACTTCAGTAGTGCTCTCAGGACAACATTACATCTAATTTAGTTACAGATCGAATTGGCTCCTATTTGTGTTTCGTGACTTGGAACAACCTCTCTTGAATGAAAGAAAACCAGAACTGTGGCAGAATGGTGGCGGGCAGGTGGAGGTTTGTAAGGTGGGAGCAAGGACCCGGAATGGCAGGAAAAGGCTGACTGGGTACTGGTCAGTTACCCAGCCTACTTGTTCCTAAAAGTTAAAGCAGCAAAGACTTCTCAGTTATGCCAACTTATTGGATGGGATCTTCTGTTCTAAGGGAAAACTGATCTGTTTTGGATTTTTCTGCTTCCTTAGGGTTTCAGTTTGATTATGTGGCTTTTAACACGAGTGACTCCATTCTGGTTTGGTCTGGTCTGTTGGGGCCTGGTGCAGGAGCTGTGTTCAACCAACAGCCTCCTCTGGCTCCCGTTCAGCGGTGTTAAGTACACTCGCGTTGTCATGCCTCATCCGGTTCCTCTGTGGATGAACAGAGGCCCAGCGAGGTGAGTGAGCTGGTCTGAGGCCCTGCTACAAGTCTACGGAGGAGGTGGAAGCTGGGACGAGAACCCACACGGTCGGTCGGCTCCAGGCTGTGCTTAGTGCATTGTTCCCTGTGCAAATCCCCTGCTGCTGGGAAAAGAAACCCCACAGTAGATGAACAGCAAGGACGGAGGGAAAGGAGGACTGGCATTTCTAACTGGGTGGATATCATGGATACCTCGAGGCGCGAGACTTAGTGAGTCTGATCTTTTCTTGGTGGCTGTGCATCTTTTCCAGCTGCCTCGCCATCAATGTGCTTGACTTGTACCAGGAAGCTGGGAGCTGAGGACAGACAAGCGCTGCACCCTCTGTATGGGGATGGGCCACCGGTGTGCACCACGGGCAGGTGGCTAAGCCACTCGCTCCGCCCTGGAGCTGGCACAGCCTGCTTGCTGCGAGCTGCCTGCGGCAAGGCAAGGCTGCCTGCACCTGCAAAACCTCCAAGGCACAGCCAGGGGCGAATGGCGGGTGACTGTGCGGCTCTGGCCTCACTCCTGCAGTGCAGCCCCACACGAGTCTCTAAGAGCAGCCAGGGGTGTTCCCTGCTAGCTGTTCACCAGAATGCCTGACACACAGTCACCTCGAGGTCTGAGGTAGATAATGACCTGAAAGTGAAGCAACTCAGTTCTCCAGAACTCTCCTTCCCTCCCTTCCTCCCTCCCCCCCGGGAAAGGCAGCTGGGGCAGATGGCAGCTCTGCTGGCTGTGTGTCCACGTTTCGCAAGAGAGGGCTTCTCAGACAATGGGTGCTCCGGTGCCTATTGGGAACGTGTCCTTGGGGGGCAGTTCTGAGTGGGCCAACCTTCCTGGGCTGTGACACCCAGGGCTCCTGAGGCTCCCTCCCTGCGGCTGTCCTGGGAGCCCCGAGACTCAGCTGGTTTCTGAGTAGAATGTGGTCCCCACACCTCCCACCTGACCACTCGAAGGCTGATCTCTTAGAGACAATTTCAAAAAAGCTTTCACAGGAGCTCAAAGGCTGCTTTCACTCAGACAGGACTCTGAAATCTCATTTCCTCTTAGTGTTCACGACAGGCCAGGGGCAAGCTGGTAAAAGACAGGCCTTTAGGTGGTCCAGCCCAGCTCGCCTGCTTCGGAAGTGGTGGTCTCGGGAGACCATGTCTTTCTGAATGGCTGCTCTGCACGTCTGTCCTTGGTCCATCAGAGGTAGGACTCAAAGCATGAGGACTTGGGAGTGTGCCAGTGCAGGTTAAAGAAGAGGGTGTGGAGGGGACCAGCAGAAGGCATAATAGTTATGTTGCTAGACACCCATGTAATTGACCACGGTTTGCGTTGCGGACTTGGTGGCTTAAAATTCACACCAGGTGCATGTACATGTGTGCCCAAAATCCTGACAGGAGAATGGAGAAGGGACAGTGACGTGACCATCCCCCTTGGAGGGGTGATTTCTTGCTTTCTGTCTCTCTGGTGAGCACACATGCCCTATAGCAAAGATCTCTCTTTTAAAAAACGGGTGTAGGGGTGGAGGGTGGAGAACATGGCCTTTAGACCAGGGTCTCCTATGGGCCCCTCTCTAACAAGGGTCTATACTGCCAACCTCTGACACTCTGGACGAGGCAGAGCCGCCACATGAAGCAACCTGGTCATTACCAAGGCCCACCCAGGAGCAAACGGATCCGGAGGTGGGAAGTGGAAGTGCGGGTCTCAGCGGCCTCGTGTGGGCTCTGAGGCCTGAGCCTGAGCCTCAGTTTCCTCTGTGTGGAGCAGGGCTAGTGGTACTACTTCCAAGCTGCCAGGAGGGGACAATTAACACGTGAGGTGCCTGGCGCAGGCAATTCTTCCCGACTGCAGCCTATACTTGCAGAAGAAGATGAGGCTGCTTCTGCCCAAATTACACGCAGAGTTGGCGCCAAGGTGGCTTAGCCCTGCACAGTGAGATCACGGACGGCTTTTATTCCTAAAACCAGAGACAGGGAGTACACTTGAGATGTGTCAAACCTTGGTCAGGAATTTAGAGGCAGCTGATACGGCACGTTGGTGGGGCTCAGGGTCTGACCAGGTGGGCTTGAGTTCTAGGCCTCGCTGGGGTGGGGACAGTATCTCTGTGACTTTGGGCAGCCTGCTTCCTTACATGCAGAAAGGGAAACGGCAAACCTTCCTTCTGAGGGTTGTTATAAAGCTCAATAAATATGTGGGACCAACAGGTGGCGTGGTGGTCAAGGTGCTGGACACTCTCACATGGCCGACCATGGTTTGAGTCCTGGACCTGGTGGCTTGCTTTTTTTCTCTCTCTCTGTCTCCCTCTGGTCAAAATAAAATAAATGAATGAATAAATAAAAAGTTTTTTTTAAAAAAAAGCTCAATAAATATGACTTTAACAAAACAAAACAAAAACCTCAGGGTAGGAATCAAGTTTCTGTAACTCACTGTCCAGGGGCCTAGTCTCTAGCCAGGGGGCTGAGTCTGGGAAGGGGCTGACTCGCAGCTGGGGAGGCAGGCTCTCCCTCCTGTGTGACCGCACAAAGTTTCTTTCTTTTCTTTTGCTTCAGGAAGCTGGAAAGAGAGAATTGGCTCCAGTTTTATAATTGGGAACAAGAAAAATAACAGGCCTAAAAAGTTCGTTTCTGGGAAGCACCACCGCGAGATGACAGTAGCACCTAGCACGCTCTCTGGGGGAGGAGTCTGCGCTGGCCATGAATTGAACATCGATTTCCCCCTGCCTTTCCTGATGTCAGGCCGAGGCTCTCTGTGTGCGCTGCAGCCTCTGCATTCTTCCTCGGTTACTCAGCTGCCCGAGGCTGGCTCCGGGACTGCACAGCTTTTCCACAGAACTATTAAGTGTTCTGGGTCAGGCGACTGATCCAACCTGTCAGTCCGTCTGCCCTGGAAAACGATAACACCTGGGAAAAGCACAGCACTCCCCAGCTACACAGGAGTGAATGTGTGCCCCAAGACACACGGCTCCCCAAACCCGGCAGGAGGGAGCAGAGATTGGTCCTACAGGGCGACTTCCCCCTGTGCAGCGGGCACCCCAAATCAGCACTCTCACCTGCTGGGAGAACAAGATGGAGCCACACATCGGGCCCCACCCCTCCGGCCCTCAACGTCCTATCCACCCACCTACATTTATAGAGCACCTGATTACTAAGTATCAGTACTGCTGGGGACGAGGGCAACAGGTCCCCTCTCCTAAGTGTCATCCCTTCTAGTGCAGGACAGCAGCAACAAACAAGAAAAGTGAGGCCACCTCAGGTAAAGGTATGAAGAGAAGACCATAGGAAACAATGGGGCGGTTCCTCCGAGTGTTAAATGGCCGAGTCTCTGTCCTAGGTGTACCTCCAAACACAAAGCAAATGTTTAAACGAACATGTGTACATGCGCGTTCACAGCAACACCATTCACGGCTGCCCAGAGGTGGAACCAATGTCCTCAACGACAGACGAGACAGGTCTACCCACACGACGAGGACTACTCGGCCGTAAAGGGACACAGGGATGGATGCTGCAAACATTCCGTGGGAAGAAAGCAGCGGGCACAAAAGGCCACATGTTCTATGATTTATGTGAACAGCAGAAGAGGTCAATCTATAGAGACAGAGAGTAGATTAGTGGTCGCCAGGGGTGGGGAGAGGAGAGGATGGGGACTGACTGCCTAATGCTACAGGGCTTTACTCTGGGAGGACAGTTGTGGAGCTGGCGGGTGGTGAAGGCACAGTATGGTATTGTGACTGCACTAACTGACTCAGTTGCCCCCTTCATGGGGTTGGTGTTACGCAATGTCAGGTGCATTTATCTCAATTTAAGCAATGAAATCAGCTGCCTTATGGAGCGGGCCTAGGTGGGCTGGGCACTTGGAGAAGGTCCCTAAGGAGGTATCTGAGCAGAGGCCCAAATGCTGAGCAGGAAGCAACCAGGCAGGGGTGGAGCAGGGGAAGCAGAGGCCCTGCCATGGGATATGCATGGCCCTCATAAGGCATGGACAGAGTGATGTGGCTGGAAAGCTGCACTGTGTTCCCCACAAAGAGATCCGGGGAGGGGCAGGACCAGACTGTGCAGGACCGTGGCCAAGGGGGCTGGTGGTAGAAGGGACTGGAAGGGTTTCAGCAGAGCAGGAGCAGTGAAAGAGAGGGCCGGCAGCTGGCATGGTAGTTAAGGGTGCTGGACTCCTGTATGGTCAACCACGGTTTGAGTCCCTGACCTGGCAACTTGCTTTCTTACTCCCATCTCCCCCTTCCCACCCCCGTCCTTCTCTGGTCAAATTGAAATAAATAAAGAATTCTATTTTGTTTTTTTTAAGAGGCAGACCCACTGCCTGTGGGCTAGTTCCGGACAATACACCTGCCACAGTAGATTCTGGAGCGCAGCTGTTGCCGTGGGCCAGTGGGGTGGGTCCATGAGGCTGCTAACCACAGAGTTCAGCACTTGAAAGCTAGGGAGAGCCAGGTCCGGGGATGCATGCTCACCCTCCACACGGGCCCCCACTGACCCCACCTCCCCGGTCAGGTGCACACAGAAGCCTCTGCCCTTCTGCCCTTCTGGAACCAGATACTCTGTGGAGACCAGAGCCACACACATAACACCAGCCAGTAAACAGCACTTGTTATTTCTCTCTGAGCCAAATAGAAGAAGAAAAATACTCCAGAGTGGCCAGTCACCTATTAGCCCTGATTTATACTCTACTCTAATATCTCCTCCAAGGAAATGAAAGGTAGATTGTCATCAAATATAATCGTTTATAGCTTCTAAAGGGGAGAGCAGCTGCTCTATGACAATCACCTGGACCCGCAGATAAAATCACACGCATCCTATTGAAGCAACTCCTCTCGCCATCTCCAAGGCATGAGGCCAGACCTGCTCTCTTCCTGGGAGTCTCCCCCTCACCCCCACCTCGCAGGCACAAGGATGACACGCAGCCTGGGCTTTTGCGACAGCACAGCTGATGGCAAGGGATGCAGAGTAATTCCATTCTGAGAGGTGGGGCGGGGTCAGGTCACAGTGTCCTCAGGTCCCCGAAGGCCGCTGTGGCTGCCGCAGCATCAGAGGCCGTCGGCTCACGCTTCTGGTGCCCAGCTCTCCCGTCACTGCCCAGCTGCCCCTCCACCCTACCTCGGGCTTCTGCACACCTCTGAGGAGAGCGAGGGCGGCAGATTCGGCTGATGTGCAGCCGACCACGCCACCGCCTGAATGTCTGCCCCTGGACACACTGTGCTCACTTTAGTGACAGTGACGAAGTCAGAAGAATACTGTCGGAGACCTCCTGGGGTCTTGGGTGTGCCCTCGTCAAAGTGCGAAGGACTAAACCCCTGAACATCAAGGGCCCTGGAAGGAATTTCCCAGTTTCTGGTGTTCAGACCAGGGAGGAGGCTTTGATGGGATCTGCTCCAAGGCTGGGCAGAGAGGGAAAGAGCGTGGCTTGGTCTCTTTCAACGAGCACTGGACAAACACACAGTGCTTGGTGCTGAGACAGGCTGGGGGATGGGACAGACTGGACTCCTGTGCATGTGACACTCTCCTGGGGGAGAAAGACCACGGCCAGGTACGGGATACTTCAGCCAGGCATGGAACCACCTTACCATGGGGAAAATAAACTAGCCTATGCGACAGAGAGGAGTAGGTGGCACTAGCCAGAGGATGATCAAAAACAGACACTTGGGGCCAGCAGGTGGCGTGGTGGTTAAGGTGCTGGACACTGCCACGTGGCAGACCATGTTTTAAGACCTGGACCTGGTGGCTTGCTTTCTCACTTTCTCTCTCTCTGTCTCTCTCTGGTCAAATTAAAATGAATAAATGAATAAATAACAAATTGAATAAATAATTATTTACAAAAAGAAAAAAAAAGGACACTCAAGCAGCCAGTGGGCAGCAGTCTCACCAAGATCCAGACAGAACAACCAATGCGAAGGTCTGTGGCAGGGAGGGGCTCAGTGATTTAGAACTGTGGTCCTCAAAATGTGGCCCCAGAAATGGCGTTTTCATGAAGTGTAAGAGCTCATTCTCTTTCTCCATTCCTTCGCCCATGAGTGTACGGAGGCGTTTCCTAGAAGCCACATAATGTACGCTATCACAACAGACTGAAAGCAGAGACAGGGGAGAGTCCAGCTGCCTCCTGTGCTGCCAGAGATGAAAGAGAGCCGCAAAATACACAACATTAATATTTTTTGTTTTGAAAAACAGAATTATTGCTCATAGGAAACTATGCTACTTAACTTTATATACAATGACTTTATTAAATAAGTATGTAAACATTAAAAGCATTTCTTAGTTTTACTTTCCTTGTAAGCATGTGTGCGCACACACACGTGGTATTATTTTTTCAACAGGGTCTCCCCATGTCAAGGTCCTCCTGCCCCAGTCCCCCGAGTAGCTGGGACCACAGGTGCACAGCACATGCCCTGTTCCTATGGTGGGCTGGAGTCAAAACGGCCTCCCACGTGGCCCACCCTGCTGAGCAGCAGTGTTCCGTGCATGGTACCATGGCTGGGCCCTCAGCTTTAATTTCTTTCTTTTTTTTTTAAGAGATATTTTTGCTATAGGGAGCGTGCACTTGTTAATGAGAGACAGAGAGACAGAAAGCAAGAAATCACCCCCCAGGGAGGACGGCTACGCTACAATCCCTTCTCCTCTATTTTCCTCTTGGGTCTTGGGTATGCACACACATGTGCTCGGCGTGAATTTAAGCCACCTGGTCTGGGACTTGAACTGCAGTTGACTACATGGGAGCCCAGAAACATAACCATTATGCCATCTGTTGGTCCCTCTCAGCATTAATTTCTAATGCCATAAATATTGACAGAGACAATCCATATACAGTTCTTTGGGTTCCTCAGTACTGTGTAAGAGCTCTCGGGGTCCCAAGACCACAGTCTTGAGCAGCGCTGACTCGGAGGAGCATCCAGGGTGGCTGTGGTGGGTGGGGCTTCGTCTGAGGATCACTCCACATCAGGGGGGAGAGATGTGGACGTTGTTCTATGTGCAGTGGGAGGCAGCCAGAAGGCTGTAGCAGGGCCATGACACAACTGATTTATGTTCAGGAAAGATCCCATGGCTGAATGGAAGAGAGAGGATGAAACAGGAAGTAGGGATATTGAGGAGGCGGCTTCTGTGATCTTGGAAGAGATAGGGGAGAGGAGAAAAGACAGGGTATTTTCTTCAGGTATTTTCTTCTCAGGCCAGTGGTGTGGGAGAGGAGAGAAGAATTCAGGATGATTCTGGTGCTGAGTGGCCCTGCCACGTGGTCCCTGACCACTGAGAGGACAGATGGTGCAGGGTGGGCAGCGCGGCCTCCTGCCCCGCTCCTATCCCTCTGACTCACACTGAGACTCAAGGATGTCCACCTGGTCTTCTGGGCATAGCTCTAGTGCAAGGGAGGCCTCTGTCCCAGTGTTCCTCCCTGACTCCCTGCCCCTGAGTGGCACTTCCAGGAGCAGCCAGGGTAGGAGACCTGACCAAGGGCTGGAGAGCCGCCTTCAGTCTCACTCACCCTGGGTCCAGCACTGGGCATTCCAGCCAGCCCTGCCAGGCAGGCCCAGACCACTGGAGACAGGCTGTACCACCAGCATCAGATGACCTGACAGCTCCCTAGACGCCCAGGCATGGTGGGAGAGGGAAGTGCTACATCATTGTGACACATTCTGCAAACAGATCAACTGTGTGGATGCTGAAGAATGCGACCCTGACTCGATTCATTTATTGACTCTCTGCCTTGCTCCAAAGAGGACTGGCGCAGAAATGAGGCCTGGGCTATTCTCCTTACCCTGCAAGTTCTTGAACTGCGAGAGGCCCCAGTGACCACGTGGGAACAGCTTCCTACCAGGCAATCTGTATTTAGTTAAGACTCATGGACGTAATCTACACATACTTAGCAGTCAGTGCTGCAGAACATGAAGCAACCTGGAGAACTTTTGAACAAAGAACCCTCCAGACCCAGGAGAGGGACTCATCTTGCATTTCAGAGCTGAAAACAGGTGCTACAATTAGTCTCACAGTCCTTCAAACCAAAGATTGAGGAATGAAAACGGTAAGCCAGGCGTGGCAGAGTGAACTGGTGTGCTTTTTTCTAGAGCACACATTGGAACTATGTATGTCGATATTAAAAACCTTTCCTTTGACTTCACAGAAACATTGCTGGGATTTATCCCACAGACAGGAGATTTGCACAGTCACAGACACCCCACAGATGTGCACTGTGACACCGTTAGAGGAAAACACTGGGAGTGACCCAAACACCCATCGGTACAAACTGGTGACCAAGTATTTTGGGTCTGCTCATACCATAAAGTGATTTATGTACTGCAAAGGTGCAACACTGACTTCTCATACAGTGAGAAGAGGCCAAATGCAGAATCGCCTTCAGGCATAGTACCCTTATCCCAAATGCTCATACACGAAATCCACTTCCGTTCCACACACATCCGATACACAAGTGTGTCTGTAGGAGGTGATTCTACGTTAAGACTTTTGCATTAGGCATTTTGACTATGGCCTGTCCCAAGGTCAAGTGTGGGATTTTTCACTTGCAGCACTCAAAAAGTTTCAGATTTAGGATGTCCAATTTATATAATCCTATGTGTAAAAAGAAAAATGCAAAAATATACATATGACACATAAACATTTCTGGAAGGATCTGCAAGAAGGTGTTAACGGTGGTTACTTCTGGAGCAAAGTAGATGTATTTTTCATTTTATCTTATCCTGTTCAGTTTTTTAAAAATCACATGCCTATAGTTTATATATATCACATTTAAGAAATTAATCAAAGAATGAAAAATAGAATAAGTCACGTGGGTGGGGGGAAACAAGGATTGGGGGCAGGTTCTTATGACTGCACTTTGTCCTTAAATCAATAACCACTTTTGAAACATTTCACAACACTTACAGTATAACTTGGAAATCCAAAAAGAGGAGGGATTAAGTTGTGTGTGTGTGTGTGTGTGTGTGTGTGTGTGTGTGTGGTGTGGCGGGGGGGGGGGTGGTCAGTTTTCTACAGTCCTGTAATCATGAGAAAAGTTCTCTTTTGAAGGATCAGGGATGGGGTGCATGTGGATTTACTTAGAGTAGGCGTGTCAAAACAGGAAGGGGAGAGCCTGGTCTTCTGGAGAAGGTTCTTTCTGCCTGCCCAAACGACCTTGAACTTTCCATTCAAGTTTCTCCCGTGGGGGAAGGGGAAGAGGGTCAGAGATGAGCTCCAGCGAAAGTGGGAAGAGTCGCTCCCAGATGGAAGGTGTGGATGGCCACCCCGTGGGCAGCAGGGCCTTCTTCTGAAGTCTCACTTCTTCAGGGGGTTGTAACAGAAACCACACACTATCTTTTTCTAGTCATCTTATAAGGAAAAGGAAATTATTCTCCCACAACCCCATTACTAACAAATTAAGTATTTCCAAGAAATTTCCAAGAAATTTCTTAGTCTTAATTCTAAGAAGTCCTTCCACATACTCAACAAATCTCTGGAAAACCAAACCAAGGCAGCAAAACTCCAAAGGGAAAGCCAAGAGTTATTTCTGGGGCTTGTGTTTAATCTTGTGCTATGCTTTGATAAATTCTAAGCAGCTGGTGATTCAAATCGACCGGGTTGCTGAGAGAAGAAGCTGTAATTTACACAGGCTCGGCAGGAGGAAGCCCTGAGCCCTCATCAGAGGGGATGAGCCATGGCGCAGGAAGGGGCCGGCTTACCTGGTACCTTGTCCACAGATGCGAACACGGAGCGCTGCACCGTGGGGTCACTGCTGCCTCGGCGGCCCTGGTCATAGAAGCGGAAAGGCAGGTGCTGGGTGGAAGTGGAGGAGCCGAGTCCAAATCCCAGGACTTCAGTTGCTGGCTGGATCGGGAGGTCCAGGAGGGCTACAGTCAAACAGCACCACAGTTCATTCTCAACACGCGAGAAAAGGCCAGGTGACAAGACTGTGCAGTGGGGCTGCGGTGGCTGTGGCCCTGCCAGGCACGTCACTGGGGAGATGCCCTGCAGACAGCTTTGGCTGTGAAGCCAGTACAACACCAGAGAGCCAGCTTAGGTTCAAAACGCACCTTGGTGGCCCAGCCCAGGAGGTGCAGTCCACAGCATGCTGCCTAATGTTAGAAGCCACGTGGCTGACGATGGTGTGGATCACAGGGTCAACATGAAGACACACCGGGCATGTGTATGGATAACCAAGATCCTGAACAGTTAGAGGGCTGGGGAACAGGGACTGAGGCATGATAAGGCCCTATCAAAGATGTTTTCTCTCACTGCAATGCATGTACGTGTGTGTGAGCATAGGCGCATCTGTGCTCTCTGTCATAAAAATAAACAAAACCACAACTTGGTGTCTAGCAAGAGGGTCACGCCAAGGCTGAGACCAAGGAGAAAGAGGTTCTAGGCCTGGGACCCTAGGAACAGATGCTGGCCTAGTCTCCACCTCAGATGTTGGGCTTTGTATGGAGAAGACCCTCACCAAGGCTTGCCTTCCAGTGCTGGTTCAGACCCTAAGGCATGCGAGCCCAACCCTGCCCTGGAAGCTCATAGACAGTAGCACAGGGGGAGGAGCATGTGCGTACGTGTGTATTTATGAGCGTGTGTTTATCCTTCATAGCTGCTATTCTCCCCGCCATAAACAAATCTCATGATATATCACTTCGGAGAGGCTTTTTAAAATCAATTTAAGAAATACCCAAGGCGTTAGTTCTAACAGCCACTTTACAGCATAATTCTCAATTTTCAAGTGAAATATTTGGCCTTCATGCCAGCTGTGAGAAACTGCTTTACATTAAAGAAAAAAAAAACCCTCTGAAATAAATCTTCCAAGAATGGGCTGAATGATTTAAGTCACTTTGCACATTACAAAATGCTTCTGTAATGACTTTGCAGGCCAAGTTTCAGCTAAATGAGAAGTAGGGTGGGGAGGCCTACTGGGATGCAGGCCTGGGTGCACCAACGAGGCAGGTCTAATATGTAACTGGGTCTGCACTGCCCAGCAGCCCAGCCCTCGGGGTGTCTATGTTTCGGTGACCTTTTGAGAAAGCCCCCCTCCTCCAGGGGGCTGGAAAGCCCCTCAGAAGCACATCAGAACCAGAGGAGCCTGGAAGCAAAGGCACTGGGTATCTTGAGATCTGATTGTTTATCATCTCAGGAGGCCGTCTCTGCAAGAATAACATGCCTTTTTTTCTTTTTCTTTTTTTAAGGTTTTGCCACGATGTGTGTACACTTGCCGGAGAGAGACAGTGAGGGAGAAAGTGGGAAATCGTCCCTGGGGGGATGGCCACATCACAATCCCTTCTCCTCCATTCTCTTCCTGGGATTTTGGGCACGCACACACAGGTGCCTGGCGTGATTTTCAAGCCACTGTGTCTGGGACTCGAACTGTGGTTGGCCACTCTGGAAATCCAGCACCTCAACCACTATACCAGCTGCTGCCCTGACACTGTGGCTTTTGCTGGATGAGGAGGAACCCTCGTTTCAGTGCCTTTACTTCTAAGAAAGCATGAACCTTCCTAGCCACAGGCAGTACTGGGCTTCCTCCCAAGGCCACTGCAATGGCTGTGAAACGGGAGACTTTGGCATTTAGCTCTGGTCAAGGCCCTTCACGGAGCAGAGCTGTCTCTCAGGAGAGCCGGAAAGGGGGTGCAGAAACCTGAGGAACCAACTTGCTAGCTGTGTGACTCCGGGCAAGTTGCCCAGCCTCAGTTCTGTCCTCTATAAAATGGGTAGCATAGGCCCGGCAGATGTCAAGGACTGGTTTAAAAACGTCTAAATATTCATAACAGAGCACATGCGTGTATGTGAGGGAGAGAGAGGGAGGGAGGGCACGTGAGAGAAGCACCCATCACAGGGCTGGGTCATGCCACAACCCCCTCCCCCAGCCTGCCAGCATCCTGGGCACACGCGTCTGGCATGTTCCCAGGCCAACTGGGCCGCGGACTCCAACCGCAGCTGGCAGGTGGCTTTCAGCTCTGTAGTCCAGTACTACTGCCCGTGTCACAGAAGCTGGGCCAAGGGCTGTTTTAAGGGTCAAAGATGGAAGAGGAATGCTGAGACACTGTAGCTATAGGCTCGAGAACTGCAGACTGGAAGAATGAGAACAGCTCTTCCCACTGACATCTGCCTGTTCCTAGCCTCTTGCCTGCAAGGGGGGGCTCCCTTTCTCTTCTGGGTAACCCTAAAAATTCTGTAGAAACCAAACACTTAGGAAGCAGGGAAATTCAGAACAGATTTCCCACTCTCTCATAAATCTCAGTAAATTCCTGAGCCCTCTGTGTCCTGGAGAGAAGCAGTGAGGCCCTCAAGGTCAGCGAGAGAATCATACCTGTGGTGGCTGTCCCCCTCTGTCCCCAGCGCCCAGAGCGCACCTGCCCGGGCCCACCACTCACCTGCTATCCTCTGCATCTTCATGCGCCTCGCCTGGATGCGGCCCTTGGCCAGGCGCTGCTTGGCGATGATGCAGCGGATGTGGTCCGAGAAGACGAAGGTGGCCTGCAGGATGGGGAAGGGCTTGGAGTGGGGGCTGGACGCGGGCTTGTGGATGGTGATATTCAAGGCACGGCTGTCGTCCTCCACACCAGTCACTTGCATGTCCTGCACAGTGAGGAAACAAAACAAGGGGTGGAGGTCAGGTTCCAGAGGGCAGCTGCTCAGGAGCTGTGGGACCCGTGTTTCATCTAGGGAGGGGCCACCAAGTCCACTCAGCTTTGGCTATGAAAGAGGCCACCAGCTTCCCAGGCCTAACAGAGTCAAGGGTGGGCACAAACTCGACCCGGGGTGGGAGGAGACAGGGTGGAGGCACAGGCCAATGCAGTGGAGCCCATGCTGGCTAGGCCCAGCCAGTCACTGAATACAAGGGTGCACACACCAGCCTCTTCAAGGGCCACAGGTAACTCACGGGCAAACTCCGGCCAGTCCTACCTCCAAGGAACCAGAAATGACAACCCCGAATCCTCTCGCCATCGCATGAACTCAGTCACTCACACACTAACCCATGTCTTCCTTAGTTCTCTTACATGGGAGGCAATACTAGCATCTATTTGTGTGTCTTTGAGGAACTTCTGGTCCCAGAAGGAGAAGGCCAACCCTGAGAAAGGGGTGGGGAAGGCAGGGATTTGAAGAACACTCCGAGTCCGAGGTGGAGGTGCAACTATGTACACTAGCAAGCGTAGCAAGTCTGGATCCAAACTCGAAGCTCAGAGCGGACAGAGAATCTGCTTCCCACAAGGGCTTGAGGTGGTTTGAGATAAAAGCACGAGACAGGAGGCAGACACAAAAGCCAGGCTCATGAAGTGAGAGGGCTGCTGTTCTGGAGCAGGACACCCAGCTCGGGCTCTCTGGAACCAGTCCCGGCCTCAGGATGCGGCAGCGTGGGTGAGATGAGGCGTCACCGTCGAAAGCAGGGAGCAAAGCGCGGGGCAGCTGCCTGACAGATGGCAGCTACTGGAAAGCGACCAAATAACAGGTGTATGTGGCTTTCACTGTCTGATGGAGGGCCAGTGTTACACTTTCAGGGGAAAAACACTTTCCTGGCACTGAATTCTAAAGGAAATCGATCACAAGCCTAGATAAATAAGACGCACAAGTCACCTAAAGGACAATGCTTCACCTGGAAGGCTTGTCTAAGTAAAACAGTCTCCTGCAATTGTTATGCATACCACTGTCTTAAAAGATATTTTTAAAATAGATTCTGAGAAAGAGGAAGTTGGGGGAGATGCCGCAGTAACATCATCAATCCGTGGAGGTTCTCCGAGAGCGGGACACAGTTAGCAGGTCTCCTTGTGATGAGACCAAGCAGTCAGCCTGGGTAAGGTCTTTCAGAGACCAGGAATACCCCTGCAAGGAGACATACTGCTTCCAAGCAGGGCAGCTCGCAGTCCTCTGAAATGTCTGTTAGACTTCAGAGACTGGGGGTATTTCTGACATGTGAGCTGAGCTGGAAGGCTGTTCTCTACCCTTCAGACTGTCCACATGGTGGACTAGGGTTCGAGTCCCGGCCCCACTGGTTTGAAAAACATGCTGGGCATGCACGTGTACCCAAGATCCTGATGAAGTGGAGATCCGGAGGAAAGAGAACTGCAGCAGGACCACGCCTGTTGGGAGTGCTTCCTCTCTCCCTGTCTCTGTCTCTCTCTCAAACACGTGCACGTGCCCTCTGGTGCAAAGAAAAACAAACAAAATCCCAAGCCCCACCTGGGTATTTGGCAATTCATAGCCTAGTTCTGCCAAAGAGTGTGAGGGAAGGGAATTCTCAAAAATTGCCGGTGGCAACAATCACTTTAGAGAGGATTTTGGCAGTGTCTATTCATGCTTAAAATAGCTACGCCCGCCTTCCTGGTACCTGGCTGGGAAAACCTTGCCCAAGTGTATAGGGAAGTAAGAATCACTCTGCTCGGAGAAGCACTGCTTGGAAAAACTGGAAATGGCCAACAGGACACTGGCTAGACACGCCTTAGTGTGGTCACGTGGCACATAAGAAGGATACCACTAGGCCTGTGAAGACCAATAAAGTTAGCTCTTTGAGACATGCAACTAAATGAAAAAAGCAAGGTTTAAAATATGTTCAGTAAGGGATCAGCAGTTAGCGTAATGGCTATGTCGCCAGACTCCTATGTAGTCAACCGCGGTTCATGTCCCGGACCCGGTGGCTTAAAACTCAATGCCGGGCGCATGTGCGTGTATGCCCAAGATCCCGAGAGGAGTATGGAGGAGAAGGGGTTGCGGCGTGGCCATCTCCCCAGGAGGTGATTTCTCACTTTCTGTCTCTCTGTCTCTCTCTGTCTGTCTGGCAAGCACACGCGCCATATAGCAAAAACCTCTAAAAAAAAAATGTTCAGTAAGAAATACACTTGTGCTTACACTGTCACATATATGCACACAAGTTAAACAAAAATAGTACATGGTAAGCGTCTTTAACACGAAAACAGAAACACCCCCAAACATGAGAGCAAAGACATTACCACACGTAGAAAATTCTGTATCTGGCCTCAGTGGCAGGTCAAAGCCAAAATGTTGCGGTACAAGACTACCGTATAAAACTTTCCTTAGGCTGCCGCACCACATAAGGTGTGACACAGTATGCATTTTGTGTTTAGACTTGGGTCCCAGCCTCAGGATTTCTCATTATGTATAACGAGAAATGAATACAACATCCAAAACACCCTGAATTTTGAAACCCTTCTGGTTCCAAGCACTCTGGGTAAGAGATACTCAGCCTGTGTGTGTAGTTATAGTTATATAAGCATTAGGAGAGGCAAATCAAATGAACAACACAGATTATCTCCTTCAGGGGAAGGGAGGAGTAAGGAAGAGGGCTTGGCCAGAAAGAACTTAGTCCCTATCTGGGTGATGCTGTAGCTTTTCCTGGTAACAATTTGTTCACATATTCTTTGCAGCATTAGAAATTAATTGTAACGATCATCACTTTAACTTTGTGTTTGGCCAACGGCCAAGAGAGAAGAGCTTCGATCATTTCTGGCCCTCTTACCTGCAGGAGGCCTGCAAACTTGACCACTCCCCAGCCAAGCCTGGACACGTCCGGCTCCACCAAACTCATCTGGTAGATGTCGACAGCCAGGAATCGCTGGACCATGCCACCGTCCTTCGTGATCACCGTGCAGGCGATCAAGTCACTGTTGTCTGGGAGGAGAGAGACAAAGAGCAGAATGAGGCCCTGTCCACCTGCCTGGCCAGCCGAGACCTTGCAGCTAACCCTCACTCTGCTGGGCAGAGCCCGGTGGTCAGAGCCCAAGTACCCCTCTGCCAGTTATCTTGGTCTTGTTTCTTCACCTCTTTGGGCCTCAGATTCCTCACCTGAAAAATGGAGCTAATGCCCACCTCTGTCCGAGGTCTATTTGTTAGGACTGACATATGCACATAAATGTTAATCTAATGTTTACAGCATCTTTGGTATTCAAATTGTTGCTTAAAAATAATCAAGAGGGCTGGCAGGTGGCTTGGTGGTTAAGGTGCTGGACTCCCACATGGCCAACCACAGTTCAAGTCCTGGATCTGGTGGCTTGCTTTCTCACTTTCTTACTTTGTCTCTCTCTCTCTCTCTCTCTCTCTCTCTCTCACTCAGTCCCTCTCTGGTCAAATTAAAATAAGTAAATAAATAAAGTCAAATAAAATAATTCTTTGAAACAAACAAACAAAGAAAAAAAACAAGAACCCAAGACTCCCAGGAACATTTCAGTGCCTCCTTAGACCAACGGCAGGCTACAGCTATGATGGTGTGTGCGTACGTTAAGTGAGGAGGGGAAGGCCAGGATCCCCTGCTCGGCTACATCATCACACCCTCCATTCAGAGCACGAAATGGTGGTGGTCCCGGACCAGGCCCTCAGCCCCTCTGAACCACGTCTTCCCTCTTACAGATGGCAACGATGTCTCTTATCTTGAGGTATTTTGTGCAGCCAAGGAGAACAGACGGGAAAAGCATTTAGTGTGTGTGTGGGGGGGCCTGTGCACAGGAGTCCTCGGCAGATGCTCGGCTCCCTCTCATACATGGAAGATAGCCCTGCACTTCACAGCCAACTAGGGCCTGACCTTGACTGTGAAATCACCCGAGAAGCACAGGACCATTACATCGAACAGAGGGCACTCTGCTCTGAGTGCCCTCCCATGGAATCCTCTGCTACATATGCTTCGAACAAGATTGAACCAGGAAATAACCGAAATGTCCCCCTGTAGGGGAACAATTTGAGTGTTTTTCTTTTTCCTCTCAGATGGAAAATTACATACCCAGTTCAAAATTATGTTTAACTCAACTGTGAACCGTGGTTACCTGTGAGGAGGGAAGTGAGAATTAGGGGTGGGAGTGTGTGTGGGGGGGGAGGAGTATGAATGGGAGAACTTTCATTTTTGTTCCATATACCGTTCTATTGCTTGAGATTACTTTTAAATGGCAAAACATCAAGATATATATTTTGAAATACATATAAAAAAAGTTAAAAATCATTATTTACAATTATAATGACAGTAAAAAACATTACAAATTTAAATGAAAAAGAAGATAGTAATGACTAAGTTTACTATTTTTATTTCTTGGAAAGATTTATTTTATTTAATTTTTATTTATTATTATTCTTCAATTTGACCAGAGAGAGAGGGAGAGAGAAGGAGAGGGAGAAGGTAAGCTGCCAGGTCTGGGACTCGAACCACAGTTGGCCATGTGGGAGTCCAGCACCTCAACCACCATGCCATCTGCTGGTCCCAATATTTTTATTACTATGAGTTTGACAAGTTAAAAAGAAAAAAAGGGGACCAGCAGTTAGCGTAATGGCTATGTCGCTGAACTCCCATGTGGTCAACCGCGGTTCAAGTCCTGGACCCGATGGCTTAAACTCACGCCGAGCGTGTGTGCATGCCTGCCCAGGATCCTGAGAGGAGAATGGAGAAGGGATTGCGGCATGGCCATCCCCCCCGGGGGGTGATTTCTCGCTTTCCATCTCTCTGTCTCTTTCTGGCAAGCACACGTGCCCTGTAGCAAGAAAAAAGAAAAAGGAAAAAGGAAAAAAAAGCGTCCCTGCAAAGTGGAATAAGCACAGAGAAATGCGTCAAAACATGAGCAGAAGTTTCTGGTTAGAAGAATGGTAGGTAGAGTATTTTTTTTCTTTAACAGCTTTATTGAACTATAATTTATATACCATAAAAGTCACCTATTGCAGGGGGCAGTTTGGTTAGCAAAATTCCAGATGTGCATCACTACGTGTAGCTGCGGGATACTTCCATCACCCCAAACGCGCGTTTTATGTTGGGCGCATTCTAACCAAACATTGGGCTTCGATTTAGTGCAGGAGCGTGGTAACAAACTCTGGCCTCACACACACACAGCTACGACCATGGGTTCCGGTGTTCTCCGAGGGACCCTCCCCGCCTCCCATTTTTACTCTTTATCTGGATCTAAGGACGAGAGACAAACTTCTCACTCACTCTCCCTCTTCGGGGCACCCCTCCGCCCCCACCCACATACATCTCAGTCAGCCCTCTGACAGTGCAATCTGCCAGGCATCCCGCTTTGTGTGGATGGTTTCCGATCCGTCCCCTCGGCCTCCACAGGCCCCGGATACGGGCCTATTCTCTACAGCACGTGACTGCCAAGGACCACCACCTAGCCCCACGGTGAACCCCAAACCAGACAGCTCAACTGTCTGGATCTGCGCTTTCTTATTGCCTCTAGAAGGAATCTTTTCCCATTTTTTTTTTTTGAATCTTTTTTTTTTTTTTTTCCCAATAGTCTAGGCTTCTAGTTGAAAAGATTATTATTTTTTTTAATGTCTTACACTGGGTCAGCCCCATGGCCTAGTTGGGGCTGGATCCTACATGGCCAACCCTGGTTCGAGTCTAGACCCGGGTAGCTTGAGAAACATCCCAAGCGGGCCATGTATGATTGAGGTGGCTGGATCTCACATGGTTGACTGTGTGGTTTGAGTCCCGGATCCAGCAGCTTGACAAACACACTGGGCACATGTGTGTGCATACCCCAAATCCTGAAAGGAGAAAGAAATGGAGACCATTCCCCATGGGCAGTATGACTTCTCGCTTTCTTTCCCTCTCTCTAGTGAGCACAAGCAGCCTCAGGCAAAATGTTTTTAAAAAGAAGAAAAACATGCAAAAGAAAAAGAAAAAGAAAAATATGCCAGACATGTGGTGTGTGCAAGCCCAAAATTCTGATAGGATGGAGAAATGGAGAAGGGATTACAGGATTACCCCATTGGGGGTGCTTTTTCTTTCTTTCTCCCTCCCTCTTTCCGGTAAGCACACATACCCTCTGGCAATTAAAAAAAAATTATATCCTTGATTTTTGGTTCCATACTTAATGGATATCTAGTATTCTGTGTTACAAAAAAAAGGTCATCGTGTTCATTATTTAAAAAAAAAATTATTGATTATTTTAAAATTTGCTATAGGGAAATGCACTCATTAGAGAGAGAGAGAGAGGAGAGAGAGAAAGAAAGCCGCCAGGTCCATGACTCGAACTGTGGTAGGCCACATGGGAGTCCAGGGTTTTAACCACTGCGCCACCTGCTGGCGCCTATCATATTCATTCTTATAAACATTTTCTTTATGGTAGGTAGGGTTTATTTTCTTAATAGTTAAACCATTTTCCCGAGGAGAATTTCCTATTTTAAAAGAATAGAATTGAAATAGATCTTCTCTTTGCTTCCTTCCTTGTTCCCCCTCCACCTCTCCTCTCCTCCACCCTTCCCTGCTCCAAACAGGGCGACTGCACCTTCTCTGTTCATCCATCCACAGAATAAATTCCTCTGGGGTTTGACCTGGCAAAGCAGACACAATTGCACACTTCGGTGACAGGGGGACTTGTCAGTGATGGTGGGGTTTGTTGGCAACAGTGGGTTTTGGGGGCAGGCAAGCCAATTCTCCGGTAAGACCCAGCTGCCTCAGGGAGTTCAAGGAGAAAAAAAAGACTTACCACCTCTGCCACAAAGAACACAAAAGGAAGGCCAAAACCCCAGAACGGAACAGCTTTCAGAGCCGTAACTGAGACATCAAAGCCCTGTGAGAACACGGGGCGAGATTTCGCAAGAAAACCAAGCCGCCACGGTGCCAGTGACAGGAAGGCTCCCAGCGCGGGCGACTCTCCTCTCAGAGGCCGTGGGGGCAGTTACGGAGAAGCGAGACCGCTTCCACTGACTGCAGCAGACCGCACCTGAGTGAGGTCGAGTGCTGGCTCCGGGGATGCTTGGGGGCCTCTGGGTATCACCTCAGGGTACTCCTGCAGCCCAGCCCTGGTCTGTGCCCCACGCTGGCCATGGGTTCTCCCGTCTGGAGCCCTGGGCTTCAGGGGCTGCTCTGGTGGCCATGGTGTCTTGGGTGCAGGAGTGGCGGCTGAGTGGACCCTGACTTTGCCCACACCCTAGGCCTCAGCCTGCAGCCTCTTGCCGTTAGCATGGACTTTGCTTAGAGTCAGAGGACACACTGGGTGCTGAGGTGCCCTGAGGGACCCAGGCATGTGGGAAGGACTCAGCAGCAGCAGGTCCGTCACAGGACGTGGCAGCCTTAGGAATTTCCTCTCTCTCCAGAGTGGCCCTTGGCCAGGAGAGGCCAGAGCAGGTGACAGGTGACAAGAGGCTTCCTGGGCATCCACACACCGCCGCTTTCGGATCTCACTGCAGATCTGAATCCTCGCTCCCCTACCGACTTTACTCCAAATGCGGTGGGGCTGGGGACTCTATTTTTAAAAACTGCACGAAACTACCAAAAGACAATACAGGCAAATATCCACGTGACCTAAGAGGCAAAAGTAGAACAGAGGAGTGAATGTGAGGCTTCCCATAAGCCACTCACAGCCGAGGGAGTGGGACAGTCATCACACACGAACGTGCTCACTCTGGTGAGAAGTCAGGAAACAAATCAAACACGACACCATCTTCAACCTGTCCGACCGCCAAAAATAAAAACGTCTGATAACATCATGTGCTGGTGAGGACGGTGAGAAACTGGCATTCTCAAATGCTGCCAGTCAGAGAACAAATGAGCACCCTTTTTGAAGGGCAAATTAGCATTATTTATTAAAACTGAAAGTTTCACATCCTATGACCTGACAATTGGTATGTTCCCAAGAAAAACACACGCGTAGGCCAAGAGACATGCACAGAGATGCCGAGAGCAGCTTCTGGGTCTGCAGAACCAGGTGTCCGGCAGCTAGGGAGAGAGCCCAGAGGAAACGTCCCCTCCCTTCAGGGCGAAACTGTACGGCAGACGTGCCGGGAGCAGGCCAGAGCTCGGTGTTTCAGCTAGTGGCTCAGAAACACACAGCCCAGTGGGAAAACCAACTTGCAAGGTGATTTTAGCGCACATGCAACGTTCTGATTTTTCTAATGGAAAGCAGGTACGTTCTTTGAGTATTTAAAATTAAATGAAGAAAGGCCAGCAAGTGGTCTGGCAGGTAAGGTGCTGGACTCCCACATGGCCAACCGCAGTTCAAGTCCCAGACCTGCTGGCTTGCTTTCTCTCTCTCTCTCTCCCTCTCTCTCTCGTCAAATAAGAAAAAAGAAAAAAAAATAATTCTTTTAAAAAAATAAAGGAAGATAAAAGAGACACTCTCCACAGCCTTACAGAAAGGGCGGGAAGTCCTTCTGGGCCCCAGTCAGGGTTGGCGGCAGCAGGCTGAGCCGCCAACAGCAAAGCCTGCCTGGTCACCGAGAACCAGGTGACAATGATGGATGAGCGCTCTCCAGCAGCAGCCCCGGTTTCTGCACCATCCACAGGTGAGCTCTGGAGTCCAGCTCACCTCCTGCATGTGAGTATGGAGTCTGAATACCCGCTCAGAGCCAGCCTGTGCTGGGCCCCAGCACAAGGCAGTGACGCTGAGGAGGAGGCTCGGCCCCTGCCCCCAGCAGCCCAGCGTCCAGCGTGGAGGCTCTGTTCCTGTGGGCAGAGCTGGGCCTGGGACTGTGAAGCACCGTGCAGGCCAGGTCTGCATGCTGGGGAGGACACAGATCCCATGGGCAGCACAAGTGGGATGTCTCCCTCGTCCCCCAGGATCATAAAGGCTCAGCACAGCTGCCAGGGGACTCTCACTCCAGGGAAGGGACATTTCCCTCCTAGATTCTGCCTTTTGTTTTATTTATAGGCACAGGAAGCAGGGGGTAGGCTTTGCCATTTTATTTGATCTAAAATAGTAAGTGTATCAATCTTTAACTAGACAACTCATCCACATGTTACTATTTTTACAAGTATGAAGCTTTTCCTAAGTGGACAGTAGGTCTCCTGCCCCTCCCCGAAGACAGCCAGCGTGCAGGTGCCTTGCTGCCCACTCCCTGTGCGTTCCCAGGGGCTGGGGGCCCCACAGTCTCCCTGCCCGTTCATAAATGACGGCACGCCACACACACTGTCCACATGCGTCTTCGCTGCTGACCCAAATGTCCTGGTCAGACTTCGGCAGAGACTCCTGGAGCTTTTTCAAAGCTGTAGCCTGCCCAGGGGAGGGAGGGAGGTCCTATGTAATGTCACAGCTCACCATGGGGGGCGTCTAGGCTGTTCACAAGCTTTTGTTACGAGAGTGGAAGGACCATTATTTGCACGCACATGGGAGAGTAAATTTATAGCAGCGAAGTAGAGCTTGTGCTTATCTTCCTTTTTAAAGCACTTGTGCTTCTTTAAAATAAATTTACTTAAAAAGGAAACTCCTATAATTACTGTGCGTGGAAATGAGAATTACAATCAACAGGTGATCATGAAAATAGATGAATGAGAAAAAACCAGTTTATTAACTTTTAGCTTAAAACCTGCTCCTTTGGTAAAAAGGGAAACGAGAGTCAGAGGGGTTCCGTGACGGACTCGCACGTCTGAGGCCTGCTCCTTGGTGTGACAGCGGGTCAGTGGGACGCTGAGATGGACTTTGTCACCGACTAGACTGTCCAGAGCTGGCTGCAGCAGGATTCCCCACCCCGTCTCCTCCCACCAAGTGTGGGGTCTGTGTCCTTTCTCCTTGAACTGGGGGTGGGGTCTCTGATTGCTGAGACCAAGAGTGCCAGTGGAAGTGACGCTATGTGACTTCTGAGGCAAGGTCATACAAACGCACCCAGACCTAGCCGCCATGCTATGAGTAAGCCCAAGCAGCCACGGAGGGGCCAGCAGAGAAACCGGGTCCCAGGCCCATAACCAGCCCCCACGCGCTCCTCTAGCCCCTGCTGACATCTCGCGCAGCAGAGACCAGTTACTGCCATTAGGCCCTGGCCAAGTGCTAGACTGTGAGGAAATGAATGACTATCATTGTTTTAAGCCACTAAGTTTTAAGGTGGTTTAAAATACATAATAGATCATTGTGACAGTGATTCACTTTAATTTAGTGCTATACCCAGGCACACTTAAAATGCTAAAATCGCTTCAGCACTCCCGAGGGGCTGCACTACATCTCAGAGACAGGCCTGCAGGGACGGCTGGGGCTGGCTGTTGCGTGAGCTCAGAAGGTCCTGCAGGGCTAAGCAGAAGGGAGGGAAGCCAGAGCAGACAGATTCCTACAAAACTCTAGGATGTTGGGGGAGAGGAGGAGAGAAGGGAAAGCACGGAAGAGCTACCATACCACGAGGTGCAGACTCGGGGTAATGTGGCCCGGTCAAAGCTTGGGTTTCGGAGTGTGGAGCTCTGTCAGTCATTAATAAGGGTGGGACCCTGAGCAGGTCACCCCCTCCTCTGAATCTCAGGTTCTTCACTTCTTTTTTCCTTTTTTCTTTTTTTAAGAGAGAGCACTATAGGGTGCATGAGCTCCCCAGAGAGACACAGAGACAGAAAGCGAGAAATCACCCCTGGCGGGATGGCCATGCCACAATCTTTTCTCCTCCATTCTCCTTCAGGGATCTTGGGCACGTATGCACACGTGCCTGAGGTGAGGTTTAAGCCGCTGGGTCCAGGACTCAGACCGCGGTTGATTATGTGGGAGTCCAGCGATGTAACTATTATACCATATGCTGGTTCTCCTCAGATTTTTCACTTCTAAAAACGAGACTTCACACCTGCAGGACTGCCAAGGGGACCTGGGAGGGGCGTGCGGCCGGGCCAGCACATGGTGGTTGCTGTCACGCATGTTCCCGCGTCCTCTAGCAAAGTCAAAGTGCTCGGGAGCCACGCGTCTCGCTGGTCAGCGCCCTCCACCTAGAGCCAACTCATGCTTTCTGAATGCAGGTCTTGACTCAGCAAGTCTTCTCAGGGGAGAAGATGAATCACGGTTTTTGGTTGTTTCTCAGAACTCCTGTGGGATCGCAGAATAAGCAAGACACATAGGCCTCCTGGCCTCTCGAGAGGCCTCCCGACCCTCAGCCACTGTGCCCCTCCCTCCCAGTCACTCTTCCTCATCACCGCGGCCCGGCCCGCCCCAGGCCTGCCACTCTGAGTACTCCCACTCACTCCTTCCTGCCGAGGCTGCCTCCTGCCTGGCTGTAAGCCCCCAGGAGACAGACCCCGAGCTGTCGCCGTCCTTGCTGCACCCCAGGGGCCTGGGCAATGGCTGGTGCGGAGGCGAGTCTGTGGAAGGGCGGAGGAGCCAGCTGATGCTCCCATTCAGAGGCCCAGAACTCCTCCACCAGCGCTTCTTTCGGCCCACAGCCTAGAGCCTCTCTGTTCCCTCTGACAGGCTGTCGCTCATCACTGGGCAATAATGGGCTGACCGACTTTTGCTGTATTTAAATGATCCCTTCATAATAAAATGTGGATGTCAATACCATAATTCAGTTCTCGGCCTTGGTGGCTCCAACTGCATTTCGAGCCTTAAGTCTTTATCCCTAAGCAGGGCCTCTAGGTTCGCTGAATTCCAGGGCTTTGACACCCGAGACTGGGTTTTACGCCATGCCTGGACTCAGTAAACGCCACCAAGTCTTCGGGCGCTTGGTACTAGTTGGAGGTCAGGAGGGCTGAGGAACAGGGCAGGGCACACTGATCCTTACGAGAAAGGCCGGCTCAGCCTGGAGCCCACGACGGCGGGACCACAGTGAGGCTCAGCTGACCGGAGGAGCGTGGTCCTGGCCCCTCTGGATACTTCCCAGAGCTGGCCTGGTTTCTGGTCCGGGGTATGCACTCACACCAGGGCAGTGGCCCAGGGCATGCGGGGGATCACTGCCTTCACTGGAGAGGCGCAGTCCCACCCCCGCTTGGTCTCCAAAGCCGCACACTGAAGATGGCTGGGGCTGTTCTGGAAGCGGAGACCCTGCCCGCAGTAGTTTTATCAACGACTAGTGCTGACACCACACCCCACCTTCAGCAGGCACTTCTGCAGGCCAGGCTCTCAGCTCCCTGGACTTGCCGTGGTTTCCGAACCTCCTGAAGTAGGAGCTCACTTCTGAGGACACGAACTCCGGGAGCCAAGCCATGTTCCCCATGACAGTCCGGATCGACAAGGACATCCCTGAGGCAGAGAGCCTGAACAAGCTGCTGAAAACCTGGGTTTCTAGTCCCCTGGACGGGGCCAGGGAAAAGGCCTGCCCTCCTTCCCCCGGGGCGGGGGCCCCCTGCCCATGCCACTGTCAAGGGTGAGGGATGCTGGATGGCTCAGTGAGAAGGTGGCCCAGTGCTGTGAGCTTATAACCAGCAGCTTTTAGCCAATGCAGGCCAAGGGTGAGACCTGCAAGGGCCCCTTCTCAGGCCCCGGGGCCCTGCCAGCCGTGGATGAGGTCTTCACCCAGCTCGGGAAACGCTGCCCCTCTGCTGCTCTGAGTTTCTCTCCCTGGCACGCCACTATTTTCAGGAGCTGGCATACATTAGCACGCACGACGAGCCCAAGCCTTGCCTCCTGGAGCCCAGGGACAGATGGCAGCCCTTTGGAGCTGTCTGGCCCTCCAGGATTTGCCTCTGTGGGATGGAGACAGTACTTTGTGGCGCTGAAGAATGCTTTGCCGGTGGCTCAGGGAAAGCCGGCATCGCAGGACTCTTGGATGACAGAATGCAGTTCAGGGAGAGGCCTGAACCTGCCAGGAAAGTGAGTCTGGGAAGGCCCTGATGAGTCATGCGGCTCGCTGGGGGGAGGGAGGGGACAGCAGACCTTGGCCATCAGCCATGGGAGCAGGTCATTTGGAAGCCCAGTGAGAGAGAGTACCCCCTCTCTGCAGGGTCACCACTCTATCCAAATCCGCTACAAGATGAAAACAACAGCTGTGCTGGGCCCAGGAAAGCTGCTCACCCCACGTTTCCTGGGGAGCTAACTCGAGGGCTTTGAACAGGAAGTCTTTGCCGGTCATGACACAAGGGAGCAGAGCCAGGGAATCCTGCGAACCCACTGGAGGAAGGAGCACACGCTCTCAACAAGACCCGGACCCTCCTAAGCCTTGATTAGCTACAGGCGCTCCATGGCCCACGACACTCCAAAGACTGAGAGCGATCCGACTGTTCCCACTGAGGGTATGAACCGGCACGCTCAATTCGAGCGGCTGCGTCTCTGTCCAATCGATCCTTTGAAGAAAATTAAGTAACCATTTCTCCATCAACCCGGAACAGCCACGGTCACGTGCTGTGAGCAGTAATCAATGACTCTGCTCTTGGCGCTCACCAGAGCGGCCCTCGGGGGCAAACCCAGTCATCCCGGGAAACCGAGCCTTGGTGCTGGGTTCTGATCCCTGGGGCCCCTCCTCAACGGCTGCTGCACTGCTGCACCGACAGCATGGCCCTAGGCCTCCTCCCCCGCCCACGCCCCGAGGCGTACCCAACTGGCCGAGGCCCTGCTGAGAGGGTGCCTGACACGATCTGGCCCCGCTTCTGCACCCGGCAGGACAATCTGTGCAGGGACAGTCGTGAGCTGGGCCGGGGCCAAGGCCTGGAACTTAGTCGTAGCCCTGTCACTGGCTAGCTGTGCTGACCCCGAGCATGTGACTTGGCTTCGGTGCCTCATGTGCAGGCCAGGGGGTAATGCAGTGACTTTGTGGCTCTGTGTCCTTCCTGACATGCAAGCTGGGCACAGGGAGAAGGGCCCTGAGGCCGGCAATTTACTTGAAAACGCATTTTTAAAAAGATGATTGACTGTGATTCTCTTAAATCGGCTGCGCACAGGAGATTTTTCAAGAGAAAATGTTGGGGGCGGGGTGGGTTTCTGGAGTCGCTGCGAAGCTCAGGCGAGTTACAACAGCAAGCCTCCGCGGGGTGGCTGGCCAACAGCACCGACCTCGGACAGCGAACCGCTGACTTCCTCGTGTCACTTGTGTGTGACCACGCCAGGGTCCTCTCACTGCGAATCTGTCTGGCTCTCAAGTTTGAACAGCAGGGGCCTGCCGGGGAAGCGTGTAGGTGTGAGGAGGTGCCTGCAGTGCTCCCTAGCAGCTCCAAGTGGTGCAGCATCTTCGCGTCCCCAGTGGATTCGGGGCCACCACTCCCTTTGCAGGCAAGAGCTGGTAAATCCATCACCTGTGGCTCAAGCAGTTACTGTGTGACAGGCTGACGGCCTGGGTAGACTGCTAAAGGGCTCACGAGCAATGACCAGCCAGAGGAATGGGCAGACAAGTTCGGGGCTCAGGGGGGCCAGGCACCTTGTCCTGGGTGCCCACGGCTGGAGTGGCACTGGCTTGGGCTCGGTGCTACCTGCTTCCAAAGGCAGGGCTGCCCACAGCTCCATCTTCCTAGCTGAAATGCACACGCCACATCTAGTAAAATGATGTGACTGGGTTTGACAAAGTGGCCAAAACACCAGCCACCTATCTTCCTCGTCTCTCCTTGGAAATTAAGCGACTCTCCTCTAGGAGAACGCAGACGGAGAACGTCACCCTTCTCGTCCCTGTGTGTCTGGCACACAGGGCGGCTCCCTCTGACCACTCTGGCCGACAAAAGGAGGGGTGACTGCGAAAGCTCTATTCCTGCCCCTTCCACACAGAGCTGGCAGACAGCGTGCTGGGGTGGAGCTGGCAGAAACAGGACCCACTGAGCTGCGCTTCCAGGTAGAACGCAGCCTCTTCCGTGTCAGGGGCCTCGCAGCCTGCCACCAGTGGCCCAGATGGGACCTGGGGTGCTCTCTCCTCTCCTGGATGACACATTTGCATAGGACATTGCATAATTTCCTCCCTGAAGACGGCTGTTTAGCTCGAGTAAATAAAGTTACCTAACTCTGTGAGGCAGCAGAATGGAATACTTGAGATTTCCAAGAAAATATTTGAATACCTGAGCTCTTCAGACTAACGCGGAACCGGCTTTGGGCACAGCCCCTCCTTCCTGCTGCGTGGCAGCCATGAGTCAGGTTCTCCTGGTCTTCGGGGGCCTCTCTGCAGAGGGTGTGGTCAGTAATATGCCCCAAGCCTGCCTGGTGGCCACGATGTATCAGGCACTGGGGATGCGGGAGGCAGATAATCCCTACCTTGGATGGTCTTTCTGGGCCTCAGTTCCCTGATCTGGAAAATGGACTCACCACCTACCTTACAGGAACGCTGCTGGGAAGAATCTAGCAGAGGTGCAGGAAGGGCCTGTGGCTGCTCCCCAGATGTGCTGAGGGGGCCCGCCTCGCCTCTCTCACTCTGGATAGAAGGCTCTTGAGGACAGGACCACAGCGTCTTTCCCCTCCTGGATTTCCTCTTTAAGGGACTTCATCAAAAAAGAGAAGGGGGCGGGGATACTAACAGCGCTTCTCCACGGGGTCATTGTGAAGACTCAGTGGTACATCAGACAGGGTCATTGTGAAGACGCAGTGGTATATCAAACGTGCTAAGATGGTGCCTGGCACCTGGACTACCAGAAAGCCTTAGTTCAACTCAGCAAGGAGAGGCAGAGTTAGTGAGAACAGCAGGAGACAGGTGCGGGGGCTGGGGGAGGTGGGGTCTGCAGCTCAGCAGCCACTTCCCGGGCTGTGTGGCCTCAGTCAAGGCAGCTGACCTTTCTGGGTGGGCCTCAGTTTCCTTACCGCTCAGACGAAGTCGGGACTAGACCACATGCGTCTTTTCTGATGGGAAAGTACATCTAAATTTCATACCAGGGGACACATTTATGGCCGTTTGGCAGAAATTAGTTCACAGAGCGAATGCTTACCGGCATAGCAGTCTGATTTTTAATTAGCTTGTGGGAATTCAGTACACTTCAAACATTAACAGTAAAATATGGGAGACCTCTGGTGGAGCCAAGCCATACCTTTGGACTTAAACAACACCGTACACTTCACAGACCAGATTCCCTGCCTTCTGTTTCTAATCTCCGGGTTCAAACTGGTTATCAATAAACTGCTGGCACTGGAGCAACAATTTCAAAGCATGTGATTTAAAGCGATCTGGTTAATATGAAACTAAACCTTATCAGCCAAACTTGACAATACTTCACGCCCAATCAGATGGCCTTCTCTAAAGGATTAAGTGGAAACAAAGAGGGAAATGCTGCTGCCCCCACCCCCAATTCATTGCCCAGTGTGAGAGGGCCTGCACCCCCACCTTTTATCCTAGGTAATAGTTATTTCCTAAACAAACAAAAAAAATTCTAAACTATGTTTCAAGCGTGACAAATATTGAGACTTAACTATTTAACCCTCTGAGCCTTTTCTTTCTTTTTTTTTTTTTTGAGAGATTTTTGCTATAGGGCGCGTGCGCTCGCCAGACAGACAGAGAGAGACATAGAGACAGAAAGTGAGAAATCACCCCCCAGGGGGGATGGCCACGCCGCAATCCCTTCTCCTCCATTCTTCTCTCGGGATCTTGGGCACGCACGCACATGCGCCCGGCGTGAGTTTTAAGCCATCGGGTCCGGGACGCGAACCGCGGTCGACTATGTGGGAGTCCAGCGACATAGCCATTACGCTAACTGCTGGTTCCCGAGCCTTTTCTTCTTTTAAAAATGAACTCAGGGGGACCAGCAGGTGGCATGGTAGTTAAGGTGCTGGACACTCCCACATGACTGACTACAGTTCAAGTCCTGGACCTGGTGGCTTGCTTTCTCACTTTCCCTCTCTCTCTGTGTCTCTCTCTGGTCAAATTAAAATGAATAAATAAAATTAAATAAATAATTTTAAAAAATGAACTGGGGGGGTGCAACAGGTGGCATAGCAGTTAAAGTGCTGAACTCCCACATGGCCGGCTGTAGTTCAAGTCTCGGACGCAGAGGCTTGAAAATCACACTGGGTGAATGGGTGTGTATGCCCCAAATCCCAGGAGGAGAATGAAGAAGGGACTGTGGCATGGCCATCTTCCCCAGGGGTGATTTCTTTCCCTGCACCGTCTCTGTCTCTGGTGAGTGTACATGCCCTGTGGCATAAACTTTAAAAAAAGAAAAAAGAATTTGGCATGAACTACTCTATTAAATCCATGAAGGACACAGTAAGAAAGGGAATTCCATCCATCCATCCACGCATTCGCTTTAGTCACTCGAGAAACCTGTGTGGATCTAGCAGCGCCTGCAAGAACGCTGGTTCTACTCGGGCAGAACTTGCGTCGTTCTGTTCACTGATCATGAAAAGGCCCACAGCAGGTGCTCAGTAAACACGTGCCGAGAGAAGGAATGCCTGCCTTGGCGAAGATGCTGGGGAGACAGAGACACAAGGTCAGTCCCTGCTCCTAGGCGCTCACAGGCCAGTGGGGAGAAAAGTGGACTGAACGAGACACGTGACGAGCAAGGACGTGGCAGGCAGGGACTGGGGCTCCTAGCCCCGAGTGCAGGGTGGGTGGGTCCTCCACAGACTTTTAAGAATTTTTATTTTTATTCAAATAGAATTTGCATGCATGCACCTGGAAGTGGGGGAAGGAGGGCATCCTCCACAGACTTTCGGAACAATGCGTTGAAGCCAGGGAAGGGCATGTACCGCAGGTCAGAGGCGTGTGAGGATGCCATGAGTTTGGGAAACGCCTATTCTTCTGCGGGGCTGGGACCTGTGAGACAAGGCAGCACAGGCGGGCTGGCAGGGGTGGGGGCGGTGAGGCTGCAGGGGCTGGGGGTCTGGCAGTAAGGGTAGCCTATTAAGGGTGGGCCAAGGAATGTGATCGGAGAGATGCCCAGGACCTGGGGACTATGGGGCGGTCACAAGGCAATGGAAGGTTTCTGCTTATGGTAATTCACTGAAATTCAGTTCAGGCCTTTAATTAGAGGTTTATAATTAAGACTCAGACTGGAACTTACACATGAACAAAGTGTTTCCTAATGATATGAAAAAAATTAACAAGATTTCCCGTCATACCTTTATTTATGAACTCATAAAGTACTGGCTTTGTGTCTATGAGCCGAGCACAGTCCCGGGTCCTGGGGAGGCAGGGTGAACAGGAAGGTCCTGCCCTCATGCGCCCCATTGTCTGCTGGGTGCAGACAGACCACAAAACAGTGACTGACAAACCCACAGTACAAACGGAGGCACAATGGGAAGGCACTACTTAACCTGCCTGCAGGCTCTGCTTTTAAAAAGCTTATTCACCTGAGTCATGACAGCAAGTGCACGAGAGACAGAGAGAGGGAGAGACGGAGAGAGAGAGGGCAGCACTCTTGACAAAGTCCTGTTACGCTGCAATTCCCCTTCCCCAACCTGGCGGCTCCTCAGGATCTCGGGCGCACGCAAGCATCCAGTATGTGCCTATCCTGGGATCCAAACTGCTATCCGCCATGTGGCTTCTGGCACGGCGGGTCAGCTTGTTACCAGCTGGGCCTGTATAAAAACTCTTCAAAAGTTTATTTGCAAATCCTGCAAATAGATGGTTTATGAAAGTCCCATTCATTTGCAAATGTGTTTCTGCTAATTCCAAAGGACAGTGACTGTACTGAGCATCGAATGAGCGACTGGCACTCTGCACTAAGCACTCGAGACCACCCAACGCAGGAGACTATCGCGATGAGAAAACTGAGACGGCGCTAGGTGCTAACTGGCCCAAGAGCATGCTAATGTCACGCTCTGCAGTGCAGCGAGGTCGATTCCCAGACCTCCGGCAGTGGCCCACAGTGAGTCAGGTCCCAGTCCTCCATCTACTGGAAACCAGCTCCCGATCCTGTACGAAGATTCCGCGGCCCACACTAAGCTAGATGAATCTGGCCCAACTGGAAGGACCGTGTGGCTGCCTGTGCCACGAGATCAGCTCGGCTGCATTCAGGCATGAGCTGGGTGGCTGCATTTGGCCACGCTGCATGCCGTCAGCACCTTCAGCTGCTCTTGATGAGTGCTTGGCAGAGGAAATCCACCCACAGGGAGAGGGGATGGGGCAAGGTTAAAGACAGGCAGGAGATCTTGGCAGGATGGTGGGAGGGAACAGTGGCAAGAAAGCCCAGACCCCCAGCTACTGAGCCCCACCACCCGGGTCCGACCTCCTTGCTAAAGAGAAGCGCCTCTGAAACCCCCAGTCCCTTGAGCTAGATGCTCAGAGGCAGGATCACAGGGCTAGGTGGCATGCTTTCAAATCTGTCAGGCAAAAGGAAAGAAAAGAGCAAGTGAGGTCGGTCGCTAGCGAATTGGTGCGTCACAGTTGCAGAGTGTGTGGCAGGGGTGTGTCTGGCAGGGGTGTGTCTGGCAGGGGTGCACAGTCTGTTGGCTGGCAGCCAAGCCTCTCACCCCCAAGTACAAGTTTTGTACGTAAGAATCACAGTCCTCGCTGTTTCTGCGCACCGCCGCTTGCTGGACACTTAAACACAGGGCATGCAGGCTCCGGCCCTCGGTGCTCCTATCCTAAGTGGGGTGATCATAGCACTTAACCACCAGGCAAGGAGGACCAAGCCCAGGAGACATCGCTGTTACTGCCATTGCCCTCGGGGCCTCATTCTTCACCACAACTGTGTGAGGAGGTGACTGTCGCCACCCCCAGGCCACAGACTAGGGCACTCAGGGCTCAGCAGGTCAGAGGCGTCTGGTGCTCCCTCGTAAGTGAGGGGCTGGGGTCTGAGAGGGTCCACACCTGTGCTTTCCTGGTCTCCTGAATCGGCCCCACCTGCCAGACAGCGGTGTCTAACAAGGCTCTCTGCTTGACAGATATGCCCTCCACCTGTGTCGTCTAGCACGAAGTCACACGTGTGGCTAAATTCCAACCCATTCGAAGTTAAATTTTTTTCAGGGTTAACAGGCAGCAGAGTGGTTAAGGCGCTGGACTCCCATTTGTCTGACTCCCACAGTCAAGTCCCAGACCCGGTGGTTTGAAAATGCTATCAGGTGCTTGTGCGTATGTGTCCACAATCCTGAGAGGAGGATGGAGAAGGGATTGTAGCATGGTCAATCCCCCTGGGGGGATGATTTCTCACTTTCTCTCTCTCTGTCTCTCTCTCTCTCCCTCCCAAGAGCACACATGCTCTATGGCAAAAATTAAAAAAACAACAAAAAGTTCTCTTCCACTGTTGTTGTGGCTAGTTTGACCAAGGAATAGAACTTGACATTTTATCTAACAGTGATTTATTTTTCATTAAGTGAAATTCAGACAGCCGCAGGTGCTGGTCAGTGGAGGCGTAGAGGAAAGAAGCGTTCCTGACGGCCGAGGTGGATGCTGGGAAATGGCCCGGCTTCATTTCTGGCTATGAGCTCCCTCCCGTGAGGATGACCTAGCCCTGGAAACCCTGCAGACAGCCCTGACCCCAGGGTCTTTGAGCTTCCCGAACTGGCTACCTGGACTCCTGGTTGGGGAGAGTTCATAAGAAAACAGGCAGGGACTGGCAGGTAGCATGGTGGTTAAGGGCACTGGACTCCCACATGGCCAGCCGCAGTTCGGGTCCTGGACCTGGCGGCTTGCTTTCTCACTCCCCCCTCCTCTCGCTCTGTCCTTCTCTGGTCACACAGAAATAAACAGATAGATAGATAGATAGATAAAGTTAAATAATTCTTAAAAAGAAAGAAAACAGGCAAGGCAAGGGCCAATAAAGAAGACCTAGGCAAACCTGCTCAGGTTAATGAAAGGGTCCAAGATAAAGAGCCCAAGATAAGCTTTTACAAGAGGTGAAACAGGCTGCAGACTCCCTCTGGCACCAGTGGCTCTGCGTGCCTGAGAAACAGCCAGCCCCATCCTGACAGAGCTGGGATGGAGACCGTGAGAGGCCCTCCCTGGGCAGGAGCCGTGACCCGCGCAGGTCTGGCCCCAGGTTTCTTGCCCTGTCTCTCCCGGACACTCTCACCCAAGCGCCAATGGACTCAACTTCTGTGGATGCTCGCATTTCTGTCTGGTGAGGCCTTCACCACCCGCACACCGGTCCCCCCCCGGGGTGGCGCTTTAGTTCCCGTGGTCACCGCAGCACACTAAGTGACAGGGGGAGGGAGGGAAGAGGCGCGCTCGGCTGGCACTGAGCTCGGCGGAGCTGGGTCACGAGGCTTGTGCCCCTGCGGGGACAATGCACCCGTGCAGCCCATGGAGCACCGAGACAAACACAAAATGCCTTTCCTCGTCTTCCTCTGCGACACTGGGGCGAGGGGTGTGAAGCCCTTCATAAAACAGATATCCAAGAGGGCCAAGGGGCTGTGGGGCCCTCACGCACAGGAATGTTCTCTAAGAGCCACCGGCAAGCACTGTGGGAGGAGGCCGTGACCCGTCCTGGGTCTGCTCCGGCACCCCATCCTCGGCGCCGACTTCCATCAGCCCTGGCCTCAGCCCTTTGGTCCGCGCTCTTTGCCATTCACGATGCAGGTAGAGGAGGACATGAAATAACAGGGCAAGGAATCGAAACTGATTAAGTGACGCCTTTAACAACATTTCTGATACATCAACTTCTAATGAAAGAATGGAAATATTAAAATGTACTTACAGGGGCCAGCAGATGGTGTAATGGTTATGTCACTAGACTCCCACAGGGGCAACTGCAGTTTGAGTCCCGGACCCGGTGGTGGTTTGAAAACACAACGGGCGAGTGTTCCCAAGATCCCGGGAGGAGAATGGAGGAGAAGGGATTGAGGCATGGCCATCCCCCTGGTGGGGGGTGATTTCTCACTTTCTCTCCCACTGTTTCTGTCTCTCTCTCTGGCAAGCACATGCACCCTAAGGCAAAAACTTCTCTCTTAAAAAAATAATAAAAACAGAAAGGCACCTCCAGAGGCCCCCAGAATGTAGCAAGAGCTAGAAATCTGTCAGGGGCAAGGGAGCTGATAAAGTCTTTCGGATAAAGGGACGGGTGGGTGATGTGAGGCATGTACTCCCGGCTGGGCTGGCCCTCCAGCTGACAGGTCCACTTCTAGAACGCTGACTTGTGGCCACTCTTGTAGCCGCAGAGAAGGTCAAACGGGGAGGTCAGGCTTGCACAGGGAAGCCCTCATGGCGAGGAAACTAACGCTGCTTTATGCTGATAAAATAGCGTTTCCTAAACCTTAGCAATTTCCTTATCACAGTAAGGATTTTTCCATAGCTGCGCCACCTGTCTCATGCATTTGATAGTCTCTTTAAATTATGATCCTCCCCTAAGAAGTTTATTTGAAAAGGGACCTTTGTATCATTTACATAAATGCAAAATTAGCATCATCTGTTAGGAGACCTGTTTACACGGTAAAAATATTCACAAGTGTGCGACAAAAACTGTCTCAGGCAACACATCTTGGAAAGCCTGGCCGGGAAGAAGGCTACCAAATGGCACGTGGAGGGTGACGTCAGTCAGTAAAATGGCCTTGCGTGGCTACCATCGGGTTACTGTAAGGTTAGCGAGGGTTTTTAAAAAGCCACTTTTTGAGCCAGCAGGTGGCGTGCAGGTTAAGGTGCTGGATCCCACGTGGCTGGCCGCAGGTCCGAGTCCTGGGCCCAGGGCAGCCACCAGTATGTGCGCACACTGAGTCCGAGAAGAGCCTGGAGGAGCGGGCACTGTGGGGAGGCGATCCTTCCGGGATGTGATGTCTTTCTCTGCCTCTCTGGTGAGCTCATGTGCCCTACAGCAAAAACAAAACAAAAAAAAAAAAGAAAGAAAGAAAAAAAGAAAGACGCTTTTCTCTATTTTGTTACTTGTCTGCAGTGCACTAGTAATACTCCTGTAATCAAAAAGTAAAATTAGAAAAACCTCAGTGGTCCTGTATTTCTCCCAAGGGGGCCTGCTTCTTGGGAAGCAATTTTGGAGGATACGTGCTGAACGGTAACCATGGTTATCAGAGAAGTGGGGCGGGGGGATAGAGAGACAGGAATTACCTCTTTTTTTATTTTTTAAATAAGGACAAGGTATTTGCAAAGTATTTGTGTAGTTAAGGTTAACAAGAGGCCAGGTGGTGGTGCAGAGGTCACGCAACGGAACCCACTTGGGAGAAGTCCTGCACTTGTGTTGCCGGACTTCCCAGGGCATGCGGGGTGTGGGAGGGCACACGCATGCCCATGATCCGGGCCTGCTGAGAATGGAGGTGTAAAGACCCTGTTGGGGGTGCCTGTTTCTTTGTCTCATGTCTCTGTCTCATGAAAGACATAAATGAATACATTTTTTTTTAAGTTTATGAAACAGATTAACTTCCAGAGCCAAGCTCCCTTTGGTGCCAGTCTCATGCCACGGCCACGCTTCTGGCTCCCGTCTTGTTCAGTGACCCAGAGGGCTCCTGGCAAAGAGCCACTCCAGCTGCCCGGCGTAGGCTCCCCTGAAAGGTTCTGCCCAGGCCGCTTGATCACTCCTAGACCAGAGCCGGCCCACAGGCAGAGTGCCAGGACCGGGAGGTGAAGGGGTGGCGGCAGGGAGAGCCGGGGACCCACGGGGGCTGGGCTGGGATCAGGACCGTTACAGCCGAGATCCCTACATGGGCGTTTTTTTCTGGCTCGTTCTCCACATTCTCGCTGCCCTCGCTCCCCTTCCTATGGCTCTCCTCTCTGGTTCTCGCTCTTCAAGCATGACCTAGAAAAGGCAGGCTTTCCACGTTCCACAACATTGCCGCCCACTTTTTCCTGCTATGTACATCAAAGATCCCAGGCTCACACATTTGAAACAGAGTGTCATTTAAAAGATTACCACTTACCAAAAAAAAAAAAAGTAGCGACTGCTCAAAGAAGAAACAAGTCATGGAAAATGTGACTTTCCCTCTGGTTCTGCTCCATCACACCTCCCAAGAAGAGAGTAGAAACTTCAAAGGCATCCCGGGCACTGAGGGAGCCCAGAACTGCAAAAGGTTAAGAGCTTTACCGTGGCCGATCCACGATCCACGGGTGGACAACTTTTTCCATTCTGTGCTTAAAGCCCCACGGCCTCTTGAAACCAGCCCCCACTTCTTCATAACAGCAATAACTGGATTCGTTCTACAGACTTTATTGATTCAAATGTGATTCATGTAAAATTCATAGCAACCATGCAAAGCTATTTTTTTATATTCGAGCTACATCAACTACTACACAGCAGAGGCAGAAGGGAAACGAGAGAAGGCACGTTGGTGCAGTGGGGCTGAGGCAGGCACGCAGGGCCCCAAAAGAGAAACAGAGGGTTTTTTTTTTTTCTAGAGAACTCAGAAGGGACACATAAGGTCAGTTCTTAAGAAGGGAACTGCCTGGTGTGGCCTGGAAAAAGTGTGTGTGCTGGAGCCGGGAAGGGGGCAGGAGGGGGGGCAGGTACCTGCCAATGCCTCAGACTTCAGAGGGCCAGGCCTTCTGTGGTCTCGGCTGCCTTTGTCTGAGCAGCTGGAGCCAAGGGAGCCGGTTAAGCCACAGAGCACACCTGCTCCTCCCTACAACCTGCACCTGCAGAGGAGCGAGCTGGCCTCAGACTGTTCCAGTCATCAGGCCTTGGCCCTGGAAACGTACCAGGCACGGCCTGCCTGGGCCCAGTGTGGAGCATCTGGGTCAAATCTCTGACACCTGACTCATGTCACCTTTCAATTTCCCTCTGAGCTCCCAGACTCTGTACCTTCTGTCACCTAGGGGTGACATAGCAGGTGGTTCACTAGGATAGTCCTGGGCTAAGAAGGGGCCCACAGGGACAAGTACCCCAGAAAAAGGAGTGAGACCAGAGCATGGCTGGGGCTGGAGGAAGAGTCAATCCCGCTGCCTAAGGCCGCTGTTACCAAAAGCAGACAGAAATAAACCACCAAGGCCCCGCACAGGCACGAGACACCTGTCATCCAGAAGCCCTCACTGCTTGCCCTCCCAATGGGCCAGGGGGTGAGCGGACCCTCCCTCTTCGCCGCCAGTGTGTCAGCCTGCTGCTCCATCCCTGCGCCCACCCTGGCTTGGGCCACTGTCCTCCCACTCTGGGTCCAACCAGGTAGGCGTGTGGCCTCCCACCGGCTGCCACCAGTCTTGCTCTTGGTCACCGCAGCTGTGGCCATGGGAGTGGCCTTCCCGCAGCTCCTCAAGGCACACTTGCCTTTTGAGGGTCCCCTTCTCTACACTGCCCTGCGCTGTGTGCCCTCTGTCCTTCCCATCTTGCACCCGCTCAGTCTCGGGCACACCTGGTCGTCTCCACCTGTGTTGTGTCCTGGGCCTGGTGTGCGCCAGCCCCCTCGGATGCCTGGCTGGTATTTACTTCTTCAAAAATGAGTTTGTTTTACTTTAAGAAATCTTTATTTAGCAGCTACCCAGTGCCAGGCAGCACATGTATACAGAGAAAGGTAACCGTCACTGCCCACCTTCAACCGAGGGGAGCGAAACTGCCGAAGCGCCCCCGAGGCAGCCTCCGTGGCCAGCCACCCCAGCACCGGAAGCCTGAGTGCCCCAGGCTGGTGTGCAGGAGGCCTCAGCACCCTCAGCACACACTCTGCGTGCCGGACTTCTACCGTCTGGGGGATGGCCGAGGGAGCCGAGTGGCTTCGTTCCTGGACACCTTGGCTCAGGGTCCAGGCTCACTGTGAGAGATGGCAGGGAGGGGCTTCCCTACCTACTGTCTCTCTCTCGCTTTGCTGTGCTTGGCAGGTCAGGTCTCTAGCTGGACTCATAGAGACAAAGGTGCGTTCCACGCAATGCCCCAAAGCACTGTGAAAGGAGGGCCGGGGGAGGCAGTGGTGGGGGTTTGGGAGGAGACTCCTGGGGCGGCCCAGGTGAAGACAGCCCTTGTCCTGGTTCCTTCCTGCTCCGAAGGCACCTGAACACTTGTTGGGAAGGAGAGCTGCCGGCCTCTTGGCCTGTCTCCCACTAGACTGGGGACCGTCGAAGATGAAGAGGATGACAGCTGACATGCACCGAGGGTGGTACTCAGGGCCAACACCAGGTCACATACTTTTTAGTAATGCTAACTTAATTCTCACAACCACTTTGTTTTATAGGTGAGGAAAGTGAGGAAAGTTTTGGAAACTTGCTCCGTCACAGCACTAATTGACACTAGGCCCAGGACTTGAACCTGGTAGATTTTGTCTCCCGAGAAGCTGCTCTGCTCTATTATACCAGGACCAGGACAGAGACAGGGACAGACACAGAAGGAGAGAGAGGAAGGAAGGGTGAGAAAGGAAAGGAAAGGGAGAGCCACGTGCTATTTCCCTTTGACCCTCGGAAGTAAGTGGTCTCTCTCTCAATGCCAGCTGAGGAAGAAGAAGAAAAAGACCAAGTAAGTTAGAAAGAAAGTAATGGTGAAAGAAAAAGAGAAGAAACCAAAAGTTCTTGGGGGTAAGAAATGAAATCAAATACGTTCATATCTGCAAAACAATTTTCAAGGCCATACAGGAAATATGTGAAAGCCAGGGATGGTCTAAGCATGATTTTTTTTTTTTTTTAAAGAAAGATTGTTGCTATAGGGTGCAAAAGAGAAAGAGAGAAGAGAGAGAGAGAGAGAGAGAGAGACAGAAAGTGAGAAATCAACCCCCAGGGGAGATGGTCACACCGCAATCCCTTCTCCTCCATTCTCCTCTCGGGATCTTGGGCACACACGCACACATGGCCGGCATGTTTTAAGCCACCGGGTCCAGGACTCAAAGTGCGGTATACTACGTAGGAGTCCAGCGACATAACCATTACGCTATCTGCTGGTCCCAGGCCTAAGCAAGTTTTAAAGGGTTCTTTTCCAACGAGCATGGAGGATTCCTGAACTTGGAGCCCAAGCAGGCCTTATGCCCAGAGGAGGCCAGTCCACAGGGAAGCCTCTGACAGCAAACCCAAGCAATGTCACTCAGAATGGCCCGGCTGGGACCAGTTACACGGGCACTCCTTTCCTGCAAAGGAAAGTGGGGTGACTCTCAAGGGGGAGTTCAGACCTCATTTTGGCCTAGCAGGTCATTCTGCAGCTGTTATAGAAACTCCAGTTGGCATCGCCTGGCAGCCTGTGTGTTTCAGGACTGTGCTCGATGTCTTCAGGACAATTTTCCTGGGTTTTCAGATGAAGGAAACCTCAAGTTCAGGCTAAGTGACATGCTGAAGTCACCTGGCTGGCAAGTGGTTGGACTCTGGAGAGCGCTGCTTGCCTGCCGGACGGCACCATGCCAGTGCCCTTCCCTGTGCGGCGCCTGTACCTCAGAATGCCCTCCAGAGGTGGGAGGGGGGCTGACTCAGTGGGTGCAGGATGCGTCCAGGGGACTCGGGACCCAAGAGGTCAGCCGGAACTGCAGTGCTCAGAGCACGCTCTTGCTTCTCTCCCGGCTGCCTCTCCAAACGCGAAGCTGTCAGGACCAGTCCCTGGCACACACGCCACCCTGCAGGGCTTCCTCGCCGGGAGGCTGACAGGCAAAGCCTGTGTGTTTCTACGGAAAGTTACACACTACTTCCCTTTCCTTCTGGAGTAAGTCTGAAGTAAGTGGAGTATCTGTCAAACAGCTGGGACTCGCCTGCACCTCAGTACAATAGCAGCAAGTCGTGGGAGAGCTGGGGAGGGTGCGAGCAGAGGAGGGGATCTGCTCAGCGCGGGTCCTACTGAGAGAGGAGGCTGGGAGCCTCCCAAGACACGATGCTAGGTCCTCTGGGGTGGGTGGGTGAGGAGTTCCTGGAAGAAATGCGGTAACAGAGGGCCCCCGCAGAGCTGCAGATGGCCTGCAACACTAAGCTGCCCTGACATTCGTCATGGAGGAACTCTGGCCGGGTGCTAACGGCCCCTTTTGTGACTGGCCCCTAAGAATCACTTGCTGAATCTATGAACACAGGACAGCAAGGACCCATTTAAGAACTCTTCGTCCAGCCAAGAATGGGACCATGAATGTCAGAGTGAAATTCTGAAATTCTGATGGGCCAAACGCATGACTGATGTGGCTCTGCTCATGAGGCAGGTCCCCCTCCTGTTCTTCTGAGGAACCAGAAATCGGGGGACACTCCTTATGCAAAGGAGTGTTTTGCAGAGAACTAACAAATTAAGCAAGCATATTTCTGGGACTATTTTAAAGTAAACAATGACCAAGCAGAGGGTTGGAAAAGTTCAGACACATATTCCGAGAGTGCAGGATGGTGGAGGTCTGAGAACACAGCTGCATGGCCTCTCAGCAGGCCCGACGGGGGCAGGGTGCCCACCACAGCATGTCTTCCCCGGCACCTCTCTGATGAGTGAAGACGGGGATGGAGGACGCAGAGCAGAACAGAGAGCCGTTGGTTTGGAGTGGGTGAACCATGCCTGCAGTGAGCTGTGCCCGGTGCCTTCAGCAGGCCCTTTGGCCCTCTTAGCAAGGCCACTCCCCAAGCTGGGCCCTTGCTCAGGACACTCGGGGCATGGAAGGAGCAGCTCCTGTTACCCCGGATGGTGACGCTTAGACAGATGTGCTCATCACACTGGCACACATGGCAAAGGTTGACGGTGGTTGGTGTGGCGAAGAGGTGAGGAAACGGGCATCCCTTACGCTGTCAGCAGGAGGTCAAGGACAGTTTGAAAAGAAGTATCATGATTCTTACTAGCCGTCCGCCCTCTTAAGGACAGTGCCTCGCACAGAGCTTCCCACAGGCTGACGCTCAGCCTCTCTGAGACGGTGAGCAAATGAGGGCTGTCCCTCGACAGGGGGCTGCACATGGTGGCACCCTGAACACCCCATGTGATGCACCGATGTGCAGATGAGCTCCACCGGGGTCCTGACCCAGGAAAACCCCACTTGAAAGTGCCAAAGCCAAGCAGCAGGCGGGATGTACGCAGGCCTGTGTGGGTAAAACCTGCAGCTCGTGCTCCGAGCGCTCAGTTCTGGCCGACCTCTTGGGCCAGGTGTCCCCTGGCTGCTTCCTTCAGCAAATATTCGAGGGCCTCCTGAGTGCCCCGCCAGTGCTGGGGTTGGGTGGCAGCGGGCAGCAAGAGAAAGCAAGCATGGGTGTGCGCAGGCGCCGAGAGCAAGGTCGGGAAGGACACACACCCGGACAGACAGCAGCTGCAGACTGTGAGAGGCTGGCAGGCGTGGGGAGAAGCTGCAGGGAGGCTGCGGGGAGGGGGACGGCCGCTTTCACTTTTAACTTTACCCGCTCAGCTCTGAGCCTTTTACCGTGTGAAGGCATTTCAGTATTACTTGGTGGCCTAACACGTCACCTTTGAACAGCAAACAAACATGCAATTACTGGCTCGGTGGTAGGACCCAACCTGACTGGGCCCAGGACGGGTGCCCACTTAAGGGGAGCGTGTAGGGCAGGGAAGACAGTCAGGGTGTGCCACATTTCCTGCCAGTGCCAAGGATTTGATTCCCAGCCTGCCGCTGTAAGTCTGAGGCACAGAATCTGACTCCCCCAGAGCACTGCAGCCTCAGCCTGCCCCCAGGCCAGCCTGGGCCTCCTCCTGGGACCATTATGGGACTTGTCATGGCAACTCCTTCTGGGAGTGGGAAAATGCCCCCAAGGTTTCTTTGGACCCCCTCCGCCCCAGCCCTCTCCCACTCCCGGCTGGAAGTGGTGCAGTCTTGGCAACAGCTCCTGCACAGCATCATCTCAGCCCCTCGGCCCGGGGGCAGCCCACTCCACTGGGCGAGGCCGAGGGCAGGAAGCGGGGCCTCAGTCAGGCAGCTGGGCTCCCAGGCTGGTCCTGCCGGTCCTGGCTGTGTGCATTTGACCTGGTCACCTGACCACTCAGAGCCTGGGGCCTCAGAGGCAAAAAAAAAAAAAAAAAACAAAGCCGCTAAGGGCTTTAGAGGTACAAAATAAAGGGTCCAGTTGGGTGCCTGACACAGAGCAGGGCCCGCACTACCCACAGTAAAGGACAGGGTCTCAGTGCAGAGGCCCCTCTGGGGACAGAGAGTTCCCAGGTGACAGGTCGTTCTCTGGAACGGAGCACTCTTAGGCAGTAAGGGCCCAAAGCTGCCGGACTTAGCTGAGGCACGAGAGGCCCTCAGGGTTGCCGAGCAGGGCTTCCAGAGCAGGTGTGCTGCGTGGGGAGCCAGGACCACTTCCTGGACCTCTCTTGCCCGAGACTTGCCAGGCCTTCCGCCCCAGTCACCTCTCTGGGAGCTGCACCCTCACCTAGATGGCAAGCCCCCTCTTATCCCCAGGCCTCAGTGTACCCATGGAAAAGGAAGCTACTGGGCCAGCCAGCTGGCATGATGGTTAAGGCGGCTGGATCCCACGTGGCTGAGTACAGGCTCTGACGGCCTGAAAAGCACACTGGTGTATGTGTGTGTGTGTGTATGTGTGTGTGTGTGTGTGTGCATGTGTGTGTGTATATGTGTGTGTGTGTATGTTTATGTGTGTATGTGTGTGTGTGTGTGTGTATGTGTGTATGTGTGTATGTGTGTATGTGCCCCAAACCCCGAGGAGAACGGAGCAGAAGGATGCGGTGTGGCCATCTCCCCTGGGGGTGATTTCTCACTTTCTCTACATCCTTGTGCTAAGCCATGGAGAGTCCAAGGTCAATGTGTTACCACAGCACAGTTTGGCCTGACCTGACCAATATGGCACGTGACACTTGGGGCCAGGGTTACACACAGAGGCTCTGGCAAGTGCAAGCACCACAGGGGCAACACCTGCTAAGTGCTCACAACACACAGGCACTGGGTGTTGTAGACATTCACGTCTATTAAATACTTACTTACTAACTAAATATTCTAAAGGGTATTTATCACAGTTTTAAACATTTCTCAACAGATCCTCTTACAGCCTTACCTTGTTGGGCCTCATTCTCCCCGTTTTACAGTGGAGGAAACAGACATGGAACAATGAAGAGCAACCAAGGCCTCAGGGTGAGCGACAAGCTGGGGCGTGGCCTGCGTCTGCCTGTGCCCCCCGGTGTGCTGCCCAGCACCTCTGCAGGACTCTACACGGGTGGGCGGGTGGCTGGGATCACTAGCACGCCTTGCCGTGTGTTTCTGACATGCTACAGATGTGCCCTTTGACCGCCCTGTTAGGGCCTGTGCAGTGAGAATGGGCCTGTCACGCCACACTGACGGCCAGGCCAAAGGAGGCGGTCTGCGTGGCAACGTTCATAGACGTGTTTAGACAGGTCTGGGCTAAGAAGGATGTCGGAGAGGTGTCTTCCAACCCCTCAGACACAACAGGCTCCCGGAGAAGAAGGGCTTCTGGAACCGGCTCCTTTCCCCCAGCCCAAGGCGCCTGCCTGCTCTCTGCAAAAAGGGTCGCTGATTTATATGCAGGGCCAAGGAGAGGTCTCCCCAGACTGGGGCCCACAGCAGCTGCGAGGCAGTCCGGCGAGCGCACAGCTGTGGGGCTGCTGGCCCTCTCTGCCTCCAGGATTGATGGCGTGGTATTAATTTTCCTCCAGGTAATCACCACCCAGGCCTACAGCGCTTTTTCCTCAGCAGTGTCCTCAAGGGGAGCAGGACAAGGGCAGGCCTTCCGAGGGGACGAGATCACAGGTGGTTTACTCGATGCTCTAACGCAGTGCTCGACCTTCCGAGCTGAAAACTGCCTCCTCTGTTGTGGAGATGGCTCAACCAGGTGGGCTCGGAAGACCAGGGCCGGGCCCTCCAATCGGGCCTTGATCTTATTCTAGCCTCCCAGTGGAAAGAGCCTAAGCCAACGTGAGGCTCTCTGTTAGATGTCCGTCAACAGCAGGCTCACAGCAGGCCCTTGGCCTTGGAATTGGGATCTACTGTTTGCAAACAAGGCCAATGCCCTCCTTCATGTGCTACGTCACTAACCTCACTCTCATTCCCATTCACTCACACCTTCCTTCCTGGTGGTGTGTTTATTCCAGGCCCTACTCCCCCCTTCAGTCCAACTCAGGGTTCGGAGAACCTGGGAGATGTTATTACACACGCTGAGGAAGGATGAGGCTCCCGGCTGGAAAACAGCTGGGAGATGCTAGGATGGATGGAGAGGCTGTGGGCTTGGGGGATGAGACTGAGGGTTCTGGAGCTGAAGGGGCTTGGGACACATGCTGGCTGGGCTCCTCCCGCTGTGGGGGCATCAACCTGTAACTCCTCAGACAGTGCCTGGCCTACGATGGGCTGCCAGCGCGGGCTAGCTCCTTACCCACATGTGCTTGGCTGGCATCAGGTCTGCAGGATTTCTCAGAGCCTTTGACTGGGGACCCAAGGGGTCACTACTTTTGTAGAGAATGGGGTCAGGAGGGTAAACCCAAAGGTCTGCTGGAATAAGAGCTGCAACTGTGGCCTCTGTCAGGAGTTCCCACTTACTCTCCAACAGGGTGTAGAGGCCACTGATGTGCAGTTGTCCTCCTTCCACAATTTCCGGTGCTAAATGTAACCTCAGGCCCTCACACAGCCAGACAGCAAACTAGGATACGGATCTGCAAATATGGAAGTCTTACAACTTGGCATCCAGGAGGGATCTGCCACCCTGAACCCAAGGTGAGTAAGGCTTTAGGAAGAAATTGGATTAATCTGGCTGGCCCCAATCCAATCAAAAGGGGGCTTTCAAAGTGGAAGAGCAGGCAGAAGAGGTCAGGGTGACGCAGCGGGAGAAGGATTCAACCAGCAGCTGGTTGATGGGGCCTTGAGGACAGTGGGAGGGGCACGAGCCAAAGGGTGCAGGCAGCCTCCAGAATCTGGAAAAGTCAGAGCGCAGATTTCCCCCAGAGCCTCCAGAAAGGAACAGCCCGGCTTTGGCCCAGTGAGACTGGTGTCAGACTTCTTAACTCCAGGACGGTAATATGATACATATGTGCTGGTTTAGGTCACCAGCCACAGTTAATTAAGGCACCACCCACCATCCTAGGCATGGGCTGTCCCGATCAGGGTCTCCAAACATACTTTGGATGGCCTGTCTGGAGATCCTTGCCTGGTCTGCCTGCCTGCTGAACACCCAGTCAGAACGGCACTCAGCTTGACAGCTTAGACTTCAGAAGGAGTTCTTACCCCGCTTACCACCCCTCCACCCCCTAACCCTGCTGCCAGCAAGGGCCTGGCCACTTTCTGTTCTTCCTGCTGCATCCCAGTTTCTATCAAAACACCTGCGTCCGGGAACCAGCAGTTAGCGTAATGGCTATGTCGCTGGACTCCCATGTAGTCGACCGCGGTTCGCGTCCCGGACCCGGTGACTTAAAACTCACGCCGGGCGCGTGTGCGTGCGTGCCCAAGATCCCAAGAGGAGAATGGAGGAGAAGGGATTGCGGCGTGTCTGTCCCCCCTGGGGGATGATTTCTCGCTTTCTGTCTCTATGTCTCTTTCTGTCTGTCTGGCGAGCGCACGCGCCCTACAGCGAAAACTTCTCAAAAAAAAAAAAAAAAAAAAACCACCTGCGTCCATCGGATGCTGCATCTCACTCCCCTGGGCGTCACCAGCTACTGGAAAGGAGGGGGCTGTGTTTCTTCCTTTGTATTCCTAGGGCTTAGCACACTGCCTGCCGCTTGGAAAATGCCGGATGGACAGATACCTCAGTGGGTGAAGGAGTGGATGAAGGAGTGCTCACCTAGAGTCAAACGTGCAAGTGCTGCCCCAAGTGCATTCAGAAAAATGCAAAGCACATTTCAGAATTTGTAGGCCTGGGTATGGGTAATGGGAGGAGACCAATGTAAGAGATAACGTGGATAGGCCAAGTTGAAAAACTAGAAAGCTGCCTGGGGCTCTTCCCCACAAGACTCTGTCAGGGACAGGAAAAGAGGGCCGACTCTTGCTCTGCTTTGTGTCCTGGCTCCCCGGCTCCCGGCAGAGCACAGCACTGGGCAGGTTGTTCCAACTCCCTGTGCATCAGTGTCTTCATCTGTAAAATGGGGATAAAACAGGATGTGCTGTGCCACGTTGTGGGGCTGGATGGGTTTAGGCTGTGTAGAGGCGATACCAGTGCCTGGCCCGGGCCGTACCCGGCCAGCTGCTATCTCCTCCCCTTACTGTGACACACAGCAAGGATGCCACGACAGGAAGGATGCAGCTGCAGCCAGGGGCCCTGGAGACCTCGGGAAGTGGCCACAGGGCTGCACTGACCTACCATGGAACTTTCTGCAAGGCACTGCTTGGGACTCACATCACCTCCGCTTCCTCTTCAAGGGTCTAATACCAGCCTTATGGAAGTGGAGGTGGTGAAGAGAAGGGGCCCGACAGGGAGCAAAGTAAGCGGAAGGTCTTCACCGACTTTGCTGCTCTGGAGAATGCAAACCATAGCTGGGAGACGGGCAAGATTTATGAGAAACCAGTTAAAGGCTAAAGGTTAACTGGAGTCATTTAAATGACATGTATATTTCCTGGCTTTGAACGGCTCTGGAAAACCCCGATTGTATTTAGAAAAATGCAAAGCATATTACAAAATTCGAAGGCCTGGGTATGGGTAATGAGAAAAGATGAATGCAAAAGATAGTGTGGATGTGCCAAGTTAAAAAACCAGGAAGTTGCTTGGGGCTTTTCTGCATGAAAATCTGTCAGGGACAGGAAAGAAAGGTCTATTTGACCTTGAACCTGGTATTAAAAAAAATGCTGGGACCCACAGGACAGAGAGGGAAATGGAAAGGTAGAGTGAGAACTTCGAGCTCTTAATGGTAAGCAAATGACTTCCAAAAGTCTAAGGGCTAGTGGAGGCGGGCTCCACCTGTCAATTCCTGAGCCACCCGGTCTGCCCACCTGACTCCGGCCTGGACAGTCTCTGCACCTGTGGCGTTTTTACAACGGCCTGAAACGACAAGCCCTTTCCAGGACTGGAGAGTTAGAACAGAGAATGTGCTGGGAGTCTGCAAGAAAACCCGGGTCCCCCGTCAAGTGATTACAAACTGGGCTACGCACAGGGTGCTTTGACAACTGCCTGATGAAACATGTAGCCAGAGGGCTGCAGGGTGTGTGTGTGTGTGTGTGTGTGTGAGAGAGAGAGAGAGAGAGAGAGAGAGATTGATTGATTGATTGATTGATTGATTCAGCGACTACCTGAGCAGGCTGCAGGGCTAGGGCTGTCCAGGAGGCCCAACCGCTCACCCAGGCCCTTCCTCTCAGAGGTGCCCAAGGCTTGAGAAACTAGGCAATTTGCCTTCAGCTCAGGAGCAGGCACATTGTGTGCACAGCTAATTTACATAGACTACTTCATGCTTCCAGGCAGCAGGAGGGTGGGAGCAGGTGGGTGGGGAGGGAAAGAGAAAGAGAGGAAGAGAGAACAGCCATACCACTGAAGGAGGCTTAGGGACAGAGGGAGTCTGTGCCTCCCACGTGAGCCTGGCTCCTCCGTCCTCTCTCCTGGGAGCCCCTTGGATGGCCAGCCGTGGTTCGCCTGGCCAACAGCTTCTTCCTCTGCACAGAGTGCTCAGGCACAGGGTCTCCTGTAGCCTGAGTTAGGACAGCTGTGCTGGACTCACTGAGAAACGCCACTCTCCTCCAACATGACGTCCACCTTAGGAGCTGACTTCACGACCTAGAGATACCACTGCCAGGTCCTGCTACGGAAACCAGCCTCCCTGACGATGCCTGGCTGTAGGAGATGGGCAGGGAGAGTTCCTAGAGGAGCTGGAAGTCGTGGGCAGCAGCAAAGTAGAGACCATGGTTGAGTTCAGAGCGTTCCTCACTGTCTGACCCCACGGTTCTCATCACAGGCTATGCAACGGATCTGCCAGGGAGCATTTAAAACAGAGGTGCCAGGGCCCCACCCCCGAGCAAGCGGCTCGGAACCTTTGGGAGTGGGGTCTGGGTGCAGACAGGTTCCAATCTTCTGAAGTGATTTTAAGCAGCACGACCAGCAGAGGCTGTCCACTTAGCCCTTCAACGCGGAATGCAGGCCAGATACTCCAGGCCTCTCGCCTCCCACTCAGGCCGTCCCCGCCCTGGCCCATGGACCAAGGGGCGTCTAGATGGCCCAGAGTGGTTTCTCTGCTGCGCCCACACACGGCAGCAGCAGAAAGCCAACTTTCACTTCTATTTTCAGGCAGGACAAAGTGGAAAATACAATTTTAGCTTTTCAATGTCCCAAATTCAGTATTCCGTGCCATTCTTAAAAGCTGAGAATGACATTTGACGTTCCTTTGGGAAAATTGGTCCGGCCCACCTGCCATGCCACACGTCATGCTGGTCATGGAATATGGAGTACCTTAAGTCTTAAGTGAGGACGTTTGCTCTTTGCTCTTAAATAAAGAGATTCTAATGGTCATCCCACGCTATTCCAGGCACTTCAACTCCAACCCCTATTTAGGGTTCTAGGTGACAGACAACCCCTTCTGGCACTTTCACCTGATCTAAATAGAGCTCATCTTGCTCCTTAAAGGCGTGGGAGGGAGGTGCTGGTCCGTTCCTCACCTTCTCAGTCCACTGGTGACTGGGGGGGGGGGGGGGGGGCGCAGGGTGAGGACCGCGACAGTGGGGGAGCTGGTTGGGGGCTACACGCTGGGGAAGGTGGCAGGCCAGCTTCCTGGCTTGGAGCAGCAATGCACAGAGGCGGCCTTCTCTTCCTGACTTACGCCTCCTGTAAAGGTCACATTGTCTGTCTCTGGTTCAGTCTCCCCAGAGATTTGTTTTGGGTGTTCTGTGGTTGATCAGATCAGGGCCAGAAGCCTCCCCGCCCTCCTGCGCCCAAGCAGTCACCGGATCCTGTGTCATCCCTGGTGGCTGGGCTGGGTGGTGGGGGAGGGAAACCGGTGGCTCCAGGGTGAGGAGCCCCGTGTAGGCGGAGCCCCAGACAGCTGCACCAAGTGGGCTGGAGCAGGGATGTCTTGAAACTTGGAGTCAACCCTCAGCCCTGCTCCCCCACATCTCCTGTTTCCTATGGCAGCTCTCACCCCCTCCCTCCCCTCCTTACCACCAGTTTGGCAGTGCCCTGAGGCGAGGGTTGGGGGGTTGGGGTGTTGGAGTGGGGAGGAGCCGAGGGCGACGTAGAAGGGCTGAGCCTCCATCTGTTTGATGCTGGAACTGGTGGGATTCTCGAGGAGATGGGACCCTGGGCTTTGCTGTCACTTACTGTGATCAGCACTGACAGATGTGTCCCACCCTCCCAACAACGGCCCCATGAAATAGATGAGGTGAGGGAGGTCAAGAAACATGCCAAGGTCAGCGCGCACCTGAGAGTGCAGGGCCACACTCAGTGGCTGGCTGGCTGCTGGACTGCATTACAGTCCTGCAACGCGGCTGTTTCTAGAACTTCCCAAGGCTGAGACGTGCTTTAGAAGATGTGACTCTCTGGGAACCAGCAGTTAGCGTAATGGCTATGTCGCTGGACTCCCACGTAGTTGACCGCGGTTCGCGGCCCGGACCCGGTGGCTTAAAACTCATGCTGGGCGCGTGTGCGTGCGTGCCCAAGATCCCAAGAGGAGAATGGGGGAGAAGGAATTGCGGCGTGACCACGGGGGGTGATTTCTCGCTTTCTGTCTCTATGTCTCTCTCTGTCTGTCTGGCGAGAGCACACACCCTATAGCGAAAATCTCTCCAAAAAAAAAAAGAAAAAAAAAAAAAAAAAGATGCGACTCTCTGAGCGAATCTGAGTCGCCAGTCCCCTCCTACCTGAGAAACCTAACACGACACCATCTCCCAATGCTTCCAACAGGACGGGCTGGGATTTGGGGGAAAAACATTGCAATTATAGAAACGCTAATTTTTATAGGCATGGAAGAGAAAAGTTCAAAACCCAGTCTCTATGGTTCAAATGCCTTCGTCCCTCAAGGCACAGAACGTAACTGAGAAATCCTGCTTTGTAGAGGAATATACAGAATTTCTGACTTTTTCACCAGAACTGCCCTAGACCCACTCCAGTGCGCAACCAAGGAAAGGGGGCACCGTCATTAGGCGACCCTGTGATCCCAGCAGAGCATCTCTAACGTAGCTCGATTATGATTGGAAGTTTATAAAACAGGGAAAGATTACAGGAATATACATTAAACCACATCAATGAGTGCTACTGAGAAAAAAAAATAGATCCAGCAGACAGGTACCAATCAAATAATCAATACACAGGAAACAGCTACATCACCCGGCTTTAAAAGAACCAAATAATGCTGCAATTGGATTTACTTAAAAATTTTCCACTTGAACAAAACTGACAGCTGCATTATAATCACATTTCCAGTCAGTTTATAAGATACAAATTTCATTTCTCCGTATTTCGACTTCATTTCTGAAAAGTGGCCAGCAGCATTATTCATCAAGCACCTACAGAAGAGGTCTCCTTCGGGGTGGGGGAGCAATGCCGCTAATTCCATGTTTCCCACTCCATAGCACGCTGGTGGTTTATTCGAACATGATTTTTTTTTTTCCTGACTGCTCTAGTTCAGGATCCCAGTTTCAAAGTGGGGTAAGGGAATAAGAGACAGAAAGAAAAAGAAAGAAAGGCATTTTAGCCCTTAGAGAGGTAAAATGACCTGGGGTAGCTTAACCGTTGCATTTACGACATTTCTACAATTGTCAAGGAGGGCTGTCAAGATTCTTGGTGTATTTCTTAGAAGCATGCAGGCAATTGCACAGGTAACCTATTCGGATGATATGATGAACACACACCCTTTTTCCAAACTCACAGTCCCACTGCCTCCGGTTACTCAAGATGACATTTAGAAGTGACACTTCCACATTCGTGAAAGTCTGGAAGTGTTTACAAATGAAGGAAGTGGCTGCTAAAGCTTTAATCGGTTCAATCCAGCATGTCTTTCTGCGTGCCTACTGTGTGCCAGGCCCTAGGAATATACGAGCCAAGTGGAAAGTGCGTGAGGTGGGCATGAGGAGAGTGAGCAAGAGAAAGGGGACTGGGAGTGGGGGCCTAGGAGGCAGACCAGGCCGAAGCAGCAGGCAGGCCGGATCCAGGAACCTGCAGGCAGCATGGCAGCAGGTGCTGTGGACGCAGCAGGACACAGAAGAGCAGCGTGAGGCCAACGGGGGCCGCTGTACCAAGGGCTCTGAAAGTCTACAAGCGGGGGCAGTGACAGTGGGTGGGGTAGGCCTGCTAGACATGGGCGTCAGGGTGGATGCACCAGTGTGGGGAAGGCTGTGGACTGGGCTACCCCAGGGTAGGCAGTGGGCAGGTGAGAAGCAGAGAGGCTAGACTGGGGACGGGCAGGGGCTGCAGAGACCAGATGGCCGGTGATCCTGATCACGGGGCTATAGGGCAGTCAGGAGCAACTCCCCCTTGGTAGGTTGAGGGGCAGGCAGGTAAGGGATTTCCATCAAACGCCTACGTGTGAAGAGGCCACGTGTGGGCCGGGCTCCCTTTAAAGACCAAGCACAGGTGAGGGAGTGCAGGCTGAAGAGCCACAAAGCCACACACGCCCTGCAGTCTGACTCTCAAGGGCCATGGACACACTTGCCACTTGGGTTTTGCACTGACAATGTTAGCCCGCTTCAGCTCAGCACTGAACAACCACTTCTCCAGGGCCCGCACCCAGAGGCTTGAACTAAAACGCCTCCAAGGAGCGTCTGAGTCTGAATCAAGGTCCTCCACCCAGCCCCACCCCTTAGTGGTTTCAGTTCTTCTCCATTCTGCTGGAACCTGCTTCTTGAAAGTCATCTTTCCAAGAAACTTATCATCTAATTAACACTGTGTGACCTCCTCCCCTGTTCAATGCGGCCCAGGACAGAAATACTCAGGAAGCTTTGCTGTGTCAGAACTCCTACAGGGAGCCTTCGAGAGAAAGGAGAACCCTCAGTTCCCAATGTGCAGCGAGGATGAGAAATACTGGCGACTGTTTCTGTTACAAGACCCTGTGTACGGTGACAAAGGAGTGTGGAGTTTTGCTATAGGGTGTGTGTGCTTGCTGGAAAGACAGAGACAGAGAAATAATGAGAAAGCATCTCCCAGGGGAGAGGGTCATGCCACAGTTCCTTCTTCTCCATGCTCTCCTCAGGATTTGGGGCATGTATGCATACGTGCCTAGCATGTTTTTCAAGCTGCCTGGTCTGAGTTTCAAATCACAAGGTTGGCTACATGGGACCCAGCACCTTAACTACCATGCCACCTGCTGGCCTCAAGTTTCTCTTTTAATCTCCATAATAGTCCTGAAGCAGGAGCTGTTTGCCCCACTCTACAGATAAAAGCCAGGAGTGGTTAACTAATTTGCCCATGGTCACACAGCTTGAATTCAAAACCAGGCTTTTCCAAATTCAGAGATCCAGTTCCTAAACATCATATTTCCCCATTTACGGTTAGATTTTCAAGGACTCAATCTCTCTCTGGTCCCTCTCTTAAGCTTTTATTTTGACAATTTTCAAACTTCCAGGAAAGTTTAGATAGTACAGTAGACTCACACATACGTCCCTTACCTTGAATCATCAAATGTTAATATTTAGTCACATCTGTGTCCTCTTCCACATACTCAAACATTTATTTTCCAAATCATTCTAAAGTTGTGGGCAACACTCTGCCCCTAAAGTAAGTCAGCCTGTACTTCCTAAGAACAAGGACCTACTCCCATGGGTCTATAATGTCATTATCATACCAAGAAATATAAAATTGACCCAGATTATATTATCCAATCGTGATCCATATGTAAATTTCCCCAATTTCCCAAAAATGTCCTTAAAAGCTGCTTTTAAATTTTTTCAATCCAAGATCCAACCCAGGTTGACAGATGTCAAGTCTCTTTAATGTCAGTAATCTAAGAATAGTACCCTATTCCCCTCCCATAGTTTTTCTTTCTTTTTTGGCCTTCTAAGATATTCGCTACTAAAAAGCTGAGGTCAATTGTTTTCATGAATATTTCACATTCTAGATTTGTCCTATCTTTATTATTTATTTTTTTCATTTTCACCAGGATGAGGCCCATGATTGGGCCATTAGCAAAACAAGCTGACACATAGAATTTTCCAGAACTGACAGACAGGACCACAAAACTATCACTGGCCTTGCAGGAGAAACAAATCAATGAGCTCACATATTCACAACCTTACAATCAAACCACACGACTTGCCAGGGGAGCGTTATACGACTTTTGCTGGAAACGAATCTCTAGGCAAAGATGAACCCAGCCAGAGACTTTTGCTTTGCCTAAAAGCTCTTGTCTTCAAGGGAGCTGGGGTGAAGCACGGAGAATGCTAGGAACTGGGCAGACAGAGGAACACTGTGGGTCTTTCATGACATTCGCGTTCATATTGCTATCATCAGCAAATGAAAGGTAATAAAGAGGAGAGACTAGGTTGGATCTCAATTGTGGACCAAGAGTTCAGAACGCGGTTGTCACACATGGGCCTCCATGGGCCCTGCAGTGCCCTGTGAGGCATCTGTCCTGGGGCAAGGTGGTTCACAGGGGTGTGAGGTGCACGGCCAGTGCAGAGGCCCTTATGTGGGAACGTGCCTAGGTGTCTGAAGAAGGCAAGAAAGCAGCGAGGGGGGTGGTGCCACTGACCGTCAGCCCAGTGGGCACTACAGACTTTCCTTCAGCGTGGGTGGGAGATATGAGCTGATCCATGCTTTAGAAGAATGACAGGGTGGGCTGTGTTGAGAATAAACCATAGAGGACAAGGCAGGAGCAAGTGACTGGCTAAGAGGCTACTGTAATAAACCAGGTGAAAGATGACGGCAGCTGAAGCCGGGATGCTAGGTGTGGAGCAGAGGGAGGGGTCAGATCCTGGGCACGTTTGGAAGGGCAGACTGATTGGAGTCGAGTTTGAGGGAACGAGGGACATCAAGGATGTGCCCAAGGCTTTTGCCACCAGGATGGAGCTGTCACCAGCAGAAACGGGGAGGCCGGAGAGAGGCAGGTTTTGTGGGGAAGACTGAGTCCTGTCGTGTTCGTGGTAAGCATGAGAGTCTGAGCAGGGAGCTGGACACACAGGTCTGGAGTGAAGTGGACGCTCGCCGCTAGAGACAGAGAGGGCTGGCGAGGAGGGTGCACCTGTGAAAGGGCTGCCTGTGGGGAGGCAAGTCCCATCTGGCCAGACCTTCTCCCAGTCAAGCGAAAGACAGCAAGGTTTTTATGAAGAAATATTATATTAAAATCGGCAACTGGTAGGCCAGCCAGTGGATCCCACATGGCCAACTATTTGAGTCTTGGACCTGATGGCTTGAAAAACATGTGCATGTGCCATGCGTGCTTGAAATCCTGAGAGGAGAATGGACTGCAGCCTGACCACCCTCCCAGAGGGTGCTTTCTCAACCCCCCCACCTCTCTCTCCAAAGGACATGCACCCTGCGGCAAATGAAAAACAACGATAATTGGCCCGTCAGTGGTACAGGTGGCAGCATACTGACCTGCAGGGCTAGAAGCCACGTGGTGGGTTGTGGGTCCCTGGTCAGGCTGAGGGAAGGGGATCTCTATATGAGACCCTAGAAGGCACCTGTTTCTCTCTCCCTCATGTACATATACATTATTATGAATGATATAAACTCTTAAAAACTTGTCAACTTGGGACCAGCAGTTGGCATAATGGCTATATCACTGGACTCTAATGTAGTCAACTGCTGTTTGAGTCCCGGACTTGGTGGCTTAAACTCATGCCAGGTGCATGTGCGTGTGTGTCCAAGATCCCGAGAGGAGAATGGAGAAGGGACTGCGATGTGGTCATGCCCCTGGGGGGTGATTTCTCATTTTCTCTGTCTCTGTCTTCCTGGTGAGCAAACATGCCCTATAGCAAAAACCTCTCCAAAAAAAAAAATAATAATAATAATAATGAAGTTGGCAACTAATACAAAATTCTACTGCCCACAAAACTGCACCTGGGCCTGTATGCTGGAAGACCGGCAGGTTACCACCTTATATTCGCCTACTTGCCTGCTTCACAGTAATCCTCAAAGGGAGGCACTGCGCTCTCACGAGTTTTTAACGCCAAAGGGCATAAGTGTGCATGCGACGGGGGAGGGAGAGAACCTCCCAATTTAGCGAGGCCTGGTCATGCCACAGTCCTTCCTGCAATTCTCCAGCTAACAGGACCCTGGGCGTGCATGCCCATGGCTGTTTTTCAAGCTGTCCGGCAGTGACTCAGACCCTGATGGGCCACGTGGGATCTGGTTTCCTCTGCGAGGTGCTTAACTGCTGCGATACAGGGCTGGCCCTGCTGCTGAGGTTTTGTCAGGGAGGGAACTGAGGCTCAGCGAGGTGGATCAATCTGTCCAAGGTCACACAGACAGAAAGCGGCACTGCTGGCTTTCATCTCGACTTTTTCTGGGGCGAAGACTTCCCCATATCCTTAGCTACCTCTCTTATCAGATCCTGGGCTACAAACAGCCAGGGGAGCAGAGGGAGGTCCACTGTGGCCTGCCTTGCCAGGAAGGGAATACAATCAAAATCATGTTATTGGGGTCAGCAGATGGTGTGGTGGCTGAGGTACTGGACTCCCATATGGCTGATCATGGTTCAAGTCCCGGACCTGGTGGCTTTAAACTCGTATTGGGCACGTATGCACGTGTGTCCAAGAGTCTAGGAAGAAAGTAGAGGAGAAGGGATTGTGGCATGGCCATGCCCCCTGGGGGGGTCATATATCACTTTCTGTCTCTGTGTCTCTGGAAAGCACACTTGCCCTTAAAGGGGAAAAAAAAAGCTCTCAAAAATGATCTTATTGGGAACCAGCAGTTAGCTTAATGGCTATGTCGCTGGACTCCCACGTAGTCGACCGCGGTTCACGTCCCGGACCCGGTGGCTTAAAACTCACGCCAGGCGCGTGTGCGTGCGTGCCCAAGATCCCAAGAGGAGAATGGAGGAGAAGGGATTGTGGCGTGACCATCCCCCCGGGGGGTGATTTCTTGCTTCCTGTCTCTATGTCTCTCTCTGTCTGGCTGGCGAGCGCACGCGCCCTATAGCAAAAACCTCTCCCCCCCCCCAAAAAAAAAAAAAAAAAGAAAAAAAATGATCTTATTGTTGGAAATGGTTAGTTTCAAAGGCATAACAGTTTGGGTCCCCAAGAACAAGCTCAATTTTACAGGACAGACGATGAGAACACCACTGGGCTGGGGAGCAGAGCTGAGCAACACCAACAATTCTGGGGCAAATCATGGATCCATCTTGGTCTCCTGTGGCCTCACAGGTGTAGCCTCCTGAAGGACTCCATGGTGCAGCTGCCCTGAACCCATAAACCCACTCTTCACACCGAGGCCAGAGAGGGCCTCTTGAGAAACATATCTGATCACACCATGCCTCTTATAAAACCTTCTGTTCTTAAGAGAAGACCCCACAGCTCTGACATGCCTACAAGGCCTGTGAGGCTTCCTCCCTGGCCTCACCTCACCACTCCCCCTCTCCCTGCTCTGCCTCCAGCCTTACGGGCATCTCTTGCCCTCCTCAACTCTCCATCAGCCCCAGGGCCTTTGCTTTTGCTGTGCTCCTTCCTGGCACCCACACCCACAAGAAGCCCCCGGACAGGCCACTGCTCTCGAAGCCTTCCGGATCTCGGGCCAGGCCAAGCCCTTGTTATCTGCACGCACAGCAGTTAGCACTCTGCAGTCTGATTTGATCTGTGTGATGCAGTGATTGGTATTCGTTTCCACCATCAGACCATGAACTCAAAAAGATAGAGACGCTGGCTTTCACTCTTAAAATTGGTCTATGCTTGTATTTTGTTTTAAACTTACCCCATTAAAACACGGTATGTGGGTGCGGCTGCCACTGCTTTCTTAGAAAGACCGTCCCTCATTCTGCAATGACACCTTACCTACTTCCCTAGTGTTGCCAATGTCCTTTCCTTTATGACATGATAGTGTATAAATGCTTTAAAAAAATGACTGCTTGGCTATAAAAGCTGCCAATCCTATTCCCAGAAGCCTTGTTTGGCTTTTGTTCGGACACTTTACAGGGCCATGGAAGGCTCATTCCTGGGGTTCCTGCTCTGTCCTGCGCCGGGCATCTGCCAGGCCGCAGACCCTGAGAGTGTGAGTGAGCAGACCTAGGGATGGAGGTCTGCCTACCTATAGGCATGTCTCTGGGGTCTGGAGCCTTCTCCCACGGACCACACGATGTAGGACTCTAACTGTTGTGAGACTCTTTTGAGGAAAGCTATTTAGGTTATACCAGAAAGCAGTGGGAATGGCCAAGAATTGGGGCGTGGTGACATTAGCAGTTTCAGCTGGCGGAATATTACGCAGGCTACCAAACGTGACATTCTGCGATCAGTGAAATGCTGCAGAGGACAGCCCCAAGGGGTGAATGTAGAGAGGCTGCAGCCTGCCGTGACATCCTGGCGGAGCTCCTGTACAGCGCCTCTCTCACCTGCACCCAATACCCTCTGCTTCTTGGACTGGCCCTCCTGATTGGAGAAGCACCATCCTCCCACCCCTACCACCCGGATTGTCCCCAAGCTCAAAATCTGAGTCACCCTGGGTCTCCAGCATCTCCATGGCTCTGTCCTACCAGCCCCCACCATTGGCATTGACCTCTTGGAGCTGCAAGAACCTCCCAAATGGCCTCTCTGCAATTGTGCCAGGCACCACTGTAGACACCTCACATTACCTCCTTTACTCCTCCTCCAAGCTCCCATTTTACAGAGGCAAAGACTGACGCGCCAGATTAAGTCTCTAACTGGAGGCAATTCGGCTGGTAAGCAGCAAGGGGCAGAGCTGGGCTGCCAGTGCAGCCCCAGTACGGCTCCTGAGCCCACACTCACAACCACTGTGTGACGTAGCCTTGCGAACCCCTCAAGCCAACTCAAAGTCCTCTGGTGAGACTGTCTGACCTGGCAGTGCCACATACTTTTAGCACAGCTGTCCCCGTGGGAAAACCCAGAATTGGGATCTGGCTCATCCCAGTCCAGACTCCCCTTGATCCTCACGTGCCGGCCACCCCGGCCTCTGTCAGGGTCCTGGGGCATGCCGAGCTCTTCGCACCTCAGCCTCACGTCTGACATTCTCAATGGTGGGCCTCAGGCTGGCTCTGTGGCTTGGTGATCGAGGCTGCCAGATCCCACATGGCCAACCACACAGTTCGAGTCCCAGACCTGGTGGCTTGAGAAACACACTGGGTGCATGTGCATGTCCAAAATCCTGAAAGGAGGGAGAAATGGAGGAAAAAGAATTGTGGTGTGACCACCCCCCATGAGGGGTACCTTTTCTCTCTTTCTCTCTGTGACTCTCTTTCTGATGCATGGATGTGGCTTCTACTTTTAAAAAAAATAAAAGGCAGGCCTCATTTTGGCATTTTCTCATATAAACTTCAGGCTCCTCCGGCATGGAGGAGTCGGCATCAACTTCGGAGCCTTTGGAAAGGCTCCTCCATGACATCTCTTTGGAGAGACCCTCCTTAACTGAGCTCCGAGAGTTCCTTTTCCTCGTTATTCTCTGGCACAGGGCCTGCTTATCACCTTCTAAGAGCCACCTCGACCATTCTGTGATCATCATTTAACTTTGTCCCTCCATCCTCTCTCTTCCCCCAAACTGCACGCACCCCAAGAATGGAGCTGAGTCTGGCTTTAGCTTACTATCAGAGCCCAGCCTAGAACTGAGTCTGGCATATAGCAGGTGCTCAATTGATAGCTCAATGAATGAATGGGTTTTCATTGACTAGATTTTATGAATGGATCTGAATGAATGTCATGAATGGATTTCACGAATGGACTTTAAACCATTGAAATACGAGACACAGTACGTGCAGCACATGCTGTGGCCACAGCTATGGAGCAGCAAGTGCCCTCATGAATAAGGATGAGGGAGCTGGGGACTGAGCGTGCCTGACTGCCTGGCAGCTCTCAGCAGGTTTGGGTAGTGGAGGCCTTTCTCCCTGACTGTGATTGCCTACGTTATTTGGCAACAGGCAAGAATCCTTTCCGAAGGCTCCAAAGCCGATGCCAAGCAGGAGTCTGTGGCTTCTCCTCAAAGCCTCCTTGTCCTCAGAGCAATCGTGGTCAGCCGGTACCCTGGAGTGGATGAGCCCACAGCCCGGGTGGATGCGGCTCCCCTCCTCCGGCCGGAGCAGTCTTTCTTACCCCCATAACAGTGCCACCATGTAAGGACACGCTGGTTTGAATGTATTTCAGGATATGGTTCTCAGAACGCTGTTCAGCAGAAACCACTGACGCCATGGGGCCCAGTGGGATGAGTTCCAGCTCGCTTATTCAGCAGCCAGGGCCAGGATGACAGCCAGGTCTCGTTCACGGAGTACCTACTGTGCACCAAACACGGCACTGTGTGCTTTACATACGTGGTCTTGTTTGGTCTTCTCAATAGCTCTCCTTGGGAAGTCTTTTGGGAGCATTTTAAAAAAAGGCCACTAGCTTCATAAGTGTTAAGACTCTGGGGGAGGTCACAAACGGATGACTTCCCACACACCAGGGGCTGCAGAATCAAATGTCAACCCAGCCAGGATGGCAGCACATGAGAGGGGACAGGCCCCATCTCCCGGGGCTGCCCCCACATCCACCCCCAGGCCAAAGCAGCAGCCAGGGCTGGGGAGGCTTGCAATCTGCAGACAACAGCCAATTCAATTGAGCAAAGTAGCCATACTCCTCATCTGGTACAAGTATTTACAGATGTAATAATATGTCTTCCATTTACTTGAATACACTTCACAGGTGGGGTGGGGTATTTTAAATGGTGGGGCAGGTGATAAAAGTTGGCAAACTGTAATGATTGTGTGGCTGCGGGCTGGGTATATAGAGACTCATAATGCTATTCTCTACAATTCAGACCTATCTTACCTAGTCCTCTCTCCTACCCTTCCTCCTCTGCCTTTCCCTTCCCGCCACTTCTCCCCACCCCCTTTCTTTCAGCAGACACGTCTATATGGCTGGTTGGTGACCTATGCCCCACGCCACTTTCCTCTCCAGCAAAAAACAAAGCAGCCTCTGCTCTGAGCAAGGCCAGTTTTCTTTCCTGAGTAGTAACTAATGCATCTTAGATACTCCTGGTCAGAAGCCATCTTTTTTTTTTTCTTTTTAAAAATTTGCTAGAAGATGCATATGCTCGACAGAGAGATGTGGTAAATGAGAAAGCATCTCACCTCCCCAGTGGGGGATGGCCATGCCACAATTCCTTCTCCCCTATTTCTCCTTTTGGGATCCTGGGCATGCACACACGGAAGCTACTTTTTATTCCAGAGCTCACCTGCCATACCAGGGCTATAGACCTGCTGCTGGCCAGCAAACACATGAAGTGTGTTTGGGAAGTAGTCTTTATGCTGTGGTTTCTTATCAAAATATGATGCAGACGGTAAGCACACTTCATGTCACCTCTTCCTGCTGTGTGAGCCGGCATTCCTTTAATTGTATCAGTTCATATCAAGTTAGATAAGAGTCGACCAATCCCAACATTCCCTGAGTCAGCTTCCTCAAGCTGATTAAAATGCCCAGCTTCTAATCACTCAGCAAATATAAATGCCTTCACCTACATTCTTCCTATATCCTGCAATACAGGAGGCATTCTGAGAAACGCAGAGTACAGTGATTATTTCCCCAGCCGTAGGAGAGAAGCTCCTGTACTGAAATGACCAAATGTGTGTGTGTGTGTGTGTACATACACACAATAATCATAAATAAAGCAAAAAAGCAAACCAACACTTGCAAAGCTTATTCTAGTACTGTGTGCTTTTAAAATCCATAATCCCTAATATTTTCTGAACCGTTGCCCTAACAAAAGACATAATTTGCAATCAGACTGGATAAAGACAGACAGCCATTACTTTCTTAATGGCCAACTACCCAAAAAGGCTCAGTTAAGTGATCTCAACTAGCAAACTAATCAATTAAAATTGATAAGCAGAACACTTTTAACCTTTATTTCAGCAGGCCATTCCTAGGGGGAGGAGGGAAGGAATGCGATTCCCAGCACAAAATTTAATTCTATTTCACGGATGCAAACATTCCTGCTGCCCCAGTGGAGTGGCCCCCTTTAAAGCACGTCGTTTCTCTTTCTCTCCTTGAACCAAATCAGAGACAGACTGGTTTATGATTCTCTCCAGCCAAGTCGATCAATTTAAACCCTTACAGAAATCCCTGTGGCCATTTTTCAAGAGTGACAAGGCCAAAGGAGGTGGGTAAGGAGCATGGAGGGGACACAGCTTCTTTGTTCTTCCAGGAAAGGGACAGATAAGAGTATAACTAAGACGACGACCAGAAAAAGAAACTGACAACCAGGTAACACTCATCTACGAGCCTCATCCACACGGCCGGCGGCATGCTGTGCTCTTCAGAAGCATCATGTCATTTACTCTGTAGGTGAAACTGACTGTACCATTTGGCGAGTACAGTGACATAATGGGTATTATGCTTGATCACGTGGTATCTCATACTGTACTGCATTCAGTCCCCCAAATAATCCTGGACTGTATGGAAGACCACCCCGTTTTATAGGCAAGAAGGAGGCTGCAGAGGTTCCAGCTATTTGCTCAAGGGAATACCGGGCAGGGCAGGGATGCCTGGCCAGCACTCAACTGTCTGTGTCACGATTGCTGGTTATTCAAGGGCATTGTTTTGTCAGAAGTAATTTAATTATACATAAAGTTGGTGAAAACTACTGTACGTAAATTATACCTGGATAAAGATGATTCAAAACAAAAACAACACTGGAGAGAAGCCATCTGTTGTTTCTGCCTGTCCTGTCTCCTTTCCTTTTTTATGATTTGCCTTCAGAAAGAACTGGCCCCACCTCCCAGCTCCAGGGCTGGCCAACCAGGGCATCTTATTCCTCTGATCACTGATTGGTTCGAGGATGGTCATATGACCCCAGCCAAGCCAATCAGACTTTTATATGTTATTAGGTCATCAGAAAAGTCATGATGCAATTTTGCATAGAAAAACAGAAAAAATATAAAAAGGCTTTTCCGTTGACCCACTACAAAGAAAGAAGAAGCCATCTTCCCATCAGGGCTGCTTAGCTGGTACAACAAATGCTGAGGCTGCTGACAGCCACCTTGCCACTACCTGATGAGAACCCTCCTCAGGAGAAGGAGGAACAGAAGAAAACAGGGCTGAGAGAGGTGGTGGGGGGGGCAGCTTCCTGATGATACTGTTTGAGCACCGAGATCCAGCCATGCCTCAAGGCAGAACTACTCCTGGACATTCCGGTGACATTAGCTAGTTCCCCTTTCTTTTTCCTTAATCCAGTCTAAATTGGATTTTCTGTCTCTTGTAACCAGAGAGTCCCAACAGATCACCTTTAAGGGGCAGAAAACCATACTGTCCATCAATGCGCATGGGCCCCAGAGCAAACAGGAAGGACAAAGGTACACAAACACAAGAAAGGCTCCGGACACATGACTAGGTTTCATACCTGTCACCTTCTTTAGCTCTCAGCCTCGGGCTACAGATGAGAACACCAAGGCACCATGTGGTTAAATAAGAAGCCTGAGGTTATAGGCTGGGCATGTGGTTCTCTGGCCACCAAAGCCCTCATCCTTACCTAAACACCGTGAATTGCTTTTTGCAAGCTTTCTTTCTTCAGTATCAGAATCCTTTTATCAATGAAATCAGATAGAAAACCCGTAATGCACAGAATCCATCAATGAGTGCTGCTATGGCTACATGGGGGGCAGGGACTCTGGAGCCCACCCTTGTTTGCATGCCTGGGTGGTCAGCACAGATCTTTCGGCAAACCATCTGGTCTCCAGAAAATGGAACCACAGACTGATCTCAAGGTACTCTGGACCTTGGGCCCTTCTCTTCAAAAATTCCATAGGATGTACATACTGCTTGCTCAAGGTCATAGATCAATGGCAGTATTAAATGCAGGTCACAGTGATCCTCCCAGTGGCATGTGAGTCAGTGGACCAGTGTCCCCCCAGGCCCCTGCACCATGACGCAGGATGGCCAACTCACTCAGATCCAGGACATCATCGGTTTTAATCAGGTCCTCCTCCCGAGTCAGTGGCAACTGGGTTTCGGGCTCCCCTCGCAGCTGCAGCGACAGGGAACGCAGCATGAAGAATACCCGGATGGCCTGGAAGGAGAGCAGAGAAGAATCATTTCACTGAGATGCTCCCAAACCAAAACGCTGCACAGTGATTTTTATTTTAAATAGAGAAACAAAACAAAGCCCCATCTCTGCTAGTACTGTGGTTCTAGTATTCTTGTAGTGAGGCAAAAAAACTCAATCAACCAGTCAATGGGGAGAAAGCTGTGCTCAGTTATTGATGGGTTCAAGTTTGGGTCACCATGATAGCTGAGCACCTCTCCTCTGCCAGGACTCGCTACAAAATCATGTGACCAGCATAGCCCATTTCCTGCCTAGCAGTCAGCCCACTTCCCAGACAGGCACGCAAAATCTAAGGAGGTGAAGTGACCTCTAGAGAGGGCTAGAGGCCAGGCTGCATCCCACTAAGCCAGTATGGACTTGGAAATCCAAATCACTAATGGCTGTGTTTCAAGGTCTCGCCATATAGTGGTGGGGAACGGGGGCAGAAGAGGGTGAGATATATGTGGGCTTCAGATCTGGTGAGGCCCAACCAAAACCCTGCCCCTGCCTCATCCCCTCCTCAGGTGAGTCCCCTGGCGTCCCACCCCGTCGGCCATACCATGGGCAGTGTGTGCCGATGGGCAGCGGCCTGGCATCTGGCAGTTGTGCTGCTTGAGTTCCCTGAATGCCCTTCCAGCTTTCCTGGCCAGCTCTCTGGGGCAGAGATGGCTCCGCCAGCACAGGGATTTCTGGCCCACGGAAGAGGTGTCTGCTCAGAATCCATTGTGGCCTCTTGGCATTTCCAGAGAGCGGGAACAAAACAGAGTGCCCAGAAGCCAGAGACGTTTGTGCAGAAAGCAGCCTTCAGCCCCCAAGAACAGGCTTGCCACCAACCAGAGCCAGGAAGCAGAGGGGAAGTCCCCAGGGGAGGTAGCCTCCAGGCCTTCTCCATGACACACAGCTGATGGCCTTACTGAGGGCAGGATGCCCAAGGGACACGGCCAGAGTGAGACAGGCCTGCGCTGGCCCCCAGCTCCACTGCACTGAGCATGCCCCGAGCTCCTGGGTGCACGTCTTCCTGATGTGTACTCTTTGGAAACGATGAAGCTCAGAGAACAAAGGTTTTTTATATAGTGAGGAGGATAATGATGGTGTGGTGGTAGCACCTGGACCTGATTTTAACAGTTTTTAAAACTGCATATTTTCATAAAGACACGTACAGCAACCAGAAGGAAAGGAGGTGTAATTTCACTAAAAAAATTGTTTTAAAGTTTCTATTTATCAGGCACCTATTGTATACAACAACTGGGCACATTATTGCAACTTCAAAATTTTATAGAAGGGGGCTGGGCCAGCAGGTGATGCGGTGGTTAAAGTGTTGGACTCTCCCACATGGCCAGCCACAGTTCGAGTCCTGGATCCTGCAAAATCACACTAGGTGCATGTGTGCACGCGCCCAAGATCCCAGGAGGAGAATGGAGGATAAGAGATTGTGGTGTGGTCAGCCCCTGGGAGGGTTGATTCCTGACTTTCCCTTTCTCTGTCTCTGGTGAGCACAAATGTCCTAAGGCAAAAACAAACAAATTTAATGGAGGGGTCCAGCCTTGGTGGGGCAGGCAGCAGCATACTGAACCGATCCCAGGTCACCCTGAAAACACACCAGGCGTGCACACACCTAAGATCCCAAGGAGCCAGAGGGCTAAAGGAAGGGGAAGGCGTGAGGAGACCATGTCAAGGGTGCCCTCCCTTAACACATGTGCATGTTCTCTGTCATGATAAAATACATATTTTAAAAACGTTTTCAAAAAGATTTTATGGAGAAAGCAGCAGAGCTGAGAGGGCAGAGCAGTCTCAGTTCACACGGCTGAGAAGAAGCAGAATTGGGGTGTGAACTCAGGGACGTCTGACACTGGTGTCACTTAACTAGGTATCCAGGAAGTTCACACGCTCCTGCCAGCCCACGTGCAAAAAGCCCAACTGTGGGTGGTCACTTAAAATATTTGGCAGTTTGAGCTCTCAAAACTTATGACTTTAGGGATGAGAAAAAAAAAAAAAAAAAAAAGAAAGAAAGAAAAATGCCCATTCGGTCAGGTCCAGGCTGAGGGGAAGCTTCATTTCTGGGTCAAAACCCCATTCCTCTTGGGGTTCTGAAGGCAAAGACCAGAGCCAGAGATGAGAAAAGAGAAACACAGGTGGCTTTCTATAGCCTGTCACCCTGAAAACCTAAAACCTTCCAGTAAATATAAAAGGAGTTCAAAATTCTGCTCCAAATGTGAGCCTTTTTGGTAAAACATCTGCTTTTGCTCTGCAAATAACATTAACCCTCCCCCCTCCCATGGCCACTTTCCCTGGTTTCTGCCCCAACCTCTGAGTGAAGGCAGAGCATGAGGCACCCGTGCCATGAAGGTAAGGAGGCAGACTAATTCCCGCCTGTAAGAACCTGCAGGCAAGAGGACCACCCCACAACTCCATGAACCCACAAAACTAAGCCCAGTGCTGGGTCACACGACTCATCCCACTGTCCTGGAACGAGAGCCACTCCCTCTGGTTACCCATGGCCTGCAGGCACCGTGCTGGGCTGTGCAATGGCATCTCATGCACGCCTCGTAAGGACCCTGTGTGGCTCCCATTTTGGACACTGGGAACCGTGAGGTTAGTCAATGAATAACTGGAGTCCTAAGTCCATGTTCTTCTGACCCTACTCCTTGGCCTTCAAAAGATTTAAGGCTTGGGATCCTGGATTTTATAGGGTTGACTTTGCTAAATGAAGATGCAAATTCAGAAGTATTACTAAAGAGGAAAAGGAAGTGATTATTCTTTAAGAGTCTTCCATAGAATACCAGGAAGACTGACCTCGGAAGCCCAGATTAGAGTACGCAGGAATGAGGGCTGACCAAGCTCAAGTATTACAAAGAGACTTCTCCAAGGCATCTGGGCAGAGACTCTGGTAAACTCCATGTTCCTGGGAATCAGTCCGATAAATAGGGGCAGGAGGAGGCTATGGAGTCAGACAGACCTTGGCTCAACCTGGGGCCTAAGTGAACCCTAGGATTCCCAAGCCCAGGCTGGTGCTCTGGGAGTGAGGCACCATGGGGCTGCACGATGATGGGGTCACGAGACAAAGTGGGTGTACCACAAGCCCTGGGGCCGGCCCTGGAACAAACGCTCAGTTCTCCCCCTCCTGCTTCCTTGCCCATTTGCAAGCTGCTCAGTTTAGGCGACAGTCACTCAGGTTAGAAGCCCACCGAGGCTGTGAAACTCAGTAATTCTTAACAGAGAGCTGAAGCAGTTTAACACAGGCACAACCCAGTGGGAAAGCAAACTGGCAACGCGTAGGGTCACAAAAAGACGTTCATACCCTTTGAACCCGAAATGCCGCTTCTGGGAACTTATCCTAAAGAAATAATTCAAAAGAAAGAAAACACAATGTTCATGAAGCCACTTGTTATGGTTTGTTAAAAATAATGTAATGCTGGAAGCAACCAAAATGTCTACTAGCAGGAAAAGGCCTAAGGAAATCAGGGCGGAAGTCATCAGATGAACCTTCACGCGGCCATCAGAAAGCAGACTCACTAAACTGTCTCCCATGTTCAAACGACGTGCACTATGCTGGAACACTCGCAAGGGGGAGAGGATGGGAGCACGGCCCCGGCACAGGCTCTGTGCAGGCATGAAAGGATGAGTCTGCAAAGGAAGACAGGGAGGGGACACACAAGGGGGGGCTTAGCAGCGGTGAATCTGTGAAGAAACGACGGGATATTTTCTCCTCTACTTTCGGAACTTTGGGAGACGTTACTGTATTTTCTTTAAGGTGTAATATGCGTCCCAAAAGTAAGACAAAAATATCCTATTTCCGCAAGTCACTAGTAATAAACACAAACACTGCTGTGGTTTTACAAGGGAACAGGGAAATGGAATGTGGGGACAGATAAAGCCTAGTGATAGCATTTATGATTACTATAAAAGCTGGCTAGCAGCTTCAGTTCAGATTTTGATATTCACCAGAAAAATCTTACTCCTAATCTTCTTCTCTAGCATGAAGTTTCAGGAGATTTAGGTTTCTTTCCCCTCTAAGATGACAGAATGCTGCACTGCTGTTCTGTCCACATGTCCCAAAGTGCCTCTTACTGGCTAGGTGCTCAAGGGACTTGAAGCTCAGAGAGGTCAAGCAACTTGTTCAAGGTCACACATCTAGAGATGGAACTTGGTGACTCATGACCCTGCCTCTGCGATCACTCCTCCTCTCAACTGCCCCCTCTGTGTGGGGTGGGTCCAGTCTAAGTCCAAAGTTCGACTCGAATGTTCTCACCAGACCACCACGCTCCAGTGACCTCCATGAACTTCCCTTCTCGCTGGCATGGCCCAGTGGCATGCACTATTTTGGTCTTACACTATTTGTTCACCACTCTATCTTTGTATCTTGCACAGGGCCTGATACCTAAAAAGGCTCGGAAAGAATGTCAAATGAAAGAATAAATGCTGCAATTTATAAAGTGCAAGAGGGAAACCAGCTTCATTACCAGATGCCTCTCCATGGCCTGAAGAGCCTGCTGCCCTCCTTTCCTGTCCCCTCCCCTCCTTCTTTCTCCTCACTTGCCCTGCTCTGGTTACCCTGCCCCTGAACACGCCAGTCTTTTTACATCCTGGGCCTTTGCCATTCCCTGTCCAGAAAATGCCTCCTGTAACTAACTCTCTGCAGGGCTGGTTCCTGCTTATCCTTCCGGGTTCAGCTTAGCCGGGAGCGACTCTGCAGAGGGCTGTGTAAAGTAGGCCCCTCGGCCCTGGCCATGCCACGCATTTCTTCTCTCCAGAGCTTGACTGCGGTCTGACAGCAAACCTGCTACTTCTTAATGAGCTCTGCCTCTCTAGGTAAAGCAGAGATGTGAAAGGCAGGGGCATTAGCCCTGGTCCCCTCTGCCTCCCAAGCACAGTGCAGCATTTGCCCCGCAGTAGGAACCAGCAGCTCTCTGCACATGTACAAACGAGTGCTTTATATGTTGGGAGTGTCTGGTTAGTAAGGGTTGTGTGACCTTTGACAAGTCCTTAAGGAAAATAAAGGCTGAGATGTCTAAAAAGGACCAGCCTCCTGAAAGTTAAAAAAAAAAAAAAAAAAAAAAAAAAAAAAGTCTATTTGGTGGAAAAAATAAAAAAAGGAAAACCTTTAAATTTCATCCAAAGGGATGAAATGGAATGTTCTTTGGATACAAGCAAAAAACTTGAAACAGACCACATAAGCCCTCAACTGCCTGTTAAACCATATACTTCCTTTAGCTCAGATTTAAAGCCCACTGCTATGTTCTCATTTCTAAAATGGGCTTGAGGGTCTAAGCTTCCGGATGATTCCAGACAACTGCCTGGCAACAGAAACTGGACTACGGTGAGGAGCCAGAGCTCCTCTTCAGAAAGTGACTCCTGAAGCCACAGAAGGAAGCTTTTCTCAAGTGGACGGTGTGGCCTTCAGGTGCCTGCTGTATTTTATATCATTCTGCTACCAAGGAGCCCTGGGACTTAAGAGTGGCTTTTGCAGACTGGTCAGACAGACAAGGTCTAATGGGGGACCCCAGGAAAACCTGGAGGCTCCTAGGGGCTCTGCCTCTGACTCAGCCCTTCGTGCTGCGTACCCCATTTGGGACAAGAGAGGCAGGCTGCAGAGCCCTGAGAACTGGAGACTACTGAGGTGTGAGGGGCAAAGGGACGAAGGGAACGACTGTTATCCGGGACCTGCTGTTGACCTTTGGTGTTGATGTCTTCTACTGGGTCCTCACAATAACTCTGGAAAGGCAGGCATGCTCTGCTTTACAGATGAAGGGAGGGTGGCTCAGAGAAGACCTGCAACCTCCCCTCTGCCTGAATGCCTTACCCTGAATTTCTCCCAGTTCTCTCCTGTGGATCAGGACCACCTGTCCAACCTCAGGCTCCAAGGTGCCCGTGATCTGGCTCCTGCCAGTCCTTCTGGGATCATCACTCCTCACTAGGCTCTAGCTTGTGGTCCCCTACTTGGAGGGGCCACATGCCATGTCTCTCTGAGCTTCTGCTCCTCTAGCTACCTGGCCACATCTGCACACTCCTGGTTTAAGGCCCACCCCCTCTGAAGTCTGTCTGCTCCCCTTCCCCAGTAGGATCAGACACCTGACCCCATGCTGCTAAGTGACAGCCCTGGCCACATGGCCTGCTGCTGCCTTTTCCCACCTCACTCTCTAGACTCCAGATGGTGGGCATGCTTTCCATATGCCTGTGTCCATGCGGAGTAGGGCCAACAGATATGATGAAGGCAGCAGTGAAAGCCCTGAGTCAGAGTGCTAGGAGCTTGGGCTCTGGAAACCACACAGCCTGGGCCAGCTCCAGGCTCGGCTACTAACTGGCTGGGTGACCTTGAGCAAATCACTGTTCTCCTGCCTCAGGTTCTTCCTCTGCAAAATGGGTATAAAACAGGGCCATCCTCCTAGGGTGGCTGGAGAATGCACAGGGAAAGCCACGTAAAGAGCTGATGTGAATGAGCCACTCTATATCCAGGAACGTGTGCTCATCCAAGCGTTAAGAAAAAACCTGGTGAACCGTGAACCAGCAGCAGTGCAACCAGAGCAGCCGCTCTCAGCGTCCGGTCCTGTGGACCCCCTGGCTCAGCAGTTGGGAAGAAGCTCCGGGGTGGGGCCCTCATGGCATGGGGGTGCTACAGCCCCTAGCGGGGTGCGTGGCCAGGCTATACCCCTGCTGGGGAGCACTCCTCAGGCCGACTGAAGGCTAAGGGTGAGCACATCAGCACCGAGGAGCTGCGAGCACAGTCTGCACTTGTCAGACCCACTCTCCCTGTGGGGGCTGAGGCTAAGGATGCCCAGTGCAAACACTGCCACCCACAGACAGAATCACGTGCCCAGCCAGCAGGGTCATCGCCCTGGTGAGCATGAAGAAGGAAGGCGTCCGTGGCCTGGGCAGGGCGGGTCCTGTGGCGAGGTTTGTGGGTTTGGTCAGACAGCTGGGAACATCGACCGACTCAAGGCACACGGTCCCACTTCCTCTGCACCCCCGGCTTCCGAGGCCAAAGCTCCGGCTGGGGTAGGGGAAGATGGCGGACCCCTCTTGTCTGAGGCACACCCAGCAGGGCAGACCTGCTTTTCAAAATCCAAAAGTGAAACAGCCCTGCCGCTCTGGCCGCACTCAGATTATCTGAGTAGATGCAGGCTGGCAACAGCCGCTGTGTGCAATGGTTTCCTCTCGCTTATCCACTGATATTCACGTCTCCAGGGAATGATTTTCTAGGAAAAGGTCATGGTGCTTTCTAAGAAACTAACTGCGATCTGACAAGGGAGATAAAATACCATGAATAGCCTTGTCTGCTTCCTAGAGCGCCTGCTTCAGAAAACAGCTGATAACGGAAGCTCGTGCTCCGGCTGGTTCTGAGAACTAATCTGCGCACACATGGCTCTCCCACAGGCCGGGGAGCACCGCGACTTAATTTACGTATGCCGAGCCTCAAGATCGGTCAGATACCTTAACATCACACCATCTCTGGCGTCCTGAGATCACTAGGCTATGATTTCACACCAGCCTCACCTGTACTGGATGTACTGGGCTCACACCCGCGGTTCGCAGAAGCCCAACCCCCTGGCTTCCTCTCGCTGCGCTCTGGGCTTGGGGCTGTGCTGGGCACCGGTGAAGGCAGCCTGCCTGCAACCCGTGGTGGTGCCACGTGCAATAGAATTACAGATCCTGCTCCTCGAAGGGAAGGAACAGCTTTGGAAGGTCACACCGGTGGCAGGTGTGTGGGGGACGTGTCCTCTACCCGCCAGCTAACCTTGTGTTGGAGGAAAGCTGTTGGCCTGGCTCCTTCCTAGCCTGGGAAGGGCTCTGGCGACCAGCTGCCCAAGAAGAGACCGGTCTGGAGCTCACTCACCCTCCGGGTCTTCTCCACATCCCCACATGGCAGACGCTTCACAAAGTCGATGCCCGTCAGCGGCGTGCCCGTGGGGGGAAGCAGGATGGAGGCATCCATCATGAGATACTCCACGTTCATGGGCTTCATCTAGAAGAGACAGCACACCTCAGGGAGTGCTCCTGCCCAAGGGGAGGGAGGAGGGGCCAGGTGTCACAGGCCTTCTGCTCGTAGTGAATGCGGGAGGGCCACCCTAGGTTTGGAGGAGGGAGGCCTTGAGGCAGTCGGCTCCTAAGTGATGTGCCTTTTAGCTTTCCACACTGCAGAGCTCTCCTTTATCTGAGGACACAGCCCAGACACTCTGGAGCAGCCTCCCCACCATGGAAAGCTTTGCTATCTCATTTCCTCATTCCCTCCAGCCCAAGAGAGTGGACAGTGGCCTGTCCATGTCTGAGCCCTGCCTCCTGCTTCACCCTGATGCTGACGATGGCAGCGGCAGTGACCACGGCCTCCATTCAATGAGGGCAGGCCCCAGGGGAAGGCCGTGCAGGAACAACTCTGCACACAGGCGTGTATTTAATCCTCCCAACAACCCTAGAGGGACTGTCTCCACTTTGCTGATGGACGAACGCAGGCTCAGAAGTGGAAGGATGGATCTGTCACTCAGTGGCTGGTGGCAGAGCTGAGCCATGAGCCCAGGCCTGTCCTGTTCGTGGGCCCTGTGATTTCTGCCCCAGGGCCAAAACTCCTCGTCCCTGCTTTATCCTCTCACATCTGGGTCTGAAGACTGGAAGACTGAGCCACTCTTGGTAATTCTTTTTCTTTTTGTAGTTTTACACATTTTTAAAACCCTAACCATAACTCCAACCCTAAGACTGAACCACTTTTCTAAGAGGCTGGAGGAATGACAGGGAGCCATGAACATCAACAAGGACACAGAGCAGGCATGGGCAGCCCAGGTATCCCCTACAAGGAGACCCAGACACTGGACACTGCTGGGTCATTCCTTGAGGAGAATTATGCCAACTGATACTTTTCCCTTACAAAGGCTTCCCAGAGACCCCACAGTGCAGTGACCGAGGACGTGTTGAAGCCCCAGCTGTCCAACACCAGGAAGCCAGGACCCACTGAGTGCACGCTGCCTGCGCTTCCTCTTTGACACTTCCTAGTTATTAGGAACTTCCCAGATCACTTCGTGCTTCGATGATCCTGCCCATGAGGACTGTTCGTGGTCCAGGACTGAGTGCCTACCGCGGCGAAGGTGCGGGGTTGCAGACAGACGGCAGCACAGAGCGCTGTTCCCTTCAGAACAGTTCTGCCCGCCACGCCACGGGGAGACAGGAAGGCCTCTGTGCTGGTGCTGAGGGCTTGGGGAAGAGCTGCCTGCCGGAGCTCTGCCGTGGGGAGGCAGTGCCATCTGAGGATGAGGAGGGGGCTGGGAGAGGGACTGCTCTGCTCCGTAGGCCTGGCTCTGCTGCTCGCTGGCTGGGCAAATTTGGAAACATCACTCAATCTCTCTGACTCAGCTTCCTCTTCAGCAAAAAGGGGACAATGACAGTAGCTATTGCCAATGGCTGATGTGAAGATTAAGAGACTTAATACATACAATGCGCTTTACACTGTTGGCACAGAGTAAGTTCACATTATAAAGAAGGCCCCCTCCCCCAAATACTATTCGTTTCCGAGGGAATCTTTCTGACCTATCTTACTGAGATGGCCCGATGTCAGGGGGAGTGAATCTAACCTGAAATTTTAGCAGGTATGGGGGTCGACAGGCAGCTTTTAGATTTACTTCCCTCCCAAACTTTGCCATTTGGTCTGAAAGCCTCGAGTCAGGCGGAGCCCCCGGTCTGAAAGGCACAGGCAGATGCGAGGCAGGTGTGTTCCGGCCCCTCACTTACTGTCATACTCCTGTACTCGTCTTCAAACATGTCCAAAAAAATTTCCTCTCCCTAAAAAGAAAGGAAGGGAGGGAAGAGATTATTCATATTTTTTCCATAAACAACAAAGTATTATAAACTCCAGCTCGTGGCTTTTGGGGCCATCTGTTTCTCATTAGTGAGTTCTCGTAAATCACCAGGAAGTGAAATGCACACGTGAAGGCGAACACACACACTCAAGCGAAATCCCAGGTATCACATTGCACCACTCAACATTTTTCTCCTTTTTTGAAGCATAGAGTTCTTCTGTTAAAGCAGCTAATTTAAAAATAACACAACAAAGATAACATACATAATTAAGATATAGAAAACGTATTTTGAGTATTTAACACCATCTACTTGTCGAGAAGGGCTGGAGAAACGGGGAAATGCTGGCTACGGTGCCGTGCAAACACGACAAGGCTCCAGGCCTGTGAGAGGAAGCCCGCCGTAAACGTGTGTAACATGAGCTTTATGGCTTGTTCTTGTTTTCCACGGCACCACTGGGTTTGGTCGTTCTGCGGGGCCAGGACAGCCCAGGAGGTCCCCTTCAGAACAGAGTGGTGGGCGAGAACTCTGCTTCGAGACAGAGACGGGGGCCAGATGCCAGCTTTACCTCTCGGAGCCTCTGTTTTGCTATGAGAATGGAATGACAGCCCCTGTCTCTCTGGGTCACCCTGAGGGAAAAGGAGATAACTGCAGGAACGCAGCGCCTGCCATTCAGCCAGGCCTGGGGAGTGTCAACGCTCCCTGCCGTCACCTCTCCTGGACAAGTGCTGGAACGGTCCTATCTTTCTCAAAAGTTTTTTTTGTTTTTTTGGAGAGATTTTTGCTATGGGGCGTGTGTGCTCACTAGAGAGACAGAGAGACAGAAAAACAGAAAGCAAGAAATCATCCCCCAGGGGTATGGTCACATCACAATCTCTTCTCCTCCATTCTCCTCTCGGGATTCTGGGCACACACACACATGCGCCCAGCATAAGCTTCAAGCTGCCAGGTCCAGGAGTTGAACCACAGTCAACTACGTGGTAGTCCAACGACATAACCATTACGCCATCTGGTGGTCCCTCTCTCATAAGTCTGAAATGACACTTCCCTCACCCATGACACAGCTGGGATGCAAAGCGGACTAGATCTTTATTTTTCCAGTTGTCAGAACTATAGATCAACTTGCATAGTGTAATCACCACCAGCAGAAATGACACCCTCCCCAAAATAGCCGAAAGTTTCTCAGACATTATACTTAGGGTATAGACATTACAGGATTTGCCGAAAGGCAAATGTAGCTAGTTCTCCTTCTATTACTAAAAAGAATAACCCTCTGGGAAAGGCTTGCCTATATATCTTTCTGTTTTTGCAATCGAAACGCTTTCTAGAGGGAAATAAGCTAGGGCAGTTACAGTGGAAAGAGATTAAAAGATGACTAATGCAACTATGAGGTTTCTGCTTTCCACTGGGCTTGGTACAGGGGGTGTATCCTCACAGAGAGGCCAAGTGTGGTCTGGGACAGTCTAAGGGGAAACTGGGATTGCCTTCCCAGTGTGTGGGCCACAGTGCCACCCTGTCTGAGCACATCTGCTGCTGAGCCTGGGAAGGTGGATTTCTAGACTATAAGACCTCGTTTCATCCAACAAGCACTGACAAGATGGATAGTGGCTTAAAAAGATTCCTGCAGGGAACCAGCAGTTAGCGTAATGGCTATGTCGCTGGACTCCCACGTAGTCAACCACGGTTCACATCCCGGACCCGGTGGCTTAAAACTCACGCCAGGGGAACCAGCAGTTAGCGTAATGGCTATGTCGCTGGACTCCCACATAGTCGACCGCGATTTGCGTCCCGGACCCGGTGGCTTAAACTCACACTGGGCGCGTGTGCGTGCGTGCCCAAGATCCTGAGAGGAGAATGGAGGAGAAGGGACTGCGGCATGACCATCCCCCCGGGGGTGGTGGGGGGTGATTTCTCGCTTTCTGTCTCTCTGTCGCTCTCTGTCTGTCTGGCGAGCGCACGCGCCCTATAGCAAAAAAAAAATTCCTGCAAAGGGGGACCAGATGGTGGAGCAGGGGTAAAACCTGATGCTCTGCAAGACTGACCCACGTGGGAAGGTTCTGGCTTCATGTCCAGAGACCTTCCTGAGTATCCCAGGCACACACAAACACATCATCCAGGGCTCGCTGAGGATGAGGATGGACCGCAACAGCGGGCCCCCACTCTCTCTCTCGCTCATAGAAGAAATAAGTTAAAAGAATGACAAAATACCTCCTTCAGAGAAAGAGTAGTAGAGAGAGAGAGCACAAATCATGAAAACACAGGTGAACCAGAAACCGGCTGCACTGACACCTTCCCCACTCCTCTGCTCAGGGGTCAATAGCCATGACACCTCAGGAGGGGAAACCAGCACTTACTAATCTGGAGAGGTCAGAAATGGAGGCCAGAACATTCTAGAACTGCTAGGACTACTTGACACGTGAATTAATCCACTATGGCTGGTAAGTGACAAACCTTGCTTGAGGATACATTATGCTGGTAGGGTTGGCATATGTTCTCCCCCAAGTCATACATTTATTCTAACCCCAAGGTGATGATATTAGGAGGTGGAGCCTTTGGATGACATTTAGACCATGAGGGTGGAGTCCTTGTGAATACAAATAGTGCCTGCAGGGGGACAGTGGTGGACACGAATCTGCTTCACTCTTAGAGTTCCAGCCTCCAGGACTGTGAGAAATAATTTTTCATGGAATCAGCAGTCAGCGTAATGGCTATGTCGCTGGACTCTATTGTAGTCGACCGCGGTTCGCATCCTGGACCCGGTGGCTTAAAACTCACATCAGGAGCGTGTGCGTGTGTGCCCAAGATCCCGAGAGGAGAATGGAGGAGAAAGGATTGCGGTGTGGCCATCCCCCCTGGGGGGTGATTTCTCGCTTTCTGTCTCTCTCTGCCTGGCGAGCACACGCGCCCTATAGCAAAAACCTCTCCAAAAAAAAAAAAAAAAAAGAAATAATTTTATCATTTACTGGCCACCACTCCATAGCATTTTGTTATAGCAGCCGAAGTGGGCTAATCAAATATCTTAGGAGCTAACCCAAACCATCACAACTGGGGATTTTTTTTTTTTTTTTGGAGAGGTTTTCGCTATAGGGCGTGTGCGCTTGCCAGACAGACAGAGACATAGAGACAGAAAGCGAGAAATCACCCCCCAGGGGGGATGGTCACACCGCAATCCCTTCTCCTCCATTCTCCTCTCGGGATCTTGGGCACGCACGTACACGCGCTCGGTGTGAGTTTTAAGCCACCGGGTCCGGGACATGAACCGCGATCGACTACGTGGGAGTCCAGCGACATAGCCATTATGCTAACTGCTGGTTCCCCACAACTGGGGATTTTTAACACTTTACTAGAACCTGAAGGAAAATCTCTACACATTTTTCAGATGCTGAAAGTCATTGGTGGTACCTTACAGAACCTCACTAAGCTCAGTAATAGAAGTTAAGAAGCCTATATGAGGTCTCTTAGCATATATGTATATAAGGAATATACATGCATAGAACCCATAACACCATAGGTAATTCACAAGTCATTTTATACATGGAGACTTTTAAAATTTTCTGGAAACGTAAAATTAGAAAGTATGAGTTTATCTTTTCACAAAAAAATCATGCATAATTTTTTCACGCTACATGTTTCCCATGAACTTTTTGAAGATCTCGTACATGTGTAAGTGTATGTAATGCATGAAAGAAGTTCAGCATGTACAATTTAGTCATGTATGCATGGACTCTATAATTTATGTACAAATTCACCATAAACAAATGGACATATAATTGATAAATAAACTATGATATACCAGGGGCAAGTCCTCAAAACTCCTACTGATAAGAGGACCTGGACAAAAAGGTTCAGATCCACTGCTGCTCTGGAGATTATGAAATTGAGCTCTTTAACTCAGTAAATTACAGGTATTCAAAAAGCAGCTAAAGACACAGAGCCTCTGCATGTTCAGGACTAGACTCCATAATCCTGTTTCTACAAGCCAACCAGGGCTGCTGTCTACGTGTGTTCTGCCAATTACCTTATAGAAGTGCCGCACGAGGTGAACGCTCTCTTCTCTTGCGCCCTGTTGGAAGAGAAGGAAGGTATAAAGGAGGCAGGCCTACGGAGATGAGGGTTGGGTAACTTAGAAATTCTAAAATCTGAGTGTGCATGAAACAGACACTGGATTAATATCCTTAATATAGAAAACGGTTCTTAATGAGAGAGGGAGGGAGGGAGAGAGCTCAAATGAAAATGAGGAAAGGGCAGGCAATTCCATGTAATGACATGGAAAGTTGTTAATATACAGTTAAGTGGGAGAAAATGGGTTATAAAATATGGCCATTATGACTCCATTTTTCTTTTCTTTCCCTTTTTTTTTTTTTTTTTGAGACAAGGTCTTGCTATGTGGCCCAGGCTGGCCTCAAACTTGTAATCCTCTTGCCTTAGTCTTCAAAGTAGTTGGGATTACATGCATGTGCCACCACAACCAGCCATGACTCCATTCTTATAAAACAAAACTTTCATTTGTAAGTGTGTGTGTAGACACACACCAAACTGTCAACTATAGGTGTTAATTTTTTACCTCTATACTTTCTAAATTTTCTAAAATAAACTTGGAATATAGAGAGGAAGAAATAAAAGCCGTTGAAAGCTTAACGAGTATGTATTTTAACATTAAAATTATAAATACATGTGTGTGTGTGTGTGTGTCCTCATAGATAATGTGGTTTTAGAAGCTCAGTCCAGTTTCTCCTAGCTACTGCTGTGGACACCATGGACCAGGGGCTCCAATCTGGATGCCAGTGGCCTCCCTCCAACCTCCGACCTCCAACCTCCTCCGACTTACCTCAAGGCAGGCCAGGTGCACATCCTTTATGATGCAGCCAGAGCTGGGCAGGACTTGCTGCTTCAGGAGCAGGCAGCTCAGCTCCAGGGTCGCCAAGCGGATCTTCCCATCTGCAGAGTACACGGGTCAGCCTCGCACGGCCAGGGTAGGGCACCCCCAGTCGATACGAGGCTCTTGACTAACTTTGTGATTATCAGGTCAGCAGAGAGGCCAACAGCTTGAGGCCCCCAACCCCCAGGGAAGACAAGAGGGAACCCACCTGCCAGCTTCCTTCCCAATCAGTCACGATTCAACATTCCCATCAAAACTGCCTATACAGAATATCTCCCTGAAGTCTCCTTATCGGGGGGAGGGGAGATGGGGAAAAGAGGGTGCTGAGTATTACCAAAGGCCTAGAAGGGCCCGCTGTGGTTGTTCTGCTTGTCTAGCATCCTCTCTCCCTTTTTCAGGGATGAGCACACCCACTCTCCTTTGGAGAACCACAGCCCCCTCTGGTCATGTGTTTGGGTGGAGCTGGCCCCCCACCCCCTCCAGGAGTGGGCACATCATCCAGGCTGGGAGGGTGTTCTACTCTCCTGGTCACAGTGACCAGGTAGGGGACAGCAAGGGAAGCCAGTCAGAGTAGTAAGGCTCGGATCCACAATCCGCGGAAACTGGTGGATAAGAGACTCCCTCCGTGGCCCAGTCAGTGACCCAGACAATAAGACATCACTGCACAATGCTGGAGCCACATGGGAGGCCCAGGTCTGGATCCTGCATGTGCCCCTGACCCTGGTTGGCTAGGAGGCTGGTGGAAGAACTGTTGTATGACAAGACCCTATCAAGACTACCTAAGCTCTCTTTTTCTCTCTCATTAAAGAAATACAATAATAAACTTAGAAGCTCTCTGTGCAGGGCTGCAGAGCAGACAGGAGCAACGTTGGGCCCTTGAGTGGCACAAGCATCATGATCCCTCAGCCACTATCCTACCCTTTCCAGCATTTTCCATCGATGTAAAGTAATCTACAAACAGAGCTTCGAGCTTTCCTGTCCAACTAGGCTACCTAAAACCGAGTCTCCTATAGAGCGAGCCCAGCAGCTCGCAGAGAAAGGGATGGTTGGGGCTGTTGGCAGTTATCTTGCCAGCCCAGCAGGTGGCCAAGTCCAAAGACAGAGTCTTGAAAACATGGCATGAGCCCTCTGGAACCAGCTGTGCCTGAAGGTAGACCCCAGCAGACTTTATGAGCCAATACAATTTTTGTTGGCTTGCTTCTGCTCGTGCTGTTTAAGCCAGTCTGAGTTTCTGTCAACTGCAACCCCATTCTGACCAATTTCACTTGCTCTGCTCTTGTACTGTGAGCCAGGCATGGCATTCTAGGTGAACCCCTGCCTGGCTCCTGACCTGGCCCACCCCGCTGGACGCCCTATGGTGAGCTTGGCGGCACTCTCTCCCCACCCGGGCTGCACCTCAGGCAGGCCTTCATGGTGCCCTCTCTCACCCTGCTGGCCTCTCTCCTTGCCTCAGTGGAGAACTCGCCTTGCAAGTAGGGGTTCTCAGTCTAGGCACTTGTTATGGTTCGAATTACGGGGAGGCCCCCAGAGTTTCAGGCTCTGGTATTTGATGCTGGGAGGCGGTGAGACCTGGTGGGCAGTGGTGACTGCATCGCGGAGGCAGCACTCTCGTGAACAGGTCAATGTCTCGCAGACCCAGGGAGCTTTAGATCTCGTGAGAAAAGGTTAGTCCTCTGACTGCTGGTCGCTGTAAGAGAGCAAGCTGCCTGTCCTCTCTCCACACACGCCTGCCATCCTCTGTGCCTCTCCACCACACCTGGACCTTTGGACTTTCCAGCTCCCAGAATTGTGAGTTTTGTAAATAAATCCCTATTTTCTTTATAAATTACCCAGCCTCAGGCTTTTCTGTTCGTGACACAAAACCGGACTAAAACAGCACAGTTGATGTTTTGGGCCAGATAACTCTGTGCTAAGGGGGCATGTGGGGGTCCTATGCACTGTGGGATGTTTAGCCGTGTCTTGGCCTTTACCCATGAGATGCCAGGAGCACCCCCTCCCTCAGCTGTAATGATTAAAACTTTTCAGACATTGTCACATGTCCGGAAGGGGGGAGGTCACCCCCCAGTTCGGAAACGCCGTGTGGGTCACTGCCTGCTGCTTCTCACCGTGCCCTGGCAGCTGACTGGTGCCGGGCAAAGCTCAGAGCCAGGAGGGGCCACGCAGACTCTGGGCGCACCTTGTATCACCACCTGAGCCAAGTGCTGGAGCCCTCCATGCCCATAGCTCCGACTCTCAGCCTAGTTCATTCTCACAACATGGCCTGGGCACCCAGAGAAGGGGGCTGAGACATGACTACGGGCTGAAGGGTGGAGAAAGGAAGAGACTCAGCTGCAGCAGGGAGGGGACTGTGGCCAGAATTTGGGGGTCGAGGGGCAGAGATCCGCCTGGGTTCTCGGCAGGGCCAGGGCCAGAACGTGGGGCTCGTGATGCGTGACTCCAGGCCCCTGTGAACAAACGACGCGCGGCGGGCACCTGGCTGGGCGGCGTTGTTCATGATCCGGATGAGTCTTTCGGCCAGGAGGTGGTTGTAGGTGGTCTTCTCGGCTACACTGGGCACTGGCAGCTGGATCCGCTCTAGTTTTTCAGGGTCCATGCCTGGGGTAGAAAGAGGGAAAGCTATAAGCAGACGGCTTTCTTGGAGACCTCCTCATCCTGAAAGGCCCGTGGGGTGGGGCAGGGCATTCTTCCACTTCTGCCTTTCCACCTCTGTGACTTCTGCGCATACTGGCTGCTGCCTGCACCATAACCTACCTCATGGTCTTCTGCAAATTAAATGTAGGTAAACATATTGACAGACATTTTCTATTACTATTCGTAAATGAGAAATTGGCACTGATGCAACGATAGATAGCAACTGTAAAAAAAAAAAGAAACAAAAACACGTGATGGTCAAGGCTGCTCTGTCTTCATTAAAGGGAGACTGGCAGGTTACTCAGTGGTGAAGACAGCGCCCCCCCCCCCCAGGTGACATTCTCTTAGACATAAGTAGAGGGAGTGATCAGCGGCTGGGAAAAGGAGGCGCTTTCACACAAGTGCAGTTCACTGCCAACTGGGACCAGGCCTGTGTACCGCCAGCCCTGTACATTCCTCACTTGGGGAAGCACAGGCCTAGAGGGCCAAACCAGACTTACAGGAAACCACATCCGTCCCCAGCAGGCGTCCTCACACTCTACAGCAATTCAAAGAGCATGCGGCTCTCAGCAAGCACAGAGGACAGCAGGGTCTGAGAGGGTTTGGGCAGGCAGACACCCTCCCTGCCCCAGAGGGCTTGGCATCAGCAGAGAGAGGGCAAGCCAAACCTTTATTGCAGAAAGGAGCATGTACAATGAGGCCAAGGAGGCGGGTCTGCCACTAAGAGACAAAGGAATCATTTTTCCTGCCGAAAATTCAACAGCTCCTCCTGCAAAAACTAACAGAAGACAAAGAGCAGCGGGGGTACTCTCATTTTTCTTTAAAAATTTTTTTTAATATTATTATTATTTAATTTGCTATAGGACACATGTTGAAAGAAGAACCCTGAGGGCCAGGTGGCAGGAAGACCCGTTAGGGCTCCTGGAACAGGCTGGGCCTGGGCCAGAGGTCTCAAACTCCTTACCCCTCGTCTCATAGTGCTCTTAAAAAATACACTTGTGGAGACAAACATGTCACTGGATCCACGCTTGCAGAACCAAACAGACTGTGCTTTAAGCACGTCTTTTCCTGTTATTCTACCAAAGCGGGGAAGGTGACACTTCTCGGAACTCTTGAAATACGGCCCCTTGAGTACCAGATGACGCTTCATTTAGAACCTTGACAAAACAGCGGAGGAGAGTGCTACAGGGTGGATCATCTGGATTCTGAGTAACTCCTACACACACGCACACATGTTGGTGCAATAAACCATAGCCCTATATCTTGCTATCCTGCATCCCTTCCAGCTCCGTGGAGCGGCTAAGTCAGCCAAGGAGATGACCCAGGAGAGGGTGGCCAAAGCCCTGGGTCAGGTACACCTGTCTTTGATGGCCTACGGACATGGCTTCCTCAAAAAATTTGATTGCAGAGAAGACCTAATTTGTGGATTCTGTCTCCCACTTAGCTACTAAATTACATCTCCCTGGCACCTGCTTTTCTCAGAGATGTCACCACTGTCCTGGCATCTCTCTATCCTTTGATTTCTGGCCTTTTGTAACCCCAGCTCCTTTGGCTGCTCTGCCTCCCTCGAGGGCGCATCACCCAATCTTCCAGCCTGACCGCCATCACTCCATTTCAGAGGTGGCAGAGGGGAGCCCCGGTGTGGCCAACAGCGAGGAGCAAACTGGGACCCAGACCTGAACTTCCATGGAGAAGGGAGAAATCGTTCAGTCTCTTTCCTATGACAGCCCCTCCTGTTCCTTAGAATTTCTGGGAAATGAGGAAATCTGTGGCAAAATCTTTCTGACAGGAAGAAAAATGTTCTGAGGTTATCCTGATCGTTGTCAACTGGTGACTCCACGCTGTGAAAGGAGGGACCTGGGGCCTGAAACACTAGTGTGGACCAGATTCCAAGTCCAAGCCCTTCCTTTAGTGAGGAAGTTAAGGCCCAGAGATGTCAAGCTGCTTCTTCAAGGACACAGAGCAAGTTAGAAGCTGTCAGCCTCAAGTTACCTACAAGCTAGGCCTCTAAGGCCTCCTCCACACCCTTGGGTTTATTTCTCCCAGGGAGAAGCCAGAGGCCTGGGTGCGGATTCAGGAGAGGTTCCGTTTTAATACTTGACCTCTCTGAATCTCAGTCTCCTCACCTGTGGGATAGGGATCAGTATGGTGACTAGGTGAGGTGACTAGGTGACTATGGGTTACAGGACTGTGGTCAGAATTGAAGGGGGAAAAGCCATTGTCAGGAACTGCTTCCCTGCATTATTCAGCGCAGAGGGGAATGCTGAGTTTGAGCCTGGCTTTTGTATTCTCTATTATTTGTGTTACAAAAAGAAAGAAGAAAAAGAAAAACCACCCAACCAAAGCTAAACTCAAGCCATGGAAGAAGCTGGCAGGTGGCATGCTGAGCTGTGTGGGGCCACTCTCGGGGGAGAGTTCCTCAGGTTGCATTCTGAAGGACTAATGGCAGTTTGCCTTGAGCTGGACAAGGAGGGCTGGATTTGCCAGGCCCAGGAGGGTCTGGGGTGGAGTGCAGCTTAGGGGAGGGCTGGGGTGGGATCAAAGAAGCAGGAGGTGGGGGAGGGACAGGCAAAGCTTCAGTGCCAGGACCCTGGAGCGTGATCCAGTGGAGGGTCCTGAGGTCCAAGTGCCTCATTTCCCTCCCCCACCTCTCTCTTTGTCCCACACCACGACCTCAAAATCCCCTCTGTTATTCTGAATTATTCCGCACTGGCCCTCCCGACGTTCCTCTGCGTCCAGCCACCTTAGAAAGCAGTTGGTGTCCTGATGCGTTTCCGCAGGCCTTGGTGCTCACCAGAGTACCCACTCACACCAAACCAGAACGCAGGGGTCTTAAAGACAGGCCTCAGGGAACAAGGAGGGAGGGTCCTGCTAAGACCTGATCTCCCTCACACAGGAAGCACTGACCAGGTGGCAGCCCTGAGTCAGGCATGTGTGTGCAATGCTTCATTTAACCCTTGTGACTTCTGTGAAGCAGCAATATTATTTCCATAGGCAGATGGTGGAAAGCCCAACACTGACCCTGCCCCTCTGACTTCTGGGCCATCTTCCATCCTCTCCAGTGTGGCACGATCCTTGTTAATCATCCGCTCTCCCTTTGCCTGCCCAAACTACCTGTGCCACGTTACCTAGCAGTGCTCCTGGCATGAAGATGACACTGCGTCACTCCGTACGTGCTTGCTGAAGTAGCAGCTAACTAAGTTTTAAAGGAGTAAACTAATTTTGTTCAATTTTAGCCCACTACTTTTTTTTTTTTTTTTTTAAAGGTTTTTGTCACAGGGCACATGGGCTCATCAGAGAGAGACAGAGAAAGACAGGGAGAGGGAAAGTGAGAAATCACACCCCAGGAGGGATGGCCACGGCGCAATCCCTTCTCCATTCTCCCCTTGGGGTTTTGGGCATACGCGCACACTTGGCATAGTTTCCAAGCTGCCAGGTCTGGGACTCAGGCTGCTGCCAGCCATGTGGGATCCCGCTGCCTTAGTCACCACACCACCTGTTGGGCCTGCAGTTGGTTATCAGAAGGTGGTCTAATCACAGGCAAATGAAAAAAAACGTTATTCTCATTTTTGTTTTCTAGAATAATCGTTATCATCAGTGCTATTCTTTGGAAGGCGTCCAATTTGTGGAAGGGCATTTGATTTGGGTTTAAACCACCTGCCTGAAACAAAATGGTGGCTGACAGGTCTGAATAAGGTCACTATGGTGGTAAGCCAGGGACATACGTATGAAAAGACAGATGACCCACGTGTGCGAGAACCTACACACTCACACGCTGCGGCTTCCCGTCACAGAGAGGTGGCTTTTGCTACAAACCTAGTAGAGTGTCTTTGCTAGTCATTTTCCTCTGATTGAAGCAAACACGGTGAGTAATCTATTATCCTATTCACTTTAACTCTTAAATACTTGGCCACAAATTCCAAAGAAACCCTGACACACTTCACAGTGCCCAGGAAGGTGCACTGGCCAGCTCTGACTTCTGGCAGACCACGCTTCCTTCTCCCTTCCTGCTGGCTGGCCTTGGGTGGTCAGATCCTGAGCTGCCCAAGCCCAGATGAGTCAGAACAGCTGTCCCCTCTCCACTGGGCTGGGGGGCGGGGAGGGTGTGGCTCTGCAATGTCGGTAACTAGGCTTCCCAAGCCCCCCTGTTCTGGATCCTTTCCCTTAGTGGGAGCCCTGTTCGGGAGGGGTAGAAGCCCTAGACCTACATAAAAAGGAGGAGACAGGCACATTTGGACGAGAGACCACAGCAACACTAGAGGAATGATGTTCAGAAGTTGTTTCTTTCTTTTGACCACACGAGGTCTCCCGGCTGTAGTCACGCAAGTGGTGGTGCCAGCTCTGGGAAAGCAAACCAGATGTTGGGCTGGTTTCCAGCATACTTCCAGTTCCGACGATGTGTCAGCCGAGATCCAGGTGATGTTTTGCCACCTCCCTGCATGGCAAAAGCCTTCCTTTATCCTATTACCTTTCAGCCTTTCCCATATCTCTCATCTATATTCCAGTAACTTCTCAGCAAAACCCAACCCAACCTAAACAGCCCAAGCTTCCTCCTGGACAAACAATGGTACGTGAAGGGGCAGGACTGGAAGTTTGTGGGTGGACTGGGGAACCTTTAAGAATATGAAAGCTGCAAAACTCACTCCCCCACCCCCCGTCCTTGGACCAGGGCTTGGCACACTTGTCAAAAGAGCAGAGGCTACATTTTCGATTACAGATGCGAACCAGAATTCATTATGCGGTCCAACTGAATCACAAAACGCGCCAGTATCCAAGTGGCCACCCTTTCCACTGTGGGGTATTCATTTCGGTGCAGCATCTAATCTATTAGGATTTACTGGAAGGCCTGAGCTCACATTTGGTTTTTATTAACATTGCTTTTATGTTAAAATTGTCTTACGAGGAAAAATCTATTGGAAATAGACTGTCTCATTTGGGGACCAGCTTGAGGGGTAAGGATCTAGAAAAAAGAGGCTGAGGGTCAAGTGCAGCTACCTACCTGTGTGCTGCCTAACCAAAAAGCCACCAAACGCAGAGCCTGTGCCCACAGGCCAGGACGGGAGCATGGGCCAAGGCGGCTGCTGCCCCCAGGCACCTTCCCCAGGCACTTGGGCTGCAGGCGGCCAGACCTGACCTCGCTCCACAGCCCATGCTCACTGACCCTGGGAATGGTACCACCATTTGTCACGTACTGACAGGAGTCAAGAGCTTGAGCATCACCTCCATCTTCCTTTGGACCCCCCTTCCCTTCAAATCGAGGAACTCTCTGTCCCCAGCCCTCTGCCTTCTCGTCTCCCATCTTCAGAAAGTGGCACCGTCACTGTACCATCATTTCAGACAATGGCGGGAGTCAACTTTGACTTGTCCCTTACAGTCACCCCCATGCCTGATCCACCGTCGTGTCCTGGCTCTAGCACCAAAACATACTGCAAACCCTCCCGGCTTCCTCTGCCTCTACGGCCAGCACTCTAGTCCAACCACATTATCTCACCCGGACTACCGCGCTGGCTCCCTAAGCGTCTCCCAGCTCTCTTCTGCGACTCACACCCCCACCCCTGTTAACCTACTTTCCATCCAGCAGCCAGAAGGTTCTTAAATCTCCTATCTGATCACATCACTCTCTCTTGAGGGGTTTCCTGCTGCACTCGGAATGAAGTTTAAATGCCTTCGCCTGGCCTTCGAGGAGCTGGGCCTGCCCGCGACCTGCCTCACCTTGGCCTGCTTCTGCTCCTCCATGTAAGCTCTTTCCCATCTCAGGGCCTTTGCACATGTCCTTCCCTCTGCTTGGAGCACGCCTGTCCCAGAGCTTTGCTGAGCTAGCGCCACTGTTCCTTCTTCAGAGAAGCCCTCCCTGACCACCCTGGCTAACAACCCCTGCACACCACCACAGGTTACCCTCATCATCCCACCCTATGCACTCCTCCCACCACTTCTCACGACCACGGTTTATCCTGCCTGTGTGAGTGCGACCCATCAGACTTGGTCCAGCGCTTACACAGGGCCTTGGGCACACAGCTGTGCTCGGCAAGGACCTGCCCGATGCAGAGAAGGCCTCTGGTTTCACCTCGACAAGGCCACCTTCCTCTGTCCCTCCTGCCCCTGGCTGAACTATCATGAGCCCGCTACAAGGGAAGCAGAGATCAGATCACTTTCTGGCCTAACTGAGCCTCGGCAGCCCTCACATGGCTTGTGGAATGCAGTTCAGAGTCGCTGCCTACACCGCTCCTAGACTGGCTCTAGCTCACCTGCCTCTCAGAGAACCCCCTGCCCCCAGGCACTGTCTGCTCACCGACACCAATGAGGACTGACGCTTCAGAGGCTCTTATGCCTCCTCTTGCTCTGCCCTCTTCCAGCTGGTGGCCTCCTGCAGGGTGCCCTGGGCCCCGGCCCAGCTGCCTTCCCTGACTCCCACAGGCAGTGTCTGCCCGCTGCCAGACACAGGGCTCTCGGCTGTGCTGTGCAGTCCCCACGTAGGGCTCTCCTCCCAGACTGCTGCTCTCCTGGCCAGGGCCTCAGCCTCGTCCGCAGCCCCAGGCTGAGCACGCTGATGTGCAGCTCGTGCTCACGAGCACTGCTGAACACCTACCTGAGTTCTTCCTCAACCACCTGATCCCAGTCTTCCAGAACCAAAGTCTTCAGATGAAACAGAGAGTCACTTTCCAAAGGACACAAACTCTGGAAAACCCTCCGGGGCTCCCCACTGCATTAGAGTCCACCCTCTGCTCCTTCTGGTCCAGAGTCCTCGCCTGTGAGTTCCTGCCCGGGTGCTGCCTTCCCTCCCACCACTCTCTGGGTCCCTCTTCCCCTCTGTCCACACTTGCCTTGCTGCCCTGGGTCACCCAAGATCAAGGGCTTCAGAGCCTCACTGCCCCTATTTGGAACACTCTTTACTCCAGTCACCACAAGGCTTGTCACTTGAGCCTCCAACTGGCTTCTCCTGATCCCCAGGTGAATGCAGTGCCCTCTGCCCTCGGCCTGCCCCTCCCCAACACCCAGTTTTCTTGTTTTGGTTGCCCTTCTGGCAATGTGCAACTATCTTGGTCACTGTGACTATCTTACTGCCCTGCCCCTCCAGTGCAATGTGGGTTTCATGAGGGTGAGCATCAATCACAGCGCTGCCATCCGACAGCAGCTTTGAAAATACCCATAGAGTGAATAGAGCCAATAAGTGAGTGGCATTAGCAGGAAATGGAGGAGAAATTATTGGGTCCTCGGAAAAGTCATGCCACATTTTCTGTTTTTCCATGCAAAAAATGCATCCTGACTTTTCCAACGACTCAATACATTTCCTTGAATATATAGTTCTACTGTTTCAAGACGAAACCCCAAGAAGGGGTGGAGGCCTCCCCAGGTGGGCACGAGGAGGGTCATGTCTCCAGGTCACACGTGTGTGCAAGTCAGGACTTCTCCTCTCCCTGCTCAGCTCAGGGGTCCAGGGAGGAAGCCCACAGAGACAGCCAGCCAGGCAGAGGATGAAGAGCTTGTCCACCGCCCCACCTGGCATGGCGGCCTCACAGACAGCACCTTCCCTGATGAGGTTCTGAGCACAGGCTGCCAGGCAGTCAGTGGGCTTGGGGACCCACCCCACAGCTGAGAGGCAACCAATCAGCAAACTGACTGAGCCCGACTGAGCACTAGGGGCGGGACGGGGCGGGGCGGGGCGGGGCGGGGCTGGGCAATGCAGGGGGCATCAGAGAAGCTATGGTTTCTGCTTTCCAGCCTGGCAGTTCAGAATAGGAGAGAAAACATGCAGAGAAAAGGTAGTAGAAAAAAATGTCATGGGAACTTCATGGAATTTAAAAACATCTGCTCTTCAAAAATGTAAAGACATGTCACCGATTGGGAGGAAATCCTTGTAAACCACATCTGATAAAGGATTATACCCAAAATATATGTAGAACTCTCAAAACTCAACAATAAGAAAACAGAAAAACCAATAAAAAGAAATAGGGAAAGGATTTGCAAAGAAGGTATGTATTGGCCAGTCAGTGGCATGGTGGCTAGTTCCCACATGGCCAACTGTACGGTTTGAGTCTCAGATCCGGCAACTTAAAAAACATGCAGGGGGCAGGACTAGCAGTTAGCGTAATGGCTATGTCGCTGGACTCCCACGTAGTCGACCGTGGTTCGAGTCCCGGACCCGGCGGCTTAAACTCACGCCGGGCGCGTGTGCGTGAGTGCCCAAGATCCCGAGAGGAGAATGGAGGAGAAGGGATTGCGGCGTGGCCATCCCCCCTGGGGGGTGATTTCCTGCTTTCTATCTCTCTGTCTCTCTCTGTCTGTCTGGCGAGCGCACGCGCCCTATAGCAAAAACCTCTCAAAAAAAAAAAAAAAAAAAAAAAAAAAAAACATGCAGGGGGGACCAGCAGATGGCATAATGGTTACATTGCTGGACTTCTATGTAGTTGACTGCGGTTTGAGTCCCAGACCTGGAGGCTTAAGCTCACACCGGGCACATGTACATCCATGTCCAAGATATCAAGAGGAGAATAGAGGAGAAGGGATTACAACATGGCCATTCCCCCTTAGGGGGTGATTTCTTACTTTCTGTCTCTCTCTGTCTTTCTGGTGAGTGCACAACCCTATAGCAAAAACCTCTCTTAAAAAAAAGAAAAGGAAAACACACACACACACACACACACACACGCAGAGCACATGTGCATGCATGCCCAAAATCTGGAGAGGAGAATGGAGGGGATGGGATTATGGCATGGCCATCCCCCAGGAAGTGACAACTTTTTCTCTTTCTGTCTTGCTCTTGTGCAAGCACACATGCCCTATAGCAAACTAAAAAAGAAAAGAAGATACATTTATGGCAAATGAAGCAGAAAAGATGTTCAATGTCATCACTGAACGTATGTTAAAATCATAATAAGACACTGCCACATACCTGTTAGAGTGGCTACAATTAAAAAGGTGACTATATCAAGCACTGGTAAGGAAAAGAAGAAGCTGGAACTCCTGTAAACTGATTGTAGGATGTAAAACTACAAAGGCACTTTGGAAAGTTTGGCAGTTTCTTAAAAAACAAAACAAAACAAAAAAATGGTAAACATACACCTCCCAAAGGGTTCAACCATTGTGATCCTGGGTATTTACCCTAGAGTAACGTGTCCGTGCAGAGACTCGTACACGAATGCTCGCAGCAGCTCTACCTGCAATGATCTAAAACTCCCCCAAAGCATGTTATCAAATGGGGTAAACAAATGGTGGTATGTTCACACAACGGAAAACGACCCAGCAAGGAGGACTGAACTACTGACGCGTACATCACGAATAAACGTCAAAATAACTACAGACCTCGAAAGGAGCCACATGAAGGAGAGTACGTACTGCACGATTCTGTCCGTATGGCCTTCCGGAAAGTGTGAACTAGTCTATAGGAACAAGGAGCAGATCGTGTTTGGAGAGAGGGGGTGAGGGGAGAGGAAGGGGCGTGAGGACATCTTTCAGGTTAACGCACATGTCCGCTGCCCTGATTGTGAAGGTATTTTCATGGGTGGAGATATCTGTCAAATCTTATCAGACTGTATACTTTAAATATGTGCAGTCTACTACATGTCAGTTATATCTCAATAAATGCTTTTTGTTTAAAAATAAAGGTGCCATGGCTTCCAGCCAACATGGATTAGATTTACCCAACTGATTTAAGTACCTTTGGAAATGAAATCGACTATATAAAACAGCAGCTATCAGATGCAGGATAGGACAACAGGCTGCATAGGAAAGTGTTCCCTGAGAGAGAGGGGACAAATGTAACCTGGTGCTTGTTCCAGCTTACTGTCTAGAGAGTGTGCCCAGGCCGCAGCATAGACAGTGAAAATCCAAAGTCTCTGGTCTCCCTGAGATGAGAAGGCAGAGTTCAAAGTTCAGGGAGGCCAAGTGGCTGAAGTACGTGGGAGGGACGGACAGAGCTCCAGAGATGTACAGAGGGCTCCTTCTGGGTGTCAGCTAGGTTCTGGTGTGTGCCTGTGCGGAAAGGGAGAGACCTACCAGAAGGAAGTAGGTGTGACCGTCCCTGGAGCTTGTGCCGGGCTGGCACAGAGAGACCACCTGGCCATGGGACATGGCACAGAGCGTCAGAAAGGTGCTGCCTCCATGGTGGGGGTCACCCCAAGGTTTGCGGCCGTCTGGCCCAGCCCTAACAAAGCTAAAGGGCAAGTCTCAAAAAGGATCAAACTAATTCCAAGTAACATAACCATAAGCCCAAATATCAGGTTGGAAAAGTCACGACGTATGTTTCTGTTTTTCTAAGCAAAAATGTGTCATGACTCTTTCAACGACCCAATATATTTCTCAGAAGAAAGAAACTATCAGCCAATAATGGAAAACTCTCAATAACTGTCAACCAGCCAAAAATTACTGGGCATGAGAAGAACAGGGGTGGGGAGGGCACGATCAGAAGCAGAGCAAGGTGGTCTACGTGATCGTGAAAAGACGCACTGACACGTGGTGACGGGGACAGGAACACTCCCACTTACGGCGAAGGGGCAGCCACAGACACAAAGCCACACATGTGCGTCCTTGGGTTTGCACGGTTGTTTAAAGACACACAGAACTGGTAGCAGGAGAGCTGGGGACAGCAGTGGGAGGGGAGCCTCTTCTTTGCTCTACATTCTTTTGCCACCAGATGACTTCTTCACCATAACCGATGATTTCAGAGCACACACACACACATGCACTGAGTTACGCGGAGTGAATTTTCATCTCTCTAGCCATTGGCTGCCCAGTAACAACCACCTCCGTCTCCCTGGTAAGCTTATGAAAAACCTGCTAAGACACCATGTGCTGTGGTGGCCCATCCCTGCCAAGCCCAGCCCCTGGCAGGGCCTGGATGGTCTCTTCCTGAAGACTTCTTTGAAGAGATTCTGTGGTGGAGGTTTTTGGACATGCCCATGTCAAACCAGGGAGGGCAAACACCAGTGGCTGTCCCCAGAGGTGACGAGTGAGTGACGAATCCTGGGAGGTGGGTGCTGGCCACTGGCCTCAACAGGGGAAGCCGGAGAACCACACCTTTCTTCAGAAAGGAAACCTACGCTTCCACAAAATCCACCTAGTGTCTATTTTAGTTCTGAACCCATAGCAAGAACATCAAGTATTATAAATAGCAAAACCAAGATCACAGTTTGACTGATTTCAGTTCTGATGTTAGGAAAGAGGTCGGACACTAAGTCGATTGTAAAGCCAGGGGGCAAAAGAAAACCACAGTGTGAATACAGTCATGCTGGGTGAGACAGTCAGCACTTTAACCTGCCCCCATGCTGCCTGAGTAACCCATTCCTGTGGCTTTAGTCTGTAGAAAAACACCTGAGAAATTCTGACAAGCTGAAGGAGTTTTGCGGGAATGTGCCGAAGCCAGAAAGGAAATCCCTCCTGGAAAGTGCTTCCTTCTCCCTCCCTGCAGCAGAGGGGAGGGAGGCCGGGTACCCAGGCCAGGCTGGGGCCTGCTTACCTTTGTTGTGAGACATGGCGTAGAGGAGGCAGAGCACAAAGAGGGCGTGGTAATCGTCATCCGGGCTGTCCAGGGCGTGGTACACCATATCCAGGAAGGGTCTAGAAGAGAGGAGAGGCATGCATGAGCCTCAGGGTGTCTTCCATCACACCGGGCTCTAGGTGCCCTTGGCTGTCTGGGCTTGGCGCTCATTCAGGCCACCAGCGTGTAGTGGGTGCATGTGTCCAGTCCAGCATCAGGTGCTAGGACTCACAGACAAACCAGACATGGCTCTCCGACAAAACTGGCCAACAACAGACTGCTTAGTCACTTGGAGTCACTTGTCGGGTGTCCCAGACACAGCATCAGTGACACAAGGTCGCCACTCTTCAGGGCCGCTATGCTAGTCGGCTGAGTCAAAGAACAAACAGGCACACTTCCTCGCTACACCGTGACGTGTCACAAGACGATGAAAAAGATGGAGTGGCGAGACAGACTGACAATAACAGACACGGCACAAACAACAATCTGAACAAGTTCGTGGACACAGGCTGGAGCCAGATGGCCTGGGCTCAGACTCTAACGCTGCCTCTGAGCTGCACGATGGCGACTGGAACCCCATGGGGTTCCTGTGGGGAGTCAGTGCAGTGACAACCAGAGGCACTCAGCACGGGGCCAGGCCGTGGCAGGTGCTGGCAGCTGGGAGCTGCTGCTTGATTACTCTTTTTGCCATTCTGAGGCATTTCTTTGTGATTTTACTTGGCTGGGTCCTGGCTCAGCAATTTCTTGGACCAACTTGCCCTGACTCTTTAGGCTCGATCACAAGTCTCTCACCTCTGATAAGATCTAGAGCAGCTGCCAAGAGTGGAAATGCACAGCCTGAACGCTACCCTTCCAGGTGAAGGGTCTGGCTCAGAAAGACTTTTCAACACAAGGATAAAAAACTAAGCACAGGCAGGAGGCTCTGGTCCTGGGGCTCGCTACAGGTGTCCCCTCTAGATGCCAGCTTGAGGCCAAGAGAGCAGAGCACCCCGATGAGCGAGCAAGGGCACACGGCCCCCGGGAGGACACGAGAGCTACTAGCAATGCTGGTTGCCTATGGAGAAGGAAACCAGGTGGGGTGGAGAAACACTGACTGGGTAACTGTGTTTAAAATTCTGGGCCAGCAGGTGGAGTGGCGGTAAAGATGCTGGGCTCCCACATGGTACAGTTCAAGTCCCAGACCACCCCCCCCCCCCCCCCCGCACCTGATCCAGCAGCTTGAAAATCATGCTGGGCATGTGTACATGCATGCTCGAAACCCTGAGAGGAGAATAGAGGAGAGGGGACGGCCGCATCCATTCCCCTTGAGGGTGATTTCTCACTTTCCCTCCCTCTGTTTCTGTCTGTCTCTCTGGTGAGTGCATACACACTATGGCAAAATTAAAAAATTAAAAAAAAAATAAAGTATAAAATGTACCACCAACATAAAACATTAAATTGAAAAATACAAAAGAAAAATAATAAAAAACTTACTTGTTCTAACATTTCAAATAAACCTATCATACACAGAAATTTAAAGAAGAGCTTAAAGGGCACATTTACATTTAGTCCCCGTTTCTCTGGAGCCCCAGATGGGTCATCGCCTTTCAGATATATTAATAGTCTTACCACATGTAGGTTTGGTTTTCAAAAGCCTCCAGGAGGAATGCCTCTAGACTTAAAAGTGGGGTAAAATATAAAACACTTCCTAATACACCAGCTGCTTAGAATTTGGTCAGTGTATTCATTTGGGAATAATATGAATAAATACATGGGAGGGAAGGCTGGGTGGATATACTGTCTTTTATGAAATGAGGTATTATCAAGCCATTAAGCAATCTGTTGACTAAGAATATAATAAAAAGGATGTTTGGGGTTTGAGATTAGCTGGAAAAAAATTATAGACACTGTATGATCCAACCTACTGGGAGTAGGGTGAGGCAGAAGAATTCCCAGAAAGTTGGCATTGAAAAAACTGTTCATAAATAAATTAAATGACAGCAACAGTTGTCTTTGAATGCTGGGATCACGGAGACTTCTTTTGCTTTCTTTTTCTCCTTCTTTTTCTTTCTTACTTTTCAAGATTTTTCACATTTTCTAAATGTGTTTACATCATATTTCAGTGTTTTTTTTTTCCCCTTAAGAAACAATATTTTCAATGTTTAGTTTTTTAGGCCTGTATTTTACCCTGAATGCAACTATAGCCTGTACTATATGGGAAATCTAAGAATAGCTTCCTTTTTTTAAGTAGGCTATTTCTAACCCCAACTCTAGTGAGGCAAATGGACTGACGTCAAGGTCTAATTCATGTCATGGCACCCTCCATGTCTCTGTGCTAGAAAGCAGGGGGACCAAGGGCCATGGTGGTCTCCCACAGCAGCAACTCGCCTCCTTGCTGACAAAGACAGTAGCCCTGGCCCTGGGCCAGGCTTTCCACTGGCATTTGGTCTCAGAGAAGGGTACAAACCTGGCCCGAAGGTTGCTGGGCCTGCATGTGGCCTACCTCAAGGTACCGGAGTTGGCTTCCATTATAAGATGACAATCAAAAGGGACCAGCAGTTAGCGTAATGGCTATGTCGCTGGACTCCCACGTAGTCGACCGCGGTTCGAGTCCCAGACCCGGTGGCTTAAACTCACGCCGGGCGCGTGTGCGTGCGTGCCCAAGATCCCGAGAGGAGAATGGGGGAGAAGGGATTGCGGCGTGGCCATCCCCCCTGGGGGGTGATTTCCTGCTTTCTGTCTCTCTGTCTCTCTCTGTCTGTCTGGCGAGCGCACGCGCCCTATAGCAAAAACCTCTCCAAAAAAAAAAAAAAAAAAAGATGACAATCAAAAGAAAAAAAAAAGAGGAAGTGACCAACTTCAAGAGTTAAACATAACATTTTGGTCTGTTTCTTTCCTTTTGGGACAGGGGAGCAACGACCGGGTGTTTTTCTTCCTTTAGCAAAGCTATGATAACACTATCCTATGCAAAATATGCACTGTTTCCGTTTACCAGATCCCAAGAATCCCAACATGTCATGACAGTACTCTGAAAAGCAGTAGCTAACAGCCTGCTAAGCAGACACCCCTACTTGCTAATACATCTTGCACTGCTAGTCACTTGTGGGCTTTCCGATTATTCAGATAGTCACGGATGCTGCGCCAGGCACACAAAAAGGTGAACCCACCTCTGCATTTACAATGACGTCTTCATTTTTGGAGCTTCGGGAGTTACATTTTTTGCTACTAAGCAAAATCAAAAGTTGCAACCACTGATAGTTGCAACCCACACTGGACTTTAGTGGTTTTTATTTAACACAAACTGATAATGGACCTCCTGCACATCTGATAAAAATTAATCCCATCTGTGAGATTATTGAAACCTTTCCCAAACTGAGATACGCAAGATGTGGAGGAAAACATTAGTAGGTTTCCACTCCTCCGTTTAGATTGGATTACTGAATAGGAAGGGCTGTGTGTTATTCCCACTGCATCCCCGAGGACTCAGGAGGTGAGCGTCCCCTGGACTGAGAGAAGCCACACTGCTGCACACTCCTATTGCCAAGGTAGCGTGAATGCCACACCCTCACAGGAGCCTGGGTAGCAGGGGCCCCGAGATCAGGAGGTGACTCTGAAATGAAGATGCCTTCCCAACGGTTCCCTGCACACTCTGGGAGCAGCCCCACCCAGCCCCATGGTGGAAGGGGTAGCATGCCAGCAAGGGTCTAGGAAATGTGGCCTTCCAATGCTTAAGAAGGTGCAGCTTCAGCAGGCCATCACTGATGGGAACAGCGGGCCAAGGACATGGGAGGACAGCGGTGTGACATTGTAGCAGCTGAGACCACAGGGCAGCCCTACAGATGGTGGGTGGCATGCTTGGCTGTGAATGAAGGAGGCAGGGAGAGCCCCCAGAGTCCTCGGGAGTGGTAGCACCTATCTGGGAGTGCTCTCATTCCGAGGGGCGAATGCTCCAGTGTCTAGTCACAGCTCTGTCCCCATGCCTCTTGAGAGAAGCCCTGCCTCTGGGTGGCCATAGGCTGAAGAAACAGAGAAAGGAAAGGGAACAGCACAGCCTGGCTGAGACAGGGGTTAGAGGACCCGGCCCCGGTTCTCCGTCTCGTCGCTAAAGCCATCCCGTGTCCCTAGCCTGTGCCATGCCCGCCCCTCCGCACGGACGGCCCGGAGGCTACCTGCTCCACTGCGCGCCCTCGGAGCACGTGGCGGCTGCGGCGCTCTTCTCCTCGTCGGTGGTGTTCTGCTCCTGCACGGAGGTGCTGGCGGCCAGCTCCGAGAGCTGGCTGCGTTCCATGATCACCATCTCGATCTCTGGAAGCAAACACGCACACCATGATGAGCCCGGGCAGCTTGACAGGCCTAGATTTACAGATACACTCACGCTCGAGCGCAAGGACATGTAATCGCTCCTAACATGCCAAGTAAACGCTTAACAGCGGTGATCTGAGCCCCCCTGAATCACGGCACACTTGGGGAGAACCTCTCTTCCCATTCATCTCGGCAACACCAAAAAATCTGTCCCTGGTTTTGACAACAAAATACAAACTGAGATTCCTTATGTCATTCTGAGGTTTTAAAAAGATACGTGTTTTACTTTATTGATACCACATTTCCTTCCCAAAGGATTTGAGGCAGCTTAGAAGATCTGACAGATGGTTAATGAAACATAAGCAAATTCACTGCAAATATTCTGAAGCTGTTTACACTCCAGAAAAGGCTCTGACATGACTGGGCCTTGTTTCCCCTTCCCACTTACAACTTTCAGAAGGCAGAGAGAGGCTAGGAACCTTCTTTTATTTTTTTCTCAATTAAATGAGGGCAACTTGTAGCAACCAACTTGGAAATGACGTGCGTTGTATATCATCGTTGCATTGTTGTAAAGACGGGGTCTGACGTTACTATCCTCGCGCCTCAGCCTCCCCAGGTCTCCAGAAGCACAGGCGCCCAGTCCTCAGGGAGAACCAGGAACTGGATCTGGGGCCTCCCTCTGTCCCAGCCCGGAGTGCCACCTCACTGGGGGCCACTGCAGCTGTCCCAAGCACAGCGGGCATTCTTGCATCTCTGAGAAAGTTACATGCCCGCAAAGAGTCTTGATGAATGGCCGTTGTGCTCTAAGTCGTCCCCATCACAGCTCCGCTGTGTGGACTTTCAGTTCAGGTCATTTCCCTCACCTTTGAGCACTGTAACGGGGAAAGGACGATGACGGGAAGCGGGGGCCTATGTTTCTGCTTCTGAGGGCGAGCAAACACACCCGGGCTCTGCCCGGCTCCATCATGGTCTGGCCCCTGGGCTCCCACAGGGACCTGACTGGCCACCGCTCTTTCTTCCCCAAATCATTTGCTCTCCACACAAACCCAGTGATTTTTAATGAAATTAACTCATGTCACCCTTCTCTTCAAAACTCCCAGTGCCTTCCATCATGCACAGAATGAAATCCAAATGCCTTCCCATGGCCTCAAGGCCTGGCGCCTGTCCACCTCTGACCTCACCCCTGGCTCTGCCTTGCTGGCTCCCATCACTCCAGCTGTGCAAAGCTTCTCACTATTTCTGGAATGCCCAAGCTTATTTCTGCCCCAGGTTTGTCAGAAGGCTGTTCCCTCTGGCTCGAAGGCACTCACCCAGGTCTCCCCTACCCAGCATGGTGGCTCCATACCTGAGGCTCAGCTCTCCCCTACCCAGCATGGCGGCCCTGTTACCTGAGGCTCAGCTCTCCCCTACCCAGCACGGCGGCCCCATTACCTGAGGCTCAGCTCTCCCCTACCCAGCACGGCGGCCCCATTACCTGAGGCTCAGCTCTCCCCTACCCAGCATGGCGGCCCCATTACCTGAGGCTCAGCTCTCCCCTACCCAGCACGGCGGCCCCATTACCTGAGGCTCAGCTCAAACACCACCTCCTTGGAGACACCTTGGATGCTCTCTCCAAGTGTCTTTCCTTCATTTCTTTTAAAATGACTGTTAACTAAGTTCCATACCTGGTTCCTATTCTGCTAGCCTTCTCCCTAGTGCCTTCCCCTACTCCAGGATCCCTTCCCGGGCCCCAGGCGTCGGCTCCTCTGGGCTGTGGCAGTTTCTCAGAACTTCCTGGCCTTTGATGACCTTGAGCGTCTGAGGAGTGCTGGTTGGGGACCATGAAGAGCTCCCTACTGGGGTTTGTCTGATACTGTGACCAGGCTATGGGTTAGGGGAGGAAGACAACAGAGAGGGTGTTCTTCTCGTCACATGGTGTCAAGGCACATGCCATCGACATGGCTGGTGACTGTGGATGCTGCTGGCTGACACCTGGCCAACCCAAGGTTCCTCGGGCTTCTCCGGTGTCGGGTGACTGCTGTCCCTCCTGCACTGCACACTGTGGAAGGAAGTCCCTGAGCTCGGGCCACACTTGGGCAACAGGGAGCTGCACCCTCCCTCCCTGAGCTGCTATGTGAACTACCTGGAATTCCGTAGATGCGACCCTCCCCCGTGACTGCCGCACAGCGTATGTAACTATCTGCATGTTATGCTCTCTGTCGTCACACTAGAACACAGGCTTCCTGAGGGCAGCTGCCTCATCTGTGTGTTCTTTGCTGTATCTCCAGTGTCTGGCCCGGGGCCCGGCACATAGTAGGTGCACAGTGCCTCCTAAATGGATGAGCAGACAAGGAGTCTAGCCCAGTGTGGTCAGTTGATGGTAGGCAGGGTCCACGAGGACTCCTAGTGGCTGTGGTGTGTGGTACAGGTGGTCCATGGCTCCACATAATCTTCCATCGATGTGTTCTCCGAGTAGCTCTTGGGGAGACATCTCATCCCCCACCACTGTCCCCAGTTAGGCATGACTGGGCTTGCCACCACCTTCTAGCAGGGAGAAATGCACCCCTCATGAGTCCACAGGGGCCCTGGGCCTGTGGGAGGCTCAGTGTCATTGCTCTATCCTTCCCAATCTGATCTAAGTCGGATGCCACAGATTGGGGTCTCCACAGAGCAGGCCCCATCCCACAGGTGGGAAACAACAGAAGGTTTCTAAGTGGTGGGGAGCTATTGCTTATTTACCCAATTTTGTATTTATTTCAATATGCATTAGAAGAAAATTCTAACTGCACAAAAATCCTCTTGTGGATACTACTGCTTAAGATGAAGCTAACTTTAAGAAAAAGCAAGTGAGTCGATTCCGAGACAGCTACAGAATGAATGAGCAGGCCATAGGTACAGCAGAGTGGAGGGCAGACGGCTGCTGGGAAATGCCCCTGCCCGTGCACCTCCACCTCCACCCTCCTCCCTCCAGCTACCTGGTCTTCTCCAAAGTGAGATACGGACCTCAGCGAGGTGCTGATGATTCACTGGCAGAGGTCTTTAATTTTTAACCACTCTCATCTTTGGAAAATCTATATTGTTTCTCCTGTAAACATTAGCTCAGCAGTGCAAACACAGGTGAGTTACGAGTAAACGTCCATGCACTGGAGAGGGGCGTGCTGGATTCATGTGCGTTCATCTGCCTGTGCTAACAGGGGGTGTGTCATTGCGGACCTCGGAAGGTGACCATGTGAGCCTTGGCCAGCCTTCTCCTGGCCCTGACCTCTGGTGTGACCACAGGCCTGCCTCCCAAGGGCTGCAAGTCCCCCTTCTCCAGGCACAGCCCCGCCCCTGCATGGCGGACCCCAAACAGAACTCAGCTCCAAGGACTCCCTGAAGCTTCAAGCCCTAGCACCTTGGCCTGGAGGCTAAGCCTTCGAGATGTGGTTGTCCCTTTTCTGGGCTCTTTAGCCTCCACGGAATTCTCATCACGTGTTTCTGGAAGCAGCTGAGCACCAACTGCCAAGGGTGTCGTTTCTAGCACAGTACGGGGTAAGCAGATGAGAGCGGAGACACTCCAGGTGAAGGGTGGGTGGCGTCAAGCGTCTCTGATCGCAAGTTCCACAGAGGCCCCTTTCCTGAGCGCTGGGGCTTTACAGACTGCCGAGAGCCACCTGGTCTGACCTGGACACTGTCTGAACACTGGTCCTGAGGAAAGTGAAGCCGAGTGTGGTGGTCCTCACTGTGGCTAGAAATGCAGCGGGGAAGCCAGGACACTTCCAGGAGGGCCGCCGGCTCCGGAGGGTGTCTCCAAGCTCTTCGTGTCACCCTGTCCTCAGGGCTCAGCTGTCCCTCCCTGTGAGTGCCCAGCAGAGCTGTGCAATGAGCTGCCCCACTTGGGTTAACCTTCCAGATGAACGCAGAGCAGTTCTTACAATCCAAAACAGGTTCCCCCTCCATTTGAACAATTCGACCTGAACAGCTCTTAAAAGTCCTAGTTATTATTTAAGGCTTGACAACTCTCAAGAGGATTTAGAGGAGAGGGTCTCTCAGATACTCACTGCTCTAAAATTAATTCTACAGCCACCTCTCAGGGAGGGTGTGACCTTTCCTGATGACTTGGAGTCTCAGCCCTCTCTATACCACAGAGGGCCCGAATGGTTCCGGGATGCCCTCTGGGCCCTCACTCTCACTGTCTGCGGTGACACGGTGACACCTCAGTGCAGCCCAACCTCCCTCACCCCCAGGGTGCACACGCCACACTGCCACCACCAGAGAAAGGCAGCAGTGGGCTCACGGGGATGGATTTCCACTCATGGTCACTGAGGCAGGACTCGGGCTCTCAGGGATTCTCAGGGACCCCACTGAGACCTCAGTCACTGCACAGTGAGCTGTCCCCACACCCCATCCAGGCCTGTGCGCTAGAGGCCAAAGGGCCTATGGTCACACCCGGGCCCTCCTTTGCTCCAAATCCAGTCACTGGTTTGCCTTTATGATTTCCATCTAGTCTGTGTATTGCCTGTACGATTTATTTAACCCTTGTATTAGAATTCTCTCACCTTTTTTTCCACTTAAGTACATTTCAAAAGGAAACTTTAAATTGCTATTATACTCTTAAACCTAGCAATCCCACCTGCAGAAAACTACCTGGAAGCTGCATCTCTAACAACATGAAAATGCACATGGGCCGGGGTGTCACGGCCACGTCATGTCTAACAGTGAAGACTGGAACCTCCCTGATTGTTCGGCATGAGAGCGTGGTGGAGTGAACTGTGATGTACACTCACATCACCGCTGCAAGGAGGACTGAGGCCCTCTGTGAACCGGCGTGGAGAGATATCCGCAGATAATGCTAAGTGGAAAGGGCAGGGTGCCAGAGAGCACGTGTAGTACTCTGTGTATGAGACGGAAGGAAAAAAAAGAAAACACACAAACACACACACTCAACCACACCACTGCTGCTCATTTTTATGAGAAGAAACACATCAAAGATACTCCAGAAAACAATGAAGCTGGTTATCCACTAGGGGTGAGGGAATAAGAGAAAGGGACATGGGAGGGATGTGGAAGGAGGAGATGCTTCTTTTTATTATTATTTTAATCTGTTTTAGAGTGTGCGTACTTGCCAGGCAGAGAGAGAGGAAAGTGAGAAATCATCCTCCGGGGGGATGGTCACACTGCAATCCCTTCTCGTACATTCTCCTCTTGAGATTTTAGACACACCTGCACACATACATGCTTGGTGTGTTTCTTTTATGGGTTTTTAAGAGAACTTTTTTGCTATAGGGCACGTGTGGTCGCCAGAGAGACAAAGAGACAGAAAGCGAGAATACACCCTCTGGGAGGATGGCCATGCTGCAATCCCTCCTCCTCTACTCTTCTCTCGGGATCTGGCATGAGTTTGAAGCTGCCTGGTCTAAGATTCAAACCACGGTGAGTCACATGTGGGAGTCTAGCGATGTAAACATTATGCCATCTGCTGGTTCCAACCTGGTGTGTTTTTCAAGTCACTGGGTCTGACTTTGAACCATGCAGTTGCCATGTGGGATCCAGTGCCTTAACTTCCACGCAACCAGCTGTCTACTACCCAGACACTTCTTTGAATGTACCTTTTTGCACAGTTTTGAGTGCTAATATCCCACATACTTAAAAAAGGAAATGAAATCAATAAGAACAGTAAGGGGGGGGGAGGACCTCAATTTATTTACAATGAATACCAAGCCAACCCTGAAGAGGTTGGAAAGGAAGGAAGGAAGGATGGACTGATCCAAGTAGTTCGTGAACCTGATACTTGCCTAGATACCCTTAGTGTGGGGATGGGTAAAGTACGGGGATGGGATGGCAGAGGGCAAGAATAACCAACCCAGAACTCTTCATTCGTCCCGACTCTAACCAACTCTAAGCGAAGCAACACTGAAACCTTCTCAGCCGTACTGCAGGACTGAGGGGGTCAGTGTGCTGACGCTGTGAGGTGCCAGGGCACTGGCCGAGGAGACGAGACGCACGCATGTGGGATGGGTGCACCAGAGGGAGCTCCTGGACATGGACTGTAACTGGAGGAACTGGTATGAACACGATTCCTAAAACATGTACATGTATGTTCATACGTACAAAAGGACTTCACAGTTTATGAGAAAATGGACTTAAAGGAGAAGCTTCTATTGGTGCAACTTTGAAATCCATGCACTTTTCCTAATACGTATTTTTCATAAACGTTCTGAAGTCAGCTCATATAAATGTGCACTTCCTGTGTACATGTGCATTTACTTCCCAGCTCTGTTTACTGAAAGGACCAAAAAGCAAAAATGCCCCAGGAACAGTGAGGGTACCTGGTCCCCAAATCTTGGTCTCTAGTCACTCATTGAGAGGAAGCTGGGCTTTTCAGAGTAATGGCTCATTCCGGGGACGGGCACAGCAGGCATGAGATGAACAAACGATATCACGTTAGTCAGAACGTGTAAGGATCTGCTTGGAACACAGGGCGGCTCACCACGAGGACACAGCAGCCAGTGTGAGAGGGTTCCCCCAGGCCGGCTCTGAGACAACGTGAGCACCAGAACAGTTAAAACCAGTATTAAATACAAACCAGCAAAAAACTGGAACCTGTGAATCCACGCCAGTAAGAAACAGACAAGTAAATGAGAAGAGAGGGATCTTGCTTATGGTAAAATGCTGAGGGCAGACTTTTTTTAAACTAATTATTTACTTAATTATTGTTATTATTTTTTTAATTTGCTATAGGTCACATGCACTCACCAGAGAGAGACAGAAAAGGAAGGAAAGCAAGCTACCAGGTCTGGGACTTGAACCACGGTCAGCCACGTGAGAGTCCAGCAAAGGCCCGCTTTTCAACATGGAGAGGGTGCTAACGTTGGAAAACCACCACTTCACGATCACCGTGGTAAAAACTGGATGACGCGAGAACCACTAATGGATGTAAAATCTGAAGGGGAACTTGAAGGAGGTGCACGGTATCTCAAAGCGCATTATTTCAGCGTGTCTCACAGAGACTGCCTATTACTTGCAAAGCAAAGAGGAATGAACGAGACGGTGGAGAAGCTGGAATACCTTAACCACATGGCCCAGGGGCTCAAAGGAGACCATGTACCTCCAACGGGACTCGTTAGAAGGACTTGACATCATCTGCCGTCATATTCCTGCAGAGAATACAGCCCCGCTGTCTGATCACAAGGGCGCATGGGTCAGACCAAATGAGAACAAAGGACGAGGCTCTGTGTCCCTCAGAAAAGTCAACGCTGTGAAAGAGAAAGAAAGCGTGGCCATGTCCCAGAGTAAGGTGGTCAGAGGCACGACGGGTAAAGGCGCAGCCTGGTCCCGGACTGGGTCTCGTACTGCAGAGGACAGAGGACAGTGTGATGGCTGGAGCAGGGACAGTAGGGACATGCTATGAAACAGACAGCTGTGCTGTGCTCTGGAACAAGGAACAAGGACACCCGGTCCTCAGCAAAGGTACACTGAAGCTTTCGGATGTGATCAAGTGACAGGGTAGATGTAACCTTCTCCAGAAAAGTGTGTGGGGCATGTGTGTGGAGAGAGAAAACACAAATAGGAAAGCAAATGGAGAAAATGTGAAAAGGCAAAATGGGCCCGACCGGCAGCACAGCAGTTAACCCCTGAACACAGGGCGCTGGATACACGTGGCCGATCACAGTTGGAGTTCTACTCTGGTGGCTTAAAAAAACAACAGTAATGTTAGCCAAAAGGTGGAAACAACCCTAGTGTCTAGCAACAGAGGAATGGATTGTAAAAAGTATGATCATGGGGCCAGCAGGTGTTTTGGTGGGTTAAGGCACTGGACTCCCACATGGCCGACCGTGGTCTGAGTCCCTGTCCTGGTGGCTTGCTTTCTCACTTTCTCTCTCTCTCTGTCCCTCTCTGGTCAAATTCAAATTAAATAAATAAATAAGTAAAGTTGAATAAAATAATTCTTTTGGGACTAGCAGTTAGCATAATGGCTATGTCGCTGGACTCCCATGTAGTGAACTGCGGTTAGAGTCCCAGACCCGGTGGCTTAAACTCACGCTGGGCGTGCGTGCGTGCGTGCGTGCGTGCCCAAGATCCCGAGAGGATCTTGCGGTGTGGTCATCTCCCCGGGGGTGATTTCTCGCTTTCTGTCTCTCTGTCTCTCTCTGTCTGTCTGGCGAGTGCACGCGTCCTATAGCAAAAACCTCTCCAAAAATAAATAAATAAAATAAAAGGCAATTCTGGCATGTGCTACGATATGGATGAACTCTGACGACAGTATGCTAAGTAAAGTACAGGCACATAGAGGAAGCTCCCGCTTAAAGAAGGCTCCTGGAGTAATCAAATCCATAAAGACAAGAAAGCGAAAGATGGCTGCCAAGGGACAGGGCAAATACGGACTCGTTGTTTAATAGAGAATTCAGGTTTTGTAAAATAAAGAGTTCTGAAGACGACGGTAGTGATGGTTGCACAGTAACGTGAATATACTTATCACCACGGAACGGTGCACTTAAGGTAGTTAAGATGGCGAATTTGTGATACGGGCATTTTACCACTAAGGAAGGGCAGCAATGAAGCCCCTCTCTCCACTTGTCCAGGCTGTGACTGTTGCGTGGAGGTGGGGCAGGCCAGGAGAGGCCTGAGGACCCCGGCCCCAGTGACAGCCACTTCTGCCTCTTGCTATGACAACTCTGGCCCAATCCTTGTGCTTCTCCCATACTCTGACACACTGATTTTTCAAATGACAGCAGTAATTTATCAACCGCCTGGGATGATATACATTCTAATCTGATTAACATGTGGTAAATGAAGTGCTTTTCGGGGAAATGGCAGGCATGACCTCCCAATAGTCTTTGACTTCACAAATTCAAAGATTTTCTCAGTTGCCCTCTGTGTCCGGAATTCCAGCAATCACAGAAAGGACAATCAGGAGAGGGGAAGGAGAGAATAAGAGGGCCTTCCAGAAAAGGTTAGGGGAGGGACGAAGAGCCCTCACCAGTTAGGGAGGACAAAGAGGTCTCACTGGTTAGGGGGCCAAAGAGTTTTCACTGGTTAGGAGGAAGGGGCAAAGAGGTCTCACTGGTTGTGGGGGGCAAAGAGGCCTCACTGGTTACCCAGGAAATAAAGGAAGGACTTCGTGCTACTGGTTGGCTTTGGAACAAAATTTCAAGATGCAAACAGAACCGGCAACAACAGCACAGCAGCGGGTGTACAGAGTCCTGTGTGTGGGGGTGGCGGTGGGGGGGAGTGGCCCTTCCTTTGCTCTTTACCATCTCATCATCTGCAGATTGGATTAGAATGGTTTTCTGGGAAGTCGCTCTTCACAGGATTTGCCCTAATTCACCTTCAATCCTCTTCCTCCTAGTTGAAGGGCTGGCAGTCCCACATCCTTCTACCATAGCCAGCCTGCTGACCCTCCTCTTCTCTTCCACTATTTCACACACTCACACACTCACACATTCACCCACTCACTCACACACACACACACACACGTTACAGAAAACAACAGAGAAACAGCTCCTCGGAAACTCCTTGAGGTGCTCAAGCACAAAGTTCATACAACCAAGGTCAAAAACCCCTTCAAGGGACCAGCAGTTGGTGTAATGGCTATGTTACTGAACATCCATGTAGTTGACCGCAGTTTGAATCCTGGACCCAGTGGCTTAAACTCATGCTGGGCAGATGTGCGTGCGTGCCCAAGATCCCGAGAGGAGAACGGAGGAGAAGGGATTGTGGCGTGGCCATCCCCCCTGGGGGGTGATTTCTCGCTTTCTGTCTCTCTCTGTCTTTCTGGTGAGCACAAGTGCCCTATAGCAAAAACCAATTTAAAATAAAACAAAACAAAAAAAACCTTCAAGCCCCTCATTGGAAGGGAGCCCCTACTCAGCGCTCCTGTGTCATGCACTAACTGTAACCCTGATGCTCCCATTGCGCCAAACTGAGGGCTGGGAATTACGAACCCCCTCTACAGGTGGAGAAGCACAGAGAAGGTGAGAACTTGCCCAGCATCACAGAGCTGAACAGGAGCGGGACTGGGATACAGACAGACCCCTACCTCTCCAACTCCCTCCAATCAGAACATGGCCAGGCCTGGGGTTGGCTTGGCTTTGCATGAGGAGCTGGAAATGAGGCCACTTCACTAGAGACCTGAGCGGGGAGAAGCAATGCTGGGGTTCTGAACTCACGGCTACCCCTCAGTTCCCGACTGACCCCGCAGGCTCGGTCAGTCCTGTTGCCTTTATTCTGTGCCTTTCCTGGAATTCTAAAAAAGGGCAGACTTTGAAGGTCAAGCTGTGCAATTAATGCCTACTTTTTCCATAGGTGAAAAACCGAAGCCAAGCCTGATTTTCAAACACGTCTTGTCACAATCCGCTTATTAAGTTATTGCTCTAAGTGACTCCCCAAAGAGATGACTGTCCTTGCAGACTGAAGGGCGAGCTAGGAAACCAGCGTGCGCCCTGGGCTGCCTGGCTCCTGGGCTCTGGGGACGCTCACGTCTCTCTTCTTCCTTTTGCTGCACTTTCCGCAAACTTAGGGGCCTGTGATTTCTTGGTTTCAGGATGAGTCGCCAGTACTTGGGACCTGAGGTGCAGTGAATTTCTTTGCAAACTGGGGATGGGAGTGGATGGGTCAGGGGTGCACACTCATTTCAAACAACTTCCTTGTCTAGGCTGAAATGTGGAGGAGGTGTGAATTCTGGGTGCTGCATTTGTACAAAATCACTTTAAGGCCACATTCAAATCAGGTCATGGCAGAGTGGTACCTTGTGACCACATGCCTTTCTTACTCCTATGTTTCACCCCATCTTTAAAATTAAGAAATAAAAAATTCATAACTAAAATGGGGCTGGCAGGATATGGCAGGCAGCGGGGACAGTGCCAGCATCTCGCTACTAGGATCACCCGTGTGTTTGTGTGTCTGTCACACACAGGCTGTCAACAAGCCTCTAGACCTGGGGCCAATGGAAGCAGCTTGCTAGAGAAGAGAAAGGAGCCACATGTCCACCTCAAAACAGGAAGGGAGAAGGTGGCCCAGAGATTGGGAGTACCCAGAACTACAGCATCTTTCTGGGGGACAATATACTGTCTCTGCTGGCCCAGCACCCATGCCCCCTGCTTCAGATAAACACACCTTGGTTTTTATTGAGGAGCCGCTCTAGTCTAGACACATCACCCAGACCTGGCTGTAGACCCAGAACATTCTTGAAGGGAATGGGCCCAAGGCAGGCCCATTGTACCAACAAACAATGGCCCAGCCGGGAAGGGACAGCCCTCTCGCCACTCGGTGGCTGCGGAAGAAGGATGCGAGCCTAGAGCCGCCAGTCATCGTCTCTGCACTGGGCCCTGCCTGCCCACGCCTCCCCTCATCCAACACTGCGTTCCAAACGAGTATCCGAAACTGGGAGATTCAAAAAGCAGAGTCTATGCAGTTCACAGCAGAGGGGCACCCTCTGCTGAGGCTACAGTGCGGCAGAGGGCTGGACCGTGAACAGAGCGGTTGCCCTCAACTTCTGCCTGTTCCAGGCTCCTTTCCCCTCTGACAAACCCACCAGCACTCCATCACAGGGGCCCTGTCCTCCTGCCCTTATCACACCCGAAGGCCCCACCCTGGGACATCATGAAGGGATTAAGTTTCCACTTAACACCTTTAAACCAACCAAGTCCCAACACATGAGTTCTAGGGGAGACATCCAAATTACAACACTCCCAGAAATATAAACAATAAGTGCCCTTTTTGCTTAAGCTGGTCTGAGTTAGATTTCTAAATCTTCCAACCACAACGGTCCCAGTGTATCTTCATGTAAAAAAAAAAAAAAAAAAAGTCGCTAAATAAATTATACCGAAATTTCCAGTTAGAGAAAATGAGTTCCAGAGAGCTTAAGGAGACTGTATAAGGCACATAGTAAATCTTGACACCAAGACAGGGCCATGAGGCAGATCTCTCCCCTCATAGGGACCTCCCCCAGGCTACGCTCCCCTCCGGTTTATGACATGAATGAGAAATGTCCCAATGCCCTTCTGAGTCACAGGAATGAATACCCAAACACAGACACAGTCTAAGGACAGAATACCCACCAACTGCCCCTTCAAATGGGAGGAAAACCAAGAGATCACATAGATGACTCAGAAAGCTCTAGAATACAACTGCTGCCCAGCAGGATGGGTCTGAGAAAGCTGTATCTAGTTATGGTGAGCTGCGTGGGAAGATGACGGGCCCATCATCTTCCAATTTTGGAATGACTAACGTATTCAAGAAATTAGGAAGGCACGGAAATTGCCCAGGGAGGTTGCTGAGAGCCATGCTTGACTGAGTTCTGAGTTCAGCACCCAACTGTCCAAGCAAAGCGTCCAGGGAAATTCCTGGGTTCTACTTGGTATGATCTGGTCAAGTAACTACCCAGAAAACACTTTTGGAGGCTGGTAAGAATTCCTCCCTTCGCACCCTGTCCAGGGAGCCCCTACTCCAACCAAGGAGCTAGAGCTGGAACGGCAGCCTTGCTCCGCTGGCCTGCAGCCCTGTGTACTAGGACTAGGCCACCAGTGACGGACTAGACTGTGCTTTCGGGGCCAGACCTGCCCTGTCCACACCAGCGTTAGTCACAGCCAAGGCCTGGGTGGAGAGCATCCTGGAAGGACTGATACGAAGGCAGTGAGGACACAGTGTACCAAGTGAGGTGAGGATGTCCGTTCTACCTCCAGAGCAGCTAGCTAAGCCTAGGACTTAAGCAGACGATCTTCTCCTGAGTTAATGGAAAAAAATACAAATTAAAATGACCCATATAAGCAACTGAGCATGGCTTACCTCATATCTGTCTCTCATCTCCCCACCAGAATGATATTTGTTGGCAAAGGTTTCCCAGGTCAAACGAGAGTTCCTAAACCAAAATGCTCAGTGTGCACTTTGGTTCTTTGGTCTATTTTTGTTTGTTTGCTTTTGTGGTTTTAAAAATTATTTTATTTATTATTATTATTATTTTTTAAATTTGCTACAGGACATACGTGATCGCCAGATCGACAGGGGTGGGGGTGGAGGGAGAGTGAGAAAGCAAGCCACCAAGTCTGGGACTCAAACCTTGGTTGACCATGTGGGAATCCAGCACCTTAACCACCACATCACCTGCTGGCCCTCAGTGCACATGCTGAACAGAAGTAACAGCATGCTGGAGGCCTCAGCCTTGCAAAGGGGTCCAGGTGGCACCAGAGAGACACGTGGGTTACACTAACTGAAATGTGACCATGGCATTCCCAGATACATATGATGACTGCCAAGAACATCATAACGGGAATGGGGATGGGGATGGGGATGGAGCATGTTCTGGCCGCAAAACTGCAGGCAATTCCCAAAGGTGAATGACTGAGTTCCCAGCCACTATTCAGTGGCAGGTTCTGTTAGCTTCAGAGGCTTCAGGCTGTAGACTTGCATGGCCCTTGCAGATGGGGTGGGGAGAGATGGTTTCAGGGCAGCTACTGTGCGCCTAGGAGAAAGGCTCACAGGAAGTGTCCCCCACACCCCCAGAAGACCACAACTGGGCTGCCTACTGAGGACAGGTGCTCGTCCCAAGAGGTGCCCAAACAAAGCCCCTGCCCATTTCCCCCAAGCACCAAGCTTCCCAACCCAGGGCCACAGCCAGAGACACCATCCACGTGGCTATGAGCCTCGCCCATGAACAAGCAACTGGACCGTTCAAGTTTGCTTACTAGAGCAAATGCTCTCCAGTTCAAGAATGTTCTAGCATGTAAATGAAAGGGAGGTGAAAGAGCTCTACATTCCCAACCAGGGCAAGAAGAGGGCTGCACGATTCTGCCCGCTGCACACACCGGCACCAAACACAAGCACACCTCACTGTACACGGGCAGGATTTTGCAAAACTCTTTTTTTTTTTTAATGTGAGAAATCATCTCCCGGGGGAGGGGGCTTGACCACGTCACTATCTCTTCTCCTCCACTCTCCTCTTGGGATTTTAGGCATGCACACACTCACATGGAGTGTTTTAAGCCACCGGGTCCAGGACTCGAACTGCAGTGAGCCATGTGGGAATCCAGCAACATGACCATTACGCCATCTGCTGGTCCCTGAAAAGCTCTTAGGTAGGAATCTAGAGTATTATATTTGATTCCAATTAAAAACCTCTCTATTAAAGCCTGCAATTTCATTAAACACAGGCCACCCTTCCCTCCCAGCGTGCTGGAAATAATTACTTTTGTCACAAATAATCATCCCAATCACCGAGAACAACAGCGGCAGCATATGACAAAGATGATGGCACAGTGACTGTCGTGACAGCAACAGACAGTATTTAACAGGGGCCAGTGTTCTGAGCAAATGCATCACCCACGTAACTCATTTAGATTTTATAAGAACATCACAAAGTAGGTGTTACTTGTTACTCTCTTTTTACAGATAAGGAAACCATGGCACGCGGTTAGGAGTGAAAACCTTGCCCCAGGTCAACCGTCCGATGGGGACAGGACTTGGACTGGACCTGCGTGTGACACACAGCCTGCAGCTGCCTTGGGATGGCTGGACCGCAAAGAAGGAGGTGTGCTAGTGTCAGGGGTGAACAGAAGCACCCACGGGGCACACGGGGAGTGGGCGAGGGAGGAGCAGACGCAGAAGGCTCGCTCGTGGGCTGGTGGCGCGGGCAGGGCGCTGTTCCCAGGTACACTCACCTTCACTCTCCCCGCTCGTCTTGATGCTTTTGAGACCACCCTCGGTACCTTTAGCCCTCTCAGGGTCTTCCTGGGCATCCTCGGCGGGCCCTTTCTCCTCATCCTCTTCCTCCCCGACGTTTTTGTAGTTGGGTCTCTTTTGCACCCGCCGCTTGCCCTTGTGCTTGTTCATTTCAAGGGACCGCTCAAGCGTTTCAGTGGGTTTAATGAAGCACCGGATGCTGGGCTTGGCCTAGGAATGCCAAAGGCGTTGACAGATAAATTTCAATGGTGGAATCTCACCAGATGTTATCAGCTGCTGGAGAGTTTCTTCCCTAGGAAATTATTTCCAAAACAGCAAATGCTACCTCCTGGTTTAGTATTATGACTATCATTAACAGCATCATTATAGGAGTCAGCAGGTGGTGTGGTGGGTAAGCTGTTGGATTCCCAAATGGCCAACCACAGTTTGAGTCTCAGACCTGGATGACTTGTTTTCTCTTTCCCCTCTGTCTCTCTCTGTTGAGTGCACGTGCCCTACAGCAAATTTAAAAAATAATAATAATAATAATAATAATAAATATTGGGTCATGGGAGAAGTCATGATGCATTTTTGCATAGAAAAACATATCTTGACTTTTCCAATGACCCAATACAATAAAAAAAAAAAAGACATCAATATGATTAATCAGAACAGTGGCTACCATCTATTGCCACTGTCCTGAGTCAGAAATGCCACACTGTCCATTCCAGTTCTGGGCTTCTCAAATGTCAGTTGTTTACATAAGAAAAGCACTCTGGGGACCAACAGTTGGAGTAATGGCTATGTTGCTGGACTCCCATGTAGTCAACCGTGGTTTGAGTCCCAGACCCGGTGGCTTAAACTCACACTGGGCGCATGTGCATGCATGCATGCCCAAGATCCTGAGAGGAGAATGGAGGAGAAGGGATTGAGGTGTGGTCAGCCCCCCAGGGGTTGATTTCTCACTTTCTGTCTATATGTCTCTCTGTCATTCTGGCGACAGCATGCGCCCTATAGCAAAAAAAAAAAAAAAAAAAAAAAAAAAAAAAAAAAAAAAAAAAAGAAAAAGAAAAAGAAAAGCACTTCTGTTTCACATTTTAATGGCAGATCCCTCTTCTAAGGGATCTGACTATACTATCTCACTTAAACCTGACAGTAACCCCACGAGACAGCACTGTGCTATCTTCGTTGTAGAATGGAATGAGTAAACTGAACCTGAGACACTGCTCGCGGTCATACAGCAGGAGGTGGCAGAGCTGGGACTCAAACCACACTCTATTAACTTTTAACTTAACTAAGTTAATTCTAAAAGGAACCACACAGGTACTTTAAAAGTTCATGGAAAGTGTTATTAACGTACAAGTTTATTTTGGCGCAAAAATTTTTGGAAAATCACACATTGTTTGCCTTTTGAAGAGACATTCTAGGGACTAGCAGATGGGGAATGGTTACGTCGCTGGACTCCCACATGGGTGACCGTGGTTTGAGTCCCAGATCCAGAGGTTTGAAACTCACCCTGAGTGGATGTGCATGCATGCTCAAGATTCTGAAAGAACAGAGACAGGATTGCAGTGTGGCCACCCCCACCCCAGGGGGGTGATTCCTCGCTTTCTGTCTCTCTGTTTCTCTCTGTCTTTCTGGTGAGTGCATGCTCCCTATAACAAAAATCTCTCTTAAAAAACAAAACAAAACAAAACAAAAAAAATGGAGAGAGAGACAGATCTTACTATATTGCCCAGGCTGGCCTCAAACTCCCAGCCCCCTGCCTCAGCCTCCCAAGTAATCAGGACTACAGGCCCGTGCTACCACACCAATGCATAGTTTTTTCCCCTAGTGTGCATTTGTGTGAACTTCCCAGAGATCCTGTCCTTATCATTACAGAAACTAGAACACCACCAGCTGCCTTACTATGGTAAACATAAGTCACAGAAAAGTACAAGCATGTTGTACTGTGTGTAGTCAAATGCTGGCTGACTTTAGGAGGGGTGTCTGGGAAGTATCGGCCCTGAGTCAAGGATCAGTTCACTCCAAACAAAGCAGCTTTTCCCTGGAAAGACCCATGTCACCTTTGCCTCGTGTCCCATACTGCTGTATCTCACTCCTTACGACAATCACGGTATCTGGAATTATCAGTCTCACTTTATACAGAGGGAACAGAGGCTCAGAGAGGTTAAGTCACTTGCCCAGCATCACACAGTGACCGAGCTGCAGAGGTGTGCCCAACTTCAAAGCCCAAGCTCTTCCTGAAATAGCGGAGCTCAGGCACAGGCCCATGTTTAGCATTCTTTCAGAATGTATATAAACAAATCAAGCAGGTCTAGGAAGGAATGGAAAAAACTGATTTGTTTGGGACAGGATTTTGTTTAAAGTGATTTTCGCTTTCCTGAGTCTGGATGATGTTCAGATATCATTTTGTCATTAAAAAAAAAAGTTTTAGAATAAACTTTTCCATTATCTTGATATGGACTATCCATCTTTTAAATTTACCTAACCACCACCAATTGTATTCTGGGGCTACCGTATGTTGCCAATAAGTGGAATGTACTCAAAGAACACAGATTAATTTCAATTAAGCTCAAAACAAAACCCAATTTTGAAAGCTGAATTAGCATCCAAATCCAAACATTAATTTTTATTTACCTACTTTGGATTATTCAACCACAGAAATGACAGATAGATTGAGACATGATTCTACTGCCCATCCAAGAAACCCAGGTAGTGCATCACAGAAGCCAACCCTCAAAAGCTCAGGCATGAGCCGAGCGTGCACTGTGGCAGCCGGACCCATCAGAGCCCATGTAGGACACTGTGCAGCAAGTGCAGGCCTGGACGCCCTCACCCTCCACTGAAGGGCCCGAACCCAGAAGTCTGGGCCCCGAGATGAAGTGACTCGCCCCTCCCATCACCAGCTACTCCCAGTGGATCTTAGAGCACACCACTCAGCAATCAAGATCAGACAGAGGAAAACATCCCCTAAGCAGGAATTCTCATGGACGGGTGGAGAAAGCCCTCCCTCTGCTCTGGACAGACTCAGGTGTACAGAACCATGGGCAGAACTGAGGGCAATGAGCGCTCAGGCCAGCATGGTGTGAACCCCTGCCCTGCTGATCCCTCCATGGGCTCCAGGCTGCTCTGTCCCTTAGGTGCCTTGTCTGAAACAGGGCAAGTCATTCTGGCCACAAAAGCCCTGGCGATCAAGTTCTCCCAGGGTATGGCAAAACAGGAAGCACCTAACATATAGCTACCTTCATTTCCGTGCCAAAATAAATAAATAAATAAATAATAGACTATAGGCCAGCCCATGGCATGGTGGTTAAAGCAGCTGAATCAGACATGGCTGGCTTCTTGGTTCAAATCCTGGACCCTGTGCCTTGAAAAACATGCAGGGTACATGTATTTGTGCACATGAGATCTCGAATGGAGGGAGAAATGAAGAAGGGATTTCATTATGACCATCCCCCATGGGCAGGCGCTTTCTCATCCTCCCCCCACGTCTCTCTATAGGGAGTGTACACACCCTGTAGCAAGTTAAAATAAATAAACCAGGGCCAACAGGTGGTGTGGTGGTTAGGGCATTGGACTCCCACATGTCTAACTGTAGTTCGAGTCCCAGATCTGGTGGCTTTCTTTCTCACTTTCCCTCTCTCTGTCTCTCTCTGATGAGTATGCATGCCCTATAGCAAATAAAAAGTAATAACAACAATAATTAATTAATTAAATTAAATAATTATTTTGAAAAAATGAGTAAATAAACCATAAGAATGAATTTTAAAACTTTCCAATGGGATCTGCTTTTCTCGATGATCAGGTGTTTGGGGAAGAAGGAGGGAAGGCACCCTTACGGGGGAAATTTCAAACCTTTAAAATGTAACTATCCAGTAAACAGCTGGAAATAACCTAAATGTCCATTGACAGGGGAGAGGTTAGGTAATTACAGCCCTCTGTCTATGGAGTGGGAAACCACGCAGACCTTAAAAAGCCCAAGGCCTTTTTATTCCTCGATGTGCTGATGCAGAAATCGCCAGAAGGAAAAGGCAGAATGAGGTGCACAGACAGGTCGCTTCCAGGTGAAGCTTTTCCAAGGCTCCACACACACGCGGGGGGGAGGGAGGGCTAAACACGACTTTTCTAGAGAGACGTGTAAGAATGTCTTACCATTTCGTCTCTGGGGAACACGGAGGGCAGCAGGATGGTGTGTATGCACACCCATACAAGCATACTTACAATTTCTCACTGCATACCTTTTCACTTCATTTGAAATTTTGAATTGTGCATATATGAACTTAAAAGAAAATTCAACAGGGATTATTTGAACACTGGGGTTATGGATTATTTTTGTTTCCTTTTTATACTTCTATGTGTAAAAAACTGAATCTTTTTTCCCTAATACTAACAACATCAAAATATCACAGTTATCAGTCTAGCTGTGGGAGCTCAAGCAACAGGGCACCTGGCTCAAGGCTGGGGTCACACGGGAGGCCCGGGTTCCGATCCAGAACTAACCTGAGCAGGCCAGGAGCGGTGGCACACACCTCACTGAGAGGCTGAGGCAGAGGATCACAACGGCAGGGACCAGCAGTTAGCGTAATGGCTATGTCTCTGGACTCCCACGTAGTCGACCGCGGTTCGTGTCCGGGACCCGGTGGCTTAAAACTCACACCGGGTGCGTGTGCGTGCGTGCCCAAGATCCCGAGAGGAGAATGGAGGAGAAGGGATTGCGGCGTGACCGTCTCTCCCTGGGGGGTGATTTCTCGCTGTCTCTATGTCTCTCTCTGTCTGTCTGGCGAGCGCACGCGCCCTATAGCAAAAAAATACCTCTCCAAAAAAAAGAAAAAAAAGGATCACAATGGCAAAAACCTGTCAGAAAGACCTACCTCTCCCTTCGCCTCCTCCCATGCTTGCTAGCTCTTGCCCTCTCATTCCCTCTCTCTCTCTCTCTCTCATAAAAACAAACAAACAAAAAACAAAAAAAAAACAAAAACCAGCCATCACAGAGAAGCTGGAGAAAGGACTTGGCTAGGAAATGGAGGCATAGCTTCCTGAGTGTCCTCACTACACCTTGCACAATCCTGGCCATCAACACCCCAGAAATCTTCATGCTACACCAGACGGTCCAGGACATATGGGCTGAGGGCCCCCAAGAGACAGGCGTCCACCTTCTCTCCACTGCTCTCGACTCTAAGCCATGTGCGGAGAGCAGGCTAGGGGTTCAACAGGCTGCTGCCAGTGGACTCGGGGCTGCAGGAACAAATGCCTGCACCATGCTCTGCCCGACGTGAAGGACAGAGGGATGGAAAAGAGAAGGAAATGGAGGGGGAAGAAAGGAAAAAAGGGCCTAATACTTCCAGGAGCCAAACTTAGCACACTTAAAGAACAAGCTCAGAACCAGCAGATGGTGTAATAGTTACGTTGCTGGACTTCCACGTAGTCAACTGGTTTGAGTCCTGGACCCAGAGGCTTCAAACTCACTCCTGGCGCATGTGTGTGTATGCCCAAGATCCCAAGAGGAGAATGGAGGAGAAAGGACTGCGGCATGGCCAGCCCTGGGTTGATTTCTCACTCTTTTTTTTGGAGGTTTTTGCTCGCCAGAAAGAGAGAGAGAGACAGAAAGCGAGAAATCCCCCCCCCCCCCCCCCGTGGGGGATGGCCACCTTCTCCTCCATTCTCCTCTTAGGATCTTGGGCACGCACCCACATGTGCCCTGGCATGAATTTAAGCCGCCAGGTCTGGGACTCGAACCGTGGTCTATTACATGGGAGTCCAGTGACATAGCCATTACGCTAACTGCTGGTCCCGATTTCTCACTTTCTGTCTATCTCTCTGTCTCTGCGGCAAGCACACATGCCCTATAGCAAAAATCTCTCTCTCTAAAAAAAGAGCAAGCTCAACGAAACTAACCAAACATGGAAAAAGCCTATTTTAGAGTCAAAAATCAGAAGGTTTCTGGGTTCGTCTTGTCCTAAATTACACAACACATGCCCCAGAGAAAAGTACCCTGCGAACAGGTCTCGGCTTCCCAAATGCCACAGCTGCAGGCTTCACCAAGGGCTTGTCTACCAGCTAAGGGGCCTCCTCGCTGACCGCAGGGGTTATGGCCGAGTGGGAAAAGTGGGAGGGCCAAGAGCTCTGTGGCTGAGCATTTGGGCAGGCTTCTGAGGTCAGGGCCAGCTGAAGGCTGGCAGTGGGATGTCAGGGGTGCCCAAGGGCCTAGCTACTCCATGAAGTGTCGCACCTGCTAATGAGTGAGGAGGCCTTCCACTAGCCTCAACTCCTCTAGCACGAGACTTTGGTTCTCACTTGTTTGGAAGTCACTTTCTCTGGGGACAGTGACTCCCCAGAGGGCATACGCCTAAGGTCTTTCAGGGAAGGAGGGACCTGTGGGCAGGTCTGCAAGGGATCAAGTGGGAGGATGGAAAGAAGCAAAGTCCAGGAACCTGAGTAAAGTGAGGCACTTTGCGGATGTCACAGGTGTCAGACGGAATGCCTTCCCCGGGGTCTGGGTGCACCGGCTTAGAAAGACCCAGATACAGGCTGCACGTGAAAAAGCAAGTTGCAATTAATTAAGCAATCAAACAATGGTTTGCTTGTGGTGTTTAAAAAACAACGACCTATAGAATGGAAACATGCACAACATGTAGTATGTACATCATGTGTTCCTCGGCTGGTAGATAGCTGCATGAAAATTGAAAGAGAAAGGTCTGGAAGGACACACAAACTGAAAACAACTGTGGTTCCTCTGAGGAAGACACTGAGGTTGGAGGAACTTTCACTTTCTACTCCCTCTGCTTCTGTATCATTCAGTTCTTTCACCCTGAGAAAGTACCAGCAGCACCACTGAAATGTAAAAAGTACCTTTGAGGACTGTAGTTAACTATAGCCATTGAACTATACATGGAAATGGCTAAGATGCTAAATTTTATGTTGTTCATTTGACCACAGTTTCTTTAAAGCAAAACTTTAAAAAGGCACCTTTAGGGGCTCGGCAGTGGTGCAGTAGCAAAGCAACTGGACCAGAGGGGAAGGTCCTGGGCTCACATCCCAGAATCCTCCTGTGTCCGCCAGGCATGCACCTGCCCGTGATCCAGGCTGGCAAAGGCTAGGGACGGGCTGCGGTACAAAGACCCTGGGGCTGCCTGTGTCTCTGTGCCCCCGTCTCTCTCTCTCTCTCATGCAGGAAGTAAGTAACAAAAAAACACACCTTTCGATATCAGGATGGAGAGTCCTGGTGAGGAAGCACTGCCTACAGACTGAGGAGGAACTGTATGGGGACACAAAAAGCGCTTTTTGGCCCAAATTACAAACAAATATTATCAGCCGAGAGTCTACACTTACACACTTCATTGCAATTCTGCTATCCCGTGCCTTGAAATAAGCCTACCTCAGTAAATACATGGTCACAATGCCCTCAGTACAAGCCGGGAGCATATTAAACACCCAGGGGACCTGAATTCATTGGAGTCACAGCAGGACCACTTGTTCACTGAGCACCAGACAGCTGCCCAGAGCTGGGATATGGCCAGGAAGCCACGGGGCCCACCTCCCAGGGCCCACAGTGCAGCCACACGGTGGGCAAGTTCTACCACACGCCGTGTGCTGCCCGTGCAACACGGAAAGGAGGGTGGGACTGAGCGAGGGAAGCACCAAGGAAGGAAGGGAGAACTGTGCCAGCACTGGAGGGGAGGGAAGTTTCTAGGGCTCCACAGAGGAGGAAGTGACCGATCTGTGTCTTGAAGGTCAGCAAGCGCTCACCAGGATACTTGGGACGGAGAGAATAAGAGGAAGCCAGCTCAGAACTCAGGTGGGAGGTTGCTGGTTAGGGAAGCCGGAAGAGGCCATTCGCCTTTTATTCTGCTGAGGCCTGGGTCACCAGGAGCTGGGGTGCTTGGTGATGGCGGTGGTGCATTGGGACACCACCATGTACTTGGTCAGCTCCCAGGCAGCAGCAGACACTCAGCCCGCTGGCCTTCTGGGAAGTTTGGTGGTCCCAGGCCACAGGGCAGCCTCCCCAGCCAGCTGTCAAGCACCCTTCCCAGGGCATCCATGCACGTGGCCTGGAAGAGGCATCGGGGAGCCCATTCCGTGCCCTGCAGATGCAGTCCATTGAGTGGGTATCTTAGCACTACTCAGTGGTGCAGGGGGCAGGGAGAAAGCAGTGGCTGGCAAATGACCAGCACAGGGCATAGGAGAGCACCAGAAAGGTCACCCAGGAAGAACCTTGATTGAGAGCAGAGAGAGAGACCACAGGGGCCAGGCCAGGGAAGGTGAGGTCACAACGTCCGGGTACTGTCTGATCTGTAGGAGCTGCGAGGGCAATCACTTTTAGAAAACCCTTCTAGGCTCTTCTAGGTCAAGTCCCCTCGCCTTTTGAGGAAGCCACTGGAATTCTTCTGTTCAAACAGCTGGGCAGAGGGGTTTGAGAAATTAGAGAAAGGTTTACCCCTAAGAAAGGAGGCAGGCCATGCTGACTAACAAAAGCACACGCAGCATTAGGGCAGCCCTGGGCCCAGATCTCAGACCTGTTACAGCCAACTCAAATAAGCCTGTTTCCCTGTCTGTCAAACCCCAACAATGGTAGCTCAGCGCCAGCCACCTGAGGGCTAACGGAAACCCTGCGTGCACAAATAAGTGAAGGGGGCAGGGAGCTACACAGGGCGCCGAACTTGCCCAAGGTCACCTGCTAGTGAGACAGAGGCGGGGTCTGAATCCGGGAGGTCTAGCTCCAGAGTCCACACGCATAATCGCATAATCGTCCTGCCACCTGGCTCCCTGCTCATTCTTCCACTAGCACATGCCATGCCTCCCGACCCTGGGCCAGCCAGGGGCCAACCACCTGAAGGATGCGTGGAAGACTAAGCCACGCCCACCGCATCGCGCATAGCAGAGCAGGGGGGGCCTGTGGGACAAAAGCTCAGGGACAATTTAGGCATTGCTCAGCAGGTGGCCTCTGACCGGACAATGACATGCATACACAATGTGTGCTCATGGGACATTCTTTTCTCATGCACACTGAGACCAAAAGCCACAGGAGATGACAACAGATCACAGCGGCCTAGGTTTATGCCGACAAAACCAACACACCGCAGCACACAGTGGCTGCGAAGGGGAGCCAGGCCAGTCGCTACAGGAGAGCGAGCCTGGTCTCACTCCGGACAAGGTGATCAGCAAGAGAGCACTGGCTGGGATAAGCCCGCCGTGATGTCTGGGCACATGTGTTAGGTGACACAGCGCGAGTAACGTGGGGCTGCTGAACCGGAGCCCAGACACACATCTAGAAGGCACAACTGCGACCACATCCGCGGGATGACGGGACAGTGCTGCCAAACTTCACAGGGAAAATAAAACCTATCGAGTGGGAAACACAAAGTGGTAACAGGCCGTTCCCATTAGCAGGAGGCACGAGACATCAACAGTGTGTTCCCCACTCTGGCCAGTCGTCAGAGCGTACTGAGTGGCAGGGCCCAGGCTGAGGAAACCCCCCCATGTGAGCCCCTCTGAGGAAATGGCCCTCAGAGCTCTCAGGACGTGCAGGCCCCGTGCTGAGCACCCCAACTGAGCCGAGTGGTAGGGAACAAGACAGCGCTGCGGTTCTGGGAAGGCAAGCTCTGCCGGTCGGTCGGCAGGTGTGTGGGAGGCCAGCCCCATCCCCCCTCCTTCTCCACCCTGCTCACCTTCTCCGGGCCCCTCAAAGTCCAGCACTCTGACACTGTCTCTGCCATTCGATCAAACCCAACAAATGCTTGTGATGGATTAATTACAAGATCTCAGAAGCACTAAACAGGCCTCTTTCATCATGTAAAAGAAAATCTCTCATCCCCTCATTCAGCAAGGACATACCACGCACTTACTTGGTATTTCTTTAAGAAGAGTATTTTACTATATTCTGTTCTCTAAAAAATAGACCATGAAATATGGGCATCCAGCTCCCCAGAACAGCCAGTATGGAATACCGCACTCCCCAACATCTCACGCGAACCAGAAGTGACTGTCGCAGACAGTAATCAAAGGGGCATGAAACAGAAGCAGCATAGGGGCCAGCCACCGTGGCACAGTGGCAAAACGGTGCTCTGTGATGCTGAGGCCATATGGGAAGGTACTGAGTTCACGTCCCAAGGGCTCCCTGTCCACGCCGGGTGCATGTGCACGTGGATCCTGGGTGACCGAGGCATGTAGACCCTATTGAGGTGCTTGTCTATCTATCTCTTGTGAAATAAATACATAAAAACAAACTTAAAAGCGAGTGAGAAACAGCACAGGATGGGGGCTAGCGTGCTGCAGTCCCAATGGAACGGTCACGTCCTTCCAAGAGCCTGGCTTCCTCACGGAGAGGATGACCACACCGTCTCGCTCTCGGCTCCTATGAGTGTGAGACGTGCCATTACATGAGACAGATAAGTATGTGCGTTTTCAATGACATGAAAATGTCCCCCCCGTCCTGCTGGCTTCTCTTCTGACCCCAGACACACTCACTTGTCCCCACAGAGGTTCCTGACTCACCATTCCCACTCCTGGCCAGCTCGCCCCACCACACCCCTAACTCTCAGCAGGGTGAGCACCCTCCTTCAGTCTGATACAATGCCACCTCCGGAGGGAACCCCCCCCCAAAAAAAAAACTGTCTCTACTTCCTCTCCCGAGGGGAAGTTACCAGCATCCTAGGAAGAGGCCAGCAGGCAGCCAATCTTGGGCCAGCCAGGAGCTGCTGCTCACCTGGCCTCAGGCCCTTCCAAGGGAGCCGCGCCCACTCACCACCTCTGGGCTGAAAGCTCACTGCGCTCGGGCCTGACAGGAGTGACCCACCACCACCACGGCCGCCTCTCCACACTGTCAAATCCCGTGTCTGGGAAGGTAGAGGAATGGCCCACCTCACCCTTGTGCCGCCTCCCAGCTTCGCGTCAGGCAAAGCAGCCCTGAACAGAGCCAGGAGCCTGGTCTGAGGACTTCGGCACCAACCAGGACCGGATTCTCGGCTCCTTGGAGATACGGCGCCCAGCTCCCTCTCTAGGACACGTCACGGCAAGACCACCGCTGTTTATCACAGGACACGCTAAACATGGAGACCCATAAAGGAAGAGGTTCCCATTGGGCCACCAGGTTCCCCGTGCCTCGGATCCTTGTTCCCTCCCCGACTTCATGTCCTACTTTGCTCCCCCAACCATGCTGCTCCCCAACACGCCCAGCACCACCCCTCTATTCTCCATCTATTCAACAAATAAAGTATTGGGTGCCCAGAACAGTGCCTGGCACCCAATACTTTATTTGTTGAATAGATGAACAGATAAAACCAACCCAACTTCAAGTAACTCAAATCTGGCTAAAAATCACCTGTGTCTGGGACCAGCAGTTGGCACAATGGCTATGTTGCTGGACTCCCGTGAAGTCGGCTACAGTTTGAGTCCCGGACCCAGAGGCTTAAACTCACACCGGGTGCGTGTGCATGCATGCGTGCCCAAGATCCTGAGAGGAGAGTGGAGGAGAAGGGATTGTGGCGTGGCCATCCCCCCAGGGGGTGATTTCTCGCTTTCTGTCTCTCTGTCTCTGCCTTCCTGGTGAGCACATGAGTCCTATAGCAAAAAAAAAAAAAAAAAAAAAAAAAAAAAAAAAATCACACATGTCCAAAGAGGCCACCTGGTAACTCAGACAACCAAAGCCCTGGGGAACAGGCACCAGAGTGGTGGGTGCCTCATCTGTCTGTATCTCCGATTTCCGGATTTTAGCTGAAACCTGGAAGAAGTCACTAGTGGCTCAGTGCAGCTGAGGGAGGGCCCACCCCATCCAGCAGGGAGTGCGACACCACCCACACTGCAGAGCTGTCTCCAGCCTGGTGTGCAGGGCAGGCACAGAAGAGCCAGCTGCGGTCTCAGTCACAAGCCTCCTCCATGGACCCCAACCTTCCCACCCTCCACCATGCCCACCCTGCCCACCCTGCTATACCAGTGGCTGCTCTGGGATGTGGGGATTCTGAAGGTCCCGATCATTACCCAAGTAGCAGCCAGTACTCCTAGCCTTCAATCCTAGTCGCTTGCAGCTGTGGGTATCGGCCTCAGCAATAGGGGACACCATCAGCTGCTCATCCACCTCTGTCCCCGCCTTTCTTGATGGGGGAACATGAGACGCTTGGATGTGCCTTGATCCTGCCCCATCCTTATGCACAAATCAGCCCTGTCACACTCAATACTTCTGCAGGTGATGATGGTGCCTCAGAGCTGCAGTTCCACTGAGGGACTAGGGACAGACCACGATGGCCGAGTAAACAGGGAGAATACACATGGGGTTCTAATTATTCTGTGGGAACATCTGCAGCTGGGTCAGTTAAGGCCCTTGGTTTATAGAAGCCTACTTTTCCCCTTTGGTATTCACAATCAACCCTCCCCGAAGCCTCTCGGCACTTAAGGAAGAGGACCATGTGTGTTTCCCAGCCAGCACTAATGACCTGGGGTCTCGCATACTATCGAGATCACTAAGAGTAGGGAGACTAACCCTGTCCAGAAGGGTGCTGTCCTGCCTGATGCATCCAGGCATGTAAGTGGCAGGCCGGAAAGACAACCATGCCATAGTGACAGGGGCACCCAAGCAGATTATTCATGCTCTAAATCTGCAAACACACACCCAGAGGAACAAGGCTGATGCTTTCTTAGCCACTGGCTCCACACACACATCCTGGGGAGCTTCCTGCTAGGCAGATGGTCAGCTACTAGAAATGACAAGCGTTACACAGAGAACTGGTGGTGGACGTCTGAGGTGTGCACTTGCTCTACTGGGTCCCCAGGACAGCAGCTGGAACTTGTCCCAGCTGGTGGAACTGGCGCCTACAGAGAGAAGTCAGCACCCTTCTCTTGGGACAAGCAAGCCTATGCTGCCCCATTCTGGATTCACGGCCAAACAACCACATCCACGCGTTAGTGTCTGCAGAGATTAGACCTGGGGCTGGCGGGGCGGAGGTGCTGAGTGCACACAGGGGCTCGGCCCACCTACCCCCTGGCAGCACTTTAACATTTGTGCCGTCTCCACCACCGTCATCACCGCTGATACCTCTCCCTTCCGCACCTCTGTGTTGGCTAATAAGGCACCTCCCAGAGGGGCGCACTATGGGTTTTCCACGTTTGTCTATCCAGAGACAGACTGGCCAGCCCAGGAGGGGCAGTCCCAAGTCGGGGTGTCAGGTTACTGTACAGCCTCAGAAACTACAGACAGTTAAGAAGGTAACAGCTAACATTCACACACTCAAAGGCCCAGCATGTCATCCTCACCACAGACCCATGTTTCTTATTCTCATTGTATAGGTGGAGAAACTGAGGCCTGGAAGGGTGGAATAACCTGCCCTAGAAACCTGCTAAGAGGTGGGGTGGGGTGTGAAGAGCCAAGCCATCCCGTCCAGGGCCCACCTGCGTGGCTGCCTCTGCAGGGGGAACATGGAACAGCACCTAAGGGGCCCCTCCAGCACTTGTCCCAGAACCCTGCCTCCCCCAGAGTGTGGGTGGTTTGCCAGGACAGGCTTGGGAACACTTCCTGCTGGGAGTCGTTACGAGAACATCGCGAGGGTCCTGTGACAACCCCGTTCACCACCAGGCCACTCGTTCCGCACCGAGCACCTCCTCGGCACCTCTGCGGAGCCCTGCAATGGCACAGGCCGTGCCAGCGGCTCTGAGACATGGCCCCCTGTCCTCGCAGGGGTGGGACACTCAGGAAGGGTGTCCTGCGTCCTATGTCTTTCCTATGCACCACCCCGTCCCTGAGCGCTCACAACAAACAGGCATCTGCTGAAGGAATGAATAAAGAACGGCAAAAACGAAGGAAACTACTCCACAGAAACCCAAGGTGAAAAAATCCCTTTTAAAAAGGGATCTGCAGGGCTAGCTGGTGGTGTGGTGCTTAAGGCAGCTGGGTCCCACATCACTGACCACGCGGTTCAAGTCCCAGACCCGGTGGCTTGAGAAATAAGCTGGATGCACGTGCCTGCATGCCCAACATCCCAAGAGAAGAATGGAGAAGGGGCTGCAGTGTGGCCGTCCTGCCTGGAGGGTGCTTTCTCTCTCTCTGGCAAGCAAGCAAGCACACTATAGCACAGTTTTAAAACAATATGTTAATTCTAAAAAAAAGGACCTAGAGGTAATGATGCACATCCCAAATTCTAATCTATAAGTCCATTTTGCAAAAATAATAAAATGCTAGCATTTCAGAATTAGCATTCTCTATTTCCTCAGAGAAGAAACACCATATGCTCTGCATTAGAATTCGAGCAATTATCCCTCAGCGAGAACCATATGATTTTAATGTACAGATGAATTTCAATTAGACCTTTATGTAACCATGCTGATGTGTTTTAAATTTAACCCTAAATTACAGTCCTTTCAAATAACTGTGCCCTCCCCTCTGCCTTTCTCTCAATTTTGGTTTGGTTTTGTGAAAGATCTGCTGGTAAAAATGAAGCAATACTAGTAACTTATCTACAAATTACGGGAAGGAGAAAGTAGGTTAAAAAAGACCAAGAAACTTAAAACAAGTATGATCAAACCACATCCGAGTTAGGCAGGAAACAATAGGAGACTGTTCTTGCTTATAGGGAAGGAAGGTAAATCTCACTGGGACTGCTGTCAAACAAGTCACGGAGCGGTTCGCCGCTCACTCGTCTCGACCTTCGGCTGCAGTCATCGGAGGCCAGCAGCCTTCGCTCTGCACCTGGGAAGGGCAGCAACCGGAAGTGGAGAGCCGACACTTTCACCTAGGCTGGCAATTCCTTCTAGAGAACCGTCTCAATTTCAGTTTAGGCGTCCACCATGCCAGCAGCTGTGTCCTAGAGGCAGTTCGCATGTCTCTCACAGTGGCGGCAAGACCTTCACCCCAGGAAGTAGCCAGCAGGAGAAAGAACAGACCTCCCAAACACTTCCTGTGATCAGAGGGTCTCCAAAGCCGAGAGGTCGCCAACAACCTTCAGCAATTTGCTTATGTTCAAACTACAAACCCCACGTATCAATATCCATATCCTGCTTGTGATACTGTAGTGAGTCTTGCAAGATGATAGCCCTCAGGGGGAACTGGGGAGATGTCTAGTATTTCTTACAACTGCATGTGAGTCTATAATTATGCCAACAAAAATGTCAGTTAACAAAAACTAAGTGTTGATGCACGAGTGGATAAAGAAAATGTGGTCTATACATACATGGGGATATTATTCAGCCTTTAAAAGGAAGGAAAGCCTGCCATGTGTGATAACAGGATGAGCCCAAAGACATTACAGCAAGTGAAGTAAGCCAGTCACGGAGGAACAAATACTGTAGAAGCCCACTTCCATGAAATTACCTAAACATGTCAAAACCGCAGAGGCAGAGAGTAGAATGGGGGTTGCAGTGGCTGGGTGGAGGGAGGAGGGGAGTTGCTGTTCAACGAGCACGAAGTTTCAGTTGTGCAGGTGGCTCCATAGCGTGATGGACAGCACGCCCGTCCTCTACAATTTCCATGACGCAAGATGAATGAACTTACAGGTCTGCTGGACAATACTGTGCAACAATGTTTAGGCTCTAAACATTTGCCAAGAGGATAGATCTCGGGTTATATGTTCTTACTGCAATTTCTTTGTTTTTCTTTTTAAGAATTTCATTATTGTTTCTGTTAACATGTAAATCCAAACCAAATATTAGAATCTTGGCTACCACAAACATGGTATTCATCTTATCTACTCTAATCATCAATACAAATAATAAGTCATATAGTTGCACAATCTAACCAGTGGCTTTGCTACACTAGGAGAAAGGTGCAACCTTGGTTCTCATTTGCCTTCACTAACATATCTCATGATGATAACTCGTTAGCATCTGAAGGCAGACACACGTGTCCTGCATCTTACTGCAATTTCAAACAACCCTGCAAGGGCCAGAGCCCTTGGGTCTCCGGTTCCCCTTTCAGGACATCAAGCCTAACTTCAATACTGCAATGGATCTCACAGGAAGAAAATCTGTGATGAAACCTATACAGCTTCACAATCTTGGGGTCTGGAAATCATGCAACAGAAGAAAGTCCTAAGGGAGCTAATGCACGACACACTGTTACTAATGTACATGCTGTGTCAGCGGTGGGCTGGGCGGGACAGGCACATCTAGTGGGGACCACATGCCTCGGGTGGAAGGGGGCTCTGCAGTGCTTCCTGTAGCCATGCGCAAAGGGGACCAGACCTATGGCTGTCTAAGAGACTCCAGAGACCAGACTTTGTGTTAAACTTCCTAAGTTTTAATGTGTGCAATTCATAAACTTTGCTTTCAAAAACGGCAAACTCCAAACAGGTCTGAGGGCCAAGCTGCAACCTGTGAGGCACCTGAAGGCACTTAATGTATTTTCTCCCCTTCTCCAGCAACATCCCCCAGCCCAGGCTTGCTCTTGGTTTGGTTTCCTTCTTTCTTCCTCCATCCCTCTCTCTCCCTCTTCCTTTTTTATGCCAGAGGGTGAGACAGAGAGAGAGAGAAAGCACATCCCCACCCTCTGTCTTACATTTCTCCTTCCCATCAGGATTCCAGGCATGCACACACATGCACCTGGCATGTTTTCCAAGCTACTGGGGCTGAGATTTGAACTGCTGTCAGCCATGTAGGATCTGGCTCTCCTAATTTTTATTTATTTATTTATTTATTTATTTATTTGAGAGGCTCTTACTGTAGGGCATGTGCGCTCGCCAGAAAGACAGAGAGACAGAAAGTGAGAAATCACCTCCCGGGGGGATGGCCACACCTCGATCCCTTCTCCTCCATTCTCTTCTTGGGATCTTGGGCATGCACGCACATGCGCCCGGCGTGAGTTTAAGCCACTGGGTCCAGGACTCGAATAGCAGTAGACTACATGGGAGTCCAGCGACATAGCCATTACGCCAACTGCTGGTCTCTGCTCCCCATTTTCTAAGTGAGGTAAAATGCCTTGCCCAGGATCACCCAGCTGGAGGGTCTGTGGCAGCTCTGACTCCAGGTCCTACTGATTCCGCCGACTCAGCATTCCACTACTGGCCCACTTAGCAAGAGCTAGTTTAACAAAGTTGCAGAGAAATATCTCCAGCTCCATAAACACTGAGTCAGCTGCACACCTTCCAGACTGTGTAGTTAGGAGGTAGGCCACCAGGGAAGTCATCCCCATTCAATGCGTTACCCTATCCCCTCTGGGTTAAACCCTATCACCAAACACTCTTCCTTCCTGCAGAACACCTACAAGATTTGAGACGGAAGTCTGTCTATTTGACCTGTATCTAGCTCTCCACTGGACTGTCAAGCTCCAATGCAGCACAGGCTATCTATCATTCTGTATACCCCAGAACTAACAAGACGCCTGGCCCAGAGAAAGGGCTTAAGAAACACTTGCTGAATGGATCAAAAAAGGCATAGGCCAGTTAGGGGCCATGAAAAGGCCCTATTCAATCCAGCTGAACGAATGCCACTACCATTAAGAACAGGAAGTTTCTGGGAATACTTTCAGAGGCTCAAATGCTCCCTTGCATAGCAAAATGGCCTGGCTGGACCACTGCACACCAGAAAAACCAGAAGGGCAGGGGCCTCCCGTAACTGTGCTCCATGCAGTGGTGGCCTTTCAGCTGGGGATCACATCCCGCTCACATGAGCATGGCAACACAGCCCAGAGCCTGAACGAGAGCCCAGCCTGAGCACCCGGAGACAGGACCCTTAGAAAACAGCCTTTGTGTAAAACAGCGGTGCTCATCTCACACCCGGATCCAGAGCCCACACTGCACCCACTGTGACGACAGACAGGGTGCCTGCCATAAGGAGCTCAGAGTGAGTGAGATCTCTGACAAGAGGGACTCAGACTCACGGGCCTTCCTAGATGTAGGTAGGGAGGGCACAGGAGTCAAGGCAGAAACAGGCATGCTGGGGAAAAGCAAGCTGGATCAGTACAGACAGCGTGGAGCAGAGCCGTATGAGCAGGACGGGAGGAAGGGTGCAGCACAGGTGCACAGGGGGTGAGGCAGGACAGCCTCAGGAGAAGCCACAGCTGAAAGGATCAAAAAAGTCTTCCCCATTCAACATGTCACCCTGTCACCTCTGAGTTAAACCCTCTCCCCAAACACACGGTGCTCCCCCTCCAGTGACCAGCTGCAACCCCACAGCTCCTCAGACCACAGACAGCTGCTCTCTGGACTGGATACTCTGTATACACGGGAGTGTACATCTGTGCATTCCATCATTTGGTGATCATTTGAAACTTGAGAGATTTTACATCTTAATAGATGCCCAGCCTCTCTGGAAACATAAGGAAGCCTGGCAATACTACTGGATTGTCGGGAAGCCACGGAGCATTTTTGCATAGGAAACCATAAAAAATAAATAAGTCCTGACTTTCCCTTTGACTTGCAGAGCAACTGCAGGGGGAATAGGATAGCAGTTGCTCACAGACAAGATGCATGCACTCCAATCTGCCACTGTCCACACTGCTCCCTACTACTTGCACACAGGGTCTGTGTATCTGTGTCACTCAGATATCCACTGCCCAACATCTGCAGCTCTCTGTGCCTTAGCCGAGGCAATCTCTCAGTCTGTCCCAGTTGCTGTCTTGAAGACGCTGAGATCTGGAGTGGTACAACTCCATGTTCAGTAGCACACAATCAATAGAATCCACTTTTAGCACCAGAGCCCAGATTCTCCTGGGTATGCATTTTGTGCACTCTCCAGAGAGAGAGAGAGAGAGAGAGAGAGAAAACACCCCCAATAGGGCATAGCCCCACTGCAATCCTCTTTTTGCTGTTTCTCCATCCCATCAGGATTTGGGACATGCACGCACATGCACTTGGCATGTTTTTCAAGTTGCAAGGACCAGGATTCGAACGGTGTTTGGCCATGTCGGGATCCGCTGAGCTACAGGGCTGGCCGCTGGGTATACATTTCAAGACTGGGTTCCTTGAAGCTCAGACCAACTTATGCATCATCACTGTTGTATAAGCAGAATGTTGGCTTCTGATTTTAGCGAAACATGCTGATTAACACAACAAGCAATGGCTTCTTATCAAGGTTGAAATAGAGTCCAAAGCTAATGACTTACAGAACTTCTCTGAACATCCTGCTCGGTCTTAGCATACATTTCAGAAAGATCGCCATTCAGGATGACTTCTGCTAAGGAGTTCACCAGCGGTGCATGATGTATAATTAGGAAGACCTGGTGAGAAAGAAGAACGCACTCAGTCTTTCAAATGCTTCCTTTTTCTTTTTTAATTTTATTTATTTATTATTATTATTATTATTTTTTTGGAGAGGTTTTTGCTAAAGGGAGTGTGCTCGCTGGAAAGACAGAGAGAGACAGAGAGACAGAAAGCGAGAAATCACCCCCCAGGGAGGAGGGACATGCTGCAATCCCTTCTCCTCCATTCTCCTCTCAGGATCTTGGGCACACACGCACACGTGCCTGGCGTGAATTTAAGCCACTACGTCCAGGACTCAAACTGCAGTTGACTATGTGGGAGTCCAGTGACATAGCCATAATGCTAACTGCTGGCCCCTCAAACACTTCCTTTCATGATGAGAAAGAAAAAGTCTGGGCTGCCTAAGTCCTCTATTACGCAACAATCCCTGTGATGCAAAATCCAAAGAATGGGTCACATTCAAGGAGAATCAGTCAGTCTTCTGCTAGGGTTGGCCTCTCCCTCACTCTGTCGCCTATTTGGCCTGGCTGCTCTTCCTGGGAAGGAAGTGCATTACAGCGAGACTGCCCCTCATGGCTGGGGAAGCCAAATCCGGCCAGAGTGGAGGAATGAGGGAGAGAAGCGCTAAGCCAGCACACTCCCTCCTTCCCACAGGCATTTCAGTGCCAAAGTCGGCCATGATAAGAGAAGGCACCATCCAGTACTTTAGTTACACGGGAAAAGGGGCTGGTGAGTTTAGTTCCAAGGAAGGACTTGGCAAAGGGTGGGCCTCACAGGCCCACACTGGAATGCGCTCCAACCTGCGGTGGGCTTGGCACACTGCAATTCCATGGCAACAGCAGTGGGTGTGGAAACTGTGGGGAAAGCCTCACGAGCCAGCAGGCCCAGGCGTGCCAGGGTGCAAAATCAGAAGTCTCTGGCTGTCTAGAATGGCCCCACTACCCCACCCTGCTGGCTAGCTCAGAGGAATGGCTTCAGCAATCAGGGTATTCAAAACTGCCCTGCAAAGCTGGCCGAGACACACCTGCTCATTTGTTTCAAAATGTAAAGGCAGCAAGGAGAGCACAGTGTGGTGTAGCCACCATTTGCCTATAAAAAGTGTGCTGTGTGCATGTTTGTATCCATTTACAGACCGGTAGAGCCAGGTCTCCCTGTCTTAGCACCACCTACACACAGGGCCACAGTTCCGAGTCGTGGGGGCTGTCCTGAGGGCTGCCCTGGGTTTTGCAGGACACTTAGCATCTCTGATCTCCCTATGCTTCGTGCCAGCAGCAGTCCTTCCCTGCTCATGACAACTGAAAACGTCTCCAGATGTGGCCACCCACCCACACTCCCGCTGAGAGCCCCAGCAGAGGATGCCTCTGGGAGGACACCCTACAGGACATAACTATAGCTGTCTCTGGGGACAGAAATCAGGAGCTTGAACAAAATAGAAAGAAGACGTGGTTTTCACCTGTTTGAACTTGTTAACTTTAAAAACTGTATTTAAAAAATATCACTTATGGGATCAGCAGATGGCATAACGGTTACACTGCTGGACTCCCACGCAGTCAACCATGGTTCAGGTCCCAGATCCTGCAGCTTCAAACTCATGCCGGGCACGTGTGCGTGCGTGCCCAAGATCCTGAGAGGAGAATGGAGGAGAAGGGACTGCAATGTGGCCATCCCCCTCGGGGGGGGGGGGGGGGGGGATGATTTCTCTCTTTCTGTCTCCCTGTCTCTCTGGCAAGCACACATGCCCTATAGCATAAATCTCTCTAAATACACACACACACGCATATATATGTATATGTATATACAGATATATATGTGTATGTATCTAGATACATACACATATATACGTGTGTGTGTGTGTATGTATCTAGATACACACACATACAATTTTTAAAAAAAAGTAAAGTCAGAAACTAACACTGGCCACTTCTGGCAAGTAGGAATGGGTACTCAGGGGATGGGAAAGAGGGAGACTTTATCCACATGCCATGGTTTATACTGTTTGAATATATTATTCCAACAAATAAATACAATTCACATTAAATAAAAGGTACAGGCAGAACAGCCAAATGTGGCCCCTAACTTAACCCCCACTGCTGAGTTCATTCATTCCACAAGTACCTGTAACACACCTGTATCTGTAAGTCGCCTCGTGTGAAGGTAACTCTGCTGATCCTCTACCCATTCTTTCATTCAGTCCACATTCAGGGACTGGACAAAGACCCACTGATTCCTGCCTGTGGAGGTGCCCAGTGCCCACTTTCCTGGCCCTGAACCAGCAACTCATGGTAGGACGAAGTGTGAGCAGGCCAGACTGCTGGGCTGTCCGCACCACGCTCTCATCACGAGAGGCGGGTAAGTTTCGGGAGGACAGCATCACCTGCCGTGCTGAGTGTCATCATGTGAATTTTTGTGATCCAGGAAAAGGATTTCTAGGATTTTACAGTGGTGTCAGGGGCTTTGACGACACAGGGTTTATACCCTGATTTTGGGCTTCACACACTGAGGACACCTTATAATTCAGCTAAATGGAAATGCAGGGGGATGAAAGGCTGGAGTTTTTGGTTACTGTTTGTTTACTTTTGTCAGAGAGCGTATGTGCTAGCCTTGGAGAGGGAGAGAGACAGAAAGCACCCGCCCCCCCAACTAGTACATGGTCACAAGGCAACCTCTCCTGCTCCATTTCGCCCTCCTTTTCGGCACTTACACACATCTGAGGTGTTTCTCAAGCTGCCAGGTCTGGGATTTGAACGACACAGGCAGCCATGTGGGATCCAGCCACCTTAAACACCAGGCCATGGGCTGGAGGATTTTTCATCTTTAAAAGGGGTCTATTACTCTAGTTCGAGGAACACTGAATTACAAGCTACACTTTTTGCAAGACAGTGAAACAAATCAGTAGGTGCCTGAGTGGCTGGTCCTTCTCCAAGAAACAGGAGAGACAGTTCTGAGATAAGGCGTCACCCTCCCCATGAGTACCAGCTGTGGGGCTTGGTGGCTGGGCTCCTGGAGATCTCGCCCGTGCAGAGCTCCAACAGCTGAAGGGCTCTGAGGCTTTCCGTGGGACTCCTGTGGCTGAGCACTGGCTGCTCCGCCCTGCCAGACTCCCATAATCCTGAGCAGGAGATGGTGGTGGAAACGCAATGGCAGAAAAGGCTGCCAGCAGAGGCCGGGTTTGTGCTGAGCTGTCACACAGAGGGGCATTCAGACAGTCGGCATCACACAGAGCTCTGAGCAAACAGGCCCCCAGAACCAGACCCCGGGACGTGAGCAGCGGTCAGGCCACGCCGGATCCCAATCGGCCTACCCACTGGGAGGAGGCGGTGTCTGACTCTCTCTTCTCAGGCCAACAGAGACAGACCCTCTCCAAACTCGAAACAGCTGTGGATCGCGTTAGAAGGCCTGTCATTCATCAACGCCAATAAAGACCTGTGCCATTGCAGAAGTGGGAACCCAGCGCTGGTCAAACGTCTGCCTCCTTGACAGCCTAAGGAGATGGCCAAAGCCTGGGCTGCTTGTAATAAAAATATTTTTAAAGTTATGTAACTGGGTCACCATGGAGTTTTTCCCTTCTTGTAAATATTACATAATTACCAGAAGGAAACACACTTGTTTAAGGAGGGGAGGCAGACAAATTGGCTCAAGACACGGATCTGGGAGCCGAGGCTGCTATAAGATACCTTCCAGAAGGTAATCTGGGAACTACATCCACAACAAAACCCTTTAAAAATAGCCTCATTACAGGAAGTTTGTCCACCACGGCTGCTGCGTGCGCACACAGCGGTCCTGCAGCAAGGCTTATTTCAAAAGTCCGTAATTAGAGCCTTGCCACCTCCATTTCTGGGGAGTGCAGGGCACGCCTCGGTTGTTTCGCAAAGCTCAGTCATGGTAAAAAAAAAAATCAACTACCCAACTGCCAGGTTTGATTTATGTTTCATTTTTCTTTAAACTTCCATCCCATACTAGGGAGAAGATCCATACCACTCCTACTCAGGGTTTGGAAAACTGAACACCTTTTTCATTTTATTAATGTTTTATTTCAAGATGGGGGACACAGAGGTGACTTTCTGACAAGTAACAAGACCTCAAGGGCCCCCAAATGTGGTGGGGCTATGGTGAATGGTGAAACATACCTGAGACAGAAGGTAGAGAGACACCGGCAGGCTGATTTTCGGTCGTTCTCCTCCCTAGTGAAGGTGAGGGAGAGGGGGGAGCGTGAGAGGTGTCCAGGTCACACAAAGGAGCAACACAAAAAGCCATCTGTTTGAACAAGTGGCGCCTGTCCCCTGGCCTTCCTCCATGCCCCAAAGGCTGCCCTTTCCTGGTGCCAGTCAAAAATCCACTCTGCAAAATACATTCACTGCCTAGTCCAACTCAGAACTGTGAGCAGGAACTCTGCTCTCCACCTGGGAGCTCTTACCATTCATCGCGGATTAGAGGCTGGCCCAAAACTCGCTGCTTAAGTTCCCAAGAAAGTTCATTTCACCCAGCTGGGCTCCGAGGGCCCGCACAGGAGAGTCCCCCAGGAAGCCTGCTCTCAGCAAGTTTTCAAAACAAGGGGAAAGGGAAGGTCTGGGGTGTTCTGGCCTGTTAAAAGCCCCTCTTCTGTGCTGAGTTTCAGGGTGCTCCATCTCACACCAACCCTGTGAGAATGAATTTTTAGGATCCTCATTTTGCAGTTAAAGAAATGGGCTTGGGCAGGTTAACAACCTTGTTCAAGGTCACCAAGGAAGGAAAGGCAAGAGGCAGAACTTGAACCCGAGTCTGAAAACTCCACTTCCCATGTTTAAGTCGCCCAGAGTTCCCTGGGATCAATCTACTTAGGGCTGCAATTGTCTTTTATTTACTTATTTGTAGTGAGAATCCCCACGTTCCATCTCCAAAAAGAAAACTGCCATGTCCTTGGGATGCTGCCACAGGGGACCAGCTGGCTCTGTGCTGCTGCCTGCCAAGGCTCCTGTGCTCATTCTCCTAGCCTCTGAGCTCTGCGGGGACTGGACTTCCCGAAGCAGCATTTCTCACTGGGAGATGTGCAAGCCAGCGGCTCAGAATCACCTGAGAGACAGGTTAAAGATGCAGATTTCTGGTCCCACCCAGCTTCGCTGCCCCAGAATTCCCGAGAGAGCAGAGGGGGCCCACCTTTCCCACCGAGGACTCTGGGGCCTGTTAACTGTGGCCATCGGTGCCCTGGGATCTTTCCCTGCAAGTGCTCCAGCCCTTCCCATCTATTCTGTGCACGTTTGCTGGTGCCTGGATCTTCTCCAAACCAATTAGCTCTGGCAGCAATCAGAAAAAGTTACCAGGGATGAGGACGCCCCAGGGAAGGATGCACAGAAACCAAAACCCCAGATTCATAGAGGTTTCCTGTTTCCCTCTGATGGCAGTAACCTCTTCTCATTCACTTTCACAGTCAGTGTATGCACACACACACGGGCACACACAGACACACACAGACACACACACCCTCTCTCTCTCAGGAAGTAACAGGAAAACCAGAGTGCTTAGAAAGGAATCTCCCTCAGGCTGAATGCAATGTGCAGTCCCTTGCAACGTGCAGCCCCGCCGCAACGACCACTGCTCCCGCTCTGGAGGCTGCCTTCAGCCACAGGCCCACCTTGTCCTGGTTCTCCAGTGAGTACACGTAGAGGGGCAGGAAGAGCCTGTTGAGTAGGTGGTCCGTGAGCACGTCATTGAGGAACTCACAGTTGATGATCAGGATGTCATTGAGATAGTGCAGGTGGTCCAGATGTTCAGCCACCAGGTCACTCAGTTTCCCCCGATTGCGGTGCCTGCCGAGAGAAACCACCACCTCAGCCTGGAGATCAAAGCTTAGATCCTTTGGGCCTAAATCAGTGGCCTAAGACTGAGTCACTGGGGTTCATTCACATGACCAATATTTGTGCTAGCCTCAAGAGACACCTATCTTGTCCCAGCTGGGTAGGCACACAACGGGAAAAGAGACAGGGCCACTGCAATTAATTTTAGGTCACTCCCTCTACCCTCGGGACCTCAGTACAAGTCACCCCACAATCACAGCACAAAACCAACGGGGCAAACAAAATAAAACCCAGTAAAGCTCCTTCAGCAAGCAATTGCACAAAAGTAGCCCCTAGCCAATGTGTAAGAGCCCCTAGTTCCCACATAAGTGGCATCAATGGGGCAATAAATCCTCGCTAATTAAAAGGCTCTGGAGGAATCCTGTAGAGGCAAGCAGGCCTCACTAGCCATGTCCACCCCGCTGTCCTTGACCGTATGAAGGATGAAGCGGGAGGATGCAACACCCCCCTGCCAGGCCTCCGCCCACGGGTCCCAGCATCAATAGGCATGATGATCGGGTGTCTTGGGTACAGTTATTCTCACACTCCAGGAGGAGAGAGTCCAAACTGCCAGGGGCACACTCCACCACCCTAAAGCAGTAGATGTTGCGCTGAGCAGTCTTGCTAGCAAGATGCTGTGTCTGGATTATTATTGCTACCTAAGTGATAGATGACATTTTCGAAACCAGGAATTAAAGAAGAAAATAAAAACAAAAATAAAGTGAGGAAAAAAATTAAAGTCTCCTATAATCCAACCATAACATATCCACTATTAATATTTTAGGACTTATGGCCCTATAGCCTTTTTTCCACATTTTTCTCTCTCTTTCCAGCCAATCTGAAATGCAGTACTGAGCCAGCAGGTGGCACAGAGAGTTAAAGCGGCTGCGTCCCACATGGCCAATTGTGTGGTTTGAGTCCCGGACTTGGGAGTCAACACACCCAGCGTGTTTTTCAACACGCATGCCCAAAATTCTGAGAGGAGAGTGAAGAAGGGACTGCGGTGTGGCCACCTGCCAGGGGGCAGTGGGTGCTCTCCCACTTTCTCCTCTCTCTCTCTCCCTGGCAAGCACATGTGCCCTGTAGCAAAAAATAAAATAAAATAAATAAAATGCAGGTGCTGCATATCTATCCATCTACATATCTATCTATTCATATATGCTTTAAAAAAATAAGTAAAGACAAGATCGGTTTGGCTTCTTTTCCATAATTTTGGGCAATCATTTATTACACTTCGGTAAGATATTTAGTAAACATTTATAGCAAGTACACGCATGCTGTAAAGCCTAATGGTACATACTGAACACCTGTAAACACATCATTCTTCAGAGACCTGGAACATTTATATACGAGGTTTTATACTCTTCCCACTTAATAAGATACTGTCAATATTCTTCCTTACTAGGATATCTAGTACATCTCACTTCTTAATACTTTAACTTAAAAATACCTTAGCAAAGCTCTGTGTGCAGATGGGTTTAAACTCCAATGGTACTGGGAAACTGATCATGGAGAACAGTGGCCTCTGGCCCAGCTCCTCCCTTCCCGCTCTCCAGGGAGAGGGTGTTAACCCTGAGTTGTTTCTGCAGACAGTGCCTCCCCTACTTCTATGAAATACGTGTGGATTTCCATTTTACGACTGAGCCACTTCAGCTATTGGGTCGTTGGAAACATCCTGGTGTATTTTTGCATAGAAAAACAGAAAAATACATCATGACCTTTTCCAATGATCCGATATTATCTACTGACCTCCTGTTACGACAGGGCTGTGTGCCCTCTGCCCCTTGCCCCTCCCCTCCCCAGTAGCAGTTATCAGTAACAGGTCCTGCCACGGCAGAGACAAGTAGATTATGATTTCATTTCCTTCCTTGTACCACTCTGTCCATCCCGCAGTTAAATGACTCGTTATGTCTACACCCATGACTGTTCTCTGCCCAATACTCAGCCAGATCTGCCACCTTCTTTCCCAATATCAGATCTAAGTTTCTGTCTAGTAGCGCCTCTCCCTGAGGACACCGCCTTCCTGGGTCCCTTCAGCACCCTGACCCTCAAGCTCTCATTCACCAGCGTGTACAAAGGTGTCACTGGGGCAGTGGTTCTCAACCAAGGAAGACTTTCTCTTAGAGAGGACATGTGAAAATGCCTGAAGACACTCTCTGTTCTCATGACTGGAGAATGGGTGCTACTGGCATGCAGTGGGCAGAGGCCAGGGCTGCCAGTAGACACCCCACAATGCACTGGACAGTCCTGTAGCAAGGACATAGCCAGCTCAAAAGGACAATAGTGCCAAGGTACCGAAACCCTGCTCTGGAACTCCTATTCTTTTCAGGGCCAAAATCACCACCTTAATCTTGTTTTTTAAAGAGAGACTTTTGCTATAGGGTACATGCACTCGCCGGAAAGACAGAGACAGAAAGTGAGAAATTACCCCCCCAGGGGTACAGCCATGCCACAATCCCTTCTCCCCGCTCTCCTCTCAAGATTTTGGGCATACAAACACATGTGTCCAGTGTGAGTTTTAAGCTGCTGGGTCTGGGACTCAAACCACGGTTGACTACGTGGGAATCCAATAACATAACCATTACACCATCTGCTGGTCCCACCACCTTAATCTTAAAAAAAATAAAAAATAAAAAAGAGAAAAAGATTTATTGAAATACAATTCACATACCATAAAATCCACTCATCTAAATAATACAACTTAATGAATTTGATACATTCTCAACATTGCCCAACCATCACTATGGCCGCCTGCAGAACATTTTCTGCCCCTGCGGACAGCCCTATATGTAGTAGCAGTCGCTGCCCGGTTCTCCCTGTAACACCCCACTCATCCCCTACCCCCAGGTCAAGGAAGTCACTAGTCTCGCTGTTTCTAAAGATTTGCTGATTCTGGGCATTTCACAGGAGCAGAATTACATTAGGGGCATGCGGTCCTCTGTGTCTATCTGGCTTCTTTCACTCAGCATAACGTTTTGAAGTGCATCCACATTGTAGCACGCACTGGTACTGCATTCTCTCATCACCCAATGCTAGTCCACCACATGGACCTAGGACGTTCTGAGTCTCCATTCGTCAGCTGGTGGCTCCCCTTATTCTCTGACATCTACGGGAGTGCTAGCTCTATGGGAACTAGCATGAGTTGTTCCCAGCTCTATGGGAGTGCTGAGTTTATGCACCCTACCCCACTCTGCGAGGCACCTGAGTCGTTCCCGGCTGAGTTTATGTACTCTACCCCACTCTGCGAGGCACCTGAGTCATTCCTGGCTGAGTTTTTGCACCCTACCCCACTCTGCGAGGCACCTGAGTCGTTCCCGGCTGAGTTTACGTCCCCGACCCCACTCTGCGAGGCACCTGAGTCGTTCCCACCTGAGTTTATGTCCCCTACCCCACTCTGCGAGGCACCTGAGTCGTTCCCGGCTGAGTTTATGTACTCTACCCTACTCTGCGAGGCACCTGAGTCATTCCTGGCTGAGTTTATGCACCCTACCCCACTCTGCGAGGCACCTGAGTCGTTCCCGGCTGAGTTTACGTCCCCGACCCCACTCTGCGAGGCACCTGAGTCGTTCCCACCTGAGTTTATGTCCCCTACCCCACTCTGCGAGGCACCTGAGTCGTTCCCAGCTCTTCACAGTTACCAACAGGTGGCTGGAACCTTTACAGTTCAGGAGTTCATTGCTCCCACAGGTGGGTAGATGAGTGGTGTTCTCCTATTCATTTTCTTATAACAAAACCTGGATTCTTCCCCAACCACCCTGTCTGCCTACCATGCGCCCCGACAGAGTCACTTACTCCTCATCAGTCTGCACGCAGTTATCGAGTTCAATCACGTGGCTCCCGATGAACCAGACCAAGTTGGAGAAGTAAGGGACAGCAGTTTTGTCTCTGATATAGTGCAGCATGGCCTGGTTGTCCACTGAGAAAATCCACAAAAGAAAAGAAAACAAAGTCAAGCTACCAGAAATAACTTGGGGGAGATTTAAAAACAAACAATAAAACCACAATGAAAAAATCCTCTGCTATAACCTGAAATTATCTGTCTTTCCTGGAAATACTTGAAAACATTTATCTTATTCATAAAACTATACTCATCAAGGTAGCTGTTAAGCAAATTTCGTAATTCATAAAACAAATCAGCTGGGATAACGCGCATCGGGCACCCGAGTGCCGACTTCTCAGCAGCGGGTCTAGCCCGACTGCGACACCGCGCCGCTATCGAGCAAGCTTCCTCATTTACATGTAAGTGCGAGTTAGGAAAGCGGAAAACCAGAGCTTAATAACTTACATGACACTGGAATAAGGAACACAGGAATCGTCATTGAAGGGAAGGCAAAAAAAACAGACAACAGTTAACAGGGTTAGGCACTGGGAAGGAGACACAGCTGCTCAGAGGGATAGACAGCGAGGCAGGGGGCATCTAAACCGGAAGAGACAGGTTAGAAGAGAACAAGAGAAAACAGCAGAGGCAACTGCATGGCCCAGGGTCGCACGCTCAGAAGCCTGCCAGGTTGGCCGGTGGCCCGGCGAGTGAGGCCAGCAGGCCTGGCCAGTGACCTGGGGAGCACGGGCCTCTGCCCCAAAAGGAACAGCTGCTACTCAGCATCAACTGGCCCCCACCCCCCCACACTGTGGGCCCGAAGTAGCCAAAGCTACATCTTCAAAGAAGAAATCCAGATTGTCATGGAAAAAAAGCTCCCAGGTTTTACATACTGGCCACCATTTTTTCAAAAACTATGTAAGTCACTTAAACATGTCTGAGGCTGGATTTGGCTCTGTTTGCGACCTCTGGATGGATTCAGTTGGGCTGTCCAATTTAATGTAACAGTGAGTCCCTGAGGGGCACCCTACTCCCCCATCCCCACCCCCCGTTAGGGTCAAATCAAATAATAACTTCTTGATCGGTGAGCTCAAAGCCCTTTAAACCCAACGAAAATGGTGTCCCAGCTCCATTTGTGACTGAAATAAGCCAGGCACTGGGCAGAGAACTTCCAAGGCGCTGCCCTAGCGGGGCAGCCCGCGCTCAGGAATCCTGCGGCCAGTTCGCCTTTGTATCCACACAGGCGGGACCAAGGAGGGGCTTTCTCCTGCAGGCCTTTGGGGTAGTCAATAGTTGTTGAGGTGCTGGACACTTCCACATAGCCAACCTCTCTCTCTCTCTCTCTCTCTCTCTCTCTCTCTCTCTCTCTGTGTGTGTGTGTGTGTGTGTGTGTGTGTGTGTGTGTGGTCAAATTAAAATAAATGAATGACTATGTCTTGAAAGAAAGAATGAGCTTTGAGTGCTGGGCTTGGCAGCCAACTGGAATACAATACTGCCCCCTGCTGCTTGCAATTGAAAATGCTTTTATACATTATTTAAAATACCTCCTAGTTGTATTGAAGTATATTTCAAGAAGCCAAAACACAAAAATGTGTTTGAAAAGATACCTCTGCTTTATCTAATGCTAACGTGGCTGCTCTGAATCCCACCTGCGCCTCCCCTGGGACATCCCATCTCCCTGTAGGAGCACCAGCTAGACTTCGATGTGTGTGCACAGGGGAGGCAGTAGGACGGATTTCTTTACGGGGGGACAGTTAAGTGACCAAGGATCGCGGGCCTTCAGTGAGACAAGCAGCCACACTTAGACAAGCGCTCTCCCAGTGACCTTCCCAGGACCGTGTGCAGGCACGTGGGAGCGAGCACCAGCTGCCAGGCCGGAAACCAGCCGAGGTGTGCGCTCGGGAAGAAACTTACCTTTATAGACGTTCAAGGTTATGGTTCTTACAGCAATTCTAACCATGCTTTCAGGGTGATTGAAAAATTTGATGGCTTCTGTGTACAGGGCAAAGTCATTGGTATGCTAAAACAAAAGAAGCACCGAAAATGAGTCAGAACCTAAGACAGGTCGCTCCCCACCCTGGCTTTCTGAACTGCATCAAAGATTTCAGCAAAAGATGAAAAAAAAAAAAAAAAAAAGTTGCCAAAGTGAACTTTAAGCCAGTGGCCAGGTCCCAACAGGGAATGTGGGAAGGGGTGGGGAGGCAAGGCCATGGAAGAAACAGAGGACAGCTGCCTGTCCTACCACCTCTTAGCCACAAGAGGCAGTATTTCTGAGCGTCTGTTTCTTCGCCAGTGAGACTGTGATAACCCCGTCCCGTGCATAGGTTAAAAGAAGTCATTTCCAGTTCAATGCTCACCCCAGCACCTGATACCTAGTGAGCACTCAACAGCAATGTGAGTTACTATTAGCATTAAAAAGTGAAATCTTACTGAAACCAGTTTTCAGCCCGTTTTTCTCTATTAGGAAATATTGAAAGTGTGAATGTTAATACAGAGGAGGACGGTCCTGGCACCTTCTGCTGTTAAAAAGGGTAATTAGTGGATCCCTCTGATCAGAACTCCACTGCCTGGCCTGGGGCTCACAGAGGCACGCTCTGCTGCCCTCCAGTGGCCCATGTTTCCAGGAGGCTCTGGCATCCAGCTCTGAGGGCACCCAGGCAGCGCAGCAGAGGTAGTGAGGGCTTGGGGAGAAGCAACTATGACGTCAAGGCTTCCAGACCACCTTTTCCTGGCCACAGTGGGCAAGTGGAGGCTCATGGTGACTGGTGTCTAATGAGGACAAGTCCACTCTGACCCTGGAAGTCAAGGGTCACCTAATGAGTGATGAGTGGCAGGCACTACACTGGCCCACATAGGCGGTAATGTGTCTCCAAAACGTGGCTCCTGACACCCCCGATGCCCAGCAGATGTTCTGCCAGAAAAGCGCCACTGTGGCCCGGAGTCCCAGTGCTCTGCCCAAGGCCTGGTGCACAAAAGCCCCGCTGCAGGCAGTGGAGGGAGAAGCTGGCCACCTCTCAGTTCAGAAGTCCGCAGATGGCTTCTCCTCCCTCCGGAAGGCTCACATCACCTCTCTGTTTGCGGGACATGTTTGTTCAGCACCTACTATGTGCTAGGCACCAAGCCACAGGAGGCTATTTTTCAAACAGCCACACGTTTTGGGCTTGACAGCTCATACTTCTTCCCTTGCAGCCAGCTCTTCTCCACAACTAATCGGAACCGTGAACGTCGGGGTTCAGGCTGCAGGTGCCATGCGCTATGCAGACGGCTGGGCGGGTGCTCTCGAGCCAGAGAACACATCCAGAACCACGGTCTGGCTTCAAACAGAGGTTGCTCGGCATGTGTGACCATGAATCAGAAGATACCAGGGACCCAAACTGCAAGTGACTGCGCTAGCCAGCCTGAGACGGCCCCCCGTGACCCTTGGCCCATGTCCACATGCAAGGGTTGTCCTGTCCCACAATGAGTCAGGGCTGGCCTGTGTAACCGAGAGTGTGGTGGGGCCTGGCCCATGGCAGTTAAGGCGGCCGGATCCCACACGCTGACTGTGTAGTTTGAGTGCTGAACCTGGTGGCTTGAGGAATACACCAAGCACATCTGTATGTCTACCCAAAATCCTGGCAGGAGAGGCAAACGGAGAAGAGGAGGCTGTGGTGTGACCATTCCCCGTGGGGGTGCTTGTTCTCCCTCTCTGGTGAGCACATGTGCCTGTGGAAAAAATTAAAAAAAAAAAAGGAATATGATGGAAGCCCTAGTGTGTGCCTTCTGAGGTTGGGCCACTAACGGCATTACGGTCTGCCTTGGTTTCTCGGGTCACTTGCTCTAGGAGCCAGTCACTAAGCTGGGAGGGCACTCGCATGGTCCCACAGAGGCTCCCTGGAAGGGAACTCCCCACAGCAGCCAGCACTACCCACATGAGTGAGTCACCTCAGGAGCAGATCATCCAAACCCAACCCCCACTTCAGATGACTGTGGCCTCCTGAGACAGAGCCAGGACTATCCTGCCGGCCAATTCCAAGCACTGGGGAGAAATAAGATGAAATTCTGGCCAGTGAGACATGAGGGGAAGTCTAGGGGGAGGCTTCTGGGAAAATTCTTTTAGAAGCTGAAAGGGGACATAAGAACGGAAGTTATCTCATCAGGCATTCCCACAGTGGAATGTGAGTCAATGTCTGGAGCTACTGCAGCCATCCTGTGACCATGAGGGGTTGAACTGAGGACAGAAACCAAAGGTACAGTCAGTAGAGCAGGAAGGAAAAAGTCTGGGTGGTTGATGATGTGATGGGGCTGCAGAGTGAACCAACCTGGCCCAGCCAGCATCTGTACCTTTGGATAGGTGAGAGAAACTGACCTTATTGTTTGCTTTTAACTGTGAGAGCAGCAGCAATCTATTTATTTAAGTTGTTAATAATTTGCTTGTCCAAGGAATACCAGGGGCATTAGCTCACAAAGAACAGCAACATCTGCAGTGTTAGGTATATATTGGGTGCTTTGAAGATATCATTTAATTTCATTCAATCCCTGAAACTCTACAAGATGTATTTTCTCAGATGAAAAAAAAAAAAATCATACCTTAAAGAGGGACTGGGTCTTCCCTAGGGTCACACAGCAGGGAAGCCCCAATGCTAGGCCTGAGTACATGGCAACACTATTCCAAAATGACTCCTAGACACCTCTCTTCCCTGCCAAGTATAATGCTCTCGGCACAAATTAAACTTTACTTTAAAAATAGAAAAGTAGAGGGGCCAGCAGGTGGCGTGGTGGTTAAGGCGCTGGACACTCCCACATGGCTAACCACGGTTCAAGTCCCGGACCTGGTGGCTTGCTTTCTCACTTTCCCTCTCTCCGTCTCTCTTTCTCTGGTCAAATTAAAATATGTAAATGAATAAATAAAAAATTAAATAAATTATTATTTTTTTAAAAATAGAAAAGTAGTTCGTTGAATGAAAAATGTTTACAAAGTGCTGAAGTCAAAGAGCGCAGCTATGAAAAAGCCACGACAGCAGGTGCATCGGCGATTAGTAGGTGGACCCAAGACCACCCAGTGCCAAGGTGCCGCACTGACCGGTTAGCTTCACACCCAAACGCGGCCCTCTGGCGACGACTCACCTCATTGTAAAAGAAATGAACGGTGTGGTTGTTGAGCTTTAATGAAAGCGTTTTCAGGAACGATATGTAATACGCCATAATCTCCTCATCGGAAAAGTCAAATTTATGAACAATGATAGAATTTACATAGTTATTAGAGAGTAAATAATCTAGGGAGAGAAAAAACAAAGCAAAACAGACAGGTTAACTCCTCCCAGAGGATGTCAGTTACGAACAGGTAACAAGTCCACGGGCTCCATCAGGGAAGCCTGTGGTGGCTGGGACGAAGCCCATGGCAGGGAGCACCTTCCCCTTTAACCAGCAAAGGAACCACCTGCTCTGCACAGACACTAGACGCTCAGGGGCAGTGCCAGAGAAAAGCCCGCCCTGCTGCCCTCCCACACCAAAAAGAAAAAAACACTCAATGGTTTTTTTTTTCACCGCTCGCAAAGTTCCACACAGCCTGGGGTGGGGAGGTCGCCGGAGTGTGGGCATTTTTCAGCCCACCCATACGTGGAGGTAAAAAGTGTTTCATGAAAAGCTGCCCTTCTTGCCCTCAAAGCGCTGCACGTGGTTTTCCCCCTCCTTATATAGAAACCAGATTTTGCAAAGGTCACTTTTTGCTGAACCTCTATTACATGTCCAGCACTGGGCTAGGTGCTTTACTAACGTCATGACAGTGCACAGTTGGGCTCATTCTCTCCATTTTGCAGATGAGTAAAAGGGGCTCAGAGGGGTTGATTAACTTGCCTGAGGGCACAGGGGCAATAAGCCGCAGAAAAGGGATTCTACCAGTGTCTGACAGCAGAGCTGTGTCTGTCATACACCCACGGAGGCTGACAACGAAAACTGGGTGATGAGGGAGTGAGGGCCCTTGGGCCAACAGGAGAGCAGCTCCCCTCCCAGCTGCCAGCCCCTGTGGAAATGCTGGCGCAGCAAGGAAGGGCTTCCGGCTGTGGAAGGGAAGCTGCATCTCCCACCTTTGGAACGCTGGCCACTGCACGGCCAGTTCTGAAAGCCATGCTGGCGAGCTGTCCACTGACAGCTGCAGCCTGAGGCCTCGGCTTGCCCTCCTGGTCTTGAGCCCTTACTGAACCCTCACCCTCTGGGGCCTCTTGGCCACCCTATAGAGCAGGTGCTCTGACCCCACTGTCTGTCCTCCAGTGCCCATCTGCCTCCCCACAGCTGGTTAAAGCAGAGCACGAGAGGGACCAGCAGTTAGTGTAATGGCTATGTCGCTGGACTCCCATGTAGTCGACCGCGGTTCACATCCCGGACCCGGTGGCTTAAAACTCACGCTGGGCGCATGTGCATACATGCCCAAGATCCCGAGAGGAGAATGGAGAAGGGATTGCAGCATGGCCATCTCCCCTGGGGGGTGATTTCTCACTTTCTGTCTGTCTGTCTGTCTGGCGAGCGCACGCGCCCAATAGCAAAAACCTCTTCAAAAAAAAAAAACAAAAACAAAAAAAAAAAAAAGCAGAGCACGAGAAACACCCATGCCTCCAGGTGAAGCATAAAGTGGCCTGGCTCGGAGCCTCACTACTCGGAATCTGGTCCTCAGGCCAGCAGGTTTCCCCAGGAGCCTGCAGGCATGCTGGGTCCTGGCCCCAGACCTGACCCGCTGGGTCCTGGTTTCTGAGGGTTGGCCCACACTCGTATGGGAAGCCTGCGGGGCTTCCCACGCATGCTGGCATCTGAGAGGCAACGGGCCCCAACGTGCCCTCGGAACCCTGCGGCCTGTGCCCAGATCTCAGCTCTGCCATTTCCCAGCTGACTGGCTTCGGGGAGCCGCCCCACTCCCCAGGGTCCCTGCCTGGGAAACAGAACAGCAGAACTGTCGGCACAGAGTTGTAAGGGTTAAAGGAGGCGATGCACAGAAAGGATTCAGGACGGCGGGAGCACAGAGCTCACGCTCAATAATGGGAACTGCCTACAACGGTTCAAGTGTGCCCCCAAATTCAAGTGCTGAAATTTGTTGAGCCACTGCCACAGTATCAGATGGTGGAAACTTAATCCAACTAAGGGGTTAAGAGAGGGGGCCTCTGAGAGGTGCTTAGGAGTACAGAGTCATCAGGGTACGGTCAGACGCCTGAATCCTGGTGGGTTTATAAGACAGACCAGAGCAGACACCCAGACACATGAACACAGTCGAGCTCTGGCTCTCCCACTGTGACGTTCTATGACATCTTGGGGCTTGTGGGGAGTCCCCACCAGAACTGTCACCAGATGCCGCCCCCTGACCTTGGACCTCCAAACTGTGACCTAAGTAAACCTCTACCCTTTATAGATCACCCACTCAGGTGTTTCTGTTAGCAACAAAGTCAACTAAAACTGCCAATATTCTTCTAGTTACAGAGATTCGTAATCTTTGTGTGTGTGTGTATGTGTGTGTGATTTCTGCTTTAGGGCACATGCGCTCGCCAGTCAGAAAGCGAGAAATTAGCCCCCAGGGAGGATGGCCAGGCCGCGATCCCTTCTCCATTCTCCTCTAGGGATTTTGGACATGCATGTGCACACGCCCACGTGAGTTTTAAGCCAAGGGGTCCAGGACTCAAAACCACGACCCACTACATGGAAGTCCAACAACGTAATCATTATGCCATCTGCTGGTCCCAAGATTCAAAACCTTAACTACCATATGCTCAGCCTGACCACAGCTGCTCTCGGGGAAGTAGAAAATAAACCATTGAGTTACCTGAGCCAGTGAGGTACTAATTTAGGTCACTCACAGTATTACTAAGCAGTCTGCTGGAAATCACCACCAACACCAAGAGCCATCCAGGACCAGCGCAGAGGCCGTGGTGTGGGTGTGCAACGTGCAGTCTTAGAGAAACGGTTTTCAAAATCTCCTGATTATAACAATTCCTAAGCAGTTCTTACTCCAAGTGAGGATCAATGGGTCTGCGGTGGGGGGGTCTTAGGAATCTCAATGTTTTTTGGGGGGACCAGCAGATGGCATAATGGTTACATCGCTGGACTCCTACGCAGGCAACGGTGGTTCAGGTCCTGGGCCTGGTGGCTTAAAACTCACACTAGGCATGTGTGCATGTATGCCCAAGATCCTGAGAGGAGAAAAGCGAAGGGATTGTGGCGTGGCCATCCCTCTGGGGGGGCGTGATTTCTCACTTTCTGTCTGTCTCTGTCTTAATGTTTTTTAAGATGAGGTTACACATATCGGACAACCTAAGTGTACAGCTTGACGTTTGTGAAAACACATACATACCTGAGGTAGACACACATGTGTATTAAATATACTTCACAAGGTGGGACCATGTAGTGCAGCAGCAAAACATGATGCTCTGCAAGACTGACCCACATCTGTTTCGACAGCCCTCCCTGAGTATGCTGGGCACACACACGTCCAAAACTGGGGAATGGCTAACCCTGAGGTGGATCAGAGTCAAAACCCTCTTGGGGGTGCGGTCTCTGTCTCTTTCTTGTTCATGGAAGAGATGAATAAGCAAACTTTAAAATACATATGTAGAGGCCAGCAGAAGATGTGGTTACGGTGTTGGACTCCCACATAGCCGACTGCAGTTCGATTCCCGGACCAGTGGCTCGAAAATCGTACCAGGCATGTATGAGTGCATGCCCAAAATCCCAAGAGGAAAATGGAGAACAAGGGATTGTAGCATAGCCATCCACCCTGTGGGAGGGTAGCTTCTCGCTTTCCTTCTCTCTGTTTCTTTCTGGTGAGTGCACACACGCTATGGCAAAACCCTAAAAAAAAAAAAAAAATACATGTGTGTGTACATACGTAGTTCATAAACCCTAGGTGTCCAGCTGCATGAGTTTGTACGTACACACACACGCACGCACACACCACCCAGATCAGACACAGCTCCAGCTCTCCAGAAGGCTCCTCATATCCTGCCTCGTCAGTACACGCTCCCTAGAAGCAACCCCTACTCCAACTTCCCCACCATAGAGCATGCTGCCTGTGCTGAACCTTGAATGGAATTGAAAAGCACACATGCTTCCTGTATCTGGCCTCTGTCACTCATCACCACATCTGACAGTGATCCACGCTGTGTGGCTCTAATTCATTCCTTTTTTCTTTCTCCATTTTTTTGCCTATAGTATTCCATTCTTTGAACAGTGCACGATGCACTTTCCTACTCAGAATCTAACTTACAACATGCAGCAGGGTGACTGTGATGCTCGGAGCTCTTTTTCATTCTGCTTCGTACTGACAGTGGTGGGGGACAACTGGAGAGGGTAATGGACTGACAGAGGAAGGGACTGCTGGGATGTCTTGCTGTGCCCTGTTGTGACTGGCTAGTGGCTTCCAGGCCACCACTGGCCCAGGCATCTATGCTGGCAGCTTCACATGTGCAATTATGAGTCTCTCAGCTGCATTCTGGAGCTGGAACAGCCACAGGCTCCTTCCACTCCTCAGTGGGGACTTTTCCAGGGCCTCCAAGAGGTGACTGTGGGTAGTGGCGCTGCCTCTGCTATTTGACTGGGATTTTTCTACTACCCCCTCATTGTGGGGCTGACTTTCTGTGGTGTCCTTTTCTAATAAACCCAGGAGTCTGTAAGTAATCTCAGTCTCTCGGGGTTCCGTCACTTAGGTCACCAACAGGTGCATTTGTGAATGGCTGCTTGTAATAGTGAAAAACTGGAAACCACCTAAATGTCCGTGGTCCAGCTGAATCGATTCTGGCCCAACAAGATGCAGGTCTTAGGCCAAACCAAGAAGGGTTACACAAGGGGCCAAACAGAAGATGTGCTGGAAGGGGGGGAAGCAAAGGCCAACAGCAAAACACCTGCTCTGGCCATTGGGATGAGCTTTTATGCAAACCTGTGCTTCTGTCATTCTAATGAAGCACAGAATGAAACAATGAGGATGTTTTCATTCTATAATTAGAGAATTAAAATAGGGGTCAGCCCAGTGGCCAGGCAGCTGGATCCCGCATGGTCGGCCGTATGGTTTGAGTCCCAGTCCCAGTGGCTTATAAAACATAACAGGTATGCATGCCTGCATACCCCAAAGCCCGACGTGGGGAGAAATGTGGAAGGGACTGTAGTGTGACAGAGACCCATTAGAAGGTGCTTGCTCTTTCTCCTCTGTAAGCACATGCTTCTTCTAGTGATAAAAAAAAAAGGAAGGGGACCAGCAGTTAGCGTAATGGCTATGTTGCTGGACTCCCATGTAGTCAACTGCAGTTGGAGTCCTGGACCCGGTGGCTTAAACTCATGCCGGGCGCGTGTGCATGCGTGCCCAAGATCCCAAGAGGAGAATGGAGGAGAAGGGATTGAGGCTTGGCCATCCCCCCTGGGGGGTGATTCTCGCTTTCTATCTCTGTCTCTCTCTGTCTGTCTGGCGAGCGCACACGCCCTATAGCAAAAACCTCTGCAAAAAAAAAGGAAGAAAATTAATATAAAAACAAAGACCATCTATCATTCTTACCCCTTGCAAATCCAATATTTATAAGTAGGCAGTGACTTCAGCCCTTTTTGCAAGACTTATAAGAGAGATCTGGTGAAGAGCTTCCATAAAGGAAGGGGCATCTGCCTGGTTTCTCACCACAGGGCACCTTTTTAGGTCCCCAAAAAGAAAAGCCATGCATACGACATGATCTCACTCACGTGTGGAACTAATAGAAGCAGGGGCTGGGGGATGGGGTGGGGTGACGTGGTGGTCAGAGAGCGCAACCTTCCCGCCCTCAGAAGGCCAGGCTGGAGCTCCACTGTACGGCGGGGCTGTGGCTGCCAACACTGTCCTACATACTTGAAATCTGCTAAGCCGTTAGGTCCAGAGTGCTCTCATGCACAAAAAAGAGGAACTGTGTGAGGCTACGGATGTGCTCGTTAATCTGTGCTGATTACTTCACAATATACACATCGAATCCTCAGATATAATTACAGAAAAAGAAAGAAAATCTGTGAGATCTAGAGAAACCACCTAAAACTCCAAATTTCTGATCTTCCCGACCCCCACCTTGTATCCAGTAGCCCAGTGCCTCGTGGGGCTCATAAAGGGGACCAGAGAGACACCGGAGGGAACGCTGCACTGAATGCCGGACCCGTGGGACACTCTGCACGCCCCCTCCCCCCCACTCCATAGACCACTCTGTTCCCAGCTGCTATTATCTCCGCCTGACGGACGGACAAACTGCAGTTTGGAACAGGACTCCCAGACACAGTGTGGTGGAACCGGGTCCAGAACTTGGCGCAGCCTGAGTCCGGAGCCTGAGCCACTGAACTGGATCTTCCCCTCTGAGTTTTTGGAAACCACACTCATTTTACATCCAGCAAAAGAGAAGCTAAATATAAGGGAAAACACTTCGGCAGACATGAGCCAACCCACATTTGTCTGCCTGCGGTCACTGGGAAATGTAGGGCATTTCCAAGGCAACAGCCCCACCTAGTGGCCGCTGCCGAGCACCACCACCAGCCACTCTTGCCCCTCCCACCCTTTCTTGCCCTGAGTAGCAACGGGGCCATCTCTACTGCCTTCTACCCACTGGGGACCTAGTGCCTGCCTTGGATACGGACAGACATTCAGCCACTCGCCTTCTCGCCCGCCCTCACTTCTTACAAACACGGCCTGGGGCGTGGTGCAGTCAGAATAAGCAAGCTAGTGGCCAAGCCGCAGAATTAGGAACTAAACCACGGTTTCTCAAGCTTGGCACCTCAGGCAGAGCAAGCTGGCGATTCTCTGTTGCAGGGGCCTGGCCTGCGCACCGCGGGGTGTTCAGCAGCACCCCGTAGTGTCGTCTACCCTCTACAAGCTGGTAGCGCCCTCTCTCCACCTGGATCACGGCAACAAAGAGTGTCTCTAGAAACTGCCAAACGTCCCCAGGTTGAAACCCACTGGGCTAACCGGCTGTCCGTGCCGGCCTTGCTAGAGTGGTCACTGTAGGCCACTCAGGCTTCAATGAAGGCACCCACAGCACCTGCCTCTCCGGAGTGGTTGTATGGATGAAGGAACTGGGCCTGAGTGTGGGCAGGTAGTGAGCTCACTGTCACACTCACTGGACGAGCAAGTGAGACCGCAGCAGATAGCCAGGCGCCCACACCCACAGCCCTGCATGTTCTTGGCTGCGGCCTTCCCACACTCCCCCTGGACTTAGTCTGTTGATTGCTTATTCAGCGACCCCAATTCTTTAATAACAAGTCATAAAGAAATGCAAAGACTTCCAAAATAATTCAGGGGACCCCTCTCTTAGCCCTCACAGTGCCCCACCATACAGAGATAAATACAGTGTTACAGGCTTAATCGTGTTCCTGCAAATTCATATATTGAAGCCCTAACCACCAATGTGACTGTACTTGGAGACAAGGCCTTTAGGGAGATAACTGGGTTAAATGAGGTCGTAAGGATGGGCCCTGCCCTGCTAAGACTGCTGTCCCTACAAGAGGAAGAGACCCTATGTTGGTCTTTCTCCCCAACACACAGGCACAGAGGAAAGACCACCCACAGCAAGAAGGGGGTCGTCTGCACACTGGGACGAGTCCAAGCCCGAAACCAAACCTGCTGGCAGCTTGACTCGGACCATCTATCGTCCAGAACTGTGAGAGATCGAATTGCTCTTTTAAACCACCCAGTCTGAGGTATTTAAGATTGCCCAAGCTGACCACTCCACATGGGAAGCACAGACATACACAAGGACAAACTACACCCCAGGGCAGAGGCAAATGCCAAGGAATGTCCTTACAAAGGGAGGTCTCGTGGCTGATATTCTCAAACAGGATGTTCAAGGTCTGCAGCAGCTGAACGCACACGTAGCGGCCCGATTTCTGCCGCAGGATGTTCAGGAAGAAGACAAACATGTTCTTCTCCAGGAAGAAGCTGGGGAAAGAATGGGGAAGGGTCAGTGGTCTGCTTCCACACGTGAAAATCAGAATCATCCACTGGGAACATTCAGTCACATGCGCATACCTGTCCCCAACAAAGGCAACCAAGGAGATGCCAGGTCACACACCCGCGGGGCCCCGGCTCACGTAACAGCGAGTTCTCACGTGCTGTCTTTGTGAAGGCCAAGACGAAACCTTCCAACTCTCTTCCCGGAAGGTGAGAACTGTGCTGACTCCGGGAGCAGGAAACTGGATCTCAGACAGAACGGGACAGAGTTCTGCCTACTGAAAGATCACATGCCCTCTACTCTAAACCGCCTCGCAGTGCTGCTCATCAAGTGCTCGGCACCGCGACTTCCCTGACGGACCTCCTCGCTCTGTGTGCCGTAGCTCTGCACTAAGGAAAACAGCTGCAAGTCCCAGCCAAGGGGTAGGGCACGCTGAATACTGAAAGTTTCTGTTCCCAAATGATCAAGCTTGTAGTTTTCCTATCTAAGGAGAAAGAACTAGAAAGACACGTGAAGAGGCTGACATGGGGAGGGACCCTCGTCAGCGCCCAGCTTCTGCCTCCCCTGTTCTGCACAGGACACTTGGCTGCCTGCGGCCTAGGGCACGGGCTCCCAGGAGTCCATGTTGCTTCTTCTAGTCTTGAAGAGGAAACAGAAATCCTGAATGCCTCTCCTTAGAAAAAAATGAGATTTCTTTTTTTTTTGAGAGATTTTCGCTATAGGGCGCGTGCGCTCGCCAGACAGACAGAGAGAGACAGAAAGCGAGAAATCACCCCCCAGGGGGGATGGTCACGCCACAATCCCTTCTCTTCCATTCTCCTCTCGGGATCTTGGGCACGCACGCACACGCGCCCGGCGTGAGTTTTAAGCCACCGGGTCCAGGACGCGAACCGCGGTCGACTACGTGGGAGTCCAGCGACATAACCATTACGCTAACTGCTGGTTTCCAAGAAAATGAGATTTCTAGTTGTGTGTTCTCTGAACTCCAGCTAAGGCCAGGTAGTCACTCACTTGGGGTGCTCAGAAGAAAATCGCTGCAGGCACATGCGTCTGCCAGTTGCCTTGGTTTGGGGGCTCTCTCCCCGCCTCGTGTGTCCACCCCACAGTGTGGAATCTCTGGCCTGGAACCTGATTAGTGCCATGTAATTGCTGTTTGAATCCATTATAGGGTTGATGAGTAAATAAATCTGTCCTAGAAGACCCCTAAAGTCTTCCCCAACTCTGGGAGACTGTCTGCTTTCATGCTGACCTCCCCGAGATCGCTATCATCTAAACCTCTGCCTGCCTTCGGGAGCTCCTACAAATCGCGACTCCCAAGTACCACCTCCAAACTCACTGCCCACTGCCCCAACTTGGAGACTCGAGTTAAATCAGCACTTCGCTCTTGTCGCAGAGATTATTCATTCAGTAGGTCACAACCCTGGATTTTAAAAAACTCTCTGGGGGAGTGGGGAGCTCCTTAGAAAAATGGCCCAATATGAAGGCTGGGGCACGGAACACACAAAATGCACCTGGAGCATCGTCTATACCAGGAAGAAAGGAAGTACTCAAAAAACAAGATGTGAGCATGCCCACGGCACACAGGAACCAACCAGAATGACTTCTAGTCACTTAAAGTGGGAACACTGTGAGCCATAAAACAACACAGCATTGGATTATAACTCAGAGTATGAAATAAATATGCATGAGTCCATATTGATATAAATAAATGGTTGAATAAATAAATGGCAAAGAACAGAAATCTTCCATACAGAAAAAATTCTTTTTTTTTTTTTAGAGGTTTTTGCTTTAGGATACATGTGCTCGCCAGAAAGAGAGACAGAGACAGTGAGAGGGAAAGTGAGAAATCACCCCCCAAGGGGGATGACCACACCACAATCCCTACTCTTCCATTCTCCTCCAAGGATCTTGGGCATGCACACATGCACCCAGTGTGAGTTTCAAGTCACCAGGTCCAGGACGCAAAACATGGTCAGCCATGTGGGAGTCCAGTGACTGCTACTCCATCTGCTTGCCCCACGCAGAAGAATTTCAAACAGTATATGTAGATTCTCCCCCTCCTTGAAAGTGAAGATTAATTCCCACCCCCTCTCATCTCGTAAAGTGGGCTAGGCTTTGTGACTCTTCCGAAGAAGAACAGAGGGACAAGGGAAGAAGTCACTTTATAGTAAGAGAAGCCTGGCAGACACCACCTCGAGTAGGGGAAGCTTGCTACCACCAGGCTGTCATATGAAGCACGAGCATCTGCTAGGATGGGATGAGAAGGGGACTTCTCTATAGTGGTCTTCCCCTAACCCCCGGGCTAATGTGAAAAAAAATACCAAACTCAGACTTGCTAGAGTTGGGGAACAATCTACAGGAGACCAAGTCAGTGTTCTCCAAAACTGTGTAGGTAATTAAAAATAAGAGAAGACTCAGAAACCACCCCAAACTAAGAGCCTGGAAGATGTGAGTACTAACTGGATTGTGAGAGCCTGGAGCTAAAGGGAATAGTAATGAAAATTCTGGCAAAATCCAAATCAAATCTCGAGTTTACTCAATGGCAGTGTGCTAGTGTCGGATTCTTAGTTTTTCTTTAAAGAATTATTTTATTTAACTTTATTTATTTATTTAAATTTGACCAGAGAGGGATGGAGTAAGAGACAGAGAGCAGGAATCAAGTGAGAAAGCAAGCCGCCAAGTCTGGGACTTGAACTGTGGTCGGCCATGTGGGCGTCCAGTGTCCTTAACACCACGCTACCTGCCAGCCCTGTCAGTTTCTTAGTTTTAGCAAATGCACCCTAGTTATACAAGATATTAACAATAGGGAAAACCAGGAAAAGGATACGTAGAAGGTTTCACTACTGTTTTTGCAATTTTTCTGTATATCTAAAATTACTCCAAAATTTGAAAATATATTAAAAACAAAATATGGGGGGGGGTGGAGGGACTCTGTTGGGCTGCTGTTTATGAACTACTACTGGGACTCTAAGAACTCACTGCTTTCGAGAAGAGGATTCCTCATGGCTCCTGCAAACTAGTCATTTCAGGGCACAGGAGAAATGAAGATTTTCTACTGATAATTCAGCCTCCAGCAAACAAAGCTAGCGTGATTGAACTTCAAGAATTAGAAAGAAACACACCATCCATCAGATGACAAGAAATCACCGCAGGATCACAAGAAATATGGGAAAGCAAGAAAATACCTCTCCTCCAAGGGAAAAGAATAATTTCTTTTCATCCACAAGCAGTTCAATGTAAATCATGGAAATGTCTGATAAAGAATTTAGAATACTGATAATGGCGAAGCTAACTGAGATGGAAGAGAAGAGAGACAATGAACTGCTAAAGAGAAAGAAGAAAGAAGTTGATGAGTTCCAGGAGGTGAGGAAATTCTTGCAAGATCTAAAAGAGGAATTACACGCTTTACAAAAGAGTCAAACGGAACTGTTAGAAATGAAGTCTATAATACAGGAAGTCAAAATCTCCCTTGAAAGTATTAAAAGCAGACTAGATCATACAGAAAATAGAATCTCTAATGTAGAAGAGAAAATGGCTGGCCTAGAAAAATCCACCACGAAGACTGAGAAAATGGCACAAAAACTTGAGAATAATATACGAGAAGTACTAGATACCATCAAACGTCCAAACATCTGGATAATTGGCATTCCAGAAGGTGAAGAGACCCATAAGGGCATTGCTAATCTATTCCATGAAATCCTGCAAGAAAACTTTTCAAATCTAGAGAGGCATTCAAAGATCCAGTCCCAAGAAATACAAAGGACCCCAAATAGAATCAACCCAAGAAGGTCTTCTCCAAGACACATTATAGCCAGGTTGACCAAAACCACAGACAAAGACAAGATACTAAGATTGGCAAGAGAAAAACATCAAGTTACCTACAAAGGACATCCCATCAGGCTAACAGCAGATCTCTCATCGGAAACAATGCGAGCGAGGAAAGAATGGGAAAATATATTCAAAGTGTTAAAAGAAAAGCAATTTCAGCCAAGAATACTGTACCCGGCAAGATTATCTTTCATGTGGGAAGAAAAGACAAGAACATTCTCAGATAAACAAAACCTGAAAGAATTTACCAACACCAGACCAGATCTCCAAGAAGTTCTCAAGGGTGTGCTATTATCAGGAAAATTAAATATAGACACACGGAAAGAAGAGTTCAAAAACTAAGAAAGTGGCCAACTTAATCATAGGGACAAGTCTGGAGTTGAATATTATATCCCAGAATTTAATAGGAAAAATGGAACCAGAACAGAAGATAAAGTACATGAGACTGATAGGTTCATGCACCTACCATTTGAACAGAATCCTACCTGTTTCCTGGCTTTAAGAAAAGTTCCTTAGCATTTCTATGATTTAAGTTAAAACTGGTTTTCTTAGTAGTACCATGTGAACTTACCATTGAAAGTAGTTATTTAAGAAATTGTGTGATCAATGTAATGTGGGTGGAAAAGGAATGGAAGACAATTGTAGACACCAGAGATAGTGTGAGAAGAGGGTGGGAAAGGACAGAGGGTCAGAAAGAGGGGTAAACATTCTAGGAACTATAAATGGAAAATTTTTGATAATATGCATGATTAAGTCACTATGCAGTATATTCTGGATGAGAAATCACAATTTGTATGCTGTGATGATGCTTAGGGAAAGAATGTAAATTAAGTTACCAAAAAAAAAAAGTTTCAGAAAACAAAAATCCATTTGATGACCGCAGTAAGATATATAGCCCCAGCTAGGTGCTACTTTATAGGATGCCTAAAGTTAGACTTGTGTTCATGGAAATGTATATATCAGCTGTGTTTGCTATGAAAATATTTAGATTAAGATCTTCAGTAATTCAATAAAATGTGGGGGGAAACAGTCTAGAAAGTAAACATAGATACCAGAGACAGTGTGGGAAGAGAGTGGGAGATGGCAGAGGGTAAGAGATAGGGAATCAAGGATGGGGGGAAAGGCAAAACATACATGAAACAAGAAATGGAAAATTATTTGTTGACAATAACATGTATGTTGATGTGCTTGATTGAGACAATATACAGTGTACTCTGGATGGAAAATCTCATTTTGTATGCTGTAATGATGTACAATGAATGAATGTAAACAAATAAATTTAAATAAATAAAAAAACACAAAAGGAAAATAGAAAAAAAAGAACTCACTGCTTTCCTAAGATGACAGATGGACTAAGAAAGTCCATTCTAATAAAGGAGACCAGTTTTAACTTTTAATCCAAGGGTCTTCTGCATTTCCAAACACAGAAGAAAACAGCCAAGCAGACAAATGACCTATGGATCCTTAAAGCGAGCGAGCCCCATTTACAAGGACTGCCTCACTTTATTACTCACATCCTTTCCTGTGGGGATCCTGGTCCGTGTCTTGTAATTGTATTTTAAGGAGTTTGCATTTTCCACAAGTAGCTTTATTAGATAACCTAACTGATGAAAATATAGAGCTATCCTGAAAATCAGTTCAGGATAGTTAATAAGAACCCAGGTTGGAAATAGAACATCTTTTTTTTTTAAGTGGGTTTTAAAAGTGGCCTCAACATTTGTAATGGAGATAATATAACTGTATGCATATTTATAAAATCTGTTGGTGGTTGTCATAAATTGATCCCAAATGCTCTGTACTAAGATACTGAGAAAGTCTGCTGGGGAGGGAGTTTATGGTTGACAAGCCTTGCTTTCTAACTGTGCAGCAGGCAGCCCTGTTTTTATCATGTGCTCTCATTTACTGAGCACTTACTCTATACCAGGCAGTAGATAGGGAACTTTCTCTCCTTTAAAGATGAAGAAATGGAAGCTTGAGGTGACAAAGACCTGGCCTAAGACTGCTTAGTTGGGAGTATGAGAATGAGAAGACTGAGAGTGGGCCCCAAAGCCAATCAAGATTACCCTTGGAGGCCGGGCCGGTGGGCCGCGGGGGCGGGGCGCCGGGCACGGGGGCTCCGATCCGCATGCCTGGGCGTGGGGGTGGGGCGCGGGGGCATGCACCGGCGGGCGGGCGCGGGGCGCTGCTCCGCGTGCCAGGGCGCGGGGGCAGGGTGCCGGGCGCGGGGGCTCCGCTCCGCATGCCCTGTCCGGAGGACCGGCCCAACCGGGGCTCTGCCCCGTGTGCCGTGGCCGGGGTCTGACCCGTGTGCCGTGGCCGGGGTCTGCTCCACGTGCCTTGGCCGGAGAGCCAGCCCAGCCGGGGCTCTGCTCTGTGTGCTGTGGCTGGGGTTCTGCTCCGCATGCCCTGGCCGAAGAGCCGGCCCGGACGGGGCTCTGCCCCACGTGCCATGGCCGGGGTCTGCCCCGCGTGCCGTGGCCGGGGTCTGCCCCGCATGCCGGGGCCGGGGCTCTGCTCCGCGTGCCGTGGCCTGGATCTGCTCCGCGTGCCTTGGCCGGAGAACCAGCCCAGCCGGGGCTCTGCTCTGTGTGCTGCGGCTGGGGTTCTACTCTGCGTGCCCTGGCCGGAGAACCGGCCCGACCGAGGCTCTGCCCCGCGTGCCGTGGCCGGGGATCTGCCCCGTGTGCCGTGGCCGGGGTCTGCCCCACGTGCTGTGGCCGGGGTCTGCTCCGCGTGCCTTGGCCGGAGAGCCAGCCCAGCCGGGGCTCTGCTCTGTGTGCTGTGGCTGGGGTTCTGCTCCGCGTGCCCTGGCCAAAGAGCCGGCCCAGCCGGGGCCCTGCCCCACGTGCCATGGCCGGGGTCTGCCCCGCGTGCCGTGGCCGGGGCTCTGTTCCGCGTGCCATGGCCTGGATCTGCTCCGCGTGCCTTGGCCGGAGAACCAGCCCAGCCGGGGCTCTGCTCTGTGTGCTGCGGCTGGGGTTCTACTCCGCGTGCCCTGGCCAGAGAACCAGCCCGACCGGGGCTCTGCCCCGCGTGCCGTGGCCGGGGATCTGCCCTGCGTGCCGTGGCTGGGGTCTGCCCCACGTGCTGTGGCCGGGGCTCTGCTCCGCATGCCTTGGCCGGAGGGGCGGCCAGGCCGGAGCTCTGCCCTGCGGCTGGGGCTCTGCCCCCGCGTGCCGTGCCCCCGCATGCCGTGGCCGGGGTCTGCCCCCGAGTGCCATGGCCGGGGATCTGCCCCGTGTGCCGTGCCCGGGGCTCTGCCCCCGCGTGCCGTGGCCAGGGTCTGTCCCGCGTGCCGTGGCCGGGGCTCTGCCCCCGCGCGCCATGACCGGGGTCTGCCCCGCGCGCCGTGGCCGGGGCTCCGCCCCCGCGTGCCGTGGCCAGAGCTCTGCCCTGCGTGCCGTGGCTGGGGTCTGCCCCGCGCGCCGTGGCCGGGGCTCTGCCCTGCGGCTGGGGCTCTGCTCTGCGTGCCTTGGCTGGAGAGCCAGCCCAGCCGGGGCTCTGCCCCCGCGTGCCGTGCCCCCGCGTGCCGTGGCCGGGGTCTGCCCCCGCGTGCCGTGGCCGGGGCTCTGCCCCGCGTGCCGTGGCCGGGGTTTGTCCCGCGTGCCATGGCCGGGGCTCTGCCCCCGCGTGCCGTGGCCGGGGTCTGCCCCACGTGCCGTGGCCGGGGCCCAGCTCCGCGTGCCGTGGCTGGGGCCCAGCTCCGCGTGCCGTGGCCGGGGTCTGCCCCGCGTGCCGTGGCCGGGGTCTGCCCCGCGTGCCGTGGCCGGGGCCCAGCTCCACGTGCCGTGGCCGGGGTCTGCCCCGCGTGCCGTGGCCGGGGCTCTGCCCCGCGTGCCGTGGCCGGGGTCTGCCCCGCGTGCCGTGGCCACGGCTCTGCCCCGCGTGCCAGAACCCGGACCGCCCAGCCCCCACTGCCTCTCCGGCGCTGGATATGTCTCGCACCCGGCGCTGCAGCGGACTGGCGCCGCGGACCGGCTGAGGTCGCTGTCCTTCCTTTCTCTGGCTGGGCGGGCGAGGGGGGGGGCACTGGATCCCGCACGTATTCATGCGCTCGGGGCCCGCATGGGGCTGCCGGGCCTGCGTGTGGTCCCGGGCCTACGAGTGGCCGCCAGGTCCGGGCATGGCTGCCGGAGCTACATGTGGCCCCCAAGCTTGCGCATGGCCGCCGGGCCTGCACCCCCGCGTGGCTACCGACTGCGGGCGACGGGCTGGGACCGAGCACAGGGATCAAGAACTTACAGCTATGGGCAGCAGAGGGAGTCTTTGGCTGTCTTGGACCAATTGAGAGGTGTATTGTGTGGGAGGAATTTCTCTGCCTATGGTCAGTGAGAAGATGATGGTTACCAGCTCTGCATTACCTCAGGGAAAAACAAGAACTGCTCTACCATTCTTAAGGAATCCAAACACCCGAGGATGATTCACGCTGCAGATCCCCACATTACCATTCCCGGTGACTGTGGGATGGCTGCTGTGCCGCATCAGCTGATGGCCGTCTCTGCTTTCCAGAGCCGCGTCCCTGAAACTGTGTTCCATGGAGACTCACCTACATTTATGGGGCTCCACGAGACCCACCCTTGGCCCAGCCCTTAGTGAAGTCTACATTTCCTATTGCTGGGAACTTTATGAACTGATAATTGGAAGAAAAAAGAAAAAAAAAAAAAAAGAAATTGTATCTCTCAGCAAAAAACATCATAGACAATTCACACTTACTTGCAGAATCATCTGAGTGGGTTTTGAATGTTCACAACATAATGTTAATGTTGAAGGTGGTGAATATGTTTATATCTATTTGGTTAATGCACACTGTATATACATGCTTCTACAGACCATTCTGTACCCATTCTGTACAAATGTAATGATTGTATGCAAATTAAAAAAAAAAAAGAAGAAGGAAGGAAGGAAGGAAGGAAGGAAGGAAGGAAGAAAGAAAGAAAAAGGGAGGGAGGGAGAGAGGGAGGAGAAGGAAAAACGTAAAAGTATGCTTAGTGGACAAAAAATGAGAAGTTATTTGCTGATGATAATGTTTACAGTAATATCTTTGTCTTGACTGTCATGCATAGTATTTGTGTTGGAAAAAGAAATGTATACTGTAAAAGACATGTGCTAAAATGTAATAAATAAAAAAAAATTAAAAAAAAAAAGATTACCCTTGGATACCCACAGCGCCCCCTAGGGTGCAATCACCTCTCAGAACTTGGACAGCATGGCAGTGCTTTTTCAGAGACAGTCAGCACAATTCCCCATTTGGATTAGACATAACTCACCACCCCAGAAAAACAGTAGACAATGCTTTGAAGCATTAAATAATCACAAACACACCAACCCAGAGTGAGGCAGAGAATGCCAAACTCCTGAAAACAGCTATTCCCAAACTTCAGTGTGCAGGGGACCAGCCCGGAGAGCTGAGTAAAGTGGGGGCTGCCAGAGCGCTGTGTGAGAGTCTCTGCTTTACCACTTACCCGCTGGGTGATATTGGGCAAAAATGGGGATCCCAACAGGGCCTCCCAGGACAGGGGGGAGAGCCAGCTGCAGTGTCCCATCAGGAGCTCAGCACTTTGTCTGCCCACAGTAAACCCTGTAGCTGTCAGCCCTTGTGACTCCTCCAGGGTCGGGTCCTTTCGGTTCACTTGGAATGTAACCGCCCAGGACATCTTCTCCCTTCCTTTGGGACATAATCACATACAACTTGGAAAATTACTCCTGACATTTTCAGGTTTTCTAGAGACACTCATTTCCTTAACTTTCCCATTTTGGGCTTGCATCTCCACAGCATTTCAAGGGCGTTCAATTTAGATAGAGATACAGATAGATGACTGGGCAAGACCAGATTAGCGTCGAGTCCTGACATCACCAGGGATGACTCATGGTACACATTTACAAAAACATGCAAAGGAAGAAGAATCAAAACACGAGAATCATCAGAAACCCTACTCGAATACAGAGCTGTCATTTTGATCTCCCCAAATCAGAATCTCGGTGATGGAGCGGATGGTCTCCACTAGCAGGTTCCGGTTCTGTTCGGTGACGGTGGTGTTTTTGGTCAAAACGTGGTAGAGATACCTGAGAGAAGAGAGAGGAAAGGAAGTTAAAGGTTACCAGCTGGAAGGGAAGCCAGGCTCCATGACCAGGAGCAGCATATTGGGGACAACGAGGCAGTGCCTTTTCAGATATGGTTAGTACAACTCCTCATTCGGATTAGACGTCAGTCATCGCCCCAGAAAAACAGCAGACAGTGCTTTGAAGCGTTAAATAACCAGGGAAACACCATCCCAGACTGAGGCAGAGAATCCTCAAGCCCTTTAAAATAGCTATCCCAGGCCAGCAGGTGGCGTAGTGGTTAAGACGCTGGACTCCCACCTGGCGGATTCTGGGACCTGGTAGCTTCAAAGGCATGCACACGTGCCCAGCGTGTCCAGGACCCTGAGACAAGAGTGGAGGAGAGGGGGTTGCGCATGGTCATCCCCCCGGGGGGTGATTTATCACTTTCTGTCTCCCTCAGGAGCACATGCGCACCATAGCAAAAAAAAACTCTCAAAACAAACAAATAAACAAAAAAACCTATCCGTAAACTTCAGTGTGTGTGTGTGGGGGGGGGGGGGGGGGGACTTGCTTAGAGCTGAGTAAAGCAGAGGCTGCCAGAGCTCGCTTGGAGATGGACTCCACAGCACTGAGGGGACAGAACCAGCCTGTCGCACCTGTCTGCAGGGATCCTGCTGCCAGAGGAGCATGTGGGGACACATGGCCCAGGGCAGAATACCAAGCACAAGACCTGCAGCCAGGCTGACGCTGAGAAGCAGACCCTTCCCCATGCTGGAATGTTCTTCTGAGTGGAGGACATCCCCGCGCATCACATATCACACTGCTGGTCAAGTGCACGGTAGCAGCCTGGGTGACTGCTGACTGCGTCTGCCCTGCTGATCCCCAACCAGGACAGAAGAGCCTAAAACCTGCAGGACCAGGCCTGACTTCAACTGCCTGGGCTTCCTTCCTGGAACGCCCTGGCTGCCTTCATCAGGCTGCCTGGCCAGCCTTACTCTTGGTGCAGCCTTCCCTCAGTGAAGCCATCCTTTCTTAAGTTCCTTAAGAACCTCTCTGGGTGTGGGACCAGCAGTTGGTGTAATGGCTATGTCGCTGGACTCCCATGTAGTCAACTGCAGTTTGAGCCCTGGACCCAGTGGCTTAAACTCACACTGAGCGTGTGTGTGTGCATGCCTAAGATCTCGAGAGGAGAAGGGGTTGCAGTGTGGCCATCACCCCCAGGGGGGTGATTTCTCGCTTTCTATCTCTCTCGCGCGCCCTATGACCCCCCCCCCCCCCGTGTGAATTTGACCATTCCCTCTTTCTGGCACCTGTCCCCTTGAATGCTTGCTACTTCACAGACCACGCTGATTTGTAATGATCTGCCTCCCTCACTAGACCTGGGTTCGTCAAGGTCAGGACCATCGTCTTGTTGACCTTGGTGATACCAACATAGTGCAGGGTGGCTAGTACCCCGTGGGTGTTCAATACATGCTGATGGAGCCGGGGCAGCCTCATGACACCAGTCGAATCAGAATACATAAACTGAACAAGCCAAGGTCCAAACACAAGCTACTGCGCTGGGCCTGGGTCAGACAGCTTGATCCCTGCCCCTGCTGCTTCCTAACGTGGCCTTAGACAAGGCATTCATCTCTCTGTGGCAGAGTCTACAAAACCCAATCACGGGACCAGCAGTTAGCGTAATGGCTATGTCACTGGACTCCCACGTAGTCGACCGTGGTTCGAGTCCCAGACCTGGTGGCTTAAACTCACGCCAGGCGCGTGTGCGTGCGTGCCCAAGATCCCGAGAGGAGAATGGAGGAGAAGGAATTGCGGCGTGGCCATCCCCCCTGGGGGGTGATTTCTCGCTTTCTATCTCTCTGTCTCTCTCTGTCTGACTGGCGAGCGCACGCGCCCTATAGCAAAAACCTCTCCAAAAAAGGAAAAAAAAAAAAAAAAAAAACAATCACAGCCTCCTCACCGGTTGTTTCGGAAAGCCTTGTGTTAACACACAGAAAGGGGCCGAGCGCGGTGCCTGGTGCCCAGCACACACTCTTCAGTAGGGTTAACTGCTATTACGGACGTTAATATACTGTGGTCGGTACGTTGGGGTCGTCATTAACAACATTGCTAAACTATACAAAGACTATTTCAGGAACTGAGGAAGAAGAGGCCAGGTTGGATCCAAACAGGAAAGAAGACCTCGGGGGAGGAGCCGTGATGGGAAGGTCGCGAGAAGCAGAGCAGGTGCTGGAACCTCTCCTCCTGAGAGGCAGGAGCATGTGGGTTCATCTCAGACATGGTGCTCGATTCTCAGTAGCTGGGTGATTGTGAGCCAGTTTCTTCATCTCTGGGCCCGTGGTTGGCTCACCTGTGAACTGGGAGCAGCAATGGTTCCTAATGAGGGCCTACCTACTCCAGTGCTGTTAGGAATAAACAAGTACTGAGGTAGCTAAACCGGCAGCGGCTACCAACAACACAAGTGCTAGCTGCTCTTACTGACGCTTTGAAATCATCTCTGAAAAAGATCCTACTATTAGGAGCCCTCACAGACAGGGAAAGGGCAGGGTCTAAATCACCCTAGGAACGCCCACATGCCTGGCTCTGCATGAGGACTTTATACGACCCCTGGCTCACAGTAACCTGGGGACATGCACACTGTTACCACCGCACTGTCACGACGGCACCCGAGGCCTGGGGAGGCGCGCCAGCTCACAGCATGCCCATGGCTGGGAGGTGCAGTCTCAGGGCTCCGCCTGCGCCACGGCCTCTCGGACACCTCGTGTCTTTTTCAGTGGAGACGTTCTATTGAGGGTGTGACAATAGCACACTGAGCTTTACCACATGATGACTAATAAAGCTGGGTGCCTTTCATGTATGTTTATGGGCCGTTTGAATCATCTTTTGTGAGGTGCCTTTGCAAGTCTTCTTCCATTTTTTATTGGGTCAAGTGCCTTTTTGTTATTTACCTGACAGAGTTCTTACATATTCTGGACACCAACCTTTCGCTGGATATATGTACTGCAAGTATTTTCTCTGAGAGTGGCCTGCCTTTTCACTCTCTTTATAGTGCTTTTTTGGTGAACAGAGGTTTAAAATTTATTTTTAAGCTTTTTGTCATAGAGTCTATGCAGAAACGAGAGAGACAGTGAGAGGAAAAGTGAGAGATCACCCCCAACACCACCGCCACCAAGGAGGATGGCCACACAGCAATTCCTTCTCCATTTTCCTGGGATTTGGGGCATGCACACACACACACACACACACACACACACACACACACTTGGCGTGATTTTCAAACCACCAAGTCTAGGACTCGAACCACAACTGGCCATGTAGGAATCGAGAGCCTTAACCTCTACGCCACCTGTTGGTCTCAAGGTTTTTAATTTTAATATTCCCCAATTTATCAATCTTTCCCTTGAATTTTTTATTATTATTATTAAGCTTACGAAATCTTCCTTACCCTAAAGTTACGAAAACAAAATTCTGTTTTCCTCTAAAAGAAAAAAAAAAGATTGTTTCACCCTTACATTTTGAATATATCTGGAAATGACTTGTGTAAGGTAGTATTGGCCAAAATTAATTGTTTCTATACAGAGATCTCATTGAACCAGCAGCATTTCCTGAAAAGGCCTTCATTTCTCTTCTGCACTGCAGTGTCACCTTTGTCATTAATCAGGTGACTACATGAGTGAGGGTCTCCTTCTGCATTGATCACATGTCTATCCTTGTGCCAACACCCTGCTGTTACTACAGCTTTATAACAATCCTGCCATGTGGTAAGTCTTCCCACTTCTTTCCTTCTGTTTTTTTCAATTTACATTGGTTATTCTTGGCCCTTTAATCTCCACATATATTTAAAAATCACCTTTTCAATTTCTACAAAAATATCTGCCACGTTTCCTTTGAGACTGCCCTACATTTATAGCTAAATTTGGAGAGAACTGACATCTTTACAATAAGATACCTTATTGTATCATAAAATGCTGTTATGATATTTACAGCATTTCTTTCCACGTTCACTAGATAGGGGTCTTGCACATCTTTTGTGAGATTTACTCCTAAGTAGTTGATGTTTCTTCATGCGATGGTAAATGATATTGTTTGAAATATCCATTTTCTGCATGTCGGCTGCTGGCAGACTGAGGTACCGGTAGAATTTAGGCTCTATAGCTCTATCATGTCACACCTGGACCTTGCTCGCCTTTTGCCCTAGCACACTGTTGTAGGTAATGTTTTGGAAGAGACCTCAATACATGTTTGCCTGAATGTACTGGAGGGAAGTGCTGAATGGATTAAGATTTAATATTTTAATGCTGCATTTAATTCCAGAGCTTTGGAAGATCAAGTAATTCAAACCACCTCTGCGATATAAGCATTTGAATGACTTCCTGACTGCCAGTGTAACGTGCATTTGAGAGAGGTGGGGAACTTTGACAGCCACAGGAAAGGAGGCGTCAGCTGTGTCTCATGCCACTGCCCAGGACCCAGGGCTGCTGGAGAGGGATCTGTGCCCATGGGTCTTTCCTTTGCTGTGGATATTTACACGGTGGAGCTCACCTTGCATTCCATTTGTATGCTAATTTGTGCGCTCTTCTTTTTTCCCACCTCAGTGCATTTTTTGTTATCAGCCACTGTTAGCAAATATCTGTAATGGCTGCAGAGTATGCCACGGGGAGGCTAAGCACAGGCTACTCCCCCGAAGGGCATGACGAAGGGCATGACGACTCCTCACGGTTAGACGATGGCAACGTGACCATGCCCATCCTGGCATGCAGAGCTGTGTCCTTATCTCAGATAAGCTTCCGAGGACAGAATGATTGCCTTGGACATTTCGAGTGGATCAAGAGTCTTCTCTTAGAATGATAATGACTGTTTCAATGGTAACTTTTTCTCTCAAACTGTGTGTGTACACTTAAATCATCATCACCAAAACAGCAGGCGCTGACGACGGCCAGGCTCTTCTCTGAGGGCTTCAATGTACTCACTCACAGCCCACACACTCCTGCGGGCGAGATTCGCTGGCTGGCCCAGACAGCTGCCCAGGGTCCTGGTGCAGCATGCCAGAGCCAGGATTAGAACCAGGCCCTACGATTATAACCATCCTGCTACAGAAAACGCCAACAATGAAGTGAACAACACTTTCATCAGCCAAGCACTCACATAAGTTACAAATGCTTGACTAACATACAAGAAAACCAAATACAAGAACAAATCAAAAGGCATGAAACTGTATTATCAATTCTCAAGGAAAGTCTTTTTTTAAAGAATTATTTAATTTCATTTATTATTATTATTGTTATTATTTATTGAGAGAAGCAGGGGGCAAAGGGAATAGTGAGAAGGCAAGCTGCCAGGTCCGGGACTCGAAAGGCAGTCAGCCATGTGGGAGTTCAGCACCCTAGCCACCATGCCATCTACTGGTCCTCAAGGAAAGTCTTTACAACTGATCCTTACTCCATGTATTTTTTTCTCTTTTGAAGTTTATTTTATTTGTGAAAGAGATGCACACAAGAAAGCGGTGGAGAGGAGAAGCAGGCAGGATCTTAGGCATGCGTCCACCTGTGCCCAGCGTGTTTCAGAGCCAAACCCACAGGTAGCCACGTGGCTGTCACACTGCAGCTCAGTACAGTGACAGCTGCAGCACCACGGCTGGGCCCTTACTCCATTTCATACCCTCAACAAAAGCCCTCCAGATGTAGAGTCACACTGTTTGCACGTTAGCAAACGCTACCCTGAAGATGAGCTGAAGAGTTGGAAATGCCTGGAGACGGGAAAACTGCGGCCTGCTGCCAACCTGCCGCTGCACACCAGGGGCTTGTCACCTAGGACAGCACATGTAAACAAATGCACCTCACAGACCCTGCTTTCTCAAGAGAATCACTCTGCACGTTAAACTGCCACAGTTAACAAAGGGCCACACCTCATAGCAATCAGTAATTGCGTCCATTTCAGTGACAGAAATACCAGGTCCAAGTTCACCTTCAGTGACAGCATTTTTAGAAGGCGCTGCAAGTTTTATGACTTGTGCCGTGAAACGCCTCTTAGAATGTTCCTTTTGGAGGGACCACCAGTTGGCATAATGGCTATGTCACTGGCCTCCCATGTGGTCAACTGCAGTTTGAGTCCCAGACCCGGTGGCTTAAACTCACGCCGGGTGCGTGTGAGTGCATGCCCAAGATCCCAAGAGAAGAATGGAGGAGAAGGGATTGCCATGTGGCTGGAGTAGCCATCCCCCAGGTGGGTGATTTCACGCTTTCTGTCTCTCTGTTTCTGTCTTTTGAATGTAGGCGCCCTATAGCAAAAACCTCTCAAAAAAAAAAAAAAAAAAAGTTCCTATTGGAATATCCTAAAACTTACTGGTGAGCTGGAGCTGGAGAAAGGGTATGAAGAGTGAGTGGAGGCCTGAGGGGCTAAAAATTTAAATTCAAGCCCTGGAAACAGCAGGGGATGTGGTGCCTCCTGTTGGCCTGCTTAGGACTACAGCAGAGGCCCTCCAGGCATTTCCCAGAGCAGCCCACTCTGTCTGGGCAGTGTGCAGCCTCTGGCCCAGAAGGCAAGGAGAAGCTACTGGAATCAGGCTACAGGGCTAGGGAAAGGTGTTCACAGGCAGTGCCTCTCCTGGTCAATCAGTCCCTAAAGATGTTAAACCGGGTTGGTGAGTGAGACTGGGCCAGGACCCACGGTGAGGGTGTAGACGGAGCTTCCAGCCCTAAAGAAAGTCACAGCCCAACACAGGAGCTGTGACCAAACTGGCAAGAGCAGTTGTTAAAAAAAAAAAAAAAGTCGGGACCAGCAGAAGATGTGATGCTTACGTCGGCTTACGTCGCTGGACTCCCACGTGGCCAACCACAGTTCAAGTCCCGGACTCAGAGGCTTGAAACTCATGTCGGGTGTGCCCAAAATCCCAAGAGGAGAATAGAGAAGAGACTGCAGCATGGCAATAGCAAAAATCTCTCTCTAAAAAAAAAAGACCGGCCAGAACTTGCCTCTTTCATTCACCTTGTGACAAATATCTGTTGATCACTCACTATGTGACAGGCCCTGTGCTGGCACCTGACAACACCTAGCTGAAGAAGCCGCAGAGACCTCTGCCTTCACAAAGCTTCCGTTCAGACTGGCAGAGCCAGGCACACAGGTAGAGATGTAGATGTAAATGACATAAATAAAGCAAGCCCACTTCTGATGGCGAAAAGATATGGCAGAGGAGCCCTAGCCAGCTTGCTGGGGACCTAAGTCAAGGCTGGGATGAAGCTTGAAGAAGCTGCTCTTTGGCCACAAGGAGGTTGTCCCTAATGCAGTGGTAACTAAGTGAGACAGTGAGGACAAACACAAGACAAGTTAGAGAAGGCAGTCGAACTCACTGGGCAAAGTCTCCAGGATGATTCTTTACGGAAGAACTGGTATTTTAAACATAGAGATAAGCAGATGCCTGGCTCTGGGCGAGAAGAAAATCAGAGAGAGCTCAAATGGAGAGGGCAAAGGTGTGGACTGGTGGGCACGTGAGGCACGTCAGGGAACAGGAGGAGGACCATCCAAGTGAACTGTCCTTGGGTGACAGGAGACAGCAGCAGTCCCCGGAGGAGACACCTGTTCCAGTCTGGTCCTCCTTTAACCCACTGGTGAAATTCGGCCAGACCACATACTCTCTACTTAAAAACCTTCAACGGCTCCCTACTATTGCAGCCTAATGTCCGAATTCCTTAACAGGATTCACAAGGCCCAAGGGGACCTGGCCTCTAGTGACCTCTCCTGCCTCATCACTCTGCTCTCAGCTCCCCACCTCCCCTGACCCCACATACTCTGACTGGACAGCTTGACTTCTGCCAATGTGCTTCCCCATCCCAGGCTTTCTCAAACATCCTGTCTTCCACCTGACCCCCTACTACCTGTATCCTTTAGGTCTCATTTAAACGGTGTCCACCGACCAAGGATGTTCTTGCTTGTCTGTGTTCCCAACTAGGTGGCTGGGAACAGAGTGCAGAGCACTCTGAAGGCCTGGAGGAAGAACACAGATTTGGCCCACTGTGTGTGCCATGGTGAATATGATATTTTAAGAAAATCAGTCTGGGGACCAGTAGATGGCATAATGGTTACATCACTGGACTCCCACACTTGACTGCAGTTCGAAACCCAGACCCGGTGGCTTAAAACTCCTGCTGGGCGGATGTGCATGCGTGCCCAAGATCCCAAGAGGAGAATGGAGGAGAAGGGATTGTGACGTGGTCATCCCCTTTGGGGGGTGATTTCTCTATCTTTTTGTCTATAACTCTCTGTCTCTCTAGTGAGTGCACATGCCCTATACCAAAAATCTCTCTTTTTAAAAAAAAAAAGAAAGAAAGAATAAGGAGAAAAGAAAGAAAGAGAGAAAATCAGTCTGGAATACTGTACCCCAATCTAAAACTGTCAGTGTTACCTTAGCCAGAGTCTGAACATACCAAGAGCGGGCAAGGATCTGTCTGCTGGGTGTGCATCCCCATCTTCTCCGGATCACAACCCCTAGCTTTCCCACAGCTAACCGCCCCCTTCTCTCATCCTCTGTCCACTACCTTGAGTGAAGCCGATCCCACCCCTGGCTTCAGGGGAGGCATGTGAGGAAGACTTCACCAACAGAGCCCCCCACGGCCATGGCCATGCTGCAGGAGACCTGGCTCAGGGCAACACGAAGCCCCAGGTCGGTCCAGCCTGACTTGAGCTGGGTTTCTGCTGGCTGGCGATGCTAGGACCTGAGGCTCTCTCTTTCCCAGGGACTGCTACGCTGATAAGACGTCAGCCTGGAGCCTGTCTGAGAGCATCACCAATTCAGAAGGAGGCAGAACCAAGACGGAAAGAGACAGAGTCCCGACAGCTTCATCTCAACACCTGGACTTTGCCTCCACTCGGCCAGGGCAGGCCATTCGGTGACAGGAGCCAATCAATTCCATTGTGATCTTAAGACAGCTCCAGCTGGGCTCCTGTCACATGCAGCCAAGATCCTGAGCCACACACAAGGTGACCAGAGTCAAGGTAACAACGACTTAGTTCTATCAGTTGAGAGACTCAGTCCCTCATAAAGACGAAGTTTCAGTAGCCGTCAAAGCCTCCAGCAGGAAGGGCATTCGTCAGTCAGTGTCACAGCCTGGCCACCGGTCTGGGCCATAAACCCTCCACACCGTATAGCAAATAACCTCATAGTATCTTAATCGGTCTCAACTACATCACTAACTCAACTCAGCAAAGACCACAGGTTCTCAGTCTTCCGTCATGTGGCAAAAGTAAAACTCTAACAGGAAAGTTCCTTTCCCGTTTGCAAGCTGGCAGCATTATGAAAATAACATGGCCGAAACATGGGTTCTAGCTCTGTTCTACCGTTTCAGTCTTTCTGTAAATCTCAAACTGACCTAAGATTACGTCTATTTTAAAAAGGTTTTAATAATTATGTATTTACTCTTATTTATTCATTCATATTTTAATTTGACCAGAGAGAAACACACGGGGGCGGAAGGGAGTGAGAAAGCAAGCCACCAGGTCCAGGACTCAAACTGTGGTTGGCCACGTGGGAGTGTCTAGCACCTTAACCAACACACCACCTGCTGGTCCCCAGATTACGTCTATTTAAAAAAAGAGAAGGGTTTGCAGATGCTTACGTGAAAAATAAAATAAAGTAAAATAATTTAAAAACCCAGAAAATTATAACTTCTTTCAAATATCTTAGCCTCTCTTCACCATCCACCCTGCCCCTAGGTCAGGGCAAGGGTGTCCTGGGAAAGCTGTCGCTACAGGGTGACCAGTGTGTACTGGCTCGCCCAGGACTTCTGCAGTTTTAGCACTGAAAGGTTCACGTCCTGGGAAACCCCTCAGTCCCAGGCAAACTAGGATGGTTGGTCACCCTCCATGTCAGATAAAGCTGAAGCCCCTTTCTACCTCCAGACTTCTTTGCCACCACTTGACTTGGTACTGCCCTACCTTGACAAGTCACAGGCCCCAGGGACCTGGTTATGACGGCCCCCACCACACACACACCCTGCTGCCGCACGTGGTATTTCTTACTCGGAGACTCCACTCCGGCGCTGCCTCCTCCGGAAAGCTTCCAGGAAGGTTCCCACAGAGCTCTGGGCCTACAGTGATCCCAGCACTTGTCACACTGTGCAGCCACTGGCGCTCCACCAGCCTGCAAACTCCCTTAGGGATGAGCTGTTCTGTACCCAAGACCCCAGATGTTTCCTCTGAGAGCCAAACACGGAGGAGCACAGCCCTGGTGGGCACTGGCTGTTGGTGGCACTCCTCCAAGTCACCTGGGGAAGGCTAAGGCCTACACCCATATAGGAGTCACAGGCGCAGGCTGTAGGATTAAGCTGATCTGCCTGATCCAGGGCTCCCAGCTCAGGTTTCCGAAAAGGGAGCTGATAGACATGCGCACAGACCTGCGACCTAAACAGTGAACCCAGCAGTTCCCAGGATCCGGCAGAGGAAGCCGAGAACCCTCACCACTCGCTGGCTGGCTGGTGAAGATGTCCCACGGGCGATGAGACTCAGCCAGGCTGAAAAGACTCCCAGAGCACCTTCCCAGGAAGTCTTATTCAAAAAGACAGGGTATGGAGCACAAGCTCCGGAGTCCAGCCCTGGCTCTGACATTCTTCAGCAACAGCTGGGGCCTCGCGACAAACGACTGAAGCTCCTCGAACCTTAGTTCCCACATCTATAAGATGGAAGAAGTAACAGTTCCCATAACTCAGGCTCGTGAGGACGGGAGACACAGCACACAGAAAGTCCTTAGTAATAAGTACCTGCCACAGAATGAAGTTCCCAATAAATACGAAAGTAACTTAAAAGGGCTAGAATCAGCCAGAGGGAGGTGAGAGCCTGCAGGTACGCGGGCACTGGCAGGAGGCCCAACCTCCTCTGGATACCCATCCTCCCCGCTCAGCCACATCCACCCACTCCTTAAATTCCTGAAATCCTGAAGCCTCTCCCTTTCCCAGCCAGCTGCCCTCCCATCTGAGTCTTGCTTCTCTACCCATCCCCAGCCCTCTGCTGGGCCTCTTTCCCCCCCTTGTCTCCTCACCATCACTCCCCAGGTAGTAAACCCTCCTGTCTCCCACTCTTTGAGACCCACAGACAGGCATTAAGTGCCTGCTCCATGCTGGAAAAAAACACAGCTAAGAATCACAGTATCCCTCGCCCTCACCCCCACCCTCCCTGGGGGTCAAATGGAATTGCCCCCATCCAATCCCCTCCCACCAAATTACTTCTACTGTCCCCCACTGTCCCCTCAACCCCATCTTTTCCATTAGTAAGCTCAGGAGCTCCCCGTGGAAGCTAGCCTACTTCTTACCTCCGAAGGTCCGCTGACCCCTTCAGCACCTTCCCACACGCAGACACAAACATTTTTCTTCCTGGAGCCATCCAAAGGTCTGTGTTCTCCGTCACTCCTTCCAGCCCCCTAAATCCTGGCTCTTAGCCTGTCTGCTCTGCACCTCCCTCCAGTCCCTTCATGTTTTCATTCCTTAAGTTTCTGCTGAGTTCCTACTGTGCGCCTGGCCCAGGGCTAGATGCTGGGATTCAGCTGTGAACAAACTAAGTCTCCAGTCTCTCCCCTGGAAGTACCAGTTTAACAGGAGACATCGAAGAAGCAAAGATGAACAGGAAAACTGCACATAGGGCAGATGTGTAGAATGAAATCAAGAAAAAAGATGCAGTGCAAAGACCTGGGGTGGGAGGAACACTGTAGGGAGGGTGGTCTGGAAAGGCCTTGTTGGGTTGACACAGTAACCACTCCTGGCTGCCTACTGTGTTACACTGGGCCAACCACTTTCCATACGTGTCCTGCTGAATCTTTCTACAGTGTCCACTATGCCCATGTGCAGCTGGGGAACAGAGGCTCAGAGAGGTGAAGTAATTTGTCCAAGGTCACACAGCCATTAAGAGGGAGAGTCAGGATTTGAATGTAGGTCTGCAGGCAAAGCCTCTTAATCCCAGTGCACTCCTGCTTCCCAGAACCCTGTCTGCCACCTGCCCTCTGTCAGAGCTCTGACTGTCCTCCCACAAAGTCCCTCCACAAAATACTTTTTAAACAGAGCATTTGTACATGTTCCTAGCTTTGAGTTCATTCTCTTCTTCAACCAGCCCTCAAAACAACTGCTGTCACTCTATCTATCTTACAACTGAGAAAACAAAGGCCCAAATTCACAGACCGATATTCGAACCCAGATCTGCCCGACTCCAGGAACCGTGATTCACGATCCCTAAGCTGTCCAGCCTAAGAAGTACTACCCTAGGAAGCTGGGTGGCCACTGATTGCTCCCGGCAAGAACAAAGTCCGCGTCCGTAAAAACGGAAATCTCATCCTCTTATGTTACAGGTGGGAATATTAAGACTGAGAAATTAGGCGACTTGGCCAAGGTCACATAGCCAGGAGCGTCGGGGTCGGGGTTCGAGCCTCGGCTGACTCCAGAGCCCTCGCTCTTAACCCCAGTACAGCCTTCCCCGGGCGCCCCTCTCCGCCCCCTCCCTCTGCTCTCTCACTCCCAGGGCTCCCTGCCCGGGGATCTGCGTCCCATCCCCATGCCCAGCTCGCGGCCTCCCCTCCATTCCCCATACACTCACTTGAGGTGGTCCAAGGAGTGGATGTTGCGTGAGGACTTGCCATGGCCCCCGCCCACCCAGCTCCGCGAGCGGCCAAACATGTCGGCGGCCCCGACCCGTCGCTTGCCTCACGGTTTCATGCCGGACCAGCCGAGCGGCCCGGTTCCCGCGGTGGCAGCACAAGCCGAGGAGGCAGCGACGGAGGTGGTAGAAGAACCGCCAGCCACCTTCCTCCCCGGCCCACAGCCCCGCACTGACATTCAGCCGGAACCGGCCGTTCGACCGCCGCGCTTTACGGCCGCCGCCACGAGGAACGCTGGGAAATGCAGTTCGTCCGCGAGGCCCCTGGCGACAGGACTCCGCGCAGGGACTACAAGGCCCGGCGTGCATCGCGCACCCGCGGGGCTGCGGCTTTGGATAAAAGAAGGAGCGAGCGCGGGGAGAGCCCGCAGAATGATCCGGGTGGGCGGGAACCCGCATGCTGTGGGCGTAGCCCTGAGGAAGGACTCGCGAGGAAAAGTAGCCGCAATATTAATAGTATTAGCTTTATGATAAGAGAAAGAATAGCAATCCCAGGCGAACACTGCGTTCCACCGTCCCGAGCGCTTTACATATGTAGAAGTATTTAACTCTTTTAACACCCCATTTTATCATCCAGGAAACCGAGTCACAGCCAGGAAGACATAAGGTCACAGGGTTAGCAAGTAGCAGAACCAGCAGGCAAACTCAAGTACCCTTATTTTCATTCCCCAGTAAAACTGCACCAAATCTGCCACCTCCTGTTTGTCCTCACAACCTTTTTCTTTTCTTCACTTCATGTAAAATATATACATATTGGAAAGGCTTGCAAGCAACAATCTAGCAAAACTGAACATCCTGTGCTTTCTCTGGTTTTCATCCAAAACCATTGCCATTTCCCAAATGATCACATTAGAAAGAAAAAGCAAACCCTCAACTTTCCACATGAGTCAAGAAGATGTGTCTCAAACTTCCTGGATTAAAAGTGGGAAGTTCAGTGGAGGGTAAGATTTCCCTGTTCATCGCCCATTTATTCATTTATTTCTACACCTCATAGTTATTTAAGGCCTGCTGTGTCCTATTAACTGTACTGGCGTTGAGTTGGGCCGGGGCCAACGTTCTCCCCAAGAGATTTGGCTCATAGCCTGTGTTCCAGTCCTGGCAGAATGAATGAATGAGGATTTAGCAGTTGGGCAGAGACCTTGCAGGGTTAGTGGTCTGCCCTTTTAATTCATCTATAGGGTGTGAGATAAAGTCACCAAGAAAAAAGGGCAGATTCTAATCTCCAAATACACTCAGGCCCAGCAGTTTCCAGGGTCCCTCCATTTCTCTGAGCCTTGGTTTTCTTATTTGTAAAAAGGGGTAACACACTCCTTGTCTGGTTCCAGACAGGTGAACTACCAGCTCAGCGTTGCCTGAGGCACTCTGGGCAAGGTCAGTCTCTTGAAAGATATTCCACGGCTGCCAGGAGAAGGTAATCAGTAGGAGAGACAACCTTTTCTGTATACTTCTTAATTGTTTGCATGTTTAGCCACGTGCATTATTATTATTTTTGAACATGGTTTAGAACATTAAAAAAAAAAAAAAATTAAAGGCATTTTTACTGGCTGAAGGTCAATCCTGCTTCAGAATCTCTTTACCCAGCCATTCCTGAACCCTATGATGGGGATCCCCCAATGGACGAACCTTCCAGCAGCCAGAATTTGGAGAAATGAAGGGGGCACTGATTAAACTTCTCCATCATGCAAAGTCAGAGCTGTAGTAATAGCCAAGATTTTCCGTGGAAATATTTACCGCCCATCCTCACCCGGACTATTTTTTTGTTTGTTTGAGAGGTTTTTGCCATAGGGCGCGTGCTCTCGCCTGAGAGACAGAGAGAGACATAGAGACAGAAAGCGAGGAATCACCCCCCAGGGGGGATGGCCACGCCGCAATCCCTTCTCCTTTATTTCCTCTTGGGATCTTGGGCACGCACGCACACGCGCCCTGCGTGAATTTAAGTCACTGGGTCCGGGACCGGGACTCGAACCGCCGTCAACTACATGGGAGTCGACATAGCCATTACGCTAACTGCTGGTTCCTCTCCCCCCCACCCGGACTTGTTCGGCTGGGGAAACTCGGCCCCAGTGAAGAGCGGCTCCGTACCCAAATCCAGCAAGGCGCAGAGGAAGCCCTGGTCTTCCTTCAGCTTTTCAGCCTTACTATTCGTCTGGGTATGAATTGCGTTCGGTCTGCTTCCTTCCCCTGCTCCCTAGACCAGACAAGTGAATCCGATTTGGGATGCGAGCGAAACCCCAACCAGAACGCCAAGTCCAAGGCGAGCGCCCCGAGGGGCGGGGCGGGGCAGTACCCGCCCTCGGACCGCCCCCGGACAGCTCGGGCCAATGAGCGCGGGCATTGAGACGGCCAATGAGCGCCGCAGGGGGCGGTGGGCCAATGAGCGCGGGGCCGCTCGGGAGGCGGTGCTGGGAACGCGACCAGGAGGGCGACGCGGCGGCCGCAGCCATGGGAGTTGGGCCTGCGGGGGCGCGCAGGGGGCGCGAGGAACTGCCGGGCAGGGCGGGAGACGCGGCAGCCGGGACTGGCCCTCGACGCTGAGCCGCAGTCGGAGTCCGGCCGGCGCTGCTAGTGCTCGTGAGCACAAGTGGGGCTTCTCGGAGGAGCGTTGCAGCCGCCGGCCACTTCAGGGGGGTCTACCTCGCCGCCCGGCGCATCGAGAGGGCCCTACAGGCACATCTAGGGGTGCGGAGACACCCCGCCCGACACATTTCAGGGCTCTTGGCGTATCCACAGAGACCCCCGCTCATCCTTGGGGGGCACCTGGGGCCCAGTGTCGCCTCTATCGCACCCTGGGGCGCTCCTGGATGGCTGAACTGCCCCCTCGCCGGCCGCCCGGGCGCCGCAGCGGCTGAGCTCGCTGGGATCGCCCGGCTGCCGCCGCCCTCGCCGCTCCCTGCATGCCCGGCGCCCGGGTCGCGGCCCACCTGGACGCGCTGGGCCCCCTGGTCCCCTACGTGCCGCCGCCGCTGCTGCCCTCTATGTTCTACGTGGGCCTGTTCTTCGTCAATGTGCTGATCCTCTACTACGCCTTCCTCATGGAGTACATCGTCCTCAACGTGGGCCTCGTCTTCCTGCCCGAGGACATGGACCAGGCGCTGGTGGACCTTGGCGTGCTCTCCGACCCCGGCTCGGGCCTCTATGATGCCGACTGGGAGCTTGAAGTCTTCGATGGGTACTTGGAGTAGGGTCTTAACTGCCGTTCCCTTCTTCCCCCCGCCATCCGCAACCTTTGTCCTGGACCAGCCGTCCTCATCATGCCACTGCTGCTGGTTGGGGCACCTTCAGGACAGGGATGGAACCCCAAGATGAGGCCCTCCCCGGCCTTCTCCGAGGCCTGTAAGTGCCCTTTCTGCGATGGGGGTTGGGGTGGTGGTGGTGATAAAGGGCGGTTTGGGGCTCTGTGGAGGGAGGAGGAGGAATCCCGAGGCCAGACATCCCCCTTCTCCCAGGCCTCTGACTCCTCTGTCCACCTCCTCCAGGTCTAACCTGGAGGAATGGCCCAACCCTTCTTCAGGCCCTTGGTTGGGGCTGGAAGGGGACAGCTGTGAAAGAGGGTGGGGATCCGGGCCTAAGTTATGTTTTGGGTAACCATGGAACTCAGCCCCACCGACTGGGGAAAAAAGCCTCTGCTCCCAAATCCATTTGAGGCCAAGTGGTAGGCTCCTCCCCTGTCCTCAGCCTGGCTTCATGGTGACCTTGCCTTTTCTGGGGATTCTCACTAGTCCCAGAAGAAGAAAGACTTGGAGGTGTCAGAAAACGGAGGGATCCAGGTATTCACCTTTGTATGTGGCTCCTTGAAGAGGGGGTTAGGGGAGGACTGGGTGGGAATTGAGTCTGGGGGCCGCAGGCCACGGCTGTGGGAGAAGAAACCTCTATCAAAAAGCCCAGTGCTTCCTCCTGGCCTTGGAAGTGCTGCTATTTTGGAGTCAGGTTTCAGGGTGCCCCAGCTCCTCAGTTCTGCAGCTTCGATCTGCAGGGGTTGCCAGTTTGGCAGCCTGCCTTCATGGGAACAGGCAAGCTGGTGGCTGGTGTTGGACTGGTTTTGTCTAAGAGGGCTCAAGGGGCTCTTGAGTCAGCAGAAGGACCGGCGGGATCATCGCACAGGGTGGGAAAGTCCTGCCTCTGGGCTGCAAGCAGAGAACTTCCTGTCCAGCCCACCGAGCATGTTAGAGAGCGGGCATGAAAAGCCCACGGAGAAGTTAGGTCTTGCCAAAGTCACCCAGCAAGGAGAAGTGGACCCTGGACTAGGTGTAAGAGCACACATACCAGCAGGCTGTCGGACAGCATTAAGTTCCAGGAGGGGTCACAGGCAGGCAGGACTCGGACAGCACTGGAGTGTCACTGGGCACAGGCCTGAGTGGTGTGGAGGGGAGATGCTGAGGTGGCAGGCAGTCTCCTCTTAGAAAACAGACACTAATGCCACACACCCAAGCAACCTGGCTTTACCCCTCTCTTGTGTTGCCTGTCTTTGCCATGGTGCCATAACCAGAGGGTATCTTAGTCTGGGCTGCTGTAACAGAAAGCCATGGCCTGGGAGACTTAACAACAGGCTCTTACCGCTCACACTTCTTATGAGAACTCTGATCCCAATCATGAGGGCTCCCCCCTCATGACCTAATCACTGCCCAAAAGTGCCTCTGCATACCATTATATGGGATTAGGGTTTCAATATATGAATTTAAGGGAGACATAAACATTTTGTCTGTTTTGAGATGGGGCAGGACCTGCTGGCAGCAGTGCTGGGGCCGGAGGGCTCCCCTGAGGGGTTGGCAGTGAGATTTCTTTGACAAAAGCTTCAACTCAGCTCAGTGAGATCTTAGCAAGAGCCAGGTGCCAGGTGGAGCAGGTGCCAGCCGCCCTGCATACCTATACCTACCCAGCCTGCCTGCCTCCATCCTTCCGTACGTCCTCTGATTGAACAAACACTCATTTGTTCGATGCTGTGCCAGTGAGTGAGCATGGTGGTGAACAGACTCAGTCCTGTCGCCCTCCTAGCACTCGGTGAGGAGGACTGACAAGATAAGGAGGTTTGTGCAGGGCAGCGAAGGCACACAGGAAGGACAGGCACAGCCCCTGTGCTCACTGCTGTTCCTCAGCACTTAGCGCAGCGCCTGGCACCCAGCAGCCGCTCTGTGTGGGTGCAGACATCGAGGGAGCGGGACAGAAGAGCACAGATGGCCTGCTGTAGATAGGGGATCAGAGAAGACTTCTTGGAGGAGGTGACACATTTGAACTAAGCCCTAAGTTGATAGAAGGAGTCGGACATTCAGAGAAAAGCAGTTCACACAGGGAACCACTATGCCTAGGTGTTGGGGTGGGAGAGAGGTGACTCTCTTGGCAACCAGAAGGAGGAAGGTAACTGGAGGGCAGCCCAGGAGGGAGGGCCAGGCGACCACAGGAGAACCCGGAGACCACGGCCAGGAACAATGGAAAGCCTTGGAAGGTTTTAGGCAGTGATGACTTTGGTGAAGGTGGGTAGGATGGGCTGAAGGGACAAGTGGCAGCAAGGGACCCAGCTAGGAGGCTATTTGTCTTGGCCGGAAGTGACAGAAGCTCAGATGAGGCAAGGTTAGTGAAGAGGGAGAAACACGAATAGACCGGAGCTACCTGTGGGAGGTTGAACCTGCAGGATCCGTTCAAAACCTGTACTGAGTGTTGAGCTTATAGCACTCCTGGTCCGAGGCCTTTTCATAGTCAGTCAGTCACTCAACAAACATTGGCCCTGCCTGCTCTTCTGCCAGCCACTGCTAGGCTTGGGCGATCCCAAGATGAATCTTTGTCCCCAAGCCAAGCGCTTGACTTTCAGACAGTGTAACTTGGTAAAGAATGTCTTATTTTATCTCTTTACCACATCAACAGAAACACTTCCCTTTCCAAATGAAAACATTGGCATATTCTGAACCAAAAACTGCAGCCCAAATGCTTCGACATATTTTGCAGCAAACGCTGTTTGAGCAGAAACACCAGGAAGTGTCTCTGAAGGACACCCTTTCAAAGAGCTTGGAACGACAGAGTCTGACCCTGGGAAGTGGGGAGACCAGGGACTGTGGGACATACTTGGGCCTGGAGATGGCGGTGCCATGCACGGCATTCCCTCCTCCCCTCTGCAGAGCTAGGCTAGAAGCCGTTGACCCCAAATACCTGGGAAGCCTAGACCCTGGGGGGCACGAGGTGTGGCTAGCAGCAGGGAGGGCTTGTGGGAAAGACCTCAAGAGCCTCATCTCCAGGCTGCTTTCCATCAGCAGGGAATGCTGGTAGGCAGATTTTGCTCCCTCTCAGGCAGTCTCATGTAGACACACGTGAAACATACAACACAATCCAGGGAATACCGAGACAGGCAGGGGACATGCCAGGCCTGGGCAGGGTCTCCAAATGAAAGAGTGCACCCACTCTGGCTCCCTCTGGCTCCTCTCACTTCCTCGTATATGTGTGCCCACAGGATTCAATTCCTCAAATAGGTGCTAAGTAGGAGGTAGTATTGGGATCTTGGTTAAGAGCCAGGACCCTAGATTCAGATTGTTTAGGTTCAAATCCCAGGCCAGCTGTGACCTCAGGTGTGCTATTAATACTTAAATTCCCTGCGGGGCAGTCTCTTGTATAAAATGAGATGAATAAAAACCTATCTTGTGAGATATAGGTGAAGCATTTAGACCTTCTCATGTAAAGTACTAGGTACAGCGCCCCCCCGCCCCCTTAGCCTCAAAGCCACTTTCTGTGGTTTCAGTTACTTGGAATAAACCAACCATGATCTGAAAATACTAAATATAGTACGATAAGCTATTTCTTGTTTTTGTTTTGTTTTATTTTTTGCTATAGGGCATATGCACTCACTGGAGAGAGACAGAGAGAGAGAGAGACAGGGAAAAATAAAGAAAGTAGTCCCCAGGGAGTATGGCCAGACTGCAGTTCCTCCTCCATTCTCTTGTCTGGGTATTTGGGGCATTCTTGGCCAGTCTGTTTTTCAAGCTGCCGAATCCGAGACTCAAACCACGCAGTCAGCCATGTGGAATCCAGTGCCTTAACCACACCATACCATGTGCTGTCCCAGATAAGATATTTTGAGAGAGACCACATTCACATAACTCTTATTACAGTATATAGCTTTAACTGTTCTATTTTATTATTAGTTGTTGTTAATCTTTTGGTATGTCTAATTTTTAAAGATAATTATTTATTCATTCATTTATTTTCATTTGAGCAGAGAAAGACAGACACACAGAGAGAAGGAAAGTGAGAAAGCAAGCCACCAGGTCTGGGACTCGAACCGTGGTCAGCCATATGGGAGTGTCCAGTGCCTTAACCACGCCACCTGCTGGCCCCGGTATGTCTCATTTATAAATTTAACTTTATCGTAGATATGTATATACGTATGTATGATAGGAAAAAGCATGGTACACACAGAGTTGGATACAATCTGCAGTTTCAGGCATCTGCTGGGGGTCTTAGACCAGATCCCCCACAGATGGGGACTACTGTATGTCCATATTAATCACTGTTACTGTTAGAGGTAGGTAGCACATGGAGTGTGTACACACAGGCCCTTACGAGTGTGTGAACCTGGATCTACACTCACGTGTGAATTTTTATATCCCATGAGGAGCAAAAGAGGCCTGACTGCCTAAGTCCAGGGAGGCCCAGGCCTACCAGGGAGAGGCTTCCCACCATGCCTTTCCAGCCCTGGGACCTTCGGGAGACTGTTCCCACTACCTGTGGTCTCTAGGGCACCAGGTCCAGAGCCCTGGAGAGCAGGATCTGTGCTTTTCCTAGAGCATTAAGTATTGCCTAGGAGCAGGGAGTGGGAAATCAGGAGCTCTGTCGTTCCTGGGAGAAAAGTCGCCGCAGCTGCTCGGGGTGCAGGAGCCCTCAGGTCCCAGCAGTTCTGGTGCTGCTGGATTGAGCATCCGGTTCCTGATGCAAGCATTGGTGCCTGCCAGCCCTCTCCTGGCATGTGGGGGTGGGGCGTGGGACAGGAGTTGTCTCTGGGCTGGCAGCCAGGGTCGGTGTGGCCAGTATCTCTCAGATTTGGAGCTTAGGGTAACCAGACCCATCGGTCTATCTTATTACAGGGTTCCCAGGCTTCAGCTGTGTCCCGACTAGGTGCTGAGCTGTTCCTTCCTCTTCCCTCTGCTCTCATCCCTCCTTGCCAATCTGCAGCCCGTGTAGTGAGCGGAACATCTGGGCTAGGCATGTCACTGCCTGGCTCAGAAACTCAAACCTTTGAGGACATTGATGCAATCAGATGCAAGTCATGGGGCTCCCACACAGCCTGTGGAGCTCAGGGCCAGGGCCAGGGCAGACGCAGGAAGCAGGCAGGAGGCTGTGGCTGTCATCCAGTCAGAGACAGACAGTGGTGTGGGGAGCAGGTGCCCCCCGGGCCTGGCTGCCTCGCCAGCTCTGTTCCAGCCCCAGGGCTCTCCCAGAAGGGCCCAGCCATAGGATGAATCAGTGCTGGCTGTCCCTTTGGACAGGAGAAGACTGTTATGTATCTCAAGACAGCTGAGCTGCCAGAGGCCCCACTCCCTTGGCCCTGAGTTAACACAAACTGGGGATTTTGGCCAAGAAACAGGTGGGACCTGCACTACGCCCTCCCCGCCCTGTGACTGTTTTGCTGAACCGAGGAGAGGAGTGCTCCAATCAACCTAACCATTCATATTTTGGGTTTATCTGCCATCCTTCCCACCAGAACTTCTGAAAGGATAGTCTGCTTTGGAAAACTAAGATCACAATGAAAGGGACAGATGGCCCAGCTGCAGTAGCACACGGGTGGTGCTACTGCTTGGGAGCTAGAGGCTGCATGGGAGGCCCAGGTGTGGTTCCTGGGCCAGCCTGGACAGGCTGGTGCTATTGCGTGTGCCCTCAGGCCTGGCTGATCGGGAGGCTGGGGCTGGGCAGTCGCCATGTGGTAAGACCCTCTTGAAAGCACCCGTCTCTCTCTCTCCTCTCTCGTAAAGGAAAATGAGGGGGCACAGATATCTGTATCCCAATCTCACAAATAAAGACACTGAGACCTAGAGAGGGGAGTGGGGACCAAGGGAACGAAGTTAGGTGAGAGCCACACTGGCTGCAGAACCAGGTGCTGGGGGGCCTCAGTGAGGGTCTCCCGACCCCACTCCTTGGAATCACAACTCACAGTTTCTGCCGGGCCTGTCTTCTAGGCACTCTTGTTCCCTTTTCTGAAACATTTTTAAAAAACTTTATAAAATAATTTTACCTTATAGAAAAGTTATGAGAGTACAATTTTCATATGCCCTTTACCCAAATTCACCAATCACACGAGTTAACATTTTGCTCACTTACACAACGTGTGCTCTTTGCACTACGCTGCATGTGTGTGTACGTGTGTCTGGGTATATGTGCAGGCTATATATATATATATATATATATATATATATATTTAATTTTTATGCACCATTTGAAAATGGGTTGCAGACATTATGCTCTTTTACTCTTAAATATTTCATTGCACTTCCTTACAAGGACATGTTTATGTAACCGCAGTACAATTGTCAAAGTCAGCAAATTTAATATTGATGTAATCCGGTGACCAATCTAATCTACTTTATTCTAATTTTATCAATTGTCCTCATTGTGTCCTTTCCCGATGGGGAGTTGAAGTCCAGCATCCAAGCCCAGCCCCTTTGCATTACTTTGGAGCATTCTTCAATCTGGAACCGCTTGTCTGTCTTTATCTTTCGTGATGCTGTCATTTTGGAAGAGGACAAGTCTGGTATTTTGGAGAATGTCTCTTGGTTTGGGTTCGTCTGATGTTTACTCCCGTGATTCGATTCTGTTGATGCATTCTTGGCAGGAATTCCACAGAAGTGCATGTGTGTCCTTCTCAGAGCATCCTGCCGAGAGCCGCGCACTGTCTGTCCCGTTAATGGTGATGTTGACTTTGGTCACTTCGCTGAGGTGGTGTTTGCTAGGTCTCCCCAATGTCAAGTTATTATTTTTCTCTTTATATATTATAGTCAAAGATGAAATACACTAGTTTTAGTGTTCCCTTTGTTAAAACAAACTACTTTTTATGTGATTTATTTTAAGGAGGCTGTTTACGTCTCTACAAAGAGAAAACCATCGTCACTTGGCATCACTAGGAATAGTAGGTGCCAAGGTCATTACCTCCTGTCTAGTCAAATGCTCCCACTAGCTAAAGGTACAGGGCCTGTGCCTGATCTTGCCTTCATAAAAAGGGAGCTTAGCAGCTCTCAGATGATGAAGATGCACCAGCTCCAACGTGGAACGTTCTCCATGGAGTAATCATAGAATTGGCCAAGAGCAAACAAACAACAACAACAAAAGAGTACCTGCTCTACATAAGAGTGCTTACTCTACGTACAAGTATGAGGAGTCTTCCCAAAATTATGGAAAATGTATATTGGAGAAAACTATGCTTGGATTTCAAATATTTTCTGCACCAAAATAAATACATATTAAGTATAACATGTCTGAACAGGATCTAGTTAGAGACACTAAATAAGCCATCAGTTTGAAAATAGCCCTTAATAGACCAATATGAATTCTGCTAAAGTAATGCAAACATCAAATTGTTGGCAAAATTTGAGTAGAAGAATGGTGAAATCATTGATGCTTTATGGAAAGGTTATGGAGACAGTATCCCAAAGAAATCCATTTACAAATGGATAACTTTTTTTTTTTTTTAAGGTTTTTATCATAGGGGCACTTGCTGGCAAAAGACAGTGAGAAGGAAAGGGAAAAACCACCCCTCAGGGGGATGACCATGCCACAATTCTTTCTCCTCCTGGGATTTTGGGCATGCATGCACATGCGCATGGCGTGATTTTCAAGCCACCAGATCTGGAACTCTGACTTGCCCACATGGGAGTCTAGCACCTTAACTTCCACGCCACCTGCTGGCCCCTGGATAACTGTTTTAAGAAAGGATGAGGTGGGACCAGCAGATGACATAATGGTTACATAGTTAGACTCTGACATAGTCCACACTCACAGCAGCAGACCATTCACGTGGATTTGCAAGGAAAAGGTTAATCTTGTTGGTGCCCTAATTGAAGTGAACAGACGATTAGCAGCAGAAACCATAGTCAATACCACAGACATCCCAATGGTCCAGCTTTTTTTCAGTTGGGCAACTTACTTTTTTTTTTTTTTTTAAGAATTATTTGTTTGGGACCAGCAGGTGGCATGGTGGTTAAGGCGCTGGACATTCCCACATGGCTGACCATGGTTCAAGTCCTGGACCTAGTGGCTTGCTTTCTCTCTCTCTCTCTCTGTGTGTGTGTGTATGTGTGTGTTTGTGTGTGTGTGTCTCTGATAAACTTAAAATAAATGAATGAATAAATAAATAATTTTAAAAAGAATTATTTGTTTAATTTTATTTATTATCATTTATTTATTTATTTATTTGACCAGAGAGAAAGACAGGGAAAGTGAGAAAGCAAGCCACCAGGTCCAGGAGTGTCAAAACTATGGTGCCCAGGTCAGCTGCAGACAGACAAGATAACTTTTTTTTTCTTTAGATTTTTGCCATAGGGCATATTATGTGCTCACCAGAGAAAAAGAGAGGGAAAGTGAGAAATCACCCCCTGGGGTATGGCCACACCACAATCCCTTCTTCTCCATTATCTTCTCAGGATTTGGGGCACACACATATACACGCCTGGCATGATTTTTAAGCTGCTGGGTCTGAGACTTACACTGTGGTTAGCCATGTGGGAGTCTGGTGCCCTGACTACTACACCACCTGCTGGCCCAAGAAGAGAACTTTTAATGGAAATTTTAAATAAGTGAGATCAAGGTCCTGAAACATTTCTTTGAAGAACTGTAACAGATAACATGACTTTACCCGGGAGATCCTGAAGACAGAGCACATCAAAGCAATGGCTGCCATGGGAAGTGGATGGGCAAGAGCAAAGGTCATGGCCATGGTGTTTTGGGATGCTCGGTGCCTTTGCCTGTTGACTTTCAGGAGGGGCAAAGGACAATGACATTTGCTAATGACATTTGCTAATTTGCTTTGAGGAAGGTAGCCGAAGCCTTGGTGCAGAAATGCCCAGGAAAGCCTCACCAGTGTCCTCCACCGTAACAGTGCCCGCTTACTCCTCTTATCAGACATGGGTGATTTTGTGAGAGTTTCCATGCTAAATCATTAGGCACCCACCTTACAGTCCTGATTTGGCAATTTCTGACATCATTCTATTTTCTAATCTTAAAAAATCTCCAAAGGGAACCCATCTTTCTTCAGTTAATAATGTGAAAAAGACTACACTGACATGGTTAAATTTCCAGGACCTTCACTTCTTAGGGATGGACTAATGGCTAGTATCATCACTTACTCAAAGTTCTGGAACTTCATGGAACTTACATTGAGAAATAAAGTTGATGTTTTTATCTTTTTTTCTTTTTTTCAATTTGGTATAGATGTGCACTTGTTGAAGACAGAGAAAGAGAAAATGAGAAATCACCCCGCCAGGGGGGATGGCCACACCACAGTCCCTTCTCCATTTTCCTCTCAGAATTTTAGGCACTCATGCACATGCGCCCGGTATGTGTTTGATGCTGTTGGATCCAGGACTCGAACTGCACAGCCAGCCATGTGGGATCAAGCTGCCTTAACGACTTTGCCACCGGCTGCTCCAATTTTTATCTTTTAATTCCATTTTGTTCTTTAAGCTTTGAAGTCCCTTTGTGTGATCCAGTGTTATTTAAGGTCATCTCCACGTGCCCCCTGGAACTGTTGCTTGGCAGCTGTGCAGCCAAACATATTTGGGTTTAAATCCTGGCTCCATGGACACCTCAAACAAGTACCTGAGGCTTGAGGAGGTGCAAAGTGGGGTTAAAAGAACAGGTTGGGTGCCTTCATCCAAATGCTTGGGACAAGAATTGTTTCGGATTGTTTTATTTGCATATACATAATGAGATATCTTGGGGATGGAACCCAAGTGAGCACAAAACTTATTTATGCTCATATACTACTTGTGCAAATACCTGGAAGGTGACTCTGTACCATAGTTTTGCATTGCAGCATTATGTGACCCATCACGTGTGTGGAATTTCCCACTTGTGGCATCAGACCAGCGTTCAGAAAGTTTGGGATTTTGGAGCACTTCATATTTCAAATTTGGGGATTAGGAATGCTCACCCTGTACCTGCCTAAGGGCTTATGCAAGTCAGATGGGATGAAGAAGGATGTACAGTTGGTACTTACAAAATGCCCTCAGGGGACCAGCAGTTGGTGTAATGGCTAAGTCGCTGGACTCCCATGTAGTTGACCATGGTTCGAGTCCCAGACCCGGTGGCTTAAACTTAGGCCGGGTGCATGTGCGTGCATGCCCAAGATCCCAAGAGGAGAATAAAGGAGAAGGGATTGTGGCGTGGCCATCCCCCCAGGGGGTGATTTCTTGCTTTCTGTCTCTCTGTCTCTCTCTGTCTTTCTAGCGAGCACATGCTCCCTATACCAAAAGCCTCTCAAAAAAAAAAAAAAAATGCCCTTGGTGTCAGTGGTGTGTCAGACGCAGAGGGATCTCTGTCCAGGTTGCCTGTCCCCTTCCCTCAGGCACCCTTGTTCTTGGGAGCCGGTTACCAAGGAGGGTGTGTCTGTGTGGGCAGCCTTTGAAATAGCCCAGGGAGGTGTTAATGGGCACCTGGTGAATCCTTGATGCCCCATGCCTGCACAGCTGTCACTCCAGCCCCAAGCATGGGGAATTCCAGAAGAAGAAGGCTTCATTCCTGGGATTCCTTCCTGGCAGGGGGCTTGGCTGGGTGGTTAAAAATAGCTGCCTCTTCTGTCTCCATAGCTTCTTCTGAGTCACCCCAGGAAGCCAGCAGGGCAGGACCCATTAGCTCCATTAGACAGAGAGGAAAACTGAGGCGTGGGAGGTTCAGGGACTCACCCACTTGCCCAGCCGTGAGGGGCAGCTGTGAGCCTCCCAGGGCTGCTGCAGTGGCCCTGATCCTCTCTGAGCATTTGGCTCCTTTCCACTGAACTAACTTCAGGCTCAGTGTTGTAGGCCAGGCGTACCGAACTAGAAGTGAACTTTCATTTTCATTGTATTTTTAGCACTGCCTTCTGTGGATGATAAATGATACTGATTATTATTCATAATAGTACTGTAAAACTTCCCTTTACAAATTTAGAGTTAAAAGTATTAAGTGTTTTGAGGCCCAGCCTTTGTGACATCGTTGGTAGCATGCTGGAACGTGGAGCTGGAAACCACATGCCGACTGCGGTTTGCATCCCTGGCTCAGTTGGCAGCCTGAAAACACACCAGGTGTCAACACACGTGGCCAGGATCCAGGTGGGCTGGAGGATGGGTGGAGGGGGATCGCATGTGGCCAGGCCCTGTGGAGGCTGTTTCCCTCTCCTGGTTGCACACTCTCTGTCACGAAGAAAATGAAACCGAAATGCATTAATGCAGAAGACTAAGTAAGTAAGAGTCCAGGTAGTTCTTGGTTGCAGCAGGACTCAGGAAGGCGTCGGGCAAACACTGCCCTCTTCTGAAGGCTCCTGGGATCTCGGCAGCTGGAGGTACCATCTGTCCCCAGCATCGTCACAAAGCCTGTGACCAGTGAGCTTTGAAAGCCAGCAGTCCAGGTTTGAGAAAGTGGTTCCCGTTTCTCCGTAGCATGGGCTTCTTCAGGGGCATGGGCCCACACAGAGCCACCAGCTTCTCCTGTCCTATTTCAGCCAGTAGGGGGACAGTCAGACCCCAGTCACACACCTGTTACCAAGACGTGGGGTCCTCCCTCTGTACAGCTTGTTACCTAGAGGGAGAGGCAAGGAGGCAGCTCGAGTAGTGGGGACATCAGGCAAGGCACGTGTGAGTAATTATGTCTTTAGCTTCATTAGTTGATCATTAGGTTGCGGAGAAAGAGGAATGAGCAAGGATTTCTCGAAGGCAAGCTCTTTGGAGGAGCAAAGTGCTGTTTTTCCCTGGTGCCCCCAGCACTGAGATGGCCTCCCTGCCCGCGTTGGTTTCTAGTTGGGAACAGAGGAGGGGAGGGGCTGCCACGACTGACCTGGGTGGTGCCAGGCACTCTTCCAACAGAGATGCCCCGGTGAGGAAAGGGGCCCAGGGAGATTAGATGCTTGCTTAAGGTCACACAGCTAGGAAGGGCCAGAGCCAGAGCTGGCCAGGCAGGCTAACTCCTACGGAGGAGTAGAGAGAGGGGCGGCTGAACTGCAGGAAGGTATCCTCCTTCAGTGTCCAGAGTATTATCTCAGTAAGACCCGGATGACACCAGCACCATCTTCTCACTTAAGCCGAATCCCAACCTCAGCAGCTTCTCCATGGAGTTACTGCGATGAGACATTGCTTAAAGTGGATCATGCACCCAACGTCATTCTGGTGACCAAAACAAACCAGCCACTCCCTGGGTCCAGTTCTGGGAGTGTCCTGCATGGGAAGTTCCTGTTGCAGAGAGGAAGTTTAAAAAGGAGAATGGCTGAAAAAGTGTCATGCTCTAATGATGTTAGATGGTTAGAGAGCCCTATACCCTGCATTCTCTAAGCTGCAGCTCTGGGCTGCTTTTCAGCCTGAGGCCCTCGATGCCTGGAGGAACGGGATGAGCCTTCGGTGCTGAGAATTAAGGCTTTGGGGGCAGACTATGGAGGGTTTGCAAATCTTGGCTCCACTGTTTACAAGCCGTGTGCTCTTGCACAACTCAACCTCTCTGAGCTCCAGACGAAATGCAGGGATAATGTTCCCACTTGGCCCCGCCTCCTAGGGTGGTTTTGACGAAGGAGCTAAGATGTGGGTAAAAGCAGCCGTGTAAGGTGAGCATAGAGTAAGTGCTTGGTAGGTGTCAGCTGCTGCTGCAGTTTTCCTTCGGGTTTGCCAGGGCCGTCCTTGCAACTCAAAGGACAAAGGGTTGATCTGTGACAACCAGAGTAGGTGACATAGATGAGAGTCGAACTGTGTCCTAGGACATCCTTCAGCTGCAGATACAGAAACCCGGGATCGCATCTCTGTCCTCCACTTGCTCTGTGACTTTGGGCAGGTCCTGCCCTCTGGATCCCTTCGTACTCAGCTGTGGAGTCAACGGGACCAACTTGGATCTGGGGCTGCCAGACCTGATGACACCATCGGCGTTCTTTGATGTCTCTTCTGTTACTCAAACTATTATCCTGATTTTTTTCTTTTTCTTCTTTTTTTTTTAGTGGGGAGAAGTTTTTGCTATAGGGCGCATGCGCTCGCCAGAAAGACAGAGAGACAGAAAGAGAGAAATCACCCCCCAGGGGGAATGGCCACACCGCAGTCCCTTCTCCTCCATTCTCCTCTCGGGATCTTGGGCACGCACGCACACGCGTGAGTTTAAGCCACAAAGTCCAGGACTCGAACCATGGTCAACTACATGGGAGTCCGGCGACATAGCCATTATGCCAATCGCTGGTCCCATGGATTTTTTTCTTTATCCACGGTAGAGCATACGTGTACACATGGGAGAATGAGAGAGGCACACCCTCGGCAGGGTCCAATCACACCACAGTCCCCTTCTTCCTGTTATCCAGCCCATCAGCTCCTGGGCTCTCAACGTGCGTGCCTGGCATTTTTCAGGCTGACCGAGCCAGGGATTCAAACCATGGACGCCGTGTGTGAACTCTTAAGCGGCACATCTACCATTTTCTTTAAATTGGTTCTTTATAAAGTGAAATAAATGCTTTGAAGAGAGAGGAACATTATATTACTACCAAAAATGGAAAGCTGCCATCACTTGCTATAAATAAAAGGTAGCCGTGCCGATGAACACAGTAACTCAGAAGAGGGTTGGCACATGCCCAAGGGAGGCTGCGCCGGCCTGTTGAGACTGCAGGTTAGCTCGCGGGGAACAGGGGAGTGGATTCAGTAGGACCACCACCTCTTTGGGCCTTTGGGATACACACACAAGAACTGGGAGAGAGTGATCGCTCACTGGGTAACCTCGGTCAGTGTTATCAGGGACGGGCATAAGGATGAGCCCTGGCTCGGAGATCATGGCCATGAGCACCTGTGAGGGCGACTCAGCGTCAGTAATCTGCTGCAGGGTTGCCTCCTGGTGGGGTGGGAGAGGAGCTGCGAGCACCTTTCTAGGGGGCTGAGCTCGCCCGTGCTCTGGCTGGCCAGACCCTTGCTTCCCCTTTCTGCCTGCAGGTTCTGTGGGGAGATGAGATGGGGCCCCAGATGGAAAAGTTGGCCTCAGTGTCAGTGGGAGCCGGGGAGGGTTTCCAAGCAGTGGAAGGACCTGGCCTTTAGAAGATGGCCTTTAGAAGATTCCATCACTGAATTCCCATGTAGTTGACTGTGGTTCAAGTCCCAGACCCAGCAGCTTAAAACTCATGCCGGGTCTGTATGCATGCATGCCCAAGATCCCAAGAGGAGAGTGGAGGAAAAGGAACTAAGGGCCTGCAGTGTAGCCATCCCCTTGGAAGGTGATTTCTTGTTTTCTGTCTGTCTCTCCAGTGAGCGCACACTCCCTAAAGCAAAAATTTCTCTCTAAAAAAAAAAAAGAAAACAAAAGAAATAAAAGAAGATGAGTCTAGCAGAGGATGTGAGAAACTTGGCCAATGTGACCTTGCCTCCTACTCACTCCCACCCCACCCTGGACCAAATATAGGAGGCTCGTGGGCCTGCTGTGCCCTTCCCTCCCCACTGCCCTTCCCCCACCTGGAGCGCTGGTCGTGTACAGCTTTCACCAGGGCTGGGCTCATGTCCCTTTCGCTTCTGATCACTGGGCGTTACGTTGCGCAGAATGGCTTTCTCGGTTGTGTGCCTCACAGGCTGGGAGTACACTTCAGCCCAAGGCCTAGCACACTTGCGTACAGGGGGATGTGGAACCAAGCCCTGGGTCCAGAGCCAGGCTCCGGCGCTTCTGAGCGGAGTTCCCCGCCCTCTCAGAACCTTAGTTCCCGCACCTTTAAGTCGGATGGTCATAGTGTTTACCTGGGGTTGTGAGGAGGATTGAATGAATGACATCTGTCATGCTCCCTCCGTGTGCTTCCCTGGGAGGAGGGCCTGAGGCAGTGATTCAGATGCCAGTCATTCACCTGGAAGGTGATCTCAAGATGCAGAGTGGAAAGTGAGACGTGGAAGGGAAGGCGCGTAGGGGGTGTCCATGAGGAGGTTACCAGCTCAGCAGTGGAGCTGTCCTGCTCGGGAGCTCCTGGATGGGGCATGTGCCTGCACCACCCCGCTGGGGACTGGGGGCTGGGGACTGGGGTCTTGCTCCATGACATTTCTGCTCTGCCTGCCCTTGCAGCCTGGGGGCGCCAAGTGGGCTCTAGAGGCAAAGAAAGACCTCGGGCAGAGGCAGGTCTTTGCAGCTCAGCATGTCCTGGAGGGTCGGTGCCAGGCAACCGCAGCCGCAACCCATGCGTCCACGACTCATAGTAGGAGCTCAGGCAGCAGCACCAGCCCTGCCGCCCACAGCTGTGCAACGTTAAGGCAGATCCTTTGACGCCTCTGAACCTTAGTTTCTTAGCCTGTAAAATAGGGAGAGCTATGCTTTTGGAACCACCTGTGTGGTTCTCAATGGAGGCAATTCTGGTCCCTTAGGTAGCCCTTAGAAGTGGAGAGGGGGCATTTGTAGCCTTCACACTGACAGAGGATGCCACTGAATTTAGTGTTTAGTGGCCAGGGAGGCTACTAAACATGTGGTGCCCAAGCAGCCCCCCACATCCAGGAATTGCCCTGCCCCCATGTCACGTGCAAGTTATGCAAGTTCTGTTTGATGCTCGCTGTAGCTTGCAGAAGGAATAGTCTAGCTGGCGAAGGTGGGCCTCAGGATAGGGGCAGGGCATGTGGGGACTGAGGAAGGTGGGCGTGGGAATATGAGGTGCTGCAGAGGCATTCGCGCCCAGCTGGACACAAGCAGACCATGGAATGGGAAAGGAGGACCTGCCAAGGAGCCGGACTGCAGGGCTGATGCGGAGGTCGAGCCAAGTGGGACTGCCGAATAGCGTGGCCGTGCCCAGAGTCTTCCTGTAGGTTGCAAAGCATTTTCCGGGCAAGGTGGGAGGTGCTGCCAAGCCCTACGCACTACCCAGTGCTTGCTCAGCTGCCCTGGAGCCTCGGGCCAGCCTGCTGACCCTGGGTGAGCACTGAGCAGCTGCGCTCCTCTCCTGGGCAGCCCGTCCTCCCTCCTCATAAACAGGACGCTCCTTCCTTTCCCATGAGACACTGTACCCGTTTTCCAAGTTCAAGGTCTCTTAAGTTAGACAAATGCATTAAGAAGAATCTTTGGTTCAAGTTATGCAATAGTTTCCCCCACCTGAGTCCAGGGGTTCTCTGAAATCGAGGGTTGGAGGAAGACTTCCTTGCCCCACCCCATTCCTGAGGAGGATGGGCCCATGTTCCCCCGCAAACTGGTGGCAGGACTGTGCTTTTGTGCCACTAATTCCCCTTTTCCTCCTGGCTAGGCCTGTTCCCCTGGAAAGCTACGTGCCAACAGAGGTTCCCTTCCCGACCCAGGAGAGTGGAAGGAGAGACTGGGGCCGAGCCAAGGCTGGGAAGGCATCTGCCCCCCAGAAGGAGTGCATGAAGACCTCGCTCGTCCACCTGCACCACCGCACAGGCGGCCTGCCTGGGCTGAGGGCCGCACAGTCGCGATGGAGGTTTACCGGCGCCCAGCCAGAGTTCGCCATCCTGCACTTCACCCCGACTGCACCTGCTTCCCCCTCTTAACCTCTGAGAGGACACTTCAACCCGTGGACAAGCCAAAGTGACTCCCGGCTCCGTCTGATGCCAGTTGAGCCTTAAGCCTGGTGGGGCTTAGCCTGAGGCCGGTCTGTTTCAGGGAGTGACTCAGAAGGAAAGGCAGCCCAGGAGCGCTTCGCAGAGGGCCGGCTCCAACTCACTGATCTCAAGTCGTCTGCTCTTCCTCAGGTTGGCAGACTGACGCCGAGCTGGAGGGGTGCCATGTTGCTCCTCTGGCCAGAAGGTTTTTTTGAAAATGTGAGTGATGTGAATACTTGATTTCGATAAACCTGTAAAAGCAATATTTAGGAGGCTGACTTCTTTCAATTAAAAGAATGTATGCAATTCCAACCCCTGGGGCCCCGGTCTTTTTTCCTTTTTCTTTTTCTTTTTTTTTTTGAGCTTTGGGGTATGGTTAGCCAAGAGCAGAAGAGTCAGGGCACCCCAAATTAGAGATCCAACAGAGTTTGGAGAGCCAACCCCCACTGGGCCAGCTTGAGGGTCACAGACCAGCCCCCCTTCCAGCTCCCACAGCCCAACAAGCCAGAGCAGCCTTTAGGCTCTGGAGGGGAACACTTGGTGGCCTCCCTGGAAGCCAGGCCTGAATCCCAGGGAAATGGAAGTGTGGGACCCTCAGGCCAGGTGCTCGTAGATCTTATTAAAGACAAGGGCAATGACTGAGTGAGGGAGGGAATAGCTGAATGAGTAAATCTTGGTCCACTTGCAGTTTCTCAGAAACATAGTGATTCCAACTGCAGAGCACTTGCTGATTTTCAAAGCGCTTCACATACACACCAGGCTAAGCGTGGCTTATGGGTGATTAACCCCATCCTATGGGTGAGGGTCCCAAGGCAGGAAGTGAAGGTACCACAGGAGTCAAGTGGAGACCGTCAAAGCACCCCTTGTCTCCACGGGAGTCTGAGGAAGGGGATACCAAGAAATGCAGAAGGCAGACATTTGAGAGACCTAGGAAAAGGGTGACCGTGAGAAAGGAGACGACCACGTTGGAGAGGTGATGCCCACCCCCTGAGCATCACTGCCCACCTCATAAACGGGTCGGGGTAGTTCTAGCACACTGCCGTGTCTGCCCACCAGGCTCTCCCAGAGAAGGTGGAGGCTGAGATGACATCATTTTTTTAGAGGTTTTTGCCTTAGGGCGCATGTGTTTGCCAGAGAGACAGACAGTGAGAGGGAAAGTGAGAAATCACCCCCTGGGGGGATGGCCATACCGCAGTCCTTCTCTGCTCGCCTCCCAGGATCTTGGGCACGCATGCAAACGTGCCCGGTTTGAGTTGTAAGCCACCAGGTCCAGGACTCCAACCATGGTCAGCCATGTGGGAGTCCAGCGATGTAACCGCTACACCATAAGCTGGCCCCCATCTTTCTTTTTTTTTAAAATTTGCCAGTGGGCATGTGAACTGGCCGGAGAGAGACAGGGAGAGGGAGAAAGCACCCTCCATGGGGCACGGTCATGCTTCAATCCATTTTTCCCGCCTGTCAGGATTTGGGCTTGCACACGAAGCCATTGTGTTTCTCAAGCTGCTGGAGCCAGGAATCGAACCACATAGTTGGCTATGTGGGATCCCAATACCCCAAACGCCAGGACACAGGGCTGGCCTGAGGTGACATCTTGACTCCTTCCTTCACAGGAATATGACCTGTAAATGACCCTTGCATCTGTAGGGACAGTGACTTACCCATCTCTCATGATGACTGTGTGACTTACCAAGAGGTGCCCCTCTGGGCTGATGCAGCTCCGCTCTAGCACTCCGCTTGGCGAGCAAAGCCCAGACTGGCTTGTGGCCGCTGTTTACCCCCTTGTCCACGTGCTTTTGCCCAGGGCACAGCCTGTCCAACCACGCCTGGCATCCCTGCCCAAAGCTGTTTGAAAATTCATAAAATGGAAGACTCACAGGACAGGAATTTAGAGCATCTTATTCACTCACCACTGAGTACTCAGGACGTATTTACAGAGTGAATAAAGCAATGTTACGATGAGGATTATCAGTTCACACCACGTTTATTAAGCACATACTGTGACGGGCCCCCTGGGTGCAGAGGGCCCAGTGGTGAGCAAGCAGTTTTCTCCCCTCCAGGAGCTCACATCCCAGAAGAGCAGGCAGCACCTAAGTGTGTATGCCAGGGTAAAGCCGCCAGGCTGGGAGGGTGGCATCGGTGGTTAGCAGGGCGGTCGGACAGGCCTTCCTGAAGAACTGTCATTTAAACCAAGTCCTGAAGGGTGAGAGAAGCCATGTAAAGAGCTCTGCCTTCAGGCCGAGGCAAGAATGCAACACAGGAGGCCTAGCCCCATAGCCTAGTGGATAAGGAAGCCGGAGGCTGACCATGGCTCGAATGCTGGACCCAGCAGTTTGAAAACCACACCAGGTGCATGCGTATGTGTGCCCCAAATCCCAACAGGATGGAAAAACAGAAGAAACTGTCGTGGCACGGCCACATCCCCTTGGGAGAGCCTCTCTCTCTCTCTCTCTCTCTCTCTCTCTCTCTCACACACACACACACAGGTGCCCCCTGGTAATTAGAGAAAGACAGTGCAATACATGGATGTATGTAAAAATGACAGAGAACACGGATCCGCTCTGTGCCAGGCTCCGTCTCCGTGCACTTGCTCACTAACTTGTCACAGACCCAAAGGCAAAGGCACCATGATGTGTCCATTTTACAAATGAGACTGAGGTGCAAAGAGAGAAGTGTCTTCCATTAAGGACGTGGTCGAGTCCAGGAGGTCTAGAGTCTGCCCCTGGCCCGGGCCCATCATCCCTCGCGAGTGGGCGGGGCTTCGCACAGGGCCTGGCCCTTAGCCACAATCACTGGTTTATCAAGTGCTTACTGTCCTTGGCACTGCGACAAGGGCTTTACATGTATCCATTCATTAAATAAATTGTTGCTGTTACTGAGCACTCATGATTCCAAACAATTACAGCCTCTGGCCTCATTTCCTCAGCTCTGAGCAGATCAAAAGCAGTGGGGACTGGCCGACAGGTCTGTCGCCTGCCTGGGCAGTGGCTTGGGGCTGACTCCCGAGGCCACACAAATGGGAACCCCGTGGGCTCCAGAGTCTCTGAATGCAGGGCACCCTGAGGAGTGATGGTCCAGCTATTTACAACTCGGACCTGGGCAGTGAGACTGGACTCCTTTGCAACTGGGTTGAAGAGGACGGCCCCTGCCTCTCTGCTAGAGTTCAAATCCCTCAGAACCTCCGATCCCCACCTTCCAGTTGCTGGGAGAGCAGCAGCGTTTGGTCAGTGTTTGGGCTGACCAGTGGGCTCTCCAGCTGGAGGTCACAGTCAGCTTCCACTGCCACCAGGAGAAAGCCAGCCTGACCCAACTCGGGGTGTGACGGAGTGGGCTGTTCTCTCGAGAACAGCTGAGCTGGCGGCCAAGGCCCTCAGGCTCGCCACAGCCAGGCAGGACTCCACCCCGGCTAAGAAATAACCCCCAGGGACCAGCAGTTAGCGTAATGGCTATGTCGCTGGACTCCCACGTAGTCGACCGCGGTTCGAGTCCCGGACCCGGCAGCTTAAACTCACGCCGGGCGCGTGTGCGTGCGTGCCCAAGATCCCGAGAGGAGAATGGAGGAGAAGGGATTGCGGCGTGGCCATCCCCCCTGGGGGGTGATTTCCTGCTTTCTGTCTCTCTGTCTCTCTCTGTCTGTCTGGCGAGCGCACGCGCCCTATAGCAAAAACCTCTCCAAAAAAAAAAAGAAAAAAAAAAAAAAGAAATAACCCCCAGACAGAGCAGTAAGTCTGGGCAGAGGAAAAGTTGCCTGCCTGCAACTCCGCTGTTCACCTTTCTGAGCCCCAAATGATGACCTTTCCACCGAATCTGAGGGCGCCACAAAGAAAATCCTTCAGCAAAGACAGGACGTGGGCCGAGGAGGACTGGGCTCTGCATGGGGTATGTACACATATGACGGCAGAGTGAGGGTAAGAGGAAGGTGGCCACTGTCACGCCGGCCAATAGAATGTGGCAGACGCAATGCCACGTGCTTGCTAAGGCTAGGTGATGAGGAGCCACTTCTTTTTTTCTCAGTTGATCTCTTCCTGGATGATCGCCCTTCAGCCCAGCCACCACGCTAAGAGGAAGCCCCCTAGGCCACACAGAGTGGCCCCTAGCTGGCTGCTCCTTAGAGGCACCGAGGCCCCCGGCCAACAGCCAGTACTGCGCGCCAGGCAGGCAGGTGAAGGAGTCTTTGGACCATGCCACCCTGCCCTTCAGGCTGTCCCAGCTGTCCCTCTGAGCTCTGCCCGGATGACAGGTGTGTGTGCAGAACAAATGAGTGTTACACTCCAGATAGCCAGAAGAACAGGTACCCCCACATGAGAATCCTGGTGCAAATTCAAACCCGAGAGCTGCCTGTGAGATTAAACGGACACTGCTCATGTAGTGAAATCGCAGGTACAAAGGCTACCCGTCCCCTTAGTGCACTGTTAGCTGGTTCCTCCTCACGTCCGTGTGTCCGGCCAGGCTAACATTGGCTTTGGCGGCGAAGTGAGTGCCAACAGCGAGTCCGTGGACAGAACACAGCTGCCACAGGGTCCCAGCTGGCCACGGACTGGGGAATTAGCAGGTCAGGTGCTGCCTGCTGGTGTCTTTGGAGTGCCAGGCTCACTGCTGGGGTGTCTGGTTGGAGAAGTGCTTTCTCGCCAGGCTGCCACCTCCATCCCTCTGGCCTGGCCATCACTGTCTAGAGTGTCCTGCGGGGACGGCCTCAGGCTCGGTGCATCACAGCTGCTGCAGGACACCCGCCATCTGCCAGGTCACACAGCAGCTGAGCCGGGCTGGCGTCTGCCTGGGCCCCAGAAGAGACTGGAGTGGGCCTGGTCTGCCGGCCGAGTGGGACATGGGTCCGGTTCATAGCCGAGCAGGGTGCCAGGACACTGAGGCTCATGGAGTACGGCCTAAGGAGGGCCGTGTCCACAGCACAAGTGCCCAGTTCAAGGTCCCGCGTGGTCAGTTCTCGGACAGCATGCTGTGGAGGTGAGGTCAGGAGACGGGGTTGAGCCTGGAAGCTTTAGGAGGCAGCCCTGACCCTGGGAGGGTGTTGACAAGGTGGGGATAGGCGTGGACAGTGGGAAGGAAGGAGGCCTTGGAGGTTGAGTCCATCACAGGCCAGGGCACAGGGGGGAGTGCTGGACTGTCATCTTCACAGAAAGACACAGAAAACACTTAGGGCAAGTGCCTGTGGGGTGAGCCCAGAAGCAGGGGGCCGCCTGCACACCGAAACAACAGCGAGGATGGCTTCTAAGTCCCTGCAGGAGGGTCTTCCCAATGCCAAGGCCTCGCCTCGCCCTGGTCCCTCACCTACCCAGGAAGGAACCTCAGGGACCTAGTCCCCGCGGCCTGTGGCACTCCTCCACTGAGCCCAGTGCAGAGGCAGAGAGCCCCGGGTGGGGCTGGGTGGTTACTGGCCTGCCTGCTGCCCCTGCCCACTTCGGGAGGATTCTACCAGCCCTAGGGGCCCTTGGGGTTCTTCCCACCCGACCCCAGCGTGGTTACCTCGTCCAGGGCACAGCTGGGGTCATCTCAGGCTGATCCGTGAGTCCAGCTGCCGCAGGTGTTCCTGGACGCCGAATGGAATGGTGGGCGTCCACATCCTGCAGAGAGGGGCACACTCAGCGGCCGAGGGAGGCGGGAAGACAGCCGGGACCCGTGCAAGCGGCCCCAGGTCCCTCCTCCCACCCAGTTAGGCCCTGGGCATTTCCCAGCTGGCAGGAAGCAGGCCTGTGTGACACCACGGGGAAGCAGAGCTAGGAGCCCAGGGGCCCCTCTCTGGTCCCGTGCTCACTTGCTGTGCGATCTCAGGTTGGTGAACTGCTTGATTTTCCTTGCCCATAAAATGGGCCTTTGAAGACACACCCTATTCATCTTAGAAGATAGTAACCTCAAATTTATGTCAAGAATGCACTTTAAAATAGTATAAATTGGGGCTGGCAGGTAGCATGGTGGTTAAGGGCACTAGACTACCACATGTTCAACCGCGGTTCAAGTCCCAGACCTGGCGGCTTGCTTTCTCACTTTCCCTCTCTCTCTCTCTTTGTCCCTCTCTGGTCAAATTGAAAGAAAAAAAAGAAAGAAAGAGAGAAAGAAAGGGAGGGAAAGAAAGAAGGAAAAGAAAGAAAGAGAGAGATAGAGAGAAAGAAAGTTAAATAAAATAATTCTTTAAAAAATAGTATAAATGATCAGTATTAGCCATTGTGGTGACTTTAAAAAGTAAGCTTGTGGACCAGGCGATGGCACAGTGGTTATGTTGCTGGACTCCCACGTGGCCAACTGTGGGTAAGTCCTGAACCTGGTGGCCTGAAACATACCAGGCGTGTGTTCGTGCACACCCAAGATCCTAGGAGGAGAATGGAGAGAAGGGATTGCAGCATGGCCATGCCCCCTGGGGGGTGATTTCTCACTTTCCCTTCCACTGTCTTTGTCTCTCTCTGTCTCTGGTGAGCGCGTGTGCCCTATGGCAAAACACTCTAAAAAAAGTAAGCTTGAACCATATCAAACGGCCAATGCACAGGTCAAAACGGTCAAATGTAGGCAATTTTGTGTGGCTTGCCCTAACGTGGCATTTATTGAGCATTTTGGGGATACAGGGTACTGTTCTAAGAACTTTATGCACCTTGGCTAATTTCAGCCTCCCAAGACCTAGAAATGGTCATCCTCCCCGTTTTATAGATGAAGAAACTGAGGCCAGAGGAGTGACACATCTGCTGGCCCCAAGTTGCACACTGGTGAGGCGGAGAGCAGGGTCTGAATTCTGGGGATACTGAACCCCACGCCTGAGAGCCCTGGCCCTCCAACCCAGGCCTTGGCAAGACTTACGCCAGCGTCTTCACCTGAGGGCACTTCTTCAGGCTGGTGGCGAGCTGCTGGGCCCCCACGGCCGTGAACTTGTTGTACTGGACACTGGGGAGAGAAGCCTTTCCTGGGACCTGCACTGCGACTCCAGAACAAGGCCACCACCCAGCCCTTCCCACGGTGCCAGCGGGAGACCCAGGCTCCCCAGCCCCAGGCCCAGCCACCGCCGCCCAGACAGGGACACTCACTAGACCACCCGGAGGGACACCATGTCGGGAAGCACCCGTGCCAGGCTCTCGGCTCCCACGTCGCAGATGCAGTTATTGTACAAGCTGCCGGAAAGAGGCCGGGAAGGGCTGAGAGTGCTGGGGGTCCAGGCCCCTTCCCAGGCAGGAGGATCCACAACCCACCGGGATTACTGCCCCGTTCTACTGAGGGGCAAACCAAGGCCCGGAGGCAAGGCTGCTTCTCTGTGGTCACACGGTGAGCCCAGGGAAGCAGCGAGACTCAGGAAGTCATTCCTTGGCTGAGAGCATGGAAACTCCTGGTAGAACAACTTCCCTGGTTCAAATCCCACTACTTCCAGTGCAAACTCGGGCAAGTTATTTAAAAACTCTGACACTCTGCTCATCGAACAAAGGGCATGATCAAGTGGCCGTGGGGAAGGGTGAGTGAGTTCATGCTAGTGAAACACTCAGAACACGTCCCAGCATGTGTGATGAGCCACATGCTGCCTAGAGTCCTGACTACCACCCGGGAGCGCCGGGGAGGCTGCTACGAGTTACCGCAGTGTAGGCATAGGGAGGTGTAGGCAGTAGGAGGAGGAAACCCAGGGCCACGGGCTGGCTCAGGTTTCTGTGGAATATTCCTGGCCCCGATCCTAGCTGTGAGGATCCGCAGCGCGTGGTGTGGGTGCCGACTTTCTGTGCACTCGTTACGCGGTGTCCTTCTAACAGGCCAGGGGCTGCTGCAGCTGAGATTTCCAGGCCATGACTCTGCCATGACTCAGCCTCAGAGCGGCACTGCAGGGCTGAGTCTAAAAGCAGCAGGTCTACACTGCTGCAAAGTGGATCACGCTAATCTCCAGCATTCTCTGATATCACAGGGTGGGCCCCAGGCAGGAAACAGGCAGGGTCTCTGCATTGTCTTCCTTGAGTGGGTCTTGGAACCCCGGAGGCCCGCTCGCCACACTGCATTGATACCAAGATGCACGTGTCCCCGTTTGATTATGTGGCTACAACCAATGGAGTGTCGTCATTTCTTTGGCAGCGTTTTGTCCTCTTAAAGATAGCATCTTAGCTCCCATGAGATGTGTTTAGTTTCTTTTCTTTCTTTTTTATTTTAAGAGATTTTTGCTATAGGGCGCATGTAGATAAATCACCTCCCTCCCCCCGGAGGAATAGCCATGCCACAATCCCTTCTCCACCATTCTCCTCTTAGGATCTTGGGCACGCACACACACGTGTGAGTTTCAAGCCACCAGACTCAGGATTTGAACCAATGTCAAATACACGGGAGGTTAGAGTCCCAGACCTAGAAGCTTGAAAACAGCAATACAATCAGGCCATGTGAGTCCAGCACTGTGACCACTACGCCACCTGCTGGCCCCGAGATGTGTTTCCGGAAGTGTGAATTAGATCGGGCGTGACCTTCACAGGCCCCTTCCACCTCTCCATTCACGCTGAACAAAAAAGCTGCACATACTCCCTGGACCTGCAGACCTTGCCCCCATCGGGGTTCTGCGGACGACATCCACCCCATCTCGTCCTCTGCTTCTCATCACTACAGGCAACCCAAAGTGGCTCTTCTGACCCCCCAAACCCAATCTCTTTTTCGCTTCGGGGCCTTTGCGTCTGCTCCTGCCTCTTCCTAGAGCTTCCTAAGGAAGTGTCCCCCCTCAGAAGTCCCTTGACCTCCCTCGTGAATGTGATACTCCCTGTTGAATTCTCCTGGGCCTTCTAAGTTTCCTTCCTGGCATGAATCGCTGTTTTACTATATTTTATTTATGCGTGTATGGACTTGCTTAATGCAAGAAACTGCAAAGTAAGAACGGTGTCTGTCTTGCTCATAATCGTGTTTACTTCCTAGCACAAGTTCTGGTCCGTGGTTCATATTGGAGACTACTGGATGCTTTGCACAACTCTGGGGGCGAGGGCTCCAACCGCATAGGCTACAAGCTGTGCAGTACACGACCCATACAGCTGCACACAGTGGTGTTGGCTGGGTGGACACGTGAACTGACGCGCTAACAGAGGTGGCCCAGATGCCATCTTTCCTGAGCACCTGACTCTCACTGTCCTCAGCAAGTGAAGAGGACTGAGGATGCAGGGGGAAGGTTCTCCAGTCTGGTGAGTGAGGAGAGCTGGCAAGGGTCAACTAGATGACTAGGGCTCTGGCCTAAGGTCAGTCCTCAGGTTAGACCAGTAAGGTACCAGGGGTTGGCTGGAGGGGACTCAAAAGCAAGGGGTGCTATGCCAACACCCTCCAGAGGGTGGCAGTGTAAGCATGGGCCATGGAGAGAGTGACAAGGCCAGTCAAGGCTGCATGCGCATGGTCAGCCTTCCAGAAGCTTCTATTCCCGGACTCCAGAAAAATCCCCTGGGGAAAAGGGGTTTTTCTGTGTGCCAGAGGCTGGTATTGTGCCAATGGTTACCATTTTTCAGAAGAGGAAACAGGCCTGAAACAAGTAAGCTGCGTGCCTAGAGTTTCTCTCCCCAGATCCTGCTAATCCGGTTCAGGGCTGTGGGGATGCCCACGTCCAAGGCGTGTGCTCATATTGGATTCTAGGTCAATGCCCCTGGAGTCATGTGACACCAGTGGAACAAACGGCCTGGAATGATTGCATCTAGGGTCCTGGTGTCACTCCCTGCAGCCTGCACGTGGGGCTCCCTGCCCTCCCGCAGCCAGCCGGCTCAGTACCAGCCTAGGACTAGGGTCCACTCACCTCAGCCTGAGCAGGGACGCGGCGAGTGTGGGCAGGGCCTCGGCGAGCTTGCAGGCACCCACGTCAGTGATGCTGTTCTGGGACAGGCTGCAGGGACACAGCAAGGGAGAGGACTCAGGACAAACTTGCGTGGCCTTCCCTGTCCCATCAGCATCTGTCCGGCTGCCACAGGCTGAGGCCAAGCTGAGAATGTTCCCTTCTGCAAGGGAAGTGAACACCGGACAAGGGACTTGGATGGGCAATGAACTGGGAGGGGCTGTGACTTGACTTACACGAACTCTTTTTTAATTTTTAAAGAATTATTTATTTAATGTTAGCTATTTTTGTTTGTTTGTTTTATTTTTAATTCACCAGAGAGAGAGAGCGAAAAAGAGGGAAAGTGAGAAACCACCAGGTCTGGGCCTCGAACCTCAATCAGCCATGGGATAGTCCGGCGCCTTAACCCCCACACCACCTGCTGGCCCCTCATGCTAACTCTTAATAAAGAGAGGGATACTGTGACATCCTGTGGCTGGGTGGGATAGTGGGGAAAGGGTGTGGATGGGCAAGAGAGCGCTCCTTCACCACCTGCTTCCTGATTTTACAGCACCCCTTCCCTCCCACCCATTTCTCAGGGCCCTGATTAAATGGGCAGCGCTGGGCTCCACAAGGCGAGGGAGTGTCTGTTTTGTTCATTCCAGCACCCCCAAGCCTCTAGGAGCTCATTGAATACTTAGGTGGTTGGGGGGTGGGAGGTGGAAGGAGAGAGAGCAAGTGGGGAAGGAGGGAGGGAAGGGAAAGGAGAAAGGAGGAAGAACCCAGGGAGGGAAACCCTTACAATGTTACCTAGAATGCTTCCATTCCTGGCTTAGTCTCTACCTGACAATCAAGGAAATTGCTTCGGGAATTCTGGTAAATTATTCAGCCACGTTGACCTTGGTAATGAGGGGAAAGTGGACAGCCTTGTTCTTAATTTGCTATAGGGCAAGTGTGCTCACCAGAGAGAGACGGGGAGGGAAAGTGAGAAAGCATTCCCCAGGGGAAATGATCCTGCCACAAGCCCTTCTTTCCTGTTCTGCTCTTGGGATTTTGGGGGACATACACACACCCAGACTGGATTTCTTTTTGTTGTTTTCTCAAGCTGACAGGTCCGGGACGCTAACCTCACAGTCAGCCATGTGGAATCCAGCTGCCTTAACCACCACGCCACCTGGCTTGCCCTGGACAGACTTTGATACCCACTAGGTTCAGTAAAAAGAAACAAAAACAAAAACATGTTGATCTTCCTGTATCTTATCCATCTCTAATTTTCTAAAGCGCAGAACAATTTTTTAAAAAGTGTGCTGTTTGGGACCAGCAGCTGGCATCATGGTTACGTTGCTGGACTCCCACGTAGTTGACTGTGGTTTGAGTCCTGGACCTGGAGACTTCAAACACACTGGGCGCAAGTGCATACATGCCGAAGATCCTGAGACAGGAATGGAGGAGAACGGCCTGAAGCATAGCCATCCTCCCTGGGAGGTGATTTCTCGCTTTCTATTTCTCTCTCTCTGGTGAGCACACATGCCCTAGAGCAAAGATCTCTTAAAAACAACAAAGCAAAACAAAAACAAAAACAAAAGTGCTGTCTCAGGGACCAGCAGACGGTGTAATAGTTATGTCGCTGGACTCCCACGTAGTTGACTACAGTTTAAGTCCCAAACCCAGCAGCATAGAAAAACTCACACCAGGTATGTGTGAGTCCACATTCAAAATCTTAAGAGGAGAATAGAGGAGAAGGGATTGCGGCGTGGCCATCCCCACTGGGGGATGATTTCTCGTTTTCTGTCTCTCTGTCTCTGTCTCTCTGGCAAGTGCACAAACCCTATAGCAAAAATCTCTCTCTAAAAAATAGTATGCTGTTTTGATAATAATGTTTTACTGATAAATCTTTTCTTTTTATTTATTTTTATTATTATTATTATTATTTTCCAGTTTGATCAGACAGAGAGAGAGAGGGAAAGTGAGAAAGCAAGCTACCAGGTCTAGGACTCGAACTGTGGTTGGCCAGGTGGGAGCCAGTGCCTTTAACCACTGCCTTTAGCCATTGATCATTGTCTTATTGATCAATCTTTCTCTCCTATCTCACCCCTCAGTGTAAATTTCTGCCATATGCACTGTTTATAGTCACTGCTGTGTAGTTTATACTCATAGGTTTATTTATTTGTTTCTTGCTCATTGTGGCTCCTTAGTAGAATCCAAGAGCCCTGAGTCCGGGCATTTATTCGTTTTATTTAAAGCTGGGTCTCCAGGGCTTAGCATGATACTGCATGTAGCAGGGGTTCCTTAAGTGTTTGCTGATTAATGAACACATAATTGCATGGATGGATGGATAATTAAATGAAGGATGATGGGATGAGTGATTGGATGACTGAATGAGGGAGTGAATGGATGAATAATTGAATGGAAAGATGAATGGGTGGTTGAATGGATGGAGTCAATGGACAAGAAAGAAGCCAGCGGGCCTGTGGGGGCCAGGTGCTGCAGGGGGGCGGGCAGGCCCACCCACTGGCTTGAGTGTTTCACTCACTTGAGCGTTTCCAGGGCCTTCAGCTGAGGGAAGGTGGCTGAGAGCTGCGAGACACCCTCGTCCCCAATCTTGTTCTCACTCAGTGAGTCCAGGCTGCAGGTAGAATCAGATGGGGGCTGTCAGTGGTGTCCCAGAGGCCATCTGACCCTTCCTGTCTCAGCGTTGATCTCCTCTGACTCTGGCGCCCACCCCTCCCATCCCATCCCCCAGCCCTGGGTACACCAAAGGCGGACGACTCACTCCTGAGCTTTTGCAACCAGGTGTTCACCTGGGGGTGCCAATTAGCTAGCCAGGGACAAGGTCTAACTCCAGATGGACTAGAATCCCGGGTTTGCTTCTTGGGAAGCCCTGGAGCATGAGCGACTCCCATAACCCTTTGGAACCTGGACTGTACAGTGAGATCGAGTTGCTGAGAGCAGCAAATGACACAGAGGGAAAAGTTTCAAAGATCACAAAAGGCTCTCATCTGCCATCCTCTCCCTGCAGGGGGTCCTGGCCACTCATACCAGCCACAGTGAAGAAGCACCAGGGCACAGACGGAGCAGGAGAGAGAAGGCCCGGGCCTCGGATCAGGGTCTGGTATGAGTCAAAGCCCGACGTGGAGGGCGAGAATCCTGTGCACTATACTCACTCCAGATGCTGAAGGGAAGAAAAGGCCGTGAGGATCCTCACCAGTTTGGGGAAAGCTTGGGGGCCCAAGACGGGTCCTAACCTAGAAGGCAAAGAGCAGGGGTGAGACCTTGCGATACTCACGGCACCTTGTTCCTTGGGCCAGGGGCATGGCACAGAAGCCAGACCCAGCCAGAGACCCCTTCCCGGCCCTCCCTGCCTCCCAGCCTGTGACTTCTCCTGGTCCAATCCCTACTGCTTGAAGCAGAGTTCAAAAAGCCCCTCAAGAGGCTGGCTGGGCTCCCAGCGTGGCTCCTCCACTTCCTTCATCTCCCAGTGGGGAGCCAGTTCTCAAAACACCCATGCTGCCCTGCCCCCTAGGCTGGTGAAGTGGTCCCCAAAGGCTAGCTGAGGGTCACTGCCAGTAGGGAACCAGGTGGATTTCTTTGGTCTTTGTACTTGAATAGCAAAGAGTCACCCCTCGAGTACTTGTTATATGCCGGGCACATGTAGGTCCTTCAGATTAGATCTCACTCAACCCTGCTGATTCTGAGCTAAGAGCTCTTCTTACACCCATTTCACAGAAGGGGAAACTGAGGCAGAGTAGTGAAGCAACTTACATAAGATCACACAGCCTGGATCAACTTTCAGGCCAGACATTGAGGGAGTGAGAAAAATAAGGGCAATGAAAGATTATTTTGTTTTGTTTCAAAATATGGCTAACTGGGGGCCAGCAGGTGGCATGGTGGTTAAGGCACTGGACTTCCAAGGGACCAGTTGGGATTTGGGTCCTGGACCCGGTGACTTGAAAACCACGTCAGGTACATGTGCATGCACACCCAAAATCCCAAGAGGAGAATGAAGACTGGACGGTGGCATGGCCATCCCCCCTGGGTGGGAGAAGATTTCTCACTTTCCCTCTCTCTGTCTCTCTCCAGAGAGCACATGTGCCCTAAGGTAGAAACCTAAGCAATAAAAAAATTAAAAATCTAACTTTATTCAATGTAAAGAATTGGGTTTTATTCTGAAATGATTTCCTCTGAAATTTTTTCTGGTAGGAAAATGGTCCTTCTTGGATAACATCATGGTGCCGGCAAGTGTCATTCGTTCAAGTGAACCTATTTGATAAAAATGAGAAGATGGTACCCACACAGGGTCACTAATTTATTCTAAAATGTTCTCGGCCTCTGAAGTCCCAAAATATGGGAACCACGCAGCTCAGTGACATGGCCCGAGCTCACAGGACCGGAGCTTGCCTCCGGGATCTGCCACTGAACTCCTGGCGAAGGTCCCGCTCTCCTCCGATACTTAGCCCTAATCTTAGGAAGCTGTTGAAAGGATGAAGGAATTCAGCTTCAAATATTGACTGTGTTTCTATTACAAGGGCCCTTCAAAACCTTACGGGAAATACAATTACAGTACAAGTTTATTTTGGTACCAAAAAAGAAAAAAATTGAAATCCAGGCACAGATTTTTCCTAACACGAATCTTCCACGGACTCTTTGAAGACCCTCTCATACCAGCCAGGGGAGAAAGCTGCAAACAAAACAGACAAAATTTTGGGGGGTGGAGACAGATAATCAAAGACATTAATTGGTAAACCATCTGGTGTATGAGATCATGAGTGAAACGGGAAAAAAGTCTGGGGATGAGGGGGGCGGAATTTACTTTTCTATACAAGGGACAGAAAAGGCCTCACTAAGCCCAGCCTGTGGCAGAGTTGATAGCAAACTGAACTGCTGGGCTGGAAGCCACATGGCCCGCTGCGGGTTCAGATCACCTGGTCAGCTTGAAAGCACAGCAGGTGCACATGCGCATGCCCGAGATCTGAGAAGTGGAGGGCTGCGGAGAGGGGACAGTGGTGAGATGAAGCCCTTCAAGGGTGCTTCTCGAACCCCAGCAGGGTTTGGGGCAGCCAAAGGACAGCTCTGACAGGCAGGTGAAGCCTGTGGGGTGCCTGGCCTGGGGGCTGCCAGAGCAGATGCCTGAAATAATTCCTTCCTTCCTTCCTTCCTTCCTTCCTTCCTTCCTTCCTTCCTTCTTCAGAACCTTCTTGGGGCTTCCGGCCTCCAGATGGCTGCTCACCCGTCTCTGGGCCGTTCCACCCCGCCACTGCTGTTCCTTAGAGCACAGTTCCGATCTCAACCTGGGGGCTTTTTAAGGTAAAAATAATTCAGAGGCAGAAAGAGGTTCTCAGTGAATGTTTTCATACATTTCCTCTTTTCAGCAACATTTTTACTTCTGTACAAGGTTAGCACCTCAACTCTGTTCAAAACAAGAGATGCTTGACTTTTTCTGGGTCACAAAGGGGGCAAGTGATCAGGGGAGCTGACAGCTTGTGGGCGATTGGCTTGGAGACTGTGGGCAAGTCACTTAACCTCCCTGGGCCTCCGTTTCCTCATCTTGTAAAGTGGGCAAGATAATGACTGTCTCCCAGAGTTGCTCCTGAGGTGAATGAGATTGTTCATAAAATCCACTGAAGCTGCAGATAAAAGACCAGATCCTGGGGGCCGGCAGGTGGTGTGGTGGATAGGGGCGCTGGATTCCCACATGGCCAACCCTGGTTCAAGTCCTGGACCTGGTAGCTTGCTTTCTCACTTTCCCTTTCTCTCTCTCTCTTGCTGATAAAATAAAAAAATAACAATAACAAATGGAATTAAATAAATAATTTTTTTTTTTAAAAAAAGACCAGATCCTGATTTTGTTTTTTCCTTGGTTGGAGCTCAGAGCCAGGCCGATCTGACTTTTATGACTTTGGACAAACAAGTTAAGTTCTCTGGGCCTCACTGTCCATATCCATACGAGGGGGAGATGTACAGATGCGAGAGAATTGAAGTGAACGTGCTTTGCCATTTGGAAAGCTGCTATCTGGCTGGCGTATCTAAATATGATATTACAGTTCTGGCGGGGCCCGTGTGCTGGCAGGCTGGCCCTCTGTGTGGCCTGGGCACAGCTGGGCTCCCTGGTGCTCACTGAGGTTTTGTTTCTGTCTCCCTGGTAGCACTGGCTTGGGTGGTGGCTCCTGGCCCTGGCTGCACACAGGACAACCAATCATCCCGGTATGCCTGGGACTCCGGGGTTACCTGAAATGTGACACTTTCAGTGCTAAAACCAGAACAAGCCAAGATGCTTGTTCACCCTAGCTGCACATGAAAAGCTCCTGGCAGCCCGGCTGCTGTGGTGCAGAGGTAACAGGAGTATCCTGCAAGGCTAGTAGCCATATGGCAACCGCGGGTTCAGATCCCCGGCTGGTTTGCAAACACACCAGTTGCCCAGGGTCCTGAGTTGCTCAAGAGCTGGGGAAAGGAGGTTGCAGCGTGATGGGCCTAGCCAAGGGTCTCTCTCTCTCTCTCCCTCCCTCCCTCATGTGTGTGGACACACTTTCAAAAACAAAGCAAAACAAGTATCCAGGGCAGAAGCCTTGGTCGGGACCACGGGGGTGGGGTGAGAACTGCAACCACTGATGGCTCCTGAGAACCAGTGCCTGGCGGCAGGGCAGGCATCGTGGGTTCAGAGGGTGGTGGCCAGGCTGTTGTATTCCCCTTGGAGAGTCCATCCCTTGGCCATGGAAGTAACCAGGCTCAGGTAAAGAGGCATTGTGAGGCCCCCAGCTACAGCAGGGAAAGGACGCAGAAGGTCACGGTGGCATCCCTCTGCAGAAGGCATGGGCTGGGAGCATCCTGGGCCCTCTCAACTACAATCGCCACAAGGCCTCCCTCTCTCCCGTCTCTCCACTCTCCATGGCCTCCCAATTTGACTCATTCCTCATATTTGGTCAAGCTTCCTTACAGATAGTACCTCCTCCAGGAAGTCCCCCTAACCTCTTCCAGAAGGGAGCCTACTCGACTGTAAACTCATTGAGTTCAGCAGCCTCAGTCATCCAAGCAGGTACTGAGTGAGTGGCCGGATATGAGCATGTTACCAGCAAGTGGGTCAGAGCTTTGAATCGCCAGCACTTGCCCAGACTGGCCATATACCAGCTGCTGGAAACTGCTTTTCACAGTGCTGGGCAAGATGGAATGAAGGATTCTGGAGAGCCATTCCCCTTCTGCTGGCACAGGTTAGCTGCTCCAGTGCTGGAGAGGCTGCCCTGTGGGGCCTGAGACAGCCCACCCCTTTCCTTACGCAAACTCCAGCTTCTTCAGGTCCCGGACAGCAGGAAGTTCCCCAGTGGAGTCTTCCAAGGAATTTCTCATCCTGGAGAGGGCAGACAATGTTATGGGGAGCAGGCCTTTTTGTCATGGAGCCCCAACCTACTTGTCCCTTGATACCTCCCCTGTGTGCCCAATTCCCAGAAGGGGTACCTTCCTGGGGGCTGTCATTGCCCCTTTTTAACAAGAAGAATCTCAGGACTGTGCTTTATGGAAAAGAGCCTCAGAGTAGGCACTTATCTCAGACAGCACACAGTAGGTGCTCAAGCCGTGTGTGATGGAGGAGTGAGCAAGGCAGTTAACCTGTTCTGCGCTCAGGTGCCTCTGCCCTCGGACCTTGGCTCTGCCATCTATCAAATGGGGACGGCGCTGGTCCTGGGTCACTTGAAGGGGGCAGTAGCTGTCAACTCTGTTCCTAGATGCAGAAGGCATTTTTGTTAACTCCCTCGCTGAGAAAGAACTGGGTACTTGTTGGTGAGTTCTGAATGGAGTGGCGTATTAAATCCTGGGGCATTGGCCTGGCCATTAACTGCAGTGAGTGATTCTGGGTAGCCATCACCCAGAAGGAAGGCATTGTGTGCCCCAAAGCACAGGGGACCCTGGAAGTGCCCGTGACAAACTCGATCATGGGGTCTACAAGTCCTCACCCTGCACTGCCTGGACCACCTCCCGTCCTCTCTCCCCTCACCTCTGCGTCTGCACGAGGTTGCCCAGGTCTTCCACATCCTTCAGGGACTTGGCTTGGAAAGGCTCGATGGTGAACTTCTCCTCTGCTGCCTGGAGCAGCTCCGTCTCCCCACGCTGCCGCAGGGACTCCCACAGCCCCACCGTGTCGCTCAAGGCAGCCCTGTGGAGGGAGGGCCTCAGACCCAGGCAGTGGCTGGGCTAGACCAGAGTGGACGGACAGCTCCGTGAAGAGACCTCTACCTATTCGGACACTTTCCTTCCTTAGCACAACCTCTTCCTCCTCAACCACTCTAGCCTCCCAGAACCACTCTAGCCCTTCTTGATTCCTCCTTTATTGAAACTCTCACAGTGATTCTGTTTCCCTTTTTGTTTTGGCTACCAGGAAGCTCAGGGCTAAATTCTTGGTACAATTGTGTAGAACCTTATAGCTTAGGTAAAGTATGCTTAGGGGGAACATGGGAGTAATTCCCTGGGGATTTAGCTAAAGCCCTCAAGCAGGCTGCAGAACTTAAGTGAGTGGAATGAAGAAATTTAAACCTCATCCTTAGGTGGCTGGAGTGTTCCTGAAGGGCTGTGAACAGGGGTAGGGTATAATCAGATTCAAGTTCTGGGGCAATTGTGCTAGTGGCTGAATATGAAATGGAGTAAAGGAGGAAATTTTAGGTTGTTGGGAAAATCAGGACATATTTTTCTATGTTTTTCGCAGAAATGCATCATGACTTTTCTGACAACCCAATAATAGAGGCAGAAAAGCCTGGAGCTGGCTGTGGCTTTAATGTAAGCATGAGAAAATGGTGGCTTAACCAGGGGATGGAGAAAAAAACACATTTAGGAAAAGAATCTAACCCCAATCAGTCCTAGATTCTGGACATGACCCAGAGCCTGGCACAGAGTGGGCCTTCGAATATTGGTTGGAAGAATGAGGCTGTTCCTCACTGTGTGGTTTTGGGCAAGTGGCTGCCCTTCTCTGAGCTGCATCCTCATCTTACAGATGGTGGCAATCTATGAACGGGCTCCGTGGTACAGCGGCAGTGCGCTGCTCAAGAGAGGCAGATCCCACATGGCAACCCTAGTTCCAACCCCCTTCCGTCAGCGTTCACATGAGTGCTGGGGATCCACGGGCTGGAACCCCCATGGGCATTGCTTCTCTCTCTCTCTCCACCTGTGCGTGCAGAACCTATTTGCTCCATTTGGCTATGGCTGTACATTCTAACAAGCCCCTGCAGAGCAAGCACTGGGCCCAGCGCCAAGTCCACACGTAGTGCCCAAACAAGGTAGCCCCTTTCCCAGCCCCGGCCCCCACCTGAAATGGGTAACACAGCGGAGTCCCACGAGGCTGCCCAGTCCGGAGGGGTCAATGCCTGTGCTGCGGAGGTCCAGGGAGAAGTCTCGGCCCGCCGCCTCCAAGGCCCTGGCCAGCACATGCACATCGGGAGGGGCGAGCCGGGTGCCCAGGAAGGACAGGCCTGTGGGGAGCGCCTGCACCACGTGCCGCCAAATCCCAGCGTCCTCCGCCTCGTACGCGCAGTGCAGCAGCTCCAGCAGCCTCCCGGCAGGCAGCTTCCCTGGCTGCAGCCGTGTCAGGTACCTCCTGAGCACCTTCTGCTTCCTGTCCACCACAGTGGCCGCTGTGGACCCGACCAGGGCTCCCAGGCAGCGGGCGCGAGGCTGGAAGATCAGCCCGGCCAGAAAGCGGGGCAGGCCCTCCAGCCAGTTGTCATAGGGCCTCTTCTTCCGAGGGGTCAAGGCCAAATACTGCAGCAGCTCCTTGTCCTTGATTTCACTGCTCAGAGCCAGCCACACGGCCCCCAGGAAGCACTGCAGCAGGAAGCTGCAGAAGGCCAGCTCCGCCTCCTCCACGGCCCCCAGGGCGGGCTGCACCAAGCCTTGGGCCACGGCCCAGGTCCTCACCTCCTCGGATGGGAACTGGCCCTTCCGCAAGGTCCCTTGGTGCCTGCGGCCCAGCTCCCAGGCCAACTTGGCCAGGCCCACCAGGGCCCCCAAGGGACCATCACGGGCTGCTGGGCCCAGCAGGCCAACGTAGAGTCCCGTGAGCGTAGAGGGCAGCTGGGCCTCATCACCCAGCCTCAGCAGGGCCTCAGAGAGCTGGCATACGACTTGGCACACGGTCGGGCTGTGGCCATGGCTGAGCAGGAAGGGCTGGTCCCGGAAGAGTGCCTGGGCTCTCTCTCCGTGCTCTGCAGCTTCTGAGCGCTCGAAATAGCGGCGTACGTAGGACTGGGCCTGTGGGGCTGAGAAGCCCGCCATCTCGAACAGGGCATCAGCCTTGCTCAGGCTCTGAGCCAGGCGGCCCCGGGGCCTCGCGGTGAGCAGCAGGGTGCAGCCTCGCAGCAGCTTCCGCTGGAACAGGCCAGCCAGCAGCGCCCGGAGGGAGCGTGGCTCCGTGGACCCGGGTTTGCACGTGCTGTGCAGAAAGCCGTCCTGGGCTTCGAGCTCCTCAAAGGCATCCAGGATGAGCAGAACCCGGTCAGGCCTCCTCGAGATGTGGCCGAAGACCTCGTCGTCTGCCACCAGTGGCTGCGGGCCCAGGGAGAACAGCAGATCCTGCAGGCGGTAGGTGTCCCCCGGCCGGTCCACACAGCGGCAGGGGATGTGGAAGACGAAGTCGTACTGCGGCAGCTGGCCACTGGCCCAGGCCCGGCTCACCGCCCGGGCCCAGCAGCTCTTCTCCTGCCCGGCTCTGCCCAGCACAGCAATCACTTGCGTCTCTCGCTGCCGCCGGTGGTTGCTCTCTGCCAGGAGCACCTCGGCCAGACCCTCAGGGACCGGCTGCCGCTCCGCCCAGTCCAGAGTGACCAGCTCCCTCTCCTGGCTCTTGCTGCTGCTCCGCTCCAGCCGTGCCCGCACCAGCTCCATCTCCACCAGGACGCCCTCCAGGCCTGCAGGCTCGGCCAGGTACTTGTCCTGCAGTGAGCGGCGGAACTGCTCCACTGTCTCTGTACAGGCCGAGGAGTGGGTCAGGTCAGGCAGCTCTGAGTGGCAGGCCTGGCCGCTCCAGAGGCAGCCCTGCCACTGTCACCAGCTTCCTGTTCCATTCACCATGGTCTTCGCTGACTCCCTCACGCAGTTACCTAGGTGTGTGCTCGTTCACCCCCGCCCCCTTCCGTTCACTCACCTTGCGTGTCTATCCATCCTTTCATGCCTTTCGAATTCCTTCGTTTCCTCACTAACTTCCTCCCTTTGGTCACTCATTCACTCACTGTCAAGAGGCTAGGAGACAGAGGTGCTAAGAGCTGAGATAGGGGAGGGCAGCGTGGTGGTTAAGGTGCTGGACTCCCACATGGCTGACTGTGGTTCGAGTCCCCGACCTGGCGGCTTGAAAATCATGCTGTGTGTGTGTGCACATATGTGCTCAAAATCCCAACAGGAGAATGGAGAAGGGACCAGGGCGTGGTCCAGGTCTCATTCCCCCAAGGGGTGTTTTCTGACTTTCCCTCTCACTGTCTCTCTGGAGCTCACATGCCCTTTGGCAAAAACCTTTAAAAAAAAAAAAAAAAAAAAGGTGAGACGGGGCCAGAGACCAGCACAGTGGTGAACTGCAGTGCTCTGTGAAGCAGTCTCACTGGGAGCTCCTAGTTAAGTGAGAACAGAGATCTCCCGAGTACGTGAGGCACACAGGTGCTCACGGCCAGGGAGTCCTGAGGAGGACTGGGTCACAGCATCGAGACCCTGCTGGGGGCTTCTCTCTGTGTCTTCCACTCAGAGAAGATATTATATATATATATATATATATATATATATATATATATATATAAAAGAGTTAATAGGGGCCAGCAAGTGGCATGGTGGTTAATGTACTGGACTCCCACATGGGCAATCACAGTTTGAAAATCATGCTAGGTCTGTGTGTGTGTGTGTGTGTGTGTGTGTGTGCGTGCATGCCCAAGATCCCGAGAGGAGAATGGAGGAAAAGGGTTTGTGGTGTGGCCATCCCCCCTGGAGGGTGATTTCTCACTTTCTGTCTCTCTGTCTCTCTCTGTCTGTCTGGCAAGCGCACGTGCCCTATAGCAAAAACCTCTCCAAAAAAAAAAGAGTTAGGACAGTAGAGCAAAGGGTCTGGATTCAAATCCTATCGGTGTAATCTCTAGTACATCATATACCCCGTTGTGCCTCAGTACCCTCAGCTGTAAAATGGGGGTAATATTAAATTAGGGTCATTCGAGATTTGAACAATCTTTTTAAAAAATTTTTATTTTAAGAGAGGTTTTTTGTTTTGGTTTGTTTTGTTTTTTCCTATAGGGCACATGTGCTAGCCAGAGAAACAGAGAGAAAGAAAACAAGAAATCATGCCCTGGGGCGGAGGGTATGGCCATGCCACAGCCCCTTCTCTGGATTTGGAGCACACATGCACATGTGCCCAGCTTACGTTTAAAGCCGCTGGGTTCAAGATTCAAACCACGGCTGACCATGTGGGAGGCCAGCTATGTAACCATTACACCGTCTGCCAGCCCTGGAGATTCGAACAGTTTAACACCTCTATCGTGCTTAGGTGAGTTCCTGGAAGTAGCACTGGTCATTTAGCTCTTCTCCTACTCACTCTGTAATTCCCACTGTCTTCACTCCTACCTCATCGGCTTCCTCCTTTGTCCACGAGCTCAGTTACCCACTCTCCCCTCATTCATTCTCTCAGCCTTGCAAATGCAATGTTGAAACATACTACAGCTTAGCGAGGGGCAGGCCCTCCGTGGATGTTACCTGAGCGCATGTGGAATGAATGCTGAAGTGATGACACCATCCAAGGAGTAAGCGAATGAATGAATGAGTCGGTGAGCCAACCGATAAGGGGTTGGTAAGTGTTGAGTGAATGAGTGACGTGAAGGCAGATTTGGGCTTTCACTGCCAGGACAGGGGGTCCCTCCCACCACTTACCAGGCCATTTTGGAAGCTTGCTGGAGACCTCTTGAACCTCTGGGCATTTGGTGGGAGACACTTCATCCTCTGCAGATGAAGAAGCTGGTGTCAGAGTCAGGGTAAGGGGCACCCCAGGGACTTCTTTCCTCCTGGGCTGTCTGGTCCTCTGTCCTCTCCAAGGGCAGAGCTCACAGGGCTGGCCTGAGTCATCATAGTTAGGGGTTACCAGATGGTGGCCCGAGGCTGCCTCCTGCTCAAAGATTTGGTTGGCTATACTTTTACAATTTTCGTCTTTTAAAAATCACAATATCTACATGAAAATTGGGATTTTCAGTTTCTGAAGATCTGGCCACCACGGACCTGCTTTTCCACTGAGCAGCAAGTAGCTGAGGCTGGGAGCCCTTGGGTGAATTCTCCAGTTAGTCTCTCCACTCCCTTGGGACCCTCCCTGCCCTGGGTCACCATGACCTGCCTGTCCCTGCAGCCAGCTGTTCGTGACCTTGCTGGAGGCAGCTCCTCACCCCAGGCCTTTGATCCTGTTTCCAGTAACTGTCACAGGTTGCAAGCGTCCTTACCTGTCACCTTTGCCCGGGAGGTCAGGGCTGGTTCAGGCATGCTGGGCAGGTCAGTTGCAGATGGAGCGAAGGGGCTGGTGGAGCCAGGCCGATCTGGAGATTTGGGAAGGCCGGGCACAGTGGGACTGCTGGAAGCGGGTGCTTGGCTGGCTGGGGCCATCTGGCCTACATTGGGGGTGGAGAGGGGTGTAAGAACAAGCAGGTACCCATCCAGGACCCCCCTTAAGTCCTCCCCTTGTCCCCATCCCAAATCAGGCTGTGGAACTTGGAAGGTCTGGAAAGGAGAGAAGGAATTCCAGAGGAAGGCATTTCAGGATGGAGCTGAGAAAAGGGCTGTGGAGTTACATTTGGCTCAAGGGCCTTGGTTTTCCCATCCGTGAAAAGGCTATGATTGGCCTAGAGGGAGCTACAGCCGTGCTCCTACCACACTCTTCCCACTGTGTGATCAGTGCTCAGCCTCCAGGATGTCAGAAGCCACTCCCTGGCTTCTGGGGCAAGGGAGAAACTGACACAGAACTGTCACGTGATGCGCTCAGCTTGAGTGGAAGTGTCCTCCTGGTCTCCTCCATGAGAGCCCAGATGTGCTTTCCCAGGACATTTCCTTCCCCTCAGCATGGCAGTCAGCAGGGACCATTTTACTAAAAACAAGTGAAGTCAGAGAGAGCTATGCAAGGATGCACACCAAACTGCTCACGATGGCATATCAAAGAGTTCACTTATAAGAGAACTCTTGGAAGCATATCTTATTGCTTGGATTGTTAATGAGCATGTATTGATATTGCAATTTTAAAATAAAATAGTGTTTTCTTCTTTCTTTTGCTTTTGCTTTCACTTTCTCTTTCTCTTTCTCTTTCTCTCTCTCTTCTTACCTTTCTTCCTTTTTTTTAGATTTGCCATAGGGTACTTGCAAAGAGAGACAGAGACAGAGAGAGGGAAAGTGAGAAACACCTCCAAGGGGGATAGCCACACCACAATCCCTTCTCCTCCATTCTTTTCCACACACACCCAGTGTGATTTTCAAGCCACCAGGTCCAGGACTGATCCACGGCCAGCTGTGGCCGTGTAGGAGTCCAGTGTCTTAACTACCACGCCACCTGCTGGCACCTTGTTTCACTTGCTTAAAAGAAGGGTCATGGGGGAGAGTGACCCACGTAAGGCCACATGAGCCATACTTGCTCACTCACCCAGACCATCGCAGAGAGCACTGCTCCTCTGCTTTGATTTCTGGGAAATGGTAACAGAGAAAATGGACTGGAAAGAGGAGCGCGGGATGACACCGAATGCTGGGGTCAGAGTAGCCAGGCAGGAGGGAAGGGGGCCAGGGGCCTCACACACTCACCAGGGTAGATGAATATACTGGAGACTCCTGTCCCAGGTCCTGAGATTTGCCAGAAGCCCTGGGGCAGAGTGGGGATGAACTGGATGGGCCCGGCGGGGAGGTTGAGGCAGCTCAGCGAGGAGCTGGAGGGGGGCGCTGCAGGAGACAAAGGCTGTCAGGGCTGTTCCGTGGCAGCTGGCTTTGTAACTCTATTTTGTGCTTATTTGATTGAGAAGTCTAGTTTCCCGAGAGCAGCCCCGTGCCCTGCTGGCCCAGGGTGTCGCCCCCCCTCTCCCCCCAGCAGAGAGGCAGGCAAGTGCTCCATGGAGAGCTGGTGACTGAATACAGCTGGCCTGTGACCTTCCTTCCTGGGGGAATTTTCTTGCCAGACATGCTCCTTTTAGGGAACCCTGAGGATGAAACTGGCTGGGACCGAGTGATGGCGGGGTGGGGGCTGTTCCTGCTCCTGGCAGTCTCTGGCAATGCCAACTCCTCAGCTAACCTCTGGGAGGGGAAAGCCTCCCCTCCAATCCCCCAGCATACCAGGCCTCTGGTCAGGGTGCTCCAAGCAGGTCTGGCTGGACGCTGGCTCCTGGCTGAACAGAGTAGGTGGCGGGCAGGGCAGGCCAGCGGGGATGCTCGCGGGCCCCACCAGGAAACTGCCAGTCACCACAGGCACAGCAGAGGACTCGGCTGTGAGGGAGGGGGCCATGTTAGAGGCAATCTGGGTGGGGCACGGAGGAACATTCCCGGGGTGCACAGGGCTCTGAGAATAGCAGAGATCTCTCTCCTGGCAGTTCAAGAAAATGCCCGTCCTCTCCTCAGCCCTGGCAGCAGCTGGGTTGATCAGCACCCACTCTGTGCCAGGCAGCCCCCAGTCCCTTGTGACTGGGCCCTGAGAGCTTCTAGGCAGGACCTCAGAGGCCCTGCACAGACATCTGGGGGCAGAACAGAACCTGCGAGTGGGCTGCTGGCTGCAGCCCTGCCACCTTCCACGACCAGCCTCCAAGCCCTTGGGGGACCCTAAGAAGCCCCGAACCCCCCAAAGAAGAACAGGAGCACCCTTGCCCCTCCCCTCATCAGACTTGGGTGAGCGAGGTCTACAATGGGAGGGATTTGCCTGCCTCATTGAATTGGGAGCTCCCGGAGAACAATGACCACCTTATCACTCTGGGGCCCTCACAGGCAGAACTCCTGTCTCTACCATCAGATTGGGGGCCCTAGAGAGAAGGGTCCCATCTCTTGGGGGGCTCCATTAGATTAGGGGCCCCCGTGAGGACAGGGACCACTTCTTCACCATCCTGGGGTCATGATAGGCAGGGACCATCTCTGCCATCAGACTGGAACTCTCTGAAGGCAGGGACTGGGCTTCCTCTATCAGAGTGGGTCTCGCTTTCCTCAGTCGACTCTGCCCTGACTCTGCACACAGGGCATCTTCCCACCTTGGTTTTAACAACTGAGTGGGAGGGGAAGAGGGAGGAGGGAAGGGAAAGGGAGGGGGCGGAAGGGGAGGGGAAGGGAGAGGAGGAAGCATCTGGTGGAGGTAGCTTAGGGGAAGGACCCACTGGAGCGTGGGCTCTCAGCAGGTGGAGGGTGGCGGGCTGACCCCAGGTGACTCTGCACGCTGAAGGGAGGCACGCAGCGTGGAGGGGCAGAGCATGAGGCATGAGTGGGTCTCAGCCCTGACTCGGAGGAATTACGAAGATGGAGTCTTAGGGAAGAGAGCTGCACCCCCCAGCAGCCCTGGAGTGGTGGAGCATGGGTCAAGGAGCCATGAACTCGGTTTGAATCCCCTCCCTCACTGTGTGTGATCTGGGCGGGCAAGTTCACTTCTCTGAGCCTCGGCATTCATCCTTGGGAAGCCCCCTGCTCACCTAGCTTCCTGTGCTTCAGGTCGGTGGGCAGCTCCTCTGGAAAGGCTGCAGAGAGAACACGTGGTCAGTGGCCCCAGGGAAGGGGTGTCCTAAGACAGGAGGGGCTCCTGGGCCCCAGCAGGCCACATGCCTGGCCTGAAAGGGCTAGGAAGTGGCCTCAAGGGCTCCATTTCCTGCCCCTCCTCAAACCGTTCTAGCCCCTGCTCCTCGGCTCTGGCCCTAACCCCACCTGAAAGCACCCCGGGCAGCCAGGCAGCAGGAGAGGCAGAACCCTGAAGGGGACACAGCACAGGCAGAGGTACAGCAGTAGAATGGATGCTCCGTGAGGAAATACCACCTGGGAAGGTTCTCAGTTCAAGTCTGGAGACCTCCCTGGGCACAGGTATGCCAGCGATCCCAGGCTGGCTGAGGGTCGGAGGTGGGTGGTGGCATCAAGACCCTGTTGGGGGTATGGCGTCACTCTCTCTCTCATGGAATAAAGAAAGAAAGGAAAAAGGAAAAAAGGAAACAGCCTGCTTTTGAATCCCTTCCTAACTGGTGCCTACACAACACAGCCTCTCTGAGCCTTGATCACTCATCTGTGAAAGGCGGGAAGGAGAGGCAAGGCGAGGTGAGGCAAGGCAAGAAAAGGCAAGGTGAGAAAAAAGAAGGAAAGGAAAAAGGAAAGAAGAAAAGAGCTTCTTGCTGGCACGGTGTGGTCTCTAAGGAATGAACGGCTTGGGCGCGGACTGGAATCCGAGCACTGTGACTTGCAGGGTCCACATGGAGCCCGAGCAGGTGCTGGAGGGACAGATGCAGGTTGCGAGAAATCCTCATTGAGTACGGGCTCGCAGACAATGAGAGGAGAGTAGAAAACGAGAAGACGAACGCAGAGAAGTCATCAACACAGAAGGTGGATCTGCAGTCCTCGCCACCTCGTGCCGCCCTGGGTCAGACAGCCGTGCCCACCTTACTGCAGGGACTTGCTGTGCTTGCAAAGGCCACCAAACCCCACTGAATTTCTAGCATCTTATCTTCCAAAAAGCAAGGCACTGTTTGAAGATCTAAACTGACTTATGGGGAAGAAAAGAAAAACTTGGCTGCTACTGTGGACTGACAGTGATTCAGAGGCAGCTTTTAATGCCATGATCTCCTGCCCCCTTTTTGGAAATAAAAGAACCTTCAAAACAACAGAACTTATTTTCAGAGTTTCAGAAGAGACCCTATTTCCCTTATTTTGATTTAATCGCCATACTTATTTAATGAGGCGCATTCTGGGCATTTTTTTTCTCAGATTGTCTTTGTTTTAAAAATAATCTTCAAAATGAACTGTCAAAATGCCAGTGTTTTTTGTTTGTTTTGTTTTGTTTTGTTTTTTTAGAGGTTTTTGCTATAGGGCACGTATGCTCACTAGGAGACAGAGAGAGACAGAGAGACAGAAAGCGAGAAATCAAGAAATCACCCCTCAGGGGGCATGGCCACCCCACAATCCCTTCTCCATTCTCCTCTTGGGATCTTGGGCACGCATGCACACGCACCCGGTTTGAGTTTAAGCCACCGGGTCCGGGACTTGAATCGCGGTCAACTACGTGGGAGTCCAGCGACATAGGCATTACGCTAACTGCTGGTCCCAGAATGCCAGTATTTTAAAGTAGTGTTTGTTCTGTCTGATAAATATGTTAAATGCTTGCATTGTTTTCATGAGTTGTTTCTTGTGTCTTCAAATGCCGCAGTTTTACAACAGAGCAAAAACACAGCAGAATTAAGTATAACAGGAAAAACTCAGTCAACTTTTCTCATCCCATTCCTGGACCATTCCAAGGGTGGGATCTGAGTACCTGGGTATCTTCAACGTGTAACAAATATCACGGGTGACCGTCATGCACAATCGAGGTGGGGTACTGATACAATCAAAAATAAATAAATAAATAAATAAGAAAAGAAGGAAGGAAAGCAAAGGGAGAGGAGAACCCCAGAGATAGGGCCGTGCGCTCTCCTTCGGTTACGAGGAAGTGGTTCCCAACACGTTAAATGAAGAAGGCAGAGAACAGAGCAGGAGAGAATGTGTGGTCGTCTGAGTGGAAAACTGAGGAAGAAGAAGAAAGGAGCTGGCTTATGAGAGAACAGAATATGTCTGACAAGGCACAAAGGGAAGCCAGTGAGGGTGAGCACAGTGGCCTGCGGTGAGTTTGGAGGGGCGGACAGACCCTATAGGCCTTAGGGTGTGTATCTGGTAACAGTGAGGACAGACTGGGGGGGGGGGGGCGGCAGTGAGACTCGGTGGGAGGCTCAGAGAGGTGCAGGTACCCGGCCAAGGTCACACAGACCAGAAATAGCAGACCCAGGATTTAAACCCGGTTCTTGCTCATGCCAGGACCTGTGCTGGAGGAGGCTGCCCCCAAATCCATGGGCGAGACTGCTATAGTTTGAACATTGTGATGGGATTAAGTGGGTGAAGCTTGATCCAGTTACGGTGTAGGAGGCTTTGGGAGAGATCAGTGACGAGGTGCTTCCGGCCAGGCCCCCATTACAGAGTCCTGGAGGGCTTACAGGAGAGGGAATGAGGCTGGCAGGTACGCGTGGACACAGACCACACGCTGCTCTGCTCGTAGAGCTCTGCCCTCTGCCATTTCCCGATGCCTTTGGACTTCCCAAACATCAGTATCATGAGTCAAATAAAGCTCTATTTTGGTAAATTACCCAGTAATTCTGGTAGTGATCAAAGAGCGAAGTAATCCGAGTACTAAGGATGGAAGAGTAGCCAGAAACCAAGGTCCTTTGGAGAACGGAGACCAAAGCAGCCAGGGACAGAGACCCCTGGGGAGCAGCCATGTGCCCCTGGGCCATCTGTCTCCTTCCTGGGTCACCAGCAAGCAGTAGCGAGAAGAGAGGCACTGGGGGCCTGAATCCAGGCAAGGCACACAGGACTTAATGAGGGAAGCCCCTGGGAGCCACAGCAGGTTTTAGAGCCAAGGGGGGGTGAGGTCTCAAGCAAGGCTAGGCTGGGTCACAGAGGGCTCACTCACGTCTTTTCTGACTTTTCTGTCCTGTTTCCACCGGCACCTCCACACTCTCTCCGAGCACGTCATCTGATCCTATGTGCTCTACTTTGGAGGAAAATCAGAGACCAACTTTCACAATCGATGGAGCCTTCATCGTCCCTACACTGGGGAGAGAGGTCTGACACCCATTAATGGGTGGTCATTGGGTTATAGCGCATCCCCAGGCGAAGGTGGGAAGTGCAGGTAAAGCCAAGAACTGCCCCGCCCCCAACTTACTGAAAGCGTCCTTGTTCAGGCCCTCAAAGTGAAAGTCCTGGAACACGTACTGGTCCAGTTCCGCTGCCCAGACAGGGAGAAACGCAGTCAATCCACACGGTCTCACGGAAGGCTACTGGGCACCAGGCAGCTGTGACTCTCGGGGCCTGATGTACACTGAAGGCTCAGTCAATGTTTGCTGAAGGTGTAGATGAGCCAATGACTGAGTGAACACTGACCCCTCACGGCTCTTAATCGAAGGGGTGAGGTGTGTGTTCACAAAAGCTCACCTACTGCTATAAAGTAGTGCGAGTCAGAGTGGCAGGACCGACATGGGGTTTGAGTGCAAATTCCACCTCGACTCTCCACTGGCCCTACGAGCTGTGCAACCTCGGGCCAGTGCCCCAGCCCCTCAAGGTGCCCGTTTCCTCCCTGTGTAAGGAGAGCAGCTACTGCCCACTCCCCCGGATAGAGGGTGATGGTTCACGGCTCTGCACTCAGAGCGTCCAGCACGGCCATGGGCACTGCAGGCCTCCAGTAACTGGTGGCTGAACACCAAGTGGTACATGGCTCGGGCCAGCGGGAGGGCAGTTGTCATGGCAGGAGGTCAGAGGAAAGAGCATGCAGTGAGACAGGGCAATCAAAGTGGGCCCCCCAGAGGAAGAGATTCTGAAGTCAGGTCTTGGATGACAGAGCCGAGTTAGAGAGGACTGAAGAGCTTTTGGATGGTGGGGACAGCGTGAGGTAGTCAGTGTTCGGGACACTCTGAGAAGTAGGTGACCATGGCAGAAATGTCATGTGGGGGAAAGTTAGAACTTGGCTTTACAGGCAGTGGGGAGCCATGGAAGACTTCAGAGCTGGGGAAATGCCATTACTGGTGATCGACTGGCACCTAACACCTGTGGGGTGTTCCTCTGTGCAAACGCTTCTAAATTCTTCTCGAATAGGAACTAATTTCATCTTTGTAACCACCCCACAAGGCAGGTGTGGTTATTATCCCCATTTTATGAATACGGAAGCCAAGATCATATTTCAGGAGGCCTCACATGATTGCTGGCCTAGGCGAGGGCTTAGCCTTTTAGGCCAAGGGAAGGGGTGTCCCAGTCCAGCAGGCGCTCCTGGGCCCCAGCAGGCCACATGCCCGGCCTGAAGCCCATAGACTTGAGGAACGGCCTTGGATGAAGTGGCCTCGCCAACTGCTTAGGCATCTCCCACTTCCCGTGGAGATGCCCTGGCGGTAAAAAAAAAAAAAAAAAGAAAAAGCCCCGAATTCTAGGTGATGTTCCGATCCTTAACTACTGCCTCCATCGTGAGGAAATGCGAATGTCCTCAGCCCCAACACTTCTGCTTCTCCCAGGCAAATTACCGGGAAGGGGAGGAGGCAGGCAGGCTCTCGGGTCTGTAATTCCCGAGATACAGTTACTGCTTCTTTCCGTTTCCCGTCTTTGTGCGATGTTGGGAGAGCTGTGCTCTGGGGCAAAACTGGCTGGTTCACAGCAGGCATAGACCTCGCGGAGGTGATGCAGTTGCTGGGTTGCCGGGAAAGGGCCAGTAAGAAAAGCTGTGCCGGTCGTTGTGCACAAGGTTCCACAACCAAGAGGGCGGCGTGGGGCAGGAATCCAGCCTGCGCTTTCGAGGCAAGCTGTTCCTTCCTGGTGGAGGCTGTGGCCTTCAGCAGTCAGGGATCTTCTCTAGTTCAACAAAGACTATGAAATAGTGGTGATGCTGGTGCGGAAGGTTATCTACTGCACCCCCCCCCAAAAAAAAAAAAAAAAAAAAAAACCCACAGCAGCAACAATACCTCTTCCCAAGGAGTACTGCCCAGTCTGAAAGCGACAGTCTTTTTAAAGCTTTAAACCTGCTTCTCAGTTTCAGCCTTAGTAAACCTCCCAACCTCAGACATTTTCCTTTTTGTAGTTAAAAATAGGAACTTTGGGAACCAGCAGATGGCGTAATAGTTACATCACTGTACTTCTACATAGTCAACTGCGGTTCACATCCCGGACTAGAACTTAAAACTCATGGCGGTGGTGGTGGTGGGGGGGTGCGTGTGCACCAAGATCCCGGGAGGAGAATGGTAAAGAAGGGATTGCAGTGTGGCCATTCCTTCTGGGGGGTGATTTCTCACTTTCTGTCTCTCCATTTTTCTCTGTCTCTCTGGTGAGCATACTCGCCCTAGAGCAAAAACCTCTCCAAAATAATAATAATAATAATAATAATAATAATAATAATAGTGACTTTTAAATGTGAGAGATCTAGGTTAGAATTTCAGGCTTGCCCACAGCAGTCTCTAACACAGCCTTGGGCAGGTTGCTGCATCTCTCTCTACCTGAATTTCCCCCTCTGTCAAAAGGAAATGCTAATAGTATGTAATTCCTTTGCTGTTGCAAGGATTCAAAGCAGTAAAGCAGGCAGAGCAAACCCCTGCTCTGAGTGGCCCATAAGCAATAAACAGTAGTTATACAAACACTGGAGTAGCTTGGCTTAGGAACTGGAAGACAGGTGTGTGATCCAGGCTTTGTGGGAAGGAAGGAAAGAAGAGAAACGGGGACCAGCAGGTGGCATGGTAGTTAAGGTACTGGACATCCCCAATGGCTGACCATGGTTCAAGTCTCAGACCTGGCACCTTGCTTTTCACTTTCCCTCTTTCTCTCTCTGTGTCTCCCTGGTCAAGCTAAAAATAAACGAATGAATAAATAAAATAAAATAAAATAAACAACTTAAAAAAAAAGAAGAAGAGAAAGGAACAGAAAAGAGACTGGAGGTGGAGGAGGATGGCAAAGCGGGACAGGGTTTGCGTGGTGGTTATTACACAGGTGCCTGCTTTCCTCATGGTTTTCTGTCTCCCTTCTCCCTTTTCTAGCACTTGTCTGCTTCCTGTTTGCATGACGTCTGAGGAAGGGGACTTCTGTGCCTCCTGGGGGTGAATGGGTGAGGCCAACAAAAGGGAAGAAAGAGCCCTTCCCCCAGCTGTCGTTCTGGGGGCGCTCAAGGTGCTTCCTCACCGATGTTGGCATACGCTTCCCTGGTCTCTTCGTCACCGTCTATGTCACACAGCAGCCTGCTGAACTGCTCACAGTTGATGGTGTCCGTGTCGGGTTCTGGGAGGAAAATCCACTTGGTTGAAGCAGGAGCAATCTGGGGACAGGGCTGGTGGGAAGGAGGGCGAGGCGGGCGGCGGGGTTGAGAGAAACCCTGTGCAGGGAGCCAGGCAGACGCGGGAGCTGTCCGCGGTGCTGACGGGAACTGGGTCGGCATTTTCCGTTTGCCACCGTCTCTACAACCTGCGGCGGGTTGGGAAGGACCGCGAGGGGTCGGAGGGAGGAGCGCTCACCTGAGCAGAGCTCGATCTCTTCTTCTCCAGCGAGGTCCATCTGGTCGTAGAAGTGGTAGAGGCGCAAGGGGTCGGCGTCGCTGTTGAGAAGCTCCAGGTAGCTGCCTTCCAGAGGCCCCAGCTCCATGGTGGTGCGCTGTCCACTGCCTGCAAGGGGGATGCACTCAGCACTCAGTGGTCTCGTGGGGTGTTGGGAGATGCAGAGTTAACACTCAAACGGTTTCCAGCTGGTGAGGCCCGAGGTTGGGAGGACCCAAAGGAAGTACACAAAGGTGTTCATTCAGCACCTGTTCTATGCTCAGCATGGCAGGGGAAAGCGGAGAGAAGCCATATTTCCTTCCCCTGAAGAATACACAGTAACACTGGGAAGACACCCAGGAGACAGACAACGGAACTGGAGGTGTAAATTCAAGAGACCTCACACAGGAGTCAGGAGGCCTGGGCTCCACAGTTGGCACTCCCATGAAGAGTAAGAGCTAAGGTTTCTAGAACACCTACTAGATGCTCGGCACATGGGCTTGCACATTTAACCCTCATATCAACAGCTATGTGAGGCAGGTACTACTACCATCTTCATTTTGGACATGAGAAAACTGAGGCTCAGAGAGGTGAAGTGATAAACACGAGGAAACCCATGTCCACACAGAATAAGAATTTGAACCCTTAACCATAACACTCTATTGCTTGGGTGACCTTGAGCAAGTCTCTGCTCCCTCTGTGTTTCAGTTTCCTAACATGTAAGTTGAGGGAGTCTAGGAAGATTCTAAGATTCTCTCATTATCATTTGTTGAAAGAATATAAAATACATTAGATAGTATCTCATTTAATCTTTAAAACAACCCTAGACACATCCACACAAAAACTTGTACATAAATGCTCATAGGAGAATAATTAAAAATAGCTAAAATATGGGGATCAGCAGTCGGCATAATAGCTGTGTTGCTTGACTCCCATGCAGTTAACTGCGGTTCAAGTCCTGGACCCGTGGCTTAAACTCACGCTGGTGCATGTGCATGTGTTCCCAAGATCTTGAGAAGAGAATGGAGAAGAAGGGATTGTAGCATGCCATCCCCCCGGTGGGCGATTTCTCACTTTCTGTCTCTCTGTGTCTTTCTGGTGAGTGCATGTGCCCTATAGCAAAAACCTCTTCAGGGGGCCGTCAGGTGGTGTGGTGGTTAAGGGTGCTGGATTCCCACATGGCAGACAACGGTTCAAGTCCCGTACCTGGTGGCTTGCTTTCTCACTTTCCCTCTCTCTCGCTCTCTCTGTCCCTCTTTGGTCAAATTTAAAGATAAATAAATAAATAGAGTTAAAATTAAAATAATCAGAAAAAAATCTCCAAATAAAATAGCTAAAATATGGAAGCAACCCAAATGTCCATTGAGAGATGAATGGATAAACAAAGTGTGGTATGTTCATTCAATAGACTATTATTCAGCCATAAAAAGGAATAACCTTGAAATATTATGCTCAGAGAAAGAAACCAGACACAGAAGGCCATGTGTTGTAAGACTCCTTTTATATGGAATATCCAGAACAGGCAAACATATAGGACAGAAAGTGGCTGCTTAGGGTTGAAGGAGAGTTTTTGAATGAAAATATGGAACAACTGCTAATAGGTATTGCAGTTTCTTCGGGGGAGTGATGAAAAGTTCTAAAATACACCAGGGATAACTCTGTGAATGTCCTAAAAAGGGGAAAAAATGGAAGCGTACGTGTTAAACGGGTGAATTATGAGATATGTGAATTCTATCTTAATAAAGTTGTTAAAATAAAATAAAACCCAGATGGTAAGCATTATTGTTTTTATTCTGCAGATGAGGAAATTGAGGCTCAGAGAGACAAATCTTCCTTCCCAAGAACACACTCTTCTTGTGAGAAAGCCAATCTGAAGCCCCATCTGTGTGGCTCCAAGGCCCTGCCCTGCTCCCTGACTCAGGTAGTCTAGGATTCCATGCTGTGTTCCTTTCCTAGGGCTACTATGACAAAGTGCCACCAAACAGGGAGTTGAAAACAACAGAGCTTCATTCGCTCATGGTTCTGGGGGGCAGAAGTCCAAACTCAGGTTGTCAGCAGGGTCATGCTTTCTTCCCAGGCTCTATGGCAGACTCCTTCCTTGCTTCACTTCTCCCGGCTCTGGGAACTGTGTAGTCCTCGACTTGTGGCGTTGTGACCATATCACTCTAATCTCTGCCTCGGTAGTCATAGCACCTCCTCTTCAAGTCTCAAATCTCCTTCTGCCTCTCTCTTATAAAACACCTGCCATTGGATTTGAAACCCACATGGGTATAATCCAAGTCTCACTTCAAGATCCTTAGCTTCATTACATCCATAAGGACCCTTTTTCCAAATAAGGTCACAATGGCAGGTTCCAGGGACTTGATATGGACATGTCCTTGTGGGAGCCAAATTCAATGCAGCACACATCAGGTGCAGAGTTGGAAGGAACCAGGGGAAGATTCTCAGAGAAGAGAGGAGAGCTGGCTGTGAAGCCAGATGATTTGTGGGAGCCTCCTGAGTGCCTACCCAGGGCCCAGAAAAGCATGGAGCTGAGAATGAAAGAGCAGCGGAGGGACCAGCACTTGGCATAAAGGCTACGTTTCTGGACTCCCATGTAGTCGACCATGGTTCCAGTCCTGTAACCGGTGGCTTAAACTCATGCTGGGTGCGTGCGTGCCCAAGATCCCGAGAGGAGAATGGAGGAGAAGGGATTGTGGCATGGCCATCCTCCCTGGGAGGTGATTTCTTGCTTTCTGTCTGTCTGTCTCTGTCTTTCTGGTGAGCACATGCACCCTATAGCAGAAACCTTTCAAAATAAATAAATAAACAAATAAAAAGAAAGAGCAGCGGAAAGGCATAGCCATGTACCCAAATCCTCTGTTTCTGACCCTGCTTTTCTTTCACTCATCAATAACTCTCACTGCCTATGGGAGGCCTCAGCCCAGACCCAGATATCACCGAGAACAAACTTTCCAGTCCAGCATGGGGCCCTGGCTGGGGCTGCCTGTTCATAACAGGTTAGACGGGGGCTGCAGAAACCCAAACATAGCAGACTTGCAGCGAGGACCCAGCCAGCTGTGAACAGAGGAAGCAGAACTGAAAGATGCGGTCCCCACCCTCTTCTTGGGGGAAGGGCTAAGGTTGGGAGGTGGGGGAGGAGAGCTCCACTTCTCCCAGCACCCGAGCTGGGAGCAGGTTCTCTCCAGCATGGTGAGAGATGTCTCCCCTGCCTGCTGCCTGCTGCCTGCTGCCTGCTGCCTGCCCCCCATTCAATCTGTGGCATTTATTTAGAGTCAAGGTTGCCGCAGTGTGCTTTTGTTGTTGTTGTTGAGGTAATGAGACCTGGTGTCAGCAGCTCTGGCCCAACCTCAGCAATGAGTCCCATGAACAAGTTGTGTGGCTTTGGGCAAGTTAGTACAACGACCAGTTTTCTCAGGAAGCTTCCAGTCTGCAAGGGACATTCAAGGCTGACCTCCTTCACTCCACGGACGAGAAGACTGAGACCCCGAGAGGAGATGTACTTTGTACAAGACCCTATGGCCTGTGGTGGCCGAGCCTGCACCCGACCCCCAGCACAGGACTCAGTCCAGTTCTCTTTCCTTCCAGTCGGAATGTGTCTCTTCAAATGCACACCCCCGTGGTACCGAGCCCCAGGAACGAGGGCCAAGTCTTATCACAGATCTCATCACAGATGGGCCATGCTGGGATGGATTGCAAGGAGCATGGTTAGCCCAGCCTCACTTGGTGACAGGCTCAGTTCCACTTTGGCCAGCATTGCCGATGCGGCTACAGGCTCAGTCAGAAGGGACACTGACAGGTGGGAAAGCAGGTGACTTTGGAGCTTTGGAGTCTGATTGCCTGAGTCGAGACCACCCTCACCTACCCACTCACCACAACCTGGGCAAGTGCATCCTTTAAACCACTTGGAGTCTCAGGTTCCTCATCTGTAAAATGGGAATAATAACTAAATTGGTAACTCATAAGAAATGAGCGAGTTAACTCATACAGAGCCCTTAGGAAGGGCTGCTGGTCGTCGGTAAGCACTCTGTGCACGATAATCCGAGACAGCGCCCACACATGCCTGTGAGCACAGTGTGGGCGGTGACCATCACTATTATTATTGTTATTATTATGGTAGTTTTCCTCCGACCTCAGTGAGGTCGACAAAGGGGCCCTTTCTTTTCCATCCCCTCCTGAGTGAGCACGTGGGGAAGCCAAGCATCCTGATCTTTGTGTAAGGAGATTCCGCAGCCTCAAAGGAATAACGAAGCTCCCACAGCCAGCAGTGTGATCTGGAAGGTCTGGGTGAGAAGTCCCTCGGGTGGGGGAGTCACCCAAGGGTCCAAGCCATTGACATAATGGCTCTCCTTGGACAAGACGAAATCTACTCTCAGAAGCCCCAACACACAGGTCAGCACCCCCCTTCCTGCTTCCCCAAGGCTGCAGTCCGATGTGCGCACTACCTCTCAGGCCGACAGGGCTTTGTGCCCCACAGTGGGACTGCCTCTGTGCCCCAGTCTGCGCTCCCGAAGAGCCCTGGGGAGGAGGCAGGGTGGAGCGTGGCGTCCATCTGACGAAGGAGGAAGCTCAGGCACCTCAGTGAAAGGGCTTGGCCAGTGTCACATGGTGCAGGAGCTTGAGTCTGAGTCCTGGCTGTGAGGCTCAGGAAAGTCACTTAACCTCTCTGAGTATCAGTCTTCCACCACTGGATCAGGAGAATGACGCCTACCTGGCAGGGTCATCAAATGACCAGGAGGGCCCCGCAGGAGTTTCTAGGCACTGGAGGCCCACGGTCAAAGGAAGTCCATTATGTTCAGGGCACCTGAGCTGGGACTCAAGCCCCAGAGTCTAGGATCCCAGGCGAGGCCTCCCCATAAAGCCACAGCTGCCTGCCATGCATGCCAACATCGACTTGGTCTCATTGGGGACCTCCTGGCCTTCCCAGAGCCCTGTTGCCTGTATCTGTTGGTGCCTAGGACACATCTCAAAGGCCTGTCAGTTGGGCTTTTCCAGAGCATGCCGGGGACAGAGATGCCACTGGTTGTCCACCCTGCCCACAGCAGAAGAGAACATCCCCTTCAGCTGCTCTAGCACAGAGCTGATGGTGTAGGCCAGAGCCCAGGAGGGCAGGGAGCCCGTCTGTCTGGCTTGCCTGGCCGAACCCCCAGTGTGTTCCTGCCCCTGGCTGGGTCTCCCTCAACAGGAACGACCCATCAGCAGAACTCGTGGTGCCCGCTGAGCGCAGGCATCAAACGACGCGATTATAGGCATTATCCCATTGGTCTAACTGACTTCTGAGCTATTTGCACTCTTAGTTTTTGGATAAAGAAACAGGCTCAGAGATGAGCAGTGAGCTAGGACTCGAACCACTGCCTAGCTCCAAGGTCTCAGCTTATTCTGCTGCCTTTCTGAAGAGCTCTTGGGAAGTGCCCTTGCTCACGAGGGAAGGCGTAGGCAGTAAGGCAGCGTCTCCTTTGGAGGGAGCCGTCTGGGGCACAGCAGAGGAGCAGTCTGTGTCTTTTTGGTAAAAGGGCGGTATTTTTAGAAGGTCCTGTTTGAAACTGCCCTTCCCCTGGGCTAACACTCTCCACATGCAACTCTAGAAAATGGTTCTAATCTTGTTGCCACCAAAAGTCCTTTCAGGGGATCATTTCGTTCCCACTTTTTATTACACCAGGAGTTTTGAAAGACCATATGGACTGAACAGGCTCTGAAAAAAAAGTCGTTTCCCCAAGAGAAGCGCCTGGCAGGAAGTGTAAAATGGGTATAATATTACCCATTCCTGGACTTGCTAGGCCTGGCATCGCTTAGAATACCCAAGGAGGCGAAGACTGTGACTCAGCAGCTAACTCCTCAGGCATCTTCAGCCTGAAGAGGTCCTCCCAGGACCCCGCCAGGGGTATTATTATACCCATTATACAGAGGATGGCGCCAAGGTTAGTGTTAGGCTCAGTTCTGTTTATTGTTTCTATTTCTTTTCTTTCTTTCTTTTTTGTAGAGGTTTTGACCTTAGGGCATGTGTGCTTGCTGGAGAGAGAGCCAGAGATAGTAAGAGGGAAAGGGAGGAACCACTCCCTGGGGGGATGGCTATGCTGCAATCCCTTCTCCTCCAGTTTCCTCCCAGGATCTTGGGCACACACGCACACGTGCCTGGCGTAAGCTTGAAGCCATCAGGTTCAGGACTCAAACTGCAACTAGCCATGTGGGGGGTCCAGTGACGTAACTGCTATGCCATCTGCTGGCCCCTCTATCTTTTTCTAAATAATTAGAATTTTAGTGTTTATCTCTTCGTGTCGTCTGTGAGCAAGAAAGACAGAAAGACAGACCCCCAGTAGGGTTTTAACGCTGCGGTCCACACCTAGCTTCAGCTCGCTCCAGACCACAGGCAAGCACGAGCCCAGTGTATTCAGGGAGGTCTTTAGATGTGAACCCGGAACTTTCCCGTGTGGGTGGGCCTCACAGAGTGTCCTGTTTTACCCTTCTACTACCACCCAGTACCAGGCTGTTTTTCAGAAGCTTATTTTCTTTTCTTTTTTTTTCTTTGGAGAGGTTTTTCGCTATAGGGCGCGTGCGCTCGCCAGACAGACAGAGAGAGACAGAGAGACAGAAAGCGAGAAATCACCCCCCCAGTGGGGATGGCCACGCCGCAATCCCTTCTCCTCCGTTCTCCTCTTGGGATCTTGGGCACACACGCACACACACACACGCGCCCAGCGTGAGTTTTAAGCCACTGGGTCCGGGACGCGAACTGTGGTCGACTACGTGGGAGTCCAGCGACATAACCATCACACTAACTGCTGGTTCCCGAAGCTTATTTTCTGAGAAAAGAGGAATATACAGGGTGCTTCAAAACATTTATGGAAAAACAGACAGAAACAAGGCTGGCCCACGTGGGAAGGTTCATGTCTAGAGACCTCTCTGACGTTCTCTCTCAGCCTCCCTGTCTCTTTCTCCCTCAATGTGGAGGACATGGATAAGAAAACGAAAAGAGTTTGTGGAAAATGGAAATGAGGAATGAGCTTATTTAGGTGGTGCCAAAAAAAAAAAAAAAAAAAAACCCAGCTTTGAAATGTATGCATAGATTTTTGTCATACAGATTTTCCATGAATGGCTGGAAGACCTCTCACATCTCAGGGTGTAAGGAGGCCCTGCTAGGGGAAACAAGGCCCTTTTGCTACCCTCAAATCTTTCTCCTCTGGTCTGCACTGTGATAAAAAGGCCCGAGGAGGAACTTCCCTACTTGTTGACCATGACCTTCTCCGGAGGAAGTCGTGGAGAATTTCTGAACTGCGGCAGAGATGTGGTTGGGCGTCAGTTCTGCCTTCGATCCTGAATACATTTCTTCCCCGCCTCCCGCAAGCCTCAGTTTCACCAGTTGGGTGTGGGAGCCCATGTAGCAGAGACATTCTGGGATTCTGAGTCCTTGCCGCCTGTCAGTCTTCCCTTTTTCCTTTCCCTAAGGCCCGCAACACCACTTTACTCCCTAACCTCATGACAGCTGTCTCCAGAGGCCAGATGGGGTAGGAACCCATGAGTATGGGGACGCTTATCTACCATGTCCAGCCTCCAAAAAAAGGGTCTTCATGGGGATAAGGGGCCAAGCGAGTTTCCCTTTTCCTTTCCGCTATTCCTCCCAACTCTAGCAGACGTCATTTACCTTTTCTTCCCAAACCCATACGACAGTGATTAACTGCACATCTACAAGAAAGCCACTGGGCCCAGCTCTTCAGGGGCCCCGAAGAGGTTGGAAACATGCAGCAGAGACCCAGGTGGGGTTTTAGAAGAGAGACACGACATACTAATAGGGCCGGCCCCGTGGTGCTGCAGAGACGCACTGTCCCCGTGACAGGGGATCATATGGGAGATCAGGGCTCAGTCCCGGGTCCACCTCTGCACGCCAGGCACAGGTACCCATGATCCGGGGTGGCCAGGAAGGCTGGGGGTGCCGTGGCACGGGACTCTGTTCAGAGTGCTTGTCTTTCTCTGTCTCTCACTCACAGGAAAGCAATAAACTTTTTTTTTTTTTTTGGAGAGGTTTTCGTTATAGGGCGCGTGCGCTTGCCAGACAGACAAAGAGAGACATAGAGACAGAAAGCGAGAAATCACCCCCCAGAGGGGTTGGCCATGCCGCAATCCCTTCTCCTCCATTCTCCTCTCGGGATCTTGGGCACACACGCACACGCGCCCGGCATGAGTTTTAAGCCACTGGGTCCAGGACGCGAACTGTGGTCAACTACGTGGGAGTCCAGCGACATAGCCATTATGCTAACTGCTGGTCCCGGAAAGCAATAAACTTAAAAGGAAACATACTAATAATCACCCAGGGGTTAGAAGTGTGGACTCTGAGTTGAAACTCCAGTTCCACACTAACCCTGCAACCCCCACACATGTACCTCTCTGGGTTGTAGAAGCTCCTGCACTCACTTGGCACTCACTTGGCCTACCTTGGTGGGTTGCTGTGACTTGGCTAAAGTGGCATGCCCAGTAACAGGTGCTAAGGTGTAACTCCGAAACAAACAGAGCAAGGTGTCACTTGACACTGAACGGCTGGTGAAAATGGGCAAGTTGGGAAACAGCAAGCACTGGTCACACAGGGTTGGTGAGGGTACAGACTGTGAGGAGGCTCGGCAAACAGCCAGGCATCGCTTAGAAAGCTTAGGGATGTGCAGACCCCGCGACCCAGCGGGTGAGTCCTTCAGCATCTATATCCCAAAGAATCGCTTCCACGACTACCCAAAAGGACCATGTAAGGATGGTCACCTCTGGGTTGTTTGTGGTCACAGGTGGCATGGACAGGTGAAAAGTAGCTGCTGCACTGCATGGAGGACGACACAGTGATAGAACCAAATGCGTACACTGAGCAGCGTGAGTGGGTCTCAGTGACGTAACCCATGGTGAGATGAGCAGGGTGACACAGAGGCACAGAAACCAGCAACACGTATCGGGTAGGAACACACACAAACAAAGGGAATCTCCTTAATGCCCTGGGAAGGGTGCCCAAGAAGGGAGAAAGAGGAAGGGAAAAGGGAAACTAATTAATGAAGAGAGAGTGTGCGGCAACCGCAGAGCAGAGCGTGCTGTGACCTGACAGTGCAGCCAAGCCAAGGTGTAAAGGCTCCCTAACTTTAAACACACACACACACCCACTCACACACACACACACACACACGCACACAGCAAAACCAGGCTGAGTCTCAGCAACTGCTCTGCAGTCTGGAAGTCACGTGGATTCCAAGTCGACCTGCGACACGCTGGGAGCACGCCTGTGATCCTGACTAGCTGGAGGGCTGGGGGGAGTGGATCATGTGTGATGAGACCCTGCGGAGGGTACTCCTGTCTTCTCATGAAAGATATAAAATACATAATTAATTGTGGCGTCCACAGCTGCTCAGAAAGGACCAGACCTGGACTCCTGCCACCCACGGGTCATCTGAAGAGGGGCTGATCTGTGTCCAAGAGCCCACAAACCTGGGGAGGAGAGAGGAACATGCCAGACTTGGGGACAGACACAGCCAGGGGCGGGTGACTGCAAAGAAGGAAGGCCCTCGCGCTCTGGCTCGCTGCTGGCCTGCTCGGCGTGGGCGTCCCAGGAAAATGACAGAGTGGACTTCTGGAAGCCAATGGTCTCACTCAAAATTTCACTTCCTGGAGGATCTTGAGAAAGTCACAAGAGACAGAGGGGACGCTAAGGCAGATAGCAACCCTGACGGACATGTGGGCCCAGGTGGCAGCTGGGCATTCTAGTCATTCCTCCTCAAGGCAGGGAGATTCGAAGACGTGTGCGTGTGTGCGTGCGTGCGTGCGTGCGTGCGTGAGTTACCTCTGCAATGCCTCTATACAGAGTATATAGTTCATTGTTGCCGGAGGCCCTGCTCTTCCCCGTTGCCTCCTGCCTGGCCACATTTCACAGAATGAACACCCCTTTCACCCTTGGTTTGCAGGCCTTCTAAGGGCCCTCTGGCTCTGACATGCTGGAAAGATGATCCATTATGATGGATGGGTGACTGGGGCAGGGAGAAGCAGAAATCATTCTGTCCTGGAATGGAACCCAGGGGCACAGGACAGTCTTTTCCCACATTCTTGGAGGGTACAGGCCCTGAACACCCACTCTGCCAGTCCCACAGGGGAAAGAGCAGGAAGCCTTGGGGTTGCAGCATGCAGGGTGCTGGAATGCCCTTCCAGCTCTGGTGCCAGCTCAGACCAAAGGTAGCGAGAGGAGGGAACCAGGGGTACAAAGAGTCACTCCCGTTGGCATCGGACTGCTACTTGACGATGGCCTCCCCAGTTCCAGCACCCTCAAGAATCTGGGAATTTCCCACACAGCTCCCTGGCCCTCTGGGCTTGCACCAACTAGCCTGTGGTAGAAAAAAATGACCTTGGAGCAGGGAAGTGGGAACAGAAGCAGTTCAGCTCCAAACCCTGGCCACAGGGCTTCTCGGCAGTTGGAGGCAGGGCAGAGAGAGGATTGGCTGAGCCATAGAAACTGCTGAGTTTACAACAGACTCAGGGAGTCACGAGACCTGAAATCTGGGCCCTGTTCTGCTCTGACAGGCTGTGTGACTCTGGGCAAGCCCCTTCCCCTCTCTGGTCCCCAGAGTTCTCATCCGTTAAATAAGAGGGTCATATGAGAGCAGCGATTTTCAAATAAACTTTACTCCCAAATCCCTGCAGAGATGAAGATAGAGCTGTTGGTTAAAGGAGATTCGGGGCGGGGTAGGGAGAGGTCCAGAACCTCTCTTTCCCGAGAGGGGTTGCACAGAATACTGTTTAAAAACACAACTCCACCAGGCTGGCTCCATGGCCTGGTGGTTAAAGTGGCTGAATCCCACATAGTCAACTACGTAGTTCAAGCCCTGGACATGATGGCTGGAGAAACACACCAGGAATATGTGCACGTGCCAAAATCCCTAAAGGAGGGGCTGATGCAGGAGGAGGGACTGCAGTGTGACCATGCCCCAGGGGAGTACTTTCTATTCTCCCTCCCTCTCTGTCTCTCTGGCAAGCAAATGTGCCCTCTAGCAAAACAAAACCAAAATGTGATTCCACTAAGGTAAAGAAGACCATTTGCAAAGGCTAGTGCTTGATTATTCCACCTGTCTGTCTGAAAAATGCAAAATTATGGAAACACCGGAAACGGTTTATTGGTTGCCAGGGGCTGGTGGTGGGAATGGGAGGATGAGTAAGTGGAGTACAGGATTTTTAGGGCTGTGAATCTACTCTGGTGTTGTAGTAGTGAACACCTGTCATCAGACATTTGTCCAAACCCACAGACTACAAACACTAAGAGCAAACCCTCATGTAAACCCTGGACTTTGGATGATCCAAACATCATCGTAGGATCATCAGTTGCAACAAATGCATCAGTCTGGAAACCAGATGGTGTTACAGAGGTATAAGGTGACGCTCTGAGGCTGGCCCTTATGAGAAGGTTCCTGGTTTGTGTCCAGAGACCTCCCAGAGTAAACCCGGGCACACGTGCTCATGACCGAGGTCTGACAGAAGCTAGGGGTACCTCACCATATCGAGACCCTGGTGGGGGTGCTGTCTTTCTCTCTCTCAGTCTCTGTCCCTCTCATTCATAGAAGAAACAGGTAATAACCTTTAAAAGAAGGTCCTGGTGCAGGACGTCGATGGGGTGGAGGCCGCGCATGTGCGTGGTGTGTGTCGGAGGGTGTAGATGGGCTATCTCTGCATCTTCTGCTCAATATTCTTGTGAAACTAAATGAGTCTTTAAAAAAAGCCTTAAAACAAACAGAAAAACCAAACATACCATGGCCAGCAAGTGGCACAGAGGTTTTAAGTCAACTGGATCCCACCTGACAACTTAGCAGTTTGAGTACTGGACCCGGCAGCTTGAAACACATACCAGATGCATGTGCTTGTGTGCCCGAAGTCCTGAGAAGAGAATGGAAGAGGACAGATTGCAGTGTGGCCATCCCCCCTGGGGGGTGATTTCTCACTACCCCCCCGCCCCCCAGCTAGCGCACATGCCCTATAGCAAAACTAAAACAAAACAAAACAAAACAAGACAGAGCCCGGCAGGGGGCGTGGTGGTTAGGGCAGCTGGATTCCCACATGGTTGACCACAGTTCGAATCCCAGACCTGGCAGCTTGCTTTCTCACTTTCCTTCTCTCTCATTGTCTCTCTCTGGCCAACTTCAAAAAAAATTTTTTTTAAATAAAATAACGACAATGAATACAATTAAATAAAAATAATTATTAAAAATAAACAAAAACCAAAAATCCCTTACAACTCCAGGTGACAGTTTAGGCCTCTGCGTCCAGACCCACTCTAATTCGACAGTCTGGCTGGTGTAGTGGATATTGCAGGGACAGCCCAGGTCAGGACAGCTGCGCATGCTCCAGCTAGCGGCTGGAGCCAGAGCTAGCGGCTCCCAGCTAGCGGCTGGAGCCAGAGCTAGCGGCTCCCAGCTTGCAGCCCAGCCTCCCTGGGAACAGCTTGAAGTCCCATCTTCCTGCAGAGTGACCCACACCTACCGACTGGCTCCTGTGTGGTGCAAAGGTCTGGTCTCCTTGCCTCACTTTGGGACAACCTTGACGGCTGTCCCGGCTCCAGCACGTGCCCTGAGATGGACTGAGACCTCTATCATGACCACACTGCGCCCACCTCCTCTCTTTATCCAAGCCTCATTCCTTCCTTTTCCCCTTGTTTCCCTACCCCTGTAAATGTCCACCGATAAACCCGGGTGTGATACTCCGCCTCTGAGCTGGCTTCCCAAGGAACCTGACTTAAGGCAAATCAAATCTATTTGTCTCCAAACAGGGTTTGAAAATCATGCAGAACCCCACAAAAGATAGCACAGGGGCCACGTCTAAAGCCTCAGGCAAGTCCCTTATCAGTTGGGTACTCTGATTGAGAACACCTACCTCTTAGTAACTTGGAAAATCTGGAAACTCAAATGAGACAGCTCCAGCCTGTGCATGTGCTGGTAAATAGCAGAGTTATTGGGGTGCGGGGCTGGTGGCCTCGGGATGAGAAAGGAAGAGATGCAGTCAGTAGATGAGGGGCATCAGCGGCTCTTGTCCGGAATGCAAGGTTGGATAAGAGCCCCTTCCCAGCTCCGGGGCCTTCCTTCCACATGCCCTGACCTTCCAGCTGCAGCCACTGACCTAGAAAGGAGACTAACAAGTTTTTCCTGGAGGGGAACCTGACCCTGGCACTGGGGAGGGGAGGGAATGAGAATCTTGGGCTGCAGTTTGCAAAGCCAGGCCCCAACTCTAGTCCTGACCTCAGTTAACACAGTGCTGGAGGCCCCGAGATGAACCATACACCGGCCCACTGGCCCTGCCACCCAGGATTGGAGAACAGAGTCCAGCTGGCAGGCTTGGCTGTGAGAATTACCTGGAAAGGGCATTAAATACGGCATCTCAAGCCTTGTACCCAGCAGCTCTGTTCAGTGAGTCTGGGGCTGGGCCTAGAAACTGGTATTCTTTTTTTTGGAGAGGTTTTCGCTATAGGGCGCGTGAGCTTGCCAGACAGACGGAGAGAGAGAGACAGAGAGACAGAAAGCGAGAAATCACCCCCCAGGGGGGATGGTCATGCCGCAATCCCTTCTCCTCCATTCTCCTCTCGGGATCTTGGGCACACACACACACGCGTCCGGCATGAGTTTTAAGCCACCGGGTCCGGGACGCGAACCGAGGTCGACTCTGTGGGAGTCCAGCGACATAGCCATTACGCTAACTGCTGGTTCCCGAAACTGGTATTCTTAAATGAGCTTACCACACTCCCTGTACCCGCCACAACACACACACACACACACTTGCCCTATAGCCATTCTGAAAAACAAGATAGGCTTTCTTTCCAAGATGCCGTGAGTTTCCGCTTGCCAAGAAAATTTCGCCCATTAGCATTTTTTTTTTTTTGAGAGATTTTCGCTATAGGGCGCATGCGCTCGCCAGACAGACAGAGAGAGACATTAGAGACAGAAAGCGAGAAATCACCCCCCAGGGGGGATGGTCACGCCGCAATCCCTTCTCCTCCCGGGATCTTGGGCACGCACGCATACGCGCCCAGCGTGAGTTTTAAGCCACCGGGTCCGGGACGCAAACCGCGGTCGACTACGTGGGAGTCCAGTGACATAGCCATTATGCTAACTGCTGGTTCCCTGCCCATTAGCTTTTATGGTTCCCTTTTAACAGCAGGAAGCCTGTAGTCCTGCTTTCCCAGTCAACTAAGACCCTCCATCTGCCATTCTCCCCTTCTCCCCCGCTGGAAAGCCCAGAGACAGGCCGGACACTTCCTCAGTTCTTACATTTTCCCTTCTGAAAGTCCCTCAGCGGCCCTCTGCCTCCATGCCCTGGCCTCGCAGTCCCCAGCCCCTCTGTCTAGAGTTCACAGCAGCTTCTAGGTCTGTCCTTGAATCCAGCGTCTCCCCAATTGCAGGCATTCATCCGCCACACTCAGTTTGGGGGGCAAGTCCTATCTGCATATTGCCTGTTCTCATCATTTACCTTTGTCTTTCCTTTTTCTTTTTCTTTTTCTTTTTCTTGTTCTTTTTCTTTTCTTTTCTTTTTTTTTAGAGATTTTTTGCTATTGGAATGTGTGCTCACCAAAGAGACAGAGAGAAACAGAAAGTGAGACATCACCCCCCGGGGGGGATGGCCACGCTGCAATCCCTTCTTCTCCACTCTCCTCTCGGGATTTTGGGCATGCGTGCCCATCTACCTGGCATGAGTTTCAAGCCTCTGGGTCCGGGTCTCGAACCACAGGTCAACTATGTGGGAGTCCAGCAACAAAACCATTACGCCATCTGCTGGCCCCTTACCTTTGTATTTTAAAGGGAACTTAAATATATTGACTTTAAAATTGTTCTTTAAACAATCCTAAAGCAGGAAGAAGGATGGAAAGAATCTGAAGTATCTCGGTCCTCCCTGTGAGAACCAGTGTCCACCAGTGGCTCTGTGTGAGCTGTCTCCATGGCCCAGACCCAGAGGTGCCCTTGGGTCCTTCTGCTTACTATTTCCTCTCACATCTTTCCAGTTTCTAGAACTGAGAGCAGGCAGGCAGTTACTTGTGCAGCGCTGTCCTCAGCAGCGTCCCCGCAATAGTGAAAAGGGGAACCGGTCCAAGCGTCTATCACCGATGAAAGCATAAACAACACGTGGCCAGAGCCACGCATTTGAATATCCTTCACGCAGGGAAAGGGATTGCATTCCGACACCCTGCTCCAACACAGATGAACCCTGCAGATATTATGGTAAGTAAAAGAAGCCAGGCACAGAGAGACAAAATATGGATACGAGAGGCCCAGAGGAGCAGACTTCATAGAGGCAGAAAGTCGAAGGCCACCAGTGGCGGCTGGGCTGGGGAACGGTGCAAGTGATTGCTTAACAGGGCCAGTTTTAGACTGAGGTTATGAAAAAGTGCTGGAATGCATGGTGTGACGGTTACACGGCATTTTAAATGAACTTAATGACACTGAATGATACACTGAAAATAGTTAACATGGGGTATCTTATACACACTTTCCTATAGTTTTACAAAAACAAAGCTCTCTCTCTACCTCAAATGCCCGGGGGGTGGGGGGGAGGAGAGGGGGAGGACACAAAATAGTATCACTTGCCATTAAAAACAATGTTGCTAAAATAATGTCAGCTGCCCTACCACTCTGGTGACAAAAAAACCTTAGCGAGCCTGAGTCCTGGTACAGAGGCCTGCGAAAAACACAGGCTTGCTCCTGGAGGTAGGAAGAAGGGTGGGAAGAACCCCAAAGTAGCCCTGTCCCCCCTGAGAACCAGCGTCCGTCAAGGCCCCTCTGTGAATCGCCTTCGCGGCCCAGTCCCATAAGCGTCCAGTCTGCAGGGACCTCCCTTCTGCCCATGTTTCCGCTCAGATCTTTCCCCCATCTTTCCGCATATTCCCTGAGAATCTACAGACACCCTGACACAGGGTGGACACGTGCTTTCTGCTTGTCTCCCAGAGCTCGTCCGCGCACATCAGGTAGTTGCCGAGGAAGCTCCCCTACTTGAGCCACGCTGGCGAGTGGGTCCCTCACTTCTCAGTGAGAAGCCACTTATCTGGGGTGACTGAAAGCAAGCCTGAGGCCCAGGTCTGGAAGCTTTGCCTCCCGCTGGCTACTTCCGTGCTTACCCGGGAGCGACCCAGAGCCTTGACACAGTGTCCTTGGGTTAATGTTCTAACTAACTCCACTCCTTTTTTCCTTCTTCTTTTTAATCACCAGAGTGTGTGTGCAGTCACCCAAGACAGACAGACAGAAGAGAGGGAGAGGGAGGAAGCGCCTCCCAGCGGGGCATGATCAGGTTGCAATTCCTCTGCCTCCATTTCTCCACCCTGTCAGGGTTTTGCACGCAGGCCTGGTGTGTTCTTCAAGGTGCTGGGCCTGGGATTCAAACCATGATCGACCACATGGGATCTAGCTCCCTTAACCACTGGGCTAGGGGCCGGCCCCCAATGCCACTGTTCACAGGTACCCAGGTGCTAAGGTCTCAAGACAGGAAATCAGGCCCCAGCCTTCAGACAGACCTTGCCGTAGCAAAAGGGGTTCTTTGACCACCAACGACCTGCCCTGTATTTGTGGAGGCTCACACACACACACTTGGCCAGGCACCAGACTGGGTTCTATGGAGACCTGGTTCAAGTCCCAGCTCAGCCAAACTGCCTACTATGTGGTCTCGGGCAAAATAAAAGCACAAACAGGTCTCCTGGACTGTTTCCACCAGAGGTTTTGTACCATGGAAAGACTAACGGGATGAGAACCCATCGGGGCCCCCCTATGAATGTGAGACTCTTGACCCTCCAGCAGTGGAGTCACCAGGATAGGTGGCTTCAGGCTGCATGGCTGAGCCCCACCCAGGCCTAGCCAGTGGCGGGAGGCAGGGCTGGGGACCTCATACTGAACCGTCTCCCAGGTGAGTCCCCTGCCTCTTCATCTCTGAGGAACTTCCACACACGTTCTGCAAGTCTTGGAGCCCAGGCCCCCCTCTGAAGCAGCCTGGGGTTTGGAAGGCAAGGATTTGCTGGGGTCCCTCCTCCCCTTGGGCTCTCCAAGCCTGAGAGCAGGAAGCACCGGTTTCCTTATCCCACCCCGAGGAGGGGAGGACTGCGGCTGGGCGAGCACAGATGGAGGCTCTGCCAAAGAAGGGCTCCTGGCTGCCAGGGGAGTGCCTGCCTGTGGACCCGCCGCGCCTAGGCTGCCCTCTGTCACCCACAGTGGAGAGAGGGGCTGTGGGCTCTGGAAGACTGCGCTGTTAAAGATCCCAGCCGGCGCCAGGCACGGTGGCTCCCATTCTGGCTTTCCGGACCCCAGGAAAATCCACACACCAGCTTTTTCAGGGCTCCTTGGGGTCTCTCCTTAGAGGGAAGTTCAGGACCCCAAAGAAAGGTAGACATGCCAGTGGTCAAGGGCACTGAGGTCCGGGAAATCTCCCCTCTTGCTTCCCCCTAGAGAGGTGAGGATTTGAACTGTCTTATGTCACCCTCCCTGCACAGGCGCACTCTCCTGCAGAGTCGCAGCAGGAGTACGGCCCACCAGGGAAACGAGGCTCAGAGAACGGCGGCCCTGGTCCTAGGTTCTGCACACGGCAGAACCCGGGTCCACCTCCGCGCGCCACCGCACCATCCCGGCGCACAGTCTGCCTGGCTGGTGGCTTGTGTGCCTGCTCCGGAGCGGGGGTCTCGGCTGCGTCCCAGCCTCGCCGCAGACGCTGCCGCCCGGCTTTCCCCGCCGCGTCCCCTGGGCCCCGGCTCCGGGCATAGCAGCTTAGCTCTGGGTTCCTGCTCCTGGCTCCGGCGTGGAGTCCTTCCAAGGACACTGGAACCGAGCAGTTCCCGGGTCTGCCTTCTGCACATTCCCTCCCCTCAGCCTTGCTGGGTGCCCTCGGCACGTGGCTGCCAGTCTCAGGGTATCGATTCTCAGACTGACTGGGCGCTGCAGAGTGGACGTTGGGCACCTACCGCGGTTCCCCGGAATCCCGCGCGCGGCAGGCGGCCTCTCCCTCCCGCTGGCTCTGGGCTTCAGCGAAACTAAGGCGGGCGTCTCCACCACCGCCCCACCAACCTCCCCCCGCCCCTGCGGCCACTCCTTTTTCCTTTCATTTTCTCTCTGCACCACGGGGCTTGGGGCTAAACTGGGCAGTAAGTAGCACCACGCCTACCCGTGCTGCGCCACCACGTGCTTTCTTGGAAGTGTCCATGTCGTACCTCAACGCATCAGGGCGCACCGCAAGTCCAGCCAGCACCTTGTAAAGGCCAGCTCTGCTGTCAGGGGAGAGAAACCCGCAGGCTCTGGCCCTCGGCCTCGGCAGGTGATCTGCAAGTCTCCTTGCCCTGTTCCTGGGCCGCTTTGTTTCTCTCCAGCTCAGCCAACCCTAAAAGTGGCAAACCACCTCCGCAGGGCACAGGGACCCGGAGAGCCACTGGCTGAGCCACTTACCCCTGGGGGGACCCCCTTGGGAGGAAGAGAAAATCCCTCAAGACCTTCACTGTATGAAAAACCAGTTTCTACAACTTTGAGTCTCTGTCACTATGCCCCGGTGGCTGTGGTCCTGCCTGTCCTCAGACAGAGGTCTAGACCCCTTGAGTCTCTGTCACCATGCCCCCTGATGGCTGCGGTCCTACCCTTACTCCACCCTCCCTCACAGAGATCCAGACCCCTGCTGCCCTACGACTGTGTCCTTGAGAAGGTCACTTCTGCCTCTCTAGCCTGGAATTCTTCATCTGGAACTGAGGGAATAGGCCACTGTGAACTCTGACCTTACGTCCCCCTCAAACACTCCTCCCCAAACCTACTGCTGCATCTACCAGAGCTGGTGAGCATGTCGTCCGTCTCTGGGTTAAGAGCAAGCCAAGCATTCTGGGGGTCCTCTGGGAAGAACGAGGACACCCCTTTGAATCACAGAACACCAACACCGTCCGGTTTCTGTCCTTGTGTGACAGCAACGCACTCCCCAGGCACGATGATCCCTCACCATCTACCCTACCAACTAGGCTTTTCCTTTCACCCATTTTACAGTTGGGGAAAACCGAGGCTCCGAGGGGTTAGCAGCACACCCAGGTGCACACCACACCCAGCCAGCAGTGTGCTGGGAGCCGACTCGCGGGCTGCCTTCAGAGCTGCCGCTGGATGTCATGTGTTCTCTTACCATCTGTCCCCATCCCCCACTTCTCTCAAACACCGTTCAGTGTCTGCCCAGTGCCCCGGTACCCCACTAACAGCTGCACCATCAGGCTGACTCCAGTCCTGGTGTCCTGCTCTCTGGAGAATGTAGTGGCATGTGGCAGAGGTCCCATACGATGGGAGACGCCCTCCAGCACGTACCCAGATACGAGGTGGCAGGGAGAGAAACTTGTGGTTGGCCAAGCCAGGCCAGCAGTGCTGAGTACTACAGACACACCCCCTGGAAACCTGGCTTCTAGAAGCCTTCAGTTCAATGGAGCTCTCACATTCGCTCCTGACTGAGCGAATGTCCCTGAAGTGGAAGAAAGTAGACACCCCTCCTCATAGCTTACCCCAGCAAGACACAAACCCCTCTGCCCAGCCCCGTCCCCAACTTGGTGTCTCTCATTGTCTGTGATATGAGGGCCAGCTGAGCCTTCACTCTAAATCAAGATGCATTTTCAGCCTCAACTTCCTCCACTCCTTCTTACCTGGGGGCTCTGACAGGTGCGACCCTGTAGCACGTGACGCCAGGCAACGCATGGTGTGGGCAGTTCAGCAGGGCAGCAGCTCCCAGGTTCTGGCAGCGTCTCCTGGTGCCCTCAGCCTCGCCAAGGATGCCTTCGGGTGTCCAGCTCAGAAACGGGCAGCTCATTGCTAGCCGGTTGCCATTCACTGATCTGGGCCCAGCCCGCCAAACTAAGCCAGCATGCAAAGGAAACAAGCAAGGGACCGACGGAAAACTCCCCTGACACGGTGGCCCAGAGCTGTCAGATGTACTGTTTCTGGTCACCCTCGAATTTGCTCACACTCCCTTACACCTGCCTCTGATGTCTATCTCAGTTCCTGTGATGACCACAGAAGGTTGCCAGGAGGGACCTTCAACACTCTCATTCTGAAGACGACCACAGTGAAGCTGCTTTGGTGCCAGCCGCCAATATCTGCCATCCTCTGTGAAGTGGGGCCATATCACAGACCCCAAATGCCTCAAGACAGGCTTAGAACTTCTGCTGGAGATGGGCAGACCTCCTGACTCCACTTCCCTTTGCCCCATTGCCCCGAACTTCCCCAGAGATCATGAGTGCCCCACTTTCTTTTTAAAAATTTTTTAATAGTTTTTGCCACAAGGCACATGTGCTCACCAGAGAGACAGAGAGAGACAGAGAGAGGGAGGTGAGAAATCTCTTCTCCACTCTCTTCTCAGGATCTTGGGCACACATACACATGAACTTGGCATGATTTTCAAGCTGCCAGATCTGGGACTCAAACCGTAGTTGGCAACAAAGGAGTCCAGCACCTTAACCTCCACACCACCTGCTGGCCCTGCCCCACCCTCACTTTTATTCCAAGACATTAGACTGAAACATAAATGATACACAAAAGAGTGTTATCCCAAACTTGGCACACTTACAGGATGGTTGGGTGTGATCACTGACGCATAGCGAGGTGGCAGTGTCCTTGCCAGCCTCTGCCAGTCCCCCTGATGGCATCCAGAGGAAGCCTCAGTTTGGTGCTACTAGCATCTCTTCTCACGCAGGGTCTCTGCGCTCCTTAGCCTCAGCGCCCTCTGTGGTCCACAGTGTCTGGCTGGATCCACAGGAGTCCCACTGCTCTGCCTTCCCCTACCAGTTCCCTTCTGGAATGCTTCGGGCATTCTTGTTCATTTGTGGTGCAACTTTCCTTTGAAAAAGAAAGTCGAATGAAAAAGGTGAGTGGTTTAAAAAATAAATAAATAAATAATCGCATGAGTGGATTGAGAAAAGGCAGACTCATGGAGGGGGTACCGAAATGAATGGAGGTGAGAAACGATGCCCATAGGCTGTGTGTATTTTTGCTGAACCAGCCCTGGACCGGGAGCCTGGAGACTGGTGGCTGTGAGCAGAGGCGTGACCTCAGAGCCTTGCTTCTCCTCTGTAGGCCTCAGTTTCTCCACGTGTGAAATGAGGATGCTGCCCGTCTTGGTATGGTGATTATCTGAGGCAGTTACTATTTTAGAAGTCCCAGGGGGAAGTCAGTGAATAAACTATATAGAAGTGCTAAGAGTCCATGCAAAGCAGAGCTTGCTTTGTTAGGCTAAGGAAAGATGAACTTGATAAATTCCAAGTGCTATTTTCTCCTGTGACCTGGTACCAAGGGGAGGCACGCCTGGCTGCTCAGCTGTCCTATGGGGTCCCTTCCTGCTCTCAGAGGCAGCTGGCTCTGTCCCCACCCCACTCCCAGCCCCATGGCCAAGGCAGCTGCATCCCCGCACGGAGCTGGGAATGAGGACCAGCCAGGCCTGGGGTGCACCTGCCTGGACACTGTCAGCGTCTCTCATCTGGACGACAGCAGCTTTCTGCTTCTGGTCTCTGTGTTCTCCCTGGCCCCCTCCACACCCACACTCCTCTCTGTGGGTCCAGGTCTGACTGTGCTGTGTCCACACAGAAGGCCAGGGTGGCCATGTGTGCGGCTGACAGCAGGAGCACGTGGACAGAATACAGGGAGGGACAGGGCAGAAAGGCCGGAGGTGGGCAGCCATGGTACCAGCCAGGAGCAGATGGGGGCTGGGATTTCTGCAGAGGCAAGTGGGGTGGAGGACTAAGTCACGGGGCAACCTGCAGGCTGAGTGAGTGGGGGCAGGGAGGGGAGGAAGGGTTAAGGACCCCATACCTGTTGATGTTCCTTTTTATGTTTGTTTTGAGAGGCTTTTGCTATAGGGCACGTGCGCTCGCCAGACAGAGAAACAGAAAGCGAAAAATCACCCCCCCCAGGGGGGATGGCCATGCCGCAATCCCTTCTCCTCCATTCTCCTCTCAGGATCTTGGGCACGCACGCACACGCACCCGGCATGAGTTTAAGCCACCGGGTCCGGGACTCAAATCGCGGTTGACTACGTGGGAGTTCAGCGACATAGCCATTAGGCTAACTGCTGGTCCCTGATGTTCCTCTTTTTATTTAAGTGTTTTTGTTTGTTTTTGTTTTTATTTTTGCCATAGGGTACATGTGCTTGTCAGAGAGAGAGAGAGAAAAAATGTGTGTGGGGGGATAAGAAACCACCCCCCAGGGGGAATAGCCCGGCCTCAATCTCATCTCCATTCTCCTCTGGGCATTTTGGGGATACAGGTACACACGCCCAGTGTGTTTTCAGGCCTCTAGGCCCAGGACTCAAACCGCGCAGTTGGTCATGTGGGATCCAGCACTTTTACCACCATGCCACCTGCTGGCTCCAATTGTTGATGCTCCTCTTAAAAACCCCAGAATGGACCAGCAGGTGGTATGGTGGTTAAGGTACTAGACACTCCCACATGGCTGGCCATGGTTCGAGTCCTGGACCTACTGGCTTGGTTTCTCACTTTCCCTATTTTTCTGTGTTTCTCTCTCTGGTCAAATTAAAATGAATAAATAAAAAATTAAATAAAATATTTAAAACAGCAACAACAACAAAATGGGATGACCATTCTGAGCCCAGGCCTGCCTGGGATAAAGTCAGTTCTTTCCTGACCAAGGGTCTCTCTCAGTGCTGTTGAAGGATCTGATTTTTTTGTCTGAAGTCAGGATCTGGGATGACAGCGACCACCAGCAACCAGTAGAAACATGTTAAACTTACCCTTCAGATGACCAGCAGATAGCTTAATGACTATGTCACTGGACTCCCACATAGTCGACCACAGTTCGGGTCTTGGACCCGGTGACTTAAACTCACGGCAGGCATGTGTGCGTGCGTGCCCAAGATCCCGAGAGGAGAATGGAGGAGAAGAGATTGCGGTGTGACCATCCCCCCTGGGGGGTGATTTCTCACTTTCTGTCTCTCTGTCTCTCTCTGTCTTTCTGGTGGGCACACACGCCCTACAGCAAAAACCTCTCAAAAACAAAAACAAAAACAAAAACTTGCCCTTAGGGAGTCCCCTACCCAGACCCGGGGAAAAATGAGGAGGGACTGGATCTTTCAGGAAAAGAATCACATCCCAGAAATCTTGCCAGTCCTTTCCCCAGTCTCCAAAACACCCTGCTAGGTCTGACTGTGGCACCTTTGCCCACGTGGTGGGACTGTCCCCCACCTTCTCCCTGTGGGTCCATATCTTGGCCATCCTTAGAGAACGAGTCCCCACCCTCCCTACCCTTCCAGCTAACAGTAATCTTCTACCTCATTCACTTTTAAACTTGTTGTCACATTATTTGGCAAATAAATCATCAACTTCCTGTTTTATAAATATAGCTCCTGCTGGCTTGGACCAGACCTTGGAGCTGTTCATGTCGGGGACCAGATCTGCTAGGTTCTTTTTTTAAAAAAAATTTTTTTTGGGGAACCAGCAGTTAGCGTAATGGCTATGTCGCTGGACTCCCACGTAGTCGACCGCGGTTCGCATCTCGGACCCGGTGGCTTACAACTCACGCTGGGCGCGTGTGCGTGCGTGCCCAAGATCCCGAGAGGAGAATGGAGGAGAAGGGATTGCGGCGTGACCATCCCCCCTGGGGGGTGATTTCTCGCTTTCTGTCTCTATGTCTCTCTCTGTCTGTCTGGCGAGCGCACGCGCCCTATAGCGGAAAAAAAAAAAAAAAAAAAAAAAAACAAAAACAAAAACAAAAAAAAAAAAACAAAAAACCTCTCCAAAAAAAAAAAAAATTTTTTTTTCATTTTGCCATGTGCACATGCTCACCAGAGAGAGACAGAGGGTGAGGAAGAGGGAGAAAATGGCCTCCATGGGGTACGGTCATGCCACAACCTCTTCTCCATTTCTTCATCCTGTCAGGATTGGGGAGCATGCACACATAAGTGCCTGGCATGTTTGTGAAGCTGCTGGGGCCAGGATTCAAACAGCATGCTTAACCATGTGGGATCCAACTCCCTTACCCACCAGGCCACAGGGCTGGCCCCTGTTACGTTCTCCCACTCACGCAGAGCGCACAGAGCTGAGCAAAGACATGCTCCTGCAAGGCCGGTGCAGTCAGGGTGGGGGCTGTGGGTGAGCGACAAAGGCAGCCTCAAGTTCCAAAGGCGTGAAGACTCCTGCCTCCCGGTTGCAAGAGCCTTTTCTTACCCTGCCGTTCTGCCGTCATCCCAGTGGGTGCTAAATACGGTGTCTAAGGAGGGAAGGAAAGAGGCAAGAAAGAAAGAGGGGCAGGAGAATAGATAGGATGAAGCTGACACATATCCAAGTTGGGGAGATAGGTGGGAGGGCGTATGGAAAGGCAGGCCTGTTGGTGGGTGGATACAAGTGGGCCTACCGGCAAGGAAGTGGTAGGTAAGTTGATGTATGAATACAGAGGTGGCTAGCTAAGTAGGCGTGACTAGATAGTAGAGATCCTTTGATCCCACTTGAGTGGGAGGGTAGATGGACCAGGTTAGTTGGAGGCAGGCAGGCAGGTGGACAGGCAGAGAGAGAACAGGCAGTGTGTAAGGACACAGGTGAGCTGCTCAAGGTAGCTACAACAGAGACCAGGAACTGCCCTCGGCTGGTCGGGCGTCAGGCTTGGAGGCAGGAGGAGTATGGGCTAGGCTGGCCCTGGGGAAGCCCGCAGGGAAGTGCCAGCTTCCAGGTGCAGGTGCTGGCCCTCCTGAGGCTCCTGGGGATGCGGGTGCCGGGGTCTGCCTGGCTGGGAAGCAGTCCCAGGTGAGAGGACGAGAACCTTCCTCGCCAGCCCATCGCCTCCCAGAGTCAGGGCAGGGGCTGGTTCTTGGGAGTAGAATCCTGGAAGGAGTGGGTGGAGGGTGCCAAATGAGGAAGGAGATGAGTCCCCTCCTTTCTAATCAGTCAGGCAACATCCTAGAATGAGCCTTGTTCTACAGTTCCTAGAGCAGAGTCCTCCCGGACCAAAACACCCACATGCTGAAAACTTAGAGGGCCAGGCAGTGGGGCGGCAGTAACACAACTAGACCCACATGGGAAGGTCCTGGGTTCACGCCTGTGTGGGCGCCCGTGACTGGAGCTGGCTGAGACTGAGGGAGGATCACGGCGTGAAGACCCTTTGGGGGAGGTTTGCATTCAATCTCTCTCTGAAGAAGTAAATGAATAAACTTAAAAAAAATAAAGACTTAGAACAGACACAACAAGTGAGATAGAGCTACAGAAGACAAGAAAATGTAAAACCCTGGTAGCATGTCCTTGGCCTTTGAGAAGGCAGGGAAGGTGCCCCCGGCCGACCTGAGCCAGCTGGGGCTTGCTCCCTCGCGGTCAGCCCTGCCCACGCCAGGCTTGCGGCTGCCCTGACCTCCAGCCTCGGGGCTGCTGAGTCACAGCGAGCTTCCTCTTGCCAGGAATGTCTGTGCCTTACGCTAGACGGTGCCCCCAGCTCTGGGAACAGCGGTGCTGAGTATGAAGATCGCCTTATTTTACAGAACTGAAAACTGAGGCCCACGGGGATCCCGGAAGTGCTCCAAATCATACGCCTTGGAATCGGGGTGCCAGGACTGGCACTCAGGCTTTCCGAGGACCCAGCCGAGGTGTTGATTCGATGTCCCAGCCTGAGGGCAGGCCACGCTGCCTCTCTGCTCAGACATGCACAGTGCCCACACCCAGCACTGCGTCTCACGTGATGTGGATGTCCACAGAGTATGTGAGGCCCTCAGTGGCTTTGCAGAAATGATCGTTTTCTCGGCACTTTGAGCCCTGGTTGCTCTCCCCCTGTCTGATTCTGCTGTCCCCCTGAGAGCTGTCCGGTGTGTACCTGTGCCACCTAACGCCAGGCACAGCCTTAGACGGCTTCCCAGCTCCCATCTCACCCCAAGCTCACTGTAGCCCCGAGAGGTACATGTGTATTATCCCTCCCGGCTTCAAGATGGAGAAACTGAGGCTCAGAGTGGCCGTCATGTGTTCAAAGTCACATAGTTTGTAAGTGAAGCGGTCCAGCGTCCGGCCTGGTCCTTTCTCCATCAACACCACTCCAGCTCTCCTTCTCCGGTTTCTGATTGCCTTTCCGGTGTTGTCCCCATCCTGAAAGACGCCAGCCTGAACTTTGCTCTGATTCCCTTTGGGGCTACCGAGTTCCCCCGGACAAGGATGCTAGGCCTCGTCTCAGGCCTCACCCAGGCTTCCCTGGGCTGGATGCATGGCCCACTCCCACCGGGGGTGGAGCCGGCCCTGAAGCACAGCCTGAGCAGGCGCCTGCAACCTGCAGCGAAGGCCTCGCTGCACCTGAAGTGCCTTCTGAGTCATCGGGCTGGTTTCAGTTTGAGGACTGCAACCTGCTTTTGGTAGATTTACGGTATCCCCTCGGGCTGTTTGGAGAGGAAGCCAAGCAGAAAGCACTGCAATTGGCCCGGACTCTGGAGACCCCCTAGGCCCTCTCCCTAGACCGTGACCTGAGGCAAATCACCGAACTTCTCTGTGCCTCAGTTTACTCATTTGTAAAGAGGAAATAATGGCAGCACATGAACTAGCCCTTCATCCACTCGTCCACCCGCCCTCCAGACACGCTCTCACCAGCCACCCATCCACTCGGTCAACATCCAGCAAAGGCATATTGCACGTCGGCCCTGTGCTGAGGCTCTGTGCTGGGCATTTGAGATCATCATGACTAAACTGTCGACCGTATCCAGGGGGAGAGTCTGTCAATACAGTACATATCATACAGAAATAAAATAAATAGAATGTGAAAAAAAAATCAGTCCGAGGGGCTCAGAGTGTGGAGGGAGAGTTGCAACTCTAAATGGAATGGGCAGGGTAGGCTGTCGATAGGTGCCATGGAGCAAAGTCGAAGGATATTAGGAGGTCGGCCAGGAGGCTCCCCAAAGAAGGGTGTTCCAGATGGTAGGAACAGCACGTGCAAAGGTCCCAAGGCAGAGAGCATGCTAGGCATGTCCAAGGAACAGCGAGGGTGTCAGTGTGGCTGGAGATGACCAAGGCTGAGGCACAGCCGATGAGAGCAGTAAGTGCTAAGGGCCCATTGTGAAGGGCCAGACTTGGGTTTGGCTTTTCCTCTGAGAGACAAAGGGCCAAGCAGAGGGCCAAGATCAGTGCAGGGAGGTAGACAGAGAAAGCTGCAGAAACCCAGCCCCACACAGAGGATTTCCTCTTCTGAACCCCCACTGAAACTAGTCAGTGTCCTTTGTTGACAAACCACACGATTCTCTTCCCTAGTTCTCATTCTAGGGGCCGCTCTGGCCCCTTGCATGGCAGCAGCACCGTCCTGGGTCCAGCCTCGCAGCCCTGAGTGGGCTGGCCCAGGAGCAGGAAGGCAGAGCTGGCCAAGGAGGCCGTCTCCCACTCTGTGTCCTAGGGCCCTGAAGACCACACCGCTCTGAGCCCAGTTCCACTTTCTGAAGTCACATGGGATCAGAAATAGAAATATTACACCCCCAGGGAGGAAACAGAGTTAAATAACAGGAACCAGCACTCTCAGAAAGAGGGGAGCTGCGGCTGAGGTGTTGGGCAGCAGCCGTGTGAAGCCGGGCTGTCGGGGTGAGAGGGAGACCCTGCCTTCTGCCCCAGGTTGGCACCAGCACTCTCGTTACAACTGCCCTGACTACTTTCACTCACTTCGAGAAGCCAAGGGAGACGATTCGGGTGGTGAAGATACCCCTACCCTGAGTATTTACCTATTAGGAGGGAGAGAATGAGACGCGTGCCGGAGAGACGGATGACAACCACCTGGGCGAGAGTTTAACCACGAGAGGCGCCAACCCCTGTAGACTATGACTTGGCAGAAGGCTTGGAGAATGGCAACACTGCCCTGACACCCAAGGCAAAGCCAGCTAGAGGTGCTATATCCCCTCAGGGCCGTCTACACATCCACCTCTCACCATTTTCCACATGACGGACCTAGACAGGCAGGGTCACCTCTGAGCACTCTGTTTTCTCCTTATTATTTTTCTTTTCTTCCCTTTCTTTTCTCTTTTCTTTTTTTAGAGTCTGAGTCTCATTGAGTTGCCCAGGCTGGCCTTGAACTCCAAATCCTGCCACCTCAACTTCCCAAGTAGCTAGGATTACAGGTACACATCACTGTGCCTGGTTCTGGTTTTCTTCTTTGTGTGTTGAATAAGAGTGGGGAGGGGCCAGCAGTTGGTGTAATGGCTATGTCGCTGGACTCCCATGTAGTTGACCGTGGATCGAGTCCCAAACCCGGTGGCTTGGAACTCATGCCAGGCACATGTGCCCAAGATCCCGAGAGGAGAATGGAGGAGAAGGGATTGCGGCGTGGCCATCCCCCTGGGGGGTGATTTCTCGCTTTCTGTCTTTCTGGCGAGCACACGCGCCCTGTAGTAAAAACCTCTCAAAAAAAAAAAAGAGGGACCAGCAGTTAGCGTAATGACTATGTCACTGGACTCCCATGTGGCCGACCGCGGTTCACGTCCCGGACCCAGTGGCTTAAAACTCACGCCGGACGCTTGTGCATGCATGCCCAAGATCCTGAGAGGAGAATGGAGGAGAAGGGATTGTGGCGTGGCCATCCCCCCTGGGGGGTGATTTCTCGCATTCTGTCTCTCTGTCTCTCTCTGTCTGTCTGGCGAGCACACGCGCCCTGTAGCAAAAGCCTCTCAAAAAAAATAAATAAATAAATAAGAATGGGGATCATCAGAGGGCTCAGGGTCGAAGGGAGAACTGATTAAGAGGGTGCAGGCCTGTGCCTGGGCTGCACCTGTCACACTGTAACTCCTCGAGAAAGGTTAGTCGCATTATGGTGTCAAGTGTCCAAGTCGCTGCAGAACCCTAACAGGACCGAGGGCTAGAGTTCTTTCCAAGTCAGAAACCCAGACAGGCTCAGATTCACATTGAGGAGCCGGAACAAACATGTGCCTTTTAAAGCAAATTGCCACAGAGGGAGGACCTGTTTGTAACTGGGAAGGAAGACCTCAAAGGTGGGAGAAGCCAAAGATGTGGGTGGATACAGAGCGAGGTACAGGCTCGTTTTCTGACCTAAGTGTCATCCGAAGTCTCAGAGAAGACACTCATTCTCCCTCTCCCAGTGAGCTGGTTCCTAGTCTCTCTCTCATGTTTTCTTTTCCCACCTTTTTCTTCTTTCTCATCCTCTTTCCACTGTCCTGTCCTCTCCCACCCTCCTTCTATAGGTCTCTATCTGTTTCTCTCTCTGTCTCTCCCTTCCTTTCTCTCTCCCTCTGTCTCTCAGTTTCTCTCTGTATCACACAGACACATACCAGTGCACACACACAGACTGGAACATGCACGTGCACTCATAATTATGTGCACACATGCACACATATTGTGCACAATGCACATGTACATGCACACAGTGTTTTCCGCTTGCTAGCTCTACGTCTGGCCCCTCTCTTCTACGGCACCCCATTTCTTTATTTTTGACTCACACTGATTGTGCCTGCATCTGTCTTCTCCCGCTTGAAGGCAGGGGCTGGTCTCTCTGTCCAGTCACTCAGTGCAGGCAAGTGGACAGGGCTCAGGGAGTGAACCAGGCAGGCACTTGGCTGCATGCCCCCAGGAGGGCTTTCTTTTAAGCAACGTGGGAGTCACACTGTATGCCTCCAGCATCCCCAGCACCAGAGACAGAGTTTCCAAGTCCTCACTGCTCCTGCCAGCTCACCCGATGCCCTGATTCCGGTTTGCCTTCCTCTGTATTTCCCTTTCAGAGAGGAGGGAAAAGCCTTGAGCTGCCTTACACCATAGCTTCTTGAGTAAGAGGGATGCCAACTTACCACCAAGGTCCCAATGGCCTGGGCTCCTTTCAGCCGCTGGGGACTGCAGCTCATCCCAGGCCCACCCCAAGAGGTCCAAGTCCAGGTCTCCTTTCTCCAGCAGGGTCAAGGAGATCTTCCTGGCCAGAGCCTCGCCGTCAGGTTCCTGGAGCAGGGCGCAGTGGTACTCCCTGGAGAGCAGCTCCTCCTCCAGCAGGTTGTCCAGGAGGGCCTGCACCTGGCTTGGCTGATGGCTGGAGAGCAATACCCGGACCTGGGTCAGGATGGTCTGGAAGTGGTTCATGGCAGCCTTGGTGGCAGAGCCACCACCCAGGCCAGAGCCTGGGATCTTGCTCACCCAGCCTGCAGCATCCAAAACATGAAGTGAAAACCAGGACGAGAGAACCTCTGCAGTTATTCCTACTTAGGAAGATTTCCTCATTTGCGACGTAGACTGGGTGGCTGATGAACTGGCGGAAGCGGGCTCAGGCTGATTCAGAACCCCCGATGAGCACCGGTACCATCCGTGTACAAGTGCCAGGGATGCCCCGCGCTGTTCCGTGTGATTCAGGCCAGTGTGTACTGTGAGGAAGGGGAGGTGCTCTGTAGAGGACCTGCAAAGGAATAGATCTTTTCAGCTGGCCTCTCCTAATGAGGAGGCACTGTGGAGGAGAGGTTAATTAAGCAGGTAGGTCTGAAACCAACCTGAGTTTTTGCCACTTATGTAAACTTGGGCAACTTTCTTACCATTTTCAGTCTCCACTTCTCCATCTGAAAAGGTAGTGATTAGCTCATCAGAGGTAAATGAGAATGAGATATATTGAGCATCTATTAAAATATGATAATGCTTCAGTAAATATGAACCATTGATTGTATCTTTATTGATTAATCAGTGAACAATTCCATCGTTGCGAGCTTACCATCAATAAACCTCTGTCTCTTCCTCTGCAAAATCTCCCAATCAAAGAAATCCAATCTCATCAAGCCGTCCTGAGGATTCAGAGAGACAATGCATTTCAGGCCTTAGTACTGGGCCTGCTAAGCACTTGATGAATATTAACTATTTACTAATATTGTTCCCAATTTACAAATGCAGCAAACAGAGGATTCACATTGGAGCCAATGTGTTTTAGGATTCTAAAAATACCCAACCCCAAAACAAAATAAAACAAACAAACAAAAAACTCATAGTCGATTGCTCTCTCTGCCCATTCCAGAACATGCTGTGTCCTTTCCTCTCTCAGCCTCAACTTTACCATCTCTCAAATGGGGCTATTTGCATTGTTTTTTGAAATGAGCCGGGATTTCCATTTCTCATACTGCTGAGTAGCTTCTACATGAATAACTCTACCACAGATTACAACTCTAAACTCTAGGAAAATGATGAAGAACGGCCACCCGAAGGCAGGAGAGAGTGACAGAGGAGGCAGATACTGGAAGAGAGTTGATCCATGGAAAATAAAAATAGAACTGCTGGTTTTCTCGGTGTGTGAGTTTAGCCTAAGATCGATAAAATAAACAAACGAAAAGCAAGTTTTACTGCTCTGAATAACCAAAGAACAGAAATTGGGGCAAAATTAGCTGCTGGAAAGTGGGGGTAGGGACCAGCAGTTAGTGTAATGGCTATGTCACTGGACTCCCATGTAGTTGATCACGGTTCGAGTTTCGGACCCGGTGGCTTAAATTCACGTCAGGCACATGTGTGTCGTGCCCAAGATCCCGAGAGGAGAATGAAGGAGAAAGGATTGTGGTGTGGCCATCCCCCCGAGGGGTGATTTCTCGCTTTCTGTCTCTCTGTCTCTCTCTGTCTGTCTGGTGAGTGCATGCGCCCTATACCAAAAAAAAAAAAAAAAAACCTCTCAAAAAAAAAGGGGGGGGGGGGTAGAAACCCCAGAGAAGAGAGAGACAGATTCTGAGTACAAATGGCCACATATCTGCTGATTGTGAAGCACATAGCACTCATGGGGCGTACTCCATGCACTTCGGCCTGTGCTGCCTCCTGCTCCTCCTCCTCCTCCTTTACCTATGAAGTTTACAATGAATTGACATTTGAGCAGAAACCTAATCTAGGAGTGGAGTAGGAGAGTTTGCATTTGATTCCTGCCCAAATAATGTTCCTGCTATACTGTTCAGGTTACAATGGAATTCAGAGTGCTTATAACATACTCATAAAGTCTAGTATGGTATCCAAACTTACCTAGTGGATGCAGAACAGAAAAAGTGACCCATTCTCAAGAGAAAAAGAATTGACTCCAAGATGATCTAGATTTTGAAATGAGCAGACAATGATTTTTAATACAATTATTATAATGAAGATGACGTAAGAAGATGTAAAGGAAAATATACCCACAAAAATGAAAAGAGAGAAAATTTCTGCAAAAATAGAAATGATTATAAAATAATCAAATGAAAATGATTAAAGTAAAGATGACAATACATAAATTTTAAAATGTCATTGAATGAGGTTAACAGCAGAATAGAAATGATATGACTTTAAGATGAAACAATAGAAATTATTAAATTTGAAAAACAGAGAGAAAAAGATTTTAGAGAAGATCTTCAAATATCTATGGGACAATATCAAAAGGTTCAATTTATACATATTTGTAGTCACAGAGGAAGAGAGAGAGGATGGAGAAGAAAAAATGTTTGAAGGAATAATAGCCAAAATCTTTCCAAATTTGTAAGGAAGAGTACAGATTTGAGAAGCTCAGCAAATCTTAGCGGAATTAACCCAAGAAAACCATTCACAGATGCAGAATAGCCAAACCATTAAAAACCAAAAATAAGAAGAAAGCCGTGAAAGCAGCCAGATACGCAACGTATTACATATGAGAGAACATTTAAATGACTACTGACATTTCATTAGAAACCATGGACTATGGGACCAGCAGTTAGCATAATGGCTATGTCGCTGGACTCCCACGTAGTCGACCGCGGTTCGCGTCCCGGACCCAGTGGCTTAAAACTCACGCCAGGCGCGTGTGCGTGTGTGCCCAAGATCCCGAGAGGAGAATGGAGGAGAAGGGATTGCAGCATGGCCATCCCCCCTGGGGGGTGATTTCTCACTTTCTGTCTCTGTGTCTCTCTCTGTCTGTCTGGTGAGCGCACGCGCCCTATAGCGAAAACCTCTCCAAAAAAAAAAAAAAAAAGAAGCATCCCAGAATGGGCATGTGGACCAGGTCAGGGAAATCCATCCCTGAGCTTCCCAAAGTGGGGATGATTAATGATAAAACGACAAGCATTGGCTGCCCAGAACCAGAAATAAGGCTCAGTTCTCCTAATCACTCGTAAAGCTACCTTCCTCTTTCCTATTAATCTAGCCACCAGCCTGTCATGTGCTTAGTCAGGAAAACTGAAGTGCCAATCTCACTTGGCCACTGACTCACTGTGCCCCCACAGCAAGGCACTTCCTACCTTTGGACCACAATTTCGTCACCTGTGAAACATGTATTTCATGATCCCCAAGAAGTCTTTCAGTTCTCAAGAGCCATAATTTTCAGGAGCTGCAGAAACTGGTCGTAGAGCACAACAAATTCCCCTGCAATGAATGACCAGGGCGAAGTTGCATGCCTTTGGCTACTCAGGTCCCCTCTGTGAGTTTTCCCCTTCATAATCACCTGCAATCTGTACTATTATTTACCTAATATTTTGCTTTAGCCTGGCTTATTTATTTTATTGATTATAATTTTTAATTTGCTAGAGGGCACCTGTGCTTGCCAGAGAGAGGGTGAAGGGGAGAAAGCACTCTCCTGTAAGGAATGATCACGCCCCAATGCCCTTTCTTCCATCTCTCCCTGATTTCGGGATTTGGGGCCTACATGTACACATGCTCAACATGTTTCTCAAGCTGCTGGGTCTGGGACTTGAACTATGCAGTTGGCCAAGCAGGATCCAGGTCCTTAGCCATCACGCCACTTGCTGATCCTTATTTAATTTATTTCAAAAGTTTCATATCTTTATCACAGTTGGAAAGTCAGTATTGCTTGTACAAGAATGGTAGGTAACCATAGCCAATGTGCAAGATGATAATATGAAAATTTAGATCTCCATTTGTTCACATTTCTGATTCTGAGGTGTGCTCTCTTGGTGACAAGGCGCAGTTAACAAGTGCTGGGAAGGTACCAAAGACCAAGCTGAAGCTCTCCTGCATCAGCAGTTACGTAAACATTGTAAGGATATTTAAAAAATGGGAACTCTCCTACTCTGCTGGAGAGCATGTGCAATGGTGCAATCACTGAGGGTAGCAATTCGGCAATGACTACTAACTGGTTACACGGTAGCCAGGACTTCCACATCTCAGCATATACTCCAGGGAGCTTCTTACACATATGCATTAGGACACCTGACACAGCTTTACCTGTGATAGCAACAATCGGAAATGAAAATCACACAAGGACAGATATGAACGGGCCGGGCTAGGTCGTGCCGTTCGCAGCATGCTGACCACAGAGCTGGAAGCTACATGGCCAATCACACGTCTGGATTCCCAGCTGACCTGCACACCCGTCGCGGGCCGGGAGAAGGGGGTGGGGCATGACGAGATCCTGCTGACAGTGTTTTCTCTTTTTCTTGTGTGTGCACTCATGCTCTCTACCATTAGGAACAAACAAAAACAAACAAACGGAAACCAATATAAATGTTTTCTTGAACATTCTGGAGTATGGCTTTAATAAATTAAACTAAATGGACTCAATCAAAGGGAAGAAACATGATGCTTGTTAAAGCAAAGTTATTTAAATAATTACTCATCGGGATGAAGAGCAAGTTGTTGATGTTGTTTTGAGAGAGATTTTTGTTATAAGTTGCCTGCACTCACCAGAGAGACAGAGAAAGAAAGTGAGAAATCATCTCCTGGGGGGATGACCCATCTCCTTCATTCTCTTTTTGGGGTTCTGGGCATGCACGCACATGTGCCTGGCTTGAGTTTTAAGTCACTGGGTCCAGGAACTGTGGTCGGCCATGTGAGAGTCCAGCACTTTAACTGCTACGCCACCTGCTGGCCACTAGAGAGCAAGTTTCAAAGGTTTAATAGAATCTCTAGACTTTTTCTGTTTCATAATGGTACAAATGTTGCTTGACTGACTATGGGGTCACACCCCAATAAACTCAATGGCATAAGTTGAAAATGTTAGAATATTCCTAACCTACCAAACATCATGACTTAGCCTAATCTACCTTTGCTGTGCTCAGTTGGGCAAAATCATGTAACACAAGCCTTGTTTATTATAAAGTGTTGACTAGCTCATGTACTTTACTGAATACTATACTGAAAGTGAAAAACACGGTGGTCATATGGGTCCTTGAAGCATGGTTTCTATCGAATGTATGTTACTTTCACACCAATGGAGAGCTGAAAAACTGTGAGTTGAATCATCGTATGTTGGGGACCATCTGTGTAGTGTTACACATAACAGTAAATCCATAGGGGGCCTGCAGATGGCATAGTGGTTAAGGCACTGGACTCCCACATGGTTGACCACAGTTTGAGTTCTGGACCTGGTGGCTTGAAAATCACGTTGGGCATGTGTGCATGCACGGCCAAAGTTCCAGGAGGAGAAGGAAGGGGAAAGGATTGTGGTGAGGCCATCCCCCTGGCAGGTGATCTCTCACTTTCTTTCTCACTGTCTCTCTCTCTCTGTCTCTCCAGTGAGCTCAGTCACCCTATGGCAAAAGCCAAAAAAAAAAAAAAAAAGAAATCCATAAACTATGATCTGAAATCATTATAAGAAGAGACCCATACAAGATGCTGAAGATGTAGAGTTCAAATCTAGGTCTTCTAAGATCTTTTCCAAGTGAGCTCAGGGCTAGTGCAATCCCCACGGTTTGAGATATTGTTTGTTTGAGATTGCCTGCTGTAACTCTTTCCAGAACCATACTTAGGTTGTCCGTTACCATTTTGTCCTTCATGAAAAACTCATCATTTTAAAGAAAATGCTGTTCTTCTTTATGTGCACTGAATAACATTGTCTTTACATTATTTACTAGTGTCAATTCCACGATGGTAAAATGACTATCTTATGTGTCTGTCATCCATGGAGGCAGCTCTATGGAGCACAGCAAGATGTTGGGGGGGGGGGGGGTTGAATTCCATTCCCAATTCTGCTTGTGTCCAATGTTTCTTCAAGTTGTTTAATTACTCTTATGAAGTGGGATGGTTCTGATGCTAATAGAAAGTTTCATGGCTTGTGTCTAGGGTTAAGAAAGCCTTTCTCTAGGAGGAAGTTCTTGCGATGTTTATGAACAGTGATGATGCAGTCCTTATCTCTAACCCCATTTTTGAGTTCATGTGACTTAATCAGTCCCCTCCTCCTGTGTGATGTAACTGTGTATAGAGTCAGTTAAGCCTTTATGTTGTTTTGGGTAGCTGTAGACCCTGCCCACATGAAAATAACGGAACACATGAAAATGTGTAGAGCAAGGAAGCAACATTTTATGATTACAAAATTAGAGTTACTGAGTTTTGTTAATGGAAATTGGAAAATCACATGTATGAACAAAAAAATAATAAAAAAATTTCATTGACTATTAAAAATGACCACAAGAACCTGAAACAACTTAAATGTCCTTTAGAAGTGAATGGGTAGGCCTAACTCTGCAGCCTAGTGTTTAAGGAATGGGTCCCAGGTGGCCCTGGTAGCTTGAAAAACACACAAATTCTGACAAGATGGAGAAATGGAGAAAGGATTGGGTGTGACCACACTCAACTTGAAGTGTTTTCTCCCTCTTTCTCTGATGAAATCGCAAGCCCTCTGGCAATTACCAGAAAAAGTAGAATGAGTGAATACGTTGCAGTATATTATCTTTTATTTTCTTTTTATTATTATTATTATTATTATTTCTTTTTCTTTTGGAGAGGTTTTTGCTATAGGGTGCGTGCGCTTGCCAGGAAGACAAAAAGAGACAGAAAGTGAGAAATCACCCCCCAGGGGGGATGGCCATGCCGCAATCCCTTCTCCTCCATTCTCCTCTCAGGATTTCGGGCATGCACACACACGTGCCTGGCATGAGTTTAAACTACCGGGTTGGGGACTCAAACCACGGTCAACTACATGGAAGTCCAGCAACATAGCCATTACACCAACTGCTGATCCCTTCTTTTTTTTTACATTCACTCACTGTATATTTTACAATATAGAAAATGAATTTTTCCAGCATGAATACACTATATGTTTGTCCAATCAAGGGTACTTAAAATGGAATCCTACATTAAGATATACAAACTAGACCTTCATATATTAACATGAGTGTTCAAAAACTCAGTGAGTGGAAAACCAGTTGCAGTCTGCAAAGCACTATCTGGGAATGAGTGCACATGAGGTGAGGCTGTAAATGTAAATGATCAACTGTCAAGTCAAGAGAACAGTTATTTCACGTTGAATGTTAACTTCCAGAATTCAAACAGAAAGATCAGACCATAGTAATATGGCAAATTCAACAGGAGAGCGATTCATTACATGAGACTGAACTGGTGAAATAGAATTTTATGACTTTTGACTAAAACATTACTGATTTTCTTCTATGCTTTGTTTCCCAGATTTAAGGATTTTTCTTTCTTTTGAGCTGTTGATAAGTTCAGCACTTGGTTAAAATGTTTTTGTTTTTTCAAATTAAAACATAAACTTTTCTCCCTTCCTACCCCCTCTGGAACTGAAATATATTTGTGAGGATTCTTATTTTGTGGCAGAATGGCTATTTGTATAAGTTCAATAATATCTGTCGCCTTGCATCAGAAATTGGAAATACTTCGTTGTTGCCAGGGTTTTGACTGGAATGTCATATCTGAAGATATGACCAGAGAGCTATGGAACTAAGGTAGAGCTCAAGAAACTCAGCAGAAGCTCTTGGAAAGGTTTCCTGGCACCACAAACAGTTCTGCCTGGCAGAGAGGATTAGAGAAGCCATATGAAAGAATTTGTACCATAAAATAACCTGGACTTTCCCAGCCCAGCATTGTAATCAGTAGAGACTGCAAAAGAGCAGCCACAACCAGAGGATTACCTTGAGGAAGACTTTGAAGGAAGAAAAAGAGATTGATCTTTGCTAGCAGATGGTAAACCACAAAATACTTGGTAGGCAATGCTGAGTTGGGAAAGTTCATGGGTGAATTAATTGTGTGCTGGGCGTTTGCTTTTCAACAGTTTGAGTAGCTGACATATAGATACTTTCAAAAATATTTAAAACCATACTGTCTCCACTATTATAGAGTCACAAAACTGTAACGAATATTTTGAAAGTTATCATTAAAATTCAGTTTTTTAAAATTCTGAAAGTTGTTTATCCATCAATTGTCAAGAACTATGGAGTAGGAGCAAACATTTTTGATATATAAAGTAAATGTTTGTGGGAAAATATATTAAAAAAAACAAAAAAGAATAGAGCAGTTATTTCTGTAGCAAAGGCAGCTACGGGGTGAAGTGGAACAGCACTGGGGAGAAGGGAGCTTAGATGCAACCTTAAAGTTTTATGTGGTTAGTTGAGTAGCCATTCACATCATACTACTGTTCTTTGCAACTTCTTGTACCTCTGAAATATCCTGCTAGTCTGAATAATAAAATAGCTGGTATTTATTTGTCTTAGATTTATAAAAATGGCCATTTCAAATGGTGCAATCTAATTTAATGATGTTGACGGTGATAAATAATTGAGAAGGGACACTCTTCCTGTGTGATTGTTTAATATCTATAGATCAAACCCCTTTCCCCAGTTATCTGGGTGCCAGCAGGGTGCCACGTGAACCAAACTTTGGGAACATGCATTCACAGCTTGTTGGCTTGGTTCTGTCACAATACGAGACCCGGGACTTGATTCCCAGTACGCTAGAGGCCTTGGGGACAAGAAACGTGTGGTCTGAGACTAGATGCAGGGGAAGGAGGGCACTGACAGTTCTGCTGAGAGGAGCAGGTGCTGGTGGTCACATGCAAAATGCTCTTCTGCGGCTCCCCAGTGCAGGATCAGCTCAGGCCGTCCTTGAGGTACTCACCTGTTGAGTGAGGGGCAATCCCCATTTCTCTTGCTCTTGCTCCTGCTCCTCTGGCTTGGAGATCAATGGTGAAGATGATTATAGAATAAAAAGTTCGGGGACAGTATCTTCAGTAGGAGTGGTAGGACGTTTTCTGTTCATGGTCACATCATCACTAAAAACAGCCCAAAGCAGGTATCCATGGTCTCATTGCACAAACGCGACCCCTCGAGTGCAAAGTCAGGAACTGGGCAGGAACCCAGGAGGAACAGCAGGCTGTGGGTTTGGAAAAGGAGAAGGGAGCCTGGAACGCAGTGTCTCCTGGAGAGACCGCTTCCTCCTGAGGCTGAGACCAGTGATCGGGCTCTGTGGGCCTGGCTGGGCTGGTCCCGGTGGCTGCTGTGTATCTGCCCGCAGACAGGGGCAATGGGCTGGTGCATCTCAACCTGAGTCACCTTGGCTGCCGCTCAGGGATGTGGACTGCTGCCTCTGCCTGGGTTTCCCCCAAGGCACGTGAAGTTCACTCCTGGCTTGTGACTGTGAGGCAGTGAGGTGAGTGGGTGGGGACAGGCATATCATCTACAGGATGATGGCAGGATCTGTTGTTGCTCATGTGGGCCAGAAGTGAGAGTCAGGAGACCCCAAGTGCCGGGACCCGTTGAGCAAAACACTATATCTGAGTGGGAGGGTTGTGGATTAGAAACAAACACAAAATAAACACACAAAGACATACAAGTATAGAAAAGCAAGGATTGGATGGGTCCGACTTCTCTGATGGAGAAAGCTGTGACCTCTAACCAACCTCAGATTCATTATTTTACAGGGCAGAAAATGGGGGAAAAGGAAATGGAATGCAAAGCCAGTTGTTTGCAGATGTCAATCAGCTGGTGATATGAGAACGACTGGTGTCAAGTGATTTCTCTGATCTTTTGGGCCTGATTCTTTTTTTTTTTTTGGAGAGGTTTTTCGCTATAGGGCGTGTGCGCTTGCCGGACAGACAGACAGAGAGAGACATAGAGACAGAAAGCGAGAAATCACCCCCCAGGGGGGATGGTCACGCCGCAATCCCTTCTCCTCCATTCTCCTCTTGGGATCCTGGGCACGCACGCACATGCGCCCGGCGTGAGTTTTAAGCCACTGGGTCCGGGACGCGAACCGCGGTTGACTACGTGGGAGTCCAGCAACATAGCCATTACGCTAACTGCTGGTTCCCTTGGGGCTGATTCTGATAAACACATGTGACTTCCTTTCACCTGATACTACTTTGCAGTATTGCTAACAGCACACATGTAGCGTGTTCATATGTTAATTGCTTTCATAGTTATGCAAATGAAGCTCACGGAACCGCTGTTTCTGCGTGTGTCTGAAGATCACCATGTTTGCTCAGAATGACCGCTGTCCACACCCAGGGATGTGAGAGTTCGCTTTGTCAGTTTCAGCTTCTGTTATCCCCACCACCACCACTCCTAGTACCTCCCCGACATTACCACCACCATTTCCCCCTCTGGCACTCCCATCTTCCCATCACCACCTGCACGATCACGGCCATCTCCACCACATCTACCTCCTGCTTCATCGCCACCTCCATTCCTGCTGCTCTATCATGGCTGCCACCCCCACACTACCTTCACCACTTCCACTACCCCTGTTGCTGTCACCCCCACCCTTCCTACCACCATCACCTCCCTCAGCTCTGTCCACACCTCTGTCGTGGTAGGCAGTGACCCCACCAGCACACTAGTGCACCCTCCAGCACCAGACCTCACCGCTTTAACTCCGCCATCTCCGCAGCAGCCTACTGGACACGTGCTCTTGTTTTCACCATGACAAACGAAGCTTGAGGAAGTTTCAGAACCAAACTGTGAGGTATCTATGTGATTCCTCTAGACGCTTTGAACAAGGGGGTGTTGGGACTACCTGTTGACATAGAATTTGACCCAACATGGAAATACTATTTGTTTCTCCACATGGTTCAGTTCTGGAGACACAAGGAGGGTTACCCAGTTCTGGACAAGAGGCCAATCTTTGTAAAAGGACTTTAGAAGTTCTAGAAACCTGAGACTCAGAGAATCAAGTGTCCTGCTGAAGGTCACAGAGTCAGTAAGTGCCAGGATTTATGCAGAGTAGTTGTCCACGTCTACAGGATCACGAGCTGCCTCTACCTTGATCACAGAGCTCAGGTGATGCAAATCCTTTACAAATGATAGAGGCCACGGGGTTATTGGGATGTGCCACTCAGCTCTTGATGGGAGAATCGGTCACAGGTCAATAGAGCTTGCAGCTGTGGGTGTCTCAGCCCCTTCTTCATTGTAAGTTGATGTCAGGTGATTCCTGGGCAGTCCCTGGCTGGTGGCAGAGTATGGCGGTGACACAGGACTCACCGTTTCCAGGCAATGTGGGCCACCTCTTTGGGCAATCTGTGTCCCCAGGGTCCCTGCACACCCAGCAGAGCTGTCTCAGGGTTGTACAGTCTCAGACTTCTCCCTCTAGTCTCCCTTCTCCCTTTTCGCGAAGTCGGATCTGCCTGCCTCCCAGAGTCCTGCTCCCTCTCTCCTTATCTTTCAGAGACCTCACCCACTGGCAGTCTCAACTCCCTGTTGGTACCTGCTTCCAGGAGAATCTCAAATGAGAAAAAGGTACAAGTTCATATTGTCACAGCACTGGGAGCTGTTTTCCCTCTGACCTTAAGCCTGGACTTGAGGCTGATGATCGTCAGCCCTGTGGAGTGAGGGTGTCCTGGTGTGACTGTGTCCTACAGCAACCATAAAGTATTCCAGGTCAACTCAGTGTCATCATACATACCGGCCATGCTGACTCAAAGGCAGCCATGCAGTAAGAGGGAGTGGTTGGTTTTGCAGCTGGTATATGTGGATTTGAATCCTTTTCTACTGTGTACACACTTGAGCATGCCCATTTATATCTGCGTCTTAATCGCCTCATCTGAGAAAGGATGTTAAGCATATGTTAGGAGAAAACACATGCACGTGGCCTGGCACTTAGCAGGACCTCCCAAGCTTGTTCAGGTCCTGAACACCTAACCCAAGGTGGCACTATTTTGGGCGCTGGGAAGACAGCCGATGAAAGAGGTGAAAATTCCCAGTCTTGTGGTACTTACAATTGTCTTGGCTAAAACTAAATCTGAAATCTCTTGACTATCTCTTGACAGCTGTATAAACCAGATAAGGTGAGCATCTCCTCTGAGAAGGCCCAACGAGACCAGAAGGCTGAGTAGCCCTTTAAGAGGAAAGTCAGCTTTAGTAAAAGGAAAATCGGAAGTATTACTTGGAGATTTTGATATCTGGTATCAGGCAATAAACTCTCTCTGCTCTGAAATTTCACCTTTCTCTAAAAGTTTGTTTATTTTTCCTATGAGAGAGACAGAGAGACAAACAGACAGCACCCCCTTTCCCCAAAGGGTCCTGACACCACAGTCCATCTCCAGCTTCAACCAGTCAGATGATGAGCGTGCACATGCCAGTGTTCACCTTCCACGCGATTCGGCCTCGAGCGCATCACGTTTAACTATTGCTCCTCCATTGTCCGGCCCTCTTATCTTTTGTTTTAAGACAGGATTTCATAACGTCACCATCCTCCTGCCTTAGCCTCTTGGGTATCTGAGACTACAGGTCTGTGCTACCTCACCCGATTTTTAGGGTGGGTTAGGAATTGAACCTGGGTCTCCCACATCACCTCAACTTGCAGAAAATAGTATATTAGAAGTGTGCTACTGTGGCTTGACCTCTGCTCTGAAATTTTAAAGGGGCCTAAATTAGAGAGTCAAAACAGGTTAGTGGGATCTAGTAGCTAAGGTCAAAGTTCTCAGGTCACAGTGCATTTTGTCCTCTCTTATGAAGTCCCATTATCCTGAGGTCCAAAGACGTAGCTATTTTCTCGAATAGATACCGTAGACACGCTCACGTGAAGGTATGCAAATATTACCGGTTACCTCCTTCCCGTGTTCTCTGGTATTTACTTCTGGAACTCCAATTTGTTTCGTGTTAGACCTAACTCTATGAGGGAACTTCAGAAAGTTTGTGGAAAAACAGAAGGACAGTAAACATTTTGGTGCAAAAATAATTTGAAACCAATGCACAGGTTTTTCCCAATTTGCATATCACAGGTTTTTTTTCTGAAAACCCCTCATATGTCTTTTAATATAACTTTCTTCTTCAGAATTAGTGAATCAGAAAAATCTATGAATCTATCATTTGATCTGTCTGCTATGCTTTCACTTTTCAACGTGTTTTTTATTTCCAGATGTTCTATTTTGTCCTTCATGAAATATGCTTAGTTGTTCTTTATAGTTTCTTTTTCCCTGAATATTTTTAAGGTAAGTTTTTCAAGGTTCTCTTTTAATCTTTAAATATGTTCTGTGGTTTTCAGGTAAATGTTAAACAACTGACTTGCTCTTACTTGAAAAAATTATTTTAAAAACCCTAATTCAGGGACCAGCAGTTAGCGTAATGGCTATGTCGCTGGACTCCCATGTAGTCGACCATGGTTCGCGTCCCAGACCCGGTGGCTTAAAACTCACGCCGGGCGCGTGTGCGTGCGTGCCCAAGATCCCAAGAGGAGAATGGAGGAGAAGGGATTGCGGCGTGGCCATCCCCCCTGGGGGGTGATTTCTCGCTTTCTATCTCTCTGTCTCTCTGTCTGGCGAGCACACGCGCCCTATAGCAAAAACCTCTCCAAAAAAAACCTCCTAATTCATAGCATCTGCCAGCTCTCTTGGTGTAAATATTCCCACGGTGGCCAGTTCCAAGCTACCAAGGTGATGCTGGTGAACATGAAGTTGGAAAGGATGTTCCCAGCAGACTCCATGAGCTGGTATGAGCCAGCTTAAACACAACTTTGATTTTTTTTTTTTTTAGATATTTACTTATTTATCTGTTACAATTTGTAAGCCTCTGGGTCCAGGACGAAAACCACAGTCTGTCATGAGGGAATCCAGCACCTTAGCCACCATGCCACCTGCTGGCCCCCACACCTCTGATCTGAAATGCATTTGTGTCTGTTGGGTGCTCTCCTCTTGCTCTTCTCCTTGACTCCTGGCACCCAACTAGTGCAGTAGTAAATATTACTGAAGTGAACTAACTGAGGAAAGAGGTGGTGTGATATTAGAATAATTGTTAAAAATCCCATTGTGTTCAGCTCTTGGAGAAAAACATAGAAGCAAAGCTAGACTATTTACTACATTGTTTTTGCCTAAGCCAGTGGTTCTCGACCCTAGTTGCACTTTTAGAGTCACCCAGTCCCAGGTATCTCTCTTTAGCAACACAAGAGTGGACTAATATTGCGGTATTTGAAATCCATGAGTCTGTTTCAGTGGTCTCTTGTTTCTGCTCATTTCCACCCACTGTGCTGGTGAGTATGCTATTTTTTGACTGGGAGCCACTCATTTCCTCAGAACTTAATTGTGGGTGATCTTTGAGCTCTAGTGTGAAGTCATGTCTCATCACAGTAGTTGGCTTGCTTCATTGATCCCTGGGGACCCTACCTCTGACTTGTAACATCTTTTTTTTTTTTTTTTTTTTTTTTTTTTTGAGAGGTTTTTGCTATAGGGCACGTGCGCTTGCCAGAAAGACAGAGAGAGACAGAGACATAGAAAGCGAGAAATCACCCCCCCAGCAGGGGGGACAATCACGCCACAATCCCTTCGCCTCCATCCTCCTCTCGGGATCTTGGGCACACATGCACACGTGTCCGGCATGGCCACTGGGTCCAGGACTCGAACTGCAGTCAGCTACATGGGAGTCAAGCGACATAGCCATTACATCAACTGCTGGTCCCCTGATTTGTAACATCTTTAAAAAAAGAGAAGTTTCTTTCTTTCTTTCCTTCAGCAGTGAGAAAGAGACAGAGAGAAACGGCATTCTCAAGAGAGTCTTCGTGCTGCAGTCCTGGCCCCCAGCCTCAGCCAGCCTCGGATTATGGTCATGCGAGTGCCCAGTATGTTCGGGGAGGTCTCTGGATGCAAGTCCGGATCCTTCCCACATGGTTGGCCTTGCAGAGTACATATCACTGCTGTGCCCCAGACCACAGCACCCCACTTGGAATCTCTTTAAATTATTTGCTTGAGTTTATTCTTTTAATTTTTTTTTTTTTTTGAGAGCTTTTTGCTATAGGGCACTTGCCAGAGAGAGACAGAAAAACAGAAAGCAAGAAATTACCCACCGGGGTGGGGGGTGACCACGCTGCAATCCCTTCTCCTTCATTCTCCTCTCGGGATTTTGGGCACGCACACACGTGCACTGGGCAGGAATTTTAAGCCGTCGAGTCTGGTCAACTACATGCAAATCCAGCAACATAACCATGTCACCATCTGCTGGTCCCAATTTCTTTCTTTCTTTTTCTTTCTTTATTTTTTTTCTACATAGGTAGAATGAATTTAGGCTGCAAACCTGAGTAACGACCCCTTCGTGATGGCAAATTTTCAAGTGATACATTTTCCTTCCCCTACACACAACCCTGGGACGGAGACAGGCATGTTTCCTAGCTCTCCGAGGCAGGGGTGGCTGCTCACGCATGCTTACAGAGCAGGTGCACTCCTTCGGGAGCTAGCTCTGTTCGGGATCCTGCTATTAAACTCTCATCTGAGGTGTGCCCTAGACTGTCTCCTGCCCTCACACCCTCCACAGCATTCAAAGGGGAAGCTCAAGTTCTTCAGATTTTGTAGAAGCTCTTGGGGAAAAACACTGGCATTGGGGGTGTTTGCACGCAGCCTTCATGACTTCATGACATCCGGGGCTCTGTGAATCCCCACCTGTACAGCAGATCAGCAATGCACATAAAAAGATGCTGTTAAAACGTGTACCCACACTCAGTCGTTTCACAGGGCAGCCATGAGGGTGTCCAGTCCTCTGCAGTGTCAGAACTAAAGGTCTATGACTATTTTTTTTTAAGAATAATTCTATTCAACTTCATTTATTTATTTATATTAATTTGACTAGAGAGGGACAGAGTGAGCAAGTGAGGTGGGAGTGGGATGGGGGTGAGAAAGCAAGCTGCCAGGTCCGGGATTCAAACTGCCATCAGCCACGTGGAAGTCCAGTGCCCTTAACTACCACGCCACCTGCTGGCCCGAAGTCTATTACTTTTAACATGTAAGTGACGTGCAGGTGCATGACGTTTCCTAGAATTTTTTCTTGGCCCTTTCTGTCCTTGAACAAAGTCCATTGTTCCTCAGACTAAAGAAGTTTGGCATAACTTGTAGCCGTTGAGGTATCTATGATTGTGCTTTCTCGAACTGTTGGTGACATTGCATTAAATAAAAGCACCTCTCACATAGAAACACCGCTAACTAACTCAGGCAGGCCACGTGGCTCAGTGGTTATGCAATTCTCTCTGATGGCGGACCACATGGCAAGGTCCTAGCTTGGTGTTGGAGGTCTCCCCGTACATGCCGGCTGTATGTGTGCCCATGGTCCAGGCTGGCTAAGGCTGGGGTGGATCACAGCATGAAGACTCTGTTAGGGGTCTCTCTCTCTCTCTCTCTCTCTCTCTCTCTCTCTCTCTCTCTCTCTCTCATCTGGCTTCTCTCGTTCGTAGAAGAAACAAAGTAAAAATTAAAGCTAATTAACTAAGATGTGGCATCTCATTCTTCTCCACATACTCTGAACCAAACGCATTGGCTCTGAACTCACACCCTGTTCCCCCCTCTTTGTTGTCTGAGTCAGCGAGAGATACCCCTCTACTGGGCAGCCAGGGTGAAGACCTGAGGCCCCACTCCTCTGCCACGTCCCCCAGTCATACCGTCGGTTCCTGGGTCATTTGATTACAAACTCATTGTATTTCTGGCATTTCTCATTCACCTTCATCATTTCCGTCCTCTCGGCCTAAATTATAAAGCTTAGTTCAAATCCTCCTCACGGACTGCCATGTGCACATGGCCTCCCATGCGGCCTCCATCTAATAGCACATCACTGTGCAGTGCATCCTCCCGACGGTCCTATGTGGAAGGGGTACCATCATTTCCAGTTTATAGATGAAGAGGCTGGGGCTTGCAAAGGTTCAGTGGGGGTCCCAGGGCTTGTCAGTGGTAGAGCTCAACTCTATATAGCAATCTATTCTAGGGTCTATATTCTAACTGCCACTCTCTTTTCACCTGCCTTCACCCCCATCCCTTCTAATGTGCCCTCCTCCGGCAGTGACTAGAGGGTTCCTTCTAAATTACAGCACTGATCATGCTTTTCCTTAGCCCAAAACTCTCCAGTGGCTCCCCGCTACCTTGGGACAAAGTATCAGCTCTTCAGTAAGGTTCTTTCCCACCTTCTCGGCCTTGTCTCCACCCCATTACACTCTGAGGCAGCCACACTACAGACCTTCACAGTAGAAGCCATGTCCTTCTGTCCTTCTCGGACGTTGACTCTCACTCTCAACTGCATATACCCAACCCAAATGTTACTTAGTAGAAGCCTTCCCTGATGTCTCCCAGGCAGAATTTGCCGTTGTGTTCTTTGCCCTGTAATATCCTGGCAGGAGATTCTTGCTCTTCAAGTTAAAACAAATTCAGTCAAAATGGGACTAAAATTTCATAGTAAAAATTATCTTAATAAATATTAAGAAGAAAAAAGGATTTGATTCAGATTCTACCTTAAAAACGAAACTATGGGACCAGCAGGTAGCCTGGTGGTTAAGGTGGCAGAATCCCACATGATCGACCATGGTTTGAGTCCTGGACCTGGTGGTTTGCTTTCTCACTTTCCTTCTTTCTCTCTCTGTCTCTCTCTCATGAGTACATGTGTCCTATAGCAAAAATTTAAAAATATGTAGTAATAAGTAAAATTAAATAATTCTAAAATAACAAACTAAAAATAATTCTAAAAAACCCCTAAGATTTATGGACATTTTTCTATCTTTACTTAACAAAATTATAACATAATAATGTACTAATTTTTAGAATGAACAGAGTATGAGGGCAGGACCCTCTGTTTTTTTGTTTAGGCATAATGTCCTGATACGATGTGTTTGATGCATGACATGCCATCCTTTTCTACAAGTTTCACACCATAATGATACAATCACTCTTGCAAAAACGTTAGAGGATGCTCCTGGTTTTTCAGTAGGGTGTTTTCATAATGAAATCATCATTTTTTCATAATGAAATCTTTGTTTTCATAATGAATCGTTGTGTTTCAAGCACCTGTCCAGTCCGGTCTCCATTTTTGTCAATTTCCTCTTCCGCAGCCATTTCTTGACCTAAGTGTCTCAGACATTCATCTGCCAGTATCTTGGAGTATGCTTTGACTAGTTCTCCAACATTACTCACATCACCTTCAGGAAATCTGTCACTTTGCAAGGATAGCATTTTCACTCTGCGAATGATCACAGAGAGAGGCAGACTGGCTCACCCCTGAAAGAGACGACTGATGTGATGGACTGAGCCAGACGCTGGTGTCCAGGAGGCAGGGTCTAGCTGGTCTAGAGTGGAGCTCACTCAGCCAGTCCGTGCAGTTTCCAGCACCGTAGCTACGTGAGATGCTCCACTGGTGGACGGTGGGGGGAGACACGCAATACCATCTGACACTCTTCTTGAAACATCATACGAGTTGATAATTATTTCAAAATATAAAGTTAAAAATGGAGCTGTGCAGTGGTGCAGTGGTAAATGCCATGTTCTGTGAAACTGACCCACATGGGAAGGTTCTGGGTTCGTGTCTGGAGATTTCCTTGAACATTCCAGGAACACACATTCCAATGGTCTCTGACCAGCTGAAGCTGGGGGTGCATCGCAATGTCAAGACCTTGGTAGGGATGCTCTCTCTGTCTTTTTTGCTCATAGACTACAAAAATCAATAGTTTTTTTTGTTGGTGGTGGGTTTTTTTTTTTTTTTTTTGGAGAGGTTTTCGCTACAGGGCGCATGCGCTCGCCAGACAGACAGAGAGAGACATAGAGACAGAAAGCGAGAAATCAGCCCCCAGGGGGGATGGTCACGCCGCAATCCCTTCTCCTCCATTCTCCTCTCGGGATCTTGGTCAGGCACGCACACATGCCCGGCGTGAGTTTTAAGCCACGGCGTCCGGGACGTGAACCGCGGTCGACTATGCGGGAGTCCAGCCACATAGCCATTACGCTAACTGCTGGTTCCCTTTATTTATTTATTTATTTTTAAATAGGGCCAGCCAGGGGGCCAGCAGGTGACATGGTGGTTAAGGCACTGGACTCCCACATGGCCAACTATGGTTCAAGTCCAGACCTGGCAGCGTGCTTTCTTACTTTCTCCTCACACCCTGTCTCTCTGGAGAGAACACATGCCCTATAGCACTTTTTTAAAATAATGAAACAAATACAATTAAATAAATAATACTTTAAAAAAATAAAAATAGGGCCAGCCAGGTGGCATGGTGGTTAAGGCGGCTGAATTTCACATGGCCAACTGCATGGTTTGAGTCCAGGACCCAGTGGCTTGAAAAACACACCAAGCGTGTTGTGCATGCATCCCAAGAGGAGAATGGAGGAGAAGGAATTGCACTGTGATCATCCCTGAGGGGTACTTCCTCACTTTTCCTCTTTCTCTCTATCTCTTTATCTCTCTCTAGTGAGCATATACGCCCTATAGAAAAAAAAAGTTTAAAATATTACAAAAAGAATTCACAGCCCTGAGGGGCCTAAGGCGACATAGAAATAAATGCATAGAACTAAATTTATGAATTAAGTTTACAAATGACCAGATACGCTATTAAAATTTTCTTGTGGCCTTGCTTTCCTAGGCAATCTCGTGAAATGAGCAACAGGGACCAGTACTGCCTAGGCCGGCTCTCGCTGAATCCTTCCATGGGGTTACAGTCACTTACCCAGCTACTTCCCCCATGGCCTGTGAGCCTGGGGGTTGAAAACGGGTGTTATTAATCCTTTTGTTCCCAATGCCCATTATGGGGCCTGGCACTGGGTTTAAGCACCCAGTAAAAACTTAATGAGTGAATGAATGAACGAAGACATTGAGTTTCTAATTTGGTCCTGGCTGGCTAAACTCTGGGAAAAACAAGTGTCCCTGGGGTGTCCTCTCACCTCGGGGATGGTTTGAGTTTCTGGTGTAGCAACAGTTGCTACAGGTTAGGGGAAAGCTGCTGGCTGGGTTGACTTGCCCGAGGGTGGTCCTGCTCTCTCTTCACACTGGCAGGAAGATAGAGTTTGTCCACACACCTTCCCAGGCCCCTAATCAGCGAGGAGGGCTTGGGGGATTTCTGGGGCGTTATGCTTGGGAACACCCAGTTTTTGGTGAAGCCACCTCCGTGGCCCCTGGAAGATGCCTACAGGGAAAAATCAACTCTTGCTTTTGCTTCTCAGCCTCAGATTCAATGAGGGGGTTTCAGGGTGACCTTTGTCCCCCCTGGGCCCCAACAACTCCATCTGCGAAATGAGGACACGGATCCTTACACTGTCCTTGCCTCCTTTCATCCCTCCCCAAAGCTTGTAGAAATCCTGCTGCCCACGCCTAGTCCCTCTCCCAAGAGGAAAACTAACGCCACACTATACACGTGGGCATACAGCTTGACTTTCAGAGTTGCCACCTGGTGTGCTCTGGACCGCTCTCTCCGTCAGAGCACGCCCATCTCCTTCACTCAGCTGAAGAGCCCTCCGGTATGGCACAGAAGGGATTTAGCCTCGCGTGTTTAAGCCAGCTCTCTCTACGACGGGCACTGACGTTGGTGTGATTAGCTACCCCCTTTGCTGCAAGGGTCACCCTGCCCTAATTGCCCATTGCTGGTGCCCATTGCCAATTTGCCCACCCACAGGACCATACTTGTTTTCATACTCCCGACTACCACATGTGGCTGTGAAGGCAGTCTTTCGAAAGAAAACAGAAATCACATTACCAATGATGATGGCTACCTACAAGGGAGAATAAGTCTCACGTCACCAGGAGCTTTCTTGGCTAATTTTATTTTACTTTCAGGCTCCTTGTGGGGCAATGGAAGTGGTAACTGGCATGGCTACTCTGATCACTGTGTCGTTTACAAGCACTTGGCACAAGCCCGTGCAGGGTGCCACGTGGGGACAGGGGCACGGAAGGTAGTCTTCCAAGAGGCTTCTGCTTTTGCATCCTCCCTGGCCCCAGCTCCAATTCCTATCTACTCCCCCCCCCCCTTTTTTTATTTTTTTACAGAAAGTTTATTTATTTCTTCTATGAGTGAATGAGAGAGAGAGAGAGAGAGCCCTCACCATGCCTTAATGCTGCTACCCACCCCATCTCAGCCAGCCTAGCTCATGGGCACACATGTGCCCAGCATATTCAGGGAGGTCTCTGGACTTGAACCAGGAACCTTGCCATTTAGGATTGCTTGTGAAGCAACACATGCTATCACTGTGCCACCACCTGCCCCCCAGCCCTACCCCTCAGAACTAAACTCCTTGAGAGAGTCAGGTACGCTCTTCTGCTTCAAGTTCTTTTCTCCCTATTCCCTCTAAGTCGCCTTGACTCGGGCTTTTCCTCCTACCACCCATCCAGACTGTTGTCAGGATCACTGTGCCTCCAAGCTGCTACAACCAACGAGTGCTTCGGACTCGAACCACCGTCAACAGCTGACACAGTCCATCAGGCTCCTCAAAACACACCCCCTCCTTGGGCTGTTTCTCCTCCTGTACTTCCTCTTCCTCCCTCCACTCCTCACATTCTCTGTCCTCAGACCTCTTCTCTTCTCCCGGCAATCCCAGACAGCCCCTTGTCTTTAAAACACATCCGCGTGGCCTTGGCTCCCACATGAGCTCACCACCTCAGACCTCCACCATAAATCCAATAACCCTGACCCACTTCACTACCCGACTTCACATCTACTCCTCCAGGAAGGCTTCGTGGATTAACCTGCCCACGGGTCACCATCCCACGTTCTCCTTTCCAGAACTTGCCATCACGGACAGTATTAAATCTTTGCCGGAAGTTTGACATCTTGCGAGGAGTTTTACAGAGAGCCTAGCAAGCCTCCTGCAAGCTGTGCGACCCTGGGCGAGTTATTGGACTTTCCTGAGCTTTCTCTGTGAAATGTAGGTAGAAAGAAATCCGTAACTCTAAGGGTGGTCACGGGATTTAAATGAGCTGGGGCACAGGAGAACACTCGAGTCCTGCACATAGTACGTACCCACTACATACGCCTTTTATTATTATTCCTATCTCAAAATGACCAGGCGAGGTAGATGTTTAATCTCCATTTTACTAGAATCTGAGGTTCACGAAGATGGAGCAATTTCTGCAGCTCACAGTGGAGAAACCAGAACTCAAACCAGACTTCCTGCCTTCCCGCTCAACTTCTTCGCATCTCTCAGGAATTCTCTTCTGACGTCTCGGTTCACACTCACTGGCGTCCACTTGCCGTGTGGATTTTGAGTCATTCTCGGATTCCCAGTGTCAACCGTCGGTGGCAGTGCTCTGTGCTTCCCAGGCCTTCCCGATTTTTAAAGCACACGCTTCAGGTTTTCACACTCGAGCCGCAGGAAGCCCTGTGAGGTGGGTAAGACACGTCCTCACTTCACAGACAGGAAGGCTGAGGCTGAGCACGAGAAGGCCGCTCGCTCTTAGTCTAGCAGCAAAGGCCAAAGCCGTCGTTAGCCTTCACCCTCAGCAAACCCGCCTGCTTCCTCTCTTCCTCTTACCTCTCCCGTCCATGGCTCTGCACCCAGCAGGCAGCCGACTGGTGCCTGTTTGAAGCCACCCCATCTGGAAGAGGTGATGATAAAGGTGTGTGACGACTGTCCACATAGACACTGAGGAAGACCAGGACGGGTGGGTGGGTGTGGCTGCTGCCTTCCGCGGACTCAGCTTTGAGAACCCTCTTGTCTCCAACCAGGCTCTGTTTTTGTGTATTATCTGGGGTGGGGGGTGGGGGAGTTAATTCTAAGTATCCAGAACATTTTAGGAGAAAATATTTCAAAAAACAAGTTTTTGATTTTTTTTCCAAAGAACTTCCTCCCAAGATGGAGAAACCGCACGGGTAAGTTCTCCTTTCCAAGTAAATGCGTTAATCTGCTTCTCTAAATTTGAACTGTGCAGATTTACCCAAACTCCTGCAAAGTCCAACTCCACCTGTCCAGAACCAGCTTCATTGATGGCCTTCAGTCCATTTTTCAATCAACAAACACTTTTCAGGAGAGCCTGCAACCTGGTGTTGAGGTCGGCAAATGAGGTCGACATGCAAAATGAACATGACTACTATTTTAAAAGTGTGTTAATTTCTTCCCATGAGTGAGAGAGACAGAGATAAAGAGAGAGGGGGACAGAGAGACATCACTTCTGACAGGTCTTGATGTCACAGTCTGTCCCCAGCCTCAGCCAGCCCTGGATCGTGGGCCTGCCCTTGCCTGGCATGCTCAGGGAGGTCTCTAGGCACGAACCTGGAACCTTCTCATGTGGGTCAGCTTGCAGAGCATTATGTCTTACCACCGCACCATTGTCTCACCCCCGACCAAACGGGTTATTTTTAATGTAAGAGGAATGTCCTCTCAGAGGGTGCTATGGGTGAACCGAGTCCTTCCCAAATTCACATGATGAAGCCCTAAACCCCAGAACCTCAGAATGTGACTATATCTGAAAATAAGGTCTTTAAAGAGATAGTAAGGTTAAACACACAAGTAGGTTAGTTAGATGATTAGGTTAAAATGAGGTCACTTGGGTGGGCCCTCATCTCTAATGACAGGTGTCCTTATAAGAAGAGATTAGAACACAGACGTGTATAGAGGAAAAACCCTGTGAGGACACAGGGAGAAGATGAGCTACAAACCAAGGGAAGAAACCAGCCCTGCTGAACTTGACCTTGTTCTCGGCCTTCTAGCTCCAGGCTTGTAAGAAAATAAATTTCTACTATTTTTTTAAGAGATATTTTTTGCTATAGGGTGGATGCACTCGCTGGAGAGACAGAGAGAAATAGATAGAAAGCGAGAAATTACCTCCCAGGGAAGATGGCCATGCTACAATCTCTTCTCCATTTTCTCAGGATTTGAGGCACGCATGCACATAGCCTAGTGTGACTTTCAAGCCACTGGGTCCAGGACAAACCACAATCGACTACGTGGGAGTCCAGTAACATAACCATTATACCATCTGCTGGTCCCCAAATTTCTATTTCTAAAGCCACCCAGTCCGTGTACTTTTTTATGGTAGCCCGACTGTCTCAGTTGGACACAATCCCCACTACTCCCTGTTGCCTAATACTTGCCTGCTTTAGCTTCCCTTCTCTTCACAGTGTCTGAGTTTATGCCTACTGAAAAGCTCCCTGCGAAGAGACTAGGAATTACTGTTGACTTCACACTCCCAGGACTGCGAAGCCTGCTATCCTCAGTTGCCTGCCAGTCCCATTCATTGGAGCAAGACACTTCAAGGATCAGTATTCATCTTCTACTCTATGTCCTTCGGTTCCAAGAAATGTTCTGGTATTATCTCTGAAGATTTCTCCCGTCTGTGTTCTTGCTTCTTTTCCTAGAACCCCTTTCAGTCAGATGCAGGATATCTGGTCACAGAGATGCTCCCGTCTTGTGTACCTGCCCAGGGTTTCTGTCCCAGCCTTTTTCTTGCCCTATACAGAAGGATGGAAAGAAGGTGGGTCTAGTGTAGGGAGTAGAACTGTGTCCCTAAGAAAGGTGTGACCAAGTCCCAGTCTCTAGTACCTGAGAATGTAGCCTTATTTGCAAATAGGATTTTTCAGATTAATTAAGTTGAAGATGGCAAGATCAGATCATCCTGGATCTAGGTTAGGCCCTAAATCCAATGACTGGTGTCCCTGTAAGAGAAAGGAGAGGGAAGTTTGAGGTACAGAGACTCCAGGGAGACACGAGGAGGAAGCACATGAAGCTGAAGACAGACAAGTGACAGCTCTGCAAGCCAAGGAATATTGAGGATTTCCAGCAGGCTCTGGAGGCCGGAGGAGGGAAGAAAGCACCCTCCCTGAAAGCCTTCTGTGGGAGCGTGGCCTTGCTGACTCTTAACTTCCGGCCTCCATACTACAATAGTGATCATTTATTCTGGAAGCTCTGGGAACCAACACGTAGAGCTAGGTCCAAGTGCGTGTGATCTGGAGCAGATATTCTACTTCTCGACAGCACAGTCCCCAACTCCATGAGATGAAAACAGAGGAATGCCTGTTCTAGGCTTAGTGCACTTTGGCACTGCATGGAAGCTCCTGGAGGGCTTGTTAAAACCTGGACTGCTGGGCCCCAAACCCAGACTTTCTGGGTCAGTAGGTCTGGATGGGATATGAGAATCTCCATTAAAAAAAAAAAAATTTTTTTTTTTAAATTGCCAGACAACACATGAGCTTGTCAGAGAGAGAGAGAGAGAGAGAGAGAGAGAGAGAGAGCGCACCCCCCCATGGTGCACTCAGTCCTTTTCCTCCGTCTCTCCTCCCTGTCAGGATTTGGGGCATGCACATGCTCTCAGCATGCTTCTCAAGTCACTGGGGCGAGGACCTGAACCACACTCAGCCACGTGGGATCTAGCTCCCTGTGCACTGTGCTTAACCACTGCACTACGGGCAGCCCAAGACCCTCCATTTTTGATAAGTTTCTAGATGATTCTGATGCTGCTGGCCTAAGGACACACTGAGAGCCACTACCATAGAGGATCCAAGAACTGGGTTAGTTTGAAAAGAAGAAACTTCCGAGAAGCTCAAATGAGTTCAGAGAGAAGGGGGCGCAGACACCAGCTGGGAGGCCCTGGGTTGTGTGTTGGGAGGAGGCTCGCTAGAGAGAAAATCTGCCCCCTCCTCCCCCCCCCCCCCCCCCCAGCTAGTGTCCAACTTTGCTTCTCTTTGACTTCCATGGAAGGAGCCAGAAGATAAATATGGCAACGTCACCCTCTTCCACTCCTCAGTACCCTGCCTGGGCCCCCTGTTAGCGATGCAAGCTGGTGGTTGTGGGTGCGGGGGCCTGCCTGTGCAGATAGACAGTAGGTGGGGAAGGGTGCAGGAGAGAAGAGAGCCCCTCCAAGGGGTGGCAGAAGCTAGCCAGCACCCTCTGTCTCCTTGGGAGGGTGTCTCATGCCATAAATGACAGACACAGCCTGGTGGTTCAGCTGGTAGCAAACAGAACTGCAGAGCAGGAAGCCACATGGTTGACTGCAGGTTCGGATCCCTGGGTTGGTCTCCGCACCCAGGGTGATCTCCAGCACGAAGAGCTGGAGGACCAGGGAAACGGGAGGCCCCTTCGAGGCTGCTTCTCTTTCTCTACTCACTCTCTCTCTCTGTCTCTGGTGTACACTCGTGTACCCTCTATCATGAATAAAACTTAAAACAACTACATTACTCTTTTACCTTAAAGCATTCCTGACAAGATCTCACTTCTTGGGGTGTGCCCTGAAGTACGCTCCACCCCGCCTGTGTCAGGCCACACCTAAGACACCCAGGTTCTGTAGGTGAGTCCTGACATCAGGTGATTGATGACGCACTCACCCATGCCCGTCAGCCCACTGGGCCGTGTGATAGCTTCGAAGGTCTGGCATCTGGCCTGTGCCCAAATCCCGGCCAGAGGAAGCAGCAGCCCAGACCCAAGGCCTGCTTTCAGTTTCAGTGTGGGAGCCCAAGGCCGGAGCTGAAATCAAGGACTCTAGAACATGCCTCTCTGCTTTTGCATCCTCCGGGAACCCCCTAAAACTCCCAGGGGGTGGGAAGGCATAAGGGCTGAGAAGGAAGCCCTGCAGGCCCTTCTGCAGGGGGCGTTGCCCTCAGTCAGGGCCTGGGAGTGTGGCTTCTCTCTGCTGTGTCCTCAGCCTGAGGCTGCCTGGGCTCTGGCCTTCCTGTCTCCTCTCACAGGACAGAGAACCAGAAAAGGGCTCCTGGGAAGGGCGAGGTGGGCTGGCTTCCTTCCTGACCCTCACAGGGCTTGTCCCACTGAGATGGTGGAGAGAAAGAGAAACAATGGTGGTCAGACCCAGGGGCAGGGAGGGAGGAGCCCTTTAGCCTCTACGGCTGACGGCCCCTGGGCTGTGAGGCCAGCTGCCGACGATGGGCTGTCCCTCCCAGGACTGGAAAACACCGAAAACGCAGAAAGGAAAATGCAACTGTGCAGGGAGCAGTCACTGGACAATAGCTCCCTAGTGACAGGTGGTGGGAGGGGACCTGTCCTGGCCTCTGGGGTGCTGGAGGGCTGGGAGCATCCTGCTCCTTGGTCTGGGGGCTGGTTCCTGGAATGCGTGGTTTGTGTAGAGACATTCAGTTGTATATTTATCATTCAGTATGTTATGCTTATGTAAAAAAAATTTTTTTTTACTTATTTTTTTATATTCAGTCACTGTATCATTACAGCATACCAAATGAATTTTCCCATCACGAATATACTGTATACTGGTCCGGTCAGACATTACCACATACATTATAATCGACAGATTCTTTCCATTTTGGGTCCCTTAAATGTTTTGCTTCTTTTTAAAAAAATTCTGTTTTTAATAAAGTAATTAAAGTTTTTAAAATCAGGCTTTGTAAAACAGTTTAGCAGTTCTTCACAAGGTACAAAATTCACCATAGGACCCATAACTTCACTCCTAGGTACACACCCAAAATAATTGAAAGAGAAAATCTGTCTATAATACACACGTGGACAGAAATGCTCACGGCAGTGCTATGATAATAGCCAGCAGGTGGAAACAGCCTGAATGCCCATTAGGGGGTAAAGGAATAACTACAATGTGCTTTCCCCGCACTGTGAGACATTATTTAGCAGAGAAAAAATGCGACGACGTCAGATTAGCCCTACAACAGTTGTGAGTGAGAGAAGCCGGCCACAAAGAACCCGAGGTCGTATGATTCCATTGATACAAAATGTCCAGAAGAGGCAGACTGAGCTGCAGAAAGTAGGCTAGTGACTGGGGAGGGGGGTGAGGAGTTGGGATGATAACAGCTAAGGAGGTGGGGGGTATCCTGGAACAATAAAAACATCCTCAAAATAACCGTGGTGAGGCTTGGACATCTCTGCTCACATCGGGGAAAAGCCATCGACGTGCGTGCTTGCAATGGATGAGTTGTGTAGTGTGGGAGTGATATCTCGAGAAAGTGGTTATGAGAAATCCAGAGGGAGCATCAGAGAGGACACCAGGGTAGGAGCCAGATGCTGTGGGGCTAACCACAGACGATGGGCTGCCAGACCCACATGGGACGGCGTCAGGTTCGCATCCTGCGGCCTCTCTGTGCACACGTACACAGGCCTGTGACCCGGGCTCGCCGAGGCGGTGGGCGGATTGAAGTGTGAAGACCCTGTTGGTGGTGCTTATCTCTCTATCTCCCTCATGGAAAAAAATGAACTTTAAAAACAAGAAGGAGGGACCAGCAGTTAGTGTAATGGCTATGTCATTGGACACCCACGTAGTTGATGCGGTTCGCATCTTGGACCCGGTGGCTTAAAACTCACGCCCTGCGTGTGTGCGTGCGTGCCCAAGATCCTGAGAGGAGAATGAGGGAGAAGGGATTGCGGCGTGGCCATCCCCCCTGGGGGGTGATTATTTCTCGCTTTCTGTCTCTCTGTTTCTCTGTCTGTCTGTCTGGTGAGCGCATGCACCCTATGGCAAAAACCTCTCCAAAAAACACAGGAAGGAAAGAAAAAGAGAAGATCCTGCACCAATCTGAATGTACAACCTGCAGGACATACCAGTTCCTACTGGTGGCCCAGCTACAGGGCACGCATGGACGGTCTGTTGGCTTCTCAGGCCCAGCAAGACCTGGGATTGCAAACAGGGACAGAGGATCTTTTCTCTAGAGATTTAATTTTTATTTATTTATTTATTTATTTATTTATTTATTTTATTTTATTTTTTGCTGTAGGGCAGGTGTGCTTGCTGGAGAGACAGAGACAGAAAGCAAGAAATCACCCCCCCCCCCCAGGGGATGGCCACTCTATAATCCCTTCTCCTCCATTCTCTCTCAGGATCTTGGGCACGCACGCACACACGCCCAGTATAAGTTTTAAGCTGCCAGGTCTGGGACTCGAGTTGCAGTCGACTATGTGGGAGTCCAGTGATGTAACCATTACACCATCTGCTGGTCCCCTGTACAGAGAATCCTGAGGACAGAAAAAACAGGCAAATTAAAGTCCAAGCCTTGGGTCCCTAGAAGCAGAAGTGGGTGGAAATAGTCTATCTGGGAAGGGGTCCTGGGATGGAAAGGAAGCCAAAACAGGCGCTGAGCAACTGAGGCTTGACCTCACCCCAGGGCAGGAAAGTTGGGGCGTTTATTGTCCACCCAACCACATGGCCGGTCCTGGGACATCCCCTGCTTCCATCTCCCCCCAGTACGGGCTGAGGGAGCCTCTAGGTGAAGTCAGACGCTTGCATGGGACACTGGTCGCACGCTAGGGCCTGAAATGTGGGCAGGGCAGCCCACCTCCACCTGCTGTGGCTGCTTTCAGGCTGCCCTGCAAGCCTCAGCTTCCCTGTCGGGATAGTGCACCCAGAGGGCCACGAGAGCAGAGCTCTCAACTAGGGTACTGTGCCCGCTGAGGGCACAGTGGGTAGAGGCCAGGGATGCTGGATCCCACAGTACACAGGACAGAGTTATCCAGCCCCAAATGCTGATGGTGTCCCAGCCGAGAAACCCAGGGCCAGGAGGAACCTTAACGGTGACTTCCAATGGGAACACACCAGGCCCTGAGTATACCCCAGAGAAGACTGATGCCAACCTCAAGCTAGTCAGCGGCTAGTCCCTGAGCCTGCTGAGGGCCCCAGGTCATGCTGCTCCAGCACCGCTGTAAGCCTTCTCTGCCCTCCCCCGTGAAACTTCCCTGGGGATAGTGGGGGGCAGATGCTAGAACTATCCCTAGGCTCTAGAGACAGTCCTACAGGCCCCCATTCCTCAGGTTGAACAACTGGTTTTTGAAATACCAGATTATTTTTTTAGAACAAAATTAAGTGAACAATACAAAGAGGTCCCTAGGCAGCCTGCACCCCACACGCCCAGCATCCCCATTATCGACATGCGCCACCAGACTGGAGCAAGTGTCACAGCTGGTGACCTTGCACTGACAGAACATCACCCCTGTTCACAGTTACATCGGGATGTGCTCTTGGTATCGTACACTCTACAGGTATAGACAAATGAGTGATGACGTGTCTCCGCCATTTAGTATCAGACAGCGGTGTCACCGCCCTGGAAATCCCCTGTGCTCTGCCTATTCACCCTTCCTGCCTCCAAACCCAGGAAACCACTAATTGTTTGGACTGCCTTCATAGTTTTGTCTTTTCCAGAATAGCATGCAGTTGAAACAGACAGTGTAGCCCTCTCAGGCTGGTGTCTTTCACTTAGTAACATGCACTTATGTTTCCTCTGTGTCTTTTCATGTCCTGACAACTCTTTTTTAGTGCTGAGTAATATTCCCTTGTCTGGATATACCACAATTTATTTAACCATCCACCTACTGAAGGGCTACTTGGTTGCTTCCAAGTTTCGGGAATTATGAAGAAAGCTGCTATAACATTCATGTGAAGGTTTCTGCATAGATACAAGTTTTCAGCTTGTTTGAGTAAATACCAAGGAGTATGATTGTCAGATTGTGTGGTGAGAGTATACTGTTTTGATAAAAATTGTTAATCTGTCTTCCAAAATGGCTATGCCTCTGCATTTCCACCAGCAATGAGTGGGAGTTCCTGTTGCTCCACATCCTCATCAGCATTTGGTGTTGTCAGTGTCCTGCATTTTGATCACTCTAATAGGTGTGCAATGGTATCTTATTGTTGTTCAACTACAGGATTTTGAGGCAGTGTGGTTCAGAATAAAATGTGGGCTTTGAGGTCACACACATCTGATCATAAGTCCTGGCTCTCCTTCTTTCCTGTGGGACCTTGGTTAAGTTGCTTAACCTCTCTGGGCCCAAGTAGACGGAACATAGCACAAAGCAGAACTTGTATTTTGGAGAGTCTGCCCTTGCAGCTTTTAGATTGGAACTCCTGTGGAAGCTGCTGTGTTTTATGGTTAAATATCTTATTGCTGAAGGCCCCTCTTCCATCTGGCAGTCCTGGGAACCTCTCCTCATACGCGGGGTCTACTCCTCTGGAGCCCAGATGGCTGCATGTCTCTTTAAGATGCTTCCCCAGACATGGGTTATGGAGCCAATATCTCAAGTCAAATCATTCCAAACATAACCCAACAGTGAATGAATATCCATCTAGTCATTTTGCAAGATGCAAATTTCGATAGGATAGTGCTATAGCTGCTATAATAAAGACTAATGTAGAAGTGTATTTTTCTGGGGCAAGACCAGCAGTTAGCGTAATGGCTATGTCACTGGATTCCCACGTAGTCGACTGCGGTTCGTGTCCTGGACCCGGTGGCTTAAAACTCACGCCGGGCGCGTGTGCGTGCGTGCCCAAGATCCCGAGAGGAGAACAGAGGAGAAGGGATTGCAGCATGGCCATCCCCCCTGGGGGGTGATTTCTCGCTTTCTGTCTCTCTGTCTCTCTTTATCTGTCTGGTGAGCGCACACGCCCTATAGCGAAAACCTCTCCAAAAAAAAAAAAAAAAGTGTATTTTTCTGTCATAGCCCAAGTATAAGTCACTCAAGCAAAGAGGCTTTCGGGTGCAGAACCCAGGTCCTTTCTCTTTCATGGCCTTCCCATCTTTACCCATGACTTCTACCTTGTGACCCAATATGGCTGCCTCAGCTCCTCCCATCATGACTACATTCCACCAGAAGGAGAGGCATAACTCAAAGTGGCACAATTTACTTCTCCTAGCTTGGTTACATGCCCACGCTAACTTCAGGGAAGGCCAAGAATAATAGTCTTTATCTGATTGGGCCACAAGACAGCTAAAAAGTCTCTTTTGGTATAAGAAGATATTAGGATAAGCTAGTAGTTTTCACCATACACAGTGGAAGAACACAGAAAAGTTTAATTTTATTCCTGTGGTTGGTGAACACTCAGACCGAATAGTGAGGAGGTCCCTGCTGCCCTGAAGAGAGGACCATGGATGGCCCCTCCTCATGGCCTCAACAGGGTAATGGGCCAGAGCTCGAGTGAGGAAGCTGGAGTGACAGCTCCTCTGGAAAAGCCATCAGTGTTTTCCTTTTGTTCAATCCACACACATGCGTTGAGCGTGTGCTTTGTGTCTGACGCCTCAGCAGGCACGGGGTGCATGGTGGGGGCCGGTAGGAGAAAAGTCCTTGGCTGCTCCTATCTGACCTGATTACCAACGTCTTGCATTCATTTTTCATTCCACCTCTGTTGACCAGGCACCTACTAAGTGCTAGGCCCAAGTGGGGGTACTGAGGTGGAACAAATCCAGACCTCAGGAGACTGTCATGTGAGTAGGCAATGCCGCAAGCCACCTGGGAGATTCTAGCTCCCTCTGGTAGTCTCGCGCTGCCTGGGGTGGCAGCAGGGGCATGGGGAGAGGAGGAGGGGCTGCCACCTCCTCAGCATCCGCTGCCAGAGTCTTGTCCCCACCTACAGCCCTTCCCCCTTGTTCTCATGTTCAAGGCCTGGAGCAACCATCTGGGGGCCTGTCCTCAAGGCAGTGGGAATCCCAGGGCCTCTGAAAGTGGCCAGGGCAGGGTGTGACCACTCTCAGGTGCCTTGGGGACACCTAGGGTGACCAATGTGTTCTGATTTGCCTGGGACTGCTCCATTGCTAGCACTGCAAATCCTGCATCCTAGAGAGCTCCTTAGTCCAGGCAAAGTGCAAGAGCGGGTCCTCGGAGGACTTAGGCCCTCTCGGTCCCTCAAAACCTGGAACCAGTGGTTCTTGGCCCTGGCTGCACATCAGGTTGCTGTTAAGGGGTGCTGCCTGGGTCCCACTCTTAGTCTCAGGGATAGGGCTGGGCTTGGCCCTTGTGCAGAAATCTCCCAGGGAATTCTAAGGCACAGCTGGTGGCAGGGATGTGTGTGGGGCTGGGGGGGGGGGGGGGGAGGAGGGGCTGGGCCTGGTGAGGGTGAGGCTGAGGCTGAGCCCGGAGGTGGAGCTTAGCTGGAAGTGGAGTTTGGTCCTCTAGCTCAGGTGGGAGCTGGAGAGCAGTGGGGAAAGCCCACTGGACTCGGGTTCACGGCCTCATCATTCATCCTCTCGTGCACCCACTCACGCATCAATCAAGCATGGGGCCTGCTCTGGGTTTGGCGCGGTCCGGGGCTGGGATGAGGAGTATGAGAAGAGGACAGCTAAGAGCCTGATTTCACAGAACTCACATCCGCGTGGGGGAGACAGACAGTAAAGACAGGCAGGGAAGTCGCCTGGACACTTTCAGATGGAGATTCGGAGGAACTCAATGGAGTGATCTGTTGAAAGCCCTGGGGTGCGTGGGGTGCAGAGCTGCTCAGACACCATAGCGTTTCCAGGGGCTGCTGTAACAGTGGCCCCAGCTGGGGATCTGCACTCAGCAGCAACGCATTCCCTCCCGGCCCTGGAGACCAGAGGCCTGAGGCCTAGGCTTAGGCAGTGCTGGCTTCTCTTTGAGGCTCTGAGAGAAAAGCTGTTCCAGGCCTCTCTTCAGGCTTCTGGTGGCTTCTGGAAATCCTTGGGGTCTGTTCCTTGGCTTGCAGCTGTGCTGCTGCCATCTCTGTCATGTGGCCTGCTCCTCCATGTCCCTCTATGTCTTCACGTGACTTTCTCTCCTGTCTGTCCCAACTCCCCTCATCTTTCAACAACACTGGTCTCCCAAATCAGGGCGATCCTTTTAAGATCATTAATTACATCTGCAAAGATCCTTTTTCGAAATCAGGTCACATTTCCAGGTCCCAAGGGTTGGGGGGAGGACAGAACCTGTTTTGAGAGCCACAATCCAGCCCACGACAGACACAGGAAGGCAAGAAGGGAAGGCCTCTGAGGATGTCATGGTGCAGAACATTCTGGAAGCCCACTCTGAGGCAGGATGTAGGGGGTGGCAGGAAGCACTGGTAGGGGCTGGGTTTGTGAGCAGGGCAGGGAAGGAGCCAATCTGGAGTGCAGAGGTGAGCAGGTCACCTCTGGACACCGTGTAGAGCACCAGCCTCAGAGTTAGCCCACCCACCTGAGGGCTATTTGGCAGGAGGAAGTTTCTGGGCGCTTTGCCACCTCCCCTTTGGCCCCTGCTGCTGGGCCTAGTGGGCTCTGGAGAACAGAGAGTCCCCGAGCAGAGTGGAAGTGTCTACAGACTCCAGAACAGCTAGTGCCAGGAGAGCCCAGGGCACCGACGGGCTGCTCCAGGAAGTGGCATTTGAGCCTCCACCTGAAGAGCATTGAAGAGTGGAGTGGGACAAGCAGGCCAGGGCTTGTGGGGGCATAGCAGGTGACGGAGACACCAAGGACAAGTCCTCGGGCAGGAGCCTGCTCAGTACTCAAAGAGCTACCCTGAGAATGGCAGGTCGCATGGCTGGAGCTGGGAGTGGGGGAGGCAGCTGGAGTTGAGCCGGGACAAGTCTCCAGAGCCGCATCCTGAAGGGTTCAAACTCGACTGAGTGGACAGTGGGAAGCCCTTGGGGAGTTTCAAGTTGAGTCTATAGGATCTGGTTACAATCTCATTTCCTGTGTGGTCTAGAAGATGGGTTGCAGGGAGGCGAGTGGAAAGAAGGTGGAGAGAGGGTCTCGCCCTACTGGGTAGCCTCCGGCAAGGTCCTTGCTTTCTCTGGGCCTCAGCCTCCCCCTTGGAGAACCAGGCCCACGAGCCCTGCCTCTTGTGCTTCAGACGCGCACTCAGTGACTCAGGGAGCTGCTGTGGGTGGAGCACAGGAAGGCGTCTGGACACGGCCCCTCAGGCAGGAGCAGCCCTGTCCCGACCAGTCAAGTTCAGGGCGGGCCTTTTCTCTAGGTCTCTGCTATGCGGTTGGGTTTTTCCAAAAGTGACCTGATCTAAAGCTGCGAATTAAGGCAGGTGATACGGTGGTTAAAGACACTGGACTCCCACATGGCCAACCATGGTTCAAGTCTCAGACCTGGTGGCTTCCTTTCTCACTCTCCCTCTCTCGCTCCCTTTCTCTCTCTGGTCAAATTGGAAAATAATAATAATAAATAAAGTTAAAATAAAATAATTCTTAAAAACAAAAAGAATGCTGATTCTTAGAAGTGTGAGGACTGAGTCTGAAAAACAAAAAAATTCATCTTCGAGAAGCGTTGACAGCAGCCAGCCCTCCAGAGGGCTCTGGGACACAGGAGTTGTGACTGACACAGGGTACCGCCGCCGTTCCTCAGACGAATCCAAGTGGGGTCGCGTCTGTGAGATTTATGGCCCCACCCTCGATGTACCCTAGACCCCATCTGCTTGGCTGCCAGGAGGTTCAGCCTTGCTCATGATTCCCCTCCTCAAATACAAGGAGTCTTCGAAAGGCTCATGTAAAATGTGCATTATAAAAAAAATCTATGCGTAGATTTCTAAAATGGTATGTGCCGAAATAAACTCTCACTTTAACTCCACCTTTCCACAAAAACTTTTTTCAGTCCCCCTAAGTATCATAAAACCCCAAGGGTGGCTACCAGGATATGATGACAGTGGACAGTCATTTATTGAGGGTCTACCATCTACCAAGTAGATGCATTTATATGAGGAAAGACTATTAGCTTTTCCATTTTAGAGTTGCAAAAATGGAAGTCCAGAGACACGAACTCAGCTTGTGGAAGATGCTAACAGATGGCTATGGAAATCCATGTTCTCTATCCTCTGTGAACATAGGATTGTAGTCAAGCACGTAACAGGACTACATTTCCCAGCATCCCCTGCACGGGGTTTGTTCATGTGACTAAATTCTCTCCAGTGGGGTCTACACTTCTTCTGGGTCCTTTAAGAAAGCAGATTTACCTCCTTCCTACTCTTTCCTCTTCCACTTTTGGGATATGGAGGACAACAAGACCCTAGGGCATAGTGATGCCACAGGATTAAAAAAGCCAGGGCCCTTCCAGTTGGAGAACAGCTATGCTGCCAACTTGGACACCAGCTGGGGACTGTTCATTGAGCAAGGGGTACACTCCTATTATGTTAGAAAAGGTGAAGTCCATGTGCTACAGCAGCCTCGCTTGGGCTAATTCATAATCCTCAGAATACGGCCGAGTCTCCAAGCTCCAGGACTCCAGGCATTTCAGCTGTTGATTGCTGTGGTGTGTGGCCTGATGGTTGCCTACCACCATGGAGCTAGAAATCTGGGGTTATCCCGCAAATTCTGACACCCCAGCGCATTGACCGCACTGCATTCTCCTGCTTCTACTGACCTCAGGCACCCTACACTGCTGGTGGATTCAGAGTAGAGAGTTCAAAACTGTTGCTGCAGAGGAGGAGGAGGAGGACTGCCAGGGCCCTTCCGCTGTTGCCACCATCTGCAGTGTCGCTGGTTGTGCTGCTGGCCTGCTAGGGCTTTTGGCTCAATCCTGTTGCTCTCATGGACAAGGCTGTCATTGCTACTAGCTCGCCAGTTCCCTCCTGGGGAAGAAGCCTGCCTCTCCCAGAGAGCACTGCCAGCTCCGTCTTCCTGGGGTGCTCCTAGCAGGTGTCCCGCAGCAAGGCCACCTGGGTCCAGGCACACGACACACAAGTCCTTCAGTGCCATGGTGGTGGGGCAGGGGCTCATTTTTTTTTCCTTAAGAGAGAGATTTTTACTATAGGGTATGTGTGCTTCTTGGAGAGTCAGAGAGACAGAAAGGGAAGAATCACCCCTCCCCACCCCAGGGGAGATAGCTATGCTACAACTCCTTCATTCTCCTCTCGGGTTTCTGGGCATGCATGCCTGCATGCCCAGTGTGAGTTTAAAGCTGTGGGGTCCAGGCCTCGAACCATCGTCGACTGCATGGGGGTCTGGCAAATGCATTACGCTTTCTGCTGGTCTTGGCAGGGACTCATGTGGGCACCTTCAGGCACTATGCCTGGAGTGCTCGTTTCTCCTGGCCCCAGGCTTTGTGCTGAATTTAATTCGCCCCCTTGGGCCTTCAGCACCTCCACCATTAGCTTTCTTTCTGGCACCCCTTGCTGCACACAGATGTACCTCCCGAGTTGTGTTGGGTGCCCTTGAGCTTCCCACAGGGAAGCTTACCTGAGTCGGGGGTTCTGTTTCTCCCAGGGACTCCTCAGCTCTTCTGCAGTGTGTTGAGGCTGATAGGTATGAGGACGAGGCTACCTCCTGCCCCTGCTGACAGTCGTGGAGTGGTGGCAGGCTCAGGGTACACATAGATCGGGGTGGGCGGCTGTCTATGCTGGAGAACCTTCCGTAACACCTGCAGAGGGAACATGGCCCTGGCGACACCTGATCTCGGACCCCCAGCCTCCAGAAAGCAGAAGGGTGCAGTGGTAAAATTCTGTTGTTTAAGCCACTCAGTGTGTGGTACGTTACAACGGCCGTCCTAGCAAACTAATACAAATGTCTTCAAAAAGTTATGAAAGGTATGTCTTAGGGAAAAAAAAAACCTATGGATCTCAAAATGTGTTTGCACTGACATCAACCTGTGCTTTAATTTTCCGTGAGCTTTCTGAAGCCTCCTCAAGGTCTCCACAGGATTTGCCTACGATCTCACCCCGGCATGGCCTTGCCCCCTGTCGGCCTCACTCCTCCTTTCTCCCAGCGATGCTGCCTGAAACTCACGAGAGTTGGAGTGGCAGGCAGGCTCTGCTTCTACGGAAGTCCCGAGGCAGTGGGTATAGGTGTGATGACAGGCTGGCTAGGAGCAGACGGGTGTGAGCGAGCACACAGGTTGAAGAACAACTGCGATGCCAACTTGAACGTCAGCTGGGGACTGTTCAGTGAGCAAGGGATACACTCCTATTATGTTAGAAAAGGTGAAGTCCATGTGCTACAGCAGCCTCGCTTGGGCTAATTCATAATCCTCAGAAGGAGGAAAAAAATGAACCCCTGCCCCACCACCATGGCACTGAAGGACTTGTGTGTCGTGTGCCTGGACCCAGGTGGCCTTGCTGCGGGACACCTGCTAGGAGCACCCCAGGAAGACGGAGCTGGCAGTGCTCTGGGAGAGGCAGGCTTCTTCCCCAGGAGGGAACTGGCGAGCTAGTAGCAATGACAGCCTTGTCCATGAGAGCAACAGGATTGAGCCAAAAGCCCTAGCATGGCCAGCAACCCAACCAGCGACACTACAGATGGTGGCAGATGGTGTGGTGAACTCGAGTGTGTAAGCCCGTCGCAAGGCAGCCCCTGCCTGGCTTGCACCACAGGAAATGCAGGATCAGTAGTGTCTGAGCTTTCAGTTTTTCAAGAGAAATCAGAAATGCAGATTTCTTTCTTTTTTTTGGTGGGGGGGAAGTATTTGCTATAGGGCGTGTGTACTTGCCAGAAAGACAGACAGAGAGAGACAGAGAGACAGAAAGCGAGAAATCACCACCACCACCCCCCAGGGGGGATGGCCACGCCACAATCCCTTCTCCTCCATTCTCCTCTTGGGATCTTGGGCACGCACGCACATGCGCCTGGAGTGAGTTTAAGCCACCGGGTCTGGGACTCGAACCACAGTCGCCAACATGAGAGTTCAATGACATAGCCATTATGCTAACTGCTGGTCCCAGAAATACAGATTTCTAAGAAAAGGTCACATCTGATATGTAAAGATTGGCAATTCACTACAGTAACCCTGTTTTTTTTTTGTTTGTTTTTAAGACCAAAATGTGTCCTAAGACCAGATTTGGCCCTTGGGCAGGCCCTTCACAAGTTTGGGTTATAACAGGAATCCCCAGCCTTCTTGGCACCAGGGAACCAGGGATCAGTGTCACAAAAGACAATTTTTCCATGGATTTGGGTGTGGGCGGTGTTTTTGCTTATGAGAACATGCAACCTGGACCCCTCACACACACAGTTCACAGTAGGGTTCACGCTCCTGTGAGGATCCAATGCCTCCACTGATCTACCAGGAGGCGGAGTTCAGGCAGTAATGCCAGCAATGGGGAGTGGCTGTAAATACAGATGAAGCTCCGCCCAAGGCTACCTCCTGCTGTGTGACCCAGCTTCTTCCAGGTCACAGACTGGTACTGGTTCATGGCCTGGGAGCTGAGGATCCCTGAGTTAAGGGCTTGGAAGGGACCTCACCTTCCGCTTTGTGTGGTTATGAGCAGGAGGGAAGAGGCCCAAGTCTACTTGTGGCTCTACCGCTTGTCAGCTGTGCACATCTGCTTAACCTCTCCGAGCCTCAACCTCCTTATCTATAATGTGGGTGCTGTCTTGCGCATCTTGCTTGCCTTTTATGGTGGCAGTGAAGGCCGGTGGACATAATGTATTTGGCAACCACTTACTCTGTGCAAGCTGGAAGCACATGATAAAGCAGTGACTCCTGTATTCCATCAGACAACTCTCAGAGGTTGGTACACTGTTCTCCTCATGTCACACAGGAGGGAACTGAGGCCCAAAGAGGTTCAGTGACTTCTCCAGGATCTTCTAGCTGGTAGGAAGCAGAGCTGAGCTTCAAATCCAGTTGAGCTGACTGTAGTTGGAGGCCTCTTAGAACCCTTAAAATACTATGCAAACTGCTGGTTTTGTGTTTTGTGTTTGTTTTTGGTAATAGGGAGTGTGGATGCTCCTAGGCCCTGCATGGTGGAGCTCACCAAGCCCATGGGAGGAACTGGGCTGACAGTGTTGCAAAGCTTCCTGAACCAGTCTGGACAGGAGCCAGGGCCAGGCAAAACACTCACCACCCTTTCTCCTCAACAGAGCATTTCCCGTAAGTGGTGGCCCCCTGCCTGCTGGCTCGTGGACCTTCCTGGGCAGGCAGCCAGGCATAGCCTGCCCTCCTCCTCCAAGATGCAAACACAGGCCCGTGTGCCAGAGGCTGGGGCTCCGCTGCCTGTTTCACCACCCTCTCCATGAGGGAAGCTCCAGTTGGGTTGTTACAGCTGCTCCTTTAGGCTTGAGCTGACGTCGTGGCTTAGGGGTGTCCCCACCCACAGGGTGTTTGAGGAGCAGCAAGGAGAGCACATGAATCTGGGCTGAGAGGTGATGTGTGTGCAGTTGTGCACGTGCGTGTGCGTGCGTGCGTGTGTGCAGATGCGTGTGCGCACATGTGTGTGTGTGTGCATGTCTGGCAGACTGGGTGGAGATTCACAGCAGGACACATTTCCCGGACTTATTTACACCTCGTTTTCTTACTCCCCATACACTGTGGAATGCCCACACTGTGCCTGGTGCTGTGCTCAGGGGACAGAAGAGGCAACTGCTCTTATAGAGATAATACCCAGGTGGGGGTACGGGGAGGAGAAAGACAGTTAAGCAATAAGAAAACAGAAGTGGTGATCATGGGAAATACTATAAAGGGGACAGATCTCAGATCCCAGGGAGAGACTGAGCATCTGGGTGGAACCTGAGCCGCATCACGGAAGACCTCATCTTCTCGGTGCTGAGAAAAGTGGGAGGGGCCAGTAGAGGGCATAGTGGTTAAGACTCTGGACTCCCATGTGGTCGAGTGCGTATCCCTGACCTGGTGGCTTGAAACTTATGCTGGGAGCGTGTGATGAGTGCCCAACGTCCCTAGAGGAGAATGGAGGAGAAAGGATTGCAGCATGGCCATCCCCCTGGGGTGAGGGGTTGGGGGTGAGTTCTTGCTCTCTGTCTCTGACAAGCACATGTGCCCTATAGTAAAAACTTCTCAAAAAAAAAGAGAAAAGCAGGAGGCAAAAGGCACTCCTAGCAAGTGAAACAGCAGGTGCCAAGGCCCCCCGCGGTAGGATGGCCTCAGGGTTTTTGGAAGTCTTGGCATCTGGCCAGCGTTAGTGGAGCATGAGTGATGGGCTGAGGTGGGAAAGCCCCCCGGTCCTGACCAAGTGGGACCTGGTGGTTGGCCCCACCTTCTCTAGTGGGGACAACCCAGCTGGACTTCCGGCTGCTGAGGAGAGGCCAGCAGCATGATCTTTCCAGCACTGGACCGGGGCGGGACCTGCCAAGCTTCGGCCACTCCAAGAGGTTGAACTGAGGTTAAGAAGCCCTCTCCCAGCCGTGGCCGGAGAAGGCCCTGCTCACCTGACATTTCTACCCCGTGGCCTCATCCTGAACATGACAGGCTTTTGTTGGTCTGTTGCCAACACTTCTTTGGCCCTGGCAAGAGGGCATGTTGCTCAGGAAGCCAGGCGGGCTACATCAAACCTTGGCTGACCCTTTGTCCCCTGATGTGGAATATCCCTTCTCGAGGAAGTGCTGGGGACAAAGGCAGAGGGAGTTGTATTCAGGCGCTGCATGAGCCTCCGAGAAGGGGACCACAGCAAGCACTAGCAGCAGGAAGGGCCACCTGCAGGGGACAAGGGACAACAGCAGCAATGATGTTCTGTGCCAAGCACTGTGCTAGCCACTGCAGGGCTCCACCGTTAACCATCACACCACCCAGCCATGGCGGGGCTTGTACCATCAGGACCTTACAGCTGGGGAAACAGAGTCACAGGGCGGAGAAGCAACTTACAGGCCGTGATGGGCTCCAAGTCACACAGAAGTTCTTTACCTTGTGGTGAAGGGAAGTAACAGAGGGTTAAAGAGCAAGGTAGAGTCATACCTGGGACTGGAAAAGGCTCTGAGCTGCACCGGTCCCCTACCAGCAGCATGGAAGTGACACCTGCAGGCCTGTCAGGCCAGGGCCGGCAGCCACTCCTTGCCCTCGGCCTGGCATTTTTGTGGGTAGTGCTCCCTGAGACCCCAGGGGCCCCAAGATCTGCTTACCTGGAACCTGGTGACAGCCCCACCATCCCTCCCCAGGTAGTGTTGCCAGGTCTAGCAAATGAAAATAAGGGAGCCCAGCTGCACTGAACTTGATTTTTGCACAGGGTTCTACCCTCACTGAGCTGATATTTGAGTATTAAGAGAGTAAGAATGACCAAACCTGGGGAAAAGAGAAAAGAGAGATATGAAAGTCCTCTCAAGGACTCGGAGGGCCACTCTGAGCCTGTGCGTTTCCAGCCCTGCGGAAAATCGGTGTGTGTGGTGGGGGAGCATCGATGTGGTGGAGACAGCATGTGCAAAGGCCCTGAGGAGGGAAGGACGTCGGTGTTCTGACAGTGATGGGATCTGGCCACGGTGCCGGGTGCACAGGAAGGGTCAGAAGCAGGCCCACAGAGGGCAAGGGCCCTGTCATGTGATCTGATGGGCCTGGGTGGGAGTCTGGCTTTCACCAAGGTGGCGGCCTCTGGTTGAAAACAGAGACCTAGGTTTCCTCCTCGCTCTTACACATGTCAGCACAGGGCCTGGACAGCGTGGCTGCAGGAGGGAGAGCGACTGCTCTATCTGCCTTAGTGGAAAGTTAAGGATGCCTTGGGGAAGGGCAGTGTTGTTGGGTAACCTCCTGGTCTCTGGTCCAACGCCTGCTGTTCGTTCAGCAAACAGTCTGCAGATAAGGCCCAGCGTGTCCTGCTTACCTGGCTCCGTGCTCTGTCTGAGCCTCATACCGGCAGAGGCATTTCTACTGTCTGGACGACTGCCTTTGAGAGTTGGGTGGGGTGGCGTTTCCTGAATGCCAGGCCTGCTGCTTAAAAAGGGTCTCAGGGACAGCCATCAGAACACCAGAAGATGCGAAGGACACAGGGTCCCAGATCTTCTGTGGTCGTGTTGCCAGAAAAATTGTAGAAGAGGAACCTCATGACTTAAGAGAGGGCTTTTGTTTTTGTTTTGCTCGAGCACATATGCACTGGCCAGAAAGAGCGAGGGAGGGAGAAAGCACCCCCAGCAGGGAGCAGTCATGCCGCAACCCTTCTCTTCCGTGTCTCTGTCCTGGAGAGACATCGGGCACGCGCAGACATGTGCCTGTGTGTTTCTCGAGCCTCCGGGACTGGGACTGGACCTTGCACCTTGGTCAGCTCCTTTAACCATGAGGCCACAGGCCTGGCCCAAGATTTCTTCACGTATTAATCACATGCAGCATGTGACCCTTAGGATGTAATTTAAATCAACTGTGATCAATAAAAATATTTATGAGCCAATAAGGACATGAATTCTGATGAGATGTTTTCTTTAAAAAAAAAAAACCCGTGTAACAGTCAATGGTTTTCAGTATATCCATATTATCATCACCACTATCTAATCCCAGTACATTTTCATCACCCCAAAAAGAAACTCCATTCTAATTAGCAGTTTCTCCCTACAGCCCCTCCCCCGGCCCCCTGGTAACCCTTAATCTACTTTCTGACCCTGTGGACTTGGTTCTTGTAGACAGCTCTTATAAATGGAGTTGTACTAAAAACAGCACTCTGTCTGGTTCTTTCACTCAGCGTGTTCAAGGTTCATTCACGACGGGGCAATGACCACACAAAGTTCCTTTTTGTGGCTGAGTAACACCCCACTGCGTGGACAGACTCCGTTCTGCTCATGCCTTCACGTACCGACGATGCTTGAGCTCTTACTACCTTCGAGCACTTGTGAATGAGACTGTGGTGACCGTTCCCGCAGGACGTTTCATGTGGACACGCTTTCCATGCTTCCTAGGTCTGGAAATGCTCGTAGATTTTTTTTTTAAGAGTCCATCTTCAGAGCTCCATACTGATATATTAATAAGAAATAAGACCATGCAAAAAAGAGAGATTGCGTGGTGAGAACTTTTGGATCGGAGATAGGTACATGTGGCCTTGGGGTGCTGTTTGTTTGTCTGTTTATTTAGGAGAGGTTTTTGCTATAGTGCCCGTGTGCTTACCAGAAAGACAGAGACAGAGAGACAGAAAGTGAGAAATCACTCCCCAGGAAGGATGGCCACGCTGCAATCCCTTGCCCTCCATTCTCCTCTCGGGATCTTGGGCACACATGCACACACATCTGGGGTGAGTTTAAGCCACTGGGTCTGGGACTCGAACTGCGGTTGACTACATGGGAGTCCAGTGACATAGCCATTACACCAATTGCTGGTTCCATGTTTACTTTATTTGCTTACATTTCTGCATATAATTTTTTTTTAATGTTGAAGCTCAGTTCAGAAAGGACTTCCCTGCCCTCCTTTCTAATTCCCATCCAATCATGTCTAGTAATAGGAAACTAATACAAGCCAGATACATAATTTAGAATTTTCCAGGGGCCACTGAAATACAAAGAAACAGGTGAAATTAACGTTTGTTTTTCTCCAGACAGAGTGCTGCTATGTTACACTCCTCTCTCAGGTAACTGGGACTGCAGTGTGCTCCATCGGGTCTGGCTTTTTAGGATGAGCTGGGACTCCAATCCAGGCCTCCCATGTGGCCTCAGCTTGCTAAATAGCAGCATCTACAGGCATTTTCTACTAGAGCTGAGCAAGGTGAAATTAATTTTAATACATGTTCTTTAACCCAATTACCCAAAAGATTAGCATTATAACAAGTAAACAATAAAAATTGTTTTACTATTGTTTTACATTTTGGGGGGTCCTAAGTCTTTGAACTTCATTGTGTATTTCACACTGACAGCCTGTCTCCTGCAGCCTCCCCGTTTCGAGGGCGCCATAGTGATTCAGGGCTCCCAAACTGGACAGAGGAGCTATGTTTGGGGCATTTAGTGTGCTTTTCGCAAGCTTCCTTTTCTTCTTCTTTTACTTGGCTATGGATTGTCAACCCAAAAGCATTGTGGCCCCGTGCCCACACTGTGTGCTGAGCACAGCTGGGGTTGGGATTTGCACCCAAGTCTGCCTGGAACAGTGCAACTCAGCCTTTTCAATGCCAGACCTGGTCAAGCCTACTCCCAATGAACCTTTTACGCCAAGTGTCCACGCCGAAAGATTGGAAGACCTATGTGGAACCACCCTCAATGAACCTTCTATGCCAAGTGCCCTTCACCCGCGGTGGAAGATTGGAACATCCATGTGGCTCAGAGCCTGTCACGGCCCAGCTGGGCCAACCCCTCTTTTTTCCCTCTCTCTGGCCATCCTCCTTCGACTCTGGACTCCAGCACCCTGACCTGTGTCTGGTCATGCCGGAATCCATGCCCATGCCTCTGCCTGCCGGCTCTCCCTTGGGCTCACTGGAGCATGGTGCTCTTGCTCTGTCCAGGTGCCATTTGTCCCTAGCAGTTTCCACGTTGGGAGCAACGCTGTTCAGACAATGGCCATCTCTGTTCTGCCACAAAACAGATGCCCCTCAGCAGAAGGGGTGGGCTTGACATAAGGTGTGACCAGGGTGTTTCCCCATGGGGATCCCAGGCCCTGGCCCCTCTGCTGATGACCATTATCACTGTCACCAAGGCCACTGTTTCCTGAGCCTCTACTCTGAGGAGGGTGTTTCACCCATGTTTTCTCTCGTTCTCACATTATCCTGACCAGTGTGGCCCCACTTTACAGATGTGGAGACTGAGGCCAGAGAGGTTTCGTCCCCTGTCTGAGTCCACCCTGGCACGTTCCCAGCCAGGCCAGCCAACTGCATATGTGGACCTGTGAGGGCCATTCAGAGGGCAGTGGCTGCCTGGGCCTGGAGCCCCTTCCCCTGGGGCTGTTCTGACTCTAGGATCGGCAGTCCAGCTGCAGAGACCAACGATGGGGACTGCTTCTTCCAGTTCTGCTCTCTAAGCCCCTCTGCATTGAGACCAGCAGAGAATGTGGGAAGAGGGTGTTCCCCTAAGGTCTTTGCTCCCAAGAACCCCGTCTCCCCGGCTGAGACCCTTATAAAAAGCAGATTCCCAGGCCAGGACCTGGAGATACGAAGGCCTGGGGGGACACTGAAGCCCACCTTAACAGGTGATGGCTGCAGCTGTTTCAGACACTGTAAGCTGACCTTGGAGCATCACCTGGGTGCGTGAGGAGAACAGAGGCCTGGGTCTGCCCCAGCATCTGCCGCTTCACCCCTCTGCCCTTGGGTGAACAGGTCAGGGGGGCTAGCGTGTGGTGACCCCACGTTTGTGGAGAGACCTCTGGATGGAAGGAAGTGCCACATTTCTCAAGAAAACCCCGAACCAGTGCTGAGAATGACAGCTAGCCCCAACTGACGCCTTCTAGGGGTTTTTCCCACCTCCCCACCCCTGTAGGTACTCTTCGAGCCCCAACTCATTAGACACGACAGCTGACCAGCTGGAGACACAGGAAAAGCCCCTAAAAGTTCTGCAACGGCTTCTCACCTCCACCTGCCCTCCAGGCACTCCCTTCCTCCCCCTCCTCTCCTAGGTGCTGGGGCCTGGGGGTGCGGGTGGGGGTGAGAGGTTAGGGGGGTGGAGGGGGTGGTACAGCCTCGGTCTGACACTTCAGCAGCTGGAGCTGCCTTGGGCCTTTCTAGAAAACCAGGCCTAGTGGTTCAGATCCTGAGTTCACGGGTGGGAAAGGGGCCCCTATTGCCCCAGACAGCAGAGCAAAGGGCAGAAGCTGCCTTGGCATCTTGATTCTCAGCCCCCTGCCCTTAGAGGAGAGGGGAGTGGCCTGTCCCACCTGAAAAGACCCTCAGGCCACAAGCTTTCTCTCCTGGGAGACAGTGGGAAGGCCCTCACCCAGAGAAACACTGCTACCCTCAATTATATTATTCTGCATGCCATGGCGAGGCTGCTCCCCAGCCGGGCGGCTGCAGAGGCACCTGTTAAAGGCAGATTTCAGGCTCTTCCTCTAGGCCTTCAGAATCCTCGGGTTGGGCCTGGGAATCTGCTTTTCTTCATGGCGCCGGGGAGTTCTTTTGCTTTTTTTTTTGAGAGGTGTTTGCTATAGGGTGCATGCACGCGCCAGACAGACAGAGAGAGACAGAGAGACAGAAAGCGAGAAATCACCCCCCAGGGGGGGATGGCCACGCCGCAATCCCTTCTCCTCCATTCTCCTCTCGGGATCTTGGCACGCACGCACACGCGCCCGGCGTGAGTTTAAGTCGACGGGTCTGGGACGTGAACCCCGGTCGACTACGTGGGAGTCCAGCGACATAGTCATTACACTATTGCTGGTCCCGCGCTGGGGAGTTCTTGGGCACAGACTGAAACACCAACCTTCTCCAGACCCTGGGTGCAGCTGCCAACACCGTCATCATTCATCCCCTCGCCTCTTGCTCATCCGACATTTACGGAACGTCCACAATTGTCACTGGCCCAGCCCTGCTATCTCCCCCAGGATCGCTGTCGCGGGTCCCCCAGAACCTACTCTCCTTGCAGCCCCTGGCCCTTCGCCCTCGACCTTCCGCTCTTTGGCTCTGGAGCGGAGCATGTCCAGCAGCCAGCGCCTGGCCGGTCCCTTCGACAACGACCCTCTCAGGCCCCGCCCCTCCCGAGCCCCCTCCCCAGCCGCGACTGCGCTCTGGGGCTCGCGCGCCCCGCCCACACCCGTGTCCTGCGCGGAGGCCGCCCGGCTGGGCTCAGGTTCCGACCCGCAGCCAGCTGCCCGGCGTCCAAGCCTGTTCTCCGCCACCGGCGGGTTGGAGCCCGGGTTGTGAGGGCCAAGCGGGCTCTGCAGAGGATGAAGCAGGTAGGGGTGCGCGGATGCAGCGGCCGGCGGGCGGCGGCGAGGAATGAGGAGCCGGGAGATTCTGGGAGGAGCCGGGATGCGTTGAGCCCCAGGCCTGCCTCGCACCGCAGGCGAAGCGGGGTGGGGGCGTTGCGCAGTTAGAGGCAACACTTGGGTACCCAAGGTGCACAGCAGAGGCCAGCCCAGGGGTGCAGGGTGGGTGGGGGCTGGCTGTGCACCGCGTCGGGCTGCATCTGCCCTTGGTGTCCCCCCAGGCCCTGGTGGACGACACTGAGGATGTGTCCCTGGACTTTGGCAACGAAGAGGAACTGGCCTTTAGGAAGGCCAAGATCAGGTAGGCTGGCATTGCGCTGCGGGCGAGCGTTCCCCGGAGTTGTGAACCCACTCATTCGCTTACCCGCTCACTCCTTCACTTGGAATATACTGGACACCACTGTGTGCTGGAAGGGGGGCTGGGAACTGCCGGGCAGATGGGACCAGGGCCCTGCCCACCGGGATGGAGCCCGTTGTCTGGCGAAGGAGGGGAGGGGACAAAACTAACACTGAACAGGCAAACAGAAGAGGTGAGGGTTGAGCTGAGACCTGAATGATGAGGAACAGCCAACCATGGGAGACTCCGGAGGAAGAGTGTTCCAAGCTGAAGAAACAGTGAGTGCAGAGTCGGAGTCTCTGTTGGAGGGTCAGAGAAAGGTCACTGTGTCTGAGGGGAGGGGTTGGCAGGAGGCTGGACAGGTGACAAGGACTTGAAGTTTCATTCTAATCCGTGTTCAGGCCCTGGATCAAGTCACCTGCCTACCTGAGACCCTTGGCATCTCAAAAGGTGGCATGACCAAGGCATGACGAATGACCTGGACACGGCTGCAGGGCCAGGCAGCTGTGGCATTCAGAGCCCCCTGGCTCGGCCATGCTCACTCATCTGGATCGGCCAGTACCTCATTCCAGATGCTGGGGCCGGCAGGCAGGAGGCCCTGGCACCTACACCATTCCTTTTAAAGTCTGTTTGTTTTTTAATTTGTTTTGTATTCTTTTTGCATCAGATTCTGCGGTTCAAGTTCTCTAGCCCCCAGAATGAAATAGGGGATCTTCAGAAAGTTCATGGAAAATGTGTACTATGAAAAAACTGCATGATTTCGACATTTTTTTTTTTTGCACCAAAATAAGCTAATACTTAATTCTGTTTTCCTCAGAACATTTTGAAGTCCCCGCATGTTAGTTTCTTGTAGCAAATTACTGTAAACTTGGATTATAACAATAGAAGTTGTGCCATTTACTGGGCTGAAACCAAGGTCCCTGCAAGGCCACTGTCCTTTTGGAGGCACTGGGCAAACTCTCTCCCCGGGCTTTTCCAGCTTCTGGTGGTGGTTGGCATTCCTTGGTGGTTGGCTCTGGTGCCTTCCTCCATCATTAAGGCCACAGTGTAGTACTTTCACGTCTCTCTGCTCCGTCTTCATGTGACATCTCTCTCAGTGTGTGTGTGTATGAAGTCTCCTTCTGCCTCTTTTATATGAACATTTGTGATGACCAGTTGCCTGCACCCTGATAAATCTCTACACCTCAAGATCCTTAACTGACACATCTGCCAGGTCCCTTTGGCCATGTAAGGTAACAGTCACGGTTCTGGGGATTAGCGCCTGGATATTTTGAGGCCATTCGTCTTCCTACCACAATGACCACCGATGGTCTTTGAGGAGAGGCACGGGGTCCAGCGTCTCGTACAGAACAGCTGCACTTGTATTATGTGCTCCGCTGCCTCTGGGCTGGGGGCTGAGGGTTTGCAGTATCCAGAGCACAGCTCCTGCCTTTTATGGAGTTGGGCAGTGTAGGGCTAGGTTGCTTTAGCTTAGTAGTCCTGGCATTTTAGACTAGATCCAGTACTTGTCTGTGGTGGGGATTGTCCCATGTGTTATAGAATGTCCAGTGCATACCTGGCGTCTCTTGACCAGATGTCAGCAGCAGCCACTAAGAAAGTCCCCAGATGTCACCACATGTCTTCTGGGAGGCAAACTCATCCCCGGTTGAAAGCCATTAGAATGGGAGAGGCTAGTCTTGCTGCTGGCTGTTATAACTCTAAGTGCTGGCATAAGTGGAAGCTTGGGCCCTGGGCCAAGTCAGCAGAGGAAGTGACAGCTAGGCTAGAACCCAAAGGTTGGGTGGGAGTTACCCAGGCAAAGAAGGGTTTTATCCCATGCAGGGCTTGGAAGTGAGATGGTGAGTTTTGGGTGTTGATGGCGGTTCAGTGTGACCCTGAGGACTTGTGTGCTGTCCTGTCCCCAGACCTTTCTGGGAAGATGCAGACGTGCTGTCTCTGTGCTGTTCAGTATGGTGCCCACTGTGGCTGTTGAGCACTTGAGATATGTCTAGGGTGACCGTGGGATACAAAGTTTGATATTATTTAACTTAAATTTAGATGCAAATAGCCACAGGTGGCTGCCTTATTGGACAGCACAGCTCTAGAGTTTAGTCACCACTGAAGGATCTGTACGGGGTTGTGATGTGGTCAGGATTCAGGATGGAGGCTGGTTGGAGGGCGGATGGAAGAGGGAGCAAGCTGGGAACTTGGGCCAGGGCCCTGGCAGGGGTGAGGGAGAGAAGGGACCCAGAGGTGCATGGGGTGGATCAGTCTGCCTTGGTGGTGGTCAGGTTGTGGGTAGGGGTGAAGGCACTAGGCTTTAGATCTGGTGATCCAGGTGAGGGAGCACTTCCGGGGGAAAAATGGTATGCTTAGAGTGGTCTTTGTTGGGTTCCGGTGGAACATTCTGGCTAGTTTCAGTGGGCAGCTGGAAGGAGAGGCTAGTAGTCATCAGGGCTGCAGTCAGATGTCGTTGAGGCAGCAGCTCATGAGTCTGTATGTTTGAGAGTCACCACTCCCAGAATCCTTTGAGGTGCCTAATATAGATTCCTGGGCCGAGTCTTGGACTAATTTAACCAGATTCATAGGGAATGGGCCTAGGAACATGAATTTAAAGTAGTACCATCAGTGAATTCTGATGTAGAGAAGGCTCTCACATCTTGAAAATAGCAGTGTGGAGAGGGGATCGTAACTAATTTCTGTGAGTGGGCTCCAAGGGGTCCAGGAACCCTTTGAAAGCTATGACAGGTTGGACTTCCCTCATATGAAAATCTAATATCTGAAATGCTCCAAAATTTGAAATGTTTTGAGTGACAATATGATGTTGTAAGTAGAAAATTCTTCACCTGACCTCATGTGACTGGTTATAGTGAAAGCTCTATGATACAAAAATATTGTATAGAATAACTTTCAGGCTATATGTATAAGGTATATATGAAGCATAAACGAATTTTTGGTTTAGATTTGGGTCTCATCCCCAAGATATCTCATTATTTATATGCAAATATTTCAAAATTTGTTAAAAAAAAAAACCAAACTCTGAAATACTTCTGGTCCTAAGACTTTCAGATAAGAGATACTCAAACTAAGTTTCATATATATTATTTTAGGAAAAAGGTCCAAACTTTAATTGGATCTCCAATGAGTGCATGATCTTAAAAAGTTAGGTTATCATTTTTGTTAAGGGTGATACTTGTTACTTGTAGACTCCTTTTTGAAATGGATTCCAGATTGACTTTGAAGGGAGATGATATATGAAGGGGACCTTATAGCCGGGATCTCGATATAGGGCCCCCTTGGTCCTTCACCACTTGCTGGTGTGGTGATTATGGACAGGTCACCGTGTACTTTTTTTTTTTTTTTTTTTTTTGAGAGGTTTTTGCTATAGGGCGCGTGCGCTCACCAGACAGACAGAGAGAGACAGAGAGATAGAAAGCAGGAAATCACCCCCCAGGGGGGATGGCCACGCCGCAATCCCTTCTCCTCCATTCTCCTCTCGGGATCTTGGGCACGCACGCACACGCGCCCGGCATGAGTTTAAGCCGCCGGGTCCGAGACTCGAACCGTGGTCGACTACGTGGGAGTCCAGCGACATAGCCATTACACTAACTGCTGGTCCCAAGTCACCGTGTACTTTTGAGCCTCCATTTACTTACCTGTAAAAGGGGATCACCCTGCCAGCCTGAACTCACCACATAGCTGCTAGACAGTTTATTCAGTAAATATTTATTGAACATTTATCCTGGACAGAGATGTGGTCCTTGCATCTCCTGTCCATGGCTCCAGGTCATTAAGGCACAGTGCTGTGGTGGGGCCTCCTAGGGAGCAGAGGACACCTCACAGGATCAGTGAAGGTGGCATTCCACAGCTCAGCTGGGCAGGTAGAGGAAGTGTAAGCTATGCTGTGAATGTGTGTTTATCCCCAGCGAAATAACTTTTCCCCTTCTTTTCTTTCCTTCTTTTTCCTTTCTTCTTTCTCTCTCTTTTTTTAAAATTATGATAAATCTACCATCTTAATCATTTTTAATTGGACAGCTCAGTAGGAGTAAGTATATTCACATTGTTGTGAAACAGAGCTTTTTCCTCTTGCAAAACTGAAACTCTGTACCCACTAGATAACTCTCCTTTTCTGCCTTCACCCAACCCCTGGTAACCACTGTTCTACATTCAGTCTCTGAACTGACTATTCTAGTCACTGGACTGGGTGGCTTTCTTTCTCACTTTCCCTCTCTCTCTCTCTCTCTCTCTCTCTCTGTTTTTCTGATCAAATTGGAAACTAATAATAAATAAAGTTAAAATGATTCTTAAAAAATGGAATCATATAGTATTTTTCCTTTTGTTCTTTAATGACTGGTATTTCACTTAGCCTTAAGTCTCATCCACTTACAGCATGTGATAGATTTTTTTTAAGTTGTGTAATAGTCCATTGTATGAATATTCCGTGCTTTGTTTATCCATTCATCCATGGACACTTGCTCCTTCTACCCCTTAGCTGTTACAAATAGCACTATAATGAATATGGGTTTGCAGATATTTCTAGAGCTAGCTTTCAGATCTTTTGGGTATATACCTAGAAGCTTGGGATTGCTAGATCGCATGGTGCTTTCTATTTTTGATTGTTTGAGGAACCTCTATATTGTTTTCTATAGCAATTGCACCATTTTATAATCCTGCCAATAGTGTACAAGGGTTCCAGTTTTCAACACCTCTGCCAACATTCATAATTTTTCTGTTTTGTTTTGTTTTGGATAGTATCTATTCTAATGGGTACAAGGTGATACCTCATTGTAATTTAGATCGCTAGTTTCCTAATGACTAGTGATTTTGAGCATTTCTTCATATGCTTGTTCATTTGTGTATCATCTTTGGTGATACCTCTATTCAAGACCTTTGTCTTTTTCTGTTTGTTTATTCTTTGTTTTTGTTGTAGGGCACATGCACTCACCAGAAAGAGACAGAAAAATAGGGAGGGAATGTGAGAACCCCCCTGCCACAAACACACCAGCGGGATGACCACACTACAACCCCTTCCCCTCCAGTCTCCTCTTGTGATTTTGGGCATGCACACACATGCACCCAGTATGATTTTCAGGTCGCTAAGACGGGGTCTAGTACCTGTAGTCAGCCATGTGGGATTCAGCGCCTTAATGTCCACGCCACCTGCTGGCCTCCTTTGTCCACTTTTAAATCAGGTTGTTTGATTTCTTGCTGTCGAGTTCTTTATATGTTCTGTATATTAACTCTTTTTTTTTTTTTTTGGAGAGGTTTTCGCTACAGGGCATGTGCGCTCGCCAGACAGAGAGAGACATAGAGACAGAAAGTGAGAAATCACCCCCCAGGGGGGATGGTCACGCCGCAATCCCTTCTCCTCCATTCTCCTCTCGGGATCTTGGGCACGCACGCACATGCGCCCGGCGTTGAGTTTTAAGCCACCGGGTCCGGGACGCGAACCGCTGTCGACTATGTGGGAGTCCAGCGACATAGCCATTACGCTAATTGCTGGTTCCCAATATTAACTCTTTTTTTTTTTTTTTTTTGGAGAGGTTTTTTGCTATAGGGCGCGTGCGCTCGCCAGACAGACAGAGAGAGACATAGAGACAGAAAGCGAGAAATCACCCCCCAGGGGGGATGGTCACGCCGCAATCCCTTCTTCTCCATTCTCCTCTCGGGATCTTGGGCACGCACGCACACGCGCCCGGCGTGAGTTTTAAGCCACCGGGTCCGAGACGCGAACCGCGGTCGACTACGTGGGAGTCCAGCGACATAGCCATTACGCTAACTGCTGGTTCCCCCAATATTAACTCTTGATCAGACGTGATTTGCAGATATTTCCTCCCATTCCAAGGTTGCCTTTTTAGTCTGTTGATTGCTTCCTTTGATGCATGAGTTTTTATGTTTGATGTAGTCCCACCTGTCTGTTTTTACTTTTGTTGCCTGTGCTATTAGCATCATATTGTATGTGTGGTTTTAAAATTGAAATATACTTCACATGCCATAAATTCATCTTTTTAAACTGTACCATTCTGTGTGGTTTTGAGTATATTCACAAGGTTGTGTACCCATCACCACTATGTAGTTCGAGGATTTTTTCATTAGCTCAAATGGAAAGTCTGTACTCATTAAGCAGTCTCTTCCTATTTCCCCCTTACCAAGACCCTGGCAACCACTAATTTACTATCTGTCTCTGAATTTATCTATTCTGGACATTTCATGTAGGTGAAATTCATTATATGTGTGTATCATTCTTTTATATGAATTATATGTTCATTTATATGAATGATACACACATATAATGTGTGTATAATTCATTGTATGTGTGTATCAATTCATTGTATTCATGTGTATACACATACACACACACATATAGTAGTCGAGAAAGTCGTGATGCATTTTTGTAGAAAAACACATCGTGACTTTTCCGATGACCCAATATATAGTTTATATGATTTATTATGAGTGATTGGTTTGTGCCATTATAGAGGCTGAGAGGTCCCTTAATCTGTCTGTAAGATGGAGGCCCCCATGTTGATGGTATTGTACCAATCCAAACTTGAAGGTCTGAAAACTAGGGGAACCAATGATGTCAGACTCAGTTCAAATCCGAAGGCCCCAGAACTGGGGCAAGGGTGATGTGTGAGGCCTGACCTGAGTCCAGAGTCTCAGACCCAGCAATGCTGGTATCTGAGAGCAGGAGAAGATGGATGTCCCTTCTTCAACAGATAGAACAAATTCCTTCTCTCTCTTCCATTTTGTTATCTTCAGGTCTTCGATGGACTGGATGAGGCCTACCCACATTGGTGAGAGTAGAACTCCTTTCCTTAGTCTACTGATTCAAATGCTGATCTCTTCCAGAAACACTCTTACAGACATACCCACAAATAATGCTTTACCACCTAACTGGGCATCCCTTAACCCAGCCAAGTTGACACAGAATTATACAAGCTATCTTCATGAAGTTCATAGAAAATGTGTATTATGAAAAAACTATGTACAGATTTCAGATTTTACTTTTTACACCAACATAAACTCATATTTAATTCCATTTCTTCATGAACTGTTCAAAGTCTCCTTGCACAATCTGTCCTTCTGTCTGACTTTTTTCACTTAGTATGTTTTCCAGGTTCATCAGTGTTTTTATCAGTACAGTTATATGCTGCAAAATGACATTCAGTCAATGAAAACTGCATGTACAGTGGCGGTCCCATAAAATTGTAGAAGGTTCTAGCATATAGCCTCGAGGTATAGTAGGCTATGCCATTTAGGGTTGTGTAAGCACACCCTCTCATGTTTGCATGCTCTGAAATCACCTAATGATACATTGCTCAGAATGTATCCCTTTCCTTAGGTGACACATGACAGTATTTTATTTCTTTTTGATGGCCAAATAATATTCCAGTGCATGGAAATACCATAATATGTTTATCTCCTCATAAATTTATGGTCATGTGAGTTGTTTATGCTTTTTGGTTCTTATGAATAATGCTGTCCTGAACATTTGTGGGCATGTTTTTGTGGAGGGAATGTATTTTCAGTTCTCTCTAATATATACCCAGGAATGGAATTGCTGAACTGTACAGTAACCCTATTTTAGCTTTGCTGTGTTGCACACTGACTTTCTAGAGAGTGTCGTGTGCTTCCAGTTACTAGGGGAGAAGGCAAAACCTGGGCTTAAAGTCAGATACCTAAGTTTGGGTCTCAAGTCCACCATTTTTCCAACTGAGTGACTAACCCTCTGCAGTGTAGATATGGGTTTGAGTTGGCAGACACCTCACAAGACACAAATAGACTTTGATGTAAAACTGTGTTTCCTCAGCTTTGTAGAAGGGGACAAGGTTAGGACGCAGCAACTTCATCTCATTGAGAGATCTAACCTTTCCCCCAAACATAGCTCCTTTTGCTCCGTCGCCATTGTGGGCTGTGTTTGGCTGCCAGGGTTGAGAGCTGAAGTTCTGTGAGTCACCTTGAATCTAGAATTGCTGCCTCCATTTCCCACCAATCTTTCTGTGACTCTGTTCATCCAGGCCCATGGCCTGCTTGCTGGCTCACAGTCCCTCCATCCCAGGTGCTGTAGCAGGCAGATCCGACAATACCCATGAATCCTCTAGTGCTAAGGGGAGGCCTGATCTTTTTTTCTTTTTTTTTTTTTGGAGAGGTTTTTGCTATAGGGTGCGTGCGCTCGCCAGACAGACAGAGACAGACAGAGAGATAGAAAGCAAGAAATCACCCCCCAGGGGGGATGGCCACGCTGCAGTCCCTTCTCCTCCATTCTCCTCTTGGGATCTTGGGCACACACGCACACGTGCCCGGCGTGAGTTTAAGCCGCCGGGTCCGGGACTCGAACCGCGGTCGACTACGTGGGAGTCCAGCGACATAGCCATTACGCTAACTGCTGGTCCCAAGGGGAGGCCTGATCTTAACCCTTCACTTGCAGTGATTTTGAACTTGAACAAGGTCCACAGCACCTTCCGGATCCTGGTTTTCTCATCTGTAATGTGGAGATGATGTTGGCTTCATCGTAGTGCTGTGTAAAGAGGACTAAGGGAGGTGATGAATGTGAATAATAAGCCCAACTGGGCCCTGATGCCCCCACGTAAGCTTTATAAATGGCATCTGTTATCCTGACTGTGAGTGTGAATTCTGTGCCCTGTCCCTGTGCACAGGGCTAGGTGGAGGCCTGTCCTCCCTTGGAACAGGTTGTCACTCTGGGTTCTCCCTGCAGGTGGAAACTCTGTCCTGTGGAAAGTTATGTTCATGTTTTCAAGGCACTGTCTGCACACGCTCTGACCCCAAAGGTTCCAGGAGATCTCCATCCAAAATAGGACAGTCTCCTTCTGGCCCAGATTGGTTTGTTAGATCGGGTTTGGTCTCAGTAGTCAGAGCTGGTTTGCTTGCGGCGTGTGGGCAGAGTTTCACGGTTGGTCATTCATCCTAGCAGGCATCGGTCAGGAGCACCATCCTCTGGCCTCAGATGCCACAGGAAGTTACATGTTAGTGGGGCCAGATCTTAAGGCAAACAACCCAGGGAATAAAACTTAGCCCCACAAATCCCTAACTAGCCCATCAAATGAGATTTTATCTCCCAAGATGCCTTCTAGCAATGCAATCAGTGTATCTTCCCACACTGGATCCCCACAGAAGCGGCCCTCAGAATGAGCTCCAGGTGAAATTGTTGGATATTTTGGGGAAAAGTGATACTGAATGAAAAATAACAATAGCAAACACTCGCCTAGCACTCGCTCTATGCAGGTGCTGTTCTAAGTGTCTAAGAAACATTTTTGTTTAATCTGCATTACAAACCTATGAAGTAGGCACTAAGTTTAGAGACACTGAGGCAAAGAGGGAGTTAAGTGACTGCCCAATATTACACAGCCATTAATTCAAGAAGGGGGTTTAAGCCCTTCCAAAGGGACCCTGGAGTCCTCATCTTAAGTCACATTCTGCTTAGAGGGACCAGATGGTCACACAGGGTTAGACATGTAGGGACGAGCTTTGCTGTAGGAACAGCACAGGAGCAGGCTTCCTGCTGTGCTGCCCCGGGGAGGACTGTGTAGACGAGAGTGCAGAGTCGCCCACACTGTTTAGAGCGTTTCTCAGCCCTGGCACTGTTGATATTTTGGGCTGGCTAATTCTTCATGGTGGGGCATCTTCTCACCATAGGGTGTTGGCAACATTCCTGGCCCCAACCCAGTAGATGCCAGGAGCACCCCCTGCCCACTTGTAATGCTCCAAAATGTCTGCATTGCCAATATCCCCTAGGGGCATAATAGTGCCAGGATGAGAGCCCCCGATTAGTTTATTTTCTCTGTCCAGGGTTTTTTTTTTTTTTTTTTTTTTTTATGGTATAGCCACTCTTGAAACCGGTGTGATTTTTTAAAGTTTATTTATTTCTTCCAGGGTAGTGAGCAAGAGAGAAAGAAGGCCCCCAACAAAGCCTTGGTGTTCCAGTCCACTCTCAGCTGGCCTCAACTCATAGGCACACTCCTGCCCAGTGTACTCAAGGAGGTTTCCAGTCATGAACCTGGAACCCTTTTGTGTGGATCAGCTTTGCAGAGGGTTGCATTTTACTGCTGAGCCACCGTCTGGCCCCTGGGTTTTGGATTTGGGTAAGTTAATTTGCCTCTGAGGAGACTCAGAACATGTCTGACACCTCTGTGTGTGACTTAGACCCAAGGGCAGCTGGTGGGTGGAGGGCAAAGAAGGAGGGGGCAGGTGGCAGTATAGACAATGCTTGGAGGCCACTTGTTATTCTTGGAAAAAAATGTGAGCACATCTCTAATTGCTACACATGTGTATGCACGTACACACACACACACACACACACACACACATACACACAGACATCGTGCTCCAACACACTAAGGAGAAGAACTCCAGCTCTTCTTTGGTCTTCCAGGAGGTCTGTTCATCTCATACAGCAAGGACCCCTGGGCCAAACATCCATGTCCCTAGTGCTGTTGGAGAACAAGTCACATTGTCCCCTGCCTTCTAAAATCTGTTTTAAAAACAGAAATGTGGGGGCCAGCAGGTGGTATAGTGGCTAAGGCACTGGACTCCCACATGGCCGACTTCAATTTGAGAAGTGGACCTGGGGGCTTGAAACTCACGCTGGGTGCGTGTGTGCGTGCGCCCAAAATCCCGAGCAGAGAATGGAGAAGGGATTGAAGCATAGTCATCCCCCTGGGGAAGAGGGGCAGTCGGGCGGTGATTTCTCACTTTTTCTCTCTGTATTTCTCTGTCTCTCTAGTGAGAGCATGCACCCTATAGCAAAAGCTCTTTAAAGAAACAAACAAAAAAGGCAGAAAACCAGAAATGTGACATGTAATAGGCGCACCAAGAGCTGATTGTTTAATTTTAAGGAAGGTTCATGATTACCAAGGAAAACAACCCACAGAATCAGGGAACTAGACAGATTTCAGTTCTCTCTGACTAGGGCACGGCATTACATATTTTGAAATTAACTCCTTACATCTATAACGGCTTCACTTCCCTTTATTTATATTTCTTGTTCACATGAAATTGGTTGCATAAGCTGCGCTAATAATAAAATTAGTAAAGGATGATTTCTGCTGAGCAGTGATGCACATAATCCAGGAAGGCATTTGGGACACAGAGGGGACATTGGTCAGGCTCCCTGATGCTCATCTCGGACCCTCTGTGACTGCATAGACCCAGCAAATTCAGTCTTGCTCATTCCACCCTGTGTTCTTGGCATTTGGGGCCAGGTCGCTCTTTGCTGTGGCGACTGGCTGGGCATTGTGGGATACCTAGCAGCACCTCTGTCCTCACCCTGTAGATGCCAGTAGCGCCCCCCCCCCCAGTGTGACAACCACAGGTGTTCCAGGATTGATATGGGGATCCCCAATCACCCCATCTTAGAGAACCACTGGTTTATCCTTTTGCACATTAATTTAGTCATAAATCAACAAAAATTTTAAAGGACCCCTGCAGGCCGAGCATTTTTCCAGGGGACACGGAGAATCAGACATACCTATCCTTGCCTTTAAAGAGCTGACATTTTAATGAAGGAGAAGACAACATATAAGCAAATGTCTTAGCAAGGTAACGTCAGAGAGTAGTAAGTGCTAGGAAGGGGCTCATAATTAAAAGGGGTCCTGGGGCCGGCAGGTGGCGTGGTGGTTAGGGGCGCTGGACTCCCACATGGCCGACCACGGTTTGAGTCCCAGACCTGGTTGCTTGCTTTCTCTCTTTCTCTCTCCCTCTCTCTCACTCCATCCCTCTCTGGTCAAATTAAAGTGGGCAAACAAATAAATAAAGTTGAATATTTCTTAAAAAAAAAAAAAAAAGGGGTCCAGGGTGGGGACCTTTTAGGTCAGGGAAGGCTCAGAGGAGACCTCATTGAGGAGCTGCATTTTAACTGACCCCCGAATGAGGATCTGCAGGAAAAGAGTTCCAGATGGAGCCGCACGTGCAAAGGCCCTGAGGTTGGAGGTCAGGGATTGTCAGAACTGGTCAGGGTATAGACGTGGAGAGAGCTGGACATCCAGAAAGCAAAGGGTCGTGAGGATCCCAATAGAAAATTTGAAATTTCATCCACGTGTGATAGGCAGTCTTTGGAGAGATTTGGATGGGAGAGGTTGGAGCGGGGTTGAAATGAACCAGTTGACACATGGGACAGCCGCCTATGACAGTCAGGTGGCCCGTGAAGCAAGAATGGGAGAGCAAGATCTGTTAGGAGGCCAGGGTGAGAGGTGCTGTGGTCAAGGCTGCTGGACTCCAGGGACATACTTGAGACCTTGTTTTGTATGGACCTTTGTCCCAGCAGAGCCAGCTGCCTGTCGGGCTTCTGAGATTGAAGAGAGATGGTTGAAGGGAGGGGGTCCCAGATGCAGATTGCAGGGTCTGTATTCTCAGGGGTCTCAACTTCATCAGCATCCCCAGAAAACTCAAGTGAATGAAGAGCTGAAACTTCGGAGTCTCAGGCTTGCTCCCTGGACATGCTGACTTGGCAGGTGTTGAAACAGGCATGCAAGGCTTGGCGAGCAGCTCCCACGTGCCCCCAACCACTTGCGGTATTTCTCTCGGTTGTCCACATCTGGATGAGTCAAGGCTGCTCACGCCAGCTGGTGTGTTCATGTGTGTGTCCACCTTCACGGGGTGTTGATACGTGGGTTGGGGACTTAGCCATAAGTCCCGATGACATTTCTTTAGTAAAGACCAACTCAGCAGCTTGGGGTTGGATTGTGAGGGAAAGGCCTGTGGGCTGGCCTTTCCCACCTTAAGGAAGTCCTTGCATGGGGACACTCACCTCAGGTGCTGGCAGCTTCCGGGATGACTCAGAAACAGCCAGGACACCCTAATGGATCCTCGTGGTTTCACTACATTAAAATGCAGATGGTTTTCTCCCCTGAATTTTAACACACTTCAGACTAAACATTGCAGTGGCAGCCAATGGGCACCCAGCCTCAGGCATACACTTTTCTTGTTTTTTTGAGAGAGGGATTTTTTTCTATAGGGCATGTGCGTTCACCAGAGAGACAGAGATAGAAAGCAAGAAATCACCCTCCAGGGGAGATGGCCACACTGTACTCCCTTCTCCTCCATTCTCCTCTCGGGATTTTGGGCATACACACACACATGCCCAGTGTGAGTTTTAAGCCATAAGCCTCTGGGTCCAGGGCTTGAACTGCGGTCAACTACGTGGGAGTCCAGCAATGCAACCATTATGCCATGTGCTGGTCCCCAGGCATGTTCTCTTAGACCATGGGTAGTATTTTATTTATTTATTTTTTAAAACTGTCTTCCTTTCTTCTTAGAGACAGAGAGAGAGAGAGACCGAGACAGACAGCACTTCCAATGAAGTCTCTGTGCTGTGATCCGCCCCAGCCTCAGCCAGCCCTGGGTCCTGTACTCGGGGAGTCTCCAGACAGGAACCCAGCACTTCCTTGTGGGCCAGCTTTGTGGAGTGCTGTGCCACATCTGGGCCCTTGGGGGGTTGGGTGTTTTAAATGAATTTGAATCTAAATTTAAAATACAATCCCTTTGTTTGTCTTTTTAATTGCTAGAGGGTGTGTGTGTTTCCCAGAGAGAGGGGGAGAGAAAAAGACCCTCTGTGGCGAAGTCACGTCACTCGGCAGGCTCTTCTCCATTCTCCGTCCTGCCAGGATTTTAGATACGCATGTGTACCCGGTGGGTTTTTTAAGCCGCCTGGGCTGGGAACCCAACTGTGGTTGGCTAAGTGAGATCCAACTCCCTGGACCACAAGCCTTAGGGCTGGCAAATTTAAATGAATAATTTGGAAATGGTGATAGTGAAAATCTGGGTTGCTCAGAATAGACCAAGCCACGGAGACCACAGGCAGACTGGGGGGCGATGGAGAGCCGCCCGATGAGTGTGGATCTGCTTTGGAGTGATGGCAACTCTGGGCAGCAGTGTGAGTATTTCAGTCCGTGCCACTGAAACATTCACTGTGAAATGTTTCATTTTATGTGATGTGAATTTTACTTCAATGAACTATTTTCTAGAAACATTTGGAGGACAAGGGCCAGCAGGTAGCGTGGCGTGACCGTGGCTTGATTCCTGGACCTGGTGGCTTGCTTTCTCACTTTCTCTCTCTCTCTTTCTCTCTCTCTCTCTCTCTGTTTCTGTCTCTCTAGTGAGCAATAGCAAATTAAAAAATTATAATAAATAATATTAAATACATAATTTTTAAAAATATGGATGGCCGGCTTTCAGAAAGCTGCTGGGGCCAGAAGGCGGGCTGGGGCGCTGTGGCCCCGTCCTCCCTGGGGCGCCTCTGTCCTTTCTCAGCCCTGCCTGGCCCTTTGAGCACCTGAGGGGGCAGTCCCCACCCACCCTTCAAAGCCTGTGGGAGAAAATGTCACCCCAGCAGTCACATTTCTACCATTTTCTGGAGCCTTGGGTTCCTTTTTGGTAGCGTGGATTTTTCCCTGAACCTCCTGGGTGACCGAGGGGCCTGCTTGTGACAGACTAGCCTTGGGGTCAGGCTGGGAAGTGTATCTGAGTCCCTGGCCTTTGTATACATCGTTCTCTCTCTGCTGCCACCTGAATTTGTCCTTAAATCTTTAACATTTTTAAAAATTCTGTATTCTTTTAGTTGCGCTATAATTCACCTACCATAAAACTCACCCTTTTAGAGATTTCACTGGTGTCTGGCATAGCCGCAGGCGGTGTGCCGTCACCACAGTGGAATCCAGAGGCCTTCAGCATTCCCCCCCCCCCCGCCCCCCAAGAAGCATGGCGTCCTTGAGACCTGAACGTTCGCCTTGCTGAGCAGCTGCCCGTGCCAAGCCAGGTGCTTCTCAGCCCTGGGTCTACCTCGGCCACTGGCCAGCAGTCATGACCGCCTCTCGGATTCCACTTTATTGCCGAAATGCCAGTAAATAACTAAGCCAAGGGGGTGCCCTGCCCTGGCACAAGCCCCTGCCACTGAAGAGGTAGCACCTGGCATGGAAGGGCAGCAGGCGGGACCCTGCCCTGTTGTCTGTTCTGATCGGACAGCAGTCCTGCCATGTCAGTCACTGGGTATTTGGATTGTGACTTGGTTTACCGCATAGCGACACTTCTCGCACTGTGTCACAGTCACTCTGGGGCTGCTCCGCCTTCCCACTGCAGACTAATCACGTCCAGGAGGGCAGGACCGGTCCACTTCGCTCACCACTCTGACCCAGCACGGTGCCTGGGAGCTAGAGGTGCCCGGAAACGTGTCGCCGTCGCTCAGTTTATTAGACTCATATTTATTAAACAATGCTGACAATCAAAACTTTACATGTGGATTATAAGCTTAATTCTCTGTCCCTGGCGATTTAAACTGCGATTTTAGATTCTGCATCAGTGATTAATTTGAGTAGCAGATTAACCTGCAGACAAAACTACGCACAGCCAGCGGGGAGGGGGACCTGCTGCTCCCAGTAGGATGCTGTAGTGGCTGGCGACCCCCGAGGGAGAGAGCCCCCAGAGACAGAGACTAGGGCGTTCAACTGGAAAGTGAGGTTTTGAGTTAAAGTCCTTAAAAGGCCTTCTAAAAATGACCTTTTCAGTTTAACAGCATTTCAAACTTATAGGAAGACCTCAAGAATAGTCAGAGAGCGGATGTGTATTCTTTATCAGAGTTCATCAGTTGTTAATGTTTTGCCGTGTGTGTGTGTGTGTGTGTGTGTGTATGGTGTGTATATGATGTATGTGTGTATGGTGTGTGTGTGTATGTGTGTAAGATGTGTATATGATGTATATGTGTGTATAGTTGTGTGTGTGGTGTGTGTGGTATGTATATATGATGTTACATGTATATGGCGTATATGTGTGTATAGTGTGTGGTGTGTGTGCGTGTATGGTGTGTGTATGGTATGTGTGTGGTATGTGTGTGGTGTGTATATGAGTATGTGCATGGTGTGTGTGTGGTGTGTATATGATGTATATGTGTGTGTGGTGTGTGTGTGTGGTATATGTGTGCGGTGTGTGTGTATATGATGTGTGTGTGGTATGTGTGTATGGTGTGTATATGGCCTATATGAGTGTATGGTATGTGTGGTGCGTGTATGATGTGTGTGTGTGTGGTATGCATGTGTGGTGTGTATGTGGTGTGTATACAATATATATGTGCATGTATGTGTGTGGTATATGTGTGTGGTATGCACGTGTGGTGTGTATGTGGCGTGTATACGATATATATGTGCATGGTGTGTGTGTGGTATATGTGTGTGGTATGTATATGATGTGTATGTGTGTGTGTGGTGTGTATATGATGTATATGTGTGTAGTGTGTGTGTATATGATGTGTGTGTGGTATGTGTGTATGGTGTGTATATGGCCTATATGAGTGTATGGTATGTGTGGTGCGTGTATGATGTGTGTATGTCTGATATGCATGTGTGGTGTGTATGTGGTGTGTATACGATATATATGTGCATGGTGTGTGTGTGGTATATGTGTGTGGTGTGTATATAATGTATATGTGTGTGTGGTGTGTGTGTATGTCGTGGGGGATTGTTTTCTGAGGTGTGTGGTGTGTGTGTATGTTGTGGGGGGGTTGTTTTCCGAAGTGTGTGGTGTGTGTGTGGGGGGTGTTTGTTTTCCGAGGGGTGTGGTGTGTGTGGGGGGGTTGTTTTCCGAGGTATGTGGTTAGTATGTGGGGTGTTTGTTTTCCAAGGTGTGTGGTGTGTGTGTATGTTGTGGGGGTTGTTTTCCGAGGTGTGTCGTGTGTGTGTGGGGGTTGTTTTCCGAGGTATGTGGTTAGTGTGTAGGGTGTTTGTTTTCCAAGGTGTGTGGTGTGTGTGTATGTTGTGGGGGTTGTTTTCCGAGGTGTGTGGTGTGTGTGTATGTTGTGGGGGTTGTTTTCCGAGGTGTGTGGTATGTGTGTATGTTGTAGGGGGTTTTCCAAAGTGTGTGGTGTGTGTGTAGGGGTTGTTTTCTGAGGTATGTGGTTAGTGTGTGGGGTGTTTGTTTTCCGAGGTGTGTGGTGTGTGTGTATGTTGTGGGGGGTTGTTTTCCGAGGTGTGTGGTGTGTGTGTATGTTGTAGGGGGTTGTTTTCCGAGGTCTGTGGTTGTGGGGGGTTGTTTTCCAAGGTGTGTGGTGTGTGTGTGGGGTTGTTTTCTGAGGTATGTGGTTGTTTTCTGAGGTGTGTGTGGGATGTTGTTTTCCAAGGTGTGTGGTGTGGGGGGTGTTGTTTTCCGAGGTGTATGGTGTGTGTATGGGGGGGTTGTTTCTCGAGGTGTATGTGGGGGGGTTGTTTTCTGAGGTGTGCGGTGTGTGTGTGAGGGGTTTTCTGAGGTGTGTGGTGTGTGTGTGAGGGGGGTTGTTTCTCGAGGTGTGTGTGTGGGGGTGGTTTTCTGAGGTGTGTGGTGTGTGTGTGGGGGGGGCTTGTTTCTTGAGGTGTGTGTGTGGGGGTGGTTTTCTGAGGTGTATGGTGTGTGTGTGTGGGGGCTTGTTTCTTGAGGTGTGTGTGTGGGGGGTTGTTTTCTGAGGTGTGCGGTGTGTGTGTGAGGGGTTTTCTGAGGTGTGTGGTGTGTGTGTGAGGGGGGTTGTTTCTCGAGGTGTGTATGTGGGGTTTTCTGAGGTGTGTGGTGTGTGTGTGGGGGGGCTTGTTTCTTGAGGTGTGTGTGTGGGGGTGGTTTTCTGAGGTGTGTGGTGTGTGTGTGGGGGGGTTTTCTGAGGTGTCTGGGAAGGTGGGGCAGCTGCTCCCTCCTCTGTGGACACATCCACATGCGCTCTGAGGACAGGACACGCTCTTAGGTGAAGAATGGCTGATGGGAATGGAGATGGCTGATCTGTGGTTCAGATCCCAGTGTCCTTGCAGCCACTTTTCCTCCTGCAGGCCAGGCTCACCCCTCACATTCAGTTGTTCTGCAACAGTTCACAGCCTTTCTTTAATTTTCATGACGTGGACCTTTTTGAAGAATAAAGACCAGCTTTTTTTTTCTTACAGGTTTTTGCCTTAGGGCACACGTGCCCACCAGAGAGAGAGACAGTGAGAGAGAAAGTGAGAAATCACTCTCCAGGGGGTGGCCATGCCACAATCCCTTCTCCATTCACCCCCCATGATTGTGGGCAAGCATGCACATGTGCGGGTGAGAGTTTCAAGCCATCGGGTCCAGGACTTACACTACAGTCGGCCACATGGGAGTCCAGTGACATAACCACTATGCCATCAGCCAGCCCCAAGACCAGCTGTTTTGAAGGAGTGTGCCTTGACTTGGGTCCACCTGGTGATTAGATCCTGGTCAGGATTCCTGGCTGAGGTACTGCAGAAGCGATGTCGTGGCCTGGAAGGACTTTTCTTTTTTCTCTCACTTTGTAGTGATAGATGTCGTAGGGTGGCCCAGACATGGCGTGACTCCCCTGGCCCTGACCACCTGCAGTCCCAGCCCCCAGATTTTGGTCTTTAATCCCCTTTCCCACTCAAGGAACCCAGGACTCCTTAGAAAGGAACTGATTTCAAGTCTCCAGGCAGACCAGTCAGATTGGGTATGAGACATCCTTTTTCACCAGAAAGTAGGAATAAATGCTTTTTAAAAATGTCTCAGGCCATTCAAAAAGAACAAAGAGACCAGTTGACCAGGATCCCACAGGCCAGGTTGTGGCAGGGAGCCCGTATGTGCCAGGTGTCTTCATAGGGTCTCACTCAGTTCCCCATCAGGCACCGCTACGTGCGGGAAAGCCTTCGTTTCTAAAATGCCTGCGCTGGAGGTACCCTGGTTCCGGCGCAGCTCTCGGGAGGTAGGGTGGGAAATAAACGCCATGTTAAGTATTTGTGACCATTAGTGGACATGCTCAGCCCATAGCACAGTGCTCTGCCGTGCTGGAAACCGTATGTAAGATCAGGGTTTGGTTTCTGGGGCACCTCGGGCACGTCAGGCACCTGTATGTGCCCATGACCGTGGCTGACTAAAAAGCTGGGGGTAGGGGTAATTGTGGCATGAGATCCTGTTGAGGGTGATTATCTTTCTCACTCTCTGCATCTCTCTTATGAAACAAACTAAAAATAAACTTTAAAAATTGTCTAAAGATGGAAGGAAAGACTGGATTCTCTCCATTGGGCTGATGAAGAAGCCGAAGCTCCTAAGAGCCAGGTAACAGACTCAAGCTAATGTGGGGCGCCCTCAGAGCCTGCCCAGTATCTAGCAGAATCTACAGAGAAAAAAAAAAGAGAGAGAAATAAAAGAAAAAGAAAGCACATAAATGATTAAATTCTTCTTTCTACTCACAATACAAAACAAAACACATATTCCAGTCCAAGCGAGGCTTCCTCACACCTTCTGCCTCCCCAGGCACCACCTGCATTGGCGCCTTCCTGCCAGCTGGCCTCTGCGCCAGGCGGCTGGGAAGTCTGGCCTCTCCGCACGTTTCTCTTCCTCGTTAGTCACTGAGGCTCCCGTTTAAAAGAGATGAGTGTGAGCATGGCTGCCTCACGGGCTCTTCCCTTCACCCCCAGCTCTCGCTCTCTCTCTCTCTCTCTCTCTTTTTTTTTTTTTTTTTTTTTTTTTTTTTTGAGAGAGGTTTTTGCTATGGGGCGTGTGCTCTTGCCAAAAAGACAGAGACAGAAAGTGAGAAATCACCTCCCAGGAAGGATGGCCACACCGCAATCCCTTCTCCTCCATTCTCCTTTCGGGATCTTGGGCACACACGCACACCCGCCTGACGTGAGTTTAAGCCACCGGGTCCAGGCTCGAACCGCAGCTGACTACGTGGGAGTCCAGCGACATAGCCGTTACACCATCTGCTGTTTCCACCCCCAGCTGTCTTTAAGTAAGACTGGGATGCCTCAGTTTACCTGTTTTGTTTAGAGGAACCTGACTGTCCCTGCCCTTCCTGTCCTTTGGACCCCCCCTGATGAAACATGACGTGTTATTCAGAGTTAAGGCTTCAGAGCCCGTAGTAGTAGGCTATTGCTATGTGACAAATTCCCCAACTTAGCAGCTTCAGACAATGCACATTAAAACATTACTTATCTCTCATTGTTCTAGAAGGGGCAGGAATCTGAGCAGCAAAGCTGGGTTGCTCTAGTTCAGGGTCTCCAGAGGCTGTAGTCAAGATCAGCCAGGAGCCAGGTGGTGGCATAGAAATAATGCAACTGGGGCGCCAGCAGGTGGCATGGTAGCTGAGGGCACTGGACTCCTACATGGCAGACTGCGGTTCGAGTCCTGGACCTGGCAGCTTGCTGTCTCACTTTCCTTTTCTCTGTGTCTCTCTCGTTCTATCACTCACTGGTCAAGTTACATATAAATAAATAAAGTTAAACAAAATAATTCTTTAAATAAAAAGTAGAAGAAATAATGTAACTGGTCCCACACGGGAAGGTTCCCAGTTTGTGTCCTGGGACACATGTGCTCCTGCCTGCGATTGGGCTGGGGTAGGCAGGGGAATCTTGTTAGGGATGCCTGTCTCTCTCTCCCTCTCTTTGTGTCTGTCTCTCATGGAAGAGATAAATGAGTAAACTTTAAAAAATAAAAAGTCAGCCAGAGCAGCAGTCATCTGAAGGCGCGACTGGAGAGGGAGAGCCCCACCGTGGAGGCGCCCGCACATGGCTGTTGGCGGGAGGCCTCAGTTCCTCGCCACACAGGCCTCTCCATCAGGCTGCTCCTGACAGGGAGAGCTACTCTCTCTCAGCCCAGGGAGAGCTAGGGAGAGGGGAAGGGTGAGTGAGCGAGACGGACCGCACAGAGTGCTTTAACCTAATCTCGGAAGTACTGCACGGCCACTTCTGGTGTATTCTCACAGCCCCTCTAGGGATCAGCCCTGTCTCACTGTGGAAAGCAGCTGCACGTGATGGAGTAGGAGGCCAGGGTCACAGGGGCCGCCTCGGGCTGGCCGCTACAGCCCAACCCACAGAAGGAGCAGAAGGCCCGCCGTTCCAGGCCTGGATGTCACGTAGAGGCGCTTATCCCCATTTGCAGGTGAGGACACTGGCCCAGAAAGACAGAATCCTCGTCTAAGGTCACACAGCAAGTGCAGAATGGGATTTGAAAGGCAGTAGACTTGCTTTAGAAAAGAAAAGGGAAAAACAGTTACTCTGCAGAGTCCTAGACATACATCAAGTAGAATACTGTGGGCCCGTGCACCATCACCCTGCTTTGACAGTGGTCAGCTCACGGCCAGTCTTCTGTGATTTCTACCCCACCCCTTCCTACCACCAGCTATTTTGAAGCAAAATTCAGGTATCACATCATTTCAAACGTAAATATTTTTATATGTTATCTCTAAAAGACAAGAACTATTTTTTAAAAAACAAAACCATAAAAGAATGTTCTCAACTTCCTTCCTTCCTCTCTCCCTCATTTCCTCCCTTCCTTTCTTTTTCTTTCTTGCTAGAGAGTGTGTGCACTCCAGGGAGAGAGAGACAGAGAGGGAAAGTGGGAAAACACCCCCAGGAGGGTTTCTCTCTCTCTCTCTTCTCTGGCAAGTGTATGTGCCCTATAGCAAAACAAAACGAAAACAAAAACAAACTCAGTATCACAAAATATCCAGCCATGATCAAGGATCCTTGATTGTCTCATAACTTTTTTCTTTCTTTCTCCCTTTTCTTTTTTTTACAGCTTGTTTGAACTGCAATTGAAATAAAGCCCACACGCTGGCTGCAGGGGGCTCCCTTTCACTGGACGTTCCCTGGCCTTCTCTTCTCTCTGTCTTACTGTCTTTAGCTTTGATGTGTAGTTGATGTGTCGTCCGGCAGAGCCGCTCCCAGCCTGGAGTGCTCAGTGCACCTGCGTAGAGTCCAGTATTTCCCTCTGCCCCTGCGTTTCTTGTAAGTGCGTGGTCGGGGCTCGAGGCTTGATGTGGCTCGGGCGTGACGTTCTGTCACAGCAGCTTACAGGAGAGGGCTTTGTCCTCCGTTTTGTTTTCCCATTCATCTGCTGGGGCATTGCGGGTGCTTCCACGTCGGGGCAGTTGTGAAGAATGCTGCCGTGGGTGTCTGTACAGGTGTTTGGGCCCCATTTCCTTGAAAACACTGGAGCTTTAGCTAAAGGATCCGGTCCTCACTGCAACGGTGTCAGAGTGGATGAACGGCCGTAGCGGGTGGCGCTGGTGCCGTCCATCAGCCTGGACGCCGGCTTTTCTGCAGCCCCGGGGGTGAGAGGTGAGGACTGCCGCTAAGGACCAGAACCACCCCTGGGCCCCTCCGACTGTCCCTGTCAGCCTTACTCCTCTATTCCGACGCGGAGCACACAGCCTCTGCAGTAGGGATGTCTCTTTAAAAAAAATAAAGAACAGAAACAAGAGGGAAAAACGGTGGTGACCAGAGGGAAGTCTGTTCTTTGATTCACTTCCACGCTCAAACCTCCGATGTGCTGACCCTCGAATGGAAACTGTGAGTGCTGAGCCGTCACTCAGCCCTTGCCCGGCTGGACACCTGCCTTCCCAGGCCCCCGTGCCCCCACAACCATGACCTGCTGTCTTTGGAGGCCAGAAGCCAGAATTGGAAAGACAATGGGATGGTTGTGTCTGGATTGTTCTAGATAAGAGAAATCAGATCTAGCCGAGATGGTTCATCCCTGGGGTTCTCCCGGGCCCCTTGAGGATTCTTAAGGCAGACAGGGCTCTTGGCCTCTCTCAGGCTTGGGTCCCTTAAGTTCCTTTCTCCTTTGTCCCAGGGACTGGGTTTATTTTGAAAATGAACTAGAGGAGGGCTCTGAAGCCCTCGCAATCATAGAACCCCTGGGGTCTTGTTAAGATGGATTCTGGCCAGGAGGGATGGGGTGAGTGGGGCTGAAGATCTTGCCTTTTTCACATTTTTCACATTTCCCTCCCTTCAGTTTTGCTATAGGGCGTATGCACTTGCAGAGAGAGAGAGAGAGAGAGAGAGAGAGAGAAATCCTCCCCCCCCCCCCGGGGGGTGGATGGCCACATCACAACCCCTTCTCCTCCATGCTCCTCTCCAGATTTTGGGGCGCACATGCACACACATCCAAGCATGATTTTCAAGCCAGTCTGGGACTCAAATCACGGTCAGCCAAGTAGGAATCTAGCGCTTTAACCGCCATGCCAACTGCTGGCACCATGACTCTTTTTTAAATTCCAGCAGGCATGTTCACACACCAGAGAGGGAGAGAGAGACAAAGCGTCCCCACCAGGGCCTGGTCACGTGCAATCCTTTTTCCTTCATTTCTCCATCCATCTGGATCCTGGCACATGTGGACCTATGTGTGTTGTCACTAGGCAGGATTTGAACTGTCGTCAGCACATCCTGTGCTTCTGACAAGCTCCCAGGGGACGGTGGAGGAGACAGTGGGTGGAGAAGTGACTGAGGACGGACATCCTCATTTACTCCTTAGACGTCATCATCTTAGCTGCCTCCCCCTGGCCCTGGGAGGTCCCCTTCCTCCCAAAATCTTCACGGTGGCTCCCCACTGCCAACAGATAAGCCACCTGAGTAAGTGGGTGTCAGGGCTGAAGAAATAAAAAGCAACACCCTGCTCATTTTTAACAATGGGGAAACACATCTGTTTAACAAAGGATGTCCCCAGAGAGCAGGGTTTGTCTCTTCCTTCCGGTCTTAAAAATCTTGCCGGTTACTGGTGAAACCTAAGTAGAGACGTTAGCCACAAACACCTGAGAACCCCTCTGACCCGGCATTGTAAATATTTTATCTCCAGAAGCCTTCGACGTCTCAGGAACGCAGTCCTCTCCCACTTCACGAATGAGTAACCGGAGGCTCGTGGTGGGTTAGTACCTTGTCCAAGGCCGTACACCCAGCAGGATGGAGCAGGAACCAGGGTCTGGCCTCTCACTGTACCAGGTGGAGACGGCTGGGTATCTGTAATCCCTGGAGGGGTGGCCTCCCATTTTTTACATGTTGGTCCATGTGCATGTACACACATGCATATGCACACACATGAAAGAGAGAGAGGGAAGCACCCTTACATCACACCACAAACCCCTTCCCTGTCCTCAGGATCCTGGGACCCATACAGACACCAGGCTTGCTTTCAGGGCAGCCCGGGGCCTAAACCCGTGGTCAGCAAGATGGCTTCCAGCCCTGCAGGGCACTGACTTTACCCCTGCCCCCAAGCAGCAGCTGGGCCTCTTTTATTTTTTTATTTTATTTTTTTGAGAGGTTTTCGTTATAGGGCGTGTGCGCTTGCCAGACAGACAGAGAGAGACATAGAGACAGAAAGCAAGAAATCACCCCCCAGGGGGGATGGTCACACTGCAATCCCTTCTCCATTCTCCTCTCGGGATCTTGGGCACGCACGCACACGCTCCCGGCGTGAGTTTTAAGCCACCGGGTCCGGGACGCGAACTGCGGTCGACTATGTGGGAGTCCAGCGACATAGCCATTACGCTAACTGCTGGTTCCCCCTTTTTTATTTTTTCGAACTAACTTCTTTCTATAAGCAAGAGATACACACACACACACACACAGTCCCCCAACCGGGTCTTGACATCATGATGTACCCCTAGCCTCAGGCAGCCTCGTATCATGGCCCCCGTATGCCTGGTGTGTAGGGACATCCTCAGATGTGAATACAGAACCTTCCCGTGTGGATCAGCCTCACAGAGCTAGCCCTAGTGGTGGCCTTTTTTTTTTTTTTTCTTTCAGAAGAGCTGGTAAGCTCAGAAGAAAGGACCCCCTTTCTGGAATCTTCCTCACGCATTCTGCTATAATGGCCAATTACTCAATTGGGGATTTTTAGGTCTGAATTTTTTTCTTTTTTGTTTTAACCACAGGTGGGCCATACACACACCGATTGGGCTTGGTCTACTCTGAAAGGCATCTTGCCTCATTGCGAAGTTGAAGCTGCTTCTTGAGGGTTTGTTCCACTTTTTAATTGAAATTTACACAAAAGTATGGAGAACAGTGACCTGGTATTCCCATTGCCCGCTCTGTCCACCAGCAGCACTTGGCCAACCCGTTTTCACTCTGCTGAGCCACCACCCACGCCTGGATTTTACCAAAGCAAATTCTAGAATCACTTCAGAAAACTTTTTTTTTTTTTTAAAGGTTTTTGATCTAGAGTGTGTGTGCTCACCAGAGAGAGACAGAGAGACAGTGCCAGGGAAAGTGAGAAATCGTCCCCCACACCTCAGTGCCTTCTCCAACATTCTCCTCCTGGGATTTTGGGCACGCACATACTCATGCCCAGCACGATTTACGAGCCACCAGGGACTCGACTGTGGTCAGCCACATGAGAGCCCAGCGCTTCCATCCCCACACCACCTGCTGGCCCCTCAGGTGCTTTTTTAATTTACAAAGTAAACCAAGAAGGAAAGATCATGCCATCTTTCAGATTTTTACCACACTGACGAGCAAAATGCTTGCCAGAGTGTCGAAACATGACAGAAAATTTAAAGTATGTTTTATGTCAGAGTGCGTGCACACGTGAGAGAGAGGGACGGCCCCCCCAGTGGGCCTGGTCACTGCAGCACCTTCTCCTCCGTGCGCCATCCCGCAGGACTCGGCATGTGCTTGCTTGCCTGGTGCGTGTTTTAAGCCACTGGGACTGGGACTCAAACGCGGGTCCGACACTGTGGAATCCAATTCCTCTGCGTGGCACTAACCACTGAACTAAAGGGCCGGCCCTTATAGTACAATGTTTGATAAGGAACTCGAATTGGAGATGGTCTTAAGAAAACAGAGTGTGAGGGTGAATTCCACCCCACAGTTTGAATTCGGCTTTAGTGGCCTTAAAAACAGGCGAGGCATGTGTGTGTGCCCAAGATTCTGATGCAATATATGGAGGAAAAGGGACTTCGGTGTGACCAGATCCCGTCACTGGGGGGCTTTCTGTCTCCCTCTCGTGCATCTAGCCTTCTGGCACTGAAAAACTAAACAAAACAAAAAACTTGGAGTGTGACTTTCACAGTAATTTAAGTGATAAAGGGCAACTTTTAGAGATACTGTTAGATCACTGTGGAATGTAGGGTGAATCCACCCTTTCCCTGTAAGTCAACCTGCTGTAGTAGTTTGTGGAAAGGACAAATGTGAGCCTCTGGGAGTTGCCCCCCACTCCCCATTGTCCTGTGTACTCTGTCTGGAAGCCCAACCTGTGTCCATTCGCCTTTCTACTCTTTGACTCTGTCTTTTAGAACATGTTTAAGTTTACAAAAAATAAATAAATAAATAATAAAAAATTGAGCAGGAAGTACAGGAGCTCTCATAAACTCTTCCCTAGCCCACAGTTTCCCCTATTTTTATTTTTTGAACATTTGTTCATGGGCCAGCCCTGTGATCTAGTGATTAAGGGAGCCAAACCCCTCATGGCTGACTACGGTTCAAATTCCCACCCCAATGGCTTGAAAAACATGCCCGGTGTGTGTGTTTGTGTGCAACATGCTGACAGGGTGGAGAAATGGAAGAGGGATTATGGCTCGATCATATCCCACTGGGAGTGATTTCTTCCCCTTCTTTCTCGCTGTCCCTCTGGTAAATGTATGCAGCCTCTGTTCATTAAAAAAGTTTATTCACTAATTTTATTCATTGATTTCCTCCATGGGGGGTGGGGAGAGAGAGAGAGAGAGAGAGAGAGAGAGAGAGAGAGAGAAGCACCCCAATAGGGTCCCCAGCTCTGCCCAGTTCACCTGGCCTAGATCACCAGCAGGCCTGTGTACAGGGCAAGTCCGGGGAGGTCCTGGGTCCAGTCGTGTCCCTGCTGCACCACCATCACACCCCCCCCCCCAACATCTTGCATTGCTGTGGCGCTTTTGCTACAACTGATAGTTGAATCTCCCAGTGTGTGGCCTGTCAGCCTGGCTCTGCGTCCTCAGTATGCATTTAAGGTGCCTCCTTGTCTCCTTCTGGCTTGACAGCCCCTTTCTTGTGGGCACTCGCGAGCACGCGTTGTCGAGATGTAACCAGTTTACCAGTCACCCAGTGGAGGACAACTTCTTTTTTTTTGAGAGGTTTTTGCTACAGGGCCCGTGCGCTCGCTAGACAGAGAGAGACAGAGAGATAGGAAGCGAGAAATCACCCCCAGGGGGTATGGCCACGCCACAATCCCTTCTCCTCCATTCTCCTCTCGGGATCTTGGGCACGCACGCACACGTGCCCGGCGTGAGTTCAAGCCACCAGGTCCGGGACTCGAACCATGGTCGACTACGTGGGAGTCCAGCGACATAGCCATTACGCTAACTGCTGGTCCCACCCAGTGGAGGACTTCTTAGCTGCTTCTGTGTGCTAGACTTTATGAACAAAGCTGCTGAGAACCTTCGTGAATTGCTTTTTGTGTGGATGTGGGTTTTCACTTCACTTGGATAAATGTGAGGAGTGTGCTGGCTTGGTTGTATCACTTGTGTAATTTTTAGTGCCTTGCAAAGATTATTCTTTGGTCAGTGACTTCAATCAGGAATTCATTTTTTTTTTTTAAATTGATGTGTAGTACACAGTGTGCCCACTGAGTTCATGGTTCGATGACTGTTTATACTCATGCATGTGTGAGATCAAGTTGGGGAGCATCCCGGTCCCCAGCACGCTCCTGCGAGCTCCCTCCTAATTACGACCCTTGCGCTCACCTGCACGGACAGCAGCTTTTTTCCCCCCTCACTAAAGAATTATTTTTTTTCCTCTAAATAATTATTATTTAATTTGCTACAGGGCATGTATGCTCACCAGAGAGATGGGTAGGGTGGGGGGGACTAGAAAGCAAGCCGCCAAGTCCAAGACTCGAACTGCAGTCAGCCATGTGGGTGTCCAACACCCTAAACATCATGCCACCTGCTGGCCCAGGCAGCTTTTGAAAGCAGACTTACTTTGGTGGGGATGGAGGTAGGTAGAGGCAGTTTGCGTCATTGCAGTTTTGAAGGGTGCGCCGCATCACGCTTGCTGGTGTGGAGCAGAGATCAGCCCACTTCTGGTGTTGACAGTGTGTAGACCAGTGAAGGAGCAGGGGTAGCTGTGTGCCAGTAAAACGTAATTCACAAAAGCAGGCAGTGGCTGGATCTGGCCCCTGGCTGTGGTTTGCTGAACCCATGCAGAGCTATGCTTATGTGTACGATTTCTGCTGGTGCCCCACCAGCATCTGAGGTCCTCGCAACTTGTGCACAACCGCAGACCTCAGGTGACTCTTAGGTCCCTTCAGGTTGAGAACGCGATGCACTTCCTGCCAGGGAGAAAGACAGGGTGTGTCCTGGGGCCAAGGACGCTGACGTGGATTTACTCCCACAGACACAGGGGACTTGGACAAAAGGCCACCAGGATTCTCCCCACCTCGATGACACGTTGGGTGATTTCGTTTTCTCCTTTCAACATCAGCAGCATTTTTCCTCCTCAGCAGGTGTCTGTGTGTGTATGTGTGTGTGTGTGTGTGTGTACACCAAGTGGGAAACACCACCTGCTACATTGAGCATGAAGGTTTGTCTGGTCAGGAGTCTTGGGGATCTCCACAGAGATGAAAAACAGACCCCTCAGGAGAGAGAGAGAAAGTTGTGGTCAGAGGGGAAGTTTTACAGTTTGACTCTGCGGTGGCGGGACCGTTCCGAGGGGTGCCCAGGGCTGAAATGGTGACGGCCTCTCACAGTCACGAGCACGGCGTGTTGTGAGCGCTGAGTACACGCCACCCTGTGCATCTTTTCAGTATTTAGGCAGTGGCTCCCTTTGGGCTTCCCATTTGACAGAAGAGGAGACTGAGGCACTGGGTTCTGTAGCTTAGGGAAGGCCACAGAGCTACTCAGAGGTTGGAGCCAGGACTGGGACGCCAGTAGCCTAGTACCCAGGCCGAGCAGCTCGGAACTGCTGTGCTGTTTACAAGGGGCAACCTCCCGGGTGCGTGCCTGGGAGGGTGGAGGGGCATTGGGAAATGGAGGAGAACGCCCCACACTGTGGAGGTGCCAGGAGGAGGGAGGGCCCCACGGCAGGGAAGTGTGGATGGGGTATAAGCCCTGGTCCTCGAAACTAGGAAATTATCTGAGCCCGCGTTAGTATAGCTGGGGGCTCAAGCTGGAGGCGCAGGCTGGCAGCTCCAGTGCTGGACCCAGTGAGGGTCTGCTGCGAGCCCCAGCTCGGAGCCGGATTAAAGCAGCGGGTTCAGCACAGAACCGTCCTACTCCACTTGCTGGGGCTTTGCTGGAACATGACTCCTTCCCTCATGAGTTAAGGAAACAGTCACTTAATTAGGACTCAGCTAAGTGGAACCCTCAAATAATTGGACTTTTTTCTGTAGTTTATTTCTAGAGAACCACGGCTAAAAAGAAAAAAGAAGTGGGCAGGTGGGGATTTATTTGAACACATTAACGATCAGGATTTACCCTGGACCAGTGCACCCGTGGGTCACTGCCTGACATCTTTGAAGATGTGTGCTCTTTTACATCTATATTGTTCTGTGGAGGATGGATATGTCCCACTGATCTGAACTGACTCGGTCACAAGGTTCAGCATGACAGATGTGTTTGCCAAGAATCTTAAATGCCAGGTGCTGCTGATGATATAAAAATATCTTAAACATCTCTCTGACCTTGAAGAGTGTTAAACCATGGGAAAGGAATTGATTTATCATCAGGGACAGGGGGTAAAACTGTATGAATACTATTGAAAAATTCTCAGTTCGAGGAAAAAGGGGTAGAAGAGACTCCAAAAATCTTATTTCCTATAACATTCCAGAAAGATTTAAAAGTTCTACATTGTCATGTCTAATTTTTATACTTAAATTAAAAAAAAATTCACTTGTTATTTGCTAGAGGGTGGATGTTGAAGACAGAGACAGTGCGAAAGAAAGTGAGAGATCACCCCTCAGAGAGGATGGCCACACTACAATCCCTTCTCCTCCATTCTCCTCTTGGGATCTTAGGCATACACGCACATGTGCCCTGCGTGTTTTCCAAGCTACCAGGTCTGGGACTTGAACCACACAGGTGGCCATGTGGGATCCAGCTGCCTAAACCACCCACCACCGGCTAGCCTTAATTTTATATTTTGTTATTTTGTTACTTATTTTTTAGAGAGACTTTTGCTATAGGGCACATGTGCTTGCCAGAGTGACAGAGAGACAGCAAGAAATCAGCCTCCAGGGGAGATGGCCACACTGCAACCGCAGTCCCTTCTCCATTCTCCTCTTGGGCTCTTAGGCATGCATGCACATGCACCCAGCGTGAGTTTTAAGTCACTGGGTCCAGGACTTGAACCACAGTTGACTATATGGGAGTCTAGCAACGTAACTGCTATACCATCTGCTAGTCCAAGTATTTATTTATTTATTTATTTATTTATTTATTTATTTTTGAGAGGTTTTCACTATAGGGTGCGTGCGCTCGCCAGACAGAGAGAGACATAGAGACAGAAAGCGAGAAATCACCCCCCAGGGGGGATGGTCATGCCGCAATCCCTTCTCCATTCTCCTCTCGGGATCTTGGGCACGCACGCACACGCGCCCGGCATGAGTTTTAAGCCACCGGGTCCAGGACGCGAACCGCGGTTGACTACGTGGGAGTCCAGCGACATAGCCATTACACTAACTGCCGGTTCCCAGTATTTTTTTTTTTTTTTTTGAGAGGTTTTTCGCTATAGGGCGTGTGCGCTCGCCAGACAGACAGAGAGAGACATAGAGACAGAAAGCGAGAAATCACCCCCCAGGGGGGATGGTCACGCCGCAATCCCTTCTCCTCCATTCTCCTCTCGGGATCTTGGGCACGCACACACACGCGCCCGGCGTGAGTTGTAAGCCACCGGGTCCGAGACGCGAACCGCGGTCGACTACGTGGGAGTCCAGCGACATAGCCATTACGCTAACTGCTGGTTCCCAAGTATTTTGTTATTTTTAACTGACACAATCATTGTATGAGTACAGGATGTAATGATCAAATCAGGGTAAATAGATTTATCACACTGAACATTTATCAGTATTGTTTGTTGAGAACATTTGAAGTCCCCTCTTCTAGCTAACTTGATGTATACAGTAACTTGTTCACCGTAGTCACCCTCCTGTGCTACAGAACACTAGAACTCACTCCTCCTCATTATAATTATTCATGATAGAGCGTGTGCATGTGCGTGTAAGAAAGTCATAAAGACCCGCCACAGTGTCTGGTCACACCTCAATCCCCTTCCTCCAATCCCCTACTCTTGTTCGATCTTGGGTACTTTTGTGCATGCCGAATGTGACCAGGCTGGGGATTCGAACCGTGGTCACTATGTGGGATGTAGCTTTTGAGCAGTACATTACTGCTGTGCCCCCGAGTCAGCTCTCCCTAGAACTCCCCCCGCCCCCTCGGCCTGCAGTATTCACTGTTCTGCTTTCTACTTCTGTGGGGTCGTGTGTCGACTACATGGGAGTTCCAGTGACATAGCCATTATGCCAACTGCTGGTCCCCTTCTCAAAAATATTTAAAACCATACTGTTTCTGTTGTTATAGAGTCACAAACAAAATTATAATAAATTATTTTGAACATTATCTTTAAAATTCAGTATTTTGAAAATTTGAAAGTTGTTTATTAACTGTCAAGAACTCTGAAGTATGAGCAAAATTTTTTTTGATATGTAAAGTAAATGTTTGTAGAAAAATGTAAAAAGAAATAAATGGAAAAAATTAATAATAACAAATGGAATTAAGTAAATAATATTTTTTTAAAAAAAGAACTGGGATACCACAGAAAGCCACAAGTGTCTTTTATCTGGCCCGTGTCACCCATTGCCATTTTGTCTGTATGACATCATAAGCGTTTGTTATCCACTCTGGACAATTTGGCGGCCCTTTTCAACAACTTATCCTTTATTCTTTAAAACTCACAAGAAAAGTGAGACCAGCAATTGGCATAATGGCTATGTCACTGGACTCCCATGTAGTCAACCGCAGTTTGAGTCCCAGACCTGGTGGCTTAAACTCATGCCGGGCACGTGTGTGTGCGTGCCCAAGATCCCGAGAGAATGGAGGAGAAGGGATTGTGCCGTGGCCATCTCCCCTGGGGGGTGACTTCTCACTTTCCGTCTCTGTCTCTCTGTCTTTCTGGCGAGTGCACGCGCCCTATAGCAAAAACCTCTCCAAAAACACCTCACAAGAAAAGCAATCCATGTGGGACGCTGCTCTTGGCTTGCTCTACTCTCCAGTCAGGCAGTGTCTCAAGGCTCCATGTTTGAGACCTGTGAAAAGTGAGAAAAGAAAAGTGAGAAAGTCCCTCTAAGGGGGTTAGCCATGCCACAATCCCTTCCCCTTTACCTCTCCCGGCTTACATGCCAGCACGCAAGTGCCACTCCTTAGTCAGCAGCACCGGTGGGTCAGCCCTGCGGCGAGTGTGTCACCATCATTCCGTCTTCAGGAACACGTGTTCCCTGCCCTGTGGGCTGCACGTGTGCTGGGTGCTCAGGGACTGGCCTTTACCTTTAGGGAACTGGGCATTGTCACTGCTGGGTGGGAAGGTAGTCATTGCTGTCACATTTCACTTCAAAGGTGACTGTGCTTGAAGCGAGTGATATCTGAAGTCAAGTGAAGGGAAAGTACTGGATTCTACGAGGGAGTGCTCATGTAATGACTGTTTCGGGACTGCTAACTCGGCATTGTGCGTTTTGGATTGTGGTGCACAGGGGACCCTCCTGTGGAGCCATGCTGATGCCTGGAGTGGCGGAGTGAGGGCAGGGACTACCCTCCTGAGGACTCGAGAGTGAGTTGCCTTCCGGGTTCTTTCCTAGGCATCCTCTGGCCACCTTCTTCCACCTGTTTTTCCGGGTGAGCGCCATCGTCACCTATGTGTGCTGTGACTGGTTCAGCCGGAGCTTCGTGGGCTGCTTTGTCACTGTGCTGCTTCTTCTGTCCTTTGATTTCTGGTCTGTGAAGGTAAGGCCTCTCTTTCCTGTGATGTCACCACCCCAGAAACAAGTGGGCTTTGTTCCCAGATGGTGACGTTCCCAAGACACGTGGGACTGAGAGGTATTTACATTTAAATTGCTGATACATATTTAAGAATGCTGAGCTGTGTCACTTAAAATTAGGGGGAGGGGCCAGCAGGTGGCATGGTGGTTAAGGTGCTGGACTCCTACATGGTTGACCGTGGTTCAAGTCCCAGACCCAGCAGCTTTAAAATCGCATTGGGTGTGTACGCATGCCCAAAATCCTGAGAAGAGAATGGAGAAAGGATTGCAGCATAGCCATTCCACCTGGGCAGAAGTGAGGGGGAAGACATTTGTCACTTTCCCTTTCTCTGTCTCTCTCTGGCAAGTGTATGTACCCTATGGCAAAAACCTTAAAAAAAATTACAAGGGAAAAAATGCATTCTTTAGGGTTTCCTAAATGGCTTCTGGGTATTAACTGTCACAGCTGCACATCTGTCCTATCAAAAGGGGGTAGCCTCCTTGGCTTTGGGCTTTTTGTAATGTTTTGTGTATAACATAACAGCATTTTAAATACATAAAATATGCAGATATAAACATTTGTCCAAAAGTAGTCTGTCTCTTTTTTTTTTTTTGTAATTTGCCAGGAAGCATGTGCATCTGCTGGTGAGAGACAGAGGAAGAAAGAGAAGAAAACTGAGAAAGTCCCTGTAAGGGGGTTAGCCATGCCACAATCCCTTCTCCTTTACCTCTCCTCTCAGGATTTTGGCCACACACACACACACACACACACACACACACACACGGCATGTTTTTCAAGCGGCCAGGTCTGGGACTTGAACTGCACAGTTAGCCATGTAGGATCCAGCTGACCCAACCACCATGCCACTGGCTGGCCCAGATCGGTCAGTTTTTAAAGAAAGCTTAAGTAAAAACAAGAAGCCTTGAGTTACCAGCAGCACTGACACAACACTCCATGATGCGATGCTGGATCCACATGTGAAGGTCCCGGGTTCACGTCCCTGGGCCTCCCTGTACCACCGTGCCTGAGTGTGCACATGATCCTAGTGGATCATGGCCTGAGGACCCTGTTGGGGCTCCTGTCTCACTGCACCCCTGCATCTATCACAGAAGGAATAACTAAATACTTTTTTTTAAAAAAAAAAATTAGTGCTTCAGAACTGATTTTGAGAACCTGCCCAACGCCCCACCTTTTCTTCCTGCTCCCAGTAAGGCTGACAGGAATTGGTGGCTTTGCCCATCAGTACACGGTGATGACTGACTCCGGTGTGCTTATGGCCCGTGTGTCCATGTTCCTTAGAACGTGACCGGGAGACTCATGGTGGGCCTTCGATGGTGGAACCAGATAGATGAAGATGGGAAGAGCCACTGGATTTTCGAAGCCAGAAAGGTATTTTCCATGATGGGCCAGGCAGATTACAGGTGGGGAAAAGGCTGCGGGAAGGTGATGAAGCCGTTAGTGTGTGCTCGCCTGATGCCTGCCCTACGCCACCCCATGGCTGCTAGGGCTCTGCTGAAACATGCATGGAGGAGAGCAGGCATGACCTAGATGAAGATGGTAGTGCTTTGTGCAACTGCTTTCACTTATTTTGAAAATGGAATCACTCTCTGGTTACAGATCTCTCCCAATAATATGGCTGCCACGGAGGCGGAAGCGCGCATCTTCTGGCTCGGCCTCATCATTTGCCCCCTGATTTGGATCGTGTTCTTCTTCAGCACCTTGTTCTCCCTGAAGCTGAAGTGGCTGGTAAGGCCATGCTGGGACCTCACTTGCTGCTGTTCTGGCACCTTGACAAAACCAACAGTTGTAGCAACGGGGTCCTGTTATATCTTACTGACTCATTAATCAAGCGTAGTAACTTTACCGGTATAATTCACATTCTGTGTGTCACCCACTGAAAGCCTGCAATTCAGTGGCTTCCAGTGCAGAATTGTGCAGCCATCACAATCAATTTTAGGGTATTTTTATCACTTCAGGAAGAAACCTTATACTCATTACCCTCTTATGTCTCTGTGCCTCCTGCCCCTGGACCCACTCATCTATTTTCTGGTTCCCTGAATTTGCCTACTCTGGACATTTCATATAAATGGAATCATGTCACGTTGTCCTTTGTGACTGGCTTCTTTCACTGAGCATGTTATCAGGGTTCTCCACATTGGAAATGTATCAGTGCTTTCCTTTTCATGGCTGAGTAATATTCTGTCGTGTGGATATACCATAGTTTATCCATTCATCAGTTGATGCACATTTGGTTGTGGCCGACAGCCTTTCAGTTCTATTAACAATCTGATAAGAAAGTTGTTTTTTTTTTTTTTTTTTTTTTAAGTAGTTGACATCGTATCTTGGATTGGAGCCCTTAAGTATGAATAAACTGGCCTCAGAGGTCTGAAGCTTTTTTGAAGGTTACGATATGATCTAGTCCATCCAGTGAGAAAACACAATATCCACACACAGTATGAGCAGTACTGAGAGTAAAAGTGCAGGCTCTGGAGTTTGGATCCTGGCTCGACCACACACCAGCTCTGTGACCTTCTCAGCTTAAACTTGTCTGTGCTCTGATTTCCTCCCCGTAAATCGGGATATTGGTACCAACCTCTTGGGTGGCTGACGACTAAGAAGTGTCCTCGGCATTTGTAAGTGCTCAGTCGGGGCTGTAATGGTTGGCCGTGGGTCAGAGCCTCATCTGTGTGGTTTGCGAGCAGCCCTTCAGGACGTGCTGACCAAGTGCCCTTTGCTCTGAGTGCAGGCGCTCGTGATTGCTGGGATCTCTCTCCAAGCTGCAAACCTCTACGGCTACATCCTCTGTAAGATGGGAGGGGAGAGTGACATCAGCAGCGTCACAGCCAGTTTTCTGTCCCGGACGGTGTTCCAGACGGTGAATTGCTGAGGTCTGCCTCCTGGCCCAACGCCGTCAGATGCTCAAAGGACAGCCCTGTTGGCAATTGCAGTTTTAATATGTTCCACATCAGCCAGGGGCCATTGTTTTGTTTTGTTTTGTTTTGATTATTACAGGAAATGTATATATGGCAGGCCACATAACCATTCTGAAGTGTACCACTCAGTGACACTGAGCACTTTCACATCAATTGGCAGCCACCACCACCGACCACTGGCACAGCTTTTCCGTCTTCTCAAACTGAAACTATCCATTGAATGCTAACTGCGTTTCCCGCCCCAGCCCCTGGCAGCCACCACTCCGCTTTCTGTCTCTGTGAATTTGACTCCTCTGTGGATCTCCTCCAAGAGCAACCACAGATTTGTCCTTTTGTGACTGCCATTGTTAGTTTTAAGGGGTTATTAAAAAAACGATAGAATTACAGAAAGAATCAGTTTTGTTTTTGTTCCCACTTAGCAGATAATTCCAGAAGTGAGAGAGAGATGAGCCTTTTAAATTCCGCTGGCTCATCCTGAAATGCTCTGAGCCATCTTAAACTCGAGCAGCACTCTTTGTGCTGAGCCACCAAGCAGCCAGGTGTGCACATTTTCCAAACTCTGGGGCTTGCTCTGGCCTGGGCTCAGGAGAAGCAACTCACTCGCTATGAGGACAGACAGCCACAGCCGGCTCCCCGCCTTGCAGGCCTGCCCAGGTGACCTCCTGAAGCCTGGCCTTGAGGGCCTGGAGATTCACCAGTGTGAGGTGAGGAATGGATCATAACGTATGTCTGAGGCTAAGAGGCCTAGGAGCTTGTGGGAAGCCCAGATCCTGGATCCCCAAGTCTGTGGTCTAGATGGGCTTCCCCAGTTCTAGCCAGCTAGAAGCAAGGCTGTGGCCTGGGCCTGCCCCAGGGCCCTGTGGCCTCCTTATCGTTGAACACACGTAAGTGCACGTATGACCCTACTTGCAGGCAGGAAGGGGCAGGGGACTGAGAGAATGGGAGGGAAAGAACAAGGGATTTGCCCACCCTTCTATCTTCAGGGGGAAACAGGAATTTACTCTTCCCTCAGCTGGTCTCAGTTCCTGTGTGTCTCAGAGAGCACCTGATGGCAATGGGGCTGGTTCGAGAATAGACATCTGTGCTCCTTTTCATGTGATTAAGAGCCTGGCCCTGCCATGGTGGCACACACTGCTAAGATGCTGTGCGCCGTAGGCTGGGACCACATGGGAGGAGCGGGTTTGACTCCTGGTCCAACCTGAAGGTTGGGCATGATGGCAAGCACATCACCCCAGTGACTTGGGAGGCCAGGGCAGGAGGGCTGTGACACCGGAAGTTGCTGGATATGCCGTACCTGTTACTCGACAGGTTGTGTTCACAGACCAGACTCTGGCTCTCATGGACACTTACGGGCTTGCGAGGGTTTTCTGACTACCCTGGCTGCATCAGGTGCACCGATGTCACAGCAAGGCTTTACGTGAGGCTCTTCTGCGGTTCAGTGTTTTCCTCAATCTGAAGAATGACTGGACTGTGCTGAAAACATGGCTGTGGGTGAGCAGGGCTTCAAAAGCTTCATGTGTGGATTTCAAATGTTTGGGGGCACCACAATAAACTCATAATAAAATTCCATTTTCCCATGAGCTTTTTTTTTTTTATAAATTGTGAGGATGCATTCAGTCAGAAAGATGGGGGAGAGCATTCCTAATGGGGCACGGTCACTCTGCGACCTCTCTGTCCTGTCATAATTCTCGGCACGTGTGCGTGCACACACACACACACACACACACACACACACACACACACAAAGCCTAGTGTGTTTTTCAAGCTATGGGTGCTGGGCCTCTAGGATCCAGCTTCCTCAGCCAGTAGACTACCGGGCTGGCCCCTAGGAGCTTTGTGAAGTGCCCTCATATTCACGATGAACCCACCCGTCCTATCCCACTGGTTCTTTTAGGCTTACCACCAAAGGCAGAGACGACGTAAGAGGGAGGTTCTGTAACAGCACAAGCTTCCAACAGAGCAGAATCCTGAGTCCCACCATCCGTTTATTTTTCACGTGAAGGAGGCCTCAGAAGAGAGGTCTGAGAAGATGTGTTTAAATTACAATGGTGCACTGGCAAGGAACGCCCTTTACAGAGGTCCTGCGCACAGACACTGAGACAGTGACTTCAACCATGGCAGTCTGGTCCCTTTTTGCCTGGCTCTCACAGGTTCCGCAGCCGCTAACTGGGTCCTCAGCACTGCCGTTTCAGGAACTGGTGAGGGTCTCTTCTTTTGACTGGTAGAAACCACAGAACTCTTGGATTCCTGGAAACAGACAGACACAGAGTGCTGACAGCACGTCGGTCCCCTGGACGGCCCTGTCCCAGGGAGGGCTGCATCTTGACCGGGCGGAAGCCCTAGCCGCCCAATTTCATAAAAAGCTCCATTTCTGAGACCCTGAATCTTTGGAAGTGACGGGGCCTCCCTTGGGGCTGCCGTGGCTATCATGGACAGCTGGAGGCTTGATGGGGCATGAGCTGTGATGGAGCTGTCGAGTGCAGCTGCTACCCGACACCGTCTCGCTAGGCAAATAAACCCCGCCGCAAGCCACGGGGCCAAAGCCGTAACTAGTGACGCCTCAGCCTTAAACCTGCGGCCTCTGGACCTGCCTGCACACGGCTCTGGGTGGCTCGACATGGTTTATTTCTGTTTTTTCATCGAGTCTTAAACTATGAATTAGTTTAGAACATCGACACACGGGCAGACTTCTCATGGACTGTCACTGTGGTCATCCCAGACCCCACCACCACCCCGTGTGCACCCACGGCTGTCAGCAGTGGCCATTCTGACCCACATGGAGGCCTCACTCCCAGCCTGCTTGCTCCTTCGTGCTGCTTCCCGACTCCTTAGGTGTCTGGGTCTGAGACTCGCTGAAACACTTACTCTGGATTATACTTCTGTAGGCTAACGTGGCTGGTGAGTCAGGTGCTTCGGTAAAAAAAGACTGGCCTTTGTCACAGCTCTTTCCTTAAAGAATGAAACAAAATTAAATCCATGAAGAAAACACCATGGTAACAAGATACTGGGGCTCTTTTTGTGCCAGGGACAATCTGAAGGCCTCAAGCCTGCTCATTTGTAATGAAGAACAAAGCTAAGGAATGTGGGGGCAGGGGAGTGCTAACTAGCACGTGGCTATGAATCACCTGGGTCGTATGGCAAATGCAGGTTCCAGGGCCCCACAAAGAACTGGTTCTGCAGCTCCCAGGTGGGCCCAGGAGTCTGCATTTTAAGAGACTGACCAGTTCTGGGCCAGTAGGTAGCATAGTTCTCACGTGCATGGCCAACCACCGTTTGTGTCCCAGACCCAGCAGCTTGAAAATCATGCTGGGCATGTGTGCACTTGAGTCCAAAGTCCCAAGAGGAGAAGGGATTGCAGTGTGGTCATCCTCCTAGGGAGGTGATTTCTTACTTTCCCAATCTCTGTCTCTCCCTCTCTGGCAAGAGCGCTCACCCTGACAAAAACCTAAAACAAACAAGCAAAACCCCCGACCTCGACCAGTTCTTTGTGTAAGAATATAATACACATTATAACAAGTATGGAATACAAAAGGGCATTCCATGAAAAGTGAGTCCAAACAGGCCACTCGTTTTAGGCGTCTTTCCAGAAACGCTGCACCACACCAACACAGCACGTACACACTCGTGGGTCTGAAATGCAGGTGGGAGTACACAATGTACATCCTGCCTGTTGCTTTTTGAGTACACATGCATCTCTAGGGCTGGCCATGTTGGCACCGACTGCCTGACAGTCTTTCTGGCCACACGAGCGTCAGCTCTGGTCCCTCCTGTGCACTCATGGGTTGCATACATGTTGCTCCAGCACGAGCATGACGTGGGGCCTCGGGCCATTCTGGGCAGGTGTCTCAACTCCTGTCTGCTCCACTGACCCCCAAACCTGGTCGCTCCACCGACACAGGCTTTCTCTGCCTGCTCCCCAGGCCTGGGCACTGCTGGAGACAGGCCACGTGAGTGCGCTGCCCACAGCTACTGCCCAACCCCAAGTGGACTGGGCAAGGCCAACCTGGTACGTGTCATTTCCTCGACTCCCCTGCTGTGCTGCCCTATGGGGTTGGGAAACCCACATGAAGTCCTGTGGTTTTAATGCCCCCCCCCACCCCAATCTGTGTGTTGGAATTTGTCTGTGATTGTGGTGATATTAAGGGGGTTAAAATTTAACCTGACTACAGCATTAGGAGGTGGAGCCTTTGGGACTGGGATTAGTTAGGGTCATCAGGGTGGCTGCCATGACTGAATCCTGGTGGCTTTTTAAGAAGACAGGGAAAGGCTAGAGATGCATGCTCATGGCCTCTCATCACATGATGCCCTGCACTGCCTGGAGACTCTTCGGACTCCCCACCAGCAAGCAGGCCCTTGCCAGATGGGGCCTCTTGACCTTGGGCTTCCAGAATCACGAGCTGAACAAGTCTTTGTCATCCATAAATGACCTAGTCTGTGGTGTCCAGGCATAGCAACAGAAATGGACAAAATTTGAGGGAAGGAGCCTATGGGAGAGGCCGGGTGGTGGGAGAGAGCCCGGGTGGTGGGAGAGAGCCCAGATGGGCCAGCGACTGTGGGACCCCCAAGGGACCAGCTAGGCAAGCCCCGAGTGCACATGTGCCAGGCAGGCCTGGGAGGTGGGGTCCCAGAACAGTCGTGGGGGCGCTGCTCTGCTCCTGACTTTTACCTGGTGTTCTTTGCTTCTCCAGTCCTCCCTTACCCCACAGGGGGCTCCCCACATCCCAACACTACATGTTCTCATCCAACAAAACCTCCCCCATCCTCCCTGCTCCAAGGACAGGCGGGATTATTGGGACAACAGGTCATTTGGAGCATGGCCCTGATCCAAGACTTCCCAAGCATCCTCGTTAATCTTTGTAGATCCCTTGCAGCTGGCGCTGTCATCATCCCCATTTTACAGACAGGGCCATGAAGGCTGAGATGTGACAGGACTTGCCCAAGTCCCACAGTGGAGAAGCCAGCAATGGAGGGGCAGGAGTCTGAGGTCAGGACGTCCGACCTCCAAGCCTCAGTGTGTGTGTCTGATAGAGAGGGCTGGATCCAGTGCCAGGGAGGTGGCATCTGCTCTTCTTTGCCACTACATTCTCAGGAGGGGCTTAAGTGTGGGCCCTCACAGCCTCTTGTCTGTTCTGGAGGTGGCTCACTTTGTCCTGTGACCTTGCCAGATGTGTGGCTGTCACTCGCCCTTGTCCTCCAGTTCTCTGGGTTTGGCCTGGCATCTACCACCCTGCCCTTTCTGAAGCCCTTGGGTTTTTCTTACGGGTGGCCACATCTGGAGGCACGGTCCTGGGAAGTGTCCTGTCACGCAGAACGGTGCCACTTTTCTCCGCTCACGACAAGCCCCCGCTGCATTGTCTCCTTTATATACCCTGGGGACCACGGGGGACTTTGCTTCTGTGGGAGAACCACCCGGAAGGAAAGGCTGGGCCAACGCCAGGCTGGGCGTGAGGCGGGTGGGGAGATCTAGGGAGGTACCCCCCTTCAGGACTAAAGGAGGCCCAAGGTGCCCTCCTGATCCTTGTCATGCCATGGCAGGCCTGCAGGCTGAAGGGCCCAGAAACGTCAGGTGGGGCAGCCCACATGGAGTGAGCTGCCATCACGTGGTGACCAGGGCCTGGGCAGATGGAGAAACCAGGAACCCTGCAACTGTAGTGGCTGCAGGACAGTCCTCCTGGACCGCCGAGGGCAGCTGCTATGCTCCCAAATCCACGTCCACATTTGTGCCAGGGACCTTCACCCGGGGCCCTCGTTCCTCCATATCTGCTTCCTGGTGCCTGCCACTAACTCCCTGACCGGCTTCCTTTCTTTCAGACTGGCCCCACACCCCGGCCTCTCAGGACCCCGGCTGCAGCACGAGCTCCTGGGGACGGGTCTGCCTCTACCACCCTGCCGTGCCCTTGTGCCCAGCCCTACCTCCCACGTGCCCATGGGGGCCAATCAGGGAGGGGTGGAGGGGCGCTCAGACTCACCCACCTATGTGCGGATCCAGAGGCACTCTGCCGAGGAGCGGGACCTTCAGGTCCTGGCACATGGCCGCCGCACCCCCGGTGGTGGGGGGGAATATCTGAGACTCCTTCTGTGAGGCCGAGAGGGAAGGAAACATGGTCTGTTTCAGGCTCCTCAGGATGGACGCCGTGTACGAGAAACACACAGAAATGGCTGATCAGGATTGTAAACCACTGAACACCGGGAGTTTCCCTGTAGTCCGCAGGAGAGGGTTTGAATGCTGATCCCACTTCCTGCAACGGCGGGGCGAACAGGAAGGGCTCTCCCAGCACCGCTCACCTTACACTTGGGGCAGACGAAGCCGCTCATGTTCTCCACCACCCCGATGATGGGCAGCTTCACCTTGTGGCAGAAGTTGATCTCCTTGCGGACATCCTGGAGCGATACTTCCTGTCAGGGTTAAAGAAGACCAGCTGTTCCCGTCAGCGTGGGAGAAGGGGATGTCGCGTGCTCGAGGGGACGGCTGCTGGGCAGCTGATTCACCACCACCAAGCCCTAGGGATTCATGCGGCTTATTCGGTCAGTGTTTACTCAGTGCCTCGGGCTAAGCGCTACTCTAGGTGCTACTTATTTCCTACAAAACCCTGGAAGGATCCATTTGAACAGCCCAAACTGGCAAACAAGGAACGTGGAGACCAGAGCCCTGAGTGCATCACGATGCTCAGCCTTCTTGTAACACACCACGCTGGGCCGAGATCGAGGTGTATGCGACTGTCCAGGTGGGCCTCAGCCCCCTAGAGCCCGTGGGCGCTCTGGCTGGCTCCTCACATGCTGTCGCTGCTGCCACTCTGCACGGGCACGGCTGAGTAGCTGTGACAGCGACCTGAACCCACAAAGCCTCAGGTGCTTACTGATCAGCCCTCAGTGAGGTGATGACGAACACACCCGACTTGCAGACCAGAGGAGAACAAGGACTGCTGCCCACCGAGGCTCATGTTGAATGCACTTCTGAACCCTGAAGGGCTCTTTCACAGGGCGGCCGTGGGGTGCAGCATCCCTTCGCACCCCCACTAGTTTCCCCATCAAAGCCACTGCAGATGTGGGGCCCAGTACTCGCCCTGCTTCTTACAGTTTGTACGGTGACTGCATGGCACCTGCGGTTCAACCCTCCTGGGCTCCCAGAAGGCTTGTGGCTCACAGGGGCCTGTTTTTCTCAGGGAGCTGAGAAAACATGATAGGCCTGAGGCCTGAGGCCAGAGCACAGGGACAAGGCAGCTGCTGGGAAGCAGACCAGCTGTCCCTTGGTGTTGCATCGCCTCACACCTCCACGCATCTCTGCTCAACTTCCTGTAAATAGAAGCTTTGCTCCTTTGTCAAAATAGCCCCTAAAATCCCACCAGCCTGAGTTGGCGCAGGGCGTGAGAGGCTCTGAGGGAGTGGTGTCCTGGCTGGAGTCACATTTTGCGGAGAAGTCTGCAAAGCGCACGCAGAGTGGAGAGCCCTGGAGAAGGGCCAGCACCTGCCACTCCGTCCCCTCTCCCTGCACCCCAGGGGACTCCACGTTTCCTCTCAGGGTGCCACTGGAGGAGCCACCTTTGTGCCGACTAGATGTTCGCTGGCGCTGATGCTGTTCTAACAGATTTTTAGAGGAGTCTCAGGTCCACAGCAGAGTGAGTACGAAGCATAGTTCCCATGCCCCTGGCTCCCACACGGCACAGCCTCTGTCACTGTCGACACCCACACCAGCGGGCCCATTCCAACTTCGGGGACATTTCTTTGGGGACCTGTTTGTGATAGTACCGCTGGCCTAAAGAGGGGGGCCCAACCCCTTTGTACGACTCCAGAAGAAAATGTTCCTAAGGATAAATCCATCCCTGGGCGGCACCAGTGCCTGGGCCAGGCCACCCCCACTCCTGTCTAGCTACCTAACTCATGTCCTGCTCCTCCGAGCGCCCTGGCCACTCCTCTCTACAGGGTGCCAGAGGGAGCTGAGGGGCCTGAACCCACCACACCACCGCCCGACCAAGAAACCCTTCACATGGTCTGCCCTGCTGGTCACTGCGCACTGTCCTTAGAGCCAGTCTTTCTGGCTGCCCTGGAGCCCAGCACACAGTAGGTGCTCAGCGAGTGCTTGATGGACAGGGACCACAGGGTCACCCTCGCTGTGCCTTCAAGCGGTGAAGGGCATCAGAGGAGAGGCCCACTGAGAGGAGAGTGGTTGGTCTGTGGGTCTTTACGCTTGATGCCGGTCCCAGCCCTGCCTGGGTTTGCTCCCGCTGCTTGCCTCACGCGGCCCTTACTCTCACTCCCCGTGTTCGGTTCAACACAGGCTTCCAGCAGAGCCTCTAAATGACCTGGGCAGAGGGAAACTGATATCACCAAAGAAAGGGCATGGACGCCCGAACTGACCCAGAAATCCGTCAGCACCCCAGCCTGGTAACTGGGGAAATTTCCTGACCTGGTCTGAGACGTGAAAGGAAGAAGCTCGGCAGATGGGAGCCCTGACACAGAGCGTGGCCCAGGATGATATGCCACATGGCCTGGCTAAGCAACAGCACCCGTGGTCTCTCTGGCAATAATGAACCATTGGTGTTTAACCTCTGGATACTGGGAAAAAACTGTGGAATGTTTTTATCACGGTAAGTACCTAGAACAAAGATAAAGTTTTCTCTGGGAGGTTTCTGCAGCTGCAGGTCAGGCGTGGTGGCAGAACACAGGTGCCGGAAGCTGCCACGAGACCAGGGTCACGAGCTGTGCAGGAGCAAACCCTCTCCACTGGGGCAGGTCTGGGCCGGCCGTGCTCACCTGGGGCGTGGTGATGATCACGGCACCGTCGATGTGCGCTGCGGCCAGGTACTGGACCACCGAGAGGTGCTCGTCCGACGTCCCGGGCGGGGTGTCCACGATGAGGAAGTCAACCTCGCCCCAGTCCACGTCACGGAGGAACTGCTTGATCATGCCTGGAATGAGGAAGCCCAGGTGAGGCCAGCCTTTCTTCCCGCCGTGCTCACGACTCTCGTCACAGAGCACAGCTGGTCACTTCCGTGCACGCGCGGCCTGAGTTCCACTTCAGGGTGTTCTCACCTGGGCAACGTTGCGCTGTCTGGGGGCATTTCTGGCTGTTACACAGGGCAGGAGTGCTACTGGCAGCTCGTGGGTGGAGGCCAGGGACAATGTGAAACCTGATCACGGAGCGCAGGCCACACCTCTGCCACCCCAGTGGCGGTGGTGGCTAGGCCGCAGGGGCCTGCCCTAGTAATGCTTTTCCGTTGCTGCCCTCAGCCTGGGTGCCACATCCACCTGGGACAGACCCTAGCCCCATACTTGTCTCTGACACAAACACCCCACTATAAAGCCACAGCAAAACAACTCCAAGGACCTACGGTTCCCAAGGAGAGAAAAAGTCACAGCAGATACTAAAGGTGACATAACAGAAACTAGCACGTCTATGAATTTCACCCAACCGGTGAAGAAAGAGGCAACTGGAGGCTTAAAAGTAAGGTACTACAACACCCGGCAGGGGAAGGCCCCGCCATCCTGGCAGGACTTGGTATAGATGACACAAGGAAAGGAGGAGGAGAGTGGCAAACCATTCTTCTTTGGTCCCCTCCAGATCACGGCGTCGTCGGGACTGCTGAGCAAGAAACCCACTGACATCACCCCCAGGTTGTCGTCCACGTACTGGAGAGGGAACAGAGGTGAGGGGAGACATGCGTTACTCAGAAACAGAGAGGCACTTCCCTGTGGCTTTTGTCTCACCTCTGGCTGAAAAACCCATTCTGGAGCTCAAAGGACATGTGACCTATGAGTATATTCACTCCCTGTCTCCTCAAATCATTTTTGAAAAAAAGGTTACCACATTGGAAGGATCTGAAAGGGGCCCTGTGTGGCCATGTGATACATGACAGTAAACACGTGAAATAAGTAAATGTCACCTCCTCAACTGTCTTGACCTGAGAACTGCAAACTTTGGCCCCTGGGGCCCAACCTGGCCCACTGTTTTTTTCTTTTTTTTTTTTTTTTTAAAAATGTTAGAGACTTGCTATAGGACGTGCGTGTTTGCTAGACAGACAGAGACAGGAGAGACAGAAAGCGAGAAATCACCCCCCAGGGCCACACCACACTCCCTTCTCCTCCATTCTCCTCCCGGGATCTTGGGAACACATACACGTGCACCCAGGGTGATGTTAAAGTCATTGGGTCTGGGACTCGAACCACAGTCGGCCATGTGGGAATCCAGCGTCCTAACCACTACGTCATCGGCTGGTCCCAACCCACCATTTGTTTTATAAATTAAGATCTATTAGAATACCATCATAGTTGTTCGGTTACACGTTAGTACTCTCGAGCTACAACAGCAGAGAGTTTAAGGCCTACAAGGTGAAAATATTTACTATCTGACCCTTTTACAGAAAGTTGGCCAATCCCTGTGCCTTGGAAAGTGCCTCAATAAATACCGGCGGACTGACAAACAGATGGGTGGAGAAAAACGCCGCCAACCCACCACGGACCTACTGCACACACACAGCCCGCACGAAGGCCCCTGAAAATAAGGAAGATGAACACTCACCACTGGAGACCAGCCTGAGCCACTCTGGTGAACCTGTGGGGCACAAGCATCCATGTCAGCCTGAGAAACCGTGCCCCTGCTCACACTCACGCACAAACTGTACAAAGCGGACGGTTTCATAAAACAACTCGCTATCTCACATGGTAGCACTAGGTTCTTTTTCAGAAAGTATTTATTTATTTCTTTCATGAAAGGAACAGACAGCAAGGCAGGCCCCTCAGCACAGGGCCCTGAGTCTACGATCCACCCCCAGTCTTGGCCAGGCCAGGCCACGGGCCCACAGTGTGCACGCCCAGATGCACGGGGAGGTCCTGGGACGTGAAGCAGGACCTGTCCACGGGGCCCTGTTGCATTCTCCGCACCACTGCCTGGCTCTGTGTACCACTGAATCTGGACTGGCCAATACCCTTTGCTCTCCTAGTCAGGTCATTTTGAAACGCTACCTGGGCATCTAGTCAGGGCATTCACATCCAAACCTGGGTCTGACATATACTTTAAAAAGAACTCAGTTGTGGGTGATTGGAAAAACACAGGTAACCGCTGAGCAACAAGGCTGCTTCTGTGAGCGTCCGAGTCAAGGGCAGAAAGTGCCTTTAGTGAAGTGGCTGATTCGGAACCTGCCCTGCTGCTGGCTTGAGCTTCGGCTCTGCTGCTGCCCTCAAGAGCAGGAGCCAGGCCAAGGGGGAAGCCTCTTGGGGCTCCTCCAAGCCTCAGCTGCCCCCAGCGGCAGGCTCCACTGGGGTCCAAGGATCAGCTCTGCACTGGCTCTTTACCGTGAAACTAGCACTTCAGCAACTCCCAGTGATGTAGCAGGTGTGGACACTCTGCTCTCTAGGGCAACCCATGGGGCCGAATCCCAGGTCTGCTTCTCTTGATGAAATCTCACTCTTTCCAACAGCTTTGCTGAGAACGATGCGCACGCCAGAGTTCACTCGCTCAAACTGGGCATCGGAGCAGCCTTTTGGGTATTGAGGGGTGGGCCACCGTCACCACAGTCAATCACAGAACATCTCTGTCACTCAGAGAAGAATCCCTGTGCCCCTCAGATGACGTCTCCCAAGCCCACAGACTGAGACAGTCCCTCGCCTACTTTCTGTCATGACGGACTTGCCTGCAGTGTACATTTTGTAAAATGGAGCCATGTAACACAAGGGACTGTCCTCCTGCCTCAGCCTCCTAAGTAGCTGGGACCACAGGCATGCTCCCCCATCAGTAGGCTTTCTAGGTGGGCCAGGAATCGAACCCGGGCCTCCCATGCAGCCTCAGTTTTCAAGCAGCAACATCTACCAGTGTGTGCCACTATGGCAGGGCCTAAAGTTCTACTTTAAAAAAAAACAAACACAAAAAAACCCCTACTCATTCATATTTACAATTGTGCACTGAGTCACCAGTGTCAGAGAAGGGTGACCACGACTATCCGATAGTGTAGAAAAGAACTCGGTACTATGGCTTTACTTTCATCTCATCATTTAAAAATGGCTGCATCTGGGCGGCTACAGGGAGTCCCGTGCACCCATGCTACCACGTGGTACTGATCGGAGTGATCGCAGGGATCCCCTGCTCTGCCTCAGCTGTGGGGGAAGGTGCCAGTGTCCCTCCTGCACCCTCAGAAGCAACACCCAAGACCTCAGCAGAGCCCGCAAGGGCTGGTCCCACCTGCCTTGGGCTGTCTTCAGCCCCACTGGCCACTCTGCTGAGGACGCCCTGGCTTCAGGGCCCCTGCACTTGCCCCCGTGGCCCAGAATGCTCCTCCCAACTGCCCACGTGACTGACTGCCTCCCTTCACCATCTGCTCACATGCCAGTCTCAGGGAGGGTGCCTCTGACCTCCCAATAGCCCTGCCTGGCCGCTTACCCTGCTCTAGTTTGGTGTCATCTACCACCTGCCCTCTCCCCGAGGGAGGGGTCTTTCTCTGCCCTGTTCACCCCAGAACAGTGCCTGACACTAATAAAACGATCAGCACATCTTGAACCCCAGGACCTCCAGGCATCCCTGTCCCAGCTTCCGTGTACTATTCTGGGGGGAATCTTTTCTTGGTTGGCTTTTAGCTAACCAGAGGGAGGGACCGGCTTTTGCACAGACTGCCGCGACCCTGCCCCCAGCCACGTCACCCGCTAGCCTCGCAGTCTCAGTTCCCCAGGGGAGACCACAGGCCAGAAACATTCCCTCGCATCCAAGGAACAGCCCCTCGTGAGTCCTGGCCACGCGTTCCCAGACAGCTAAATTTCCGTGTCTTGCTTCTGCATTTCACTTGCTGTTTCCCTTCCCTTCTAAAAGGCATCGAAACCAATGGTTCTCAAATGGTGTAGATGGACTTTATATATCGTACTGTCCCCGCAAATCCATAGCTACTGTTAAAGGAGACAGAGAAACTTACAATGGCGTTGAGTCCAGCAAGTCTGTAAGTGAACGGGCTTGCTTACCGCTGTGGGCTTCAAGTTCAGTGCTACGCACGCTGCCTTACGAGAATGACTTCCTGCGTCCAGGACCACTGCTCTTACCTGTTCCCCTTCCAGTCCCATTATCTTGGGAATAGATGGCCCACATATGTCGATGTCTAGAAGAGCAATCTGGAACGGCAAGAGACAGAGCAGGCCTAAGTGAACGTGCACGTTACTCCACCTCTGCACCACTGCGGGGGGCTGGGCAGGGGAACAGGATGGCGAGGAGACAGGAGACCTGGTCAGCCCGGCAGCAGCCTGATTCTGATGAGGGGCAGCAGCAGCACCGATGGCCCAACCCACAGGAACACACGGTCCCAAACTCCTGAAGAGCCCCTGGCAAGGTCATCACACTGACGCCCATTGGCTGAAGTCCTCTAGGGCAGGGGTCCCCAACCCCTGGGGCCACATGGGAAGTGCAGCTTCATCTGTATTTCCAGCCACTCCCCATGGCTCACATTACCGCCCGAGTGCTACCTCCTGTCAGGTCAGCATTGGCAATGATTCTCCTAGGAGCGCGACCCTGCTGTGAACTGTGCACAAGAGGGGTCCGGGTTATGCGCTCCTTGTGAGAATCTCATGCCAATGATGTGAGGCGGAGCTGAGGCGGTGATGGTAGCAATGCTGAGCAGCTGCAAATACTGCGTTATGGTCAGCTGTCTAAGTATTTCGTTACGTATCATGACGTAATAATAGAAGACGTATGACAAAGGTCATGTGCTTGAATCACCCCAAAACCACCTCCACCTCCTATCTGTGGAAGAACTGTCTTCCACGAAACCAGTTCCTAGTACCAAAAAAGCTGGGGACTGCTGCTCTAGAATGACCTTACAAACTTGAGTGTCAGGTAACACGGGGACTCAGGTTCAGCCACTATTTACTCCTAAGCCCTGACTGCGTGTTTAGGAGGCGAGGATCACTGCATCTGCGTTACAGAAAAGGAAGCTGAGGCAGGCCAGCCCTGTACCCCAGGGTACGGTGGGATTCCGGAACCCACATGGCCAACATGGTTTGAGTTCTGGTGGCTTGAAAAACATGCTGGGCACACGTGTGTGTGCATCCAAGACCCTGCCGGGCAGGAGAAATGGAGGGAAAGGATCTGCCCACTTGGGGGTGCTTTCTCCTCTTCTCTGATGAGCACACACAGCCTCAGGCAATGAAAACAAAGAAAAGGAAAGTGAAGTTCAGAGAGGCCCTCATTGAACTGACTCGTCCAGTGAGCAGGGACAGGGCCTGGACACATCGGGGTCCTCCAACTCTAAGGCCAGGGCTCCTCTATGCCCTCGTGGGGCCCCACGAGGATGGCTGGGGCAGGACTGAGCTCTGACAAGCCCCACTCCCGTGATCCCAGAGATAGTGAGAGCTTCGGCCACACTTTACAAAAAGACACTTAAAACAAGGGCATGTACAACATCTCTTTTCTAGCAACTGAGTACAGCTCCTGATGAATTCTTTAACCCAAACTCCCTGCTTTCCCAGTCCCGTAAATGGGAACTTCTAGGACAGCCTTCGGGCTGAAGAGCAGGGCTCGTATTCATCTTGAAAGCTGTAAGGTCTCGGATCTAAAGTGCAGCACCTCTGGGTAACTTTTTAACTTGCCCAAATTCGCTTCTTGTTTCCCATTCCATTCTCTCACAGACCCAACCTCCCACTTCCTCAGCAGTCTCCACCCGGTGGCCTGGAACTTTTCCTCTAGGTCAGCGCTCTCCTCAGGCGCCCTCTGCTGGACTGCCCAGAGCACAACAGAGTGACTTGCTGGATGGCCTCTGCCTTCTGCGACAGATGCCAGCACCTGGAGTTGAGGTGTGTCAATGACGCAGTCATTTCATAGCAGGGCCTGATGATCTGGGAGATGGCACCACCACTGCGACCCTGACAGAGACTTTCCTCAGTACCCTTGGGCTTCCAGCCCGTCTCCATGCCCTCCTTCCCAGGAATAAGTGAATCCTTCCATGTGAAGAACTACACCCCTCCACAAGCGAGGGAGTGCATCTGGACTGGAATGATGCGGACACAGGAACAGACGGCTTGCTCCTGTGGCGGCCCCTAGAGGCCAGTGACAGTTCCTACCCCCAGATCTCGGGGTAGCCTGAGATTCGATCCCTTCCCCATCTGCCCAAGTCATTTCCTTTCTGCTTAGGTCAGGCCAGAGGACCGGGGCTGACAGAGGCACCTGGGAGAACCCTCAGTGAAGCCCTGAGGCCCTCGGTAGGAGCTGAGGGAAGAGCAGCACCTGCTGTGGGGAGTGGGGCGTGCAGATGCTGAGGGCTGCTGGAACCAAGTGTTCCTCCACCAGCACCCCAAACTTCCCTTAAAAAGCTGGGGCAGAGCATTCCAGTCCCACTTCCTGGTCTCTGCAGCGACATCACCTTACATGGGCTGCTTCTCCTCTAAGCCTCACCTTTCCAGGCTGTGATGGGGAGGTCGTGAAGGCCCCTTCCAGTTCTGGAGTCTGTTAGTCCCAGCAGAACACCTAGCGTTTTTGTTTGTTTTTTAAGGTTTTTGCCATATGGCACCTGTATTCACCAAAGACAGAAAGACAGTGGGCAGGAAAGTGAGAAATCACCCCTCGGGGGGGATGGCACACTGCAATCTCTTCTCCTCCTGGGATTCTGGGTACACACACATGCACCCGGAATGATTTTCAAGCCAACAGGTCCAGGACTCAAACCATGGTCAGCCGTGTAGAAGTCCAGTGCCTTAACCACCATGCCAGCTGCTGGCCCCAGTGCTGACCTTTTAATGACATAGCTCACCCATCAGATCACAAAAGGAGGGTCACGTATTTGTAATTTATGTGAGTCGTTAGCATCTGTGGTGTGGCAAGATGGCATGTGACTCCTTGATGTTCGAGGCTGACGTGTACACCGTAAAGACTCAATTTACACATTCCTTCGCCTGCCTGGAATTAGTCAGGGATGTTTTCCAATTCTGCCCTCTTTTTATTTATTTTTTTTTTGAGAGGTTTTTGCTATAGGGCGCGTGCGCTTGCCAGACAGACAGAGAGAGACAGAGAGACAGAAAGCGAGAAATCACCCCCCAGGGGGGATGGCCACGCCGCAATCCCTTCTCCTCCATTCTCCTCTCGGGATCTTGGGCATGCACGCACACGCGCCCGGCGTGAGTTTTAAGCCACCGGGTCCGGGACGCAAACTGCGGTCGACTACGTGGGAGTCCAGCGACATAGCCATTACGCCAACTGCTGGTTCCCCAATTCTGCTCTCTTGCTCTAAGGCCCTTTCCAAACAAGTCAGCAGACCTCCCACCTGCCTTAAGAGCAAACCCAGGATGGTCCTGCAGTCAGCACTGAGCTTCAACAGCAGGCAGGAAAGGGCCGGAAAGGGTCTCCACCACCCTGCTGGATTCAGGGCAGGAAGACACCCACTTCAGTCAACAAGACGCAGTGTTAACCACGTGCCGACACTGCGTGCTTCAGAGACAATGATGTTTTCATCATCTGGAGAAGGCCTGCCCAGGATAGCACACACTCCTACGTGCTGACTTTCCTTTTTAAACCAGCACTACAGAGAGGAATACGGCTTACACAGCCAAACGTCTACACTGACCGTGTTCTTCCTTCAGTACACAGGGAAGTCCAGGCAGGTGTGCAGCGAGGGCTTCTGAACATCGTTACATGAAAGTGAGCGATGTAAACAGTATCTACCCACAAGTGGTTACGTGCAGCTGACTGGGCTCAAGCCAGTCTCTGCAGAGCTGTGCAAGAATATTCCAAACAGCTTCTAACAGCAAAGATTTTTTTGGGTAGTATGGGCAATCTGAGAGATTTTTTCCAAGCCACTACAAATCTGACCCTCAACTGGCAAGAAACTGTTGGCTCATAGGACAATGAATGGAAAGTCCATATTGAACCTGCTCGGTTGCTGTACTTTGGGTAGGCTACACACTTATCTCTAAAGCAGAAACAATCATCTTCATGGCCCAGTCAGTGGAACAAAGTAATAATAATGACTGCTATTAGAGACACTACGCACTTAGGCACTGTGCTAAGTGCTTCGGCTGAAGCATCTCAGTCCTAAGACCCATTGTGCAGGTAAGAAAACCGAGGTAGTGGGCGCCTGGCAGCCCACCCAAGGTCACAGTGGTTTAGCCAGAGCTGGAGCATGAACCCGAGCTGTCTGACTCCAGAGCCTATGTTCTTAGCTACCCACCATACCTTTCATTAAAGCTGAGACCCAGAGTGGGTGGGATCAGGCAACCTGAGTTTTCATGCTATTTGTGTACTTTGCTGGAACTGACTGGCCTAGTGTGAGGGTCAGCAAACATTTTCTGAAGGACCAAAAAGAAACTATTTTAGGCTTTGTGGACAAAATCAAGGATAAGATATAGGAACTAATGCAGAAAATCTGAAGTAGCATGGGGACCAGCAGACGGTGTAATGATTATGTCTCTGGACGCCCATGTAGTTGACCAAGATTCGAGTCCTGGACCCGGCAGCTTAAAACTCACGCTGGGCGTGTGTGTGTGGCCCAAATCCCAAGAAGAGAAGGGATTGTGGCATGGTCATCCCCCCGGGGGGTGATTTCTCATTTTCTGTCTCTCTGTGTGGCAAGTGCATACGTCCTATAGCAAAAATCTCTTAAAAAAAACCAAAAAATTAAAGTAGCTATTTAAAAATGTATACTCTTAGCCCAGAGGCCACAGGAAGATAGGGACAGCTGGAAATGGCCTACCAGCTATTGTTTGTGGTTCTTGGCTTGGAGACAGCAGAAAGAAGTCAATAAAGAGGAAAACTAAGTCTGGGCTTCACGTACATCATCAGCACGCAGAGAGAGATGTCCCCTGCTGGCCATTCTCGTGGCTAGAAACCCAGCAGGACCTTTAATCTGACTGCATGGCCGTTCCGCGTCCTCTCTGTAGGATTGGGAGTCCAAAGAGGGCAATTCAACTTAGTCAAAGGGGTCAGTTCTCTAACAGCCACCATGAAGCCTCAGACAGGAGGAGTACCGTTCAGCGCTTCCCAGGGTCCCACCTGCGTGTTTTCATCCTCCGCCAGCCCATGGGCAAGGTGGGCACTGAATGTGCTCTTCCCAACGCCGCCTTTCCCGGACAGCACCAAGATCTTGTGCTTCACGGTTTTCATTTTCTCTTTGATTTCCTCGATGGCTGCAAAGAAATCAGTTAGGGTGAGATGTCCCTGACTATATCTTGAATGTCACCCTTCCAAAGGGCTAGAAGGAGCTAAGTCCTCGGGGCTGTTCCAAAGGATCCCGTGTGAAATGCTGCCTAGTCAATACGCGGCGCTATAAAGACAATAAGGCTACTGGGTGGGGTGGTGCAGCCAGAACGCCACACTCGGCAAGGCTGACCACATGGGACGGTTCAAGTCTCATCCAGGGACATCTGAGTACATGGGGCACGTGCATGTCCATGATCTGGGGCTGGCTGAAGCAGGGTGTGGATGGTGGCATGGGGACTCTGTGGGGTGCCTGTCTCTTTTGGTCTCTCACTCTCTCACTCATGGAAGGGAGAAATAAACTCAAAAAAAAAAAAGAAAAGAAAAGAAAAGAAAAGAAAAAAAGGCTGAGACCACACATGATTGATTGCTTTATTTACTGGCTTATGTGTTTGTCTCCCTCCACAAGAACATAGGTTCCACGAGGGTAGGGAGGGGTGGTGAGGATTTGAAGCATGCGCTGCTTTATTTCCAGCCTCCGTACAGAACCTCACACAGTGCGATGGTTCCCAGCCTGGGGCACAATCCACCTGGAGGGCATCTAGCAAGGTCTAGAGACGTTTTGTTGCTACGAGGAGGGGGTGTTACTGGCATCTTGTGAATAGAGGCCAGGGATACTGCTAACCATCCTACCAAGTCCAGGAAAGCCCCTGCAACAAAAATGGTCTGGACTGAAATGTTAGTAGCACCACGGCTGGGACTAGCCCCATGGCCTAATGGTTAAGAGGGCTGGATCTCACATGGTTGACAATGTGGTTCAAATCCTGGTCCTGGAGCCTTGAAAAATATGCCAGACATGTATGCGTGAATGCTGCAAATTCCAGCAGGATGAAGAAAGGAGAAGGGCTTGCAGCATGACCATGCACCACTGGAAAATGGGTGCTTCTGAAATTCCTCCCTCTGTGTCTGTCTCTGGCAAACACACCAACCCACTGGCAAAATTTAAAAAAAAAAATAGTGCTGAGGTTGAAAAACCCTGACAAACAGCAGACACATAATAAGTATGTCATTGGTAACTTTGTATATTGTGCTTCCAACATTTAATATTATCTCTAATCCTTAAAGTAACACTGTAACTATTTTTCTCCTTTGCTCAAGGTTCCACTATTTGCAGTGGACCCAAGAATAAAATCCAAGCCTCTGAAGATTCCTCCTGTCCCAGCCTCCCACTTTGTAAGATCCCACTAAGTGAATTGCCAGAGTCCTCTTCACCCCAGAATTTCGTCAAGATACTGTAGGACAGGGGACCAGTAGGTGGCGTGGTGGTTAAGGTGCTGGACACTCCCACATGGCCGACTAGGGTTCAGGTCCTGAATCTGGTGGCTTGCTTTCTCACTTCCTCTCTCTCACTCTCACCCTCTGTCTCTCTCTGGTCAAACTAAAAAAATAAATGAATGAATGAGTAAAATAAAGTAAAATAAATAATTATAAAAAAAAGATACTGTAGGACATATTTGAGTCTCCCAGCTCAACCAAGCTGCACCAGGGCAGTGACCCCGCCTGTGCGCAGAGCACTGTGCCCAAGAGGTGACGAACACACTTTGCTATAGAACGAACAGGTTTCTCAAAGGGAAGAAAATTTTGTCCAAAGACAGTATCAGGCAGAGCCAGGACCTAAGCGTGGTGGCGCCTTGACTCTAAAGTCCCTTCCCGCGGACCTCCTCGGGACCCGGCCGATTCCTGTCACTCAAACCTCGGGCCCCGCCTCTCGCCGCCGCCGCCTTTTTTCACACCTCGCTGTCTTCCGGCCCCGCCCCCGCCTCCACGCCGTAAGATTCCGCCCCTGTCACTCATTACTCGCGCCCCGCCCCTCACCGCCTACCCTCCCTGCCCCGCCTCTTGAGGACCAGGCCGTCTTCCTATATTATTGATACGTATCTCCAGCCCGCACCCATCACTCATCCTCCATGTACCGCCTCCCCACCACATCACCGCCCAATTATCTCCGGCGCCCCGCCTCTTCCGGGTCTGCGCCTTTCACTTCCCGTTCAGGCCTCGACCTTTCCTCACCCGGGTCCGGAGCGGCGCCGGCTCCAGAGGCGCATAGCCGCTGGTTGGGGCATCCCTGACATGAGGTCCCTCGGCCCGCCTGGGCGCTGTCGGCCCCCGGACAGTCTGCGCGGGGACAAGATCACAGTTAGAGCAGCTCACGTCCCGTCAGCCTCGCCACCCACGCCCCCTCTGCGAGCTCACCGTGAGGCGCCTCCTCCATCCCGCCGCCTTTGCCGCCGATGCGGTCACCGGAACCTGCTGTGGCGCGTTTCCGCTCGCAAGCCCAATCTTACTCTTCGGCCGCGCGAAAGAAATCTCGGGAATGACGGAGTGTGCGCACGCGCGAGCCTCGTACTGGGTGGGCGGTCTGTTATTTCTGTTCCCTTTAAAATGGGGCTCCAGGTAGGCGTATCGGTCAGAAGCACTTCAGCTCCTATCTTTTGGGAACAAAGGCGTTACTGTCCATGACCTTAGTACTGTTTTCACACAGCAGGGCTCTAACACTGACGCAGTACAGTTAGCTCGTATGCACGTTCAAGTTTCCTCCATTGTCCCAAATAAGACACCCCTCCTTTCTGCATCCAGTCAAGACTCACTCGCTGGTTATGGTCTCCATTGCCCTTTAATCCTCAACGGTCCTCCCCCGCCCCTTTTTTCTTTAATCATACTGATAACTGAAACGTCCAGGCCAGTCGTCTTCCAGAATATCCCATATTCGATTTGTCTGATCTTCCTGTCCCCGATCAGATTCAGGAAAAACAATTTTTGGCAGGACACAGTTGACTGATGTGTACTTGCCGTTACATCACATCAGGAGGCCGTGATGCCAGTGCGTCCTGGTAACGTGAAGGCTGCACTTGGTAACGGTGATCACGGCCCTGTTTCTCCAGTGAATGGGACCGTATCGATTACCCTTGTAATTAACAAGGATTCGCTGGGGTGATTGCTGAGATCATGTGACTGACCTCTCTCAGCCTTTCACTTAGTGGTTTTAGCATCATTGCCTGAGTCAGTTATATTGGTATTTGCAAAGTGGTGATTTCCCCTAACCCTATTTGTGACCTCCACATCTGTTAACTGGCATTCCCCTTAAAGAAGAGCTTTCTTTTCCTTCCCTGTTTTGTTTTTATTTTTGTGAAACTCACTATAGACTCCTGTGTGTGTACACACACACACACACACACACACACACATATATATATATATATATATATATATATATATATTTATTTATTTAATTCTGTGTTTTATAATAGTTTTTTTTCTGGTCAATTTCCCCCAAAATTTGGCCAATGAAGCCTCTTCAAAGCCAGTTTCGGTGTCCTTTGGGCAATAATCCAACTTCTCTGATGGCCAGAATCCGAAAAGGATGAAGGAATAGAGGAAATTGGGACCAGTAGTTAGCGTAATGGCTATGTTGCTGGACTCCCATGTAGTCGACCCAGACCCAGTGGCTTAAACTCACGCCAGACACATGTGCGTGCGTGCCCAAGATCCCGAGAGGAGAACAGAGGAGAAGGGATTGCGGCATGGCCATCCCCCCCCGGGGGGGGGGGTCATTTCTTGCTTTCTATCTCTCTGTCTCTCTCTGTCTTTCTGGCGAGCACATGCGCCCTATAGCAAAAACCTATCCAAAAAAAAAAAAAAAAATCGTTAAACACTTTGCTAAGGTCACATGACAGAGTGCAGGGGAGCAAAGGGGATGAACCCAAGCTGTCTGGCTTCAGGGCTTGAGAGCCAGTGATTCCTGACTGGCCCTGCCATTCTGGAGCCTAGGCTGGTTGGGACAACAGATAATTGCACATGTAATGACAGGGTGGTAAATGCTGACAAGACACCCAGGTGATGGCGCAGGGAACAATTCCTGGAGGAGACAAAGTCCACGAGCCTGAGGCTGAGTAGGAGATGCCCAGACAGGCCCGGGGTTGGGAAGTTTCAAGCTGAATAACAGGATTGGTGAAGGCCTGGAGGGCAGAGAGAAATTCCTGCCAGGTAGGGACTGCTGTTCGCTCCGCTGCAGGCGAGAAGGCAAGGTTGCAGGGAGGTGCTTGCCTGTGGTCAGAGGCAGAGCTGGGATTTCCACAAAGAGAGACATGGCTGGGCTTGCAGCCACCACACCGGCCAGTGGGAGGCAGCTTGTTCTTGTACTAAGGAAAGTGAGGCTCAGAAAGGTTAAGGGGATTGCCCAGAGACTCACAGCCAGCAGGCTTCACTGGAGCTCTTCTGATCACAGGCTTGTTTTCCTCTCAAACTGCAGAGACATGAAACAGGACCACAGAGGTTCTTCCTAACTGATGTCCCCTCTGGCAGGCTCCTCCCAGTTGCTTTCAGCAGACACCTCTTTAGATCTCTTTCCTCCCTAATTATCCAGGGGCTCGCACTCGGCATTGAGTCCTTGCACTGTGGCAGGAAGAAATGCTTCTCCTTGTTGCTCAACCTTTCCGTGGCTACTCTTCCCTACAAGGCTGTTAGAGGGATCAAGTGTTCCAATGGAAAAGTAAAAGGAACTGAACTAGGATGTCTCTCAGCATCTCTCCAGGTCTCTCCCCTACTCTCCCAGCCAAGCCTCTGCCTCACCTGAGCCAGGATTTCCCATCCTTCATAGAGCTAAGCTGAGGGCAGAAATCGGGCTGCAGAGCAACTCTGGGCCCACCTCTGACTCGGATCAGAAACTCCTGGGCTGGGCCAGCCAGTCTGCATTGTCACACTCACTGGGAGTAATTATATCCACCAAAATTTCAGGGCTGCTTTTTTTTTTTAAGTTATCTCTTCCATAAGCAAAGAGGGAAAGACAGAGGCTGCACTTCTAAGAGAATCTTGGCACCATGACCTAGCCCCAGCCCCAGATCAAAGACACACCCTTGCTTGGTGTACTCGGAGGTCTCCAGGTACAAACTGGAACCTTCCCCATGTGGGCTGCCTCATAAAATGTCACATTTGGGAACCGGCAGTTAGCGTAATGGCTATGTCGCTGGACTCCCACGTAGTCGACCGAGGTTCGCGTGCTGGACCCGGTGGCTTAAAACTCACGCCGGGCGCGTGTGCGTGCGTGCCCAAGATCCCGAGAGGAGAATGGAGGAGAAGGGATTGCGGCGTGGCCATACCCCCTGGGGGGTGATTTCTCACTTTCTGTCTCTCTGTCTCTCTCTGTCTGTCTGGCGAGCGCATGCACCCTATAGCAAAAAACCTCTCAAAAAAAAAAAAAGGTCACATTTTACTGCCGTGCCCCTCCCCCTTATTTTTTTTCCCCCAGGAGCAAAGAGGGCCACTATTTTAAAAAAGAGAATTATTTAATATTATTTACTTATTATTTTAATTTGATGAGAGAGAGAGAGAGAGAGAGAGAGAGAGAAAGAGAGAGAGAGAGAGAGAGAGAGAACGCGCACGCTAGCTGCCAGGTCCAGGACTTGAACCACAGTCAGATGTGGGAGTTGAGCACCTTAATCATCATGCCTCCTGCTGACCAAAGAAGGGCCACTTCTTACAGTGAGTGCTTCTCAAGACACTGTCTTGATGGGGCCAGCAGGTGGTGTGGTGGATAAGGGCTCTGGATTCCCACATGGCCAACTATGGTTCAAGTCCCGGACCTGGTGGCTTGCTTCCTCACTTTCCCTTTCTCTCTCTCTCTCATAAAAAGAAAAAAACAAACAAACAAAACTAACAATAACAAATGGAAATAAATAAATCTTTAAAAGAAAAAAAAAAAGACACTGTCTTGGGCCACTGCTGGTCACCCTTCCACATCCTTCCCCGGGGAGCAGCTTCATCTCCAAGGCACACTCAGTGGGAGGGATGCCCCAGACCTAGTTGCTGTCCCCGTTTCTCCCAGAGTTCCGAGCTATGCATGCCGATTCCTGGCTGTTGGATTTCTTGCATGGGTGACCTGTAAGCAGAACCAATATGTGTCCACAGCCTTTTCTCTGCCCAGCTCCTGCTTCTGGGTCTCGGCCCTGGGATGGCACCACCTCGGGGCTAAGAACCGGCTGTAAACCGAGCCTTGACTTTCCTCGTTCTCTGTCTCCCCACATCAGTGATCCGTGCAGCATGGCATCCCAACCCGGTGCGGGGGCTGAAGTCAACGGTGACTCATTGTTTCTCATGACTCTTCTGGTTTCACCTGGGCTCATTCATTTGGTTTCACTCAAGGGATAGTTGGTTAGGACGTCCAAGATGGCCTCACTCTCACAGCAGCCTGTTTCTCTCCATGTGACCTCGCTCACCATTCATTGGGTTAGCCTGAGCACCTTTACTTGGCAGCCCAGTCTAGAACTGGGCAGCCACTTTCACCGCACTCCCTCGTCAGAGCAGCCCAAGGCAGATGGCCATTTAGGTTTGGCAGGACGGCAGCCATTTTGAAATGAGGAAAGCTTCTGATGAGAACACTGCCCAAGTGCTGATCATGGGGAGGGAGGTCTGAGGGACGGTCAGATGAGAAACCAGGAGTGGGGATTTGAAGGAGTCAGGATAATTACTCAGGGGAAAGCAATGGACTCTAGTGAGGAATGATTTGCACCAATTTGTATCTTGTAGCAGTCACACAGTAGATCAGTGGATGAAATAAGACTAGAACCTGGGTCAAACTGGTTAAAATTTCAGATTCAAATTCAGAACGGGGAATTTTAAACAGGTGCAGGTGGTTCGAAGTCCTTCAAAATGCATAGGATGTGCCTGTAGTTCCCTGATTATACCAATAGATGGCACTCTTGCCCTATTTATGATCGAGACAATCAGAAAATGGAAACAAAATTAGGCTCAGTGGAGAATTTTCTCTCTTCCCTTGGATCCAACAAAAATATCTAAAAGGAGCTATTTTCACAACAGGCAGTAGACATACAATTCATATAATAGAGTAAAAATAAACAAGATTCAGATCCATTACCTATAGAGGAAGCATAAAGAACATGGGTTCTTGAGCACCAGGTGTTCGTGTTCAAATCCCATCTCCGTTTTCTAGCCTTTTCCTCATTCCTCAGTTTCCTTCTCTGTAAAATGGCAATAACAATGTTAACTATCTCAAAGGATTATTCTTGGGAAGATTAAACAAGTTAATATGGATAAAAGCTTTTTAAAAAGTACCTGGCACATTTAAGCCCTAGGCAGGTGTTAGCAATTGTAGTTTGTTCATTTCTTAAACGGTTTTATCGAGGCATAACTATACACAATAAGCTATATATATTGGAAGTTCTGATATGTTTTGACATATGGATATACCCAAAAGTTTCCTCGTGGTCTAGTTCCTGTTCTTAGACAACCATTGTCTGGTTTTCTGTCAGTATCAATTAGTTTGAATTTCCTAGAATCTTTTTTTTTAAGTTTTTTTTTCTTGAGAGGTTTTTGCTATAGGGCGCGTGCGCTAACCAGACAGACAGAGAGAGACAGAGAGACAGAAAGCGAGAAATCACCCCCCCCAGAGGGGATGACCATGCCGCAATCCCTTCTCCTCCATTCTCCTCTCGCGATCTTGGGCACGCACGCACATACACCCGACGTGAGTTTTAAGCCACCGGGTCCAGGACGCGAACTGCAGTCCACTACATGGGAGTCCAGCGACATAGCCATTACGCTAACTGCTGGTCCCCTAGAATCTTAAATCAATTGAATCATGTTATGGTTTGTTTCCCAAAGATTTATGTTTTGGAATTTAGTCTTAGTGGGTGGTAATTGGGTGTTTCCAGAAATTTATGTGCTGGGAACTTGGTTTATATTGGAGACGTGTTAAATGAAAACTTAATCCCTTCATGGTGTCCCAGGGTGGGGCCTTTGGGTGTGATAAGGTTATTAGGGATAGGACCCTGTAATTGAATGCTGGTGGGCTTATAACCAGGAAGAATGAGAGCAGAACAAGCGAGAAACTGATGGATAGAGATCACACTGTGCTCTGCCAGCTTCTGCCTTCCTTTGTTTTTTGTTTGTTTGTTTGTTTATTTGTTTGTTGTTTCTTATTTTTGTTGTATTCTCCCACTCTGAGGGAGTCTTCTCACTCTACTTATTATTTGTTTTGCTGTGCAGAAGCTTCTCAGCCTAATATAGTCCCATTTGTCTATTTTTGTCTGTGCTTTGGAGGTCTTCTTTAAGAAATCCTTGCCTACTCCAAGGTCTCCAAGAGTTTTTCCTGTGTTTTCCACCAGTATTTTTACAGTTTGATGTTTTATGTTTAGATTCTCAATCCATTTTGAATTAATTTTTGTTAGTGGTGAGAGATAAGGATCTAATTTCGTTCTGCAGGTGGATATCCAGTTCCCGCAGCACCATTTGCTAAAGAGATTTTATTTTTTCCACTGGATTCTTTTGTGCCCTTTGTCAAGGATCAGTTAGCTGTATGTTTTGGGGTTTATCTGGGAGTCCTCAGTTCTGTTCCATTGGTCTACCTGTCTGCTTTTGTGCCAATGCCATACTGTTTTAATTATCACAGATTTGTAATATGTTTTCAACTTGGGAAGTGAGATTCCTCCTACTTTATTCTCCTTGCACAGTATTGCTTTGACAATATGGGACCTTTTATGCTTGCAGATAAATTTTATGATTATTTTTTCTATTTCTGTGAGAAATATCTCTGGTAGTTTGATTGAGATTGCATTGAATTTGTAGGTTAATTTGGGTAGGATTGACATTTTGATTATATTAATTCTTCCAATCCAGGAACATGGGATGTTTTTCCACTTTTTTATATCTTTTAAAATTTCTTTTTCTAATGTTTCATAGTTTTCCTTATAGAGATCTTTGATGTCTTTGGTAAGGTTTATTCCTAGATATCTTATTGGTTTTGTGGCTATTGTAATGGGATTTCTTTCTTCAATATTGTCTTAGTATGTTTGTTGTGTATAAAAATGTTATAGATTTTTGTATGTTGATTTTGTATCCTGCCCCTTTTCTATATTCATTTATCACTTCCAGGAGATTTTTTGTGGATTCCTTTGAATTTTCTATGTATAGAATTATATCATTTGCAAATAGAGATAATTTCACTTCTTTTCCTATTTTGATGCCTTTTATTTGACTTTCTTGTCTAATTGCATTGGCTAGAACTTCCAGTGTTACGTTAAAAAGGAGCAGAGAAAGTGGGCAGTCTTCTCATGTTCCAGTTTTTAGTAGAAAGGCTTCAACTTTTCCCTATTCAATATGATGTTAACTATAGGTTTTTTGTGGATGTCTTTTATGGTGTTGAGGAATGTTCATGTCTTAATCATGAAGAAGTGTTGTATTTTATTGAATGCTTTTTCTGCATCAATTGATATGATCATATGGTTTTTATCTTTCCTTTTGTTAATGTGTTGTATTACATTTATTGTTTTGCACATGTTGAACCATCCTTGTGTCCCTGGTATAAATCCAACTTTATTCTGGTGTATAATCTTGTTAATATGTTGTTGAATATGATTTGCTAGTATCTTGTTGAGGATTTTTGTATCCATATTCATCAGGGATATGGGCCTGAAGTTTTCTTTTCTTTTCTTTTTTTTTTTTTTTTTTTGTCATGCCTTTATCTGGTTTTGGAATTAGGATGACAGAGACTTCATAGAATGGGTTTGGGAGGATTCCTTCCCTTTGAATTTTTAGAAATAGTTTAAGGAGAATTGGGATTAGTTCTTTTTTAAAGGTTTTGTAGAATTCAGAAGCCAAGTCATCGGGACCTGGGCTCTTCCTTGTTGGGAGACTATTTATTACTGATTCAATCTCATTGCTTTTTATGGGTCTCTCAAACTTTCTATTTCTTCCTGGGTCAACCTTGGTGTGGCGAGCCCCCGCCCATCGCCTCTCGAGCGCGCCCCTAAGATGGCGCCAGCGGAAGCCCGAAGTCTGCCCAGAGGGTGAACAACTTTGAGGAAGTGGAACGGCGGAGAGCGTGGAGAGCACGGGAACACGACATGTGACCAATCCTCATTCGAGGATTGGCTTCCGTACACGTGGACAATGCGCTGATTGGCTAAGGGCCCTTTAAAAGGCCCTGGGAGGAAGCGGGGAGAGGAGGAACTTCGGAAAGATAACCTGGGAAAATAAAGTGCTGAAGAGAAGACCGTGTCCGGGTCGTCTGTACCGCCGACAAGTGGTGGCCCGTACGGGGAACCTTTGAAGAATCAAGGAGCGGCCAGAACTCTTCCGTCCCAGGGCAGCCAGCTGGAAAACCTCGGTACGAGAGGTGAGTAAACAAACCCCGGTGAGAGGGGTCAGGCACCTCGGTGAGAGAGGTGGAGTGATCTCGGTGAGAGAGGTCATGCAGCCTCGGATTTAGAGGCTGGTTCCCAACCCCGTCCCTAGTCCTTTCCCTCCGTTAGTTCAAGGGGGTTCCGCTGGTCCGGACCGCTATGGGCAATTCCCCGTCCCATCCTCTGTTCCTAGCCCTAAAGCAACTGCTTAAAGTAAGGAAGTTGAAACTGCGTGATAAGACCATCGCAGGGTTCCTCGCGGACCTCGATTTGGTGGCCCCGTGGTTCGCGGCGTCGGGAAATCTTAGTCTACCCAGTTGGGACAAATTAGGGAGAGACCTTGAGCGAGCACAGCGACAGGATTTGATCGGAGGAGGAACCTACTCCCTTTGGAAAATCCTCCGAGCCTGTATCCATGATGCAAAGTATGCTCCCGTAGTAGAGTGAGGGCATGCTGCCCTCGAGGACATTAAGGAGGAGAGGTCCAACCGCTCGGAGCTCTCCGAGTGGGATGGAGAAGAGAGGGAGTCGGGCTCCGACTCCGAGCCCGACTCAGCCGATGAAATAGAAAGTTTACGGAAACAGTGCGATCGGCTGAGCATTAAGGACTCCCTTTCGGCCCCCCCACCGTATAATCCAACAGCCCCTGAGGCAAAAGGGGGAGATTCATTTCATCAAGAGGCCTGGAGGGAGGCTAATAGCAGTGGGATGCTGGGAACGTTTCCGGTGTTTGTGGATAACGCCGGAAACAGATATCATGAGCCACTTGACTTCAAATTAGTCAAGAACTTGGCTGAGGCTGTCCAAGTGTATGGTATCAATGCAGCCTTCACGGTGGCAATGGTCGAGAGTTTCGAACGCTTTGCCATGACCCCCAATGACTGGCAGCGCATGGCTAGGGCAACACTCAACCCAGGGCAGTATCTGGACTGGAAGGCTACAGTCATAGAAAAGGCCAATGAACAGGCGGCCTGAAATCGAGCCGCAGGGAACCCTGCAGCGCAGTGGGATGCAGACATGCTCCTCGGAATGGGTCATTTCGCTAACAATCAACTAGGGTACCCGCAACAGGTTTATGAACAGATCAATCGTATCTGCATCCAGGCCTGGAAGGGGTTGCCAAATTGGGGAGAAGTTTCAGGGAACCTTACGAAAATAACACAGGGCCCTACAGAGCCATTCTCCGATTTTGTTGCCCACCTCATGGAAGCCGCCGGCCGTATCTTTGGGGACGCATACTCAGCGATGCCCCTGGTCAAGCAACTAGTGTATGAACAGTGCACCAAAGAATGTCAGGCAGCCATTACCCCCTATAAGACAAAGCCACTTGAGGTCTGGATGAAGGTATGCAGGGAAATTGGGGGACCGCTAACCAGCACGTCGCTGGCGGCGGCCATCTTAACCGCTACCCAACGAGGACCAGGAAGAGCCCCACGAGTGTGCTTTTCTTGTGCAGGCCAGGGCACATGAAGCACGAGTGCCCGTTCCCGAAACACCCCAAGGCAGGGGTATGGGAGCCATATAACCCAGCGGCTAGTGCTCTCTGCACCCGATGTCGGAAAGGCAATCACCTGCCAGATCAGTGTCGATCAATTAGAGACATTGACGGGCGGCCCCTTCAGGCTCCATTTCAGGGTGGAGCGTGGCCAAAAAACGGGCCGCGGGGCCCTCGACCCCAGGGCCCTCAAACATATGGGGCAACACCTTCACACCTCTCCCCAGCCATGTACCCGGCGTTCACGCAGCCGGCCCTAAGCCCCCTGAATCAGACCTGGCCCAGCTTCCAGCCGCCCAATCTATCTGCCGAGCCACTTCAGGTTCAGCAGGACTGGACCTCTGTGCCACCACCCGACTCGTATTAACCCCCCAGATGGGCGTACAGATCGTAGACACAGACCTGTCGGGGCCCCTGCCAGTTGATTCAATGGGGCTTGTTTTGGGCCGGTCATCAGCTACGCTGAGAGGCCTGATTGTTCATCCCGGAGTAATTGATCCGGACTACACGGGAGTGGTAAAGGTTATGGTTTCTGCCCCCCGGGGACTTGTAGCCATTTCCCCGGGAGACAGGATAGCTCAATTGGTGGTCCTATCCAGTTTGCATGGCAATTTCCTGGCCACCGATAAGGAGCGTGGCACTCGGGGCTTTGGCTCCTCTGGGACAGATGTGATTGCTCTTGCATTTGATCTAGGGACGCGACCGCTCATCACCTTGACAATTGAGGGGAAGGCTATCAAAGGACTCCTAGACACTGGAGCTGATCGCAGCGTTATAGCTGAAAAGGATTGGTCTCCTTCATGGCCAGTCCAACAGGCCTCCCAGACCCTTCGTGGACTGGGGTATGCGAGCACGCCTAACATGAGTGCTCGGGAGCTAAGCTGGAGGGACAATGAAAACCACTCTGGGAAATTCCAGCCCTATGTGCTGGCCTTGCCCATTTCCTTATGGGGAAGGGACCTGATTACATGTATGGGTTACTCGCTATCTAACACCTATTCAAACATATCCCAGCATATAATGACCCGACAGGGTCGCCATCCTTCCTTTGGATTGGGAAAACACTTACAGGAACGAACTTCCCCCATTCAACCTGAGGCCCGAGCCCCTCGACAGGGCTTGGGTTTTTCCTAGGGGCCACTGACTCTATGATCCCCATTACCTGGAACACGGAGGAACCAGTGTGGGTGAGTCAGTGGCCCTTGTCTCAGGAAAAACTCCAGGCAGCCTCCCAACTTGTACAGGGTCAGCTGGCCCAAAAACACATAAGACCCTCCACGTCCCCATAGAACACCCCAATTTTTGTTATCAAAAAGAAATCAGGAAAATGGTGGTTGCTTCATGACCTGCGTGCTGTGAATGCCCAAATGCAACCAATGGGCCCAGTTCAGCGAGGTCTTCCACTGCTCTCTGCAGTACCTGCACAGTGGTCAACAATATATATAGATATAAGAGATTGTTTCTTCTCGATCCCACTGCATCCCCAGGATGCCCCTCGCTTCGCATTCACCCTTCCATCTGTGAATCACGAGCGGCCCGATCAAAGATTTGAGTGGGTAGTCTTGCCTCAGGGCATAACCAACAGCCCCACCTTGTGCCAACTGCACGTAGACCATGCTCTTCTGCCTGTCCGAGAAAGATTTCCAGCCATTCGTTGTATTCATTATATGGATGACGTTCTGCTCGCTGCTGTGGATCCAGAACTTTTAGATTCAGCTTTTGAGTTTCTCGTGGTCACCTTAAGGGGATATGGGTTGGAGATCGCCTCGGAAAAGGTACAAAAGGGAAACAAACAGTCTTTCCTGGGAGCGACCATTACTCCAAACACCGTGGTCCCACAGAATATCACCATCCGGGTAGACCACCTTAAAACACTTAACGACTTTCAAAAGTTATTAGGGGATATCAATTGGATTCGGCCATATCTAAAAATCCCTAACCAAACGCTAAGGCCTCTGTATAATATACTCCAGGGGGACTCTCGTCTTGATTCACCTAGATCCCTCACCCCGGAGGCTCAAGAGGCCTTAGAAACTGTTGAGGCAGCCCTGAGTCAAGCATCCTTGAGGAGAGTTAGGCCCGATCAGTCAGTGATAGCCTGTATCCTCCCCACGAGGGCACAACCAACAGGAGTCCTGTGGCAGGAGGGCCCGTTACTCTGGGTCCATCCTAGATCCCATGTACAAAAGACAGTCAAGCACTACCCCATTGCAGTAGCAACCTTGGCCCTCAAAACAATCAAACAGTCTGTAGAACACCTTGGTCTCACACCCCAAGTGCTAATAGTTCCCTATACTGCACATCAGGTTTCAGTACTAACCGCTGCCACTGACGAGTGGGCTATCCTGGCCTGCACCTTTGCGGGGCGAATAGACAACCACCTGCCAAAACACCCCCTACTGACCTTTGCTCAACAACATCCAGTCATCTTCCCCCAAGTCACTAAAGGCCAACCTATTCCTGGAGCGTGTAATATCTTCACTGATGGGTCCAAAACAGGAATCGGGGCCTTTATTACCGATGGCCATCCCCCAACCTCGATCCAATTCGCCTCCAGCTCCCCACAGATGGTTGAGCTACTCATTGTTTTGGACGTCTTTCTGCGCTTTCCTGAGCTATTCAACCTCATAACTGATTCTCAATATGTGGCTACCCTTGTTAACGCTCTGGAAACAGCTGGCATGATTTCCCACACCACTCCAGTCCACACACTTGCGGTTGAGCTACAACGTCTCATTCTAACTCGCAAGAACCCTTTCTTTATCCAACATATCCGAGCCCACACTGGCCTTCTGGGTCCTCTGAGTGAGGGAAACGACCAAGCAGACAGACTCACCCAAATCCAGCAGGCATTCTATCTTTCCCCCCGCAGCGTGCCACGAACTTTCATGCCCAGTTCCACGTTAATTCCAGAACACTCCAGAAAAAATTTAATATCCCGCGGCAACAAGCCAGAGATGTTGTCAAGGCCTGCGGGGCCTGTGCCCCTTTTCTCCATCCCCCTCATTGGGGAGTCAACCCGTGAGGTCTTCGCCCGCGACACCTCTGGCAGATGGACGTGACTCACGTGCCAGAATTTGGAAACCTTAAGTATGTGCATGTGTCCATAGATACCTGCTCAGGGGTCATACACGCCTCTGCCCTTGCTGGCGAAAAGGCTGATCATGTCATCACCCACTGCCTTGAAGCTTGGGCAGCTTGGGACATGCCTCGGATCCTTAAAACTGACAACGGTCCGGCCTACACCTCAAAAGCATTTGTACACTTTTGCGTCCAGATGCAGATAGACCTCAAGCATGGTCTCCCCTACAACCCCCAGGGTCAGGGCGTCGTAGAACACGCCCATCGAACGCTCAAAGAAACTCTACAAAAACAAAAAAGGGGGATAGGGAAGGACTTCAGGCCCAAACAACAACTCTCCTTGGTCCTATTCACCTTAAATTTTTTGCAACTGGATGAGGAGAACAGGTCCGCTGCGGACAGGCACTTTGGTCCATGGGCACAAAAACAGGGATTTGTCAAATGGAAGGATGTCCTGAGTGGGCACTGGCGGGGTCCCGATCCGGTACTAACATGGGCCAGAGGCTCGGTATGCGTCTTTCCCCAGGACAGACAGGACCCAGTGTGGGTACCAGAAAGATTGACCAGGACGACCTCTGCCCCCGAAGAAAATAGAGCCCCACTTGTGGATACTGATAAGTATACTAGGGATGATGGCCCAAGGAGTGCGGACCGCACCTCAATGGGGCCTCCTCTCTGTCTTCCCTCGACCCCTTCCGGTAACCCACTCAGCCAGGATGTTCCCGCGCCTATTCACAACTAATTCCACCCTAGACTTACCCTTCCTGCCATTTGAGGATGACCTAGCTGAAGCCCCCGGGAACAATTTTACTTTGCCGGGTGCCCTTTGTTTTCACATACTGTCTAATACAATACACACCGGTCAATCAGGCTGTATTGAGCTGTACAATCAAACAGGAGCCTGGGTAAAAAGGCCAAAGCCTGGAAACACCACCGCCCCCTGTACCTGGATTCAGGGGCGTTGGCCTACTCTAGAGCCCGCAGGTAATGATACACCGCCCAGCCAACCCCGGTGGGCCCCCTTTTGCAGAGGCAGTCAGAGCGACTCCCTTGTCCCATGGACTGGCTGTCAGTCCCGCAAACAGGGGTGGACCAAAAAACACTTTTATGAGTCTTGCAGCTAATATTTCTCGAGAGCTTTCCTCCCACCTTACAGGTAACTGGTCCTTAGAATTTGACAAACTCACAGAAGCTTTACGTGTCCAGATTGTCAACATCAACTCCACTCGCGTCAGCCCTGATGTAGCTCGCGGCCTTGGGCAAGCCTTAACAGCAGGATGACAGCATTGTTACTGCACTCGGGGCCCCTGAGAGGGCCGCCCCGAGGAGGGCATGACCAGCTGCATATGGGTTGGCACCACCATCTCCTATCCCCAAAAAATCTGTGCCGGACAGGTGGCCGCCTGGCTCGATGCCCTAGTGCATGGAGCCACGCGTCTTACATGGTCCCTATTCTCCTGGGGGTTGTGTCCTCTACCCTCTCCTGCTTTGTGAAAACAAAAAGGGGGAACTGTGGCGCGCCCCTGCCCATCGCCTCTCGAGCGCGCCCCTAAGATGGCGCCAGCGGAAGCCCGAAGTCTGCCCAGAGGGTGAACAACTTTGAGGAAGTGGAACGGCGGAGAGCGTGGAGAGCACGGGAACACGACATGCGACCAATCGTCATTCGAGGATCGGCTTCCCTACATGTGGACAATGCGCTGATTGGCTAAGGGCCCTTTAAAAGGCCCTGGGAGGAAGCGGGGAGAGGAGGAACTTCGGAAAGATGATCTGGGGAAATAAAGCGGAGAAGAGAAGACCGTCTCCGGGTCGTCTGTACTGCGACACCTTGGTAAGTTATATGTGTTCAGAAATTTGTCCATCTCATCTAGGTTTTCATGTTTGTTGACATACAGTTGCTCATAGTACTCTGATGATATTTTGTGTTTCTGTTATATCCGTTGTAATAATGCCTATTTCCTTGCTGATTTGATTTATCTGGTTCCTTTCTCTATTCTTTTTGATTAATCTACCTAATGGTGTGTCAATTTTGTTTATCTTCTCAAAGAAACAGCTTTTCATTTTCTTTATTTTCTGTATAGTTCTTTTATTCTTTATTTCATTTATTTCTGCTCTAGTCTTTATTATTTATTTTCTCCTAGAATTTCTTTTTCCCCCAGTTCCCTGAGTTGTGGCATTAGATCGTTTATTTGCCATCTTTATGCTTTTTTCTTGTGGGCACTAATTGCTATGAACTTCCTTCTTATAACTGCTCTGACAACAAATCTGAACCAAAGTCAGCCTTGTGGGATCTGGCTTACTCTGCAGTGCTTCAGGGCAGCACGAAGTGGGGCCCACTAACATACCTGTTTTAGATTCATGCGCCTTATTGCATGTATGATAGTCACTTCTTCTGGCTGCCACGTACCAGTGCACTGCATGATTGATTACACCACAGTTTGCTTATCCATCCATCTGTTGATGGCCATTCAGATTGTGAACAGTTTGGCAGTATTAAAAATAAGGATGCTCTGAACATTTTATGCATGTCTTTGTGATGACATATACTTTCATTTCTCTTTGTTAAATACCTAGAAGTGGGCAGGCAGGTGTGCGTCTAACTTTTTTTTTTTTTTTAGAATTATTTCATTTAATTTTGTTTATCATTATTATTATCATTATTATTATTTTTAATTTACCAGCAAGACAGAGAGAGAGAGAGAAGGAAAGTGAGAAAGCAAGCCACCAGGTCTGGGACTTGAACCACAGTTGGCCATGTGGGAATCCAGCACCTTAACCACCACGCAACCTGCTGGGCCCCTGCATTTAACTTTTAAGAAACTACTAGACTGTTTTCCAACGTGGCTGTACATTTCCACCTGCAATGCATGTCACTTCCAATTCCTCCTCCATATTCTTGCCAGCGATGAATATAACCAGTTTTGTAGGTTTCTGCCTTTTGAGTTTTAATAGATGCACAGTGGTATATTATCAATGTTTTAATTTGCATTTCCCTAATAACTACATTTTTTATTTGCCATCCACATATTTTTCTGACAGTGTCAGAAATTATTACCGAGTTTTGAGACTATGCATTATATATTTTCTGAATACAAGTCTTTTATCAATTTTGTGCTTGGCAAATTTTTTCTCCTAGTCTGATTTGTCATTTCAGTCTCTTCAAAGTGTCTTTTGGAGACCCTTCTTAATTTTGATGATTTTTTAAAAAAGAATTACTTACTTAATTATTTATTTATTTAAATTTGACCAGAGAGGAACAGAGTGAGAGTGAGAAGGGAGAGAGGGAAAGTGAAAAAGCAAACCACCAGGTCCGGGACTCAAACTGTAGTTGGCCATGTGGGAATCCAGTGCCTTTAACCACGATGCCACCTGCTGGTCCCAATTTTGATTATTTTTAATTTATTATTTTTTTCTTTTTAGTTTTTGCTATTGGGTGCATGTGCTCAGGATTTTGGGTACTCACACACGTATGCCCAGTGTGATTTTCTTTCTTTCTTTCTTTCTTTCTTTCTTTCTTTCTTTCTTTCTTTCTTTTGTTGGAGAGTTTTTTTTTTTTTTTTTTTTTTTTTTTTTTTTGCTATAGGGGGCATGCACTCACCAGAAAGACAGAGAGAGACAGAAAGCGAGAAATCACCCCCCCCCAGGGGGGATGGCCCCGCCACAATCCCTTCTCCTCCATTCTCCTCTCAGGATCCTAAGAATGCACACAAACGCACCCAGCATGAGTTTAAGCCACCGGGTCTGGGACTCAAACCACGGTCTACTACATGGGAGTTCAGCAACATAGCCATTATGCTAACTAATGGTCCCCCCAGTGTGATTTTCAAGCTACTGGGTTTACAACTTGAAGAGTGTAGCTAGCCATGAGAGATCCTGTACCTTAACCTCTATGCCACCTGCTGGCCCTCATTTTTTTCCTTTTATGTAAGTGTTTTTATATTTGAGAAATCTTTGCCTACTACAATGTCACACAAATTTTCTCCTATTTTTCTTTCTAGGAATTTTATTGTTTTGGACTCTACATTTAGGTCCATGAACCATTTGCAGTTAAATTTTTTTTTTTTTTTTTAATTGCCAGAGGGTGTGTGAGCTCACCAGAGACGAGAGTGAAAGCAAGGGAGAAAGCACCCGCAATGGGATGCAATCCCTTCTCCGTTTCTCCATCCTGGTGGGATTTGGGCCGTGCACACTCACATACTCAGTGTGTTTTTCAAGCTGCTGGGGCTGGGATTCAGATCATAGTCGGCTGTGTAGCATCCAGCTGCCATTAATCAGTAGGCTTAGGGGCCAGCTCTGAAGTTAATTTTTGTATGTAATTTTTATATGTGATGTGAGATACAGGTTCAGGTTCATTTTTAAAATGGATATATAATTATTACAGCACCATTTGTTGAAAGGCTCTTTCTTCACACAATTTACTGTGTTCCTTTGTTGAAAGTCAGTCAGTCATTTCCAGTTTCTTTTTTTTTTCATTCTAGTGATCTGTTTGTCTATGGTTATGCCAGTACAAACTGGCACATAATAATACTATACTAAGCCAGAAAGTCTAAGTCTTCCTACTTTGTTTTTATTTTTTTAAAGATTTATTTATTTACTTTTATTTATTAATTCATTTATTTTAATTTGACCAGAGAGAGACACAAAGAGAGAGAGAAAGGGAAAGTGAGAAAGCAAGCCACTATGTCCAGGACTCGAACCATGATTGGCTATGTGGGAGTGACCAGCGCCTTAACCACTATGCCACCTGCTGGTCCCCCAACTTTGTTTTTCTTTTGAAAGTAGTTTTCAGCTATTCTAACTCTTTTGAATTTCCACATACATTTTAAGATCATTTTATTAATTTCTACCAAAAAAATGCCTGTTGGGATTTTGATTGGATTTGTTGAATCTATCAATTTGGGAAGAATTGACATATTAATAGTATTGATCTTTCCAGTGCACACACATGTCTTTCTATTTATTCATACACGTGTGTGTGTGTGTGTGTGTGTGTGTGTGTACACAGTTGATCTTTGAGCAACATGGAGCTAGGGGGGAACTCCTGCAGGTCAAAAATCTGTGTACAACATTTTACTCCCCCAAAATTTAGCTCCTACTAGACTATTGTTGAGCTACTGTTAGGATAACATAAACTGTCCATAAACACGGATTTCGTCTACTGTGTGTCTTATATGCTGCATTCTTACAACAAAATAAGTTTAGAGAAAAGAATATTTTATCAAGAAAATTGTAAAAAAGAGCAAATGCATTTATAGTACCGTACTGTATTTTTTAGTATGTTTATTGACAGTTATCCACTATAGTTGGACCTGAGCCGTTCAAGCCTGTGTTGTCCAAGGGTCAGCAGTATATATGGTACATATAAAAACATGCATGTGTGTTCTATATATTTTGATATATGCATATGTATGTTATGTATTGTGGAATACATTTTAGAACTTTAAAAACAAAATGACTTGCGAATATTACACACACACAAATACATATACATATATTTACATGATAGTGTGGAAGGGTGTGATGGGAAAGGAAGAGTCTCTGTGCCTCGCCTGTCTACCCACCTGCTCCTGCTGGGCCCGGAGGTGTACCACTCTGGCCCAGAAGAGTTTGTGAGTGTGCGGTTCTGTATACCACACCACACACATTTCCGTACCTTGATGTCTTCCCTTAGTATATCCTGGAAAGCCTTTGTCAGCAAAGGTCTGCCTGTTCTATCCGCCTGCAGAATGTGGCTTGGGATGGTGTTCTGTCTCTTTATGTCGCCATCCTTCACACAGGGATATCTGGGTCGTTCTCCTCACTGCTACACTCAGGGCCAAGGTGGATGTGGTTCTGCGTGCATTTAGCACACGTAGGTGTGTCTATCTGCAGGGAGATTTCCAGAAAGGTTTCTGTGTCACTGGCTAGCAGCCAGGGCCGGTGCTCTAACAATCAAGAAGTTATCTTTTGAAATTAAAAAACAAAACAAAAACAAGAAAAACCTTACCATATGTAAAATATAATTTTCATTTTTGAATGGCACCAGGTGACATGGGTGCTATTTCAAATGTCACGCAACTTCTTTTTCGTCTGTCTGTGCCGTGTGTGTGTGTGTGTGTGTGTGCGTGTGTGTCTGTCTGTCTGTCTCTGTGTGTCCTTATCAGCTGGTTTTCTAAGCAGTGCATGGTATGTCCTTTGGCTTCAAGGAAAACAGGAGTGACAAAATTTCTGCCTGCCACGGGGCGCCCAAGGAAAGCTAGCTGGCTTGAGTTGATTAGGTGACTATCTTGTGCTCTGGAAGACTGTCCCTTCCCTTCCTCCCATCTCCTCCATCCTTCACTGGTTTGTCGCAGTCCATCTAGGGCTTGCATGGCACCGGTGCTGTGCCTGGGGTTGTGGAAACAGTGAAAGGTGAGCCTGACGGGTCAGAAGGTGCCAGGACCTATCGTGGGCAGGCCCTGCGCCCGGTGGCTGGGACATGGGGAATGGCGACACCAGGAAGTTCCCCACTGAGGATGCTCTCCACGACACACAAGGGACTCGAACCCCAGTCAGCAGCCACCTTCTCTCCCAGGCCCTGGGAAGTGATTCTCCAGACACAAACCAGCCCCCAGTCAAATGCCAGCTAGTGGCCGTCGCCTCAGCTTGTGACACGGTTGTCTGGGAGTCAGTTCTCATCTGCCTCCACCATGGGCCAGAGAGCGAGTCAGTTCTCATCTGCCTCCACCATGGGCCAGAGAACTCTCTGCAGTCAGGGGCTGGGCCTCATTGTCTGCTTGTCCCTGCTACCACTCACACACACACAAGCTCGCACTCACACCCACTTGGACACTCACACATACTCGTCCTCTCTCACATGCACACAGTTCACTGAGGTCACAGGAACACATGTACACACACACTCTCACTCTCATACATGTGCTCTCACACACCCACTTGGACACATGCATGCCTCATTCTTACACATAATTCACTCACACACTTATATACTTACATTCTCATGCTGTCACAACAGTCTCGTGCTCATACACGAGACATACAACTCATTCTCTTACCTGCATTCACATTTACACACACATTTGCATGCACAGATACATTCTCCACACTTACGGGACCAGCAGTTGGTGTAATGGCTATGTAGTTGGATTCCCATGTAGTAGACCGCTATTTGAGTCCCGGACCTGATGGCTTAAACTCACACCAGGCGTGTGTGCATGCATCCCCAAGATCCTGAGAGAAAAATAGAGGAGAAGGGATTGCGGCGTGGCCATCCTCCTGGGGGGTGATTTCTCTCTTTCTGTCTCCCTGTCTCTCTCTGTCTTTCTGGCAAGCACACATGCCCCATAGCAAAAGTCTCTTCAAAAACAAAAGAAAAACAGAAAACATTTTCCACACTTACACTCATGTACACACTCTTATACAACCAGAGTTTTATGCATACACACACACATTCTCACACCCACATTCACTCATTCTCACATTAGCAGACTCACTTCTCTCACTCTCATCCTTTTACAAACTCACGCACATTCATACTTACATCCACACTCACAGCCCCACCTCCCATTCTCCCGCACTCTTATGCTCACACAGTTTCTGAATGTCCCTGAGATGTAGTGAGGGCTCAGTGAGTGCTTATCATGTTAGGAAGACCATATTAGGGACCAGCAGGTGGCATAATGATTACGTCGCTGGACTCCCGTGTAGTCGACTGCAATTCAAGTCCTGGACCTGGTGGCTTAAAACTCACACTGGGTGTGTGCCCGTGCAGGCCCAAGATCATGAGAGGAGAATGGAGGAGAAGGGATTGCAGCATGGCCACCTCCCATGCTGGGGTATGATGGCCAGAGTGTTGTTATGTTGCTGAACTTGCACGTAGTTGACCACAGTTCGAGTTCTGGACTCGGTGGCTTAAAACTCACAAATCAAACAACCCACATAAGTTCCAGGCAGAGAATGAAGTAACGCAGGGCCAGGGCAAGCTTGGGCCTGGAGTCTTTGGGGTGCAGGAGGCCAAGCATGGGGAGGATTGGGAACCCCGTGAAGGCAGCAGCAAGATCTTCCCTCTCCCATCTCACCAGTCCTCCTACTCTGCCTTCCCCAAAGTAGATTCTACTGACCATCAGGCATTCCAGAAAGAGAACGAATTTTCCAGCAGCCTGGTTTAGGAGAACTGGGTTCTCACCTTCTCTCTCTCGATCTCTCTCTCTCTGTCTCTCTCTCTCTCACTTTGTCCCTCTCTGACCAAATTAAAGTAAAACAAAGTTAAATAAAATAATTATTTAAAAAAAATAAAAAGAACTGGGAACAGCCTTTAGTGGTGGTGAAAGGGTCTCTAAGCAATGACGTCCTGATGTATTTGACACCCAGAGTAGATCATTTCTTTAACACCCTCCACCTTTATACATTTTCAGTAATAATTATGTTTTTCTTTCTTCCTTTCTCTTTCTGTCTTTTTTTTTAAAGGTGTTTGCCATAGGATGTGTGTGCTTGCCAGAAAGACAGTGTGTGTGTGGGGGTGGGGGTGGGGGGGATGGTCACACCGCAATTCCTTCTCTATTCTGGGATTTTGGGCATACACATGCATCCAGTGTGATTTGCAAGTCACTGGGTCCAGGACTTCAACCGCAATTGACCCTGGGGGAGTCTAGCACCTTAACCACTATGCCACCTGCTGGCCCAATGATTATGTTTTTTGGTTAGCAATTTCTTTTGAGACAATTAACAAATAAAATGAGATATATTTCCACTTTAAAGATACCAGGGAATTTTCAGAAGTTTGTAGAGGCTCACTCTCCGTGGTGCAGTCCAAAGCATACTGGATTGCAGTGCTGGAAACCACATGGCTGACTGTGGTTCAGATCCCCAGGTTGGCTTGAAAAACCCACTAGGCTCACACACAGGCACCCAGTATCCTCAGGAGCTGGAGGACTGGGGAGGGAGATTGTTGTATGACAAGACCTTGTCATGGGTGCTTCTTTCTCTCATGCACACACATTATCATTAAAAAGAAAATTAAAACATAGAGATTGTGGAAAAATGGAACTTAAAGTGTATTTTAGTGCAAAAAACATTGAAATCCACACATAATTTCTTTGTAGTACACGTTGTTGAAGACGTTACGTATTGTTTGAATTCAGTAAAAGATTTCATGTAAAAACGAAAATGTTCAGAGCTAGCAGATGGTGTGGCAGTTACTTGCTGGACTCCCCTATGGCCGGCCATAGTTTGAGTCCTAGACCTGGTGGCTTGAAGCTCACACCGGGCACATATATGTGCATGTCCAGAATCCTGGGAGGAGAATGGAGGAGAAGGAACTGCAGTGTGGCCATCCCCTCGGGTGATTTCTCACTTTCCCTCTCGCTGTCTGTCCTCTCTCTCTCTGGTGAGGGCACATGCCCTATGGCTAAAACCTCTACAAAAAAAAAAAAACAAAAACAAAAACAAACAAACAAACAAACAAAAAACCAAAAACCTAAAATGTTCACTTTCCAAATACAAACACTACACCTGTAGGTTACACTCTGCAGCACGGTTTGACTCCTGACATAAAGTCTTCTCTTTTTTCATGATAGGAACAAAATGCTCCTAGGCTGTGCACATGCATGCACACACACACACAGAAATGTGCAAGTATATATACAATTTTGAATAAAAATAAATATTATATGAAAGTCATATATGAAGAATTTAGATGAAAGTCTAATCTCCACCTTGCTCAGGAAAATGAAGCTGGAGCCCAGTGGCCAACAGGCAGATGGCTGATGTCTGTGACTCGGTGTGACTTTGTGGGTGACTACCATTCAGCAGGATTTGTCTCCCACAGATCCCCGGATGAGTGAAGTCAGAAGGCACAGGTACATCTGGGCTCTCTGGGTTTTTCTAAGGCTCTCCCGTCCCCTTTAGAGCCGCCCTCTAACCGGTATGAGGTGGGGCCCCGGGGGCTCTTTTCTCTCCTTGATGTTCATCCCTGAGCTCCCCGCACTCGCAGCACCGGGACCTGCCGAGGCAGACAGGCAGGAGCTGCACACTTGAGTGGGATCTGTTGGTATTCACACCCAGAGCCAATGCCAGGGCTGGAGGACAAGCCTGGCTGCTCCCCCAGAGACCCACACAATAGGGCACCCCTGAGGGGCAATATATGTGCTCGCACGTGAAAAGTACTTAGCAATATGAGGGACTTGCCAGAGTTCGTGAAAAAACGAAATTAGAGTATGAGTTTATTTGGATGGAAAAAAAAGGAAACCTATAATACTTGCATAGTTTTTTTTTTCATAATATGCATTTTCTACAAACTTTTGGAAGACCCTTCATAAAGTATGTATCGAGGTCCACAGGAGGATAGACTTCAAGACACTATATAAACAAGTGAAAAGGGCACACACTCTTCAGTCCTGCAGCCTCTTCTGGAAGCTGTGTGCATGCATGCCCAGAAATGTGTGTGGTAGGACATTCATTGCATTTCAGGTTATGCTCAAGAAGAAAGGCTGCATTAAGAGGCCCACGTCCATGTGACTAGATTGATGTGTGTTCATAGGGACAGAGGCCCGCTGGTGGCAGGGGGAGGGCACAGGGGACTTCCTGGGACGACGGCTGTGTGACTTCGTTAGGACTCACGTAGCTCTGTGCCGAGGAGGTGAATTTCACTGGGTGGAAACTACACCTCTATATACCCGATGTGAAGAATTTGAATGTGAGAGTATTGCAGCGATGTTTGTAATAGCAAAAGGCAGGACATGAGTGGCCAGCCACAGGGAAGGGGCAAGTAGATGAGGGTGCGTTCGGGTAATGGGGTGTTGCAGCTGCCAGAAGGAACAGAGGTTTATGTCCTGAAGTAGAATGATCCCCAAGAGGTATCATTTGTGAAAAATGGTGTGTATGGTAGTTACTGTTCATGTAAAAAAAATTAAGAAATAGACTTATATATACTTGCTTACTCACAGAACATCTCTGAAAAATACTAAAATCTTTTAATGCTAGTTATTGGGTTGTCAGAAAAGTCTGTATTTTTCTATGTTTCTCTATGCAAAAATGTGACATGACTTTTCTGACAACCCAATATATCTGGTAAGATTAGAAGTATCTGGGGATGATGGAATAAAAATTCTAAAAAAAAAAAAAAGGAAAAAGGAGGGAGAGAAAAATCTAAATTTTATTTTATTCTCTTTTTTATTTTACTTATTTTTTATATGTTATTTTTTTAAATTTACTTATTTAAAAATTTCGGTAGACGGTATGTGTGCTTGCCAGAGAGAGAAGCATCCCCTTATGGGAATGGCCGCACCTCCATTTCTCCATCCTGTCAAGATTGCAGGCAGGGAGGTCGGCAGGTGGTGTGGTAGTTAAGGGCGCTGGACTCCCACATGGCCAACCACAGTTCAAGTCCCAGACCAGGGGGCTTACTTTCTCACTTGGGACCAGCAGTTAGCGTAATGGCTATGTCGCTGGACTCCCACGTAGTCGACTGCGGTTCGCGTCCTGGACCTGGTGGCTTAAAACTCACGCCGGGCATGTGTGCGTGCGTGCCCAAGATCCCAAGAGGAGAATGGAGGACAAGGGATTGTGGCATGGCCATCCCCCCGAGGGGTGATTTCTTGCTTTCTGTCTCTCTGTCTCTTTCTGTCTGTCTGGTGAGCGCACGTGCCCTATAGCAAAAACTTCTCAAAAAAAAAAAAAATATTGAAGGCAGGCACACACATCCATGAGACATATTTCCCAAGCCACAGTTGCCAGGATTCAAACCAGGTGGCCAGCCACGTGGGAACTGGCTCCTTAATCACCAGGCCACTGAGTTGGCCCATTCGCTGGGATTTGATGATGAACAAAACGCACATGCTCTCTGCTTCATGGAGCTTAGGGTCCCTCCCTCCTTTTCTTAAAGTCAAGAGTGATGAGGTATGATGTCCGCAGAATAAAACGCACGCTTTTAGTGGAAAGTCCTGTGGATTGTGACAAGTACATTCAGTTGTGTAACCTCTGCCACAGTCAGGATGTAGGACAGTACCGTCGCCCCAACCCCAGTGTTCTCATTCGTCCCCGTGAGTTCTCCCCCATCTCCAGCCCCTGGCAACTACAGAGCTGGCTTATCTGTCTGAATTGCTCTTTTCTAGAATGCCATGGAATCACACAGGTGTGTTTCAAGCCTGGCTGCCTCCACTGGGGCTCATTCGTGTTGTTGAGAGCAGAGCTGTTGAGTGGTGCTCCCTGGTACAGATGGGCTACCTTGATGCCATCTTGGGGACAAAGACAGGAAACAATGAATCCAGACAACCCTGGTCCTGAGCCACACTACCTGGCATGGTCTGTGTTAGAATTTCTCCTGTGTGCCAGGTGAGGTCTAGAAAGACAGATTTGGTCACTATAAAAAGAGTGCTTGTTTTGTTTTAGAGTTTTTGCCATGAGAAGTGTGTACTTACCCGGGACAGAGAGAGAGAGGGAAAGTGAGAAATCATCCCCGAGGGGATGGCCACACTGTAATCCCTTCCCTTCCATTCTCCTCTCGGGATCTTGGGCATGCACACACTCCTGGCGTGACTTTCACTTCACTGAGTTCAGGACTCGACCCACATAGCTGACCATGTGGGATCCAGTACCTTAACTTTCATGACACCTGCTGGCCCCTATAAAGACAGATTTTAAAGTGGTTTATTTTGTTTGTTTGTTTTCATCTTGTTTGTTTCGTGTTGTTTTTGCATCCCAGATCTGCAGATTGAGACTCACATTGTTGACGTTTGGATTTCACCTTTTGTGATTTGGACATGGGCCTGGCTGGCCTGAAAGTGGTAAGAGCCTGCTCAATGCCTCTCTCCCCCAGGCTTTGTGACACCAGTGCTGAGTCACAGAGGTCCTGCCAGCCCCTAAGAGAAACCCTTTCTCCTTTCCTGGTGATGCCTTTACCCCTTGGGCAGAGTTTGGCCCTAGTGGGACTGATGGGGGAAGATGGAGTTTCTTGGAACCACTCAGACTCCCAGTTACTGTGGCCCCAAGAAATCTTGTGGTCTGACCACACTGCCTGCAGCTATACAGGATCCGATAATCCAGGAGACCTACCAGCCCTATTACCTGCCAGGGTACCGCTACCTCAACTGCTGGAGACCCAGCCTCTTCTACAGGATCTCCAATGCCCAGCCCTGTCCAGATGAGTGCCACAGTGCGCTGAGGCCACCCACCATCCTGCCAGCACTCCGCTCTGCGCTTTTCTGTCGCTACAGCCCCCAGGACTGGGACAAGTCCAACCAGCTGCAGGTGCGTGGGGCCGAGGCCTCCCGGCTGTGGGCCGGCCGGCTGACGGGCGATTCCATGCGGCTCATGCAGGACAAGGACCAGCTGACGCGCCAGATGCAGGAGGGGACCTCCCGGAACCTGAGCCAGAGGCTGTCAGACATTGGCTTCTGGAAGTCTGAACTGGGCTACGAGCTGGAGCGGCTCCTGACTGAGAACCATAACATGGACACGGTCAAGAGGCGGCTGGAGTGCGCGGCCGAGGAGGTGAACTGTCCCCTGCAGGTGAGTGCAGGGCTGGGAAAGAATTGCAGTGGCTGCTGCCCTGCAGCTGCTGTGCTCCACTTCCTCTGACTGCAGACCAAAGTGACAGGCACCTTGCAGGCAGTTTGAGTTGCATCAGGCCATAGGATCAGTTTTTAAGGTAAAAGTGTAATCTTAGTCAATTCATGACAATCCCCAGTCAAATCAGGGTTTCTCAGACTGAATCGAATCTTCTTTTCTCCTTGGAATTGCATCAAAGTTGAAAGGTTTTCATCAAGACACAGTGTGCACGTGTGTGCATGCATGTACACATATGGATGCATATGTCCTGGTCCTCAGAGTGCATACTTAAAATAATTTTTATTTTTATCCATAACGTGTATCCTCTCCGATCATAGTGTTTTATTTATTCCCTCTCACTGTACACCACCAGTAGGCTGTAGGCCCCACTGGGGCAGACTTGTGTCTGTTTCACCACCGACGTGTCCAGGGCTGATACTCTGCTGCAGGGCACTCTGCGTCTGTGGTCCTTAGTGCTGAGTGGCTGTTGTCTAGACCAAATTTCAAATGCAATTCCAGCTTAGGATATGGTACAGCGCACAGTAAGCACTTACTAAGTGTTGAATAAATATCTAAATGTGAGGCCTTCCTGACACTTTCCTGGAGCCCCCATGTCCAGTCATGTCCTGGATCAGTTGATTTTCCCATCATATGAGAGGGCTGGAGAGAGACATATCAGGCTGTTGTAGTCTCACATCAATGCCAGAGGGACCCAGCTCCGGCCCGCCTTCTCTGCCACCCGTAGCCTGTGGTGTCTGCCCTGCTCGCAGGCGGTTTCATGTTTCCCATTATCGTAGGCTCTTGCATACAAGAAGTGCTTTGCCAGTCTCACTGGGGGCAGGAGCCAGGGGGGAGCAGAGCAAAGGGCAAACGTGTTAACTGTGACTGTCCCCTTTTATCAGGGAATGTCTGTTTTTCCAGAAGGTCCATTATGTGTTTCCATTTTTATCTTATTTGCCAGAGCACACATGGGCTCCCTGGCTGCAGAGGAGTCTGGGTAAGCAAATAGTTTTCACCATGTCCTGGAGAAAACCGTGGCCGAGGTTTGAGTGGGCTCCAGTGGTAAGGAACCAGCAGCAGCTCTTCATGTTGTGGGAACTGATCTTGGCCATTCAGGGAGCTATTATGCTGCTCCCTGGAGCATGCAGGGACTCAGGGCTTCCTGCCTGGAGTGCCCTGCAGCTTTTGCTGCCCCACACCGGGTGTGGGAACGTCTGGAGATGTCCAGCTTCCCTTTGCCTTGGAGACATGGCACAGGTTCCCCCACTCTTGGATTCCCAGACCCATGCCAGTGGTAGTGGTGCTTCAGTGCTCCTGGCTCCCCCACGGGAGGAGGTGCAGAGCTGCTTCGCAGGGCCCCGCAGCAGCATCCCACACCTAGTGCTCCCCACTCCTATGCTTCTCACTCCCAGGCGCCTCTAGGAAGCCCAGCTCTGCCGGGTCACACGGGGCCTCCTTAGATCAGCTACATGGCATACGGCACAGGGACCAGAGACATCTCAGTTCTCACCACTTCTCTCTATCTCCAGAGCTGCCACTTCAGTCCAGGCAGCCTCTCACTGGAGAACGGAGACCACCTGCTTCCTGGGCTCCCAACTCCTGTTCCCTTCTGGCCTGTTCTCTGCACAGCAGCCAGAGAGGCCCTTCTAAACCGGTTCCCTTCACTGCTTCTCAGAAGTGAATGTCTTAGTTCCTGAATTCCTCTACCCTTCATCCCTAGCCCTGTTCCTGCTCGTGCTCCAACCTCATCTTTCTCTTCTCCAGTCCCAACGGCTGCCTGTGTGTTCCTCCCATGACTTCAGGGCCTTTGCACCTGCAGTTCCGTCTTCCAGACACGTTATTCCCATTCACCTCTGCATCTCTGCTGCTCATGATGCAGTCTGTGTCTTCAGAGAATCCCACCCTGCTGGTTACTCACTGCCTGCCCACATCACCCTGATTATATTCACTGCACCACTTGTCGCAATGGGAAATAGCAACTTTTCTATTTTGAAAAAGATGTGCCTGTGTGTGTGTTTCTTTATTCATGATGGAGTGCAAGCATGTGCACAAGAGCAAGAGAGAGAGAGAGGGACAAGTACTCACCATAGGGTCTGGTCAGCTAGCCCTCTTGCCTGTTAGATCTTGGGCACTCACACACATGCCTAGTGTATCTCTGACTGACCAGGCTGGGGATTCAAACTGTGGTCACAATGTGGGATCCAGCTTCTCTTGAGCAGCACTTTACTGCTGAGTCCGGGAACCAGCCCATCAAGTTTCTTTATATGTGTTCCTTCCCTCTGTTAGAACGCAGGCTGCGCGACAGCAGGGACTCTGTCTGGTTCATTGTGCTACCCTCAGCACCTTGATGGAGCGTGACTCAGAGAAGGGACTCAGCAAATTCTTGTGGGATGAGTCAACAAATCTCTCCTTCCTGAGTTCCAGATGCATTTGCATCTCAGCATCCAGATGCCAACGCAGTCCTGCTTCCATCCCACTCTGGTGTTCTTTGTGATGTCACAGTCTGGTGACCAATCACATTCTCCACCTCTCCTATTGCAGACATGCACCCAGCAGCCCTGTCTTCTCTTCTCTGCTGGGGTCTCCACAGTGGTTGCAAGGCCTGTAGCTGTGTGGCAGGGTTGCCTGGGTCTCACTTGGCCCTAATCACTTTCCAAAATTCCCCCTCTATTTGGAGATCTCCAAAGAGGGGTGTTCACATGTATTCATGGGTAACATTTGCAAACAGTGTACTGAGTGCTTTACACTTGTCAAGCCGTCTTATTCTGTACAACAAACCTGTAAAACAGACACCAGTGTGGCACCCATCTGCAGATGAGGAAGCAGAGGATCAGAGAGGTTATGTAACTTGTCCAAATGCACACTAGGAAGTAGCAAGGCCTGGATTTGAACTCAGGAGAGAGGCTGCAGAGGTTGTGACAGCCATACCTTTTTATCTAAAGTTACAGTGGAGTCTGACTCTGCTTACTCTTATAATTTGGGAAGGCTTGGGAGAAGCCTGTAGGGATTATGGGGGGAGAGGTTGTTAGCCCCCCAGACTTGAGGACTTGCTTTCTCTCCATGGCCCCATCTCGTGACTCATTGGCCATGGCATCCCACAGTCCTCATGGAGGGAGAAGGGGAGGCAGAAGCCCACACACGCACACAGTAACAAGGCCACAGGTGCCTCCGAGATTATTGAAGAAGAGAACAGAGTGTGGCAGAGGTGGGCCACCTCCACTCCGGGTCTCCAAGCACCAGAGAATGCACTCTTCCCTCCTCTCCTGCAGGTGGCCCTGGAGTGTCTGTACCTCCGGGAGAAGAGGATCGGGATTGATTTGGTCCATGACAATGTGGAGAAAAACCTCATCCAGGTGAGATGTCTCCTGGGTCCACCCAGCCCCAGAGGGAGGAGGGAGGGCCAGTTGGTCAGAGAGGTTTCTGAACTGCTTATTGGGAGGAAAAGCCACACACTTGTCACTCCATGGGAAGTTAGGGGTCAGAAAGCATTGGGGCCTTGGTTGTAGTTTAGGAATCAGGATAACCAGAATCATTTGACCTCCCTGTTCTTTTCATTTCCAAAATAGACTTAATCATAGTAACACCAAGAATAATAATAAACTCTGGTGTTTATTGAGCACCTACTATATGCCATATACTTTAGCACTTCATATGCATGATTAATTTAATGATCAAATAGCCTTCAAGTGAGCACTTGGCACACAGCTGGTGTGGAAGCTTCTTTTAGCCTGAAAGTATATGAAAAGAAGAGAAAGTATGGCATGGAATCTGGAGCCTCCACAATTGACCTTTAGCTGTTTGACCCTGGGATTATGTAGAATGAGGCAGGAACCCCACCTAACGTTTCATCTTGTGGGGTTGAGGGTAGCAGTGAGAGGCGAGGGGCGAGGGCTCTGACCGGGGAGACAGGACTGTGAGTTTCTAAAGGGCACCCCTTCTTTCTGACATTTTTCATTTCAGGAAGTAGATTTGCTAAAATGTTGCCAAGAACGGATGAGAAAATTAGCTCAAAGAATTGATATCCAGATGCGGTAAGGGCTCTTTTATCTCCCCTCTCCTTGGGGTTTGCGTCTGGACTCCCAAGTTTCTGTGAGCAAGCCAGATGAGCCCATTTGTCTCTGCATGGTTCTTTCGCTCAGAGATGTTTTGGTAAATGTTTTACAAACAGCCCTTCAGGAACAAAATAAAGTCTTGATTTGTAGGATCTGCCAATTTCTCTGGTGTAAATGCTACCACAGTGGCTGATTTTGAGTTTAATGAAATGGCATCACTAAGACGTGCACAATCAGCTCTCATGAGCCAGTGCATCACTGGGAACTCTTATTTGTAGCAAGGGCCCTGGTAAAAGGAAACTGGCCTCACAAAGTCTCCTCTTGGGCCATGGCCTCTCCATGTGATTTCTGAACTTGGCAGAGGGTGGGTGGGGTTAGGCAACAAGGCAAAAAGCTGGGGCATCTCCAGAAGAGAACTGGTGGATGCCTTCAGCCAGGAATCTTCAAAGGAATCAGCTTTTTGTTCTTGGGAGAGTATGTAATCGCTATCATGACAAGCCAGGAGGCCCCTCTCATAATTAAAGGGAGCTTTGTGTTTTACAGGGCTTGGGACCTATAGCTAAGCCCTAGGACCCAGCCCTCAACTGGCCCTTATCTGTAACTCTTTCAGGCCACGCTGTTCTGCTGGTTTTCCCTCTTTGCTGACTTTTGACACAGAGACACATAGGAAAGGGCAGCCTGCCAGCCTTGCCAGACTGTGCTCCCTGCTGTGTGACGAATGTGGATAGCCTGGGTGGGCAGCGAAGAGATCAGACAGCTTCTAAGTCAACTCTGGGAGTTTGGTGTCTGATTTGCTGTGCCCCAGAAATAGCGGTCAGCTCCCCCTGCAGCAGTCCTTTCGTTCCCATGAGGGGTTGGAACTGGGTCTCAAGGATAAGAGGGAACCACCAGGAACAAATGGCATCCAGGGACATGTTTAAAAGCAGAAAGACATTGAAGAAAAATCTTTGCCCTGTAGATCAGAGGTTGTAGTCAGGACCAGATGAGTTGAGGAGACCCAGGGAGACATTGGTGTGAGATGTACAAAGCAGATGCAAACAGAGCAGGAGTGGAAGCCACAGTGGAAGGGGTGAATCCAGTCATCTGTGTGCCTCTGTCCTGACTTCTCAGAAAGGCACCTGCCACCTGGATTACCGCTGGTTACCTACTGTTTGTCTGTACATTAATTTGCTAAAAAAAAAAAAAGAACAACAACAACAAAAACCTTAGATATTTATATTTAAACAGACTAGTTTTAACAACTAGAGAGCTTTAGGCAAGCTGATGCCTTTGATTGATTGCATCTTTCATAAACTTATTTTTTAAATAGATTCATTAAATTGACATAAAATTTTTAATATTTATCATGTACAACATGGTGTGTTAAAATATGTATATATTGTGAAATAGCTACATTGAGCTATTTAACATGTACTTTATTTCACATTACTTCTCATTGTTCTGTGATGAGAATGCTTAAAAATCTCTCAGTAATTTTCAAGAATGCAATACATTGTGAGTCAGCTCCATGGCTCCTGCGATCTAGCCATTTTGGGAGAAAGGAAGATGTCCCACTGCTAACTGGGCCTCCAGCATACAAAACCCGTGTGGTAGGAAGACCCCTTTCAAGTCTCCTGTCTCTCTCTGTATCAGTCTTTGTCTCTCTCTACCTCTGTCTGTGTCCTCTCTCTCTCTGTCTTTTTTTTAATTTTTGCTTTTTAGAATTTTTTAAGGTGAGGCATTTTACAGGGCCCTTTGGCCCCTCCTAGCCCTTTATCTTGTTAATAATCCCCCTCTCCTCCTCCCAGAACAGCCCTTCTTCAAGAGACAGTCAGCTCCATGGCTTCTGCAATCTAGCCGGTTTTCTGGTTTTCTAATTTTTGAGTTTTAATGAAATTTTTTGACTATTAATTTTTTTTAGATTTATTTATAAGTTTTTTCTTCTTTTTCTCTGTTTCTTGTCTGTTTTTTTTTTTTTTTTTTTTTTTTTTTTTTTTTTTTTTTTTTTTTGCTGTTGTTGGTATTGTTTTCCTCTCTCTGCTTCCTTTTCTGCACACTTCTCGACCCTCAGATTGAACTTCCAAGTTTGGGAAGAAACCAACCATCCACCATTTGACTAGAAATCGCTGCAAGACCACAAGAAATATGGGGAAGCAGGAAAATACCTCTCCCACAAGGGAAACGGATAGCTCCTCTTCATCCACACACAGTTCAATGGAAATCATGGATATGTCTGATAAAGAATTCAGAACATTCATAATGGCAAAGCTAACAGAGATGGAAGAGAAGAGAGATAAGGAACTGTTGAAGAAGAAGGAGAAAGGAGTTGAGGAGTTTCAGGAGGTATGGAAATTCATGCAAGATCTAAAAGAGGAATTTCACACTTTACAAAAGCATCAGATGGAACTGTTAGAGATGAAGGCTATAATGCAAGAAGTCAAAATCTCCCTTGAAAGTATTAAAAGCAGACTAGATCATACAGAAAATAGAATCTCTAACGTAGAAGAGAAAATGGCTGGCCTAGGAAAATCCACCATGAAGACTGAGAAAATGGCCCAAAAATTTGAGAATAATATGCGAGAAGTACTAGATACAATTAAACATCCAAACATCCGGATAATAGGCATCCCAGAGGGTAAAGAGACTCATAAGGGCATTGATAATCTATTCCATGAAATCCTGCAAGAAAACTTTCCAAACCTGGAGAGGCACTCAAAGATTCAGTCCCAAGAAATACAGAGGACCCCAAATAAAATCAACCCAAGAAGATCTTCTCCAAGACACATTATAGCCAGATTGACCAAAACCACAGACAGACAATCTTGCAAGAGAAAAAAGGCAAGTTACCTACAAAGGATATCCCATCAGACTAACGGCAGACCTCTCATCGGAAACAATGCGAGCGAGGAGAGAATGGGAAAATATATTCAAAGTATTAAGGGAAAAGCAATTTCAACTGAGAATTCTGTACCCAGCAAGGTTATCGTTCATTTGGGAAGAAAAGACACGAACTTTCCCAGATAAACAAAACCTGAAAGAATTTACCAGCACCAGACTAGATCTCCAAGAAGTTCTTAAGGGAGTGCTATGTCAGTAAAATTAAATGCAGACACACAGAAATAAGAGTTCAAAAACTAAGAAAATGGGCAACTTAATTGTAGGGACAATGTTTGGAGATGAATATTATATCCCAGAATTCAATCTGGAAGATCGAACCACAACAGAAGAAAGATTAGGTACATGAGACTGAATCAATGAAACAACATTCTGTGACTTGACTAAATTATTGCTGCTTTTCTCCTAAGCTTTGTTTTCTGGTTTTAAAGGATTTTTGTCCTGTCTTGAGCTGTTGATAGGTGCATGTACCTACTATTTGAACAGAATACTAACCTGTTTCTAGGCTTTAAGTTTCAAGGAAATATCATTACCAGTTCAAAACTACTCTTCTCGAAATTACCTGCTGAAAGTAGTTAGATTACTTATGATATTGTGTGATCAACAAAATGTTGGGGAAAAAGGAATGGAAGACAACTGTATATAGCAGAAATAGTGTAATAAGAGAGTGGGAAAGGGCAGAGGGTCAAACATGGGATAAAAAACATATATACGTATACATATGTATGAAAGTAGAAATGGAATATTATTGATGATAACATGCATGATTAAGCCACTATGCAGTTTATTCTAGATGGGAAACCACATTTAGTACGTTGTGATGATGCTCAGGGAATGAATGTTAAGTAATTAAAAAAAAGTTGCAGGAGGAAAAAAAAAAAAACGGTAAAACTGTTCGTATCGAAATTTTTTAAAAAATGCATATTTGATGACTGCAGTAAGCTATATAGCCCCAGCTGGGTACTACTTTATAATATGTTCATTCTACTCACTGGGATTTATGCCTAAAGTCAGACTTGGGTTCATGTATTGGTATATATCAGCTGTGCTAGGTATTGGATATATTTAGACTAATTAAGTTCATTAGCAAATCAATTAAATGGGGGGGAGGCATAGAAAGCAACCATGGATACCAGAGACAATGTGGGAGGAAGGTGGGACATGGCAGAGGGTGAGGGATAAGGAATAAAGGATGGCAAAACAAAAAACAAAGTATACAAGACAAAAGAATTGGAAATTTATTTGCTGAAAACATGTATGTTGATGTGCTTGATTGAGCCAATACACAGTGTATTTTGGATGGAAAATTCATTTGTATGCTGTAATGATGTATAGTGAATTAATGTAATAAATAAATAAATTTAAAGAGAAAAAAAAGAATACAATACATTGTAATTAACTACAGTCACTGTGTTGTACAATGTAGATTTCTTTTAAAATTTTTTTCCATTTTTTATTTACTTCTTTTTTTATTAATTAATTAATTTATATTCATTCACTAAGCCCCATTGCAGCATACAAAATGTGATTTCTCATCCAGAATATACTGCATAGTGGCTTAATCATACATGTTATTGTCAATAATTTTCCATTTCTAGTTTCATATATATATATATATATATATATATATATATATATATACACACACACACACACACACACACACACACACATATACACCACATATATATACATATATATATGTGTATATATATATTTTTCCCCCTATTTCTCTCCCTCTTCCATTTCCCACCCTTCTCCCACACTATCTTAGGTGTCTACAGTTGTTTTCCATTCCTTTTTTCCCCCACATTTTATTGATTCACAAAACTTCTTAAATAATCTAACTACTTTCTATAGCAAATTCAGCTGGTATATACGTATCTGTGAATACATGTCTGACTTTAGGTGTGAAACTCTCAGTAGAATGAATATATGATAAGATAGCACCTAAATGATGCTATATAGCTTACTACGGTCATTAAATAGGTATTTTTAAATTATTTTTTAATTTCAAGAAAAGCAGTTTTAGCTTTAATAAATCAAAGAAGTGCTAAGGAACTTTGCTTAAAACTTAAAGCCAGGAAAGAGGTTAGGATTCTGTTCAAATAGTGGGTACATGAACCCATCCGCAGCTCAAGACAGGACAAAAAATCCTTAAAACTGGAAAACAAAGCCTAGAGAAAATCAGCAATGTTTTAGTCAAAAGTCATAAAATTCGATTTCACCAGTTCGGTTTCATATACTTAATCTATCTTCTGTTGTGGTTCGATCTTCCCGATTAAATTCTGGATAATATTCAACTCCAGGTTTGTCCCTACGATTAAGTTGGCCATTTTCTTAGTGTTTTAACTCTTATTTCTGTGTGTCTGTATTTAATTTTCCTGGCATAGTACTCCCTTGAGAACTTCTTGGAGATCTAGTCTGGTGTTGGTAAATTCTTTCAGGTTTTGTTTATCTGAGAATGTTCTTGTTTTTTCTTCCCATGTGAAGGATAATCTTGCCAGGTACAGTATTCTTGGTTAAAATTGCTTTTCCCTTAACACTTTGAATATATGTTCTCGTTCTTTCCTTGCTCACACTGTTTCCGATGAGAGGTCCGCTATTAGCCTGATGGGATATCCTTTGTAACTTGATGTTTCTGTCTTGCCAATCTTAGTATCTTGTTTTTGTCTGTCATTTTGGTCAGTCTAGCTATAATGTGTCTAGAAGGAGATCTTCTTGGGTTGATTCTATTTGGGGTCCTTTGAATTTCTTGGGACTGGATCTTTGAAGGCCTATCTAGGTTTGGAAAGTCTTCTCCCAGGATTTCATGGAATAGATTATCAGTGCCTTTATGAGTCTCTTCGCCTTCTGGGATACCAATTATCCCGATGTTTGGATGTTTGATGGTATCTAGTATTTCTCATGTATTAGTCTCATTTTTTGGGGGGCAATTTTCTCAGTCTTTGTGGTGGATTTTTCTAGGCCCGTGATTCTATCTTCTACATCTGAGATTCAATTTTCTGTATGATCTGGTCTGCTTTTAATACTTTCAAGGGAGGTTTCGACTTCCTGTATTATAGCCTTCATCTCTAGCAGGTCCATTTGATTATTTTTTATAGTATGTATTTCCTCTTTTAGATCTTGCAAGAATTTCCTCACTTCCTGGAACTCATCAGCTTCTTTCTCCTGCCTCTTCTGCAGTCATTGTCTCTCTTCTTTTCCATCTCTGTTAGCTTTGTCACTATGAATATTCTAAATTATTTATCTGACATTTCCATGAGTTTCATTGTACTGTCTGAGGGTGAAGAGGAGCTATTCTTTTTCCTTGGAGGAGAGGTATTTTCTTGCTTTACCATTTTTCTTGTGACCCTGCGGTGATTTCTAGTCATCTGATGGGTGGTACGTTTCTTCCTAATTCTTGAAGTTCAATCTGAGCATTCAGAGGCATGCAGGAGGAAGTGATATGCAATCTCTCTTCCATTCTGTTGTCACTCTTTATGTGTAAGATTCAGTGGGAATAGAGGAATATTCTGATCCTAATCATATTCAGATGTTTGGATCCTGTTCACTTGGACCTGTCTAGACACTTAGGGTGTAGAGGCTACTAGAAATGAATCTGGAAGAAGAAGTCTCAGCAGAAAATCTTCATTTTTAGTCAAGGAAAACAATATTTCACAGCTCAAGTTCAGTATCCATCTCAGGATGGGCCTGGGGTTGTGCCTTTCCCACTAGAAAGGAATCTGGAGGGAGAAGCTTCAGCAGAAATTTTTCATTTTTAGTCAAGGAAAGCAATGTTTCACAGCTCAAGTTTGGTATCCATCTCAGGATGGGCCTGGGGTTGTTCCTTTCCTAAATGGAATCACAATGTAGATTTCTTGAACTTATTCATTCTAACTGGGATTTTATAGCCTATAACCAACATCTCCCCAGTTCCAAGCCCTTAGGCCCAGGCAATCACCATTCTACTCTCTGCTTCTATTATTTCAACTTTTTTCAACTTTTTTATATTCCACATGTGAGTGAAATCATGTGCCTGCTTGTGCCTGGATTATTCACTCAACACAATGTCCTCCTGGCTCACACATGTTGTTGCAAATGGATATCCTTCTTTTTAAAGACTGAATAGTATTCTGTTGTGTATATATGTATATCACATCTGTTGATGGACACTGAGGTTGATTCCATATATTAGCTTTTGTGAACAGGGCTGCAATAAACATGGGAGTGCAAATATTTCCCAATATATAGTACTTATCTCATTTTCAAATAATGGGACTACTAGATCATATGGTAGTTGTTTTTTATTTTTTTGAGGAACTTCCATACTGTTTTCCATAGTGGTTGTACTAATTTATCTTCCCACCAATAGTAAACAGGATTTTCCCTTTTCTCCTCATATTCACCAATGCTTGTTATCTTTAGTGTTTTTGAAAATAGCAATTCTAACAGATGTGAGGTAATAGCTCATTGTGGTTTTAATTTGTATTTCCTTGATGATTAGTTATGGTGAACGATTTTTAAAATATATCTGTTTGCCATTCATATATCTCTTTTTTGATATATATTAATTCAGGTCCTTTGCCCATTTTTAAAATGGGTTATTTGCTTTTCTGCAATTGAGTATTTTTACTTCCTTATGTATTTTGACTATTAATCCTTTATTGGATATATGGTTTGCAAATATTTTCTCCCAATCTGTAGGTTGTCTCTTCACTCCATTTATTATTTCTTTTACTATGCAGAAGTTTTTAGTGTGATGTAATTCCATTTGCTTATTTTTGCTTTTGTTGCCTGTACTTTGGGAGTCATACCTAAAAAAAAATCATTGCCCAGAGCAATGTCATGAAGCTTTCACTCTATTTTCTTCCAGAAGTTTAACATTTTTACATCTTACATTTAAGCCTTTAATCTATTTTGTATTGATTTTTGTATATGGTATGAGGTAGGGAACTAATTTTGTCTTCTGCATGTGGATTTCCAATTGCCCAACCCTATTTATTGAAGAGGCTATCCTTTTTCTCTCCTGTGTTCCTGGCATGTTTATTGACAATCAATTGGCCATAAGTGCATGGGTTTATTTTGGGACTCTCTATTCTGTTCTTTCTTGCACTTATTTACATGATATCTGATTTACAGAAAGAGATGGTTGCTGATATAGGGATATGATAAGACATGGCACTGGGGCAGGGTGGGAGGGGGACAAGAGGCCCGAAGTTTGGGAAATGGGACATTGTGAGCTGACAAAGTAAACAAAAGCCCAGGTTTGAAATTGGAGAGCTGGACCTCAGAAGACAAATCCTGAGACAGGGGTAGGGAGGTTGCTGTGTGATCCCAGACCATGAAACAGAGGCAGGGGAGCTGAGAGAACTAGGGAGACTTGAGGCCAATGGAGACAGTCCTGAGACTGAGAGACATGGACACAGAATAAACACTGACAGCAAGAGAGGCACAGAGACAGAGACAGAAAAAGAAAGACATGGAGATAGCAATAGAGACATAGTTATGCAGGGCAGGGCAACAGGGGCAAAATCACACACAGATATGTCAGATAGAGAAATTGAGAGGTGAGACAGGGGCAGGGAAAACCAAGGAGACACAGAGGGACAGACATGGAGATAGAGGACGAGTGAGAGAGATGAAAGCCCCCATGGGGGAGAGAAGCAGAGAGGATAACAGACGGATGGAGACTGTCTGTCATGAGACAATGGCCTGTTTGTCAAAGGATGCCTGTCATTGAGTGGGGAGACAGCTTTTGCTGCTACAGGGGCCATATTTTCCTAATTAACTAGGAACCACAAGAGCTTCACTAGCCAGGCAGAGCTCCATGTGTCCTTGCTCCCTCGGGGACACTTGGCTGCTGACCCACCCACCCAGGTGGCCTCCATGGTAGTGCTGGGCTGTCTACTCATGACATCCTGGGAGAGGCCTGAGGCCCTCATCAGGGCAAGGTGGTGCTGCTGTACCAGGCACCAGCAAAGTGGAAAAGTCTTCCTGAAAGCGAAGGAGCTGAGCTTGTTTTTTTCCTGGTGGGTGACAGCAAGACGAGCCTTGGCACTGACTGGGTCCTCAGTATGAGCCAGGTAGGGGAGACAGAACCAAGCAGCTAGACCAATTGGATTTGGGGCTCCCCCAGCTTCCCCTCAAATGCTCTGACATGTTTGTTTTCCACAGTCTGGACTTTCTTCACATTCCAGTTCATTAGGATGGGGCCTCATTTCTCTAAGGTTCTGCCAACTGGGAAGGCCCCAAGGGCCCCTCCTGCCCTGACGTGACCTCCTGCATATCCCGAGGAACCTGCCATCAGGACTTAATTTTCTTACTCCTGGCCTAATTGAACCCTAAGCTAGTACTCATAGCTACAGAAGAAAAGTGTGAGAGAGAGAGAGAGAGACAAGAGGAGAAAAGCCAGGAGGGAGAGTCACACACAGAGACCCTGAGACAGAGACAAATCAAGACAAAGAGTCAGAAAGAGACAAAGATTAGAGGGATGGAGGAGGGACGCAGAAAGGGTAAGGAAAAGAGAGAGAGAATGGAGAAGGGGAGAGAGAAACTAGTGTGGGACGGCTCATTAGCTGGGGTCTGGACATACTTTGCTTAGTGGAAATCATCTTCTCTTCTCTCTTACAATTCTCAATGCTTCAAGGCAAAAGTCCTGGCCACTGCTCATGTGTCTTTAACACTGACTGCTCTCCTGTTTTTTCAGTCAACAGGGAAACAGAGAAAGGTTAAGCTTTAGTATCTTCTGGCGGTAATAGATGCTATAGTTAGGATTTAGTGTCTATTTAGTGTTTATATCTAAGGTGACCAATTCATGGAGAGGGTTCTTGGTTTTCCTTTAAAGACAGGAGTGTAAAATTTCTGCTTTACTTATAAGTGATGTTTTAAAAAGAAAAATAAATAAATAATAATACCAGAGGACTAGCAGGTGGCATAATGGTTATGTTGCTGGACTCCCATAGAGTCGACCACGGTTCGAGTCTCAGACCCGGCGGCTTCAAACTCACGCCAGGCGAGTGTGCATGTGTGCCCAAAATCCCAAGAGGAGAATGGAGGAGAAGGGATTGCAGCATGGCCATCCCCAGTGGGGAGTGATTTCTCACTTTCTGTCTGTCACTCTCTGTCTCTCCAATGAGCACATGAGCCCTATAGCAAAAAGCTCTCTTAAAAAAAAAGAAAAAAAATACTACTGGTACTTTTGTATTTGACAAGAATCACAAAGATGATTCTTAAATATTTGAAGTTTGGTTTCCCTCTAATACTCTGACATGTTTGCTTTCCACATTCTGAACTATATGTATTTTTAAAATTATTTATTAATTTTATTTATTATAATTATTATTTAAAATTTTTTGTTATAGGGCACATGTGCTAACCAGAGAGAGACAGAGACAGAGCAAGAGAGAGGGAAAGTGAGAAAGCAAGCCACTAGGTCCAGGACTCAAACCTCTGTCGGCCATGTAGGAGTCCAACGCCTCAACCATCATACCACCTGCTGGTCCCTGGACAGTGGTTTTTAAGTCTAAGCTTCTCTACAAAGACACCAGCACTGGGCTCTAGCCTTGGCTCCACCCCGTTTTCCTCTCCTTTCCTCCACCCAGTCTCAGACTCCATCTATTCTCTGACCTCACCAGCCATTGACCCCATCTAGTTGCTGACTCTGCCCAGTTGCTGACCCCACTTAGTCTCCCACTCCACTCAGCCAGTCCCAGTCTTCACTTAGTCTCTGACCCCACCCAGTCTTTGACTCCACCCAGTCCTGGCCTGGCCTGCCTTAAAGATCTGCTTACAGTCCCTGAACACCTGCTGTTTCTGGCCTCTCTACTTTTTTTTTTTTTTTTTGAGAGATTTTTGTTATAGGGTGCATGTGCTCGCTGGAGAGACAGAGAGAGAGAGAGAGAATGTGAGAAATCACCACCCCCGTCCCCCTGGTGGGGGGATGGCCTCACTACAATCCCTTCCCCTCCATTTTCCTCTTGAGATTTTGGTCATGCACGCACTTGCGCCCTGCGTGAGTTTGAATCTGCTCGGTTTGGGACTCAAACCGTGGTTGACTACCTGGGAGTTCAGCAATGTAACCATTACGCCATCTGCTGGTCCCACTGATTTCTCTACTTTTGCATGTGAGGTGTCCTCAGCTTGACATTCTCATTCCTCCATACTACTTTGTCCAAAATGTCTATTATTCACTATGAAAATCCAGCTCAGAACTTCAAGAAGCCCACCCTGACCACCCTACCTGATTTAGTGGTTTCCTCCTGTGTAACTTTGTATCCTTGCACTCTGCACTGTTTCCCTTTTGTTTATACAAGTCTGCAGGCTACCTGCGGGCTGCTTGAAGGCAGTGATTGTGTCTTATTTCTTTCAATTTGCCAAAGGGCACATGAGCTTGCCAGATAGAGTGCGAGAGAGAGAGAGAGAGAGAGAGAGAGAGAGAGAGAGCGCGCGAGCAAGCACTCCCCATGGGGCATATTCTCACTGTAATCCCTCCCCGTCTCACCCCAGCTCTGGGCTCTGGGAATGCATGCCTGCCCAGCGCGTTTCTCAAGTGGCTAGGTACAGCACTGGGTCCACATGGTCGGCCATGTGGGGTCCAGCTCTCCTAATCCCTGGGCCCCGAGCTGTCCCTGGATCTCATTCATGTCCCCTGTACTCAGCACAGCACCAGACACAAAGATTTTGAAGTGATTTGACTTGATACAGTGTGTGTCCAGAGTGTGAATTTGTACCCTTTTTTTTTTTTTTTTTTTTTTTTTTTTTTAGATTTTTGCTATAGTGGGGACCAACAGTTAGTGTAATGGCTATGTCGCTGGACTCCCATGTAGTCAACCGCGGTTTGCGTCCCAGACCCGGGCTCACGCCAGGCACGTGTGCATGCGTGCCCAAGATCCCGAGAGGAGAATGGAGGAGAAGGGATTGTGGCATGGCCATCCCCCTTGGGGGGTGATTTCTCGCTTTCTATCTCTCTGTCTCTTTCTGTCTGTCTGGCGAGCGCACGCGCCCTATGGCAAAAACCTCTCCAAAAAAAAAAAAAAAAAAGATTTTTGCTTTAGGATTTGTGCTCACCAGCGATGCAGAGAGAAACAGAGAGAAAGTGAGAAATCACCCCCCCCCGGGGGTGGGGATGGCCAAGTTGCAATCCCTTCTCCTCCAGTCTCCTCTTGGGATTTTGGGCATGCACACACATGTGCCTGGTGTGAGTTAAAGCCACCAGGTCTGGGACTCGAACTGCTGTCCACTAAGTGGGAGTCTCGTGATGTAACCATTACATCATTTCTGCTGGTCCCTGAATTTGTACCTTCTAATCAGGTCAGCTAACCACGGCTGGGGGCAAACATCTGGCCCATCATGTGCTTCTGTAAATTAAACTTTACTGGGGTGATGTCATACTCATCCATTTACATATGACCTGTGGCTGCTTTCAGGCATAGTTGAGTAGTTATAACAGGAACCATTTGACCCACAGAGCCCAAAATCAAAATTCTGTTTTCTGTGGTTTTACTTTCCCCAGTCTCAGTTACTTGTGATCCAAAAACATTACGGGTAAAATTCCAGAAACAAACAATTTGCAACTTTTCAGTTGCCACAGTCCAGTGAAATCTCCTAGGTGGTCTGGGGTGTGCCTGGGGCGTGAATCGCTCCTCTGTCTCGTGTGTCCATGCTGTATGTCCTACCGCACATTACCACGCAGCCGGCTTGGTTATCTGATGGAGAAACACAGCATACACAGGGTTGGTGATGCCCAAGGTTTCAGGCATGCACCGTGCACCTCAGACTGTATCCCTGTTGGTAGGGGGACCACCAGATTTATTATTTGACCTTTTATGGTAACTGTTTTCCCATCCCTTCACTTTAGACAATAGATCTGTCTGAATTGCAGGGGAGTGGAGGAGGTTCTGGGTACATGGTGTGGGCACCAGGTGGGAAGAGCGCTCAGAAGCCACCTGGTGCACACAGACACCTTCGTGGGAGGCCAGACATGTGGCTTGCAGCCTGGCTCGGCACCCAGCTGCTGTTGGCTGTGAGTGAAGGTCCTGGGAATGTGCAGTCTGGGGACAGATCCTTCCTCCCTGCAGGGATAACCGAGATGCTCAGCACGCTCTGGAGAGGGACCTTGAGGACAAATGCTCAGCCCAGTTTATCGATGAGAAGTGCTTCAACCTGAGAAACACGTCGGATTGCATCAGCTTCTTCCATGGCGTGGAGAGAGTGGACGGCACGTGAGTATCGGGCTCTCTCTGTCCCCTCCTGCCCATGTTTAAGGGAGTGAGGGTTTCTGCTCCTGCCAGAGTGACAAGAGGGCATCTTGCACCAGTCAAGGGAGAGGCAGTGTGGTTGAATGGGGAGTTTCTGTTATAAGCAACAGAATCCAAGTCTGGCTAACTTAGACCAAATGGAATTTACTGGAAGGCTGTGGGGGAGTCACACACATGAGGGGATGGTTGGAAGGGTCGGTTTTGGCCAGGAAGCAGGAGCCAATCAGGCATGTTGTCAGAGCACCACCATCTTTCTAGGCTTGCCCCACATTGCTCAAGATCCAAGTTCCAGAAAGAACCTGCCGTCAATATTGTGAGGGTCACATGGCCTCCACCAAACACACTCGAACAGAAAATGGCTATAACTGGAAGGAGGATGCCAGGGCCGCTGCACAGCCACCGGCACTGGTCGTGGTTCTGGAGACCGGGTTCTGGAGGCTTCCTGGCTCTGAATCCCAACCTCCAGACATTAGCACTTTGACAAATCACTTCAGCTCTTTGGGCCCGTTTCTGCGTCTGTACCACGGGAAGGAAAACGGTCCCCAGCTCCCAGGGTTGCTGTGAGTACAGAAAGGTGGGCTTGAGAGGCTGCAAGCGCAGAGCCCAGTGCGGAATAGTAACAGCTAGCGCTCACTGCGTGCTTGCTGCGTGACCTCTGTTTCCAGTCGTGGCTGCTACAGGGACGGCGCTTCTCCGTGTCTGGCACGGTGCGGTGGGCAGGCCACAGCAGTACGGAATTCCACGTGAGCCAAGACCTACATGCCCAGCCGGCAGTCTGGGATGAGGCAGGCCGGAGAGAGAGATGCTCGGGATACAGGCAGAGGGTGGTGTTTACCCAGAGAGACAAAAACAAATCTGGCTCATGGAGTGTGTGGCCCGCGTAGGTGTGCAATAGATACCTGTCACGTGAGCAAAAGGAGGAGAGGGGAGGGGGAGAGGACCAAGCACAGGAAGGAGGGTGGGGAGAGGAGGAAGGCATTCCTTGGCAGTCTCCTTGGGCTTGCCCCAAGCCCAGGGTCACTTTCTAGATCTCAGCAGAGGGGCCAGCAGGTGGTGTGGTGGTTAAGGTGTTGGACTCCTACATAGCACCAACTGTAGTTTGAGTCCCAGACCTGGTGGCTTGGAAATTATGCCGGGCATGTGTGTGTGTGTGTGTGTGTGTGTGTGTGTGTGTGTGTGTGTGTGTGTTCCCAAAGTCCCTGGAGGAGGGATTGTGGTGTGACTATCCCTCCAGGGGTGATTTCTCACTTCCTCTCTCTGTCTTTCTCTGTCTCTATCTGGTGAGTACATGTGCCCATGGCAAAACCTTTTAAAAAATTTTTTTAATTAAAAAATAGATCTCAGCAGATATTGAGGTGACCCTTTGGGTTTTCTGGCAATGAAAACTCCTGGGAATTCTCCTCCTCTCCCTGACAGGGTGGACTCTCTCAGGGTACTGGCAAGGTGAGCAGGACTTCGGAGACTCAGTCCCCCTCAGCCACAGTTGCACAGGGAGTCCAGAGGGTCCTCTTCCCAGACAGCTGCCTCCCCCAAAGCTGGCAGCCAGACCGGCCAGCAGGTACTGTGATTCCCATCATGCCCAGGAGGGGCCGCTGTTTACAGTGCCGCATCTAGCGGCTCCAGCTGGGAGTCGTGAGTTACTGTTTGTGGTGACTAAGTGCTGCCCAGATGTGCTTGCTAGGGCTTTGCATTTGGGGTTTTCTTAAAGCAAGGTCATGTCTGAGCAGAGGAACGAGGGTGCCTGGAGACTGAATTGTATCTCTGCACTGTCGTCCTCATGCCATGGTTAACTGCTGGTGAGGGTGATGATGACAGCAGATGCCTTACCTGCTGTTTGCTGCGTGCTCGATGCTCCATGGAGTGTTCTGCATGAGGAGTAAACGCTCACCCACGCTTACTGGGTGTCTGGCTGTGAGAGGGGCTTCACAGGTAGTCACTCAGCGACCCCGGGGAGGTACCACTGTATCTCTACTTCACAGCTAGGGTGCTAAGCCCAGAGAGGTGAAGTGACTGTGTGGAGCTCACACAGCAGGTAGCAGAGCTGCAATCTGAGCCCATGCGTCTTACCCAGTGCTGCCTTCCTGCCTCCCCAGAGTCTGCAGTCCCTTTGTCTGTAGAGGACACAGGCTGCAGAGAGCACATCCCGCACTGAGGCACACTGCCTGCTGAGAAGACAGCCTGTCTTTGGTAAATCCCCCCCTGGGAGAGTGTGATTAAGTGGGTTATTTTCTCTGGGGAGCTCAGCTGTCTGCTCCAGAGGAGGGCAAGGGCTTAGAGGTCGCTGTTCGTGACATTGACGGTGTCGGTGTCCCGTAGCAGTAGACACGCTCAGTAAATCTGCAGGCTTCTATCTGCTATCCTTGGCTCCTCCTCCTCCATCAGTGTCCTGGGAGTGGTGAGTGGTGTGTGACCTTGGACAAGGCCCTTCACCCTTCCAAGCCTCAGGTCTTGGTTGATTGACAGCTCTGGACCAGATACAGGGCTCTCTCCTCCCTGCAGAAGCCTGCCACCCTTGTCTACTGCGTGAGTTTAACTCCTGCAAAGGCCAGGCCAAGCAAACACACACAAGTATGTGATTTAAAAATGTCTATTCACTATGCAACCTAAGTGTGTTTTAGAATGTCTGTAAAGAGAGCATTATTTTGGAAATTGAGTTCTGGGCTTTCTACTGACTGAGAATAAAATTTTGCTTTATTTAAGAACTGGAAAAAATAAAAGTGCTAGAGACTTCCTGGGCTAGAAAAGACCTTGAGACATTATCTAGTCTGGTTTATCCAGCTCTGAAGCTAGCTCAAAGAAGTGTGTGTCCTTCCTCAAAGGCTTCCCGGAGGGGAAAATTGCACCTGATCCCTGGGTTGCTTGTGGTAGGGATTTGTATGCTCTGCCAGGAAGAACTTCGTGTTGTCTAAATAGAGTGAGTCCCATACAGGTCACAACCTCTAAGAAGCCTTCCCTGCCTACCCTTGCTAACATTATCGTCTGCATTCATACACCCAGATCCACTCTCTAGCTGCCCTGGGATGTGTCCTGCCCTCTACAGGCCACCTCTTCCGGACCCTTTAGTTCCCAGTTGGGCTTAGCCAGAAGGAGCAAAAGGTAGAGTGGGAGGAGACAGAGGAGGCTGGCCTTTATTCTTCTAGCTTGCTCCCAGGGACTATGGTCCACCATGGCTCCTCCTCTTCTGGGGCTCTTGTAACACCTACTGCTCCTTGCTTGTGATGTCACAGTGAGGCAGGAGAAAGCTGGCAGATGAAAGCAGGTAAGGGGGCTGGAGTGTCTCCCCAGATGGTTAGATAGAAAAACCAGTCAGGGCAGAAAATTCCCTGCCCAAGGTAATGTAAGCGGGAGATTAGTGGGGCTGTCTAGCTGATTAAGCCACATTTGATATAGCCAATGAGATGAATCAGTGGACCCAGCCACATCTGAAATACCCAATGGGAAGTCAATGGTCCTAGCCACATTTGATAAAGCCAATGAGATGAGAACCATCAGTGGGCTGAGCCAATGATCAACCAACATGACCTAGGTTAAAAATTATAAATCTTGGGGCTGGCAGGTGGCATGGTGATTAAGGGTGTTGGACTCCCACATGGCTGACCATGGTTGGAGTCCTGGACCTGGCAGGTTGCTATCCCACTTTCTCTCTCTCTCTGTCCCTTTCTGGTCAAATTTAAATAAATAAAATAAATAAATAAATAAATAAATAAATAAAGTTCAATACAATAATTCTTTAAAAAAAATTCTAAATCTCACAGAATGCAAATGGCAGGGCCTTTTGAGTCATTCTTTCTCTGTCTGCTCAAGGCCCACTCCTACCTCTCAGGAGTGTACTTTCACTTTTACTTAATAAAATGTTTTTTTCCTTTCACTATTGATGTGTTTCATTCAATTCTTTGTCCAAAACACCAAGAACCTAGATATCATCACAGAAGTCATCTTGCGACAACAGGTGGGGGTGGCACAGCTTTATGCATGTTCTAGTCCGTGAGCACCCGGATGCCCCTCTGAGTGGTCCCTCTATCCCCTTTCACTGCTGACTGACACATAATGCCCCACTCTGTTTATCTCTCTTCATCCTCCTAAATTCCTTCATAGCACGTAACACAACGTGTACCTGTCATCTTTGTTGATCGTCAATCTCCCTCCTCTGGAAGTTAGTCACTGTGAGGACAGGGACGTCGCTGTCCTTATTTGTGGCTCTATCCCAATTGCCTGGAACAATGCTTGGCATGTGGTAGGTGTTCAAAGAGCATTCACTGAATGAATGAGACAGTGAAAGTGCCATAGCTATATGTGCATTCCCACGTTAGAGGAACCCGGGCCACACTGTGCCCCAGTGCCCACTTGTTAACCTTTCTGTGGTTTGAGTAGTGGGAGAAGGGATTGGGGAAGAGCCTTTGAGGGTACCTGCCTCTTCTCCCAACCCACTGAGTGCCCTTTAGGAAATCTGCTACTCCCTCTAGGCTGTAGTTTCCTCCCCTGTGAAATGAAGGGTCAGACCAGGACAGTGGTTTTCAATAGGGGGTGATCGTGTTCCCCAGCCCCCAGGAAACATTCAGCAGTGTCTAGAGACATTTTTTATTGTTCACAACTGGGTGGGGGAAGATACTGGCATTTAGTGGGTAGAGGCAGGGCTGCTGCTTACTCTCCCGTAATGCACAGAATGGCCCCACGGCAAAGAATGATCCTGACCCAAATGCCCAGGCTGCCAAGGCTGGGAAACCCTGGACATAGAGGTCGCCAAGGCTGGCCACAAGCTGCAACTCCTCACCTGCATTACATTTGACTTTGTGCTTTTGCAGGGTGTCGGTACCAGAGACCTGGGCCAAGTTCAGCAACGACAACATCAGGCACTCTCAGAACATGCGGGCCAACTCCATCCGGCTGCGCGAGGAGGCGGAGCACCTGATGGAGACCCTGTCGGATCAGATGTGGCGGCAGTTCACAGACACCAACCTGGCCTTCAACGCTCGCATCTCCGAGGTGACAGACGTGAAGAATAAGCTGCAGACGCAGTTGGCAAAGGTGAGCAGATGCGACTGAGGACCTTCGTCTTCTCTGTTGATCTTCCTTTGGGTCTAAGCAGCCCCCACCCACCTCTGGTACCCCAACAGTCCCTTCCACCCTGAGGTCTACGACCTTGTCCATCCCACAGGGGATAGGGTTCAAGCATCGAGAGCCCTCCCTTGCTCCCTGGGTGTTGGCGCTGGGAGCATGGCCTGGTGGTCTCCATGGCCCCCAGTGCACTCCAGTCTTCACCTGAGGCCCACTCGGCTGAGTATGAGGTGGGCAGAGATCATGGAACCCCAGGAGGTAGTCCCCACGATCTGAGAAGATCTCCACCCACTTCAGTCACCCACTTCGGTGTCTTTGGAAATGTGTAACCTTTGGACTTTGGACATCTTCGTCAACATGAGGCTCTCTTGTTGAGGCTGGGGTGTTTTTTGAGTCTGAGGAGTCTTTCCGTCATAGATCTCCTACTGCCTCACACCAGCAGGCCCTTTATGATAATCTGCTGCTCGAGCATGCCATGCTGTCACGGCCTCTGGGATGGCTCCTGGGGGTCCTCTCTGTGAATTTATCCTCCCCACCCTGCGTTCTGTAGAGGACACTGAGTGCCAGAGCTGTGTGAGCACCAGGCATAGAGAGAAGCCATGCAGTGGTGTGTGTTGCTAAAACTCTGCTCTGCAGCCTGGGCCTGCGTGGGAGGCCTGGGCTCCTTTCCCAGGTCCGCCTCAGCCTAGCAGCCAGGTGGAATGGCACATACCTGTAATCTGGGAGGCCAAGGGAGGTGGAGGCTGGCCTGGCTAATATAGAGAAATTCTATCCAAAGAAGGGCTGGGCCTGGTGGTGCATACCTGTAGTCCCAGCTGGGAGGCTGAGGTCAGATCATGACTGTGCGATCCATCTAAAAAAAATAAAAAGAGGAGTCATACAAACATGGACCCCAGGGTGAAGGGACTTACATTTTGGCTGAGGAGCAGCAGTGGTTACAAAACTTACAGGAAGGACTTAGGAATGACAATCTGGTTTGAGGGGTTGGGAGGCAGGGACTAGCCTCAAGTCAGTCTTTGCAAAACATCAGCCTTTCCATTGTGTTTAGATCTTTGGGAGGGTTCTTGAGCTGCAAAGAGGGTTTGAAAGAAACTACAGGAGCAGCTTAAGCCCACCCACACCTGCCACTTTTTGGCCTGGGTCACAGAGGAGGCAGACAAAGCAAGGTGTGCTGGGTGCTATGAGGGAGAAGCAGGGGAGGGATCAGAGACCCTTCTGGGAGCCCTACACTGGGTGAGGCACACAGGAAGGTGACACTTACATGGAGCAGATCGACAGGGTGTGAGGCAAGCAGTGATGGCGGGGAGAGAGTGGCAGTGCAAAGGAAGCCTGGGATGAAGGTGGAGGAGGACGGAGGCTCAGATAGCAGCTTCCAGTGGATTGTGGTGAAGGGTTTGACTTTGGAGAGCAGTGGAGAGCCTTCAAAGTGGGGAGGATCCAACATCATCCTTAGATTAATCTCTTCTCTTGGGTGGAGCAAGGGCTGCAAGAGTTAAGAGTGGCCCCGGGAGAGTGGTCACCAATAGAGTGCTTAGGGGCTCCAGGTGACAGGAGGTGAGGGGCTGGCTGCCACACCAGGCGAACTATCACACGGAGGTGGACAGGTCTGAGAAGGTAAAGTTGGCTGCACCCCTACCCTCCATCTTTCACGGAATGTTTTCCTGTTAGTCCCCTAAAAAAGAAGATTTGCAAGCCTTCTGTAAAGGGCCAGGTAACACTCATCGTCAGCTTCGCAGGCCTTGTGGTTTCCCTTGCAGCTCTTCGATTCTGCCCAGTATAGCAAAAATAGCCACAGGCAGTCTGCACCCAAACAAGCTGGCAGCGTCCCAGTAAAACTTTATTTACACAACGAGGCATGGCCCACAAGTTGTGGCTATCTCACCCCCTACTCTGGAACTCAGCTCAGAAGTCACTTCCTCCAGGAGTTCTTCCTGACCCCCACAACTTACGTGCACACAGCACGTCTGGGTGGTCACTGAGTTCTGGGACTGTTTGTCACGGCTCCTCCTGCCCATTCTGGGTGGATAAAAACACAGTCTCTGAGCCCGACTGCTTGAGTGCGAATCTTCCATAACTTTGGACAACATTCGTAACCTCTCTGTGCCGTGGTTTCCTTATTTGTAGAAAGAGGATTAGAGCGGGCCTGACCTCAGGGTGCTGTGAGGACTGGCAAGTTGACACAGGGAACCTTCCTGAGTGAGTGCCCGGAGCACAGCAGACACTGGGCCTGGGCTGGTGGCTGTGGCCTCACTGAGCTCGTTGGTTCACTCACCTGCATCTCTTCAGAGCTGGACTCCCTCTCAACCTCACACCCCCCCTGCGTAGAATATGGCCTGGCGCTCCTTGATTCTCTGTGCAATAAGACAGGAATCTGTATGGTGAGTTTCGCCCTGGTGTTTTAAAAAAGAAATGAAATGGGGCCAGCGGATGGCATAGTGGTTATATCTGTGGACTCCCACATAGTCGTCGACCACAGTTCGAGTCCTGGACTTGGTGGCTTCAAAATCACAACAGGTGTGTGTGTGTGTGTGTGTGTGTGTGTGTGTGTGCCCAAGATCCCAGGAGGAAAATGGAGGAGCAGGGATTGCGGCGTGGCCATCCCCCTTAGGGGGTGATTTCTTGCTTTCCCTCTCACTGTCTCTGTGTCTCTCTCTTTCTCTGGCAAGCATATGTATCCTAAGGCAAAAGCCTCTTGAAAGAAAGAATGAAAGAAAGAAAGAAAGAAAGGAAGGAAGGAAGGAAGGAAGGAAGGAAGGAAGGAAGGAAGGAAGGAAGGAAGGAAGGAGAAAGGAGAAAGAAAGGATGCATAAATGAGTGAATGTTTTTTCCCTCGCTCCATTCCTTCCTTATTTGTCCTCTTTGTATGAAAAACCACTTTGTATTGTGATGAAATATACACAACACACACTTCACTGGGTGGACCATTCGGTGGGATTAAGTAGTCACCTTGCTGTGAGGCTGTCACTACCATCCATCTCCGGAACTTTCTCATCTTGCAGAACTGGACCTTGGGGGCTGTAGCACAAAGCTCTGTGAGGCTGACTCACATGGGAAGGTTCAGGGTTCACGTAAGGAGACCTCCCTGAGTATGCCAGACCTGCACATGCCCATGACTTGGGCCGGCTGAAGCTGGGGTGGTTCGTGGCGTGAAGACCCTACTGGGGTGCTGCCTCTCCGTCTCTGTCTTTCTCTCTCGCCCATGGAGGGAAAACATTTAAAAACAAACTGTAGCCATTTAACCACAAATGCTTCCCCCCCTCCTCCTACCATTGTCTCTAGGTCCCCCCTTCTATCCTGTGTCTTGCCTCACCCCATCTCTGGGTGCTAGGATGCCCTGCTCAGGTCTTCAGTGTCTGCCGTCTCCCTTTTAAACAGAGAGCTTGGCCTCAGGCTGAGGACTTTGGACAGGCAACAGCGTCCAGCTAGAGTTTAAAGAATGCAGTTTATACTTTTACCTCGTTTCATGCATTTCTTTATTACTTTTTCCATTTATGGTCAATGATGCTGATTTTCCATGGATAACAGGGATATAAAGTTTCATTTTTAAATTAATACATTTATTTTTTAAAAAATAAATGGATGTAAAGAACAGATTAAGTTAATCATATTGAGACTGTGTGGGAATATGGAAGAAGCAAGGATGGGAGGTGGAAGCTGGGCTCTTGGAAGGCAGCAGGGAGACCTGCGTGTCCCACTCATTGCTGTGTGTGCAGTCGCCAAACACCTGGCACTTGGTTCGATACGGATTCTGACTGGTCACAACGGTGAAGCGGTAACACAATGCTCTGTGATGCAGAAACCACATGGGAGGGTCCTGGGTTCGCATCCCAAGGCCTCCCTGTAGGTGCCGAGTGTGCGTGCCAGAGCCGTGATCCAGGCTGACTGAGGCTGGGAGTGGATTAAGGCATGAAGACTACCTTGGAGGTCATTTCTCTCCCTTTCTGTCTCTTTTTTTATGAAAGAAATAAGTAAGTAAAACTTTAAAGATGCAGATTCTGACTGAGCTGGTCTGGTGTGGGCCTGAGAACCCCCATTTTGAACACACTCCCTGTGGCTGCTGCTGGCAGGGGCAGCAGGAGTGGAGACCGTAGAATGTGTTAGCTTTGACACACGTCTGGGTAAGCAATTGTCTCTGTCCCCTCTCTCCCTCCCCCCTGCCCCCTCTGCACATTCCTTCCTCTTTCTTCCTCTCTTCCAGACTCAGAATACTGGGGGAACCAAATCCTTCCAAAAGGCAGGCTTCCGTCATTTTAATTCCAATCACATTTTCTATAATTGCGTTTGCTCCAACTTCACAGTCCAAGCAGCGTCATTTTCGCTTTGAGGGATCAGACCAGGTCATCCTGTTGCATAAATCATGCCCAGTTTGTGCGGATGCAAGCCCCCCTCCCTCTGCATTGCCGCTACCCACTGGGCAGGCAGCGCATGCCCTTAAGTCACAGCCTCATTCCCATCGTGGTTACTGACAGGTCAGGGCCGCCGTCAGGATTACTAGAAGCAGCCTTGCTCAGGGTGTCAGTGCTCCCGATGGCTGTGCTTCCTCCTAACAGCTGCCACCCCGCCTGCTGAAAGAGTCCCATAGTGGGAGGCAGCAGACGGGAGGCAGGAGACAGTGGTGGCTGCTGAGCGGAGCAGCAGGGCGGCTGGGGAAGGGCCTGGACAGTTAGGCCTGGACGCTGTTCTCTATGCTAGAGTCTCCAGAGCCAGGTTGATCCCAGCAGTGGCCTCCTAACCAGTAATTACACCTCCAGCCAGACCTCGCTCCAGAACCTTCTTTCCATTTCCACCTGCATCCTCAACATCTGTGCTTGGGTTTCTCAGGATGCCTTGAATGTGACAGGCTCAAAGCCAACTCCAGGACTTCTCCCGTCCCACCTTTTTTGCCCAGAGCTCCCCCACCTGTCAGTGACTCTGATGTCCAGACACTTCCAGATGCTTCCAAGGCCTCAGTCTCAAACCTTGGAGCTTGCCTGTGCCATCAGCAAATCCGGCTAGTTCTCCCGTCCGAATCCCACTCCTACTCAGCTTCCCCTCTGCTCACGTGGACCGAGCCTCCCTCACCTCCTGCCTGAGTTATTGCTGTGCTCTGGAAACTGCCGCTCCTTCTGTTACTGCCTCTTTCCGATCTGCTCTGATTCTAGGGTCAGCAGAAGAATTGGCAGCTAGTTTTGGGGGGCACTCGATCCCTAAGTAAGCCAGCAATTAGATTTACAGAGAAAAACTATTCAGTTGCTTTAGAATCTTCAGAAAACCTTGAGCGTTGACCTGGGGAGACCACATGACAGGCTATCTGGGTGACTTCTGCCCGTGTCCCCTGCTCACCAGCTTCGCCATGCCAGACCAGTGTGTGAACTGATCCCAGGAGAATTTCTCAGCACCCTCACCTCGGTAATCGGGGCAGGGGGACTCTGGTAGACGTGATGCAGTGGTTTAAATCGGAGCACGCACAACCTGACCACGCAGTGTGTGGCCTTCACGGCTTCCTTTTCAACAGTTTTACTGATATTTGACACTTAACTAGCTGCACTTTTCAGGTATACAATTTGAGAAGTTTTGACACATACATGTCATGAAGCTGTCACCTCAGTCAAGGCAGCAACCGCATGTATCACCCCAGAAAGGTCCTTGTGCCCTTTGTCATCTCTCCCTGCTGCCTTCCCCACCCCAGCACAGCCGCTCGTGTGCTGTCGCCGCAGGTGAGCTTGCATCTTCTAGAATTTTACGTGAATGAAGACACACTCAGATGTTCTGATTTTAGTTTACCTTCTTTCCCTCGGCAAAGTTTCTTTGAGAGTCGCGGTCTCTCTTTTCTGGGCGCTGAGCAGGATGTATTGCAGGGACCTATCACACCGTGCGTGGTACATGGGCAGACCACAACTTACCCGTTACCCGCGGATGGACCGACTTTCAGCTGTTTCCAGTCTTAACTGCTACAACTAAAGCGGCCGTGAGCGTTCACGTACATGTTTGCATGTGCTCTCAGAGTTTTTACATGTGTTCTAGTAAAAAAAAAGGCGATGTCATGTAAAATTTTAGATTTTCAGTATCTCTTGAAAATGTGGTAGTTCTAGCAATTCAGGTTCACATTTCTACAGGGTGGGACAGAGCTGAGCGGCTGCTGCTTCTCTTCAGACGGGGCTCAGGCTTTGCCGTTTGCCTCACTCCCCACCACCCCATCCCTGCCCACTTCCTCGTTCACGTTACTCCCCTGGTCCGGTAGGCTGTGTTTGCACACGCTGTCGTGTGTGTCAGAGGAAATTCAGGGGAGCAGGTGTGGAAGGCAGCCAGGCATGGAACGTTTAAACAGAACACAGTGGGGCTGTGAGTTTGAACCCTAAAAGGTTTTGATTTTCTAAAATTTCTTTGGACTTCAGACTTCCAAGTGGCCGTTAGCATCAGCAAAAACACCCCTTCATGGGCAGGCCTGGATAGGAGGGAGCATTGTCTGAGGGGCGAGGTCCCAGCCTGTGCTCTCAGGCCCTATGCGCCTGCTGCCAACCCCTCTGTTTGTCCAAGGAGGTCTGGAACCCATCGCGGGGTGGGAAATGCTTTTGTGCTTTGCAAGCAGCCGGATCCCTTCCAGTGCTGGGGCCTGCAGCCAAGCTACTGACGGCTGGTCTAAAACTGGCCCGACCCAGGGGAAGTGGAGCCGGCCAGCCCCCTGTGCTGCCTCCTCGCTAGACTGCCCATTAAACCTCCTGACCTGATCAGGGCTCCTCTCGCTCCACCCCTGCCCACCAACCCTTCTGATAGCATCAGGGAGCAAGACTCTGGGATGCTAGTCTGCCTTTAACATCTCCTTTCATCAGCCAGCTCTCTAACAAGAAGGTACCGAGTCACAAGCTTAGAACCTTTGGACGGAAATAGCACCCAGTTAGAATAAATCACTTCTCTTTTCCATTTTCTCTGTTGTTATGACACCCTGCATTGGTGGAAAAAGATAATAGCTTTCCACTTATGGCATGAATATAAAGATTCCATTTCAGTCCAGCTAGTGGCATTTTGGTTAGAGGTGGCTGGACCCACATGACTGACTGCTCAGTTCAAATCCCAGACCCGATGGCTTGAAAAACACACCAGGGGGGGCCGGCAGGTGGCATGGTGGTTAAAGGCGCTGGATTCCCACATGGCTGACCATGGTTTGAGTCCCGGACCTGGTGCCTTGCTTTCGCCCTCTCCCTTTCTGTCTCTCTCTGTTCAAATTAAAAAAATAATAATAATAGCAACAAATAGAATTAAATAAATAAATTATTAAAAAAAAAAAAAAAAAAACACCAGGCATGGGCGCCTGACAGGAGGAAGAAGTGGAGAAGGGATTGCAGCATGACCCTGCTCCCTTGGAGAGTGCTTGCTCACCTCTCATTGGTGGGTGCATGCACCCTCTGGCAATTAGAATGTTAAAAAGCCACAGTCTGCTGAAGTGGGAAGATGAAGTGAAGTGGCTGAAAGGGCATGGCTCCTGGGCTGGACTTTGGTATGGCTAAGGTTCGAGGAAGGTAACCCTTCTGAATCTCGATGCTGAATTCCAAGAAAAGAATAACCCTGCCAGCTGTGAGGAACGGATGAAAGGGTGCAGGTGAGCACGGCATGTTGGAATCCCCCAGAAGCCTGCCTTACCCTTGCAGGGCATCTGGATTGATTGTTTGGGGCGTGGCCTGTGTAGATCCGATAAAAGTTCCCCTGGTGATTCTAATGGGCACCAAGACTGAGAAGCAGCGTTTCGGATTCCAGGCCAGCAGCATCAGCATCACCTGGGAGCTTGTTAGAAATGCAGATTTTAGGCTCCGCCGCAGACCCCGGACCTGAACATTGCTGGGGCCCAGCAGTTTGAGTTTTAACAAGTCCTTCAGGTGGAGGCATGCAGCAAATATCTCTCATTCCCTCTCCCTCCCCGCCCCCCTCTCTCCCCCTGGCTTAGCATATCTGACAGGCTGGAAGCTGAGCTCAGTGCTGGGGATGCAGCGGAAAGGGGAGCAAGAAGAGCTCTGCCTTCAGGGGGCTTGTGTACTAGTGGGAAAGAGAGATTAAAACCCCCCAAAATAAGCAACTAGGTCATTAAAAAGCACAATAGCTGTTAGAGAGAGTAGGTTACCTGGATGTTTTAGGGGTCTCTTCTCCAGGCCCCTAGGGACTTTGGGCTCCTTCGTATTGGCCTAGCCTTGTTCAAAGGCAGCCGGGCCACCCCTGGATAGAAGCAACCATGAGTTGAGCCTGCCTGACATCTATCCTCTGGAATGGGAGTGGCCTCTGTCACCATCTGGAGACACTCTGGGCTGTCACAGCTTGCGGAGGTGCTACAGAGTGTAGAGACCAGAGGTGCTAAGCAGCCTCTATGCACAGGAGGGCTCACATAACCACCCGGTATCCTGGAACGGGCATCCAGAGTTGCCGAGATTGAGAATGCAAACCTGGGAAGTCGCATGCCCAATTCCTGGCTGGTGACTCGGATGACCACTCTCCTTGCTCTTGGGCTTGGCTGACCTTGAGAATCCTCTACCATTTCACCAGAAAAGGGATTCCAAGCTGCCTTCTCCCTTCCTGAGCTGGGGAATCTGCCCAAGCCAGGCATCTCCTTGGAAACCCCTTGGCCTCACGCAATTTGGAAAACAATAAATTTGCAAGGTTGCACAAAGCATCCAGAAGCCGAGAGCCGGCTGGAACTGCTAAATCCATTTTTTTCCCCTTCCACATCAAAAATAATTTCCTGGCCTGAGAGGCTTTCTCTGCTGTCACAAGACTAGACGCAGGCAGATCGTTTTACATGGCAAACAACCCTGCCAGTCACAGCCCCCCTTCCAAAGCCCTTGGGTGGATTTCCAGCCCAGCCAGGAATTTCAGAACACTTTTCCGCTGAGCGAGGTTGCTTTCATGTGAGGCAGCATGATCGTGGCCTTGTACACCCTGTGCGAGGCCACACGGCCCGTCCCCAGTGTCATCCTCATCCTTGCTGCACCCTGAGTGCTGGGGCAAAGTGATGGTGGGTGGAGGTTTGCCTCCAGCTGGTCGCTGAAGGGGCAAGATGGCCACAGTCGAGTTTACTCTCCTGCTACAAGAGGGAGAGGAGAATTTATCACAGCAACAGGCAGGTCTTGCTGCAGATGGTTGGCGTTCTAAGCCCTTCACTTATGGGAGCTCGCCTTGCCCTAGGGAGAAGGATTATCACTAGAAATCCCATTTTGGAGATGAGGAAACCGAGTACAGTGGTTTGTCTGAAGCCCTGCTATTTAATGGCAGAGCCAGAGTTTGACTCCGGGTGCTTGGTCTTGCCCTAAGCTCTGGGCTTCTGGCTGATATGGACATCCTCCCTACCCCCACAGCCTACCAGTTGCAATGGTAAGAAGTGACATTAGGGGAACCAGCAGTTAGCGTAATGGCTATGTCGCTGGATTCCCACGTAGTCGACCGCGGTTCGCGTCCCGGACCCGGTGGCTTAAAACTCACGCCGGGCGCATGTGTGTGCATGCCCAAGATCCCGAGAGGAGAGTGGAGGAGAAGGGATTGCGGCGTGACCATTCTCCCTGGGGGGTGATTTCTCGCTTTCTGTCTCTATGTCTCTCTCTGTCTGTCTGGCGAGCGCACGCGCCCTGTAGCAAAAATCTCTCCAAAAAAAAAAAAAAAAAAAAAAAGAAGTGACATCGGAGGCAGTGGTTCCCAACAAGGGTCTCCTCCCCACCCCAGGATACATTTGGCAATGTCTGAAGACATTGTGGTTGTCATAACTGGGGGCAACATGCAGCTGCTGACAGAGGACAGAGGTGCTGCTGGACCTCCTACAAGGCATGGGACAGCCTGGCCATGAGCAGTGCTGAGGTCAAGGAACTCCATTAAGAGGGATTTGCCAGAACTAGCAGATGGCATAATGGTTATGTCGCTGGACTCGCATGTGGTTGACCATGGTTCAAGCCCCAGACCCAGCGGCTTGAAACTCATGGCAGTCACGTGTGCATGTGCCCAAAATCCTGAGAGGAGAATAGAAGAGAAGGGATTGTGGTGTGGCCATCCCCCTAGTGTGTGTGGGGGGGTCGATTTCTTGCTTTCTGTCTCTCCAGAGAGCACACATGCTCTATAGCAAAATCTCTCTTAAAAAAAAAAAGAGGAAAAGAAAAAAGAGGGGTTTGAACTCTTAGGTCATGCACAATAACTCATTTATGATCAGGTGCAGATACATATCATAGAAAACCCCAAATAACAACAATTTAAATTAGCTCAAAGTTTATTTCCCTCTCACATGAAAGAAATCTAGGGCTGGTAAGACGGCCATGTTGGTATTTTGGCCCAGGCTGCTATTTTTGTGCTTCACCATCTTAGCATTTAGTTTTCACTCTTGGACCTATGATCCAAGGGGACTGCTGGAGCTCTACCCTCACATCTTGAGTTTGAATCAGCAGGAAGATGCCAGAGAAAGAGAGGGCATGGGGAGAGACAGAGACACGTGAGGAAAGCAAGACACCCCCCCCCCCCCCCCCCCCGGACACAGTCACGCACAGTCCCCTCTCCTGTCTCCTTTTGGGATTTTGAGCACACGTGCATGTGTCCAGCATTTCTCAAGCTGCTGGGTCCAGGGATCGAACTGCACAGTCGGCCATGTGGGATCTAGCTGCCTTAACCACCAGCCCGCTGATGGCTCACTATTTCCTTTCAAAGAGACTTCCCGGGAGGCTCAGGCAACATTTTGATTTCTTTTCATGGGCTAGAATTAGTCACGCGGCCCAGAGTGTCCAGGGGCTCTGGGAAATGTAGCTGCCGATGGTTTTCCAGCAGTTAAGACGAGGTAGGTCTTAACTGAGTCTCTTCTCTGTGTCAAGAAACCTCTATGTCAAATATATGTAATGTATATAATCCTCGCTATAACCCTCTAGAATGGGTGCTAGAAATCTCATTTAATGAACATAAAAACCTGAGATTTAGAGAGATTAGTCATTTGAGTAAGAAGCTAAGTGGTGGCGGTGAGATTGGAACCCAGAAGTCCTTCTTTCTCTAATGGGCTTCACTGCCTCTGCTTAGATTGCGAGCAAAAGAGGCATTGGCATGTGGCCAGAGTCTGCTGTAACGGCAATGTTCCTGTGCAGTTGGCTTTTGAGTCACCTGCCAGGTGTGAGTGTGAGAGAGATCAGTTCTCATTTTTTTCTTTTGTTAAGAAAGGCAGTTATTGGGACTAGCAGTTGGCATAATGGCTATGTCGCTGGACTCCCATGTTGTCGACCACGGTTCGAGTCCCGGACCTGGTAGCTTAAACTCGTGCCGGGTGCGTATGCGTGCATGCCCGCCCAGGAGCCCAAGAGGTGAATAGAGGAGAAGGGATTGAGGCATGGCCATCCACCTGGGGGATGATTTCTTGCTTTCTGTCTCTCTGTCTCTCTCTGGTGAGTGCATGCACCCTATAGCAAAACCTTTTCAAAAAAAAAAAAAAGAAAGACAGTTAGTTTTCCAGAAATGTGTCTAACTTTCTATTTCGTGGAATTTAAGTTGTCTGCAAAAGACAATTACTCTCAAGTGAGTCTGAGTTTCTTATTGTCTTACATTAAAAAAGAAAAAAGACTGGTGATCCTGAAGGATGAACCTTGTAATGGCAGGACATTGTGGGATGGGGTGGGGAGGGAGGGACGAAGGGCGGTACCGTGGTGTGGGCGGCCAGGCTAAGCCTGAACACAGTGCGCTGTCAGGGTTCTCCATCGGACAGAACAGTGAGGCACGCACACAGAGGAGCTGACCTCCTGTAGGGTTGTGGGCTGAGGCCCACTCTGCCCTCTGCTGGCCCGGAGCCTGGGAAGCCAGTGCTGTGACTCAGCCAAGTCCTGCACCTGCCGATCAGGTGCCAGGGACCGAGGCCCTGGTCTGAGTCAGAAAGCCCGAGGTCCAGAAGCACCCGTGTCCGAGAACCCGAGGACCCAGCCCAAGCAGAGAGAACTCACCTCCCTCCACCTTTCACTCTGTTCAGGCCCTCCATGAACTGGGTGATGCCTCCCATGGTGATGAGGGCAGATCTTCACTCAGTCACGGATTCAAACGGGCTCTGTCAGACACACCGGAAATCATGTTTTACCGGTTACCTGGGCATCCCCGAGCCTGGCCAAGTTGACACATAAAATTAACCATAGCGTACATGATCTCATTTAATCCTCACAACCCTGTGGGTTGGTTTTTATTCTTATGCCAGGCTTACAGACAAGAGAACAAAGTCCCCATGCAATGCCTGGCAGCTACATGGGACTTACTATTAGAGATTTAGTACAGGGTTGCATGAGGCACAGAGAGGTTAAGTCACCATGCGAGGTCACACAGCAGGTAAGAGCGGGAGCTGGAACCTAAGTGTGTGTGACTGCCTGGAGGCTTCGGAAGGTGAAGTGACCAGTCTGTGGACATGCAGCATGTGGGAGGCTTAGGACTGCCCCAGCCTGGCCTCGCTTCATCTTGACGGGCAGGCAGCCTGCTGCACGCGGAGTGCAGACCCAGGGCCTAGGGAGGGAAGCTAGGTAAGCCCTTACCTCCCGCGATCTCCTTCCCAACAGAGCTCTGTTCCCAGCCTGGCTGGGTGGGGGAAGGAGGCTGGCTGCCAAACCCAGGGAGTCTCCAGGGAGGCTCCTCCCATGGGGTGACCCTGTGGGCCAATCCCCAGTGGTACCGCCCAGCCCTGGGATGAGCAAGGCAGCTCCCCAGAGAAGCCTCTTTTCCTCACTTTAGCTTCGTGGGACTAGGAAGGTTAAATGGAGGAGGTGGGGTGTCTGGTGGGGACTCTGGGACCCTGGTAGGCCCCTCCACGCCCAGGGACCAGGCAGAGAGATACCAACTTTGTGTGTGAGCATGTGTGTGCACATGTATGTGTGTATCCCCACGTACGTGAAAGATCCTCCTCCCTGGCCCAGGGAGCTCGGGGCAGGGCCCTGCTGCCTTTCCTGGGTACTTCCCAGATGAGCTTGCGGGAGACACGCAGTTTGGAAGAGGTGGGCATGCCGCCCGTGCTCCGAGTAAGCCAGCAGGTGTCTTGCCAGCTCTGCGCGCTGGGCAGAAAAGCAGTTCATACGTTTACTAAGGTTTGTGTTCATTCTATTTCTTCCTCGAGTGAGTGACAGAGATCGAGAAGGGGAAACTGACCCCGCACAGGGTCTCCTCACACGGCAGTCTGCCACCCCCTCCGGCCTTCTACCAGCCAGGACCACAGCGCACCCCACCATCCCACCACCGGGGTTCCTGGTGGCTCCAGTACTTCAGAGCCTGCCCCAGTGCCTGTGCCCCCAGGGTCCCTGTGGAGGTTTTGAGAGCTCCTCCGAGGCTTTGACCTTGCGAATGATGTTGCAAGATTGGCTCACCAAGCCTCGCCTGCACTGCAGTCTGGCTCGGAAAGTTTAGGGTACCTGGCCAAGGCCACAGCATGGAGGTGTTGGGATTGGGTAGACCCAGGCAGTCTGGTGCCACGGTCTGTCCTCACGTCTCTGCCAAACGCCCAAGGTGTATGCCCATCCCTCCAGAAAGTGAGTGTTCATTGAACACCTACTAGTTGATCACCATGCGCAAAGCCCTTAGAAAAGCGCCTGGCACACAGAAAGCACTATTTTAAGTATTAGATATTATTATTGTTGCTATCACTATGTTCCAGCATTGATTTCATGAGGCATTGGGATTCAGAAGTGAACAAAACAGACCAAAATATTCCTCCCCACGTGAGGGAGGATGAACAACAAAATTCCTGAGTAAGGCACATGGTGGGTGAGTGGGCTCGGAGAGAACCAGGCAGGGGAAGGAGCAGTTGGGAGTGCTGGCTGGATTGTGGGTTGCGATTTGACATGGGTGACCAGGGAAGGTCTTGCATGGTAGCCACAGCCTGAAGGAGGTGAGGGAATGGGCCATGTGGGGATCTGGGGAGGAGCATCCTAGCCAGCGGGGACGGCTGGTGCGAAGGCCCGGTGGTGACAGTGTGCCGGGTCAATGGAGTGGTGTGGGGTACGCCAGCTCTGGGAGACAGCGAGTGACCGCAAAGGGAGGCAGACATGTTCGGGTGTTCACTGTGTGTGTGCCTGCCCACACGTGTGTGCACATGCAGACGGCAGGCACGTCGAGCTAGAGCACGCCTAGGCTCAGGAGCGTGTGCAAGCTGAGGGCCTCGCTGCTGCAGGCTGCCTGTGCTCTGAGCTCCCTGCCTAGGCAGAGGGCTGAACTTCCTGGGCCACGGTGGGAGCAGGGTGCAGTCCTGGGTTCTCAGAATCTGTGGGCGTCGGGTTCCCCCAGAGGCCTGAGAGCCCTGGGTTGGGGCAGCTCCCCCTTCCCATCTGCCTCCTGGAGGCACCAGTACACGGCTGTAGGGGAGAAGGTCACCCCCCTACGTGTCTCAGAAACGGGATGGAATTACAGCCATTGCTCGTACCTGTGATGTACGTCCCTTGATCCAGTTGGCTGTGGACCCAAGGGGTCCCATGTTGCTGTGTGGTTTGGCCTGTGATGCTGCGTTGTACTGAATACGACATCAGACTTGTTCCTGGGGGGCATGTGCACAGGGCCACGTGAGCACCTGCAGACTCGGGTATGTACAGGGGTCCTGGCATCAAACCCTGTGTACCCCGAGTGAGCCCTGGACTCGCTGGACCCACTGGGGGCCTCCTGCTGGGCTAGGCAGCCCTGACTTAAACGACCATGTTCCTGCCTCGCCGCTCACTCGTCCCCTTCCCCTGAGGCTTTTGCACGTTTTGGTATCACCTGAACCTTGGTTCTTGATGCTTTTTTGAATCACCCAGGAGCTCCTGAAAAAGCCTGATACCTAGGCTGTACCACACCAAAGAGATCAGGCCTCTGGGGGTGGGACTCGGGCATCAGCATTTAAAAAAAACCTCCAAGACATTCCAGTGTATTGCCAAGTCGAGAATCAATGACATAGTATTTTTTTTCTTTCTATTCTTTTCTTTCCTGTGTGTATTTGCCAGAGGAAGACAGACTGAGGGAGAGGGGTGCGGTCATGCAGCGACCTCCTCTCCTCCGTTTCTCCTTCCTGTCAGGAGTTTGACCCTGCACACGTGTTTCTCGAGCCACCAGAGCCAGGATTCAAACCACAGTTAGCCATGTGGGATTTGACTCCCTTAGCCAGTAGGCCATGGGCTGGTCCCAGTGTTTTATTCTTTAATTAAATTTCTTCCTTAAAAAACAAAGTTCTGGAGTCAACAGGTGGCACAGTGATTAAAGTGCCGGACTACCACATGGCTGACTGTGGTTTGTGTCCCAAATCCAGCGGCTTGGACATCACACTGGGCACACAGGGCCAGAGAGGAGAACGGAGAAGGGTTTTCGCCATGGCCATCCCCTTGGGGGTGATTTCTCACTTTTCCTCTCACTGTCTCTCTGTCTTTCTCTGGCAGGCACGCACCCTATGGCAAAAACCTAAGCATAAAACAAGGTTCTTCTAAAGGAAACTTCAAATCTCCAGGACTGGGGGGGTTCTCTTCTCCGCCCGGTGGTGAAGACACGCGCTCCTGTTCACCTCCATTCCTGCCATAAACCACTGGTTCGTGTGCCCTCTTTTCTTCTCACCCTTCTTTCAGGACAGCCACTGTGATTGTCCAGTGCTCATCTCTCCTTCTAAATGTGTTTTACAAAATGCACGTGGCTGTTCCATGGGTGTGGATTTTTAATCTCAAAATGGGTGTGTCACGATCTCATCTGTTTCCTGCTGTCCTCACCAGGCAACTTTCAAAGCACCCCTTGTGGCTCTGCACAGCTGATCCTCTGCATCTGAGGCTGCCGTACTCACCCCCCAACACACATACAGCCCTCATTTACCACCCTTCACTGAGCCCTCGCCATGGCCTTGGGCACCCAGGGCTGCCGGCTCACTCATCATAGCCATGCTGCATTGGATATGCCCTGGCAGTCTTGGCAACCACACCTTGCAGTGTCCAAGGGGCCTTCAGAGAGTTCCTAGAAAATTATATTAAAATTATATTAAATTAAAATATATTATTACGAGTTTGTTTTGGTGCAAAAGTTTAAAATCTGTGCTTAATTTTTTAATAGTCATATTCCATGAACTTTTGGAAGCCCCTTTATTTCCCATGAACTTTTGGAAGCCCCCTCATCTCCCCAGGAGTGGACTTGTGAGGATCCACAGGTCCCCCGGTTGATCCTATTGTACTGGGTCACTCTCCAGAAAGGCCGCACGCCCGTGCAGTCCCTCCGCTCGCTCCAGACGAAGGTCCCTCGCTTCCTCCTCAGCACCAAGGCCCAGGCCCTTGGCGGTCACATTCCTTAAACTGCTGGAGGCTGATCACCTGACCTGGGAGTTCTGGAGGTGCTCCGGTTCAGGACGCCGCTGGGCAACGGGGGCTGCCCCCTGTGGAGTGCCGTTGCCTTTTTTACTCCCTTCTAATGAAGATGACCCCAGCCGTGAGTGACAGAGGCTGGACAAGAGGTTCTGGGAGCCTTTTTGGGCAGAGCACACACGTCGTGGGCATTTGCCCTGGTTGTGAGTCATCAGTCTGTTCCAGAGCAGCCAATTCTGGAAAACCCCCACTTTTCTGGAAACCCACAGGCAGGCCCGCCCAAGGAATGCCAGCTGGGGGGTGACGTGGGGTGGGGAGAAATGGGTAATAGCTGGCTCCAGCCTGGGAACCAGCAGTTAGTGTAATGGCTATATCGCTGGACTCCCACGTAGTCGACCGCGGTTCGCGTCTCGGACCCGGTGGCTTACAACTCACGCCGGGCGCGTGTGCGTGCGTGCCCAAGATCCCGAGAAGAGAATGGAGGAGAAGGGATTGCGGCGTGACCATCCCCCCTGGGGGGTGATTTCTCGCTTTCTGTCTCTATGTCTCTCTCTGTCTGGCGAGCGCACGCGCCCTATAGCAAAAAACCTCTCCAAAAAAAAAAAAAAAATAGCCGGCTCCAGCCTGAGGCCAGAGGAAGGACTGGGAAGGCTCAGGCCCCACGTGGCTGCTGTCCTCAGTTTCCGCATCCAGCCTGTCGCCACCCGCACAGCTCCCCAGCCCTGCCTCAATTTTCCCAGGTGCTGTTTGTGTACCTGGGAGTCACTGCATGACATGGGGTTTCCAAACCCACCCTTGTTTGTGCCGCGGCCTCAGTTTCGCCATATCCATGAGCTGTTCCCTATCTTGTATTTCTGTTTAAATTAAATCACTTACAAAGTTTTAAAATGCATATATTTAAGAGATGCTTTCTATCACTTTGATAAGTAGAGAACCAGCAGCAGTTGTCATAGGCAGGGTCGCTAGAAGACAGCTGTCACAGAAGCAGAGCACACTTAGATATGAAGGTCTTCAGAAAGTACATGGAGGGTTCAGGGAGCTGGATCCCACAGCACCACCATGGTTCCTGGAGGTGGCCTGAGGAACACACCAGGTGTGCGCGCACACGCCGCAGATCCTGGCAGATGGGGAAATGGAGAAGAGGCTTGGCTGACCGTGCCCCACTGCAGAGTGCTCTTCCCCTCTTGTTTCCTCTCTGACTCTGTCCAGCGAGCTCATGTACCTTCTGGCAATTAAAAAAGATAGCCCAGGGCCGGTCAGTGGCATGGTGATTAATGCGGCTGGATCCCACGTCCCGATCGCATGGTTCAAGTCCCAGACTTGGTAGCTTCAGAAGCTCACTGGGCATGTGTGCACATGTGCTCAAAATCCCAAGAGGAAAATGGAGGAAAGGGGATTGTGGCATGGCCATCTCCCATGGGGAGGGGGGCAGCTATTTGTCTCTTTCTCTCTCTGTCTCTCTCCAGTGAGTGTACATACCCTATAGCAAAACAAACAAAAAAAACCCAGAAATTATGTATTATGAAAAATCTATGCATGAATTTCTGACTTTTTTGTGACCAAATAAGCTTATATTTTAATTCCATTTTTCATAAACTTTTTTTTTAATGCCAGAAGGGGTGTGCACATGCAAGAGAGACAGAGAGAGAGAGATAGCACCCATCAGGGCCTGGTCATTCCTCCTTCCTGGGCACACATGTACACTTACCTGGCCTGTTTTCAAACTGCAGGATTGGGATTTGAACCTTGTGGGATCTGACTCCCTCCACACAGCTGTTAACTGCTGTGCAATGGGGCCAGCCCTCCTCCATAAACTTTCTGAAGCGCCCTCACATCGTCTCTGGCCCTCCCGCAGTAGCACGCACTGGTTGAGTATTCTACTAGGAAGGCCGAGGCCACCTGGGAGGCCCACTAGGAGATCGGAACATGGTGGCACATGCCTGTAGCCTCAGCAACTTGGGAGGCTAAGGCAGGAAGATCACTACCTCATTTAAGAAAAGAAAGAAAGAAAGAAAGAAAGAAAGAAAGAAAGAAAGAAAGAAAGAAAGAAAGAAAGAAAGAGAAAGAGAAATGAGAGAAAGAAAAGAAAGAAAGAAAGGCAAAAAATACACACACACAGACACACACACACACACACACACACTTGCTTTCGAGCCTGTCACCTGCAGAAATGTTACAATGTCACAGCTGCTGCTTTGGGCCAATCCAAAAAAAAAAGTCTCAGGCCCCAGAGAGGCTGACTAAGCCCTGGAAGGGGGACCTCTGGGTGGGGCCAGTGAGAACAAACACGTAGGCAGCCTCAGGTCGCTGGCCTGATGTCCCAGGTGCCCTGGTAACGCCCTCCCTGGTGGGTGGGGGCATCCCAGGAGCTTCCTTGGCTGGGCTGGTGGGAGCCACTGCAGTCTCTTTCCACCTGCTGAGCCCTCGAAATGTCCCCGCATTCTACCCCAGCAGTAGGAGGAGTCTAGATGGTGGGGTGAGGGACTGTTTGCCACCTGGGCACCGTGGCTCTGTAAGACTTCTGTTTCTTCTCCACTAGGCCGCGGTGGAACTTTCTGAGCTTCGACCACCTTTGAAAGGGCGGGTGTCTGAGGACTTCTCTAAGAGAGGCGTCCCCTCACTCGAGTGTTTACATGCCTCGTGTGTTGGGCACAGAACGCTCAAAGGGGATGATGTTTAACCAGTGTATGGCCGGAGGTGCCCTGTCCTGGGAAGTCACCGAGGGCCTGGTGAGGGGCCAGCTGCCCCCGAGGTAGGCTGTGAAGGAGCTGAGCAGTCCCTCCTGTAGCTCTCCCCCCCACCTTGACTCCACTGGGAAGAAATGGGTATTATTTTGCCTTTTTTTTTTTTTAAGTTTTTTTCTTCCATGAGCAAGAGAGACCAAGATAGCACCCCCTAAAGGTCTTCAGGCCACAATTCACCCCCAGATTCACCCAGCCCCGGATTGTGGGCATGCATGCTTGGCACGTTAAGGAGGTCTCTGGCTGCAAACCGGAAGCTTCCCACGTGGGTGAGGCTCACAGAGCGCTGCGTTTTCCCTGCACCCACACCCAGCCTCCGCTGTCAAGTAGGGCAATGCTGTCTTTCCAGGTTCGCTTCTTAAGCTAACAGGAAAGCCAGGAACTTGAATCCTTTTTTTTTCTTTTTTTTTGGAGAGGTTTTTGCTATAGGGCGCGTGCGCTCGCCAGACAGACAGAGAGAGAGAAAGAGAGACAGAAAGCGAGAAATCACCCCTCAGGGGGGATGGCCACGCTGCAATCTCTTCTCCTCCATTCTCCTCTCGGGATCTTGGGCACGCACGCACACGCGCCCGGAGTGAGTTTAAGCCACTGGGTCCGGAACTCAAACCGTGGTCGACTATGTGGGAGTCCAGCGACATAGCTGTTACGCTAACTGCTGGTCCCGGAACTTGAATCCTTTTAAGGAATTTCTTGGTGGCCCTAGGGTCTGGGTTCAACCTAGTCAAAATGGTCATCCCCAGGATCTGTTGTGATTGTCAACTAATTTAGAGTTTATGAAAGAGAAAAAAACATGATTGTATTAGGACGTTGGGAAAGTCATGACATATTTTTTTATGTTCTTCTAAGCAAAACTGCGTCATAACTTTCCTGACATCCCAGTAAAATCATTGACTGTGGAGACTGGGTTTTAAGGCCTGGCATATTCACATGTAATCAGTTTTTCTCTGTATCAAAATCTGAAATAGGTAGGGCTAAATCATTCTTAGGGCTAAATCATTCTTAGAGCAGACTGTTCCCAAATTTTAGTGTGCGTAAGAATTATTGGCAAGCTGGTTGAAAATCTAGACTTCCGGATCCACTGTGATTCACTCATCCATTCACGTTTACTGAGCACTGCTGTGAACAGGGTTGCTGGATTTAGCAAATAAAAGCACGGGATGAGCACTTACACTTGAAGATCAGATCAACAGGGATTGTTTTTTAGTGTAAGTGTGTCTCGTGTGACAGCTGGCACATGTCTTAGCTCCTGCAGATGGAGGCCTCTCCACCACACCATTCATTTCTCATAGCTCTGGAGGCTGGAAGTTCGAGATTGAGACTGCAGCGTCTCGTGAGATTGCAGTTCTGGTGAGGGGCCTCCTCCAGTTGCAGAGTGCTGGCTTCTCACTGTTCCCTCTCACCTGGAAGGAGAGTGTGGCTGCCCTCTGGCCTCGTCTTCTGAGGGCACTAATCCCATTCATGAGGGTTCTACCCTCCCCACCTACTCACCTCCCAAAGGCCTCTCTTCCAAATGCCAGGACACCAGGATTAGGGCTTCAGCATATGAATCTAGGGGGGCAAATTCAGAGGGATTCCAAGAAATGGCCTAAACTGAGTTCCTCCAAAGCCCACCGCTCTGTGACTGTTCTTTGGAGCTAGTCAGTGCTGGGGGTCATGAGGCCTTGCCTTGTCACCAGTTAGGGTACTCAGCGTGCAGGGCCCTCTCTCCTCCTTCCATGTGGTATTTATGCCTAATAGTAAATATGCCGGGACTTGGGTTGGGGGTGTGGGTTAGGAGTCTCTAGCATCTGCCAGGTGTACTGGGAGGTGAGAAGAGTACCTTCCTCTCCTCTGGAGACTCTGGGCTCTTTCATGGCTGGAGTAACCCCTGCAGCTGGTGCTCGTGGTCCCTGGGGATGGAGGAGGAGTTGAGGAGCCTCTTCTGGTTAATCTCATCTCTGATGTTCACTCCCACCCAACCAGCTAGGACAGTCAGTGTGCTAATACAAAGACCTGCTCTTCCAAGGGACAAGCACAATGCAAATTAAAACCACGATGGGATACTATTACACACCTACTAGAATGGCAAAAATCCAAACAATTGACCACACCAAGTGTCGGTGGGGGCGTGGTGCCACTGGCACTTTCAAATGCTGCTGGTGGAGTAGACACCGGGCAGGAAGGGCAGGAAGGAAGAGTTGTGAAGAGGCGTAAGGAAACCTTTGGGGGTGATGGGTACATTCACTATCTTGATTATGGTGATGTATAAATATGCACAGTTTATTCCATATTAATTATGCCTCCAAGAAAACTATAAAGCTACCGAAAACTACTTTTAAAGTCATGTACAAAGAGACATAGAGGCATACACAAGCTTTGTGGGTAGCTGGTAGGGATCAGCGGGGAGGCGGCTGCAGGTTGCTGTCCCAGGGTAGGGACCGGGTGTGGAGGGACTAGAAGGAACAGATGGGCACAGACCCTCCCCAGGAGTGGCTCACACCCTGATCGACTTTATGCAAGGTGTTTTGTGCTTTTTTTTTTTTTTTTTTTTTCCCCTTCTACCTCCCAAGGAGGCTGGGACCAGGGTACACAACACAAATGCCAATATTTTGCCAAGCTTTTGTGATTTTCATTTTATTTCTACTGAGCAAAGAGCACAGTATGGTGGCTTTTGATGGATTTTTGCCTATGTTCGCACCTGTGAAACTCCCACCCTGCAGCAGGCTCCCTCCTGCCGCATTCTGGGATCTGCACTGTCATAAATCATAGGGCACAACGGTGGCTTTATACTGGGAAAAACATTGCTATAGAGAAAAAGAAATTCTGTATTTATCGCCTCCCATCCTTGCTCACTGATGTAATTAATAATAAGATAAACTCTGGGTTGTAAATATGAAACAACCCTCATTAGTTCAGAGGAAAATGTCTTTAGAGATTTGCTCTTGCTTTAGATTACCTATGCTAATTTTTCTTCTATTCTTTTCTTTCTTTTCATTTCTTCTATGAGTGAGGAGGGAAAGCAAGAAATAGGAGAGAGATAGCACCCCCCACAGAGCCGCAAGGCCGCCATTCATCCCCACCTGTAGCCGGCCCTGGATCCCAGGCCCATGTGTGCCCAGTGTACTCAGGGAGGACCTTGGACACAAACCTAGAACCTTCCCAGGCAGGTCAGCTTTGCAGAGCTTCGTGTTTTACTGCTGTGCCATGTCTGGCCCCTGTATCATTATTATTTTTTTTAAGAGAGATTTTTCTATAGGGTGTGTGTGCTCGCCAGAGAGACACAGAAAGACAGAGAAACAGAAAGCAAGAAATTATCCCCCGGGAGGATGGCCGCGCCAAAATCCCTTCTCCATTCCCCTCCTGGGGTCTTGGGCACACATGCATACACGCTTGGTGTGAGTTTTAAGTCACCAGGTCTGGGACTTGAACTGCAGTCAATTATGTGGGAGTCCAGTGATGTAACCAGTACGCTATCTTCTGGTTCCACCCTGTGTTAATCTTAAGGCCTCCCCTGCCTCCCTTCCTCCCTCTGCCTTCTTCCCACTGGACACTGATTGGCTAACTCAGGGAATGATACAGGTTGAAAATAAATCTTAGGCCAGTGTTGGTGCTCCCCTGTGTTCACAGTACCAGGTGACGAGAGGTGCCTGCGCTGCTTCCCCTGCGGTTGCCTCAGGAGGAGTGAGGGTGCTCAGGACTGGGGAAGGTGATTGGCCGCCTGGAGGCCTGCTGAGCTGGTCTCCCGCTGCCCTGCCCTCCAGGGCAGGAGGCCCACAGGCCCAGTGGGCAGTGACAGCCTGGTGCTCCCTTACAGACGCTGCAGGAGATCTTCCAGGCAGAGAACACCATCGTGCTGCTGGAACGGTCCATCATGGCCAAGGAGTGCCCACTGAAGGTGGCGCAGACGAGGCTGGAGTGCCGGTCACGGCGCCCCAATGTGGAGCTGTGCAGGGACATGCCGCAGTTCAAGTGAGCAGTAGAAGCTGGCCGGGGTGGGGGGTCCCTGTCGGGGTTGGGGGACCTGGCATCCAGGAAGGGGAGAGGCGGGTCTCAGGAAACGGGGGGCTGAAATGGGGCCCTCCACTACTCAGGACACCTAGTCCCTGTGTGTGCTGGGAGGGGATTGGGCATTCTGAGGTCCAGCCTGCTGTCCCCCTCTGTGGCTTCCCGGCCGGTGGAGGCTGGCCCTCTGCACCAGTCTTCTTACCTGCTGAAACACGGGATGATTTTGTAGCTCCATGGTGCTCTGGAAACCCTCCTGCCTTCCCTTGAAAGCCAAAGAGATGTTGGCTCCTTCTCTCTCTGGGTCCCACCAAAGAGGAACCCAGCTCATGCCTCGTTCGTTTCTCCCAACCCTCCTTGTGAAGCCTGGGAAAACAGCCTAGCTAGTTCCTCACTAGATGGGTCCTGCCCACCCTGCCTAGCTAAGAACCTGCTACTGTTGGCAAAGGGCCTCTTCCCAGGAGAGTGGGCAAAAAGCTCATGTGGTCCAGAAAAGGGGGTTGTGGGTGTGGGAAGGGGGGTTTAGTGAGATGATGGCCAAAGAAGGAACAGATCGTCTGACATAAGTGATTATTTTCCCATGAATGTGCTGTGTGATTTGGAGTAGGCTGTTTAGCTGCTGTTTTCTCCATGCTTGGGGCCCTGTATTAGCTATCTACTGCTGTGTAACAAATTATCCCCAGACTTAGTGGCTTGGAAGGACCCCCTGCTGTTACCTCAGTTTCTGCAGGTTAGGAGTTGGGCCAGGTTCCTTGCTAGGTTCTGTGAGTCGGGGCCTCTCATGGCTGCAGTCAAGGTGTTCACCAGGCTGTGGTCTCATCTCGAGACCCGAGTGGGGAAGAAAACGCTTGCACGCTCACTGGGCTGTGCACGTGTGGTGGTCGGCACAGCTCAGTTTTTTGCAGGCTGTTGGTTGAAGGCCACCCTCGTTACAGTGAAATAAAATTAAAAATCCAATTTCTTGTTCACACTAACCACCTTTCAAGTGCATCTTTCAATAGCATGTGTGGCCGGTGGGTTCCATACTGTAATGGTGCAGACAGACTAATTCTGCACACAGAAACTACTGCAGATAGTAGTGTTTAGAGCACTTTTTCTCTCAGCCTTCATGCAGCCAGCACACTCTCACTACTTCTCTCTGCTCAGAAGCCCCCTCTGCAGAAAGGGCTCTTCCTGATGCCTTTGGGAACTTCTGCAGGAGCAGAAAAGGGGAATGAGGACATGGAATAGGGGGAGCCAGCCTCAGCAGGTTCCTGAGACTCTGCAGCATGAATTGCTTTACAGAGGTGGTCCCACCATGGGGCAGAGGGCAGCCTTGGACCACTCTGAGTCAATCAGCCCTTGGCTGTGGGCCACTGCACAGAGACTGCTCTCCTCCCAAGTAAGTGGCTCTGATCTGCTGAGAGCTGTAGTTCTCTGGAAACCTCTGGGTGATCAGCTGCCCACACATACTCACAGCAGCGGTGGGAGGGGTGTCCCAGCCAGTAGGGAGCCTGATCAAGGCACCAAGGGCAACCATGATACCTAACTCTCTTCTCCAAATGAGAATGGCCCATAGTCCTGTTTTTTTTTTTTTTTTTTTTTCATTTTTAGTTTTGCTATAGGGCATGTGCACTCATGAGAGAGAGAGAGAGAAAGAGAGGGAGAGAGAGAGACCATCCTCCAGGAGGATGGCCACACTGCAGTCCCTTCTCCTCCATTCTCCTTTCACGATTATGGGCATGCACCTATATGTACCTGGCGTGATTTTCAAGTCACCGGGTCCGGGACTCACATCACGCAGTCAGCCCTGTGGGATCCAGCCACCTTAACCACCGTGCCACCTGGCTGACCCTGTCTTGTTTTTTAAAAAATTGTAATAAGGGGCCAGCAGGTAATGTGATGGATCCCACATGGCCGACCATAGTTAGAGTCCTGGACTTGTGACTTGAAAATCATGCTGGGCGCATGTGAATGCCTGCCCAAAATCCCAGGGAGAGAATGGAGGAACATGGATTGCAGCATGGCTTATCCCCATTAAGAGTGATTTCCCACTTTCCCTTTTTCTCTCTCTCTCTCCAGTGAGCACACACACCTTGTGACACATACACACAACACTTAAAGAATTGTGATAAAATAATGAATTATCATCCGTGACATTTATTACATTTCCAATCTACAGTCACTGCCACTATCTGTTCCAGAACGTTTTCTTCATCCCCAAAGGAAATCCCATACCCATTAAGGAGCCTTTCTCCATTCTCTTCTCCCCAACCCCTGATGACCACTGTCTACCTTCTGTCTCTATGGGTTTGTCTACTCTGGGCGTCTCACTTAAATGGAGTCAAACAATGTGTGGCCTTTCACTTCTGGCTGCTTTCACCCAGCATGTTTCGAGGTTCATCGGTGCGTAGCCTGTGTCTGTACTTTGTTCCCCCTGTGGATGAGAGGTCGTAGTGTGGGTAGAATGCATTTTGTTTATCCATTCATCTGCAATGGACGTTTGCACTGCTCATGCCTCTTGGTTATTCTGCTATGAACATTCACAGTCACCTTTTGGTTTGGACCTGCTCTTAGTATTTCGGGGCATATACTCAGGAGCAGAATTGCTGGGTCATATGGCAAGTCCACCTTTAACTTACCGAGGAACTGCCAAATGGCTCGCCTATCTGGTCTTACCGTCCTGGTTCTCCCTCTGCGTGTCACCCTTGGTCGTTCCTGTGTGCTGTGCTCGCCCCCGTCCTGCCTGTTTTCCCCTGCAGTCCTGAGCCAGGCCTGTGTTCCCACTGTCCCGGCAGTGCACAGTTCCTCCACGTAGTGGGCGCGTCTGTCGAACGGCTGAGTAAACCGTGCCTCCTCCTCTGCCCCCACCCCAGGCTCGTGAACGAGGTGTTCACCATTGACGACACCCTGCAGACCCTCAAACTGAGGCTGCGGGAGACGCGGGACACGCTGCAGCTGCTGGTCATGAGCAAGTCGCGGCTGGAGCACGAGCTGGCCATCAAGGCCAACACCCTGTGCATCGACAAGGACAGGTGCATGGCCATGCGCAGGACCTTCCCCAGCACGCCGCGCCTGGTGGGCTCCTGCTGAGAGCCGCTGCTGCCGGGCAGTGCCTGCTCTGGGCTGGCTTCTCACACGCCAGGAAATTTGAAAAGGCCAAAAAACTAATAAAAAAAAGTATCATTTTCTCCTTTTCCTCCTATTATGAAATATATATAAAGAGCTCAAATAAATATGCCCAAACCAAAGATCCTGGAACTCATATTCCTTGCTGCAGACCCAGACTCAGGGCAGGCCCTGGAGGGAAACAGACAGATCCAGGGGGACCCAGTGTGGCCAGGCTGTGAGCACGCCCGGCAGGGGGAGAGCCCGTGGGCGTGGTTGTTGCCTGCGTGCCATCGAGAAGCACAGTGCATTCCCTGGTGTCCCAACATTGGCTACCAGCACCCAGTCCAGGACCCAGCTCCGTCACCCGGGAGCTGAGTGACCTTGAAGAAGCTCTTAGCCTTAGCTCCTCCCTCGGTGAACTGAGGTCAAAGGTGAAGGGGATGGTCAGTGCGGCCAGTGTGAAACACTGGAAAGGATTCAGGGTCAGGCGTCAGAGTGAATCCCAGTTTGACAGGTGGAGTGTTTTGAACACTGCTGTTGGGGGAGACACAGCTACGTAGTAAGATGTGAAACTGCGGGGCTGGCCCACACGGGGAGCTCCCAGGGTCACACCCGGAGACCTGAGTACACCGAGCGTGTGCTCGCTCGGGATGCGGAGCTGGCCGAGGCTGGGGGTGGGTTGTGGTATCAAGACCCTATTGGCACACACTCTCTCTCTTTCCCTGTCTCTTTCACTCGTGGAAGAAATAAATAAGTAAATAAATGACTATGGGAAGAAAAGGAGACAAAACCAGTTGTGTGGGTAGGGTAGGGAGACGCTGGTGAGAGTGAGGGAAACTGAAGGAGTGACATTGCCTCAAAAAGTTAAGCATGAAACTCTCAATGCCCCAGCAATTCTGCTCCCAGGCATACAACTGAGGAAACTGAGGCGGGCCTGCAGAGGACCTGTGGCCGTGCTGAGCAGCAGACGCAGCTGGCCCTGGTGGACTCGAGCTCAGTGGCCACCAGCAGATGTGTGGAGAAAACTGTGGTTGATCTGTGCAGTGGGATATCATCCAGCCACAGAAACGGAACGAAGCGCTGACACGTGCCGCAGCGTTGATATACCTTGAAAACATTATTTTGGAGGCCAGCAGGAGGCATGGTGGCTGAGGTACTGGACTCCCGTATGGGCAGCCACGGTTCAAATCCCGGACCTGGTGGCCTGCTTTCTCACTTTCCCTCTCTCTCTCTCTCTCTGGTGAGCACATGTACCCCCTATAACAAATTTAAAAATCATTATCATAATAAATAAATAATTTGGGGAAAAAATCAAGACAAAAAAATACATTCTAAGCAAAATAAGGCAGATATGAAAGGTCACATGCGGTATGTTCCCACCTACGTGAAGTACCCAGAAGAGGCACATCCATGGAAATAGCAGGTGATGACCCGTGGCTTAATGGTTAAGGGAGCTAGATCCCACATGGCCTACCGTGGTTCAAATCCCAGCACGGGCAGCTGGAAAAACATGCTGGTCACGTGCGTGAGTATGCCCCAAGCCCCAGTAGGATGGGGAAATGGAGGCGAAGGGATTGTGCTGTGACAATGCCCCATGGAGGAGTGCTTTCTCTGCTTCTTATGGCTCTCTGGCAAGTGCATGTGCCTCGTGGCAATTAAAAAAAGAAAAACAGACAAAACACAAACAGCAAGTTTAAAGTAGCCAGGGAGAGGGGACTGGGCACAACTGCTTAGTGGCACTCAGTAGGTACAGGGTGTAACTGTGGAGGGATGAAAACGCTGGGAAAAGACAGAGGTGTGGCTGAATGCCATTGTGAATGCACTAGAAAAAGCCGGAAGGCATAGACTTGCTCACTCTGAATGGTCAGAGGTGGGGAGATCATGAAGCTAGAATTTCAGGCACAAGATTCTCAGGGGTCTGAATTGGGACAGATGGTGCTTTAGGGAACATCCCGAAGCAGAAGCCCAGATTCTTGCAGTGCAGGTTGTAAGGGGCGAGCGGGAGGCCAGGATGGGACGAAGGGGGCTTGGCAGCTGGTGCTTGGGGATGCTGCACCCTTGAGGAATAGAGTGAAGACTGGGAGGAGATGGAGGCTGGGAGACGCGAACAGCTTGCCTTCACATGTGGAGTGTGAGCTCCCCGGGGCGTCCTGGTGTACACATTTGAAAGGCAAGTGGAAATGTCTTATGGGAGCTAGAGGAAGAGGCTAGGGAGCTGTGTCTGGAGACACAGGAGCCAGCCAAGCCTCAGTAAGAATGAGCCGGTGCAAGGTCTCGGGGAGTGAGAAGTTGGGTGGTGGGATGCACACCGGGGCAGGCAGAGGACCGAGAAAGTGCAGTGGGAGCTGGAGACAACTGGAGGAAGCAAGATCAAGGGGGTGGAAGGAAGGAAGGGTTGCAAAAGTGGGGATAGTCTCTCAAGTCCATGGCCTGGCAGGATAAGTCGGATGAAGAATAAAGCCCTTTGCAAGTGGGCACCCTAAATGTACCACCGATCAGGATACTGCTTTTGGAAAGCCAACTGGCACATACATCAAGGGCCTTAAAAATAGCTACATCCTTCAACGTGTGTATTTCTTAGGGCTCTCTGTTAGAAAACAGTTGCAAGTGCAGAACTAAATATTCATTCCAGAGGTTTTTTCCTTTAATCATAGGAAGCCACTGAAGTTATGTCCAACAGCAGAGACAGAGCAGCTGCATAAATTCTGACACAACCAAGTCATGGGATATTAAGTTGCCGTGAAAAGGATGCTTATTAAATGCGGGAATGCTAGAGGACTCGCTTAAAGGCGAAAGGCACAGGATTCAGCTCGGTGATTACGACCTGTTCTTGATTGTGCTAAAGGGCACAGGGACCACGATTGCATTGAAATACACCAGAATGCTAACAGGGTGGATGGTAAGCCGAAGCTGGATTCTTCTTTGTGTACTTTACAAACTTCCTACAGTGAGCACGTAATCCTTTTTTTAATCAGGAGGAAATGCTTTTCTTAAATAAACTGTTTATTTTTCAATAGTTTTAGACTGTAGACAAGTTGTAAAGAGAGGGCAGAGCGTCCTGCTGTAACTTCCCAGAAGTCCCCCTCGGTGCCAGCGTCTTAGCCATGGAGGGATCGGTGTTGGTACGCTGTAATTAGCTACCTGCCAGGCTTTATCTGGGCATCGCCGGCTTTTCCTGGATGCTCCGTTCCTGCCCCAGGCTCCTCTCCAGAGTCCCCCTTTGTGTTCACTCTCTCTGTCTGACAGTTTCTCGGTCTTTCCTTGTTTTTCATGACCTTAACAGCTTTGAAAGAGCACTTGCCTGGTGTCTGCAGTGTGCCCCTGAACCTGGGTTGGGCCACCATTTTCTCATGATTACATGGGAGCGTGGATTGGGGGTTAAGTGCCTCCCTTCTCCCTTCCTATCAGGGCTCTCGTGATAGTGCTATGACAGTCCTGTGATGTTAATCTTTTTTTTGGAGACGTTTTTGCTATAGGGCACGTGCACTCGCTAGAAGGACAGAGTGAGTCAGAGAGACAGAAAGTGAGAAATCACCCCCGAGGGGGGATGGCCACGCCGCAATCCCTTCGTCTCCATTCTTCTTTCAGTATCCTGTGCACGCACGCACACACGCCTGGTGTAAGTTTAAGCCGCCGGGTCTGGGACTCGAACTGCGGTCGACTACATGGGAGTCCAGCGACAAAGCCATTATGCCTACTGCTGGTCCCGGGTGATGTTAATCTTCATTGCGTGGTTGAGGTGATGTCTGCCAGGTTTCTTCTCGGTAAAGCTACTCTTTCTCTGTCCCTGTGACATTCTTTGGGAGTGAGTCACTAAGTGCAGCCCACACTAAAGGGTGGGGAGATTCCACTCCACCTGGTGTAGACATGAAAGTGTTGGCATGTTATTTGCAGTTCTTCGGTGGGAAAGGTATGTCCTGCTGCCTACATTTATTTATTGCATCACTTATTTCTACCAGTATGGATATATTTATTTATATAAATTTATATATATGTAAATTTCTCCCAAAAGGGAGAGAAAGAGGAAAAGAGAGACAGCCATTCCCAACAGAGCCTCCACAAGACCGTAGTCCTTAGTCTCCGCCCCCCAGGGTTGCAGGCACAGACACATGTGTGTATCTGGCATGTAGAGTGTGATCCTGGAACACGAACCTAGGACCTGCCCACATGGGTCCAGATGCCTCACCCTGTGCCACCGTTGGCCCTGGGCCCATGTATATTTCTTTTATACTTCAGGTTATAATCCAATACTGTGTTATTGCTCAAATTGTTCTGTCTTTGGCCAATGGGAGTCCTATCCTAGTTTTTTTTATCAGAGGATGGATTTAGAAACCGTGTTCTAGGTGTGCTTGCTGATAAGAATATTAGAAAAATAATAATGATAAAAAACCCTGCTGACTTTGGTCCCAGGAGACTTTGGAGGAGCTGGCGAGAAGTGGTTTTGGAAGAGAGGGGGGCAGAAGACCACGTGCAGGTGTTAGGTATCCCGTCCCCCCATCACTGTGCACAGCGGGTGTACCGTACGTTTTATGTTGAGTGGCAGCAAACGGCCAACTAGCGTGTAGGAATGCACAGGCTTCCGTCCCGGACTACTGAGCTGTTTCTGGTTTAGGGGAAGAGTAGAGCAGCATTTGGGGCATGGAGAGGTAACCCCCAGCCCCATCTGCTGTGTGTTTATGGCTGAGGGACCCCTCCATGGCTCTCAGATGCTGGCATGCTGACCCCAGCTCTGCAGGGCATCTCCCCTGCTGCAGACGGCAGTGGCAGGAGATCTAGAGGCAGCCCACGTGCTGGCTCCTTCCCAGTCCTGAGAGCAGACTGGGAGGGCACGGGGATGGCCCAGCTGCCCTGCCTTCCCTGTCGGCTTGAGACGGATGTCATCCAGCTGGTTCCAAGAACACAGCACTCCCAAGGAGGGTGTGTGCGTGTGTGTGTATGTATGCATGTGTGTGCATATGTGTGAGTGAGTGTATGTGTCTATGTGTGTGAGTATATGTGTATGTATGTGGAGGTGTGTATGTATGTATGTATGCATGCGCATGCATGCATGTTTTCAGCCTTCAGCTTCCATGGCTTGACCCATCATTTTAGCTGAACACCAGGCCTGGTGCCAGAACTCCAAGAGGCTCTGGAGAGAGAGAAAAGTGGGAACCTCAGATGTGGGCACTGACAGCCTCTGGGTCCCCTCTTTACACTCGCCTTCCTGCCGCCACCCCAGCCCGCTTCAGTCCCTCACCCCGATCCCAGGTTGCTGCCCTGTAGTCCAGACCCCGCACACCTCCGAAGGACAGCTCCAGCTTCACGTGCCCAGCTCCAAGGCTACCCCTGTTCCTCCCCAAGTAAACGCCCCACCAGTCCCTCCGTCCAGCCTTGGGGCCATCTTGGTTCCCCTCCTTCTCTCACACCCCAGGCGAGCCCATCGGCAAGTCCTGTGGGAGACCTTCCTGGCTTCTCCTGCAAGGTGGCTGCTCACCTTGTCCCCCATCCTCTCCACCTGGGCATCAGGGGTGGTGGGAAAGGAGAGGGGGCAGCCCTGACTGTGGCTCCAGTGCCTCCGACCTACCGCAAAGGGTCAAACACCAGATGCAGCGAGGCCGCAGAGGGTCGACGATCTTCAAGCCGCTTACACGAATCCAGGGCCTGAACGGCCGACAGCAGCTTCCCAGGTGAAGGAGACGCTGTTGTGTAGGGCGGACCTCAGGTCCAAAGGGTGTCTTTGTGAGGCGCTCACGAAGGTCAGCCCCACAGGGGTGTCTAAAGCGACAGAGCACCCCAGCCTTACTCACGAGCAGCCGGCGTTGGGGAACGTTCTCAATGTTTTGGAGGACACAGGAAGAGTCCAGGGACACAGTCTGGATGCTTGGGGTACTGAGCGCCGGCCTGCACGCAGCTGTCTCCACGTGCGTCCCGTGAAGCATGTGCTGTGCCCATTCTAGAGACAGGAGACGCGGTCACGTGCCCACAGGGACACAGCCAGGACAGCTGGCACGGGCCCCCAGGTGGCTCCCACTGGTGCTCTTCCCGCCCCCACCCCACACTGCCAGCTGGGCCAGGCCACCAGGCGTGGAGAGGGAGGCGGCCGCATTTTTTGCCTTGCTCAGAAATGTCAGTGCGTCACTCTCGCACAAAGTCCTGGCTGTTCGCTCCTGTGGTTCCCAAGGCGCTCTTGACAAGTGTCCCCTCACACAGGCTGGGGGTGGGGAGGGGCGGGAACGGGAGCAGGTTCAAAGCACACAATTAGAATTCCTCAGGGACCCTGTAGGGTCCTTCTTTTCCTTCCCTGAGAACATACAGAACATTCTTGGTCTGGATGTGAGGCTGCCGCACGGTCTCTGGAGCCGGTGCCCCCAGACGTGCTCAGGGAGGAATTCTCGGTGTCCCCGAGCCAGCGGCCTCTCCCTCCTCCCCACCCAAATGCACTGCTTGGGATTCCTGGCGCTCTTCTAGGGGCAGCTCGGGGTGGGCATCATGGGGGCAGAGCCCATGAGAGGCCTGGAGAGGCTGCCGCCTGCCCTGCCCAGGCCCTGTGCCACATGCCCGGCAGGTTTGGGCTGGCAGCGTGTGCGTGTGTGTCCTGGGAGCGGTGCTGCAGCTGCCCATGGCTCACTCCCGGCTGCTGAGTCTCAAGAGATGAGGGAGACCCACTGCTGAGGATGGGGGGGACCTGCCGTCCTGAGGGGTGTGTGGGTGGCTCTCCCGATGAGGGCCGTCTTCACCCATCTGGCAGGACAGACAGCAGGACAGATGCCTGGGGCGCAGGCCAGGAGCCCGCTCTCCTCCTGCCTTGCTGTCAAGGGTCGGAGCTGGGGGCAACTGCTTAATGCCTCCGGGGTTTTCTTTGGGTGATGAAGATGTTCTGAACTAGGTGAGGAGGTGGGCGCTCCATGTTGCAAGTGATACTAAATCGTACGATTTAAAAATGGTTAATTTTATGTCATGGGAATTTCACCACAATTTAAAAAAAATTCTTGAAAGAATTTTTTATTTCATTTATTATTATTATTACTTATTCATTTGCTATAAGACACATGTGCTCACCAGAAAGAGAGGGAAAGTGAAAAAGCAAGTCACCAGGTCTGGAACTTGAACCGCAATTGGCCATGGTGAGTCCAGCAACCCGACCACCTCGCCACCTGCTGGCACGGCCAGCTCATTCCGTCCCTCACCCTCACCCTCCTCCCACCTGTCTAAGTACGTTTCTGCGTGGACTCTGGACCATGTGAGAGCAGATGGAGAAAGAATGGCAATATCTTAGAAATGTGTGACAAGTGGCTCTGCGGGTGAGGCCCTCCCTCAGGGACTGCAGGTTCAGGTCCATGTAGCGGGAACCCGGCCCCAGCTTGCTGCTCCTACCCCAGTCACCTCCCAAGGGTGCTTGGCTTTTGTGCCTGGTCATCCCTGGTGCCATCCCGGCCCAGGTGACGCCCTCCACTTCCTTACTGGCCAGCAGTCGGTGTAAGCATTCGAAGTGCTCCCTGGCAAAGTTGGGCTCTCCAGTTTACCCTCTGGTGATGGTACCACTCAAACACACTGAGCCTTGGTTTCCTCATCTGTAAAACGGGGAAGAGAACAAAAGTTCTACTCACAGGGCTTAGCAGAGTTATCTGGGATCTGTCAAGTGGGGGTGACAGAGGCCGCCGTACCCAGGGGCTCCTCAGCTGGTCCTGCTTTGACACAGTGGAGAGATGCTTGGGGCCTTGCCAGCTGAGGACTCCACACACAGACGCAGCATGGTGGTAAGGTGTGGGAAGGGCTCCTCGCCGTAGCCCGGGGGCGAGAAGAGGGAAAGAGTTCCAGGACCTGGGAGGGCAACAAAGGGGCAAAACACCCTCAGAGTGGAAGGGGGCCATGGTGCTGTGGGGACGTGGCTCCCTCCTTACCCTGTCTCCCCATCCTGCCTCCTCTGGGATTCCAGCCAACTCACTCTTCCCCACAGTGATCCTGAGGCATTTTCATCAGAGCTTGGGGCAGAGCCTGTGTGTGATTCCCCCGACACATACACATCTCCCCAGTCCATCTCGCCTGGATTCCAGCATTCAGCCAGAAGTTATAAATCTAGCCAAAGGCGAGACCATGACACCAGGAGGGTGATGGGGTGGCTGGACAGTGAGCCAGGCCACTGTGGCAGTGGCGGTCCCAGGGGAAGAATTATGTGGAAGGCTTGGCCCCCTCTCAGGACTGTGTGCACCTTAGGTCATCCTGCAGTCCCGCCTCCTCGGTGCTACACCCGTGTCCGCCCCTGGGTGGACATGGGTATCTGGCTACCTTCTTGTCAACAAGCCCAGCTCCCCACGGGCACTGCACACCCCCACTGCCTTCTCGTTCCGTCCAATTTCTGCAGGACTGAGGACCTCCCGCTCCTTTTTTGCGCCCCTGGACTGCGGGGTGCAGCAGAGTTCAGCTCAGGTGCAGAGGTGAGGAGAAGGGTCCTCGGGGAACTGCACTCTGGCTCCCCTGAATTCCCCTGATGGGGCTGTTAGCGTCATGGCAGGTCACCCCTTCCAGGCGGCAGGAGGTGCATGGCGAACGTGTGAGGTGGGGTTGTTCCTGGCCTTCTGAGGACAAGGGAGTGGGGGATTCTCCACAGGAGGGCCAGAAAACAGATCCCCTTGCGGCTGCCCACTGGCCATGGGGTCTGAGGGTACACTGAGGCAGACATAGTCAGTAGGAGCCAGAACCAAGCCTAGAACTTTCTGTCTGCCAAGCTGGGAGAGAAGGCCACCTGGCGCCCCCCACCCTCTGCCAGGGCCCACAGGGGCCGGGCTAGCCAGAACCTGACTGGGAGAGAAGCTGATTCTGCCAGACCTGGCGAGAACCGGTAAGCCAGCACAGCCCCTGCCGAGCAGAAGCCTCTTCCACACCAGTCCTGGCAGGCCTCTTGCTCCAAACCCTCCTGGAGTTCCCCAGGGCTCCCCAGGACTCTTTTCATCCATCTCTGCACCTGGCCTTCCTCCTGAGGGCCTCCCCACTGCAGGGCCTTCTCACGTGCCTGTCCCTCCTCCAGGGACACGTGTCCCTCCCCTCTTCACCGGCTCAGAGCTCGTGCTGCAGCCTGCAGCTCTGAGTCCTCGGGAAGCCTATCGGATCTCATTGACGGGTCCTCTCAGCTCCTTTCATGCCCAGGGTGCAGCTCAGTGTGAGTCCTTCCCTGGGACACAGGCTCCTGGACTCCTGGACAAGACAGTCCTGTGAAGTTCTCTTTTAAATTACCGAGTCCTGGGGCCAGCGGGTGGCATGGGGGTTAAGGCACTGGATTCCACATGGCTGACTTTGTGGTTTGCGTCCTGAAGCGGGGGGTTGGGGGGGTGGGGGCACTGTTTAACTACCACTCTGGGTGGGCGGCAGGTGGATATCTCCCTGCCACCCACAGGCTCTGAGCCCAGCACCAAGGAGGCCAGCATCACCTTTCTCTTTTTAAAATATTTCATTTTACTTATTACTGTAATTATTTTAATTTGACCAGAGAGAGACACACAGAGAGAGAGAGGGAGAGTGAGAAAGCAAGTCTCCAGGTCTGGGACTCGAACTGCGGTCAGCTATAAGATGAGTGGACTTAGCTGCAGTCTCTAACTGCTTTGTTCCCAGTGCATCTCTTAACTGTCCATACAAGGCTAGCACACGAGAGGGACCCAAGACGGACAGACTAGTCCCCGGGAAAAGGGGGCAGGACAATACTGACACCCAGACTGGGGTCTAGAAGGTGGCGCTGGGAAGCGGACTCTGCCTGTGTGTTGAGCCCTGAATGGAGGACAGAAGTGCCCCAGAGACCGTCCTGAGGCGGGGAAACCTGCCTCCTCAGTGAAGTCATCTCCCCCGAGCTCAGGTGGAGGTGGAGACACTGTTAGCACCTGTGGGGGACTGAGGACACAGAAGGGACAGTTACGGTGTGCAGCCAGCAACTCTACATGCCACATCAGCTCACTTGGCGGCTGCACCCCTGTCCTCCCTCTCAGTTCCCGCCCTACACCCCTTTTTTTCTCCCTTCCCCTTAAGTCCCTCCAAGTGGGTTTTTGCTTATCCTGTGAGCAAGAGAGAGACAGTGCCCTGTGCAGGGTCCTGACATCACTACCTGTGCCTGGCCAGCAGGGGACCGTGGTCCTGTGGGCACGCACTTGCCCAGTGTACCTAGGGAGGACTCCAGAGGCGAACCTGTAACCTTCCCAGGTGGGTCAGCCTTACACACACTGAGCCAGTCTGTTAAGTTTGCAATTACAACAGCTCTGGCCCCCATGCACCTGGCGTGCCTTGGATTTTGGACAGCACCCCCTCTTTGCCAATCTCTCCATGAAAGCACCCCCCACTCCACTGTGCGGATGGCTGCTGGATTTTGGTTCTGAAAAAGTGGATACAGCGCTGGAGAGCCGGCGTGGTGTGGCAGAGAACCCCCAGTCTGATACAGGAGAGTACGGGTGCCAGGAGGAGGGTGTGCGGGCCGCAAAGGGAGCCCGCCCCGGCTCCGCCCCGGCTCCCCCCGGCTCCCACCCTGCAGCGGGCCCAGCGTCTTCAGGCTGCGGCTCGCTTGCATTTCAGGATTTTGAGTTTGGCAGGATGCCGGCGAGGTTCATTCTGCGGGGGCAGGAAATGGAAGGTTCGGGCGGGAGGAGCCAGAGGCTTTCCCAGCGATCAGCCCAGGCTGGGACCGACAGTATCTCGGAGATCAAAAACCAGCTGGCCCCACCCAGGCCTGCGAGCTGTCCTCATCCCTCCCGCGCGGAGGGATGGGGAGATGAATATGCAAGCAGGGCGGGGTGGGAGGTGGGGTGTTCCGGGCGGGTGGCCCGGGCAGTCCCTTGGCCCCGCCCGGCAGGAGACAGAAAGGACGTGTTTCAGAGCCGGGTGGGCTGCTCTGACACTGAGGGCTTGTTCCCTGCCGCCCACGGGCGCTCGGAATCGCCTGCCTGGCTGGGTTTCCCGAGGCTGCCTCTTGCACCAGGGCCTGCGCCAGTCGGCTCCTTCTCCCTGGGGGCAGCTCTACGAGTGCCCCAAAGGCTAAGGGCCTCTGGGTGGTGACCTCCGGGCAGGGCAGGAGGGGCCGGACCAGGTAAATAGAGCGCTAGAGAGGTATAGAAAAAAAATAGGCTTTGAAGTCTCTGCCAGCCCCCACCCGCTGGAGAGCACGAACCTGTGTCTGGCCAACTGGGTGACTGGAGGGCGAGGGGCTGTGTGGTGCCTTGAACGAGCTGCGACACGTTCCTGCCACAGGCTCACTGGAGGAGGCCTCCATGAAACCAGGAATTCTCAGACCGCTTCTGAGCGCAGCTCCCCAAAACAGCCTAGCTCCGTGTTCCCTTCCCTTTCCAAACCTGGCCCCAAGCTGGGCTGGGGGTGAGAAGCCAAAGGGATGACCCTGGGAAAACTGGACCGTGGTTTTCCGAAGATAGCAGGCAGCGAGGTTCCACAGTGTTTCGCTCAAGCAGTTGTTCTTTGGCAAGGGGTGCAACCTGGGCTGAGGTTCCTGGAGTGGGAAGGGTGAGCTCACAGCCAGGAGGTCACTGACTTAGGCCAGTGTGGGGGTGGGCATGGGCATAGGTGGAGCAGGCTGGGGTGGAGGAGAAGGGCTCGAGCAGCTGGCACCCTGCATCCGGACTTTGCCTTCTTGGTCCACAGCTGGCTGTCTTCTTCTACTTCAGCCTGTACTGTTAGGTACACACGCACTACAGAAGTGCATGGACACACACACTCACACGGATACACACACTACGCGGATGTGCACAGATAAAAGCGCACCATGTGCACACCACAGACATGCATGGACATACACACCAACTCACACGCTTCACATAGCACACATCATGTAGATACATACATCATGCATCTACACACACGGACCCTTTCTCGCTGACCCAAAAGACGCAGAACAATAAAACTCCCTTGCAGCCCCAACACTGTTAGGTAGTCGTACCCCCACCCCCCGTGTTCAGAAGGGCCTTGAACCCTAATTCTCTACCTACCCCCTCTTGATATTCTTCACTATTTTACAGGGGCTCTGCATTTGTAATTTGCACTGCACCCTGAAAATTTTGTAGCTGATTCTGGTCTGAAAACTCCAGGGAAAAGTAGTTACTCTAGAAATTTGATTGATCTATTTTGACATGTGTAAATCTCACTTGAAGTGAGAGATAGGCAATTTATCCTGAAGCTACACTTGGATAATAAAAAGGTGATAGTAATAACAAAGAAAAAAGCATGTTTTTACAGTACTTATTACGTCGCAGTCAGTATCCTGGGCAGTTTGACTCCTCAGCCTTCACCTTCTGCTAATTTCTAGTAGATAACATACATTCGGATATTTTCTTTCTTTCTTTTTAAAAATCCACTCTGACATCTCTGTCTTTTAGTTTATGTATTTAGCCCATTCATGTTTAAAGTGATTATTGACATAGTTGCATTAATATCTACTGTGTTTCTAACTGCTTTGCATTCAGTACACTTATTCTTTTTTAAAATTTATTTCTCTTTTTGCAGATTTTTTTCCATAGAGTGCATGCACTCACCAGAGAGAGACAGAGACAGAGAGAGAGAAAGTGAAAAATCACCTCTGGGAGGATGGCCATGCTGCAATCTCTTCTCCATTCTCCTCCTGGGATTTTGGGCATGCATGCACACATGCCTGGTGTGTTTTTCAAGCCACCAAGTCCAGGACTTGAACCATGATTAGCCATGTAGGAGTCCAGCACCTCAACCACTATGCCACCTGCTGGTCCCTAAAGTTTATTTCTTAAATGGAGAGAGAGATAGATCCCAAACAAAGTCCTCAGCTAGGCAGACTGTGGGCACACACATGCCCAGCATGTGCAGGGAGACCTCAGGACTCAAACCCCCAACCGCCCACATGACTCCAGGATTAGGGAGCATCACATCATGGCTGTGCTGCCTTGGCTGGACTCTTCTTTTAAAAAAATATTTTCCCTCATTTTCTGCCTTCTTTGTTTCTAGCTGAGTGTTTTTAATTCCATTTTCTCTCCTCTTAGCCTATCAACTGTACTTCTTTTAAAAAGTTTTTTGGTGGTTGCTCTAGAAATTTTGCAATATATATAATCTAAGACTACTTTCCAGTAACACCATACTGCCTCACACAGCCCCAGTTCCTCCCTCGTCTGCGCTCTTTGTTGTTACTGCCGTTAGTTAAACTCACCCTTGTGCTGTGCTGACTCGGCACAGCGCTGCCATTAGGGCTTGCCTACCACAGTCACTGGTCTCCGGAATCCTTACAACAGTCTTATGAGGTGGGCACCACCCTCAGCTTATTTCACAGAGGAGACCACAAGGGCAGAGGAGGTCTGAACGAGTTACCCGAGTCATGTGGCTAGTGTGGAGCAGAGCTGAGTTTTGGCTTTAGGCACATGTTCACAGCCTGCAGGTCAGAAGCCTGCTTGGTATAGTATCTGACAAATCCTCCAGTGGAGCAACGCTTTCCACGGAGACTTTCATTCCCATTTTGTATTGTGTGTTCACTTACTATTCTTGGATCAGTGTATTTTTTATTACTGGAAGGCTTTGTAGGGGCTGATGGAGATCGGAGGCCACCAGAGAAGAACTGAAGTTCTGGGACCAGCAGGTGGCATAATGATTATGTTGCTGGACTCCCACATAGTCGACCACAGTTTGAGTTCCAGACCTGGAGGCTTAAAACTCATACCGAGTGTGTGTATGCCCAAAAGCCTAAGAGGAGAATGGAAGAAAAGGAAGTGCAGTGTGGCCATCCCCCTGGGGGATGATTTCTTGCTTTCTGTCTCTTTGTCTTTCCCGCAAATGCATGGTGCTCTTGCAAAAATCTCTCTAAAAAAAAGAACTGGAGTTCTGACCTCATCCACTAATGCCTTCCCAAATCATTCTTTGTTCCCTGCAAGCTCAGAGTGAGAGGAAAGGGTGCCGTGCCCACCTAGGCATGAGATTCTGGGGTGGGGCCCCTATGTAGAAGCATGGGTTTCTGCTCTCAAGATCAACACGCTGGGGCTGAGGGCCTGGCCTGCGCTGCGAAACATCTCTAGGTGAGCCTGAGCTCTGGATTTCAGGCTGTTCCCCAATGGCCAGGAGTTGACTGTGGGTCCTTGGAGGAAGGCCAGAAGGAGCATTCTGGGACCCTTCCTACAGGACCTCAGCCAGGCCACCCTTCTCAGGGGCCGGCAGGAAGGAGCCACTTTTTGTTTGTAAACTGTCTGTCCCAACTGGCATCCTTTTGGCAGGAAGAAGCAGCTTGGACTTGGGTCCTGTCCTGGGGCAGGATGGGAAAATCCCTCCTTCAACCTCTCAGATGATTTTCCAGGCTAGAAGGAATCTTTCTGAAATAGCATCTGGAATTATATTGGAATTCCAGGGTGGACACAACCCCAGCTGATTTTTTGAAGGGAAAGCCAAGCAAGACCAGAGGGTACCTGGGGCTCTCAGGTGCCGATGGAGCTGGACCCATGGGGCACCCAGTGTCAGGCTGAGTGGGGACCCATTCAGTAAGCGTCTTTTTGTCTGACCAGCATCTGTCCTTTCTTCTGTCTACAGAACTTCCTTTTGAAGATCCACCTTTCCCCTTTTTCAAGTTATCCTTCCTCTTTGCTACCGAGGAAGACAGGTGGATCAGACCCGGCCAATCAGTGCAGTCCATTCCCTGGCCACTGTCCAATGGGAGGCAGCCCTGGGACTTTTGCTGGGACTGTTAGAGAAGAGACACTTCTTTTTTCCTGAGCTTGTTGAGCTGGTTAGATGAAAACCTGGGGCTGCTGGCATCCAACTTGCCTTCCAAAAACAAAGGGAACAGAGCCTAAGGGTGATTTTTAAATGGTACTTCAGGGGGTGAGGAGTGGCTCAGCAGTGACCCATGGAGAAGGTTCTGCGCTTGCATCTGCAGACCTTCCTGAACAAGCAGGGCTCACAATCTAGGCTGGCTGAGCTAGGGGTGCATCCCAGCATGAAGACTTGCTGGTGCTGTCTCTCTGCCACTCTCTCTCTCTTTCTCTTGCTTATGGGAAAAAGAAATAAAATAAACTTAAAAAAAAAGAAATGACATTTCAATTTAGTGGTTAAAGATGAATTATTCACAAAATGGAACAATTGGCTACACGCTTGAGGGGAATGAAAGTCAGGTCTTTTCCTCATATCACAGACAGAACTAGAGTCCAGTTCAGTGAAAGAAAGAAGTATGAAAAAGTGAATGTAGTAGAAGGAAATTCATCTATGTTTGTAAATCCGCGAGTGGGCAAAACATTCCTTAGTGTGATGCAAAATCCAGAAGCCAGGAAAGGAAACTACTTGCAGATTGACTGCAAAAACACAGAAATGGTATAGTCAAAGACACTCTAGAAAAAGTCAAAAGGATAGAATGTCTGCAAGAAAAGATTTTTAACTTGGCAAGAGACAAATGTAAATACTCCCAATTACCAAAGGGTCTGACCACCAAGAGGACCGAAAGAAAAACCACTGGACCCCAAATTGGGCAAAGAACTCGAGCAGACAAATTACAGACAAAGCAGAACGACAGACCAATTGCAGAGGAGCCAGCCTGGTTGTTGTCCACTCCTGGACATGCTGATCAAAGGAAGAACCAGGGCAAGGGATTAAACACGATGTCATGTGTGGAGCTGTTGAAGGAAGGGAGACTCTGTAGTCTGGAAGGGAATAGGTCGGAGCCGCGTTGTCCAATAAGACTATAATGCCAGCCACATATAAAACTTAAAATTTCCTAATGCAATTTTAAAAAAAAAGCAGAAAAAAGCAAGTGAAATTTTAATATGCATTTAATAACCAAAGTCATTTCACGCCCACAGGCAGTCAATATAAAAAGTGTTCACAATCACTTTCCTGTACTATGTCCGGTGTGTATTTTACGCAGACGGCCCACCTGGAGGCGGGTCAGCCACGTCCCACGGGCTCCGTGGCTGTGAATGGTGTGCAGCGCCTCTCTACAGCACGGTGTTAGAGGCTGAGTAGGGGTCACAGAGCTGGGGCCACCTCCTGGCTTCCCCATTGCCAGTTGTGAGACCCCTTCGATTTTACACCTCTTTATTTGAAAAACAGTGCTCAGGACTGTTGTGGGTTTTTGTTGGTTCTGTTCGGTTCTGTTTTTTTTTTTTTTTAATGAATTATTTAGTTTTATTTACCATTAGTATTATTATTATTTGAGTTTGCCACAGGGCTCATGCACTCACCAGAGAGAGACAAGGAATAGAGAATATAAGAAAGCAAGCTTCCAGGTCCAGAGCTCGAACTGTGGTCAGCCATGTGGCAGTCCATGCCTTAACCACCATGCCACCTGCTGGCCCTGCGGTGGGTTTTAAGTGGAATCCGTGTGATGCATTCAGTCCCCTGGCTGGTGGGGTTAGGAGCGTAATACTGGGTTGTCAGAAAAGTCATGATGCATTCTCACATAGAAAAACACGTCCTGCTACCCACACTCTATGGTAGAGACTGAAAGACTGGAGGACGTGAAAGCATTGAAAATCGTTACGGATACTGGAGACAGTGTGGAAGGAGGGTGGGAGAGCGACAGAGAATAGGGGAGGAAATTAGGGGAGAAAAGAGAGGCAAGACATCTGTGGGACAGCCGTGGTCTGTTACCTGTGGATGGTATTGTGTATAGCATTCTCAGCTGGATGGGTCTGAGGTGTATTTCATGTTGGGTAAATTCTCTTTACAAGCCAAATAATGTATAGCAATCAAATGTCAGAAATAATAATAAATTAAAAAGAGAGAAATGCATCATGACTCTTCCAGTGTCTGTAGACACTGGTTATTAGCAAACAGCTGTAAGCACAGCGGGCAGAACAAAGCCCAGCACGTGACGTGGTGGGAGGGCCCGGCCTGGCAGTGCAGGAAGCTCCGTGGCTGGCTCCGGCTTCCGATTCCCTAGGTCGGCCTGGAAGTTTGATGGGGTGCACGGGCACCTGAGGTCCTGAGGAGCTGGAGGTCCTCGGGGAGGGGATCGTGGTGTGATAAGACCCTGCTGCTGAGGGTGTGCGCTCGCTCTCGCTCGTGCTCTCGCTCTCGCTCTCTCTCTCACTCCCATGTGCACGTACCTGTGATCTCTACCAATAATAATAATAATAATAAAAAGCAGGGGGGGTCAGTAGGTGGCATGGTGGTTAAGGCACTGGACTCCCACATGGCCAACAGTGGTTCAGGTCCCAGAGCCAGCAGCTTGAAAATCATGCCGGGCACGTGTGTGTGTGTGTGTAAAACCCCAGGAGTAGCATGGAGGGAAAGCGATTATGGTGTGGCCATCCTGCCCTGGGGAGTGGTTTCTTGCTTTCCCTCTCACTGTTTCTCTTATCTCTCTCCAGAGAGTACATATGCCCTGTGGGGTGGGGTGGGGGTAGGGGGTGGCAGGGAGTTAGAGTCTAACTCAGGCTAAGAAAATACTTCACGGTTTAGAATCTCAGTGCCCGGTTCAGAAGCCATCATGCCCACGCGACTGCTGAGTGCTTCTGTGGCTGGTCCAATCGAGAAATGCTGAAATGTAAAATGCACTTCAGATTTCCAAGATGTAGTGAAAACAGACAACAGTAAAACATCTCATTATATTGTAAAATGTTGATTACATGTTGAAATGATCACATTTTGGAGAGAGTGGGTTAAAAAAAAATCCATTACTAAAATGAGTTTCACTTGCTTCTTTTTACTTTTTAAATAAACATTTAAAAGCAATGTGTTCTGAGTGATGTCTGTTGGCTGGCACTGCTTTAGACCTTTGCCACGGTGGGATAGAACGCTTCGTGGAGTAGGAGTTCCCCGTCCTGAGAGTGTTTCCCGCCGAGGTTGGATGACCGCGAAGTGGAGACGACACACGAAGACTTGGGAGCTGGGGATTCACGGATTTCTGCAGCTCCTAGGTCTCCTGGCCACGTAAGGGCCTAGGGGGCCACAGCTCTGTGCGTGGCTCGAGCACGGCTGATTGTCCGCTTGGAGACGGCCGGAGAGCTGCCCTCCACCCACACCACGGGCCTCGGCTCTTCCAAACAGGAGTCCAGCACAGCTTCCCGCTGGCTCAGGGAACATCGACTGGCCAGAGGGATGACGGGACCCTACCTGCCTTCTGCGCCCTCGTGACGTAGACCAGACTCAAGGGCCAGCCGCACGAGGTCCTCACTTCTCCTGCTGCCAGTGTCCAGAGGCACCGCACCCCCGCTCAGCCCCGGATGCTGGCAGAGCTCTCGCTCAGGGGCAGCTCTGACTGCCTGGCCGGTGAGAAGGGGGCTCGGAGTAAGTATTTCAGCAGATGCAAAGCCAGAAGCAGCATTTCCGCTGCCCGGTGACCAGACAGCTTCCTCCTCAAAGCCTGTGTCTCATGGAGGAAGATCAACCCAGCCCCTGAGGGGGCCAGCTGGGGCCTGACACGAGTCTGTGGCCAAGAACAGGCGGGCACACGGGTTAGTAATGGAAACCCACAGCCGGCAGGGCAGCGTGCCTGAGGCTCAGAGCCTGCAGGCTCCAGCTGGTGTCCCCCACTTACGGTGAGACCGTGGGCTGGGCCCTCCTCCTCTCGGGGCCTCAGCTCTCTCGTTCATCAAACAAGAGAGGACGCCGAGCGGCCCCCCCAGGCCCGAAGCTCATCATGCCACGCGCTGCGCTGTATCCTTTCCTCCTTGCCGTGTCTCCCGCCGGCTGGCTGAAGCTGAAGCTGAAGCTGATGACAGCAATGGCGGTGTTGGCAGCCGGCGGTGGCTGTGAACCCCGGCTCTGCTTAGATGCACTGAACTGATTCGATACCAGCCTCTCCCCAGAAGTAGGAGCAGCGGAATCTGCTCATGAAGGCGGAAAAGAGCACCGATCTGCTCCTTGGCCTGGGTTGCTAGGGCTGCCGTCTGAGGGGCCACAGACTGGGGCTCCGAAGCACGTGTCTTTTCTCCCAGCCCTGGAGGCCGGAAGCACGAGGTCAAGGTGTCTGCAGGCTTGCTCCTTCGGGGACCTCTCTCCTGGGCTGGCAGAAGGCCGCCCTCTCCCTGCGTCATCACATGGTCATCCCTCTGCGTGTCTGTGACTTTTTATAAGTTTGTTTTCTTTTCTTTCTTCCATGAGTGAGGAAGACTCAGAGAGAGAGAGAGAGAGAGAGAGAGAGAGAGAGAGAGAGAGCGCTCCTCAGCAGGGTCCTCACACCGTGCTCCGCCCCAGCCTCGGCCAGCCAGGACCAGCGTGTGTGTGCACCTGCATCAAACAGGGCGGCCTCCAGATGCGAACCTGGGGCCTTCCCCTGTGACTTCAGTGACACCACCGTGCCACCGTAGCTGGCCATGTCGGGGTCGTAATTTGCTCTTCTCCTAGAAAGGCCAGTCATGTTGGATTAGCGCCTGCCCTCGGGCCTCATTTTATCTGCATTCTGTCTTTAAAGACCCTGTCTCCAAATATAGTCCCCAGTCCCAGGGCTGAGGACTTACAGAGATTTGGGGGACACAATTCAATCATCACACCCCTCAAAGGTAGGGAGAGCCTCCTTCTTCTCTGCACCCCTCCCAGGGCTGGGGCCAACAGCATGGGTCCTCAGATGATCTGGGGTGAAAATAAAGGTGGGTGGGGGACAGAAGGACCGAAGGGCTCCCCAGCCCTCCCAGCCACAGACGGCAGGGGACTCGGTCCTCTCTGTGTCCCCTAGTGCTGACAGCCTCGGCAGGGGGAGCGACTGCCCTTCTCACCTTGGACTGTGCTAACTCCAGTGAGGGACCAGGAGGTTGCCTGGAGGAGGTGCTATAGGAGGGTGAGAATCTGGCCAGCTGAGAGAGGTAAGAAGGAAGGAAGAGCTGGTGGCATGAGGGTGTGTCCTGTTAAAGGGGCTCCAGGTAGCAAGGTCAAGGCTGGTCAAGGGTGTCCCCAGTGAGCAAAGCCCTGTGACACACCCGGAGGAAGGGCTGCAGCAGGGCAGTGGGCCTGAGCTGACCCCTGGCCCCCTCTCCACACCTGCCATGCCTCTCGGTCACTCCCAGCCCTTCCTTCCCCTCCTCTGGGAGCCAGCGCCTCTCTCATCTGCTGTTCAGCTCCCATTCATCTTGAACAGTCACCTTGCAAACACGGGCTCTGGGCTCAGCGCGCAGGAGAGCAAAGTCTTGGCCACCCCAAAAGCAGGGAGTGACCTCCATCTCTACAAGGAGCATGCCTGCCCGACTGGACTCCCTCGTGCCTGGTGGGGCGGAAGGGCAGGAGAGTCTCCTGTGCCTGAACTTCTGAAGACGGGAGGACGCGGGGCTGCAGCAGAGGGCCTGCAGGGGCCTCAGAGAGGGCAAACTGAGAGCATCCTGTGGCCCAGAATGTGCCCCGTTCAGGGTACTCTGGGTAACAACAACAGAGCTAGTATTGACTGAGCACTTTCTTCCACTGTGTGCACTTTACACAATTAATTCACTTCATCTTCATAGCAACACTATGAGGTAGGAATTTTTAGTTTTTGGCCAAATGCATGTGCACTTATGAGAGAAAGATAAAGACAGAGACAGAGAAAGCACTCCCAGTGGAGGATGGTCACCCACAATCCCTTCTCCATTTGTCCCTCCTTCAGGGATTTTAAGCATGCATGCACCCATGCCCAGGATGTTTTTCAAGTTTCTGGGTCCAGGACTGGAACCACATGATCAGTCATGTGGGATCTGGCTGCCTTAACCACCAGGCCATAAAGTCAGCCCATATTAGCTCTATCTTATATCAGGAAACTAAGCCACAAAGTGACTTAGCCACTCCCCCAGGGTCACTGTTTGAGCTTTTCAAATAAAGGAGAAGGGGACCCTTGATTGTATATAGAAAAGTAAATCTACCCTTGACTTAGGGCTGGGCACACTCTTGGTGTTGGGTCCATTGCTCCATAAACGTTAGAGGGTCCAGACTGGAACCTCCAGCTTTTCCACACAGCTTAAAGATGAAAAGTTAGGTGCTAACGTTTACACCGAAGCCTGCCTCCTGGGCTCCCTTTCGGAAACCAGCAGTGCTGCCTGTGGCCACATTGCCACGTGGCAGCGGCTGTCCTGGGACCACGCAGCCCTCCTCAGGAGACACGTACGTCACTCCCCAGTGGGTACACAGTGCCCGGCTCCCACGCGCACTGTGGCTGCCTGCCCCGGGGCACTGGGCTCCCCATTCACATAAAGAAATGGGGTTAAAAAGCCCTTTATAAATTGGCACACACAGCTGATTTCTTGCTCTCTGTCTCTCCGGCAAGTACACACGCCCTGTAGCAAAAATCTCTCTCTCTAAAAAAAAAAAAAAAAAAAAAAAAAAAGATGCTAGAGAATATAAAATTGCATGTATGGCTGAGTTTTATTTCTATTGGACAGCATCTCAATTGCTTCCTTCCCAGAAGGCCCCTGTGTAAAATGTCCCAACTATAATCCTAGTCGCCTTGAGATCACACAGGGCGTGGGGAGAAAGAGTGACATCTTCACGTGCTTACAGAGCCCAAGTCAGAGCAATGCCAATAGCTTTTCCTCCTTTCCCCAACCTCCCGCCTTTCTTGTCATTATCATATTAATAGAAAAACTCACAATCCTCCCCTGACACCCAGAAACAGTCACTAGCCCCTGGTTAATTAAATATTAACAAAAAGGGCACTGTGTTAATTTCCTAGGGCCGCGATGACAAGTGATCACAACCCAGGTGCCTAAAACGACGGAAATTTCTTCCCTCCTAGTTCCAAAGGCCAGAAATCCGAAATCAAGATGTCACAGGGCTGGTCTCCTCGATGCCAGCGGGCATCTGCTCCTGGTTTCCCATGGTGGCTAATGACCCCTGCATTGCTAGGTTTGCAACTGTCACCACGCCCACCTCTGCCCCCGTCACGTACCTCCTCCTGTGCGTGGGTGTCCAGAGCTCCCTTTTCATGTAAGGTCATGAGTCGTTGGTACAACCTGTCCTATGGTGTGACACCATTTTCATTATATCTGCGAAGACCCTGTTTTCAAATAAGACCACATTCTGAGATAGGTGTACATGAATTTGGGGGACACTATTCAGCCTAGCACAGGGGACCAACTTGGATGGTGGAAAAGAAGATTTGTCTTGCAGGGATTTAGTGAGTAAGGGGCACATGGAGAGAGGAGAAGTCGTGGGTATGCCGCAGGAAGTGGGTCTGCCCCGATTCTCCCCGTAATTGGTCAGGCACTTTCAGAAAGCCCGGGAGGCCGGCCCTGGCCCAGTCTGGCTGTGGGGGCACCTCCCCCATGCACAGGAAGTGGGGGGAATAAAGGGAGACGTTAGTTTGCAAGGCTGCAGATTCTCAGACCTGCCCTGCCAAGCCCCTCGCCTCCCCCAGTGTCTGAGCTTGCTGTCCCAGTGACCCAGGGGGCTGCATGCAAGAACTAGCTGAGTCACTAGCCGGTGGGGACCCAGAATCCAGGGTCTACTCCCATCAGCTGTTTTGGGGGCCACAAACATGTCCGGGGTCAGGAACCTCACTGCATCTCAGCCTCCATTGGACTTCCTGCAGCGGCGGGAGCCCTGGCCAGCGTAGCTCCTGCGGCGGTCTCATTTCTGCTGCTGGACTCAGAGAGCTGGGCTCTTTGCCATATGGTTAGATATCCTGCTTTTACCCATGGAAGGGGAGTGCAACTAATACTGACCCTGGGATCTGGTGCACCCGCGGGATTCCTGTACCACTGAAGGGAGAGGGGAAACGCAGCCTACCTGCCAGGGAGGCTGTGCTCTGGGACACGGGCATAGGACACTGTCCCCAAACTGTGCAGCTGGACACTCCAGTTACAAGGAAGAGACTCAAGGGGCTTGGGTTACCTTCATCTGGATTTCCACCAAGAACAGAGGGGCGTTCGATCTCACGACAGCCCTGTGAGGGAGATGTTATGGTCCCCGTGAACTCATTAAAGACTTGGTTGCAAATAAGAGAGTCCACTTTAATTTAGGCAGAAAGGCTTTTCTTTAAGAAGTACTATGCAGTTCTCTGAATCAGGGTGGGGAGCACCAGGTTTGTTCAGTGGAGATCACAAGTGATAACGCCCCAGCATCCCACGGGGTGCTCCAGCCAACACGAACAGCTCCTGCAGGCCTGGACGAGTGGTTCTGCTGTTGCTGTTCCCAAACACCTGGTCGCCTCTGCCACCAAGTTCCCCAGAGGACAAGCCAGGGCTGGAGTTGATGGCTGCCCCACTCCACGGAGGTCCTAAAGGCTGCCTCAGGTTCAGGCTCAAACGTGGCTGGGAAGTGGAGTTCTGACGTCAGCCTTAGGCAGGACAGGCTCATGCTACAGGCCCATGGGGACTCCTCAAACACAGAAATGTGATTCTAAATGACAGCAGCCATGAATATGAGAAATGCCACCCCCCACACTCCACTTTATAGGTTAGAAAAAGGAGGCTCAGAGAGACTGAGTAACTTGCCTGAGGTGACACAGCTTAACTGGCAGGAGTAAGATTCAAACCCAGCTGCCCAGATGCAGAGCTGAGACCTGCTGGGGCCAGGAAGGGTGAGACAGGTGGTGGGAAGTGGGGCAGTCCTGTCAGGTGACCATGGGTGCAGGAGGGAGGCAGCTCCTTGAAGGAGGAGCCGTGGCTCCCACAGCCTGCTCGAGAAGAGGCAAGGACGGGCTGGGAGGTCCACGTGGAGTGGTCCTAGGCCCCAGGAGTCTACCTCCTGGGACCCCAAAGCGACTGGGGGTTCCATATGGGATTTGCTCCCATCTCCAGCTTGTGTCCCCTGCCAGCCCCCAGACCTGGACATTCTCCAAGCCGGACTGATGTTGCCGATTAACAGAGACAGTCCAGACCTGGAGGGATTTGAGTAACGCGGCCAGGAGCTGAGGTGACACTGCGGAGGGCCGGGAGCAGCCAGGGCAGGCTCACCTCCCTGCCCAACTGCACACTTGTACATCTTTAGCTCAGCCTCTGAGCACCTACTGTGTGCCAGACATGGGCTGAGACATTTCTGAGCTCCCTCCCGCCCAGAAACTGCACAGCAGCCAGCCCACTCCTGAAGGAGTGGAGAGAGTTTCGATTTCACTCTCCTCTCTGGCTCCTTGAGGGCCCAGGAGGGGCAGGGCGGGGCCGCCTGAGCTGCCACCTCCATGAATGCTGGGCCAGGACAGGAGCACCATCCGGTCCTATCAGAACCCTGACGCCTGGTGGACTGAAGCCAGCTGTCCCCAGGCTGGCTCCAGAGACAGGCAGCCCTCCGACCCTGCCTTCCTGTCACTACCCACATTCCTCTCGGCCTGGAATCTGCTAGACGGTACAAGGCAAACATCTCGAGAGAAGTCCACGACTCTAGGCCAAAGTGGCCTGGTGGTGACAAGCATGGAGTGGGGTGAAGCTGCTCCTTCCCCCGGGGAAGTTTCCCCTGAACGGTGGGAGGATCCAGGAGGCAGGGCCAGGAGGTGGTAGCCTTGCTAGATCCCACACCGGCTCTTACTGTCAGGGGACAGCTGAGGACACCAGGCCCCTGGCTTGTTGGCCCCCGTAGCCTCAATGCCCAGTGAGGGTCCAGGCTTTGTAGCGGCCAACGACCACCCACCCATCCCAGGGTGGTGTTCCCAGAGCTGTCCCACTCGGGTGGCCTGTGAGCCGACTCAGACTGCCATGGGGACGTGAAAGCTGGGTCTACAACAAAAAAAGTTTGGAACCTCCGTGGCGTCGGCCGTGGCCGCGGTGTGCGGTACAGCCTGGAAGTGCCAGTCCACAGTGACCTGACGGTTAAAGACAAATGGGCTGGTCCTTTACCACGACGGTTTGCCCCACACTTAGGGGAGTGCAGAGCGGGAAAGTTTCGGGCCCTGGCCTCGCCACCTTCCCTTTGTCTCTGAGCTCGGGCTCTCCAGAAGCATTAGGGGACTTGCCAGAGCTTTTCAAGAGGCAGGGGTGGTCACGGCCCAGCTGAAGTTCGGGGGTTCTGGGCATCCCTCCTCTGAGCCCCGAGGCCTGGGGTGGGATGCAGAGGGGTTGACCCAGACGGCAGCTAGTTCAAGGCCTTCTCTTCGCCGGTGACATCCCCCACCCCATCCCTGAACCCCGTGGGGGCTTATCCTGTCACTTCCTCATTTGGCCATGCAGATTAGGTTTAGCTGTAGCCTATAGCTCTGTGTTAGGCTCCAGGGCGAAGGGCCTGCCCTCGTGGCCCTTGTGGTCTCTGGGCTGGGGGAAGTGCGGCAGCAGACAGTGTACAGGGGAGCGACCAGCCCGGCTGCTCCAGGTGGGGAGAACGCCGTGGGGAAGTGCCGAGTCAGGATGCGGCCACAGGGAGCCAGGGCTTCGGTGCAGCGCCAGGTGGAATCAGGTGGAATGTCCGTTACCCGAAACGCTTGGGACCCGAAGTGCTTCAGGTTCCAGATTTCTTTTCAGATTTTGGAAATCCACATTTATACATGAGATATCTAGGTGATGGGACTCAAGACTAAACAGAAATGTCTTTATGTTTCAAAATTTATATATACCTTACACATATAGCCTGAAGGTAATTCTGTATGAAGTTTCTGTGCTGTAGGGTTTTTTCTTTAATTTTAAAGAATTACTTAATTTTGGGACCAACAGTTAGCATAATGGCTATGTTGCTGGACTCCCATATTGTCGACTGTGGTTTGAGTCCCAGATCCAGTGGCTTAAACTCACGTTGGGCGCGTGTGCGTGCGTGCCCAAGATCCCAAGAGAATGGAGGAGAAGGAATTGCGGTGTAGCCATCCTCCCTGGGGGGTGATTTTTCACTTTCTCTCTCTCTGTCTTTCTGGCAATCGCATGTGCCCTATAGCAAAAACCTCTCCAAAAAAAAAAAAAGAAGCTCTTCTATGGCTGCATGTTGGGTCACCTGGGGAAGCTTGTGGCAAAGCTCAGCGCCAGAGCCCAGCCCAGGTGTGGCCAGCGAGCAGCCAGAGGATTATAAGAACTCACTTCCTGCCCTCTCCCCTTTGCATGGATGGGAGGGGACAAGAAAATGACAGAGTGAAGGAGGGAACGGGGCCAGGGAGCACAGAGCCTTGTGGGTCAGCTCCGAAGACCCCTGTGTGGGACTGTCTCCTTCTGGAGCCCCCCAGGGCTTGGGAGGAGTTCAGTTCGGGGCAAACCTTCAAGCTGCAAATGCCTCTGTTCCTTGCCCTTTGAAATGAGGTCTGGTCCCACTTCACAGGACCAAGGATTAGAAGCCATCAGGAAAAGGAAAACACACATAGAAGCTCCTGGGACAAGGTGGGCGGCACGAGTCTCCACCGCCAGCCCGGACAGCTGCCCAGCTTCCCGGCCCCCGGGGTCTCAGACCTGCTGCTCCCCACACAGCCTGGGAAACCAGGCCCCAGCCCTATTTTAAGCGTGGCCACTGCTCATTCTGTACCATTTCCTTCCAAACAAATGGCTTCCCCTTCAGGAAGGTTATCAGGGCGCAGCCCAGGTGGGCAGGGCCGGATTTCTGCCCTGGGCACTCCCCGGAGGTGGGAAGGAGGCCAGAGGATGGGGCCCTGGCAGGACCTACTGAGCACACTCTGGCTGACCTGGGGCCGGAGTTTAGGCAGAGCAGGTGTGGTGGCAGCGCTGTGCCCAGGGACCCAGGTCCCAGACAGCACCTAAGGAGTTCTTCTCCTTCATCCTTGGACAAGGCAGCCTTGCAAACAACGAGCAGCCTGCTGGCCTGTGGGTCTCTGAGGTTGACCTGGTGCCACCTCAGTGCTCCTAGGAGCCCAAGGACATTTCTCGAGAACCTCACATCTGGTCTCTCCCCTTCTAGCCTCGTCCTCTCCAGTCATTTTCCTCCCAACAGCCAGAGTGACGTTGGGAAAGCATGAAGAATGTGACGTCCATGGCTTAGGCTGTCCACGGAACAGTCTCCCTCGGGGAGACCTCCCTCGAGGGTCCTGCCTAAAGCAGTCCTCTCCCAGAGCCCTCTCTCACTCCCTGTTGCATTCCTCCTCAGCACTTATCACTACGAAAAAGACCTTATTTATTAGTAAGTTTGTTCCCTCAAGGTCTATCTTTACCCCTGGAGAATAAACTCCTTGAGGGTAGAAACCAAATACCTGGGCTGTTCATTGCAAGCACCTGGGCCTGGTAGACGCTTAGTAGGTGCTGGCTGAAGAAATGAACAAAGAAATCAACAAGAATTTGAGAGCACAGAGTGTGTACAAGGCCCTGAAGAGGTTTTATCCTGGAAATGGCATGGCACCACCCTGAGTGCTTATGTGCCAAGGGGTATGCTAAGGGCTTCATGTGTCTGAACTCGCTTACTCTTCCAGCAACTGTCTGCTGTGGGGAGGAGTAGGAGTAGCCCCCCCTTTTTCTTCCTATAAGGAAAGTGCGCTCACCAGAAAGAGAGAGACAGAGAGACAGAAAGCGAGAAATCACCCCCCAGGAGGGATGGCCACGCCGCAATCCCTTCCCCTCCATTTTCCTCTCAGGATCTTGGACACGCAGGCACACGTGCCCGGCGTGAGTTTAAGCCACTGAGTCCAGGACTCGAACTGCAGTCGGCTACATGGGAGTCCAGCGACATAGTCATTACGCCAACTGCTGGTCCCAGACTATCCACTTTTTACAGAGGAGAAGAGGAAGGCAAAGCGAGGTCACGTGACCTGTGCAAGGTCACACAGCCAGTCGTTCCCAGGCACAGCCAGCTCCCTATGCTGTGTCTACAGGGAAGCGTGACTTGTGATGAAACAGCTTAGCTGGGTTTGCATGGAGAAGAATAACTCACGTTGTTCCATTGTGGTCATAACCACGTGGGTATAGGAAGAGTATAGAGGGCAGGGGGCAGGGGACAGGAGCCCGAAAAGAAGCAGCAGAATCCCATGGTGGGGTAAATTAGAAGCTCAAAGTTCCAGGTTCTACCACCCAGACTCAGAGTATGTCAGAGATGGGATAGTCCTGGGCATTTTGCTTCCTTTTATGATTCTATTAATTGACAAATGGGTATCACCAACAAATGGCATGGACACTCCAAGGTGGGGGGATGCCAAGGAGCTGGGCTCAGAATCCAGACCAAAGCGGGGGGAGCGCACGGCAATGGCTTCTGCTTGCTCGCCGTCCAGGCCCCCTTCTGGGCTAGCAGCAATCCATGCTTCGTGGGCGCTACCCCCGGCAGGAGTGGGGTGAGAAATGCCCTATAGGGTCCTGGCCTGATGAGGGTGGGGGTGCTCAACCTAAGCCGAACAGGTTCTTTCCAAAGAGGGGTCTCAGCTCCAGGAAACCCAAGTGAGGGGGAAGACGATGGCCACTTCCCGGCTCCTCTCAAGTTGCAGAAGTCTGGGGAATCCCCCGTCTCACCCACAATCCCCAGAGGGCTCCCTCCAGGATCCTCCAACCCCTCTGCTTCCACTCTCCCCATGGTTCACCAAGTCCAGCCACACTGTCACCGTTTTAGGCCTCATACAGGGCAGGGCAAATGCCACACACACACACCCCGCCCCCACGCCGGCACTTGCACTTGCTGTTCCGGCTGCTTGGAACCTTTGACTCCTGACTTCCCTTCATATTGCATCATTTCAACAAAGGTGTCCTGAGAGGGGCCTTCCCAGAACCCCCGGCAGAGCCCTGGCCCACCGGCTGGCCACCGCCGGCCACCTCTTCCAGCTGGGTGTCCTCGCTATGGCACCGATCACTGGCTGAGGGGATTTTTCTCACGTGTTGGCTTCTTTTTGTCTGCCCCCTTCATTTGATGCAAGTCCCACGAGAGCCCTTCTCGGGGTGCCTGGTCTCCCCCCGTCTCTCCAGGCCAGCAGAACGTCCAGCGCTTGGCCGACAATGAAAGACAAGATGTTTGAGGCTTAGCTGTTTGGCCCTCACTACCAAGATGCTGTGTCCTGCGGGCAGGGGCCACATGGGAGGCCCTGGTTGGAGGCCAGGTGCTACCTAAAGGCCAGGTGTGCTGGCTGCTCTGTAATCCCAGCAGTCAGGGAGGCTGAGGCCCCTGGCTGGCCCAGGAGCACCTGAGAGCCCGCGTGTGGAGGAGCCAGGCGTGGCACACGAGCGCGAGGCAAGGGATCATGCCATAGTCAGATTATCTTAAAAAAAGAAAAATCTGAATAACTAAATGAGTAAACGGGCTATGGAGCATGTTCAACCCCAGGTAATCCTTGAAGAGAATACTTCAAAGAGTTACAATGAGGAAATCGTCCTGTTTTCAAATGTGGAAACTGAGGCCCTGAGAGAGAAGAGGAGGCCGTGGCAGAACCCGCGCAGCCTGGTCTCCCTTTCGTTGGGGAGAACTTATCCACCCCTACATACACAAACACTCAGTTTTAGGATCACCTCCCGCAACGGTGAGCCAGGGCACCCCAGGGCAGGGAATCCCCGGTGGAGCCTCCCGTTCTCCCCTCCCTAAGCTTCCAGGAAGGAGTCTTTACTTCTCTTTATGAGAAATCCAAAGCTCTCTCAGGGAGGAGGAGGAATACTCCCCCGTGGGGACCAGCGAATGGAGAGACTTTGAATGCTGGGCAGGAGCACCTGGGAGGTAGGAGGCAGAGGCTGGGCGGGGCCGGCAGCCCGGCGGGTGGCAGACAAGCTGGGTCATGCCTAGCCGGTCCACAAGGATCCTGTTGGCATGTGGGTGGTGTTGTCCAACTGGTCGGGTGAGTGTGGGGTGCGGGCTGGTGAAGGTGCCAGTTGGTGAACTGCGACACCCCCACCCTGGAGCTGGGAGACACTCTGAGGAGATACTTGCTCTTGCAGTCCCGGGCCAGGCCTAGTCTACACTGACCCTGGGTTTGGGGCCACCACTTTGAGGGGTGCAGAGATTCCTTAGCATCCTTGCAGGAGCCAGGGAGTTACTGGCACAAGGGCGTGTGCATAGGGGCTTCCAGAGAGCGTCTCGGCTCATGGCGGAGGGTGCGGAGGGAGCATTTGGGGCTGGAGAGGGAACGGCTGGAAACACAGAGACTGAGTCCAGATACTGGATGCGGAGGCCAGCGAGGAGAGAGCCCCAGTGGGACAGCAGAGCTGGGCGTGGTCAGCAGGAACCTACAGCTCCCCGAGGGCCTTCGAGTCTTGACTCTTGCCACTTACCTACCCTGGCTGAGTCTTCTCTCAACAGTAAAACGGGGGCCATTTTACACCCTTACTTACTAGGGTGGCTGAGGATTAAATGAGCTCAGGCATATAAGCATTAGCACTTAGTAGGTGCTCAATAACGTTAGCACCAGAAAGAGGAGCTGGGAAGACAGTCCTGTGCCTGTGCCCATTAGCTCTTGCTGTCTCTCCTTTCCTTCCCAGTCAGTTGTACTTGCTTTTCCCAGAAAATCAGGGCTGGACCCAACCCTCTGGACTCTTTCAGGTCTGTATTTTAGTTTTTCTACTTTGTCATTTTTTTCTTTTTTTTAGAGGTTTTTGCTATAGGGTGTGTGTGCTCGCCAGAAAGACAGAGACGGAGAGACAGAAAGCGAGAAATCATCAACCCCCCACCCCCAGGGGTATGGTCACGCCGCAATCCCTTCTCCTCCATTCTCCTCTCGGGATCTTGGGCACGCACACACACGCGCCTGGCGTGAGTTTAAGCCACTGGGTCCGGGACTCGAACCGCGGTCGACTACATGGGAGTCCAGCAACATAGCTATTACACTAACTGCTGGTCCCTACTTTGTCATTTTGAAAAGCTGGTGGGTAATGGCTTTGGTTAAAGTGTTAATGGCATGCTATGTGGCTAATGGGACAGTGACTGATGATGGCTTAATGGGGTTCCACTCCAAGAAAACTTACATTTTAACCAGTAAAGTTGGGCGGAGAAGCCAAAGGAACATTCTCTGCAGAGTATGGCATCGGGGGGTGCAAGTCCGAGAGGGGAATTTTAGTTCAAAGGGCTTCCTGGGCCCTCCTGTCTCCTGAGGGCTTTTCTCCCCAGCCGTGGATGTGCGTACTAGATGCGTGGGCACCGGACACAGCTGCGCAGAGAGAGGGCAGGACATGAAGCCATTAAACGTTTCCTTGGGGGTCCTCGCCCAGTGTCTTCTCTGGTGGCTGTCAAGGGCAGAGCCACAGACGCAGCGGGATGAGCCTGGGGGCTGTGGGTGGGGAGAGGCCTCACATCCACTCTACATTTCTCTGCGCCATCGCTCTCGATGCCTGGATTTAAGGTTTCCTGGGTTTGGCCGTGGTACGGCCTTCAGGATATGGCTTTTTCAGCACCTCCTACTGCACTGTTATTTCACGGGTCCTTGAATGGCTACTTGCAGGCCAGATCTGATCCTAAGTCTGTTTTTGTAAATAAAGTTTCACTGGAACACAGCTTTGCCCACCATTTACAGATTATCTACAGCTGAGACAGTATAGCCTGCAAAGTTAAAAATATCTGCTGTCTGGTGCTTTATTGAAAAAGTTTGCTGACCCTTCATTTTACTTCATTAAAAACAACAGCAACAAAAAAACAAGGCTTGCAGATGGCGTAGTGGTTACATGGCTGGCCTCCCATGTGGCCGACCTTGATTCAAGTCCTGATCCAGTGGCTTGAAACTCACACTGGGCACCTGTGTGCGCGTGCCCACGATCCTGGGAGGAGAAGGACTTGTGGGGTGGCCATACCCCTGGGAGGACGGGGGTGATTTCTCACTTTTCCCCTCAATGTCTATCTCTACTGTGAGCGCATGCAACCAAAGGCCAAAACTTCTTAAAAATAAAACAAAACAATGAAAACTTGTGGTTTTTGACAAATAAATTTATTTTGAAATGAAACTTTTAATCATTTCCATAAATAAAAACCAGAAAGATAAAGACAGAGTAGGAGGTACCCCTTCCCCTAGGAGGGTATTACCCTAGGGTCCACGTCCAGTTCAGCCAGCCTGGGCTACAGCATACATGTGCCTGGCGTGCCCAGGGGTGCACGTGGACCAGGCCCTTTCCCACGTGGGTCCAGGGGCATCACCACTGCGCCCCCCGCCACCACCCGGCTCTCTTTTCCTTCTAAACAGGAGCATTCCCAGCCCCTCCGCTAGAGAGTTTCATTCAGTAGGCTTAGGCCCAGGAGTGTGAGGTTGTTTGTTTTGTTTATAGTGTTTTTGCTGTAGTGCACATGCACTCACTGGAGAGAGACAGAGACGGAGCTGGAGGGAATCTGGGCAGCTGGAAAGATGTGAGAGGGATCTGCTTTCCCCAAACTTGCAAAATCTAGGTGAGCCCGTGTGGGAAGCAGGTGGACAGAAGGGAGGGAGTGCTTATAAAAACTCAGGTTCCGGGGAACCAGCAGTTAGCGTAATGGCTATGTCGCTGGACTCCTATGTAGTTGACTGCGGTCCGCGTCCCGGACCCGGTGGCTTAAAACTCACGCCAGACGCGTGTGTGTGAGTGCCCAAGATCCCGAGAAGAGGATGGAGGAGAAGGGATTGCGGCATGACCATCCCCCCTGGGGGGTGATTTCTCGCTTTCTATCTCTCTGTCTGTCTGGTGAGCGCATGCGCACTATAGCAAGGAAAAAACCTCTCCCCCCCTCAAAACAAAACAAAACAAAACAAAACAAAAAACTCAGATTCCGGGACCAGCAGGTGGTGTAGCGGTTAAGGTGCTAGACTCCCACATGGTCAACCATGGTTTGAGTCCCAGATCTGGTGGCTTGAAAATCATGCCAGGTGTGTCTGTGTGCGTGCCCAAAATCCCTGGAGGACAACGGAGGGGAGGGGCTTGGGGCATGGCCCTCTCCTGGGGTGTGATTTCTCACTTTCTTTCTAACTGTCTTTCCCGCTCTCTCTCTGGTGAGTGCATGTACCCTATGGCAAAAACATTTTTAGAAATGCAGATTATGATTCAACAAGTCTGGGTGGGGCCTGAGAGTCTGCATTTCCCACAAGTTACCTGGGATGCTGATGCTCCGGGCCCATGGCCACACTTGAAATAGCGATGGCCGAAATGAAGTCTGTCCTAATCTGTCCACCCCACATCCACTGTTGGCTTTCCCATTGCTCAATACCTGAGGAGATGTTTCGAGCTTTTCAGAAAGAGAGGAAGGTGCTGGTGAGACCCTGGAAAAAATTGGAAAAAGGACAGGAAAGATCGCAAGGAGCACAGAGTAAAAGACGCTCCAGAAGCTCAACTGAGCATAGCTCACAAGACTTCCAGAGGTATCACGTCCCTACGTGATCCAGGTCATCTGGTCCAGGAGGCCGAAAGAGATGGTCCCACCCAGTCAGTCCAGGATGTCTCCCAGAAGGGAGAGGGCCTGTTCCAGGGCTGGGCACGTTAACTCACCAGCCTCTCTGCCTTCTCCATAGCAAGGTCACCATGTCCATCCCAGGAGTTTACACACAGTCTGGCTATTCCGGTGGTGTGCTCCACGCCACCGTGGTGACAGCAGCTGTCCCACGGGCCACCGTAGGACTCACACAAACCCCTCTGCAGCAGCAGAGTTGCAAGTGAAGTCAAAGTGGTTGGATTGAGCTGATGATGCTGCCTGTGGTCCACCTCTGTGGGAAGGTCAGGTGTCCTCCACTGGACAAGGAAACTTCTCTCAATAGCATGTCAACTCACCGTCATGTCTAGGGTGTCCGGAAATCCAACGTCGAGTCCGATGCTCAGTTACTGTGCTCATGTTGGCTTATATGATGAGTTCCCTACCTCTCAATGTGGGGCCTGTTCGTAGCCGACACCAGAATCATCTTGCAGGGGAAAAGGACTCATTAAATATGCAGATTCCTGGGTCCCGCCCCAGATTTACTATAGCAGCACCTTTGGAAGTGGGGCCCAGAAATTTGAGCAGTTAATAGGCTCCCAAGGTGACTCATAGGTGCATTCACCTTTCCAAATCTCTAGGCTCAGATATTCGCTTCCTCCTCCAGCTACATCGTTTTCATCTCCTTTTGTGTCAGCTCCATTGTGTCTGTGTCTTTGATCATGAACTGTCTTAAATCCCTTTGGAAGCTAAATAGGTAGAGTAAATACACAAAGCTTCCTACATGACCAGGTGTTCTAGGGACCCACCCTTGCCTCACAACGCTCTCGTTGCCAACTAACCCTTCATCAAAGTGCAGCTCACACAGAAGCTGCCCGGCAGATCTGTCCTTATTGCCTGAAACTAGCCATCTGGTCTCAGAATCCAGCCCATTCCCAGCACTTTAGGAACCACCTGCACCATCAGACAGTTCGATGGGCCAAGCCAAGCCCTTCGCACTTGGCCCCAAAGAAGTGCCCGTTTCATTTACCCCTCAGACCCTTTGGCCCTCTATATGACATGATTTTCTCTAGACTTCTCCCCAGAGTCACCTCTGAGTCCTTTGGCTATTCTTCTCCCAGACCAAGTATCATTCCAGTGAGTGGAATGTTCGATTCCAAGCTGTTTGTCATTTCTCCCCTCATTTCTCTGCCTGAGCCCACTCTTGCCCTCCCCAACCTTCGCATGTAGCAGTCGATCAGATCCCATCGCTACTGAACTGACGCCGCCAACAGCACGCATCAGGCCCAGAGCAGGACTGCCTGCCCTGCCTTAGCCCTGGCTCTGCCGTCTCCCCCTGACTCTGCTCTGTCTAGCTGCATTGGCTTCTTCCAGGAGTTCCTGTCTGCCACTTTCCCACTCAGGAGGCCTTGGTACAAGCTGCCTCCTCCGCTGGGGCACTCTTCTCTCCCTTTTTGCCAAGCCATCTCCTACTGATCATTCAGGCCTCAGGCCTAACGTCTGCACCACTTCCCCAAGGAAGCCCTTCCTGATGTCTCTGAGTGGGTCACCCCTGCATTGCAGACTCACAGGGCACAGGGCTCCTCACACTGCCACACGGATGCATCCACCTTTACTTAATTCACCATAGGGAGGGGGACTGCACGTCCCAGTCTCCCTGGGACAGTTCCTATCTGTGCCTCCTGGCCCTCTGCAATTCCTGAGAGCACATTTCATTCTCAAAAGTTTCCTGCTTTGGACAGTAGCTCAGATGGCCATCCTAAGGGTAGTTCCCCACCGTTCCGTAAACTCTGCGAGGGCGAGGGTGCTCAGTGTGTTGTTCCTCAGTGTATTCCCAGCCTGGCTTAGTGCCACTCAGTAGGGGCTCACAAAGTAGGTCCTCCACAGAACCAGACTGGGCCTGCGTGGGCTTTCATCACCTAGCCTTGGGGTCACATAGTCACTTCCACCATATTCTCTTGGTTGGCCAGACACCAACTGATGACCCTAAACTTCTCAATGGTCTGAATGTCAAAGGATTTGTAGACAAATTGTTTTAAAGTTTATTTCTTCCCTGATGGAAGGAGGCAGAGAGGGAAAGAGAGAGAGAGAGATTGAGAGAGAAGTCCCAGCCAGCCTGGATCACAGGCACAGGTCCATATGCCTGGCAGGACATGGACCTAGGACCCTCTGATATGGGTCAGCTGCTCCAATACTGCACCACCATCTGGCCTTTGCAGACATGTTTTAAGCCACCATACATCCCTCAGGACTTGCGTTTCATTCATTCACCCATCCATTCATTCACTCAGTTTTATTTTGTTTGTTTTTTGTTTTATTTTGGAGAGGTTTTGCTATAGGATGCGTGCGCTCGCCAGAGAGACAGAGAAAGTCAGAGAGAAAGCGAAAAATCACCCCCCAGGGATGATGGGCATGCCACAATCCCTTCTCCTCCATTCTCCTCTTGAGATCTTGGGCATGCACACACACACATGCCCGGCGTGAGTTTAAGCCACCAGGTCCAGGACTCGAACCATGGTCGACTACATGGGAGTCCAGTGACATAGCCATTATGCCAACTGCTGGCCCCCACTCAGTATTTGTTGATTCCAGTGCTCCTGCCTCTTGTTGCTTAGCTCATGCCCTGCACATGGTTCCTAACCAAGAGGCAAGGGACTGAATCCGATCTACAGACTGATCACCAAGCAGTTGTCTTGGGGCTGACTCTGCCTGGAAGAAGAGGCGTTTTCTGCTTTGCACAAAAGTGCCATTGACAAGCCAAGCTGTATGGCAGTTTTTAAATCACTGGCTCAGAGGGGGTACCTATCCCTAATTTTGGTAAAGGCAGTGTAAAGACTGGTAGAATCCAGACCAGCGGCCCAGTATGGGTTAGACATTGGTGAAGAGAAATGAGGAAGACGGTTAGGACCTCCCTTCTCAGGAAACTTGTGTTCTATTGGGGAGTAAAAGTAATGAGCAGGGAAGCACTTACATAAACATTTTTAAATTTTTATTTATTTATTTTTCATTTGTCAGAGGATGCGTGCTCACTGGAGAGAAAAAGAGGGAAGGTGAGAAAACAGCCTCTGGGGGAATGGCTATACCGCCATCCTTTCTCCTCCTCCTGGGAATTTGGCCATGCACGCATGTACAACCAGTGTGTTTTTCTTCTTCTTCGTTTTTTTAAAGAATTATTTTATTTTATTTTAATCATTATTATTGTTTTATTTTATTTTTTGAAATTCACCAGAGAGAGACTGAGGGAGAAAGAAGGAAAGTGAGAATGCGAGCTGCCAGGTCTGTGACTTGAACTGTGGTTGGCTGTGTGAGAGTCCAGTTGTCTTAACCACCACGCCACCTGCCGGCCCCAGTCAATGTATTTTTCAAGCTGCTGGGTCCATGACTCCAACCGTGCAGTCGGCCATGTGGAATCCAGCCACCTTAACCACCAAGCTACCAGCTGGCCCTGTAAAGACACATGTTAAACGTAATTACATATTGTAGACAGAGCTGTAGAAGAAAAACCTGGCAGCTGAGCATGCATCCTCTGCTGGAGGCTGGAGGCCGGGGCCAGAGGCTGGGGCTGCCTTATCCTAACCTTCACACGGCTCACCCTCGCCTCCCGTGGATGTCACACAGGAGGAGTAAACGAGATCAGGCAGACAAGATTGTGTCCGAAAGGCTCTTAATCCCACATAGGGATGACATTCCAGACTGTCAGAGTGTGGCCTTTAAGATCAAGACTCTCATTTGGGGGCCAGGCAGTGGCACAGCAGTAATGCAACCAGGCCCACACGGGAAGTCCTGGGTTCATGGCACACGTCGCCCTGTGCACAGGTCCATGATCCAGGCTGGTTAGAGGTCGGGCATGGCAAAGACCCTATTGGGGGATCTGTCTCTCTATCTCTTTGTCACTGTCTCTGTGTGTGTGTCTCTCTCATGGAGGAAATAAATTTAAAAAAAAAATAGAATCTCCTTTTTCCAGAATCATTTAAATACTTGCCTGATTGGAAGTGTAGAAATGGTCAAGAATTTCCAGGTCTCCTCCACCCTGTCAATGTTTGAATTTGGAACTGTGGGACCGTGGGTGGAAATGGAAGAGATCCTTACTTCTTTCCCCATTCCCAAAGACTCATAAGGATGTGTGAGTCTGGCTTGAGTCCTGAGGCTGGAGTTGCCTGACTGGGCCAGAGCTCACGTAGTTTAGGGGGACACTTGTATGGTCTGACAGCCTAAGAGAAAACTCATGCGCACAAAGACACCCAGTGACCTTGGAAAGAAAAATGGAATGCGTGTCAGTGTCCAGCAGGACAATGAGTAGGACTGACCGGTGTTGGTTCATCAGTTCCACGAGGTCAGGAGGTTTGGGGGACAAGTGTGTTCACTCACTGCTGATTTCTAGTACCTCAATGATGTCTGGCACATGTGGGGTTCATACAAAGTGCATACTAAGTAAATGATAGGAAAAATTGGAAAGATATTACTTCCCTGAGCAATTGTTTGGCAGAAAGGAAGAAAGTGATCATTTTTTTTTTAAATGAGTAAAGTGCTAACGATGCGCTGTAGACTGAAGGAACAGTGTGTGGACGGCGCTTGAGATCCCAGGAAACGAGAGCCCTCCCAGAACATGAACAAGCACTTTTTTCTTTTCCATTTCAAAGCTCGTTGGTGCCAAACCTTACTCCACCCGTTTTGGAGGACGGGCTTTGAGAGCTGGCCTCCATGTGCCCTGCCCCACTGGGGACACCTGGGGACTTTCTTCTGTAACTCGCCAAGGGCATCACGAGAGCCATATGGGCCCCAGACACTGGGGTGGTGCTGACGGTGGTGGCGGAGAGCAACCCCGCTTTCTGACCGTACTCCAACCTGGGAGGGCTGAGAAGCTTGATCCCTAGGCTGCCAAACCTGATGAAACCGAGAACCAGAGGAAGCAGCCAGGTGTTTCGGGTCCACCAGGCCAAACATCTCTACAATAGGAAACACCTGGGTGCCACCCAGCCTGTGTCTTCCTCACGGAGCATGTGCACTCATTACATGTAATGGCTTTAGAAGACACAGAAAACGCACCACAGCATGGTTCAGGGTAGTTTCCCCACAGATCTGGAAATTCTGTGGGGGGAGTCTGCTGATTAGTCAAATCTCTCTAGTGGACAGTATTTGTCCTGTTACTCCTTGCATGTGCAGGTGGTTCTATGACAGTGGGTCATAGGTGTCTCTGCCATCCGATCAGACACAAAAAGGAGGCAGGAAAAGTCAGGCCTCAGGTCACTGCTCTGCTGTGACTCACAAGGAGAAGCAAGCTGCAAGCTTGCAGCTGGAGGAGTCCAAGGCTCGCTGCTTGGCTGGAAACTACTGTCTGCGTCCCAACCCCGCCCTAGTCTGTGGAGGTGGGCGACAAGGCGGAAATGGTCTGAAGAGAGCATAGTCCTCAGATCCTACTAAAACAGTCAGATTTTCTGAGTCTTCGTGCAGGAGGGCCTAGGGGGTTGCCCAGCTCTCTCTCATGGCAAGACGGGAGCCAGCTGAACCACACACGTGCTTCAAAGTGCTGGTGGCAGGGTCCTTTGTTGGCAGAGGGGCAATACGAATACTGGTAAACTTTACACTTGGGATTTTACTGGGTGGCCCTGAGTGAGGTTCCTGCTCCATCTCTTACAGAGTAACAAGAGGAAATGTGGTTTGGGAGGTTTTGAAGTTGCATGCTAGAGTCCTACATCCAGGAGCTCTGAGAGCTGTTTAATGCAGGGTTGGCTCTTCAGAGAGGAAACAACTTCCCAAGACAACGTGACTAGCAGCAGGAGATTTTTTGTCACGTTGCCAATGAAATGCAAGCATGCAGAAGCTTTTAATAGCCAGTATGTGGTTGGTCATCATATCTTCCCCCTCCCTGAGACCAGTCACGTGCTAGGTGAAGGCTGCTCCAATCGCCTGTTTCCTGAAGTAATGACGACATGGACACATGGCCTTAATCGGCCAATTACAGGCACATTACATGATCAAGTTACAGTGGCACTAGTGTTGGAAGCCATTGAGATTTGGGGATCATTTTTATCAGAGCATAACGCAGCTATCCTGACGGATACAGAGGCTACAGCTAGAACCCAGCCTCTCACATCTGAGTCCGTAGAGATCCAGTCTCTTCTTCATACATGAATTATTGCTGTGTAACAAATTACCCCATAATTCAGGAGCTTAATGCAACACATGCTTACCATCTTACAATTTCTGTGGATCAGGAGTCTGGGCCTGGCTTAGCTGGGTTCTCTGCCTCAGGGTTTCTCATCAGCTTCAATCAAGTTGTTGACCAGACTGGGGTCTCATCTGAAGACTCAACTGGGGAAGGATCTGCCTCAAGCTCACACAGTGCTGGCAACATTCTGGCCTTTGCAGGCTGTTGGGTCAAAGGCTTCATTCCTGGCTGGCTGTTGGCTGGAGTTCCCCTCAATTCTTTGCTACATGGGCTTTTCTAACATGGCAGCTTACTTCACAAAAGCATGCAAATCCACAAGGCAACAGAGAGTCTGCTAGAAAGGCAGGCTGATCACAAAATGCCATCCCATCTCTTTTGCCTTAGTTGATTCATTAGAAGTGAGTCATTAGGTCCAGCCCATTCTTTTTTAAAAAAAAAAAGAAAAAAGAAAGAATTATTTTATCTAACTTTATTTATTTATTTATTTAAATTTGACCAGAGAGGGAGAGAGAGAGAGAGAGAAGCAAAGTGAGAAAACAAGCTGCCAGGCCTGGACTTGAACTGTGGTCAGCCATGTGGGAGTCCAGGGCTCTTAATAACCACCATGCCACCTGCTGGCCCCCAGCCCATTCTCAAGGGGAGAGAATTTACACAAAGGTATAAATAACAGAAGATGGGGACTGGGGACCTCATTAGCAGCCTACCTGGAGTTTGTTTTCAGACTGTAGTTATTGAATGACGTCAGTAAAACCCCTGACATCTGTCAAGATTAAAATAACTTACTAACCAAACATGGTGTGTGATGGTTGAATCACATTCATATCCGATCCATTCCCATCATGACTTTATATTTCCTTTTAAATCTCCTCCCCTGTTGACAAGATTCCATGTCGTCTTCTTCATGATTGTTATGTGACAACTTCAAATTCTGTTAGACTATCTTAAGCTGAGGATTAGGTTTTCCTCCAGGCAGGGACAACCCTAGTCACTGCCCTGAACCACCCCTCACCTTCTCTGTGACTGTCTATACCTTCAAATACCTTCTTTAGAGTTCTCGCTCTCTCTCTCCATGTAAGACAGACTTTTTATTTATTTATTTGTTTGTTTTTAAGAGAGATTTTTGCTATAGGGCACATGCATTCACTGGAGAGACAGAGACAGAGACAGAAAGCGAGATATCACTTCCCCAGGGGGGATGGCCATGCAGCTATCTCTTCTCCTCTTGGGATTTTAGGCACACATGCACATGGGCCTGGCTGTGTTTGAAGCCGCTGGATCTGGTACTCAAACTGCATGGGAGTCAACTACATGGGAGTCCAGTGACATAACCATTATGCCACCTGCTGGTCCCTAAGATAGTCCTTTTATTAGGCAGCTTTGGTGCAAAACAAACAGCCTTGAAGTCTCAATAGCATGCAACAATAAACATGCATATTTCACTTATATGTCTATGCTGTAACAGCTTTGAGTCCCAGACTGAAATTCTGCAGGTCCCCTAGGTAGCCTGGAGCAGCAGTCACGCTTGGACTGGTGTCCTCAGGTCCTGTGTGAAGTACATGCAGCTTATAAGAGTCCATGTATATTTCGTTTTCTTGGGCCAGTGGGCTACCTGAGGTACATTCCATTCATGGACATGGCAAAAGCACAGAGGTCAAACTCTACCACCCAAGCACCTTTCCAGCCTTTACGTGTGTCATGTCTGTTAATATCTCACTGGCCTGGGGCAGGTGGCATGGTGGTCAAGAGCACTGGATTCCCACATGACCAACCATGGTTTGAGTCCTGGACCTGGTGGCTTGCTTTCTCACTTTCTTCTTCTCTCTCTCTGGTCAAATTAAAATTAATACATAAATAAAGTTAAATAAAATAATCTTTAAATATCTCATTGGCCAAAGCAGTCACATGATCTAGTTTAAGATCAAGGGGTGGATATGCTCCGCCCACAGGAGGCTGTGGCTAGGGTGGGGATGGGTACAACTGCTATGGGGGTGGGGGGATGAACGACTGGGACCCAGAACTCAGTTGAACATACTCTTCCTTCCTCCCAACACCGCGTTGAGGCTTTTAACTTATTGAAACATTAGGAGTATAGATAAGGCAGGTATAAGGCAGATTCTGCCACCAGTCTGTCCTGGAGCAGGAGCATGTCTAAGAAGAGAAAACTGATGAGCAAGTAGCAAGAGAACGAGGCAGGGAGGCAGGGCCGGGCAGAGTGGGAAACGAGGGCAAGGCTCATCCGTCCATTTCCTTCTCCACACCCAGGAGAGGCAGCTCGGGGTCTGGCCTGGCTCTTCCCAGCAGGACACAGCCTGGCAGCAGGTGGCTTGAGAGGTGACGCCGGGAGCAGATATTGCCTGGCTTCTCTCGTCTCGCAATAGTTCTGATGAGAACAGAAAGACTCCTTGGTGTGAGTGTGCTGCTAACACCCGACGGACCACCCCCTTTACGGATAGTAGACCCTGAACTTCAGGCTCCCGATTCTTCCAGATTCCAGTTTCTGGCTACAGTTTCCTAACACTGTTTTATTTTGGTAGTGTTTATATCTGTCAGTTTGTCTTTTACTTTGGCAGATGGCACTGGTTTCCTGTTTATTATTCAATATAGGGCTTCCTTTGCAGATAAATATATTTAAATAAACAAGGTTAAGTTAAAGAAAACTTGAATTATTTAAAATATCAAGCAGCTCCATTGATAGTTCAGGAGGCAGGTGGCAAAGGCAAAATCGATAGCTCGAATGTGGTCAGCTCTGGGGAACAGTGGTAGGGACAGGGGAGAGCGGGTCGGTGCATCAGCCTGGGTGCCAGCTCTGGGATCAGTGATAGGGACAGGGGAGAACCGGGCCGGTGCATCAGCCTGGGTTCCAGCTCTGGGGAACAGTGACAGGGACAGGGGAGAGCGGGCCGGTGCAGTCAGCCTGGGTTCCAGCTCTGGGGAACAGTGATAGGGAAAGGGGAGAGCAGGTCAGTGCAGTCAGCTGGGTTCCAGCTCTGGGAACAGTGATAGGGACAGGGGAGAGCAGGTCAGTGCAGTCAGCTGGGTTCCAGCTCTGGGATCAGTGATAGGGACAGGGGAGAACCGGGCCGGTGCAGTCAGCCTGGGTTCCAGCTCTGGGAATAGTGATAGGGACAGGGGAGAACCGGGCCGGTGCATCAGCCTGGGTTCCAGCTCTGGGAACAGTGATAGGGACAGGGGTGAATGGGGTCGGTGCAGTCAGCCTGGGTTCCAGCTCTGGGAACAGTGATAGGGACAGGGGAGAGCAGGGCCAGTGCAGTCAGCTGGGTTCCAGCTCTGGGAACAGTGACAGGGACAGGGGAGAACTGGGCCAGTGCAGTCAGCCTGGGTTCCATCTCTGGGAACAGTGATAGGGACAGGAGAGAGCAGGGCCGGTGCATCAGCCTGGGTTCCAGCCATGTCCACCCAGTCTTTGACCCAGTCAGCAGCAGAGCATCCCAGAGCCTCAGTTTCTTCCTGGATAAAATGAGGGGAACTTCGTTCTCAGGGCTGTTGTGTTGTGTATCGAAGGTAATGTTTGTACAACAACCGGCACACAGTAGGTGCTCCGCAAAGGGAAGAAACCCACTTGCTCCATTCCCTACCTGGACTGTTCATTCCGAGACAGAATCCCTGTGGGATTTTCCATTCCCCGTGTGGCCTTGGGACAGCAGGCTCCACAGCAACCAGACTCCATTCTTCTCCCCTTTCACGTGAACTGGGAGGGCTCAGGTCAGAATAACACTTTCCTGCCTCTCTCCAGCTCCAACAAATCTCTTGCATGGGGGATCAAGCCCTCATTAGCCGTAGCTTTCAAAGACCTGGCAGGTCCAGCTGGGGAAATTCAGGGCCTGGGTGTGCAGTGGTCCTTTGGAAGGTGTCTCTAAGTTAGTCTTAGCGAGCCCTCCCAACATAAAGCATCCGGCAGGATTAAAAGGGTGCTCGTCAGGGACCAGGCAATGGCGCATTGGTAACAGCACTGAACTCACACGGGGAGGTCCTGGGTCCCCATCCGGGGCCCTCCCCAGCGTGTTGGGCATAGGGTGACTCTGGCTGGCTAAGGCTGGAGTGGATCACAGATCCTTTAGCGGAGGTCTCTTTCTCTGATGGAAGAAATAAATACATAAGCTTAAATGATAAGTGATCCTTTCCAGAAAATGTAAACATGGTGTCCCAGTGAGACCACACAACTGCATAGTATTCCTTCTCCTTCTTCTTCAAGTTTGCTACAGGGCACGTGTACTCACCAGAGACAGACAGGGAAAGTGAGAAAACATCCCCCAGGGAGGATGGCCATACCGAATGCCCTCTCCTCCATCCTCTTCTGGGGTTTTCCCGCATGCACGCACACAAGCTAGGCCCGGGACCTGAGCAGTGCAGCCGGCCGTGTGTGATCCAGCCATCTCAACCAGCATGCCACTCACTGGTCCATAAAACGGTGCTTCTTAAAAGGGTTTCTAATACTGATCAGTGGCACGGATCAAGTGCCGTGTATATTGTGAGCTACGTGCAATTAACATTGACCTGTTAAACTCATTGTTTGTTTGTTTGTTTGTTTGTTTTGCCATAGGGTGTGTGTACTTGCTGAAGAGAGACAGAGCCAGGGAGAGGGAAAGTGAACAATATCCGCCCCCCCCTCCACCCCCAGGAGGCCACGCTTCAGTTCCTTCTCCTCCATTCTCCTCCTGGAATTTTGGACATGCTCGCACACAAACACACACTGTGTGATTTTCAAGCTGCTGGGTCCAGGACTTGAGCCACGGTTGGCCACGTGGGAATCCAGGGCCTTAACTACTCCACTGCCCACTGGCCTTTAAACTCAAACTGTTAAAATATACTGTAATATGTTGTAATCCTTTTTCGAAATTTTTTCAATTTTTTATTTTTAAGAGATTTTTTGCTATAGGGCACTTTTGCTCTCCAGAGAGACAGAGAGACAGAAAGTGAGAAATCACTCCCCATGGGAGGATGGCCACCCGCAATCCCTTCTCCTCCATTTTCCTTTGAGAAGCTTGGGCACATGCGCCCAGCGTGTTTTAAGCCTCCGGGTCCAGGACTTGAACCGCAGTTGACTAAGTGGGAGCCCAGTGATGTAACCATTATGCCATCTGCTTGTCCCCAATTTTTAAAACACCCTACCGCCTACTCCCCACTTCAAAATACCGGAGGAGGGCTCAGTCCCTCGGCTTCCTCCCTATGCCCCGCCCTCAAGAGCCCCCGGGACAGACTGAGGCTGGACAGAAAGGCAATCCTGGTCTTTCCGTGTCATTTCCAAGGACAATAAATTCCAGGACCGGGGTCCAGCGGGTTCAGCAGTGGTCTGTGTGAAGGTGTGTGTATGGGGGTGGGGGTGAGGTGGGGACCTTGGAGAAGTCTCAAGACTTGGCTCTTGGGACCAGCAGTTAGTGTAATGGCTATGTCGCTGGACTCCCACGTAGTCGACCGCGGTTCGAGTCCTGGACCCGGTGGCTTAAACTCACGCCGGGCGCGTGTGCGTGCGTGCCCAAGATCCCGAGAGGAGAATGGAGGAGAAGGGATTGCGGCGTGGCCATCCCCCCTGGGGGGTGATTTCCTGCTTTCTATCTCTCTGTCTCTCTCTGTCTGTCTGGCGAGCGCACGCGCCCTATAGCAAAAACCTCTCCCAAAAAAAGAAAAAAAAAAAAAAAAAAAAAAGACTTGGCTCTTGGCTGCCCCGCGCCTTCACACCAAGGCCAGGATTCCGCAAGCGACAGCCAACGTTCACTGAGCATTTAGTACGCCAAACCCCGCACAGATGCCACTTTCAGGCCTTCTACCAACCCGAGGAGAGTCGGACCGTCACCTCCATTTCCAGAAGAGTACCCCGAGGCAGGAGAGATGAGGGGCAAGTTCAGCAAGCTAATGCACGTCCCGGAGAGGGGCTCTGAGTCAGGGAGCTGCACTCCGGAACCCCTCGCCCCTCGGGGACGAGAAGAAAGGGAGGGAAGGGGACGGAGGGTGGGTGGCCGGGAGAAGGCGGGGAAGCCTGGAGGGACGCAGAGAATACTCTCCCAGCTCCCGGGAGCTCCGCTTTCCCGCTCTGCCCGGGACCGCCGCGCCACGGGCTCCACCCCAAACTTGGCGGAGGCGCGGCAGGGAGGCGGGCGGGGCGGGGGGCGCTCCTCGGCTCGGCCCTCCCCTCCCCTGCCCCCCACCCGCCCTGCCGGCCCTCCCACTCGGCTCTCCCGGCTCCTGACATCACGCCCCGGGAGGCGGGATCGGGGAAGGAGGGGGCCCGGGAGGAGGCTCCGCGCCGCCGAGGGAGGAGGGAGGGCGCAGTCCCAGCCCAGAGCTTCAAAACAGCCCGGCGGCCTCGCCTCGCGCCCCAGCCCGTCTGTCCGTCCGTCCAGCCGCCTGCGCCGCCGCCAGCGCCGGGTGAGTTGGGGCGCACTCGGGAAAGCCGCGAGGCGTCGTCGGGGGCACGGGGCAGCGCAGCCGGGCAGCAGAGGCGCGAGCCCCCGACCCGCTGGCCCGCCAGGGGTCCCCGGCATGCGCGGCGGGCAGGGAGGGGCAGAGCGCCGTCTGCCCCGAGACCGGGTCCCGCCGCGCGACTACCCGGGCGCAGACCGCCAGCCCGCGCCACTGTCGCCCGGGCCCCAACTCCACCTCGTCTCCCCCGGACAGCTCCCTACGCCTTGTGCGCCGAGGCAGGCGGGAAAAGTTTGGGGAGGAGTCAGGGTGGCTCTAGCCCCGCCAGCCTCACTCCTGGGGCTCCGAGAGTTCAGGGCAGCCCCCACGTCGTGCGAGGGACCCGGGCGCCCAGTGCTCTGCCTCACCGCGCGGGCGGCGCTAGCTGTGCCCAGGCCGGGTCTGTGGGTCCTCCAGGGCCGTGCACCCACTCTTCGTCTCGGCCGCGGCTCCGTCGCGCCCCCCAGCGGCTAGGAGCAGCTCCGTAGGGGCCGAGGAAGCGGTGGAGACGCCTGGGCCCTGCTAGGATGGCACTTCTGGTAGATCCGGGAGCTCTTGGGGTAAAACCCCACCCAAAGTCTGCCGAAAGGGGGTGCTAGAGCTCGGGTGTGGACTGTACCCTTTCCTCAAATCCTGCGCCCTAAAAACACTCTAGGGAGGTCTTTAAGATCGTAATGGGGGTTGACATGGGGACTCATGGAGACACGTGGACCCGAGGTTTACCCCAAGCGCAAAACTGTCCAGGCCGCCCGTACCTTGGAATAGGCTGATAGCCCAACCCCGAGACTGAGAAAGGAACACTTGAGCTCCAGGGCCCAAATTGAACGTGTGTGTGTGTGCGCGCGTGTGTGAGAGTGCATATGCGAGTGTTGGTCTTGGAACTCAGCTGTGTCTGAGTAAGGGGCTTGGATGGGGACTAACGAAGGTCGGGCCCCAATAGGCATGGCCTCACTTATGAGACACCCTACCAGAGGCAGGACAGTGGTTGTCCGGGGTGGGGGTGCGTGGGAATGGGGGGGTTAGTGTGTCATGGGGGTGGAGGTTTTGTCAGGGAGGATAATGGTTACACAAGTTGTGAGTATATTTAATGCCAACAAGGGCAACTTACAGAGGCTACGCGATACATGCTGTGTTGTGCGTGTGTGTATATTTCCTTCATGAGAAAGAGATGGAGGGGGGGAAAGGGAGAGACAGAGGTAGGTATTTTTGGCATTTGGGGTGGGGTCTCACCGTGCCAGGGCCTCCTGCCCAGCCTCCCACTTAGCTAGGATTACAGGTGTGCAACCTCTCCTGGCATGCTCAGGTCATCCCGGGAACTGAACCCAGGCTTCCCAGGCCATGCCTATCCTCCCAGGCCATGGAGCTACCTGTGCACAATTGGGACTGGCTCTGTGTCATGTGTATTTTAACACAATTAAAAAAATAATAAGATGCCTCCAGCCACCTCCACACTTCCATCTGAATCAGAAAGGTATCCTGACACCCTGTTGCTGGCCACCTCTCCCTGGACCCTGGCCTCCAGATAAGGATGTGGAAGGAGGATGAAGAAGGGACAGGATCCCGGTGTCCCCAGGAGTCTGAAGTGGAGAAAGGAGAGCTATGGGGGGCTGCTGCCAGCCCCACCTTCTTGCTTCTGCCTGGAAGCCTCACCCCAGAACAGTTTCCAGCTTGCTTCCCTGCTGCAGGTGGGCAAACCCAGGCCAGCCATGAGGCCAGTTGCTCAATGCCAACTAGAGCCAGAGAGTGCAAGAGCCAGGCTTCGAACCTGCGTCTGCCCCCTGCCTTTTCCACTTGGAGATGCCCTGGCAGGGTGTGAGGAACTGGGTGGGCAGGGGACCCTCCTGGGGAAAACAGGGCTGGGATGCCCACAGGGGCCTTGGCAGATGCTGCGAGGGGGCCGTGGGGGTGGCAGGAAGGTGTGGAACCTGTTTTCCCACTGAGGTTTGGGATCCAGCCACATCCACCCACACTGGGAATTGGGGAACCAGGGGGCCAGGAGAGTCTGGAGCCTCCTCTGCCCCTCAAACGGAGAGACCAAGTTTTACCTGAAATCCTGGGAGCGGCGTTGGCGTTGGATGCCACAGACGTGGCCAGAGCATTGGTTAAGGGCAGAGCCAGGCGGAAACTGGTACAGAGAGCATGAGACTTGGGGTTGCCTTTCCCCCTGGAGGGGAGGGCTGCACCCTCCGGTGGCACCACCCCAGATTAGGGCAGGCATGACATGTAATTGTAAATTCGAGGTGCATCATTTTAGCACCCCCTACACACACACACACACACACACGTAATGACACTGCAGCCACTTACGAAGTCCTTTCTTTCTGGAACGGAAGTGCACGTTTCACCTAGAGCTTGATTCTCTGCCTCTCACGCGATGTTTTCACAGACGGACTAAAACCTGGGCTGTGTGCACAGACTCGGTTTTCCAGCAGCAGGTCGCTTGCAGGGAGTATGGGCTGGCCGGCTTTTCATCCAAGGAACACGCAGCTCTGCCCTGCCCTCGCCTCTGCCCTGCTGCTGTCCTGGTTAGTGAGGGCCGGCTTTGTCATAGTAAACTCCACAGACGAGGCCAGGAAGGGAGCTCTGTCTGGACAAAAAATACACACACATAGGAGCCTTTCCAGGTCATGAGATGGCGTTGGGCTGCTGGCTGGCTGGCGAGGTTTGCCTGGGAGTCCAGCTCTCCTGGGGGACAGATAATTGTGTGAGTGTGTGTGTGTGTGTGGCGGGGGCAACGCATGGCTGATGCCCAGCTCTGTGGACAAGTGGGGCCTCTGACCCTGGCTTGAGGACTAAGGTGGGTGGGGGTGGGCTTTGCAGGGCTGGGGGGTGGGGGGCTCCAGAGAGGAAGTGTTGGCAGTCATCACCCAAAGGCTTGGAGATTGGGGAGCAGAACTCCCAGACTGGATTAAAGGTTGCACAGGATGCCAGGGCAGGGGGGCCGGGGGGAGGGGCATGTCTCACTGGGCTTAGGAAGGCAGGTGATTGGCGGTGGCAGCTGGGGTGGGGAAGGAGTGCAGTTGACATCAGAAAAGGAACTGGAGGCCTGATCCAGGATGTAGGCCTCAGCTTGTCTAGGGAAGGAATGGGGATCCGTGTGGGGCCGAGGCAGAGGCTCCCCTCCTCGCCCCAGGAGTGCCGAAGTCTGGCTCCCTGCAGAATTGTCCGAAGAAGGCATTTGGGGCAGGTCTGTGGCAGGAATCAGATGTAGCATCTGGCTCTTGTTAGGGACAGACCGAGGGGGGTGTCTAAAAATATCGGAGGTAGAGCTGCCACCCAGCTAGAGTGCACGGCTGGTAACCTGACACCAGGGGACTGGGGCGGTGGCAGTGGTGACGACAGCACCAGCTCTGCTCTTTTCTCAGTATGGGGTTCTCCAGGCGGCAAAATCCTGCTGATGCCAGGCGGAGGCCAGAGCTCAGTGTGTCAGGGCAGCTGTGGGCTAAGACTGGAGAATCGCAGGGGCATATGAGCCCTAAGTGCCACTATGAGGCCAGCAGTGGTGTGGTGAAGGCTGGATCCCCCATGGCTGGCTGCGTGGCTCGAGTGTCGGACCTGGCGGCTTGAAAAAAACACGAGGTGCTTGTGTGAGTGCGTGCCCCAAATCCCCAGAGGAGAATAGACAAGAAGTTATCGTGGTGTGGCCTTTCCCTGGGGGATGATTTCCCACTTTCCCTCTTTCTTGTCTCTCCAGCGAGTGCGTGTGCGCGCGCGCGCGCACACACACACACACACACACACACACACACACACACATAAAGAAGTGCCAGTTTGACAGCTAGGCACAGTTAAAGAGGTGGAGAAAATTGCCTCAGAGCCAGAACTAGGTCTGGTTCTAGGGACAGGTCACAGCTGAGGAGCTCGGTGCTGGGGAGTGGCCCGAGGAGTGCCAGGGACAGCACCTGTCTAGGAGGCTGCAGTGTCACACTCACCTGGCAAAGCACGTGATCAGGCAGTGGGCAACTCCCCTTGGGCGCAGCCCCAGGCTCAGAGAATGCCCCTCCAGGGGCAGGAGGCAGGGCGGAGGGAGGCTGCAGGAGGACCTGCTGAACCAGCCGACATTGTGGGTGGTGCTCATGGTATCTCCAGTGCTAATGAGCAGTTGTTGAACTGAGTAATTGAATTCCTTTGGCTCTCACCTTCTAGAGAAGCTGAGCTTCTGTTCATCTAAAAGATGACAGCGGGTGAAGAAGAGATTGCTCCAGTTCCTGTCCTTACAGAGACTGGGGGCCAGCAGCAGGAGGCATGGTAGTGAAGGCGGCTGGATCCCACATGACTGACCGTGTGGTTCAAGTCCCTGGCCCAGAGGCTTGAAAAACACGCTGGGCGAATGTGTGTGTGTGTGTGTGTGTGTGTGTGTGCGCACGCACAAGATCCCCAGAAGAGAATAGAGGGAAGGAGTTGGGGTGTGGTCACCCCCTTAGGGCTGCTTCCCACCCTTGCGCTCTCTGTCTCTTTCCTGAAAGCACATGTGCCCTATAGCAAAATTTTTAAAATAAATAAATAAGAAGACGGGTGGAATGACATCAGTGTCTAGAAACTTCCTAAGACTCTGGATCCAGAGCTGAGGGAGGGGCCACCAGGTGACATTTTATTGTCTTGAGGACACTGGGATACAAAAGAGCGATCACTTGTAGGATGCGAAGATGGACGGGCTAAGTCTCTCAATGCAGGCCGCTCGGATCGAAGCTCAAGTCAAATTTTGCCAATAGTGAAGTCACTTGCTTTGACTATTTCTCTTCATTTTCTTTCTTTTTAAATGACCAGAGGGCACATGCACTGGTGGAAGAGAGAGAGACAGAGAGGGGAAAGCACCACCCAAAGGGGTGTGGTCATCACAGTCCCCTCACCTCCATTTCTCCAGCCTGTCAGCATTTGGGGCGTGTGTGCACACATGTTCCTGGTGTGTTTTTCAAGCCACCAGGCCAGGATTCATACCGCGGTTGACACTACAGGCTCTGGTTGGTTCTCTGCATCTTTAAGCTGTAGGACCGACCACGATTTCTCTTTCTGATGTTCTGCTCACAAATTTCTCTAGTGAACCATCTTTCTTTAAAGTGAAATTAATTAAAAAGTGTATCAGTGAATAAATCTGACCCCAAATTCTCCCATTAATCTTCTTTTAATAGATGTTTCCCAAAGCGTGTTATTGCTGGCATTATGCGAGATCATTTTTAAAGGTCTGCAGCTGAACGCAAAATCACGAAAGAATAATTACGTATTTTTCTTGATTGGTATTTTTGGGGAAAAAAAGACATAAATAGTTCACAGACCAATGATTTCACAGATACTACTGCTTAGGTTGGAAAAAAGTGTATGTTTTTTAGACTTTCTTTTTTTTAAAGAATTATTTTATTTAACTTGATTTATTCATTTATTTACTCATTTATTTTAATTTGATCAGAGAGGGACAGAAAGTGAGAGAGGGGAGGGAGAGAGAGAGAGAGAGAGGAAGCAAACCGCCCGGTCTGGGACTTGAACTGCGGTTGGCCACATGGGAATCCAGTGCCCTTGGCCACCACGCTATCTGCCGGCCCCAAAAGTGGATGTTTTAAACTTTAAAACGTTTTTTAATTAAATAATTGCATTAATAAGCACAGGTGGTTCTTGCATTTGACAAAACAGTCTCGGTACTCCCGGAGTAGACACATTCTGATGACATGAGCAGTCCTGAAATACCGTGGGCGCCCCAGCCAAGCGCCCCGCTGTGAAGAGGCCCCCAGATGCTCAGCTTCAAGCTGAAACCTGCCACTTAGCTTCCGAGGGAGTCCCTTCATCTTTAACGAGGGTCATCATCCCACCTGGCTGGCCCTTGCCCGCTGTCCGGGGATCAGAGGCGATGACGTATTATTCGTGGAAGTGGCTTGAGTTGTTTGCGGTTTGCTTGAACCAAAGGCCGAGAGAGACCTTGCGCTTTCATCTGGACGGGTGTTACTAAGCAGCTCCCCGCAGTGAGCGGCTCCAGGCTTTGGCAACACCAAGCGGGAGTTCCTCGACTTCAAAGGTTATAATCTCAGAAGGGGACGATGTGTCCAGGAACGCCCAGGACCAGGGCCACAGGTTGTGGTTTCAGGGAAGGCCGTGGTGTGGCGTCACACGAGGGTTTCTGTAAACCTGTGGAGCTTAGAAGAATCCTTAGAGTTCTCCCAGCCGTGATGGTGCCAGTGAGGACGCGCAGAAGGGCACAGCGAGAGAGAAAAGGCAGGAGTTGCAAGCAGAGGCCCTGCTGGGGGAGGAGCCACTGCCCACTGGCAATTAAAAAGCAAAAAAGGGAAATGGCTTAGGTTTACCAGGGCCGTCGGTAGTGAAAATGATCACTGCCCTTACTAGTATCATAGTGTCTACACAGTGCAGAGCAGCTCCCAGGGGTGCGTCGTCCCCTTAGGGCTGCTTCCCACCCTGTCTTACCTCATTTGAAATGAACAACTCTATGAATTAGAGACGATTGTTATTCTCGTTCTGGAGATGAAGAAACAGGTGGTAGAGAACGTGTAGACACAGCTAAGTGTAAGTGACTGAGTTTGAATTCGAGTTTCGTATTTGTGGCTCTGACCTCCTTTAAAATGAGCAGGGTGCATGAAGGCAGGAAGGGCTGGGGGACAGAGCTGGAGCGGGAGGAAGGCTGCAGGGTGAGGGCCTCCCTTCCACATCCCCAAGAGGGGCAGCTGGGAGGATGTTCGTAGAGCTCTGTTGGAATAGAGACAGAGACAAAGAAAGAAAGAGTATCTGAAGTAGCCATCAGTCATTTTGCAGAATATTTTCCAGCAGTTGAAAAGATCAAGTTTTGGGGCCAGCAGGTGGCATGGTGGTTAAGGCACTGGACTCCCACGTGGCTGACTATGGCTCAAGTTCTGGACCTCAAGTGAGGCTTGCTTTCTCACTTTCCCTTTCTCTCTCTCTGGTCAAATTAAATAATAATGATGATAAAAAAATAAATAATTCTTTTAAAAAAGATTAAGATGCATCTGTGTGCACCAATATAGAACAAGCTCTATTGCATTATTGAGTTTTATAAAAACCAAGTAGCCAAACTATATGTAGGAATAGGTAGTGTTTATATAAAAAATAAACACAAATTATTGATGTACGTCTTTTCTGCAGCCTCACATGTATTTATAAGGGAACAGTGTCTGGAAGGATCGCTGCCTAACTTAGAGTGGCTGTCTGATGAGAGGGGTGGGAGAAAACTGGTACAGAGGGAATGGCTAGAGGGGCCCTGGTCTTGTTCCAGCAAAGTGGGTACGTGGGAATTACTTCTGTGTTGCAGCCTCCACGATAATGGGACAGTTTTCCCGATTCAGCTGGCAGCCGGCTTCTGCAGGTGTGGAGGCAGGGAGCCCAAGAAGATGACTTTGGCCATCAGTGTCCGGTGGATTGTGTGGCTGAGGCTTTGTAGACAGACTGATCAGGGACTGTCGTGGCATCCGAGGGATGGGCACTGAACTGGGGTGTGGTCCAGCCTCCGTGTCACTTCCCCCTGGAACACCGTACTGTGGATGTCTTGGGGGCCTAGTGGGTTCTAGTCTGAGTGCCGCTAACTGATGCTGACAGTGGAGAGAGGTGTCCCCTCCTGGGCTGTCCTGTGAACAGCGTGGGTAGATCCAGGAGAAGGTGGCTGGAAGACATTGGAGTTGGGCATCCAGGGCTTGGGAGAGAACTAGGGGCCTTTGCATTGTGTTTGAGGTTGATGTTTTAGAGTAGGAGGAAACAGTTTAGAGGGCCAGCCCTGTTAGCCCAATAGTTAAGAGAGCCAGATCCCATCTGGCTGACCATGGTTCAAATCCTAGCCCTAGCGGCTTGAGAAATATGCCAGGTGTGTGTGCATGCATGTCCCAAATCCCAGTGGGGAGGAAGGGATTACAGTGGGACCACGCCCCATGTGGGGGTGTTTTGTCCCTTTCTCCCTCTCCGCCTCTCTGTTTCTCCCTGGTGAGCACATGTACCCACTGGTAATTAAAAAACACACAAAGAATGGCTTTCAATGTAGCAGGGTTGTCAATAATAGTAATGACGATTCCATTACTGTTACCACAGTGCTCGTGGCGCGCAGAGTGGCTTACTGGGCCCTGTGCTTCGCGTCTTCCCTCATTTGAAATGAACAACTCTATGAATTAGAGACGATTGTTATTCTCATTCTGCAAAAACAGGTCTCAGAGAACGTGTAGACACAGCTAAGTGTAAGTGACTGAGTTTGAATTTGAGTTTCGTGGGCCCCACGGACCCTGCTCCATGGGATACAACCCCTTCATTGCCTCTCGTGAGAAATGTCTGCTTCCTGTTCTTTAAATCATCCTGGTCTTCTAGGCTGGGCTAAGAAAGTTCTTTTGCTATAAATGTTTGGTTTTTCTTTTGGAAGACGAAGTCTTGCCGTATCGATCCCCCTGCCTCAGCTTCCCGGGCACAGCCACCAAGCCCAGCTCTTCAGACAGGGCCTTTCTGTGTTGCCAGCCCCCTGCCCAGCCTCCCTGAGCTGCTGGGGTCACAAGCATGTACCTGCATGCCCAGCTTTGGGGTGGGATTGGGAGTCAAACCCTGGCCTCCTATGTAGTCCCAGTCTGCAGAGTAAAGCGCCTTAGCACCAGGAGCCACCTCAGCTGGGCCTACTATGGAGGTTCTTGCAGGTGTCCTGGACGGCAGCCATTCATTCTTCGAAGCCAGCAGTCTCTGCCCTCATGGGACTGCAACGACAGGAGCTTTTCAGTCAGCAGCCTGGCACAGGGGACAGACCGGCCCTCCCATCCTGCCCTGGCCGCTTAGGTTTCAGCGTGCATGATGGAGGAGAGCACTCTAAGAATCCTGCTCGGAAATGACCTGCGTGGCCCCCAGTCCCCATCCTGTCATCGAGGCGCATGGTTCCTAGAGCTGCCAGGCCAGGCTCCCAGGTCCTGGCGGGGCATTCTTGGTGATCCAAGCCCCGGGAAGGCTGGGGACCAGAGCCCTTGATTTGTCCTCATCCTCGCTTCCTGGCCTGGTCCCCAGCCAGGCCCACCAATGCCGGTAATGGACGTCGGCCTTCAGACTAGGGGTGCCTTTCTTGCTCATCTCAAGGCCCCAACCTTGAGCACACTTCTGGCCCGAAATAAGTGCCTCGCTGTGTGGCATGAATAAAACGGCCTGTCCGAGGGGCGACAGGTGGATTCCCAAGACCTTGGACTAAGGCCAGGAGGCTGTGAGAGTGGGGCTTGTGGCCCAGCGGCAGCAGTGCGGGCGGTGGGTGCTGCTCCTTGTCAGAGCCATCTGGGAAGGCCGAGAGCCTGCTGGCTGGGGTAATACAGGACTTCTGTGGCATGACAGGGACCCCTGATGGGAGGGTCTCTCTTTTTCTCTCTCAAGGGGTAAATAAACTTAAAAGGGGGGTTGTGGGGTGCTCTGGGAACTACTCACAGATACACAGTGGGGTGGAACAAGAGGGTTCTGTTTGCAAACTGGTCTCCTAGCCGTGAGTTTCATTTTGGAGATAGCGCTAGTATTTCCTTCCCAGATCTGAGACCCTGAGGTAGGCTCTCCATGCTCATTTGTTCACTCCAGCGTGTGTGTGAGAGGGCCATACCACCAGGCAGTGAGCAGAAAGAGACTCTAGCTCTCTAACAGAATCCATGTGCCACCAGAGAGAGGACCATGTTTGAGAGGGTCAAGAGAAACCCAGGTCTAGGGACAGAGGGAAACAGAGTCCCCTCTTCCTCCTACCCCTCAGTTGACTTTCATGGATACCTTTAGATCATCAGATGAGAGATCTTTTTTGAGTAAGAGGTAGCAAGGGGACCTCATCGAGTCCTCTCGTTAGGGTATCTGGTGTCCTGAAACCCACAAGATAGTCGGTTGCCCAAGAGCCTGGGTGAGGCTGTGACAGGGGACCCGGGCTTGTCCGCCAGCCCTCAGTGGTGTTCTCAGGAAATGCCGCCACCCCCATCAACAGCTTATACTGGCAGCTCGGAGCCATCCTCCCCTCTCCATGCAGACCTGCAGCCTTTCTGCAGTCCAGCCCTTTCTTCATCACCACGGCCACCACCATCTTCTGCACTGACAACTACATGAGCTCCTTGACTGCTGTCCCCACAGCCACTCTGTCCCTACAGCCCTCTCCATACTCCTGTAGAAGGATCTTACAGAGGTACAGGTTGCTCATGTCATCCTGCTCGCCCCGTGAACTCTTCAGTAGCTTTGATTGCTCCTAAAATAAAGTGAAAAGGCCCAGGCCTTTCATCATCAGGCTTAGAGGTCTTTGCTGGCCGCCCTTCAGAACTGCCAGACCCAACCCAGAAGTAATGAGATCAGAATTTTGGTCTTTTTTTTTTTTTTTTTTGGAGAGGTTTTTGCTATAGGGCGTGTGCGCTTGCCAGACAGACAGAGACAGACATAGAGACAGAAAGCGAGAAATCACCCCCCAGGGGGGATGGTCACGTCGCAATCCCTTCTCCTCCATTCTCTTCTCAGGATCTTGGGCACGCACGCACACACGCCCGGTGTGAGTTTTAAGCCACCGGGTCCGGGACACGAACCGCGGTCGACTACGTGGGAGTCCAGCGACATAGCCATTACATTAACTGCTGGTTCCCAGAATTTTGGTCCAGTTTTATGGCCCAGTGGTTGAGGAACCGGATCACACATGGTTGACCACGTGTTTCAAGTTCTAGCCCCAGTGACTTGAAGAACACAGCAGGTGTGTGTGTGTGTGTGTGTGTGTGTGTGTCCAAAATCCCAAAAGGAGGAAGAGATGGAGGGGAAGGGAGTGTATGTGGCATGACCACAACCCATTGGAGGGTGTTCTCTCTCTCTTCCTCCATTTCTTTCTCTGGTGAGTACACACAGGCCCTCTGGCAACTAAAAAAGAGAGACCAGACCCTCTCGAGGGTGGGGCCAGGGCACAGCACAGTTCAAGACGCCACAGCGTGGGTGGAAGTTAGAAGGGCTGGTCCAGCCCCTTTCTGCTTCTCCGGCCTCAGCTTATCACCTCCCCTCTGCTTTTCCACCCCAGCCCCCTGGCCTTTCCTAGTCCACCCACTCTCATTCCTCTCTCCCCATCGCTTCTGCAGGCTCCTCCCTCCCCCTTCTTCCACATCCCTTCCTCTTTGTCCAGCTGGTCTCCCTGAGCCTTTAAGACTCACACCATTTCTTCAGTGACACTTCGTAATCCAGGTGAGGTCAAGTTTTCTCCTGTACCATACACATTGAGCATCACTGATCTGAAAATTCTAGACCAAGATGCTCCCAGATCTGCAAACTTGTAAGTGCCAACATGACGCTACTAGTGGAAATTCCACACCTGACCTCATGTGATGGGTCATAGTCGAAACGCTGCTGTTCAAAAATACTGTATAAAATTCCTTCAGGCCATGTCTGTAAGGTGAACCAGGGAGCTTGAAAATCGTGTATTATGAAAAACAACATGAGTTTCTAAAATTTTTGCACCAAAATAAACTCATACTTTAATTCCATGTTTCTGTGAACTTTTCGAAGTCCCCTCATAAGGGAAATATAAATGAATTTTGTGTTTAGCTTGGAACTCATCCCCAAGATATCGCATCATGTATATGCAAAGGTTTCAAATTCCAAAAATATCTGAAATCTGAAATACTTCTGGTCCCAAGCATGTCAGAAAGGGATGCCCAATCTGTATTTCTGATGGTGTTTTAAGTGTGGCATGGGCTGGCAGGCACAGGGGCCATTTCGCAGCATCTGTTGAGCTCACCGGCATCTGTCACAGCGAACAGCAACTTTTCAGAAGACCCTCAGGGTGTAGCCATGGGAGGGAGGCCCCAGGCCTCCAGCAAGCAGCTGGAGGCTGGGAATTAGGAAGAGGAGGGGGAGATTGGAAGAGAGAACTGGGGTCAGGGCAGCTGCTCCGTCCCCTCTGCTGCAGTTGCCCAAGTGGCATGGTCAGCGTCCGTTTATGTCACATTCTTCTAGGCCAGAACCCAAAAGAGGCTTAATCGTCCACATGCTCGCAGTGTGGTCCACCGGCCTGTAGGCCTTTGGAGGTGATTTCTTGGTGTGCAGCGATGTTCCCAGCTGTAACATGTTTCATTCATTTTATTATATTTTTTAGAGTTGTTGCTTTTGTTTGGGTTTTTTTTTTTTTTTTTTTTTTTTTTTTTTTTTTTTTTTTTCCTTAGGGCGCATGCATCCTCCCATAGGGCCTGCAGGTGCCTCGCACCGTCTATGTACTTGGGAGCACACTGATGGGTAGGTGACGGGAAAATGGGGACCCACGAGCTGTTGGGGCCTCCTGGGAACTGGGGAAGTTCCTGGGCACAATCCCAGGCCCTGGCATGGGGGACAGGCGGTAGGTGTGGTGTGGCCTGAGAGTTACGAGGTCTCCTGACCCAGGCCAGCCCCTTCCAAGGCTTCTCACCCTCCCTTCTGTGTCAGGGACAGTATCTTGATGTCCTTGTGCTATTTAACCCAGGGGGACAGAGGTTATTAAATACCAATCTCCACTGAACTCAGAGCTTCCACATTTAAAAACACCCAACATTTCAAAATGGGCTTTTGGGGCCAGCAGGTGACATAGTGGTTACAGCACTGGACTCCTAACATGGCCAATTGAGGTTTGAGTCCTGGACCCGGCAGCTTGAAACTCAAGCCAGTGCGTGTGGGTGTGTGCCCAAGATCCCAAGAGGAGAATGGAGGACGAGACACTGGCCTGGCCATCCCTACTGGGGGGTGATTTCTCACATTCTCTCTCTCTGACTCTGTGTGTCTCTGGCAAGCACACACATCTTATAGCAAACATCTCTCTAAATTTTTTAAAAATAAATTAATAAAATGGGCTTTTAAAGTATAAAATTCATTGCATTTTAGTATGTTCGCAGATATGTGCAGTCATTTTCAACGTCTTCATCACCTCAGCAAGAAACCCTGCGCCCTTTAGATATCGCCCCCCAGTTTCCCCACCCCCCTTCAGGCCTAATCAGCCACGGATCCACTTAGTGTCTCTGGGTTTGCCTGTTCTGGACCTCTCGTACACATGGAATCGTACCATCTTCCACGTCTGGCTTTTCACTGTGCATAATGTTTTTAAAGTTCACCTGTGCCTTAACATGTGTCAGAGTTCCCTTTTTATGGCTGAATAATTCTCCATTGTCTGGATACACCCATTTCATTTTATTTACCCATTCATCTGTCGACGGATGTGTGGGCTGTTTCCACCTTTTGACGACATGAATAATACCTGCCATAAACACTCCCGTATGGGCTGTGTGTTTGTTTCTTTGGGGCATATACCTAGGCGTGGAATTGCTGGCTGTGTCTTGAACCATTTGAGGACCTGCCTGACTGTTTTCCACAACAGCTGCTCCATTTTGTATTCCCACCAGCAGAGCATGAGGGTTCTGATTTCTCTGCTCCCCCAGATTTTTCATTCACTACCCAGCCCTGTCCCGGTCCCAGCTCCTAGAAAGTTTTTGCTAGTGAAATGCCTGTGGGTGTAGAGCAGATTACCAGGGCCAGAGCTCCTCCGGCTAAACTGGACTCCTCCAAAGGGTCTAGGACAGGCCGGACCCAGGTAAGTGGGTCGGACGAGATGGAGGGAGGAAGGGAACAGGCTCTGTGACTCCCTGGGGGTGGGGGACCACTGAGGACACAGCCGGGATCAGTGGAAAAGAGCCCGAGTGCTGTTTTCTGCAGGTTGAACTCACTGTACTGCAGCAATTTGGGATGCCCCCTCATCACGTGGCAAGAAATCGCACAGTGACAAAGCAAGCCCCTTTTTTTCTTTTAAAGCTTATTTTTTTAAAGAATTATTTTATCTAACTTTATTTGTTTATTATTATTATTATTTTTCATTTTAATTTGACCAGAGAGGGAGAAAGCAAGAGAGAGAGAAAGCGAGAAAGCAAGCCGTCAGATCTGGGACTTGAACCTCAGTCAGCCATGTGGGAGTCCAACACCTTTAACCACCACACCACCTGTCAGCCCCGCAAGTCCCTTTTTAATTCTCTCTCAACTCTTCTGATCCCATCCAGGGCAGTATCTTAGCCGATGCTAAGGCATTTGGTGCCTATTATGGTTGGATAATGGTTTGTCCCCAAAGGTTCATGTTTTGGAATTTGGTCTTAGGGAACAGGGATTGGACGACCCCCAGAATTCCATGTGTTGGGACTTGATTCTCTTGTAAAGGTGTGAAGTGAAAACTTAACCCCTTCATTGTGTCTCAGGGTGGGGCGTTTGGGTGTGATAGGTGGTTAGGGTGGGGCCCCTGTGATCAAGTCTGGTGGGTTTGTACGGGGCAGAGATGAGACAAGAACAAAAAGAGAAAACTCGTGGGTACAGGTCACGCTCTGCCAAGTTTGGCCGCCCACCATTTTGTGATGCCTTTGGACTTCCCAGCCACTAGAATTGTGAATTTGGCACATAAGCCTCCACGTCCTTTATAAACCACCCAGTCTCGGCTATTTCTGTTAGCAACCAATAAGGCGGGCTAATGCGACACCTCTCTGAGGCTGGCCTTCCTCCTTTAACTCGGAGCAGGTCTCCTCTTAGCTCTGTTGGCAGGAAACAGCATTGAACCAGAATTTGTGGACTTTCCTTGGTGCGGGGGTGCTATTTATTTTCACAGTTTCTATTTATGACAAGTGATGCTGATTTTCCATTTCCAGAGAGCCAAAAAGATTTCATTAGAAAATACCTGCTTTCGTGTTAAGAAGTGGTTGACTTAAGGGCAAATAGGAAGTAGAATCTCCTGGTGGTCCTTGAGAAGGTGGTGGGCGAATGGCTGAAACTCGGGTGCCCTGGTTCGGAACTTCAGGGGCCAATAATCAGAGGCACTGGCAGGCAGCAGTGAGGTCCCCAGTCCCGGGGCATGTTCGACTGGAAACCGGATGCTAGAAAAATAATCCGGGCAGAGGCTGGGAGCAGAGGGAGTGCTGCTGATCACACAGCACCTTTCCGCTGAGGCTGCATGAGTCCGCGGTTCCCATTGTGTGGGTCAGTTTCCCAATTCCACGGCGGGACAATGCCATTGCAGCTGCAGCAGCATCAGCGGCTCCAGCTCCAGCGGATGGGCGGGCTGGGGGTAGGTGGGGCTGCCTTTCTTTCAGCATGGCTACCCACGGTCTCCCGGCAGGCTGGTGGGGAAGGGGTCGTACCACGTGACTCCCTGTTCCCGGAGATGGCTTCTAGCTCAGAAATGCCACCCACAGGGCTGGCTCAGCATCTGCCCTTTCTTGACTATTTCATGGTGCGAATCCCTTTCTGTTGGTTAGTTCCCTCAAGACCCCAGTTAAGGGACATGACCTGCCAGCTCTCAGGCTGGTAAGTGTGGATGGTCGGGCATCCTTATGTAGACAGGCTGTGCTAGTCAGGGGTGTGCAGAAACAGAACCAGCAGTGCGCGCGTGCGCGCACATGTGTGTGTGTGGGGAGAGAGAGATTTACTGTAAGGAACTAGCTCGTGTGATTATCAGGACTGGTTAAGCCCCAGATCTGCCGTGTGGCATGGCCGAGTGGGGACACTGGAAGAACCAGCGTTGCAGTTCAAGCTGGAAGTCTGCTTGTTAGCAGAATTCCCTCTTCCCCGGAGGAGGTTTGCTTAGGGGCTGTTTGGGACTTCAACTGATGGGACGAGGCCCACCGTATGATGGAAGGCAGCCTGCTTGACTCAAAGCCCGTTGATTCAAATCTGGACCTTGGCCCCAGACACCCTGGCAGAAACGCCATGGCCTAGCCAAGTTGACCTATAAAATCAACTGTCCCCAGTGCTTGAGTTGGACCAGACCCGGAACATTAAGTAAAATGGAATCCCTTTTAAATCACTCCCTTTAAAATTCCCTTCCAACCCTTCAAAGAGGAAGTCTCAGTTTTGTGCTAATACATCTTTAAGACTTCCCGAGCATGTGTGACATCCTGTTTTAGCAAAGAAACAGAAGGTTGGCCTTGGACTCTGGGCCTCCAGCAGCAAGGCTTTCCAGCTGGAGTTTAATAACATCATTTTGTTTTCATTGTACTCTTTTTCCCAGCACCCTCTGTCGATGGCAGGCACGCCAACTTTCCATTGTAGTTATAATATAAACTTTCCTTTTATAAAAATGTAAGTTTAAAAAGTGCGTAAGCTACTAGTGATGTGGGCGTGCACGGGTATACCTGACATTCTGAAGGTGGTACAGGAGCGACAGGCTTTGGGAAACATCTACGTAAGCTTGGCTGGGACGGTGCCTGAAATGTCCCCTAACTGTGCACACACCCAAGCTGCCTGTTGCCTGTTTGCCTTTCTCTCCCTCCCGGAGCTTGTCCTGGTGGAAATTCGTTTCCTTTTGGTGCCTTCTCCAAAAGCAGTGGCAGTGGGTGGGAGGTGAGGAGGCTGGCTAGACGGCGACTCTTTTTTTTTTTTTTTTTTTTTTTTTGGGAGAGGTTTTTTTGCTATAGGGCGCGTGCACTCGCCAGACAGACAGAGAGAGACATAGAGACAGAAAGCGAGAAATCACCCCCCAGGGGGGATGGTCACGCCGCAATCCCTTCTCCTCCATTCTCCTCTCGAGATCTTGGGCACGCACGCACACGTACCCGGCGTGAGTTGTAAGCCACCGGGTCCGAGACGCGAACCGCGGTTGACTACGTGGGAGTCCAGCGACATAGCCATTACGCTAACTGCTGGTTCCCGCGACTCTTCACACACTATGGCATTTCCTATTGCCAGGCACCCGAAGCCCTCTCATGAATTGTCGTTTAACCATCCTGCGAGCTGGGTGTACCAATGTCATCCCTACTTTGCAGATGAGGAAACCGAAGCACTGGAGGCTTCGCTGGAGGAACACCGCCCTGTCAGTCTGACTCAAGACTGTGCTCTTATCTTGTTGAGCTCATATTTCTTCCTGCTTGTCTTCTGCCCCGTGTCCCCTGCCTGTGTCAATGTACAGGTTAACCGGGTGGTGCCCTGGGTTCCTGGCCTGGAGGTTCCATAGAGCCCGGTTAGTCGTAGGTGTGATGCATAGTCTTGTTGGCAAGATCCGACCGCGGAAATGACAGCTCCTGTCACTTATGAAAGAGAAGAAGGTGCTAAATCGAGCATAACTGATCTGGGGATTATGTGAACGTCACTAATACAAGGTGCTCTGTGAACGAAAGAGTATTACTAACCTAATGGGTGTGAGGATGGGTAACACCCTGAGCTTGACCCCTGTCTCACCTCTAGCGAGCTAACTTGAATCAGCTTTGCCCACACACTGCCATGCTGTGTGCCTGTAGGTGCACTACCAACCCTCTCTGAGCTGTGGTTTTCTGCGTAATTACAGGGAGCTCCTTAGAAGATAACAACCGTCAGCCAGCTCTTTAATCGACAGGGTGAGTCATCGGCAGGATGGCAGTTATTAGCTGCTCTGTGAAAGCCACGCAAACTAGCAAACCTTCAACAAGTATTTGCTGAGTAACCCTGGGCAAGATGAGTAAGAAATGCTTTATGTCCTTGAAGAACTCAGGCTCTAATGAAGCAGCGTCTTCCTTTTATCAGTTAGCTCTTGCTGTGTAACAAACCACTCCAAACTATAACGCCTTAAAACAAAAAATGTCAGTTTCATTTGTGATTCTGCAGGTAGGTAATTCAGGTTGGGCTCAGCTGGGCGGTTTTTCTTTATATCAGCTGGGCGCACTCATGTGTCTGTGGTTGGCTGGTGGGCTAGCTGGGACGGACTGGTCTAGGGTGGCTCTGCTGGAAAAGGTAGTGTGTGCTCCATATAACCTGCCCTGCAGTAGGTCAGCCTGGCTTGTTCAGTGCTGGCTGAGCAGAGAAGAGTGCATAGAACCCTTCGGGCCTTGGCTCAAAATCGGCGCACTATTACTTTTGCCGCCTTTTATCAATGAAACAAATCACAAGCCCAACCAGAGTTGTGCGGGGAAATTGTATTAAAATTCCTCTCACTCGTGCATATGGAGGATATTAGTCTGTCTTTTTCTTTTCTTGTAATGCCTTTGTCTGCTTTGGGGATTAGGGTAATGCTGGCCTCGTAGACTGAGTTAGGAGGAGGGTGTACCCCTCTTTTGGATTTCCTGGAACAGTTCGTTTAGGAATGGTATTATTCTTCCTTAAACGTTTGGCAGGACTTACCAGTGAAGCCTTTTGAGCATGGAGTTTTCTCTATGGGAAGGGACTCCAGGACCTTGATAAGTATTTCTTCCTTATTTTTAATTTTTTTTTAAATTTAAGTTTTCACCACACAGCCTGTGTACTAACTGGAGAGCGACAAGGAGAGGGAAAGTAAAAAATCACCTGGGGGGATGGTCCTGTCACAACCCCTTCTCCATTCTCCTCCTGGGATTTGGGGCTTGCATTCATGTGCGCCTGGCATGATTTTTAAGCCGCCAGGTCTGGGACTCAAACTGGGCTTGGCCATGTGGAACAGCCACACCTTGAACACCATGCCACCTGCTGACCCCTCTTCTTCCTTTTTATTGCCATACTTGAGAGAAAAGTCTAGCTCTGTGTCTTTTCTTCTCTTGAGTTCTTTAGCTCCTTGAAACCTGCGGGACTAGCAGTTGGCGTAATGGTTTTGTCTCTGGACTCCCATGTAGTCAACCGTGGTTTGAGTCCCAGGCCCAGGCATAAACTCACACTGGGTGCGTGTGTATGTGTGCCCAAGATCCCAAGAGGAGAATGGAGGAGAAGGGATTGCGGCGTGGTCATCCCCCCGGGGGGTGATTTCTCGCTTTCTGTTTGTCTGTCTCTTTCTGTCTTTTTGGCAAGTGCACATGCCGTATAGCAAAAACCTCTAAAAAACAAAAACAAAAACAAAAAACAAAACCTGCCTCCGTCAGTTATTCAATCAGCACGCATGTATTGAGCTCTGTGTATAAGCTGGGTGGTGTTCTATTGAGAATACCATCCTGCAAAAACATACCAGCTCCCCGACACCACAGCTGGGAGAGATACGAGGGTACTCACAAATGTCATGAAAAATGCTTATTATGAAGAAACTGTGTATGCATGGGGAGTGCCAGACAGTGGCACAGTGGTAAAATCCAATGGTCTGCAAAGCTGACCCACATGGGAAAGTTCTGGGTTCTCGTCCTGAGACCTCCTGAGTACACCAGGGCTGGTTGGAGTTGGGGGTGGACCACAGCACAAGACCTTGTTAGAGGTGCTGTCTCTGTCGCTTTCTGTCTCTCTTGCTCAAGGAAGAAATAAATTAAAAAACTAGGCATGGATTTCAAAAAGATCTGCCCTAAAATAAACTCATATATTAACTTCATTTATTCATAAAGATCCCCTCGTACAGTACCCAAGTCAACAGCAACCTAACATCAAGCTGAGAGGCACCAGGGACAAAAGAAGACGGGCTTTAGTTTACTTTGCCGAAATCGTCCTTACCAAGGCCGCCCATCAACTTGCTTTCTGTCCTGTGTCTCTCCACTCCCCTTGGCTTCTGGGTCCCCATCCTGCCCATGGTTTGACCACCAACCTCCTTTTTCTAGTGTCTGTTTTCCCCTGAGTGACAGTTCTGCCTGTAGTGCCGCCTCTCAGACGCGTCACCACCGTGGCTCACTGGACATTTCTAGGACCTAGTGAACTGTGTCCTCTTTGGCACAAGCAGGGGCCTGCAGAATCCTTTGTGTGTCACTTGGCCCGTGGTCAAGTCCCAGGACTCTTGAAGGGCTCGTCGCTTTCTCCCTCTGCCATCAGTCGAGACCTGTTGCTTCTCACCAGGGCAACTGACAGCCTTGCCCGTTCACCTCCTGCTGGCCCGTCCTCCTGCCTGGGTGCTTTTCTTCCAGAAGCAGATCCGTGATTTCCTGCTTGAGAGCCCTCCTGGCCCTGCCACCTCCAGGGACTGTCACTCTCTTGTGCATGGCCTCCAAGACCCGTTAAGCTTCTTGCCCAGCAGAGTTCCATCTCATCTCGGAGCCCTGCCTGGCACACACCCCCTCGCATATGTGACCCTCTGCACCTTAGTGATCCTGCACCCTTGGCCTGCAGTGCCCTCTGCCCACGGTTCATCCCCAGTTCAGGTGTCATGTCCCCCGTGAAGCCCTCTGATGCTTCCCCAACCTGCACAGGGCTGGTCATACACGGGTGTCACACACACACATGGTCCCATCATGTCTGTCATATATGCCCTGTCCTTCATGGGCACCTGGGGTCCACCTTGCTCATTCATGTATTGCCAGGGCCCGGTCCGTGGTTGTGCTCAGAACTGCTTCTGGGTGAGTGATTGCTCTGCTTTTAAAGGGGGAGCAGCAGGTCTCTGTAGGCTCATAAATAGAAGACTGTGGTCTGAGCCCTGGTTTTGCACCGGCGAACAGGACGATGGGACCAAATCCCTTACCGTGGGCTCTCACCTGCGGAGTGGAGCATAGCCCTGGTAGGTCTGTCCCCTCGTGGACAGTGTCTTCCCTGTGTGCAGGGGAAGGAAAGGCTCTGCCTGGAGGGCGCAGGACCCCTGGCTTTCTTCTGCTTCCCTTGTCCCTAGCGTGCTTCCTGTATCCGTCCCAGGATACGTTGGTGACAGCCAGTATCTAAACCTACTTGTGGCCCTGGGACTTGGGATGGTCAGGCCTTAAAGTAACAAAACCCCAGAAGGGAAGGGAATGTCAGATTTAGGCTGGACAACATAGCACTTTCTCAGGTGTCAGAGACCGCCTGGGTTCAAATCCCAGCTCCTGCCTTTGTTAGCAGTGTGACCTCAGGGAAGTTTCCTAACTTCTCTGGGTCTTTTTTCTTCTTTTTTTCTTTTGAAAAAAATCTACAAAATGAGGCTAACTATAGCATGTCCATTGTAGTGTTTTGGTGAGTACTAATTAGTGAATCTATGAGAAGAGCTTACAGCAGTGCCTGGCACAGGTCAGGCATTAAACTTGGCCGGCATTATTGTTGATGTCGTGGTTATTTTTATTCCAAAACTTGGAAGCGCTAGGGCTGCGCAGACAGAATTGTCCTCAGTGGCTTCTGCCCTGGAGCCTTGCCAAATTCCGGTGTCCAGCCTGTTGCCATTTCCGGACAGAGCCACATGTGGGCTTCGAGCCGCAGCCCCAGCCACGCTGAGCGGGAAGCCGTCCGCCAGGGGTAAATGGGCTTCCGCTATCCCCAGGGCATCTCTGCCGCCCGGACAGTCCAGGCTGGCTGGTGTCCAGATCCCAGGGCAGGAGTCTGAGCCGACCTCTGCCTTCCTGAGAAGAGGCCAAAGCGCTGTGCTCTCCGGGTGCAGTGGGCAGTGGGACGGGCCTGAACTGAACCGCAGTCCCCTCCTGAAGGGTGGCCTTCCAGGGGTTAGTGCCAGCACCTCCCTGGGGGTTGGAGCGAGTGCCAAAAGGGGGACACTTCCCAGCTGGGGGGCTGTCCCGGACTCCGGGCGCCAGACAGCGCAGGTCTGCACTGAAGGCCCCACACCTTGGCATCGTCCTTTGGTGCTGACACCAAACCCTGCGAGGCCACCCGCAGGAGGGGACTGCGGTTCAGTTCAGGCCCCTCCCATTGCCCACTGCTCCCTGAGAGCACAGCGCTTTGGCCCAGGTTCTCAGGAAGGCAGAGGTCGGCTCAGCCTCCTACCCAGGATCTGGACACCTGCCAGCCTGGACTGCCGGGCTGCGGAGATGCCCTGGGTAGCGGAAGCCCATTTATCCCGGGTGGCCGGCTTCCGGGGAAGGGCCCCCACTCAGGCCGAGAACCGGCTGTGGTTTAAACCAGGAAGAATGTCCGAGGCTGGGAAGAGGGCTGGGTGACCGAGTGGTCTTCTCGATGGCACATCGGCCCTTCCTGGGCGGCTGCTGGGCTCGCTCTCGGTTGCTTGCATGTACCACGGTGGCTTCCTCAGGCCGTAGCCCGAGGGCTGGGGCTTCCGGGGTGCAGGTTCGTGATTTTGTGCAGGAAAGGCGCTCCAGAGGCCTTTTCTTCATGCCCAAGACCCGGGTAACAATGCCCCACTGTCAATGGCAGACCAAATGCCGCTTTTGGGGGAGGGCGGGCCAATTAGTCACCAGCAGGATTTTTGTGAGTTTCTCCACACCCAGGGCTAGATGTGCACGCATGGGTGGGAACACACACACACACACACACACACACACACACACACGCTTCAAGCAGGCATTGGACTAAGGCGTAGAGGACAGCACTTCTACTAGTAGGCAGCGAGATGGCAGTTCTTAGTGCACCTGTTTGCTATCTGGGTTCTGGATGGGCATTTCCAGGGTGCCGTCCCTCATCCTGTCAACCTTGAGAACGTGACGTTCACTGAGCCACAACTATCCCATTCCGTGTGCAGAATTCCATAGCCCCCTCCGGCTTGCTCCTCCTCCCCCTGCTGTCTCCCTTGCTGACCCCACAGGGTGCTTGGCGCTGCCCGAGCAGACCCATTTGCTATTTCCCCTAACCCTGTTATAGATTTTATTTAATATTAAGTTTTAGTAGTCTATGTTCTGTATTATTTTATGTTGCTACATTTAATGTGTATTCAAAGAACGGGGAGTATTTACCCTTCCGGCTGAAGATAATTAACCCTGGTCCCTACTCTGAACCTAAACCCAGGCTGGGAGCCCGGGCAGCTCACTGTGGTCTGTCAGATCCCACGGTTCCAGATGGTGATGGGACGCATTGTGACAAGTTTAGAAAACAGAATGGCGTCCATCCTACCATGTCCGAATAAACCTTTCAGTGACCAAGGAGAAGCTCTATGTATAACCCAAACCAATCTCAAAGATTAGTAAAGCAAACCGATGCTTTGACTTGGCCAGCGCTAACAGGAAGAAAAATGCAGGAAACCCTATTTTTAGTACAAATGAAGACTAATGCATAGCTCTTAATTAGGCCTTCTCTCTTTTTTTAATTTTTAATTTTATTTATTTTTTTAAGGTCCTTGCCATGGTGTGCATGTGTTCTCCGCAGGGACAGAGAGAGACAGTGAGAGGGAAAGTGAGAAATCCTCCCCCAGGAGAGATGGGCATGCTGCAGTTCCTTCTCCATTCTCCTCGGATTTTGAGCATGCACACATGTGCACTCAGTGTGAGTTTCAAGCCACTGGATCTGGGACTCGAACTGTTGTCAGCCATGTAGGAGTCCAGCGCCTTAACCACTAAAACACCTGCTGGACTTCTCTTCATTCGCCCAGCCATCGCGACTTTAACTGAGTGCAGAAAGATGCTGCTGTCCCCGATCCCTCCTGCCTAGTGCCAAACTTGAGAAAAGTCTAGCCAAAGGTCGAGGACTCAAAGATGATTTGGCACTGCATTGTGCTGTGCTCCTGGTTTTAATTAGGCCACTGGGGTGGATGGGTTGGGGAGCTTCATTAGGCTGTACACATATGAGCAGGAACGAGGATAGTAGAAAAATGCCCTGGACTTGGAGCTGGAAAACCAGGGGTTTGAGTCCCAGCTCTGCAAACTTTGAAAGATCCCTTGAAGCTTCTGGGAGCCTCACTTTCTCATCCGTAAAAGGGGGATAGAGAGACTTTGCTCTGCCAGCTTGGTAAGGTAGAGATGAAGACCCAGTGTAAGACGCACCGTGTCAACTGCAGCTCCACCTTTAATCGTGATGCATCTCGGGGCCGGCAGGTGGCGTGGTGGTTAGGGATGCTGGATTCCCACATGGCCTATCGTGGTTCAAGTCCCGGACCTGGCGGCTTGCTTTCCCACTTTCCCTCTCTCTCTCTCTCACTCCGTCCCTCTCATCAAACTAAAAAATAAGTAGATAAATAAATAAAGTTAAATAAAATCATTCTTTAAAAATAGTTTTTAAAAAAATCGTGATGCATCTCATTTTCACATGGGATGACCGTCGCTCCCAGGGATCTGTTTTACCTTCTAATGTCTTGATTACTGGAGATTCAGAGGGGTCTCCCAGTGAGGCTGAAAGGGCTAGGTAGCTTGGGGGCCAGGAGACTCTTCTGGTCCTGGTCTTGTTCTGGCTTTGCTGTGGCAGTATCTGAGCAAGGCTTGGCCCTCCCTGGCCTCAGTTTCCTCTTCTGGACAGCTGGAACTTTGAGTTTTCTGAGGTATTTTCTAGAATTACAAAATAACGGCCGTAACTTACCATGCACTGGGCATGGCAGGGTTATGTCAGCTCCCCGGGCCCTGCCCACATTTAGGAGCAAGTCTGCTGGTCTCCCCTGAAGAATGCTGTGTGTGGCACTGCTTGTCCTTGTCCTGTGACAGCAGCAGCTGCTGAGGCCGCACATGGCGGAGAGCAGGGGAAGGCAGAGTTGGGAGCGGACTGGCTGGAGAGTGTGCGGAGGGTGTGTGCAGCCCAGGCTCCTGACCAAAACGCAGCATTTGCGTTGCCACTAGGGTAGGCCGAATTGGAATGAGAGAACATAAGGCGAGAACTTAGGAAGAAATTTAAAAAGAAATGTGGGAAATAGATGGAGCCATGGGGAAGAGACAAAAGAGAGAGAAAAAGGAAGGAACAGAAGAGTAGGGAAGAGAAAGGACTAGAAAAGCTGCGGGAAGTATTCTCAACTGGACTGGTCTGAGGTGTATGACGTGTTGAGTAAATCCTCTTTATAAACTACATGATGTATAGTGTTTGAGTGCATAATAATGATCATAAAAGAAATGCTGGTGGAAAAGATAAGTTTTTCAAGAAAAAAGTTGCACCCATAGTACACTATTTGGGTCTGCCGTGTACAGCGGTATTTGAAAACACTTGTGGAAAAATGAAATTAAAGTACAAGTTTGTTTTTGTACAGAAATGTATTGGACTTTGTCTATTGTTTTTTCCTAATACTTATTTTCTATGAACTTTTTGCAATACTTTCTTTGAACTTTCGGAAGAATATTTATAAGTGGTAATGTAAGTGACATACGTAAGTATAGACCATATTGGACCATGGAGGAGGCATGTGGGGACAAACAATGGTAAAAGAGACAAACTCTTCCCTGAGCAGGAAGTTAATAAGTTAATTGAGAAGTAGGAGGACATGGATATTGTTTGGGAATCTAGAGAGATAGGGAAAAAGACAGCTGAAAGGGTTAAAAGTCATTACTTCTGTGGAACAGAACTGGGGTTGGACATAAAGCTGTAGTGTTTTGTTTCTTTTTCTTTTAATCATGTGCCTTTTGATTCTGTTATCTTTTCTTTAAAAAATTGTGTAGATCAAAACACATTTTTATTTATGCTACAGCACGTGTGTGTACTCAAGAGAGAGAGAAAGAGAACAGCACCGCCTGGGGGCTGGGTCACACTCCATCGCCTTCCTCAGCTCCCCGGCCCACCAGGATCATGGGCACACATACAAGTACTCGCCTGGCATGTTCAAAACCTCCTGCTTAAAGTGGCATTCTGGGCCCAGCCAGGGTGGCACAGGTGCTCAGGCACCACTGCACAATGGCCGGGTTCAGAGCCCAGGTCAGCCTGCACGTGCGTAGCATCTGGGCGCGCCTGTAGAGGGGTGAGGATTATAGATGTGCTAAGCCCACGATCAGGGTCTCTCTCTCTCTGTCTTTCATGCAAGGAAGAAAGAATCTTAGAAAGAGTGAAGTTCTGCAAATTGCAGGACTTCAATTTTAGGACAGGGACGGGAAAAGCTTATCTACTGTAGTCTCCCACCTTCAAGAGGTTAATGCTCAAACCCCAGAGGCCTTTTAGAATGTTCTGATCCACTTCTGAAAAAAATTGTAAAAAAAAACCAAAAAAAAAAACCAAACAACGTTGCTTGTCCTGCTTGATGAAGGTCGTCCTGGAAAGCAGCAGTGGCTTGTAGGAAATGCTCATTGATTACTGGAGATTCAGTGAGGCTGCAAGGGCTAGGTGGCTGGGGGCCAGGAGACTCTTCTGGTCCTAGTCTTGTTCTGGCTTTGCTGTGGCAGTATCTGAGCGAGGCTTGGCCCTCCCTGGCCTCAGTTTCCTCTTCTGGACAGCTGGAACTTTGAGTTTTCCGAGGTATTTTCTAGAATTACAAAATAACGGCTGTAGCTTACCATGCACTGGGCATGGCAGGGAAAGGTAGGGTAGGTAAATAAACAAGGGAATGAGTAAGATGCCTTCAGACCACTCAAGTCCTTCAAAGAAAATTGAGCCAGGGAGCTGGACAGCTTACGCTGAAGGGGAACTGTCTACTTATGTTGAGTGGCCAGGGACGCTTCTCTGAGGAGGGGTTGCCTGAATCGAGACCTAGACCAGGTGAGAGCCAGCCAGGGTGGAATGGAGAGACTGTTCCAGGGAGCTGTGTTTCGGGGAACAGAGACGAGGCCAGTGTAGCCAAAGCTGCAGAGCACTGACGCCCGCAAGGACCGGGTGGGGAGGGAGGTGTTTCAAAATTCAATGTTGTGTTTTTTGAAGGGAAAATAAATTTCTGTGAGTGGCAAGGACTGGTTCTGATGCGACCCTGGTTTCGGTGGTCCAGCCTTTAAACAACGTGCAGTCTAGGGAGTTGTTCTTTAGTATCTCCAGGGAGGGCAGTGTGCAAATGCAGTGGCCAGGAGACAGCACTACTGGGGAAAGCCCTGGGGATGGCAGGGCCAGAGTTATACTTCAGGAGAACGGAGGATGTACGTGAGTCTGAGGCACAATGTCAAGGCTTCTCCACTCAGCTAATGTCATGCATAAGAGCTGGCCCCATATTTGATACTCTTGCAAGACCCTCTGACACAGCACCAACAGTGCCTGGTATTCTTTGCAGTAAATTGAACTTAAAACTTTAAATTAAAAATAAAGTAAATGCACATATTTTTGATTCAGCATCTCCACTTCTAGGAAACCTTCAATATAAAGCAAATGTGCAACAAAATGAGTGCAAAGATGCGCACTGGCGGTGTGGTGTGGACTAGCAAAGTCTGGAAGCAACCCAAGTCAGTAGGGAGCTGCTTAGGTGAAATGTGGCATGGCCACACAGCAGGATACCAGGCAGCCATTCAGAGTGGGTGGATCCATCTGTGCTGCAAGAGACCGATCTCTGAGGGATATGACTAGGTGAGAAAAGCTAGGTTGGAGGGCGGGTTTAGATCTCCAGCTGGATTAGGGAAGGGCAAAGTGTTTGCACTGTGCCCCATAATGGAGGAGCTCCACCAATCCAGAGAGTAGACAATGGGTGCTTCCTCCAATCAGAAGCAAAGGAGAGGGTGAGGGGTGGGGCTTGAGGCCAGGAGTGTTACCTGGTGCAGCTCCCTCCACATGGAAGCAAGAGCAATGGGGATTAAGTGTTTCCAACCAACTATGGCTGGAAAAATGCACAGCTAACTGAGAAGAGAGGTTGCCTCTAGAAGGAAACTGCTGTTGAGGATGGTGGTGGAGAAGGGAGACTTACTTTAGAGATGCAGGAGGAAAGGTCATTCTCATTCCCTCCTAAAAATTCACTTAGGAATAATTTCTCCTAAAGCCTCTGGTGAGGTCACCAGCCATGTCCTCGGTGCCATCATAGATTTGCCCCATCTTGATTTTAACCGAAGACCTGAATTCCACATGTCATCAAGGGTGAGGACAACGTTGGAGACATTTACTCCTCTCGTGTCCAAGGGTTTGAACCAACCTCTAGCCAACTTTGCATCCCCTCTTCCACCCGGACTATTCTCTTACGCTGGACATGAGGCCACACTTAGCCTCCTATAAAACCTGACCCCTCTCTCTTCAGGAGCCTGTTCCTGAAATGTCCCACTGGATCATTCCTAAGGCTTAAAGCAGCACCCTGGACACCAGGATTTTTGTTAACACTGAGGATCACCTGATCTTTTACTTACGTAACCATTTTCTTAAATGATTCATTTTTAACACTTTTATATATATATATATTTTTTTTTTTTTTGAGAGGTTTTTGCTATAGGACGTGTGCGCTCGCCAGACAGACAGAGAGCTACAGAGAGATAGAAAGCGAGAAATCACCCCCCAGGGGGATGGCTACGCCGCAATCCCTTCTCCTCCATTCTCCTCTCGGGATCTTGGGCACGCACGCACACGCGCCCAGCGTGAGTTTAAGCCACCAGGTTGGGACTCGAACCGCGGTCGACTACGTGGGAATCCAGCGACATAGCCATTACGCTAACTGCTGGTCCCAACACTTCAATATATTTATTTAGGCCAGTGAGTGGCATGGTGGGTAAGGTGTCTGGATCCCACATGGCTGATTTTATGTTTAAGTCTGGGACCTGGCAGCTGAGAAACATGCAGGATGCATGTGTGGCTGTGCCCAAAACTCAAGAGGAGAATGGAGGAGGAGGGATTGTAGCATGGTCATCCCTCCGGGACGTGATTTCTCACTTCTTCTTTTGCTCCCTGCCTGTTTGTCCCTGGCAAGCTCATGTGCCCTATGGCAAATTTTTAAAAAAATTATAAAAGAAAAAACTCAATGTATTTGTTTTTGGGAGGTACTGTATATCGCTTCTGTAAATGGTATTACTTCCTATAAAAAGAAAGCACCTTAAAATAAGTATAATAGGGGATTAGTGGGTGGCATAATGATTATGTCACTGGACTCCCACATGGTCAACCACAGTTGGAGTCCCAGACCCGATGGCTTAAAACTCACAAGTGTATGTGTGTGTGTGCCCAGGATCCCGAGAGGAGAATGGAGGAGAAGGGATTGCAGTGTGGCCATTCCCCCTGGGGGGGTGATTTCTTGCTTTCTGTCTCCCTGTCACTCTGTATCTCTGCAGCGAGTACACACGCCCTATAGCAAAAATCCCCCCCCTCTTTTTTTTTTTTTTTAAAAAAAGAAGATATAATAGACTCAAAGCAACTTTGTTAAATTCTTGCTACAAACTGTGGCTTAACCAAAGAGCTTTTAACAAAAGTTTTCTCTTCATTAAAAGAGACAGACTAGCACCAACCTAACTGGGCCTTTTTCCTTAGTGGGCTCAGAAGAATTAGAATGGGGACTTTCTCACCGCATGGTTTTTGTTATTTAATGCCATGTCAGTGCCCCATCCAGAATCAGGCCTTCCACGCTTTGGGAAAGAATATAGTAAAGTCCCTCCCCCCTCTTTTCCTTTCTAGAAAGTTTCAGTGATGTGTCATTGGAGTTGATGCCTTTGTGCCATCTGAGCTGGGTACAGAGTCATTATCACGCTTGGAGTTTGTGGCCCCGACAAGGCTGGCATTTGCATTCCAGCCGATGTTGCAGTAACATGGCATTCAGGGCGGCATTCGAGCCTTTTTTTTCTGAGAATCAGAAATGCATTTCTTCGGGAGCAGCATATGATCGCAGCTGAGAATGACGCAGACCTAAACAAAGGGGAACTTGTCCTTTTGAAAGGAATTGGAAGAATCTCTGAGCTGGTTCACTGGGTTCTTCCAAGTCATGATGCTCTGAAGGGCAGCTGGGACCTCCCAGTGGTGTTCTGCAGCCACACAGCTCCTGGCTCACTGCTCATGGCCCCAAAGAGTGGCTTGTGGGTAAGCCCATGAGCCTTGGGCAGGCCCATGGGGGAGAAATGGAGAGAGAATGAGTGATGGCAGAGAGGAGAGCTGGCAGAGAAAGGGTGGGGGGCTTGTGTGTGGCGTGTCCACCAGAGGAGGTAGGAGAGTTGGTATCAGAAAAAGACTTCTTTTTTTTTTTTTTCTTTTTGTCAGAGAACACATGCACTCTCTAGAGAGAAAGAGAGAAAGAGAAATGCGAAAGCACTCTTTGGTATGGTCACACTACAATTCCTTCTCCTTTCTCTCTCCCTCCTTTCGGGATTTTGGGCATGCAGGTGCACGTACCCATCACGTTTTTCAAGCTGCCAGGTCTTGAACTACCCAGTCGGCCATGTAGGATCTAGCCACCTTAACCACCATACCACTTGTTGACCGTAGAAAGGCTATTTTATGATTCTATTTCAGAAATATCAGTGGATGTTCAAGCTATTAGGATGAAAGTTTCATGAGAGATGGGATCTTTCTGTTATCGCAGAAGAGCTCCCACACGCCCATCCATGGACGAAACTTGAAAGGATGGAGTTGAGTGAAAGAAGACAGGCACAAAATACCCATGGCGTGCGATTCCATTTATACGAAATGTCCAGAACAGGCAAATCCAGAGACGAGAGCAGACGAGTGAGTGCCAGGCGGGGGGAGGGGAGAACGCAGATGACTGGGTAACAGGTGTAGAGTGTCCTTTTTGGGTGACGAGATGTTCTAGCACTAGATATACTAGGTGTCACTAATGGGAAATGTTTCAGTATATGTGTTTTAACACAATAAAGATCTCTTTCTGAGAATTTACTTTTTCATTTCAAAGGAAAAATGTACAGCGAGAGAATCTGGCAGACCACAGCCAAGTGACCAAAGTTGACATCGCCAATAATGGGATGAATTGACTTGCAGTGGCCTCTGGTGGGCACGCCGAGGACACATTGCTTATATAGCATTCCTGCCCCTCAGTCACTCACTCAATAACCTAAATTGAATTATGAGGAAACATCAACCACAAGTTGGAATGACATTCTATTTTGTAGAATAAAATATTATTTTTATTTTTAAGAGTTTTTTTGTTGTTGTTGTTGTAGGGCACTTGTGCTCATTGTTAATTTTTACTCTTAAATATTAATACCATGAAAAGCAAAGACAGTCTGAGGAGCCATTTCAGGCTAAAGGAAACCAAAGAGACACAACCACAACATGCAGTTGTGGTTGGATCTTGGACCAGGAAGAAAGAGAATTATGTCAAACATTAGTGAGCTAACAGGAGAAATTAAATAGGCACTGTAGCTGAGATACAGGATTATATTGTGAAATCTCTCCTGCCCATCATACTATAGTAATATAAGAAATTGTCCTTGTTTTTTACAAACACACGTTGAGGTTTTTAGACATAAAGAATTATGGTTTAGAACTAGCGCTATAGCCTAATGGTTTAGGGAACCAGAGCCCATATGGCTGACTGTGCGGTTCAGGTCTCAGCCCAGCAGCTTGAAAAACATGCCAGGTACATGTGTATGCATGTCCCAAACCCTGACAGGATGGAGAAATGGAGGAGAAGGGATTTGGCATGACCACACTCTACTGGGAGGTGACTTCTCCCACTCCAGCCTTATTCTCGCTGGCAAGTATATGTGCCCTTTGGCAATTAAAAACAAAAATAGTTATGATTTGGACAACTTACTCTCCAGTGGTTTAGGAAAAAACCTGTGTGTGTTAATCCATTTAAAACTAGAGCTACATGTGCATATGATCCAGGATGGACCATAGCATCAAAACCCTATTGGGAGTGCCACCACTCTGTCTTGGTCACTCATGCAAGAAACAAACTAAACATTTAAATCAAATCAAATTGGGGCTAAAAGTCTCATCATAGTGAAAATAAGATCATATTTAGTTTTTTTTTTTTTTTTTTTAGGTTTATTGCCATAGGGCACATGTGCTTGTCAGAAGAGACAGGGAGAAGGAAAGTGAGAAATCACCCCCTCCAGGGGAGATGGCCATGCTGCAATCCCTTTTCCTCCATTCTTTTCTCTGGATTATGGGCATGCATACACGTGATTATGGGCATGCCTGATGTAATTTTACAGCTGCTGGGTCCAGGACTTGAACTGTGGTCAGCCATGTGAGAATCCAGTGTTTCAACCATGATGTTACCGGCTGGACCCTAGATTGTATTTTAAAAAGTAAAATGGGCTGGCAGGTGACATGGTGGTTAAGGTGCTGGTGCTGGACTCCCACATGGCCAGGCCTGGTGGCTTGCTTGCTCACTTTCTTTCTCTCTCTCTGGTCAAAATTAAAAAAAAAAAAAAAAAATTTATATATATATATACACACACGCACACACATACACACACACACACACACTTAAATAAATATTTAAAAAGTGAAACTAAAAATTAATTTTATTTTCTTCAAATATTAGTAATTATATCTAGTCATCAAATATTGGAATGAGAGAGCTAGAGGAGATAGAAGGAGCAACAGGGAGGGCCATGCCACTTGGCTTGAGCTCACCAGGGACCCTTGCCTAGCTTGCTGTGGGGAAGGAGGAGATGATCCAGCCTGTGGGGCATGCAAACACATCATGAGAAGTGGTCTACTATCTTACACACTGCCTGTCCAAATCAATGTCTAGCCACATTGGGAGCAGAAATGATTGGGTATATAGGAATCAACGCTTGAAGATAGGAGACTGGAGGAAATCTCTCCCTACAATCCCCAGCAGTAAAAGGAGAGGAACTCCAGAAACCTGAACCCCAAACTCCTACTATAGATTCTACACTCCCTCCCACCCATAGAGGAGGGAAACAGGCATGGAGCTAACTGACTCCATAGGGAAGGGCATGAGTGCACAACTATAGAAACATACTCAATAGAAGTAGGAAGAAGTGAGTATATCATCTGATGACTAAAAATTGAAGTAGAGCCCCCCAAAATAGGAGAAAACCAGGAAATACCTCCCCCCACAGTGAACATAGTAACTCCTCACCAGTAATAGATGAAACACAAGTGATCACAGAAATGTCAGAAAAGGAATTCAGAATATTCATTGTAAAAAAAAAACCTCAGTGAGATACAAGAGAAAACAGACAACCAATTCCAGGAGATGAAAAAAAAAAAATCCTTCTATGATTTAAGGGAGAAACTCTATAAAAAGAAAGACACACTCAGAAATAATGAAACGGAACTTCTGAAAATAAAGAATATGATGCAGAGAATTGAAACCTCTCTTGAAATTATCAATAGCAGATTAAGCCACACAGAAGAAAGAATCTCTGACCTTGAAGACAAAATCTCTGATTTAGTCCAAACAACTGAAATGAGTAGATGAACAAGCATTAAAAATCAAGTCAACATACGGGAAATCCTAGACACCATAAACAGCCAAATTGCCACTTAATAGGTATCCCAGAAGGTGAAGAGACAGGCAATGGCATAGAAAATCTCTTTTATGATAACTTTCCAAATTTAGAGAGGCATGCAGATATCCAAATCCAGGAAATACAAAGGACACCCAATAGATATAAGGAGATTCTCTCTAAGACATATCATAGCCAAATTGTTAAAAATCAGAGAACAAGATAATATTCTAAAAATGACAAGAGAGAAATGCCAAGTACTTACAAAGTTTACCCCATTAGACTAATATCGGACCTCTCAACTGAAACCATGCAGACAAGGAAAGAATCGGAAGACATATTTAAATTGCTGAAAGAAAACAATTTCTGCCAAGAGTACTGTAACCAACAAGGTTATCTTTCAAATGAGGAGAAATAAAATCATTTCTAGATAAACAAATGCTGAAAGAATTTGCCAGAACTAAGCCAGCTCTTCAGGAAATATGTAAAGGACTACTATACCAGGAAAACTAAAGGGAAGTAAATAGAAGTAAGAGAACACAAGACAACTAGAAAGGAAGGCTAAGTCCACACATATCATTAACAGCATTTAATGCCAGGATTAAATCTCCCAACTAAAAGGCTAAAAATGCAGACTCAATTATTTTACACACAAGCAGGTTTAAGTACAAATTCATCAATTATTTGATAGACAGTTGCCTCCACAGGTTTCAACTTATATATTTATTATAACCATCATTCATTGTATAAAACTAGATCACAGAGAAAAAGCCCCAAATGTTACAAGTAGCTGAATCTTTTCTTTGGAATAAATTTAAAGAAGGCTAAATCAAGAACTTTGTAAAGCCTATAAATCACCAGATCACTGACTTTACCATGTCTTCACTTTTAAATATCTCTTTCCAATTTTGTTTTCTTTTGTTTTTTGAGAACTTATTTCTTTACGCAGAGTACACTATTGTGGTCTTACAAGAATTCACAGCAAGTGAGTAAAAGTTTTCTTTTTCTATCTCTTCCTAATGAGCCATTGTTATATTCAGTTTTACCTATCTCTGAATGGATCAATAATACTACAATTTTTTTAATAATTATTTATTTTATTTTATTTTATTTTATTTTATTTTATTTTATTTTATTTTATTTTATTTATTCATTTATTTATTTTAATTTGACCAGAGAGAGATACACAGAGAAAGAGAGAGGAAAGTGAGAAAGCAAGCCGCCAGGTCTGGGACTAGAACTGTGGGAGTGAGCAGGGCCTTAACCACCACGCCACCTGCTGGTCCCAGTACAACACTTCTTTTCAGAATATAAACTCTTATCCCCCATAGTCCTCTACATGAAAATTACAAATTATTCTTTCATTTACTATATTAAGATTATCTTTGTTTTAAAATAAAAAAGAGATTATATTTGTTTTTAAAATATCCATCTTCATTCATTTATGAGGGGTTTTGTTGTCTGATTTTTGTCTGATTTTAGGTTTTTTAGAACTGTATTTCACAATAAAGAATGCCATAGATAATTTAGTACATATTTTCAGAATAACCAATGGAATGTGTTTTGAATGTTCACAACATAACATTAAATGGGGACCAGCAGTTGGCGTAATGGCTATGTCACTGGACTCCCATGTAGTCAACTGTGCGATTCGAGTCCCAAACCTGGTGGCTTAAACTCACGCCGGGCGCGTGTGCGTGCATGCCCAAAATCCTGAGAGGAGTATGGAGGAGAAGGGATTGCGGTGTGACCATCCCCCTCAGGGGATGATTTCTCGCTTTCTGTCTCTCTGTCTCTCTGTCTTTCTGGCAAGCACACGTATCCTGTAGCAAAGACCTCTCCAAAAAAATCAATAAGTAAATAGTAACATTAAATGTTGACGAATATGTTTATATCCTCAATTTGTTTATTATATACTATATACATGCTTTTAAAGACCTTAATGTACCCTACAAAGATGTGTAATGATTGTGTGTAAATAATAAATTACAATAAATATTAAGCATTATTGTAATGAAAGAACAGTTGCTGTTTCCTCATGATTCAATTAAAGTGATTGATTGATTGATTTGAGGGCAGGAACCTACATGAACTCTGCACCATTCCACCCATATTGTGTGATGTGACCCATTTGACATTTGAGGGTTTGTTTGAGAGATTTTTGCTATAGGGTGCATGTACTCACTGGAGAGACAGAGAGACAGAAAGTGAGAAATCACCTTCCTGGGGCGATGACCATGCCACAATCCCTTCTCCTCCAGTCTCCATTCTCCTCTTGAAATTTTGGGCATGCATACACACACACATGCCCCGCATGAGTTTCAAGCTGCTGGGTCAAGGACTCGAACCACAATCAGCCACCTGGGAGTCCAGTGCTTTAAGCACTGTGCCACCTGCTGGCCCCAATATTTTGAGTTTTATTGACCAGGAAGATGGTCATATTTGTAAATATGTTCAAAGACTTCAATATTCCCAAGTGTGACTTTTAATCCTTGGATATTAAAATTATTCTTTTTGAATGCTTTTAAAAACATTATCTATATTTACTTTGCTACTTTTAATTTTAACTCTGCTTTGTCATTGATAGATTTGAATCTTTCTCCCACCTTCTTTAGCAAATCCCTGTTTGGGCTTTAAACGTGACACCTCGGCCCACCCCGCCCTGTGAAAATGCTGGTGCTGCTTGCATTTATCATCATCTTCCACATCACCTCCGCGGCATTGCTGTTCATCTCCACCATCGACAATGTGAGTCCCTTCCCCACCAGCCATCTCAGGTCCCCATCTGGAACCCTGAGCCCAGAGAAACAGGACTGAGAGCTTGATCAGAATGATCACGGTTTGGGGATATCCTCCCTGCCAAGGCAAGCCCACCTCCTGAGCCTAGGCCCGAGGACTCAGCCTAAGTGTGGGGATTCTGGGACGTCCCATGTTCAGGTTTGGGTGGCAGGTCCTGGGGGGCAGACACCTTTGCTCTCTCCTCCCTAAATCCTCCAGAGCCTAGGCCAATGCCTGGCTCTAGGAAGCCCCGTGAGGACATGGAATGAGTTCAGTCTTCCTCTGGGTCAGCCTGTCCTCAGCATTGGAGAACCTAGACAGCTTCCCTAGTCTCTACCCACAAGATGCCAGCAGTACTCCACCCTCAGCTGCGACAATCAGAATGTCTTCAGACATGGCCAGATGTCACCTGGGGAACAAAATCAGCCTAGGTGAAAGGCCACTGCCCTAGATTCCCCAGGTGACCCATCCCAGGTGAACTTTATCCCCTGCCCACAACATTTCCTTACTACCCAGGGTCCCCTGTTGCTAGCTTATCTGACCATGCCCTTCCCAGCAGAGCTCACGCTTAGAACTTTCAGACTCTACATGTACCCCATAAAAAGCTCTTCAGCGTCCAGCTTGAGACCATGTGGCAGGGACGCATTTGATAAATAACCTCTTGGCATAGATTAATATCCCTCTAGGCAGGAAATGAAGCTTTTCACAGACGTGCTCTGGGGCCCACACTCTGACCCCAAGACCTGACTTCAGTCCTGATCATTTCAGACCACAGAGATAGTTAAAGGGACAGAAACGTTGTTCAGAAGCCAGAAAGTGCACCACATGGGTGGCCACCTACATGTAGGACTCTTGATGATTAATCATTATATCAGTGATATAGATGATAACGGTGCCTGTCAGAGAGCGAGGCTGCGGGCAGGCCCTTCGTAGCCCCTTTTAGGCACATTCTCTCATGTGATCCTCATCCCGGCTCCGAGAAGTCGGTACTTTCCTTGCACGGGTTTACAGGTGAAGGAACTAAGCTTCGGGCAGTTAAAGCACTTGGCAAAGTTTACACTGCAGTAAGTAGCCACACCGCGAATTGAATCATACCAGAAGCTCCTGACCCCAGATCTTGTCAGTGGAGATGAATTCAGTCATCAGGTTTGTGTTTTGGAGGCTCAGCCATTCGTTTGTTTATTCATTCATTCATTCATTCATTCCATGAGAGAGAGAGAGAGAGACAGAGAAAGAGGAGAGAGAGAGACGAGAGAGACAGAAAGCACTCTTAACAAGGTCTTGAAGCCATAATCCACCCTCAGCTTCAGCCAGCCTAGGTCATAGACAGACATGAACCTGGAACCCTCCGGTGTGGGTCAGCCTTGCAGAGTGTCACATTGTATCCTTGTGCCACTGTCTGGGCTCTGAGCTCTGGAGGTTCCTGCTGAGCTGTCATGAGCAGCCTGGAATGGGATCTCATTGACACCATGTCAGGTATTTGGGCTTTACCATCCAAAGGGCCCACAAACTGAGAAGGAAATGGTATTGAATGTTGTTTTAGAATCTCCTTTTTCTATTTCTTGCATCTAGTCCTTGGAGATCCTGAAAAGATCCCAGACTGAGTGAAAGAGAGACAATAGGGCAGGAAAGCCATTAGCCAACGAACCTCTCAGGCCCTGGAGTGTTGATGGCATCAGGCGCTTACTGAGACGGTGCAGATGGTGCATCCCACCTGGTGGATGCACAGCGAATGTGGACTGGACAGATGAGGGGTTCTGGTCTTCGGGTGGGTGGGATGCAGAAGGAGGCTGTCTGGGTGGAGAAGCAACAGAGCACAGGGGAAACGAATGCACTGGACTGGAAGGAGAACTGAGTCTGCTCCCTCCGCCCACCCCAGGCTTTCCCATGAGATTTCATGCTTCACTAAGCCCCCTCTCACGTGGCTCCTGTGGTTCTGGAGGGACTCCCTCTGGGCCATCCTGTCCTTCAGCAGACCAGTAGCCTGAGTAGAAGTGCTGCATCTTGGGCCAGGCAGTGGCACGGCGGTAAGGCAGTGGTCCATGAGTCTGACTTACATTGGTGAGTTCTAGGTTTGCATCTAGAGACATCCTTGAGTGAGCTGGTGCGTGCACATGCCCTTGATCCAGGCCTGACTGAAGTGAAAAGTGGACTGTAGTGAAGACCCTGTTGGGGGTGGCTGTCTCTCTGTTTCTCTGGTTCATGGAATAGAAGAAAGAAAGAAGAAAGAAAGAAAGAAAGAAAGAAAGAAAGAAAGAAAGAAAGAAAGAAAGAAAGAAAGAAAGAAAGAAAGAAAGAAAGAAACTTTAAACAAAAGAAGAAAGGATTGCAGAATCCCAGGCCCCACTTCGGGCTTCTGAATCAGATTACCAGGGGATTCACTCATGCCCTGCAGTTTAGAAGCTCTGGGGCCTGGTATTTACCACTGTGCCTCACACCTAGCTAGGTGAGTGTGTTTGCACCGTGAACGACCAGCTTTTCTCTCTGACGTCCTTTTGTGTTATAGGCCTGGTGGGTAGGAGAAGACTTCTTTGCAGATGTCTGGAGAGTGTGTTTTAACAGCACAAATTGTACAGAAATCAATGACACCTTTCAAGGTGAGTGCAAATGAATGAAGTGACCAAGAGGTGGAGTCCTGAGTGGGATGTGGCGTTCCTGGCCAGAGCTCCCTCTCTTCCGCTCATAGTACCTGCGGGTCTGGCCAGGTTGGCTCAGCGTGGCCTAGAGCAGGACCGTCACGAGCCACAGGCAGAGGGCTATGGGGGCTGTCTCCAGCTAAGCTGGGCTTCACCCCTGCTCGTCTGTGTTTCGGTGAAGCAGAATTTTCTTCCTCACTCTTTGCACAGCCTCAGCTCTCATCTAGAACTTTCTCTCCCTGCCTCTTTAACCCACGCCTTACCTCTACATGGGCTCAAGGACTTCAAATTTCTCTCCAGTCGTGTCCCCCATCTTAGCACCCTGCTGCAACGGAGGCTGCGAGCTGGCTTGTATTCCTTTACAAGCTATGCGACCTCGCTTGGGCAGGTCACTTTTGCGCTGGGCATCTCAATCTCCCCAGCTGGAATAGAGGCAATAACAACACACCTGCCATGTCTGCTCTTCAGATGAGCTAAAATACATGAAAGGACTACAAAATAGAAAATGCCACTTAAAAACACAACATGCTAACCATTCTCTCGCACTGTGAAGGGGGTGGTTCTGTTTAGATAGAGCTGGTAGAAGAGGCACTTGGGAGTCTCAGTTGCCTGACGAGATCCCAGATGCCCAGGTAAATCTGATTATTTCAGATAAACATGAGGGATTTCTAGAGTATATCCCAAATTACATGGGCTATACTTACACGAAAAGTATTCATTGTTTATCTGATATTCAGATTCCACTGGGCATTCTCTCTTTATATTTGGTTTAGTTGGTTTTCCCAAATCTGACCACCCTATTTGGGAAGCAAAAGATCCTACTCACTGGATCCCTAAGTTTCCCCATGCAGTCATTAACGCGTCAGCACTCCTAGTAAAAGAACGTGAATGCCCATTTACTGAAGGTCTTCTGTGAGGAACGGGCCAAGTCCTTTCCATCCGTGATCTCAAAGCCCTGTTGGGCTGGGACCATTGGCTTCATTTTAAAATGGAGAAACTGAGGCACAGAGCAGTTAGGTTATGGGCCACACAGCTGGGAGAGAACAGCAGAGCCAGGCTTCCAGTCTAGCTGTGACCGGTTCCGCAGCCTGCTCTCCCAGCCACACGCTGTCGGAGCTGCCTCCCACCTTGGGCCTGTTTGTCCCGCTGACCCTCAGCCCTGGAGCAGCTCTTCTTTCCCAGGCTCTGCTAGCCCAGCTGTGCCACGTGTGGGGTCGGCCACAGGAGCCTGCTGTGCTCCGAGGCCACGTCGTGTACCACATCTTCCATGTGGCATTATTTACTTGCTGTTTTTCTTTAAAACAGATCGGTGATCTACGTCTAAATTCAGCCCAAAGCCTGTTTTTGTTGTGGCCCTTGAGTTAAAAACAGTTTTTACATTTTAAAAGAGCTGTTTAAAAAATACAAAACTCCCAAACCAAAACAAAATGAAAAGAAAAATATGTGACAAGAGACCGTCCAGTCCACAAAGCCTAAAATATTTACCAGCTGGCCCCTCGCTGAGAAGACTTGCCGACTCACTTCGAAGCCGCTCACTGCTTCCCCATCACAGTGTATTCTAAAGGAACTTTAAATCCCCACTTTAAATGACAAATTGGTATTGCTTGCCATAAAAGAAGGGCCGCTTTTGAACACATACTAGATTGAAAACCAAATGGTGTCAGTCTGACTGGACACACCTACCTCCTGAAGGCTCTACGCCTACCTTTGGTTCTTTTCTGTAACAAAACAGTCAAACCCCCCAATACCCCAGGAAGAGCAGGTGTTATAAAACTGCTAAAGCTCCAAGCGGAGCTCCTCCTAGAAGTCCTGAGAGGAATTATTTTATATTTTTAGTTTTTTGCTATGGGATGCGTGTGTTTCCCAGAAACAGAGAAAGAGAGAGAGGGAAAGTGAGAAATAGCCCCCCAGGGGGATGGTCTTACACAGTCCCTTCTCCTCTATTCTCCTCTCTGGATTTTGGGCACACACGCACTCATGCTTGGTGTGTTTTTCAAGCCACGGGGTCCAGGACTCAAACTGCATGGTCCGCCGTGTGGGATCCAAAGCTTTAGCCACCACGCCACCTGCTGTCCCCCTTGGAGGAATTTAAGCAACAGCCTGGCAGACCTCCTTTGAATGAGTTATTAATACTTGAGGCCCTGATTGGGCTCCACCTATTCTAATCTCGTGGGCCACCTGTGGCATCTTCTGCACCATCCAACTTTGAGAAACCCTGTCATAAAGATCTGCCCCCTTTCCGTGTCCTCCATGTTTGCACCATCATGGGAGTCACCTGAGACACTTGCTCCAAACACTGTCTCCTGGTGCCCGCCACAGAACAATGGCGGTAGAATCCCCCAGAGGAGGGGCCCGGGAATCTGCATTTCTAACAAGCAAATTTGGAAAGTCCTGCTCTGAGCCAGAGCCACAACCTCGGCCCCCACTGGGACCCCCTCCATGGCCTTACAAGCCCCTGATGCTTGGTCTCAGTACTTGCCATTCCTTTATTTAATTTCAAAGTAGCCTGGTGGGATTTTTTTTTTTTTTTAGTAAGTGAGTTATAATTTACAAACAAGGAAATGCACTTCTTAAGAGCTCAGTTCAATGATGACTGTTTATGCAGTCCTGTAACACCATCCAAGACAAGACAGGGAACATTCTCAACACCCTGGAATGTTCCCGCAAGCCCCTTTCCACTCACTTCCCACCGCCCTACGCCCCAAGTGCAACCACTCTGCCTTCTGCCACGGCAGTTTGTCCCACCTGTTCTTGGACTTCAAGCAAATGGCTGAAGTCCATTCACCTTAAGGAACCATGAGGGGTTCGATGACGCTAGCTAGATGACAGTAAGTGACCCTAATGTGCAGCCAGGAGGAGTTAAGGTTTGCTGCTCTAAATATCTTGTTAAGTACTTAAGAATCAGGCGCCCTCCTGTCAGTGTCAGGCAAAATTGTGGAATGCGAAGAAAAAAGGTTGATTTGTTCTTAGGTTTCCTGTGTGACTTGGGAACTTGCTGCCAGCACCCCTAGACCCCTGCATAGATAAGTTCACTCCCCCTGCCCATGAGGGGGAGCTATTAGCATCCTGGTGACTCCAGCCACGCCCCTACTTCACGCGGCTCCCTCCACCCACGACCTTCTCCTTTTTCCACGGAGACTTTCTTATGCTGTGCCCCAAACCTTCACACCCCAATGTCCATTTAGGCTGATTTTAAAAGATGGGGACCCCCTTCTCTTCCTCAGTAGTGATCGTAAGGTCACCTCTTACACTGTGGGGTGCCACAGAGTCCGTGGGACTTTGAGGAAGTTGCCGAGTCCTGGGAGCCTGGTCCCTGAGAATCCTTTTGGGACCTTTCTAAAGGCAGACCCCACCCCCCAAGGCTCCTCCCTGACTTTCTGAATCTGAATCTACCGCTGGAAACCTGGGATCTGTACGTTTCAAAATCCCCTGTGCACGAGCCAAGCGTCCAGGAGCTGTGGCCCAGACCAGGAAGAACGCAGAGCAGGAACTCCTTTCTCTGTTTTGCAGAAAAAGACGTTGAGGTCAGGCGCACAGGTGGGGTCTCGAGGGAGGGAGTTGGCGCTTCCATGGCCGCCCTGTGTCAGACTGTAGATGACAGCCTGAACCCCTGCTCGTCTGCCCCGGAGCTGCCTCAGTCAGTGCTGGCCGTGGCGGGGTGGTCATCCTGCGCCCTCACCCTCCACCCACAGGTTACTCCACGCTGCAGGCGGTGCAGGCCACCATGATCCTATCCACCATCCTCTGCTGCATCGCCTTCCTGATCTTCGTGCTGCAGCTCTTCCGCCTCAAGCAGGGAGAGAGATTCGTGTTAACCTCCATCATCCAGCTCATGTCATGTGAGTAGAGCCATGGCCTCTGCAAGGCGTGTCTGCTCCCAGCTCGCCGGGAGGAGGGAGGCGCCGAGCACCCAGGAAGGAGATGTGATTCCCGAGCCAGACTGCTGTGGGCACTTTCGATGCAGGAGTTTGGGTTTAACTAGGAGACTGGAGCGGTATCTCAGAGACAGGACGTGTAAGCCAGGGTTGGTCTCGGGCGAGTAGGAGCTGCTGTCTACCGTGTGCTGTCCTGGGACAGAGGAGAGGGAACAGTGCACCAGGTAGGGGAACAGCATGACCGAAGTGCTGTGATGAGAGGGATCGAGGCACCCCTTGGGGTGGCGTGTAGAGATGGGGGTACAGTGGGAGACAGGCCAGAAGAGCAGGCAGGGTGAGAGCCCACAGGCTCTTGGGGGCCATGGGAAGGATTTGGGGTCTTTGTCCTAGGCTGGTGGGAAGCCATCAACACGTCGTAGGCTGGTTGGTGTGAGAAGTGCCCACTTAGGTTCAGGCTGTGTGGGTTTCTGGAGAGAGATGGGTCCGAGAAAGCAGGTATCTTGGTGCTTCATTTATGAATTTTAGCAAGGCTGACACAGATGAAGACGCCACACTCTGAAGCCGATAGCCTGCCTGCACACTGGGCTGACACTTGCTCTGGTTTGCCTGGGACTGTCTCTGATTTAAGTCCCACATCTCAGGAAACTGTGGTCGGCACAGTGTCCTGTGCGGTCACACGCCGCATCCCATCAGGGCACTTCAGCAGAACAGCCAGGCACCCCTCCAGCTGAGAATTCAAGTGTGAACCACCCTGGAAGGTCACTTGGTCTCGAGAACCCCAAGTCCACGGAATCCGTCTGGGCTGGGTACTTGCCTGCCCAGTAAAACTGGGTTCAGGAGCAAGAACGAGATGCAGACTAGTGCCACGGTAGCCACACCGTTCTGCCACGGAATGGTAGTTGTCATTTTTCCAGCAGACTAAAGTAAACAGCTCCTACCCATAAAAGCTGAAGCGTGGCTCTGGCTCTGGCCGTATACCCCTCTGGGCCTGGGGCACGCGGTGGGCAGTGGTCCCTCACGTCTCACAGCCTGGCTTTCCTCCCGACAGGTCTGTGTGTCATGATTGCAGCTTCCATTTATACAGACCGGCGCGAAGACCTGCACCGCGACAACGCGGACGTCTACGCGCTGACCTCGGAGGGCACCTACGGCTATGCCTTCATCCTGGCCTGGGTGGCCTTCGCCTGCACCTTCACCAGTGGCCTCATGTACCTGATACTGAGGAAGCGCAAATAGAACCCCAGGAGCTAGGTCACTTTTGGGCAGTGCAGAGTCCACATTCAGATAACCATTTTGTATATAATCTTTTTTTTTTTTTTTTTTTTGTGGTTTTTCTAGCAAACATATTGTTTCCTTTAAAAGCCAAAAAAGGAAAGAAGAGAGGAGTTTTTGCATTCTTGGGATGAGAGGATAGAGACCCAGGCTGGTCCTCAGAACTGCCCACCTGAGTCTCCACAAGACAAAGACAGAGACTCAGCCATGCCCAGAGCCACGCAGGCTCAGCAGGGTGTTTCTTAACCCTGGGGACGTGATGGGATGTGACAGGAGACCTCGAGGACCCACTGTCTGTGGGTTTCCGCCACCCAAGCCCCTGCTGGCTTCAGCTTCCCTCCCTGCATCTCCTGTTAGCAGTGGGAGGCGGGGTGAGAAGGGCTCTGGTCAGGCAGGAGAACCTGCCGTGGTGTTAGCCCAAGTTCCACGTGGGAAGCAGGTGTGGCCTCGGACAGTCTATCTACACCCAAGCCCAGCCCTGGCCCTCCTGGAGTGAGCTACATCAAGGCAGTGCCACTTAAATTTGCTGACGATGTCACCTGTTTGCCTTAGTGACGGTGATCCTTAATCAGGATGTCAGATTCAGACTCACCGTCAGCAAAAGGTTTCAACATGCGATCCCTCAGAGTACCCTTAAATACAGACGGTCAAGCATCCTCCCACCCCGACCTGCAGAGTCAGAGTGTTCGGGGTCGGGCCTGGGAGTCTGCATGTCTTCCATGCTCCTCAGACAAATGCTGTGTAGATGCATTCAAGTTGGGGACCACATTCCAGGGCCAGGGGAGCAGAGCTGCCTCATAAATGTTAGAGGTCTCATCCTGTCGAGATGGGGAAGTGGGTCCAGACGGTACTGCAGCCAGAGCCTTGGCCTCCACCTGCTCTTGGTCCTGTGTCTCTTCCACAGCTGGCTGCATCTGGGCCACCCGAGTCCGTCTCAAGCCACGTGTCGTGTCCCTCCTAGATAGTGGGTGCTGGTACCGCCTCCTCTCACCCTCTCTCAGAAGGCCTCACCCTTCTCTTCCTGCCCTACACTGAGGTTGGCTGGCCTCTCCTAACTCCTATTTCTCGAGCCTCAGCGGGCCCATCACCATTCACTTATTCATTCCTCCACATGAATTATCCCCTCTCGGGACTCTCCTCGTGGGGCTCATCGTCTAGTGGAGGAGACAGATTAAAACCAGTAGGAAAATGAACTACCGACGTGACAGAGGCTGCAAAGAACACCACCAAGGATTCAAAACAGAGGCCCACGGGTGAGAGGGGGACTGTCCTCAGATGCTCCTGGAGGCATTTAGATCAGTTCACATGTGGCTTCATTCACTTTGGGCAGGTGGCAGTCACTGGGCAATGGCCGTCTGTGTTATTCCCAGGGCACACTCCGTGGACCGTCCCAGCAGCAAATGCAGCAGTGAGGGGGGTCCCCACAGAGCCCGGCTTCTCCAGCTCTAGTGGGGACCGTCATCCAACTCAGCAGGGCTGGGTGGCCAGTTACAAGCCTGAATTCCAGCTGTTTCCAAGACTGCTGAGCAGTAGGGCTTTAGGAGTCTGCAAGTGTCAGAGTACCCTGGGCCGAGGAACACCACCAGCCCATCCAGAAAATGCCCTATGGCCGGAGCCCTGGGCACCTCAATGTCTGTTTCTACTTGTGTTTTGAGCATGGTGCTGGGAGTTGTGCCTGGGACGTGGTTGAGACCTCGTGCTGCACTTGACCTTCTGCTAAAGTGAGCAATAATTTGCATCAGTTCAGTTTCGGTGGAGCTAGGGAGGCATCTGCTTTGAGTAGTTTTTGGGTCACTGTGGATACCTCTTTGGTGCAGGATTGAGTCTCTCCATCCATTCATTCATTGATTTCAACAAATAGTTTTACATCTTACTATGTTCCAGCACTGTGTGAGGCTCTGAAAATACAAGGGTGAGCAACTCTCCACATGTCTTCCCTGCTCTTATAGCATTTGCTGTGGGCGGGAGTGCAGGTCACAGCCCTGAGTTTGTAGGATGTTCTGTAAACCTCATAAAAACAGTTGAATCTAGAGTGGCCTCCAAACTCTACCCAGGTGACTTTCCTGTACTTTTCGGGTAGTTACAAAAGACATACATGAAACACCTTGGAACCCTAGGTATGGGAAGCTTAATACACAAGCAGTGTGTGAATTTCCTTCTCAAAGAGCTTCAGGGATACAAGAGCGTGTTGCATGCATTCTGAATCAACCCTGGACTCTCCTGGCTGGTTGCCTCTGCTGTACCACATTTGGTGCCACGTCACCTGGGACACTAAGGCCTGTCGAGACATGAGCGACGCCTCTGCCCCACTGTGGCATGCATTTGGGAAGCTGGGAAGAGGTGGTGGCATCTGGGACAAAACATGCAACCTTTGACCTGTAGGTAGAATCCGCCTCCCTTGGTGCTTATCATGTATTCAACACCAACACAAGTAAGACAACCAAGAAGCAAATACTAGGACCAAACGTGTTACTGGCAACAACTGTATTTGAAGGAACTGTAGTTTGCGCATCTGACAACGTTTTTATAAAGTACTGTAATTCTTTCATCAAGGGGCTACGTGATGGAGACACACTAACTCATTTTGTTATTTGCATTAAAATTATTTTGGGTCTCTGTTTAAATGAGTTTGGAGAATGCTTGACGTGTTCCTCTGCATGAATGTGCATACACATCCCCGAACATGGAAATCGGAGACCTCCCATTCCCACCCACTCTGCTACAGGCCTGAGCCCCTTAAGAACAGACTGGAGTTCTAGGATGCTCCGTGTCAACTAGCACGAAGAAACCTAGAACTCCAAGCCTTCGTGTAAACACAGAACACAGAAGCCTAGATGGAAGCTGTATCATAGTTAAAACCTGCCTGGGTGGGGAATTACTAAACTTGCTAATAGTTTACATTTACTTACAATACAACGGACAATGTGCATATCGGAAGGCAGTGATGGGAAAAATCTAGGGAAAACCCTAGAAGTTATCTTTGAATCTTGGTTTGGGGACAAATGTGATTTTAGGGTAGATAGATACTTTCTACTTAATGTACCTTTAAAATAGTCCATTTTCTACGTTTTGTATCACCTGAAACTGTACATGAAAAATAAAATTTAAAACCATATTGTCCAGAGTCACAGACTCTAATGTTCCCAGCTGTGATAGCCTCGAGGCTGTTCTGAGTGACAGTTGTCATTCGATTCTGAAGATGCTAACGTGTGTTTTTACAGCAGCAATTGCTGACCAACAGTTCATCGTAAGAGAGTCTCCCTCTTTGATGGGATTTAATGTTTCTTTAACGGGGCCAGCTTTGTGCTTATATAACCTGGGCACTCCCATTCGTCTCCCTTAGTCGAATGACCTTCTAGTGCTATCTTAAAATTCTTAATGATATTTGAACTAGTGGTCCCATTTTCATGCTGTAGTGGTCCCCGCTAACTATGTAGCTGGTCTTGTTCTTTAGTTTGTATTTAATAAAGCCCTCTGCTTGAAAGGTGGGGTCATGATGAAACCAGACTCTCTACAGCACGCTCTGCTGAAAACGGAAACATCAGCCAGAGTGTTTCAGCCCACTTTTTCTGTCACTAACAACTAAATACCACACTAGGTAACTTCTAAGGAATAGAGGGTGTTTTTAGCTAATGGTTTTGGAGGTCTAAGGTCGTAGGGCTACTTCTGGGGAGTGTCTTCTTGGTGGATATCCTCTGTGAAGTCCCAGGGTGGCACAGAGGACGTGGCGAGAGGGCCGGAGTGTGCACGGATGTCTCTGCGTCTCCCTTGGTCTCACTTCCTCGCCTTTCGAAACCACCAAGATTCAATCGTGGGAGTCCTGCCCTCTTACTAGTATCACAATCCATCTTTAAATAATTGCCAGAGAGCACATGTGCTTGCCAGAGAGACACAAAGAGACAGAGAAAGTAACCTCCCCCCGCGGGGTATGGTCACACCACAATACCTTCTCCATTTCTGCCTCCCATTGGAATTTTCGGCATGCACACACACCGCCAGCATGTTTTTCAAGCTGCCAGATCCAGGACTCAAACCATGCAGTCAGCCATGTGGAATCTGACTGCCTTAAACACCAGACCATAGATGGCCCTGTTTTTACATTTTTAAATGGGCGAGGACAGGGTGCAGAGAATAATAATATTTGGTGACCATGAAAATGATAAATTCAAATTGTGGTGTCCACAAATAAAGTTTTTTTTGTTTATTTGTTTTTTTTTTTTTTTTTTTTTTGTTAGAGAAAGATTTTTACTATAGGGTGCACATACGGAGAGACAGAAAGAGAGAAATCATTCCCCAAGGGAGATGGCAATTCCTTCTCCATTCTCTCAGAAAGTTGGGCATGCACGCACATGTGCTTGGTGTGAGTTTTAAACCACTGGGCGCAGGACTTGAACTGTGGTCAACTATGTGGGAGTCCAGTGACAGAACCATTATGCCATCTGCTGGTCCCCACAAATAAAGTTTTATCAG